>JABFTP020000124.1:25288288-27788288 GCA_013387265.2 Cryptolaemus montrouzieri
CAATTTTTGTTGTGTGTGTATTATCATAACCAAAACACAATCATTTTTATTTAGAAATGATAAAAACATAAAAGAACATACCGAATAATTGAATTATTGGTTATAGAAATAACATACAACCGGTTTTTAACGAAACCTAATTGATGAACTCATAATTATTCCCCTTCTCTGCGAAGAGTAACAGTTCTAATGTCCCATAATACTGATTTAATCGAAACAGTTAGCTAATTGAATATGCTATATTAAAATAGTTAATATCAAGATTCTCCACGAGACCTGGATACTTCGGTATGTAGAATACAAGTTGAAAGATGCTAATTAGATGAAGCGTATCAGTTTACATAATGACTCTGAAGGGACAAGGTTAACAAGAGATCTACATACTAAAGTGATAAGGAAAACAACGACACTTTGGAATTAGGTTGTTGAATTTTTATACGACGGTTCTTTCTCCCCCAATTGACAGTTATATTGCGCGTCACAACACAAATTAAGAAAATTTCTTGGATTTATAAATTTGTCCCGAGACCCATTTTATAGGGCTAGCAAGTTAAATGAGCTTCGACTATTCTTCATCATTTCCAAACTGATTGGAGGAATTCGTTACGGAAATAAATTTCTCTACAATTTTCAAGGTTCTCATTTGATTAACTCGTTAGAATTCACCAATAAATTGGACGATATTATCCAGCTAGAAGTAACAATTTTTGAATCGTTTCCACTCAGACATCACACATCTACAGGATGTCCCATTTAAGATGTTTCAGTGCAGTTGGTAGATGGTGAAAACGTTGAATACTAGAGTAATAAAATAACAACAACAATTATGGTTTAATCTGCTACATAATGAACAAGTAATTTGAATATATGTTTCCCGGACTGATTTTCAGAAAAGAAATATTCAGGGACAAAGCGAGAGTTTTTCTTTTTTTTTAATTGGTTTCATGGTCATTACTTGATGTAAATCCATTCGAGTAATATGTATAAGAGAATTTGATTCACATTCATTTATTACAATCTGACCCTCCAGACTTCGTTCTGCCTCAATCGATAAATAAAAGACCCAAACGCTTGTATGGAATGAACTTAAAGCAAACAAAAGGAATCCGTAATTAATAAGATTCAATGACATTTTGAACATGTTTACGCAATTGTTGTTCTGAAGAAGAAACACTCGTAATTCTTGGACAATGTTTCTCTTCATTGCTGGATTGTGAGCACAACGCTCATCAACTTCCGCATCTGAATTGCACATAAAATAAATTTGTAAAAAGTGATGATACGCATCTGGTAGTGGTAACAGCGTCCCCACTAAGTGATAAATTTGTCCTTGTATCTGTACTTTTCAAAGAATCGTCTAATAATTATTTCCGATATATATTTCAATACAAACTTATAAATATATGTCATAGAAAAATATTATGGTATTATACCTCGAAAGTGGGCATGAAATAGTCCTTTATAACAAACACCTCAGAAAACTTACCAATATCTTTAAAATATGAATTTGATGATTCGAATTTATAGAAATCTTTCGGTTTTTGTTAAAATGCATTGTATTCTCAAGAAAATAAAATAATATTTGACTTCTCCAAAGCACCTATTATAAAAAAAAATTTGTAATTTGAAAATGACGAAATTTGGTAAAACACGAAAAAAAATCCTGAACTGATATTTCCGAGACGATATGGAGGCACTTATATTTTTCAGTACCCAGAAGATCCACCTCTGTTATTAATGACACTTTGGCATCGTCGCGGTATGCTCAATATTAAATTGTCTATTACATTTTGGCCTAAGTCATTCCAAGCCTCCTGAACGGCTAATCGAAGCTCCTGTTCATGATGGAAGACGTTTTGACGCAGGAGATTTCTTTTTAGGGTGTTCCACACATGCTCGATGGGATTCCGATCTGCGAATCAGGATGGCCACGGTAGATGATCGATATCATTCTCTTCAAGAACGTTCAAGAAAGCTCTTGCACGAAGAGTAAGGGCATTATCTTTTTGGAAGAGTGGATTTTGACGCATTTTTTGGTGATACGGTACCACTACAGGTAAAACTATCTCATTTGCGTAAGAATTTCCCGTTAGGTTGTTCTGTATGAAAACTAGGTCAGTTCTTCCACCAAGGCTGCCCTGCCTAACAACTTCTCGAGCATGCTGGAGACGGTTTTGCTTTCCAGGTTCCCTCCATATTCGAATTCTTCCCGAATCGAGATAATAACTAAATCTAGATTCATCACTGAAGAGAACTGTGGCCCACCTCTCTTGATCCCAGTTTACGTGTTCTTGGCACCAAGCTAAACGAGCAGCGTGATTTCCATGGGTCAGTTGTGGAACTCTCAAAAGACATCTGGAGTGGAGTTGACCTTCGTGCAGTCGGTTTCTCACAGTTTGGTCGGAAATTTGTACATTATGAACTCGTGATAGCTCTTTAGCTAATTGAGATGCTGTGGTAGTACGATCTGGCCTATAAAACCAAAAATCGGTCTTGGGCGACTGTAGTAATCCTGAAACGACCCGTATGGCGTTCTTCTACGCTACCTGTTTCATTGAAACGCGACCATAAACGGTTTATGACACTTGGGCTACTTCCCAGAACCCTGGATACTTCCCGATGTGAGCTCCCAGCTTGGAGCATGCCAACGGCTCGTAACATCTCTTCTCTAGTCAGATGTCGTCTTTCCATGGTCGAATCAAAAAACTGGAATCTTTCATTTGTGCTTACAACAGAAACAAAGTGCCAACTAACTGATTTCAAACATTGAATACATGAAATGACTATAAAGCAGCGTCGCATCTGCTGCATTTTTAGTTTTTCATAAAAAAACCGAAATCTGTTGCGGCACTCTAGAAAATTTGGTGAGAAATTGATGCAGCCGTTCATTTCTGAAAAAAAATCATCCATATTAAACGTTCTGGATACGAAATATCGATATTCAGAAGTGTTCCCTAGACTTTTCTGAGGTGTTTATGTGTAGCGCCAAACGATGTTATCTGAAAACAGCTGTTATATTTCTGAATGTTGGCCAAGAAGTCCTTCGAATAATTTTCAATCCCAAAAAGTAAAGGGCGTAAAGGATCTGGTGGTGCGATCAGTTGTGGCAATATTATTTTTCTGATAGATTTGCCATTTATTTCTTTTTCTTCTTGCATGGTGCCTTTATGGGCAGCACAACTGAAAAGAAAAGATCTGAAACATTTTCCTTCATTGAAAGCAAAGATTCCTCAGTTGAAATATGATACGTATGAGGCTGAATTATCAAATATTTTGGGACAATTCGAAATGCGTTCTTATTATTGCAATAAATTTGCAAATATAACATACTTTATGAGTAATCCTATTTCGTGTAAAAACATTGAGGAATTCGCTACTGAAATAGCAAGTCAGTTTAATATGAACTCATGTTCTGTTGAAAATGAGTTGGTGCAGATAATATCAGATATGCATCTCAAAGCTACAGCATCTGATACAAATTTCTGGTGTTTTATATCTGAAGATAAATATCCGAATCTAAGTTAAATCGCCTTCAAACTGACGGCAATGTTTGGGTCAACTTACTTGTGCATTTTCTGAGATGAAGATAATTAGGTCAAAATATCGCAATCGACTAACGATATGTCATCATGCATGCACGTGGTAACGTACCATCTTATGAAAAGTATACTGAGGACATGAAGTGCCACGCTTCAACATCCAAAGTCACTTTTTAGTTAAGTATAACATCATTTGTAACAACCAATAAACTCGCAATTTTGAATAACTATGAGTTTTTTCATTGATAGTGTAGAGGAGAACCTAACTAAACCTAACCAAACCTTGACAAAAATAATGTATATTATAATATCTATATATGTTACGGTACACCCTACCTAGGTAGGTGGGTAGGGTGTATCATGTATATAGTACAGCCCTGCATCACACATACTTGCAGATTCTCAGAGTCGATCGTAGGTAGTCTAAAAATATTGAGGTAGATCGCCAGCAGTTCAAGTTTGAGCACCCCTTTTCTCGATATTATGGATATTCCTATAAATACTGATCACATAAAAAAAGAGTAGTTGAAAGGAGTCGTATTTCCCAAAGTCATTCCATCGAATATCATTTATCACCATTACAATTTAATTGCTGGCATCCACTTCAGAAGGATTCGATTCAATAACTTCATGTAGCTCATACAGACTTCTATCTGCCGTTCTATATAGCTCTATGCTTTGTGCACATTTCCGTTGCATTTTCCAAAATCTATTAATTCTGAAGCGGATATTTCAGTAATATCCGTAAAGGTTGAATAAGAGCGGAACAAGTTTATTAAATAACCTCGTTCGAATTCAAACAAATAAAATATCGTCCAGATAATTCCTGATTGGTAATTCGATTCGATATAGTTTCGGCAATTGTAATTAGAACGAACACAAAGCGTTTTTATCCGGTACATTTCACTCGAAAATGATTGATATATTTCATTATTCTCGGCATCGCATCGATTCATGCATCCAGCTTTTCCATTCGAATTTTATGTAGTTAAATATAGAAGTGGATGAATAGATAGATAGAAAACAGTTTCATATTATCAGTCAACAAGATATGGCAGTTTTATCATTGTATCTATAATTTTATATTCGCTATTTCAAGCTTTCAACTGTTCGGTGAAAGTTAGAAACTAACATTATAATATTTGATATTGATTTTGAAATAGTAATAATTCTGAATATCAGAATCTCAAACGAGGATTATAAAACAGTTGATCATGTTGTACGATAGCAAGTTCCTTAATTCATCATAGAAATAAAGATGTTTAGTTCTGATATAGTTGCTATAAATGTTGGCAGCAAGATAAAACTTATGATCAATTATGGAAGAAATGCTTCCATTCTTACCAACTTAAATTATTGACTCGGATTACTATGAGATCTGAAAACTTTTCGTAATGAAAGGATTACGAGAAATTATTCATTTCATATGTTTTGAATGAGTCTGATTTATTTTTGTAGGTTTCAATTTCACAGTAACTGGTTTATATTATTTGAAACGTCAATTTGATACGTTTTACTTAAAAAGATGGTAAAGATATATATATATATATATATATATATATATATATATATATATATATATATATATATATATATATATATATATATATATATATATATATATATATATATATATATATATATATATATATATATATATATATATATATATATATATATATATATATATATATATATATATATATATATATATATATATATATATATATATATATATATATATATATATATATATATTTGATGGGACAAATATCTTTCATGATCAACTTCGCGAGGAGTCTACATATGTAAACTTGAGACAGAAAGTATGCACCTCGTACACACGAATAAGAGTCGCCCTCTATGTACCGACAAGGCGAACCCGCTACCGGACTTCGAGGTGCGTCCTTTCTGGAATCGATAGGGTACCCCGATGTAGCTTGATAGGATGCTGAGAAGCGATATGCGACACTGATGAGCTCCTAATAAGGGCGAAACTGCAGTCTACCGCTTAGTTCCTCGGCATACTACTCAGTTGCACTATTGTGGCTCTTGGGGCTGCGTGCATGGCAGGCAGATTTGGGAACTAGCTCTTGTCAGGAGGGATTATTCATGAATCTACGGATTTTTGAATAATTCTTCTAGTCTCAAGTTTACATATGTAGATTCCTCGCGAAGTTTATAGCGGAATATATTTGTCCCATCAAATATTTACCGACGGGAGGTTTTATCTCGGAAACAGAGGCTAAGAGCACTATTCCAGCGGTATTATTTCGCTTGGTTTCTACCGTTGATGTGATTCACGGAACGAAGAAAGATGTCTTCCAAATGTTTGGATATATATATATATATATATATATATATATATATATATATATATATATATATATATATATATATATATATATATATATATATATATATATATATATATATATCTATGATTTTGGTGTATGTCAATCATAGATATATTTATATATATATATATATATATATATATATATATATATATATATATATATATATATTTTCACACTTAAGTTTTTTCTGACATACACCAAAATAGTAGTCGCTATTGCGCTAGCAATAGCTTGTCTGTTTATGTTGTGTTAGTGACGTGTGTACATAAAGAGTACCAAAGATTCTTCTGCTTAGCCAATTCATTTTCTTTTGCACTCCATGATTTCCAGACGAATAACAAGGGTGAAGGGAAGGGGGTTTGGGACAGGAACCTGCAACAATGGAAAAAGAAAACCAGCAGAAAAATATTTCAACAATCATACCTCTTATATGTCTAAATGATTCTCAGAAAAGATTTTACATAGTAAGCAAGCCCATAAAAAGGATTAAGGAGATAATAAAAAAATACATAACCTGCGATATTTTCTCTTTCGCGGAGATGTTCTGCCGTCGCAGTGTAAGTCTCCTGAAACATTTCTTGCTTGCCAATTTTGAAGTTTAATCGCAAAAAACACTTCAATATACAAACTGAAATTCCCTCTCTGTTTGACCGAGAGATCTCCTATGGCCAGGTTCAGTCTTCCAAGTGATGCCGATTATGATCTATAGATGTTTTACAATCATTATGGAACCAATAACGCGGGCAAATTGGCCCACGTCTGTCCTTCCTTGACCTTCAAGGTCTTGGACTTGTCTTTTTGACATTGTTCCATCAATTATTCAAATGTGAGAATCAGATAGGGAACACACCCAGATCTTTGCCAGAATCGAACCGGGACCTGCCGTGTCACAGCAGGGAGTTGTCACGTCTGCGCCACGGAGATGACCATTCATTTTCATTGATTCACTGTGAACTTATCACAGAAATAATTTCTTTTTCACGAAGAAAACGATGTGGATTTTATCACCTCATACTAATTATTATAAATTTAAATATATTGTAAACGACTTAAAGTTACCAACCGCAAAAGGAAGTGGGACCTATGATTCAGACAACGCATATGAAAATATAAATTGGAAGTATGTGCGTCCGCAAATGTAACTTGGAATTTTGATAATCGTTGACTGCGTCAGAGACAAAATCAAAGAACTTGAATTGGAAATAACTGGCGATCTATAAGATTTAATAGTATTTAATTGGTTTTAGTAAGTTTTTTTAGTAAGTGAACATTAATTATGCAAGCATGATCAACAAAGAAGTTACAAGGGGGTCGAAAACACCGTGCTTTGCTTCGTGGAAATAATGCAACACCTATGCGTTCATTCGACTTAGCAGAGTCTGTTGATTATAATCCATACCAGTAACATTTATTCGAATTTATCAAGAATAAAAATATACAGAAAATAAATTATCTGTGGTGGACTTTGGTCCACTTTGTAACTTTTTCCTTCCTCGTGTTCTTTTTGCGCGAGGAATTCTTTGCTTCAAACAGATTTACGTTGGCTTCTTTGGTTGGTTATTCATTAAGTCTGAAAAATTTCGAAATCAGTCAAGTGCCGATAACTCGACTGCTATATTATGTAAAATAAGTTTCGACTTTCTACAGGAAATTTTTTACGTAAAATCGAAATACAAGTGGAAATATTTTCTGTGCAGCGGTCTTTGAAAAATAATGTGAACTTGCTTTTTTTTAATGTAAACCATACATACTTTTGATTTTGTTGAATAATGGTTTTCTCCATCTCAAATGTATCACATGTGTACTAAACTGTTTCATCCAGGGCGTGTTTTAATGAAACACTGAAAATTCAACAATTTTTCCTAATTTTATAAAGTAACGCTTAGCTTATGATATTATTCCTACTTATCAAATGAATCATTGCATTTCAAACCTTTGATTCAGTTTGAGCCAAAAAGCACCTCCATGGCAAAAGCGAATAGAGAAGGATATTGGCAATATTAAACCTTGTGAATATGATACAGATAAGATTCATTCTTGAAGAAATTTCCCTATTGAGAATGACTAACCGAATTTTACCTTTTTGTAATTTGTTTTCCTCATCTATACATCACAGTTTTCAGAACAAATATTTCAATTAATTGTACACGTAAACTGTGATCAGTTTGTGATCACAATTTGACAAGGGGATCGAATCGAAGAGCTCAAATATCGATTTTTTTAAATATTTTATCAGATATTAGTAATAAACCTACCAGTAAATTACCCATATCGTTCCATTCGCATTAACTGAGTCACCTGACCAATGTGGTTTACTTGTTTTGAAGAATTATAAATTCCTTGTTTAGTCAACGGTCTTGGTGTTTCAATTGAAGGTTCGCAGACATCATGACGATTTTACCACGTTCGAGTCGTTAATCAAACGTGGTGGCGCCGAAGAACTTTGAGCAGAGTTGGTTTGCCCACGCCTTCTGCACATAGCTGGAAGCCATAGGTCATCTACATGAAAAACACATTGAAATCCAAGGGAAGTTAGAATTCTGTTATTTTATTTTGTTGTTAGATCTGGTGCCGGGGTTAAACTAAGTGTTATGACATCTATATCGGGTGCCCCAACGAAAATTTGATCTTGTTTTTAACTTAGAAGGAGGCATTTAAGCGAAAACCGCTGTAACGACTCGAACGTGGTAAAATCGTCATGAAGTCTGCGAACCTACAATTGAAACACCAGGACCGTTGACTAAACAAGGAATTTATAATTCTTCAAAACAAGTAAACCACATTAGTCAGGTGACTCAGTTAATGCGAATGGAACGATATGGGTAATTTATTGGTAGGGTTATTACTAATATCTGATGAAACATAAAAGAAAGTCGATATTTGAGCTCTTCGATTCGATCCCCTTGTCAAATTGTGATCACAAACTGATCACAGTTTACGTTTACAATTAATTGAAATATTTGTTCTGAAAAGTGTGATGTAAAGATGAGGAAAACAAATAACAAAAAGGTAAAATTCGGTTAGTCATTCTCAATAGCGAAATTTCTTCAAGAATGAAGCTTATCTGTATCATATTCACATGGTTTAATATTGCCAATATTCTTCTCTATTCGCTTTTGCCATGGAGGTGCTTTTTGGCTCAACCCGAATCAAAGGTTTGAAATGTAATGATTCATATGATAAGTAGGAATAATATCATAATGTACTTACAATATCTAACAAAAAATGTTTATAACGACCAACTTCAGCGTATTATTGGTGAATGCAAAACAGAAAAGTGCAAAGAAAAATCTAACCTAACCTAACCTAACCTAAATACCACCGATTTCAGCTTTAATATTGCCATTGTCCGTCTCTAGTCGATTTTGCCATGGAGGTTTTCTAACGCTTTTTGGCTCAGCATGAATGAAAGGTTCGAAATGAAATGATTTATTTGATAAGTTGGAATAATATCCTAATGTACGAACAATAATTAGAATATCTAACAGAAAAGTTTTTATAACAGACAAACTTCAGAGTATTATTGGCACAAGTAAAATAAAAAAGTGCAAAGAAACCTAACCAAACCTAAATACCACCGATTTCAGCTTTAATGTTGACAATATCCTTCTCTAGTCGCTTTTGCGATGGAAGTTTTTTAACGCATTTTGGCAAAGCCCGAATTAAAGGTTTGACATTAAATGATTTCTTTGATTAGTAGGAATAATATCCTAATGTACAAACATTGCTCACAATGTCTAACAAAAAAGTTCTTGTAACAGACAAACTTCAGCGTATTATTGGTTATGCAAAATAGAAGAGTGCAAAAAAAAATCTAACCTAACCTAACTTAAATACCACCGATTTCAGCTTTAATATTGCCAATGTCCTTCTCTAGTCGCTTCTACCATGGAGGATTTTTAACCCATTATAGCTAAGCTCGAATTAAAGGTTTGAAATTAAATGATTTCTTTGATTAGTAGGAATAATATCCTAATATACAAACATTACTCTCAATATCTAACAAACCAGTTTTTATAACAGATAAATTTCAGCGTGTTATTCGTTAATGCAAAATAGAAAAATGCAAGAAAAAATCTAACCTAACCTAACCTAAATACCACCGATTTCAGCTTTAATATTGCCAATGTCCTTCTCTAGTCGATCCGAAGCACTATGTCCGATCCTAGGTTCTCTCACGAATTCTGAGTTCCCCAAGATGTAAAAGGAAACTACGTGCTTCTTTTAAATTCAAAATTGTGGCCGAATCCGTACAAGACATATTTTTCAAGCTCCAAAATCACATGAGAATATATACGGCCAAGTAATCCAATCCAGAGCAAATCCTGATTTACAGAATATAGATTTTCTCACAATTGAAATTCTCTCTTTATCCCTGATCTCGAAAAACTTATAAAACCAAAAAAAAATTTTCAACAGCACTTGATTGTTTGAGTTCTGAATTTAGAGAAAAACCCTTAGCCTTCAAAATGAATAAAACGAAATCGGCGTTGCCAATTGAACATTAAATTTCAAATCTTACTCTTAGCAATCGTGGTCACGTACATTCACAACAGAATTAACCAGAGCCAATGACAACCTTAAGGTGATCGAACAACTATAGCTCAATGTCCTATCGAATCAATCAATTAACGATACACCAAGAACTTATTGGGTAACTGAGCGACAAGAAAGTGAATAATCTACGTTGATGGTACAAGCTTAAAATCAGAAACCAACAGAAGTTGCAATACGAGGTCTATTTTCATTTGACAATTTAAACTAACCTATAACATTATCAAAACAAACCATCAGAAGGAATTGCTCAATCTCGTTCTTTCCGAAGAAGAATATTAACTGGATATGCAAGATAATAATAATTTAACTAGTGCAAAAGATGTTTCCTCAACCGAATCGTTCAAAATAATATCAGGTCTATACATGGTCATTTAAAAACGCTACAATGTTTTAATTAACTGTACATTTCAGGTATTCCAGTAAATGTTACTTAGTTTATATCGTATTAGCAATACGATACATTCGTTTCGATAATATATTTATTCACACCAGCAGATCTAATCTTTCACCCCAAATTATTTCAATAAAATGGATCAGTATATGATTCTTGCTAGCATTTTGTTAATTAAAATATCTGAGGCATCAACTTCTAACACTTGATGAAAGAAAGATGAGATATTTTCCTTTATACATTTCAAACAAGTCCGTTCGGGGTAGAGTTGGGAAGTTATTTAATCGGCTCAAAGTTCTGCACTAAGCTTTAATAATTCAAACACAGGTCTGGAATGAACTCTGTATTTCTCCACCATAATATTTCAGGAGAAGAGTTGCTAGATGTGAATTGATTTAAATGCTGAACAATTCCGTATCAGTCAGTCCATATCGCAAATGGTTTCTTCGAATACTACGTAGATAAAATAAAAATTGAAAATAAACGCGGACTCCATTCGCGTAATCATGGAGTACGATAGAGCAATCATATTGCGCTGATGTTAAACTATTATCTTGAACTTTACTCAACATTGTGAAGTGAGAATTCACTTCATAGTATCTGTTACAAATGTAGAGGTCTCTATTGTCCTGCTGTTTCTTTGAAATTTAGCCATTTTCATAAGGTTGAATGAACACTTGCAAGTATATATATTTATGCCTTTCTTAGTTCTTGCTTACCGTCAATTCTTTCCTTGATCTTCGCACTGTCCCTCCTTGTTATTCTTCCTAAATATTTCTTATTGCGCTTCTCATTTTCCTAGATCATTTTCCGCCTTTGTCTTCTGTTCCTACTTCACACTTTTCTGAAGAACTGTTCTTCCGTACTCAATCTCTGTCTTTCTTACCTCTTCAAAGTCTCTTAATACCTGCAATATCTCTTTCGCAATCCTTTTGCCTTAACAAACGACTTTTTTCACTGAGATTTTGAACCTTAATATTCTTCCGCCCTGTCGTTTCGCCAATTACTTCCGCTATTTCCTGTAGTTCTTTATTCCTGTTCAATACTCTCTAGCCTTTTCCAAACATTTCTACTACTCACTATTTCCTCTAGGCCCAGACCCTCATTTTCCTCGTTTACTCGCTTCTGTATTTCTGCCGCATTTTTGTTCCGTATTTAATGCATACCACTTCCTCCCAAACTCTTATTCGGCATTTTTCTCTCATTTGATTGATCGGGATGTTTCTCTGAAACGCTTTCCTAAGATTATCTCAAGGCGCTCTCCATTCACATTCTCCTCTTGCACATTTATTGCACTTACTGAAGCAATGTGCTATCGCACAGATCTAAACTCTTAAGTCCCGTTCATACAGCATTTTCTATGCTAATGCTTTTGTCTCTTGATTTAATATTTATGCCTTTCTTAGAGCTTGCTTACCGTCAATTCTTTCCTTGATTATCACGCTGTCCCTCTATGTTATTCTTCCTAATGAATTCTTATTGCGCTTCTCATATTCCTAGATCATTTTCCGCCTTTGTTTTCTGTTCCTACTTCAAACTTCTCTGAAGAACTGTTCTTCCTTACTCATTCTCTGCCTTTCTTTCCTCTTCAAAGTCTCTCATTACCTGAAATATCTCTTTCACATTCCTTTTGCCTCAACGAACGACTTTTCTCACCGAGAATTTGAACCTGCATATTCTTCCGCCCTGTCTTTTCGCCAATTACTTCCGCTATTTTCTGTAGTTCTTTATTGCAGTTCAATACTCTCTAGCCTTTTCTTCTTATTTCAACTACTCACCATTTCGTCTAGGCCCAGGTCCTCATATTCTTCGTTCACTCGTTTGTGTATTCCTGCCTGATGTACAAGGCAACAATAATATCTGTGCGGTTGAGATTCTTATAAGATGCGCGAAGAACAAAAGAGATGGCAAGCGGAGGAAGTAAGATAAATAACACGTTCTGCAATGAAATGTCAAATAGCTATCAGGGTCGGCGTAAGGGCTCTTTGAGAAAATTATCACTCTTAGGCATATTGCATTTCAAGGTACTCGATCATTTTAATTTCCATTACAAAGAAGTGAGTCACAGACTCATCACCAGTTAAAGTACAGGAAATTTTCGAGGCAGAGGTTTTTCTAACTGCACCTTCATAATAAGTACTATTGTTTTCCCTTAATAATTCAAATTTTCAAGAATACCTGGAATCTGTACAATGGGATGAAATATAGTAATTGCCGGCTCTGTGACGTAGAGGATATGATGCTCGTCTCCCTTACAGAGTTACCTGGGTTCAATCCCAACAAAGTCGGTGCGATTTTTCGGATTTTGGGAATCGCTTGAGTATCCATCTTTTGGAGGAGATGTAAAGCCGTCGGTCCTGTCTAACAGAGATGTGTTGGACATTAAAGATCCTTTCCCTCGACACGAGAGGGGTTCGGAAAAATTCCAGGGTTAGTGAGGTGACTGAATTTCCCGGCGTGTTATAGGCCGACAGGCGGAAATAGAGCACGTTAAAGGAATAACAAACAAATATAGTAATTGAAGGTTGATATTCAATAGGAATTGGAAGCAAAGGATTAATAACTATGTTTTTCCTTAGTACCTATATCTTTGTAATACCTCGATGGGTTTATATAGGATTAACGACATAACAAAGAAAACAGAAATTTTAAGAGGTACAAGTGTATTGCGCTATCGTGAGGACGAATGTTTCTGATTAACGTGGTTATCAGTTTAATAGTATAAATTCATTAAAAATGGTAGAAACTCTAATTACCTAGAAAATTTTCGCAAACAATTCAATTATGAAACACGAAATGAGTTGAAGAACGAAGAATTAAAAATTATAATAGTATCTGTCAATTCATGCTTTTCGTCTCCCGATCGAATCGTAACTTATCGAGATGTTTTGAAGAAAAAATGCTGTAATATCGCATTTTCATTTCCACTGTATCTTTATCGAAGTCAAATATCTTTTTTTTTTTCATTTTTCTGAAAATATCTTTTCCAATTTCAATTTCAACGTGATTTTTTTAGCATAAACAAATTGCTGGTATTTTAAAACAAATTCCAACAGAATAACAGTAATCTATCATTACTTTGAATCAAGATAATTTTTGTTCTTTCTGTGATATCAGTGTCCATTCTACAGCATTGGTTTTATGAGAGAATTTTCATGGATAGTTATATTTGATAAATAAAAAAAGCACTTCGTTTAATTCATGTGTAGCTCTACTAGGTACAAAGTTAAGCGTGCGAGCTGAGCGCGTGTTCACCGTTGTAGACATAGAAATAAGGGAAACCAAATTAGGGCTTCATGATAAGTGAGCTCAAACATGCATTGTCACTCACGTTCGAAAAATTTATCATATCTCAGCTTCTACTATTCCAAAAATCCTTTTGTCATTTAAATGGGGAAGCTGAACAAGAGAAGAATTATTGTGGTGGTTTTATGTACTTCATGAAGCAAATTATGTGAATATCAGTTCAATTTTTACCAAGCATTTTATTTATTACTAACATTAGCTTCATTTTAGTAAAAATCATTTAAGGTATATTAAAAATGAAAAATGAATCAAGGTGAGCTGTAATTATATTCAGTAAGAATTATTCATTATTGAATTCATACTTAAATGTTATTATATTGGAAAAACATACAATAGTCCGACTATTTTTAAAATTAACCTCTTATGTTTCTTTTCAACTTTCTTATGTGGTTTGTGTTTAGTCAAACAGGATACATAAATGTTATTTAATTAAAATGCGGGATGAAAAATGACTTTTTCCATATATTTATTGAAAATATTGACAACTTCTCTTTCTCTTTAATATTTTATAACTATCTTCGAAATTATAAATCAAAGTTAATTCTGAACATTCTGTACCGCATCAGAAACTGAACTCCGCTCTGAATTCGGTTTCAGCAACAATAGTTTTGTAACAGGCCGTCGAAAAACACCAAACATAGTTTTAACATCGACGACTCTCACTTTTTTGTCTTTTCCGGGAAATGTGCGTAAAATTTTGCCTCTAGGCCAAGAATTACGGGGAAAATTCTCATTCGCAATAACCACAGTATCCTCTATCTGTATATTTCTGTCAGTGTTCTGCCATTTGGACCTCTTCATTAGACTAGGTACATACTCTTTTAACTTGCTTTGCCAGATTTGGACTGCATAGCGTTGGGCTATCCGTCACTGTTTTCTTCGAATGAGATTATCCTCAGAAAATACTGCTGGACTATTCACCGTAAACTTTGCCTCTACTATCAACGTACGCAGGACTTCTTCTCTAGGACACTGTTGATTCAGAATGATTTTCAGTATACTTTTTACTGAACGTACCATACGCTCCCAGATTCCTCCCATATTGGGAGCTGCAGGTGGATTGAAGTGCCACTGAATTCGTCGGGCTGAACGAAAACATTCAATTTCTGTTGATGTGTTAATAACTTTTAGGGCCAAACGAAGCTCTTTCTCAGCACCTTGTAGATTTGTTCCGTTATCCGAATAAATGTCGGAAGGAAAACCTGTACGGCATGTGAATCTACGAATAGCCATGATAACAGAATCACTAGTAAGCGCTGACGCAATTTCAAAATGCACAGCACGTGTAGTTAAGCAGGTGAAGGGAACTCCATACCTCTTCTCCCGTCGACGTCCGATTGAGACTATCATTGGTCGGAAATAGTCCATCCCTGTAATCATGAAGGCTCGACACTGAGGAGTAACTCTTGCTTCAACTAACGATCACATGATTTGTGACTCAAGCTTAGCATTTACTTTTCGGCAGATCGTGCATGTTCTTTGATAGTTTGTGATGGCTAATCTTGCATTCAGAATCCAATATCGTTGTCGCAGGTCATTAAACACTTGTTCTCCTCCTTGATGGTTGTTTCTTTCGTAGTACCAACGTTTTACTAGTTCAGTGAGTAAATGCTTAGAATCCAGAACTATTAGTCGTCTGGCACTCTTATGCAATTGATGGGCATTTTTTAACCGTCCATCGAGTCTCATTACTCCTTGTTCGTCCAAAATTGGATTCAAATTACGCAGTCTACTTGTATTCTTCATTCGAAATTTTCTTTTGGCAAGTCTATTTATTTCCTCAGAGCAACTTTAACTCTGCGCTTGCTTTATCAATCTTAATTCGGCTTGTTCAATGTTCTTCATGGTTTGCTCTTGATGGGTTGGTTTTTATTTTCTAGGTTGACTCTACTTCTGAGAATTTCTGTTATTCTGAAGTCCCAAGCAGTCGCCCTAATGAGCTCATTTAGATTTGAAAGTTTTTGGAAACTGAAAGTATTATCTTTTACAACTATTACTCCAACAAATGTGCTCTTTTTCATCTCTTCTTTCGCCCCTGCTTCAATTTTCTCCTGGGGCCAGTTTTTCATCAAAAGATAAAAAATGAGGTCTATGGAACCATTCCTGCAGTTTATCTGAAGACCATACTCCCCTAGTAACTTGCTATGTTGAGTTTTGTGGGTAATCAATGCCAATTTCCAGTTTCGCCTTCTGTGAGGTTGAGGATTTTAGATATTCTATTAGCAACAGAGGTCTTAAAATTGTTAGGATTAGAATTTATCCTACTTAAAAATATTTTAGAGTCGGACCAGAAAAACTTTTTATGAAGAATAACTTCGTGACCTAATACAATAGATTTGACCAACTGAGTCCCCAATACAGCAGCTTGCAATTCGAGTCTTGGTATAGTCATAGACCTTAGAGGTGCAACTCTTGATTTCACTCTAACAAGTGCAGTTTTAACTTGACCACCAGAAAATTGCATTCTAAAATATGCTTCACCGGTGTAACCTATTTGACTGCCATCACAAAATACATGCAACTGAATTTCAATGGTTCTCTCATCAACACCATATCAACGAGGAATTTTCAAACCTACTGATAATTTTAATTGACTATCTAACCTAACCCATACTTTCCATTTTTCTTTCAAAATTGGAGTAAGTTTTTCATCCCATCCAAGATTTGAAATCCATATGTATCCGTCCTTGAATTGCTAATGCAGATAACATACCGTGGGGATCATAAATTCACACCATAACCCTTAAAACTTCATTCTTCGTTAGTACCTTGAAGCCTGAGAGCAAGTCTCCCAATCTTTCTGCGAATCGATCAGAAAAACTCATTGTGTCGTCTATCGGGTTCCAGGGAAGGCTTAGCACACGCTCCATAGTGGACTGCTGTTCCAAATTTTGGCATCTATTTTTAGATAAAACCTCAGTGAAAATTTGTGATGAAACCTTTCCACTATTTTTCAACCAGTTACGCATATTGAAGCCACCATAACTATGAACTTTAATTACTCCTTGTAAGGTTTTTATAGCACATTCTTCACTGTGGAAACTATTTAAACAACCATCCTCGTAATGATACTTTCTTATAGTATTAACAGCTTTTGGGTAAACTCAGCATACCTTCAAGAATTTTTACGAGTTACGTAAATTGCACAGCTAGGAGAAAAATATTCCGTTCGACTTCGCTTTGGCGTCAAACACAAATCTAAACTTTTCAGGTTTGCTTGGATGTTTCACAGCAAAGTGTGGAAGATACCATGCCTTTTGAGTAACTTCAGCAGCCCCTTCTTTGGTCAACAACTTGGCGTAGTCTTTTCTAATGTAGGTTTTAATTTGCGCACAGTATCTTTCTTCTAATTTGGCATCAACAGCCATTTTTCTTTCTGGGATACAAAGTCTGGTCAAAGCAGAATTTTAACTATCAGGTAAAGCTGCATTTTCGTCTTTCTAAAGCAGCCCTATTTCCCAATGCCCATTTTCTTGCTGCTGACAAGTTTCTTGCATGATTTTGAGAGCTTCCTCATCATCTGATGATAATTCTCTCTCTTCTGAAGAAATTCCCAAATTATCGTAGAAAAGGGTCTAATGTACTAGATTTTTCAAGTCTGTTTCCTGATCTGTTTGTCTGAAGCAAAAATGTGAAAAGTCTTGGTCGATTCTACTTTTGTAAAAAGAAAAATTTCCGTGCACCTCCCATCCCAATTTAGTTTCTGATTATTATTATTCATTACACGATCCTTCAATAATTTCTCTCGGCACTGTTAAATGAATATTATCTTGTCCAATTAGAATTTTGGGCTTTGCATTGTCTAAACTGATAGCTGCTACATGTGCCAAATGCTTCAATTTTCGTGAAAATTGCTTTACTTTCACGGTATGGCAAGGTAATTCTAATTCACAAACAGTTCTCACATTATTCAGCGTGTACATCTGATGATCAATAAATCCCTAAACTGAAATATGCGATGGGGAAGCGATAAACAAGAAAAGTACTCCTTTTTGTCCATAACCCACTTCCATCTTTCTTGAATATTCATTTTTAGAAATTGTTGACACTTGTACACAGAATGACTGTTTTAGGAACAGAATACACATTCATTCTTGACTGGTCTTTCATTTTCCGTTCCTAAAAACACTAATTTGTTCTTTCTTCCTTTCGGAAAAAATCCAGTAAAGAAGGTATTCGGATATTTTTAGTTCCGGTATGTCTTGCCCACTGATACTGGAAACACATGGGCAATTTTGAATTGCGCTCGAAAAACTAACCATTGTTTGTGGATCCTCAGCATCAACATTTTTCAAAGAACTAGCCTGATTGATTAAAGTTTCTATTATTAATTCCGATTGACCAAATCTCTTTTCGAGATTATCTAGTATAACATTCAAATTCTTTGGAGAGATGAATAAAATTTCCACCGCATCAAAAGCTTCACCTTTCAGTGCTTTTTGAGGTCAGATCATATTTTCTTCGTCGTTGAATTGGTATAGCTCTGAAGAACGTTTATATAAAATCGTAAACATTGGTCACTCTTCTACTTGGCCGTGAAAATTTGATAACTCTCTTTCAAGACTGATATTTTGTTTGGATGACGTGACGCGACGATCATTTTTCACTAGACTTCTCAAAACATTTGTCAGTTCTTGAAAAACAGGAGCACAATTTCTCTATCTGATGGATCAGATGGTTGGAAATATTCCTTTTCTGGAACCGCAATTTGAACTGGAGTGTTAACTGTTTCTTCCTAGAATAACCAAGAACTAACTTTCACATTATTATCTGAACTAAGTGTAGTTGACCATGGAGATTTCGACCGTTTTTAGCTGGCATTTTCTAAGCATTTTTCTGTTTCTTATGACGCTCGTGTTTCTATTAAAACAATTTGACGCTCCATTTCCTTCAATCTATTAATTTCTTCCAATTTTCGAAGTTCAATTTCTTTTATGTTTCGAGTACTGCTTGTTGAAGTTCTCGTCAAAACTGAATTCTTTCCCCTTCGTCGGAATAGTAGTGGAGCTGGTGGACTGTATCGATCTGCTGGGACACCCGCATTCTTTCCCGAAGTCTTCCTATGAGATTCTTCTTCCACTGACATTTCGTTCTCAGAATTTCGATCGCAACAGATCGAAAAGACTTTCTAAGAAGCTGGAATAGGATCTCTGAGGCTCGAAAGGACCAAAATGTTTAGTCAAAGATAACACCTAAATATTATTTGATTAAAATGCGGGATGTAAGACGACAAATTTTTATTGAAAATATTGGCAACTTCTCTTTTTTTTTTATTGTTTCATAACTAACTATAAAATTATAAATCTAAACTAATCCTGAACATTATGTGTTCCGATTAATTTAGGTCGCCCCAATTTTCATCGGCAATTCGACTATTAGTCTCCACAGCAAAACTATTGTACAATATTATTACTAAAACGTCAGAATGATCACCATCCAGTTGCAAATATGGGTGAGTACCTATAGAGTTAATTTTGAAAATAATAGGAAGCCGAATTAGGCCGTCATAATATATACGTATTTATTAATATATATATATATATATATATATATATATATATATATATATATATATATATATATATATATATATATATATATATTATTAATTGTTTTATTTTTGTGATGAATAATTTGTTAAAGTTTTATTGAAGCGTATCCTATTCACTGCACTTAATTATTTATGTACCCCAAATTATCATTTTCAAAGGAGAAGTAGTAGTTGTTCAGATTTATCGTACATTAAACAAAAGTAATAATTAATCAACCAACAAATTTACACGAAAGATTGCTTATAAGATTTCAACTGATATTCGCATAATTTGCTTCGTGAAACGCATAAGACCAAGGCAATAAATTTTATCTCCTTCAGCTACACTATTTGAAGTTCCATTTGTACATCAATGAGAAGCTGAGATATGACAAATGTTTTTTTGAGTGTGAACAACAATCAGATTAGCTTATCGAGACGGCAAAACTTGGTTTACTACTGCTACAACGGGGCGCGCACGAGCATAGCTTGCAAGCTTCACTTAGTAGTACATCTGAAAGTAATGAAACGAAGTACTTCATTTTGTGTAAAAAAATAGCTTGTCAAGAACACATCACTGTAGAAAGAGTAGCGGTTACAGGAAGTTTTCGAGAGAAAAACTTATGTCGGTCCCATATGCATTTATTTTTTCAGATTCATTTGTGCTAGAAATTTTACAACAAAACTGAATTTGGAGAAGCTATTCTTGAAGAAAAGTAACAAAAAAATTCTGAATTATTTTCGAAACTAAAAATGATTCATAGCCTACAAGTACAAATCCTGCAGAATAAATAAAGGCGACCAAAATCCTTATTCATACCTCAAGAGAAATCACAATATCTCAACATTGAAAAATATTTGGTAAATTCTGGTAAGCGAGCCCATTTAGCATAGCACCAGCTAAATTTTCATACATTTTCAGAAGAAATCAATCAAGCTTTTGAAAGGTACACCATACAGCGCCTGTTTCTTCGACAAAATTCGCTGAAATACATTTCAATCGAGATTAATTTTACTCAGCAATCTTCCCAATTAGTCTCGAGTTGGGTAAAACAGGAACGCATATCATTTGTTTTCTTCCCGTGTTACCATATTTTCTGTTTTCGGGACTGCTTATCCCTCAATAAACTCCTCAAAATAGTCTAGAGAACACTTCTGAATATCGATATATCGTATCCAGAACGATCAATATGGTTGATTTTTTTTAAGAAATGAACAGCATCAATTTCTCACCAAAATATGTAGAGTGCCGCAACAGATTTCAGTTTTTTTCATAAAAAACTAAAAATGCAGCAGATGCGACGCTGCTTTATAATCATTTCATGTATTCTGTGTTTGAAATCAGTTAGTTGGCACTTTGTTTCTGTTGTAAGCACAAATAAAAGATTTAAGTTTTGTAATTCGACCATAAAAATACGACATTTGACTAGAGAAGAGATGTTGCGAGCCGTGGGCATGCTCCCAGCTGAGAGGTCACAACGGGATGTATCCAGGGTTCTGGAAAGTAGCCTAAGTGTCATAAACCGTTTATGGTCGTGTTTTAATGAAACAGGTAGCGTAGAAGAACGCCATACAGGTCGTTTCAGGATTACTACAGTCGCCCAAGACCGATTTTTTGTTTTACAAGCCAAAAAAGATCGTACTACCACAGCATCTCAATTTGCTCAAGAGCTATCACGAGTTCATAATGTACAATTTTCCGACCAAACTGTGAGAAATCGACTGCACGAAGGTCAACTCCACTCCAGATGTGCTTTAAGAGTTCCACAACTGACCCATGGAAATCGCGCTGCTCGTTTAGCTTGGTGCCAAGAACACGTAAACTGGGATAAAGAGAGGTGGGCCACAGTTCTCTTCAGTGATGAATCTAGATTTAGCTATTATCCCGATTCGGGAAGAATTTGAATTTTGAGGGAACCTGGAATGCAAAACCGTCTCCAGCATGCTCGAGAAGTTGTTAGACAGGGTGCGGATCAGTGATGTGTTGGGAGGTATACGCCTTGGTGAAAGAACTGACCTCGTTTTCATACGGAACAACCTCACGGGAAATTCTTACGCAAATGTGATAGTTTTACCTGTAGTGGTACCGTATCTCCAAACAATGGGTCAAAATTCACTCTTCCAACAAGATAATGCCCCTCCTCATCGTGCAAGAGTCGTCTTGAACGTTCTTGGCGAGAATGATATCGATCTTCTGCCGTGGCCATCCTGCTCCCCAGATCTGAATCCCATCAAGCATGTGTGGAACAACCTAAACAGAAATCTCCTTCGTCAAAACGTCTTCCATTATGAACAGGAGCTTCGATTAGCAGTTCAGGGGGCTTGGAATGACTTAGGCCAAAATGTAATAGACAATTTAATATTGAGCATGGCGCGACGAAGCCAAAGTGTCGCTGATAGCAGAGGTGGACCTTCTGGGTACTGAAAAATATAAGTGCTTCCATATTGTTTCGAAGTTATTAGTTCAGGATTTTTTTTTGTGTTTTACCAAATTTCGTCATTTTCAAATTTCAAATTCTTTTTATAATAGGTGCTTTGGAGGAGTCAAATACTATTTTGTTTTCTTGAGACTACATTATAAACAATACATCCTAACAAAAACCGAAAGATTTCTATCAATTCGAGTCATCAAATTCATATTTTAAAGACATTGTTAAGTGTTCTCTAGACTTTTTAAGGTGTTTATTATTCTACTGTAAATATCTACAGACCCCCAACGTATTTACGTGAATAAAAATATGGGCATCGCAAACAGGGCCATTTCGACGTTTTCCTATCAATTTTCGGCCTTTTTATCTTTTTCCACCGTGACAACTTGTTAGATGATATGCGAACATCAAAGAAGTATATATTGACTTCCTTTTCTGTTTGTAAGGCTCAACTAACTCTTTGTAGAATGAAATCTGAGAAAACTAAGACCATTTTGAGTCCAACTCATTCGTAAAGAAACACGAAAAGAATTGTCAATTTAGTGAAAAGCTTGTGATATCGTTCTTTGTCTTTTTAAGTCTGATGGTTGCAGGCGGAATGAGGAAACTATCGACAAACAATGTCACGTTAAATCATTCGGTTGAAATGGTCACTGTGAAATCTTCCGAACAGTTCTATTCAAAGCTATGAAAGATTGAAATGAAAAACTCGGCAAAACTTGGTTTACTACTGCTACAACGGGGCGCGCACGAGCATAGCTTGCAAGCTTCACTTAGTAGTACATCTGAAAGTAATGAAACGAAGTACTTCATTTTGTGTAAAAAAATAGCTTGTCAAGAACACATCACTGTAGAAAGAGTAGCGGTTACAGGAAGTTTTCGAGAGAAAAACTTATGTCGGTCCCATATGCATTTATTTTTTCAGATTCATTTGTGCTAGAAATTTTACAACAAAACTGAATTTGGAGAAGCTATTCTTGAAGAAAAGTAACAAAAAAAAATCTGAATTATTTTCGAAACTAAAAAATGATTCATAGCCTACAAGTACAAATCCTGCAGAATAAATAAAGGCGACCAAAATCCTTATTCATACCTCAAGAGAAATCACAATATCTCAACATTGAAAAATATTTGGTAAATTCTGGTAAGCGAGCCCATTTAGCATAGCACCAGCTAAATTTTCATACATTTTCAGAAGAAATCAATCAAGCTTTTGAAAGGTACACCATACAGCGCCTGTTTCTTCGACAAAATTCGCTGAAATACATTTCAATCGAGATTAATTTTACTCAGCAATCTTCCCAATTAGTCTCGAGTTGGGTAAAACAGGAACGCATATCATTTGTTTTCTTCCCGTGTTACCATATTTTCTGTTTTCGGACTGCTTATCCTCAATAAACTCCTCAAAATAGTCTAGAGAACACTTCTGAATATCGATATATCGTATCCAGAACGATCAATATGGTTGATTTTTTTAAGAAATGAACAGCATCAATTTCTCACCAAAATATGTAGAGTGCCGCAACAGATTTCAGTTTTTTTCATAAAAAACTAAAAATGCAGCAGATGCGACGCTGCTTTATAATCATTTCATGTATTCTGTGTTTGAAATCAGTTAGTTGGCACTTTGTTTCTGTTGTAAGCACAAATAAAAGATTTAAGTTTTGTAATTCGACCATAAAATGCGACATTTGACTAGAGAAGAGATGTTGCGAGCCGTGGGCATGCTCCCAGCTGAGAGGTCACAACGGATGTATCCAGGGTTCTGGAAAGTAGCCTAAGTGTCATAAACCGTTTATGGTCGTGTTTTAATGAAACAGGTAGCGTAGAAGAACGCCATACAGGTCGTTTCAGGATTACTACAGTCGCCCAAGACCGATTTTTTGTTTACAAGCCAAAAAGATCGTACTACCACAGCATCTCAATTTGCTCAAGAGCTATCACGAGTTCATAATGTACAATTTTCCGACCAAACTGTGAAAATCGACTGCACGAAGGTCAACTCCACTCCAGATGTGCTTTAAGAGTTCCACAACTGACCCATGAAAATCGCGCTGCTCGTTTAGCTTGGTGCCAAGAACACGTAAACTGGGATAAAGAGAGGTGGGCCACAGTTCTCTTCAGTGATGAATCTAGATTTAGCTATTATCCCGATTCGGGAAGAATTTGAATTTTGAGGGAACCTGGAATGCAAAACCGTCTCCAGCATGCTCGAGAAGTTGTTAGACAGGGTGCGGATCAGTGATGTGTTGGGAGGTATACGCCTTGGTGAAAGAACTGACCTCGTTTTCATACGGAACAACCTCACGGGAAATTCTTACGCAAATGTGATAGTTTTACCTGTAGTGGTACCGTATCTCCAAACAATGGGTCAAAATTCACTCTTCCAACAAGATAATGCCCCTCCTCATCGTGCAAGAGTCGTCTTGAACGTTCTTGGCGAGAATGATATCGATCTTCTGCCGTGGCCATCCTGCTCCCCAGATCTGAATCCCATCAAGCATGTGTGGAACAACCTAAACAGAAATCTCCTTCGTCAAAACGTCTTCCATTATGAACAGGAGCTTCGATTAGCAGTTCAGGGGGCTTGGAATGACTTAGGCCAAAATGTAATAGACAATTTAATATTGAGCATGGCGCGACGAAGCCAAAGTGTCGCTGATAGCAGAGGTGGACCTTCTGGGTACTGAAAAATATAAGTGCTTCCATATTGTTTCGAAGTTATTAGTTCAGGATTTTTTTTTGTGTTTTACCAAATTTCGTCATTTTCAAATTTCAAATTCTTTTTATAATAGGTGCTTTGGAGGAGTCAAATACTATTTTGTTTTCTTGAGACTACATTATAAACAATACATCCTAACAAAAACCGAAAGATTTCTATCAATTCGAGTCATCAAATTCATATTTTAAAGACATTGTTAAGTGTTCTCTAGACTTTTTTAAGGTGTTTATTATTCTACTGTAAATATCTACAGACCCCCAACGTATTTACGTGAATAAAAATATGGGCATCGCAAACAGGGCCATTTCGACGTTTTCCTATCAATTTTCGGCCTTTTTTATCTTTTCCACCGTGACAACTTGTTAGATGATATGCGAACATCAAAAGAAGTATATATTGACTTCCCTTTTCTGTTTGTAAGGCTCAACTAACTCTTTGTAGAATGAAATCTGAGAAAACTAAGACCATTTTGAGTCCAACTCATTCGTAAAGAAACACGAAAAGAATTGTCAATTTAGTGAAAAGCTTGTGATATCGTTCTTTGTCTTTTTAAGTCTGATGGTTGCAGGCGGAATGAGGAAACTATCGACAAACAATGTCACGTTAAATCATTCGGTTGAAATGGTCACTGTGAAATCTTCCGAACAGTTCTATTCAAAGCTATGAAAGATTGAAATGAAAAAAGATTTCCTTTTGAACTTATTTTGTGCCTCAAACACTGAATGTTTAAAAAAATCTCCTATAGGGTGTTACATAATAGTATGTCACAATTTGAGGGGTGAATCTGCTTGCAATTTTAAGAAAAAAAAATTATATAAACATAGATCCGAAAAAGCTTCGTTACGGAGCTAGAGGGTGTTGAAACTTCTGGAAAATATTGGTTTTGCTTTCAAAACTCCTGCAGTTTTTGCGATATTCAGCCCAAATTTGGAATGCAAGCTAGTTTTTACAGCCTCCATCATTACACGTCCTAAATTTTAACTAGAATCAACAAGGTGTTTTCTTTTTCGGAGTTATGTCGTATTTTACCCTTTCAAACTTTTTTGCAGTACGCCACTGATCAGCGTTCAATAAATTTTCGTCATGTTCGTTCAATTTAAAAACTTTTTTGGCACTTGTAATTATTTCGTATCTCCAACCGTTTTCGAGTGAAAAATTATTGAATTTGAATTATTTGAATTGTATGTTATTCGCTAAACTAAAAAAAGAACAAAAAAACTAAATAAATTGCTGGAAGTGTCCTCCACCTGCAACAGACAGGCCTCTGTCCTTCTTCGCGTATTACCAAACTCTCTTTGAAATATTCCTGGGGTATCTCTTATCGTGTCACAAGAGGTAAATATTCGATTTTTCAATTTTTCTACAGTGTTAATTGGGGTGGTATCAACTAAACTTTTGAGATATCCCCATTAGAAAAAGTCTAAACTATTCAAGTCAGGGGACCATGGTTCTGACCCACCCTGACCTAACCATCAGTTGTTGAATGTATTATTCTAGAATTCCCTAGCTTCTCAACTGAAATGTACTGGTGCCCCGTCATGCATGAACCACATCATATTTCTCACCAAAGGTGGCAATTGCCGATAAGTGGGACCATGCTGTCTATTAGGCAGAAAAATTGGCCCAATAAATAAATTTCGACCCAGACATTTAGTGAGAATTGTACTTGATGATGTGATTCTTCCATCAAATGGGGGGTTTCTCAGCCAAATAATGATTATTGCGAAAATTTGTGATAGCAATTCTCTAAAAGTTAGCTTGGTCTGTGAACATTATTTCACTATCCAAATGAGCATTTTCTCTAATTTTATCTGAGAACCATCGGCAGAAATTCACTCTTGAAGGAAAATCTCGAGGAAGTAGAGTTTGGACGCTTTGAATATGAAACGGGTATCATAAAAAGTCGTGAAGAATCCTCCAAACCAGAACATGTGAAATATTTCACTGATTTCCAATTTTACTTGTACTCGCATGAGGACTCAAATCAATACAATTCAAAATTGTTTCCTCAATATCTGAAGTTCTCATAATTTGAGCTGCACCTTTTAAATGATTATTGGAGTGGAAGTACCAGTTTCCCTCAACTTTCTGTGGATATCTGAAAATGTTCGCCTGTCTGGTGTTACTAGATATAATCGCCTAGCTTCTGTTTTGTTTCCGTCGGCCAGACCGTACATGTCATGAATATCAGCCAATTCGGCATCAGTAAAATTAGCCATTTTTTCTGACAGCAATAACTTCAAAAGTTTCAAAACTAATCCGTAATTCAATAAACAATTCAAGTAGATAGTGGTTCAACTTCAGCAAATGTCGAAATAAATGAAAATAACCAAAGACTACTAGTCATTTTTTCAATTAGAGGTTCTTTCAATTCAGCGAATGCATACAATCGCTTTATAATTTTTTGCTCGAGAACGGTCGGAGGTACGAAAAAATTACATGTGTCAGAAAAGTTTCTAAATTGAACGAAGATGACGAAATTTGATTGTAAGCTGATTAGTAGCGTAATGCAAAAAAGTTTGGAAGGGCAAAAGGAGACATGGCCACGGAAAAGAAAAAACCTTTTGAATATCAATAGAAATCTAGGACGTGTAATGATGGAGTCTGCGAAAAATAGCTTGCATTCCAAATTTGGGCTGAATATCTCAGAAATTGCAGGAGTTTTGGAGAAAAAACCTATTTCTTTCCGGAAATTTTAACACCCTGTAGCTCCGTAACGAAGCTTTTGCGGACCTTTGTTTATATGAACGTATTTGCTGAAAATTGCACGTAGATTTACCCTCTCAAGTTGTAACATACTATTATGTAACACCCTGTATAACAAAAATTTGAAAGATCATATGGTTCAGCTTTTATTTATTTTTCACTATATTACAGTTTAGTATTAAATAGCGTTTTGTATCTCCTTATTTTGTTGAATGCATAAACTGAGACGATTGAGTGAAAAATAAGGTTATTAATTGAATACGTTACTTTTTCATATTCAATATTATTGTTTCATTGAAACAGAAATATCGATTCTGTTCAAGGGCAGTGTAGACTTATTTATGTGGGTGTAATCATAATGGTTTGGAGGAACGCAAAAAATTTTATATTTCTCGATAAAATAAAACATTGATGTTCAAATTTTAATGCTTTAACAAACCTATGTTTCACCACACTGTGGCATCTCCATATAAAAATTACTTTCAAAACGATGATGTACCTTATACAGGGTGGTTCAGTTCCTATACTGGAAAATTTAGAGACCAATGAAGAATCGAAAAATATTATGAGTTTGCTACATGAACTGTATTCGAAAACTGCTTCGTAAAAGCGGTACAGGGTGTTCAAATTGGGTGAAAAAATTCAAATTTATTAACTGTTGCTAATCGACTACGAATATGTGAATGAAATTTTGTAGGCGTTAACTGCAGTCCATGCAGTACGTTTTGCATTGATAATATAATTTTCAATGTATCCTATGGTGTACGTACTAACACTTAACTCTATATTTCTGAAAGGAAAATTTGAACACCTTTTGTTTTCAGAAAACAAAAATTAGTTTTGCAGCCTCCAACAATTTGAAACAGGAAAGACTGTTTTGATTTTTCTGTACATCTCAGAATTTGCGAGTGAAAAAACAAAAATCGAAATCAACCGAATTTTTCATTAATGAAACTACTACTACAAGGACAAAATATTCAATTGATAGCGGTCAAAAATAAAATTAAATAAATAAAAATTTCAAGGAAGTATCTCGGAATGTAATCCAGTCATCTTGATATCATTGCAGAATTGCTGAATGCTTGAAACCAAGTAGAATGTTGTATGAACTAGAGACGCGTGGATTTTTTTTAATATGGGTGTATCTGTTGAAAACCTCTTTTTTTATTGAAATCAAGCTTTTTTTCCAAGAAAATTACTACATATACCATCAATCAAAGTATTGACCATCATTTTTTGCCATTTTCTGGGAGCAGACGAACGCCACGACAATAAGATGGCTCATCTCTAGATTTAATCCGGCCTGTTGAGTAAGCCCCATGTGGTAGGACGTCACATCGAAGAGCTTCAAGTAGTTATTTGACGGCCTTTGTGCTATGCGGCCGAGCGTTATCAATGCAACAGGATGTCTTTATCCTGGGCTTGTATCGTGAGTTCTGGCCGCTTCTAGTGCAGTGCTTGACTGAAACGGATCATTTTCTCTCATTTGAGATCTCCTGTGACTGTTTTACCTTGTTTGAGAAGCTCATGGTGAATGACTCCTTTTTGATCCCACCAGATGCATAGCGAAGCCTTCTTTTCGTGTATATTGCTCTTTGGAATCGATGTTGATGGTTGGCCAGGGTCACAAATGGTATTTTGTCGCCTTCGATTACCAAAATCTATCCACTATTTATCTCCAGTAACAAAACGATATAGAAATCTCGTTCTTTTCTATCTAGCCAGCAGCATTTCACAAACGGTTTTTCGTCTTTCGATGTCTCTGGGCGTTTGCTCATATGGGATTTATCTTTTTGTATACTTCATGGATTGCTTTCACAATTTCAGATATCTGAGGCTAAGCCACGTTTAGTGTTGGTGCAAGCATTGTTTGAGTTTAACATGGTTATTCATCCATTAAAGCCTGCTGTTCAATATCTTTCAACTCTTTTTTGCTTCTTTGTCGATTACACATAAATGACTAGATTTGAAAAGTTTAAACCATTCCTTACAAGTGAAATCCATTACAGCATGGTCACCGTAGATTGCTATTAACATTCTGTGAGATTCGGCGTCAGTTTACTTTGAATGAAAGCAGAACATGAAAGCTTCGTGCGAATGATGCTTTGTTGGCTCGAAATAAGACATTTTTATCAGTTTATTACACAATAAAACTGAAGCAGAAGTAAACTTTCACGAATGTCATACTTTTGACAATTATCAATGTTCGATTTCAAGCCTCATCTGCATTGGTCATTAAAACTCAGCCTTCAGTTTAAAACTTTCACCATTAGAAGAAGGTTTCGAACAAATGCACCTTTATTTTCCCAAAAAGAAGTCCAGTCGATTAGGATCCGGTGATCTGGCTGGCCAAGCTACTAATCCAATGCAATTATTCACGGTACGATGCGATAGAATCTATCTTTCTAGTCTATCAATTTAAAGTTGCGGACAATCAGTATCCAACCATTTCCTTAAAGCTACTCCAAAGTGCAGAGAGGTCCATCTGTTTCTATCAAACTTTCATATTTGAAATCAATAAGTAAATCTTCGACATAGTCTTGAAAATTAGTAGTAAGAAACTCAAGAAATAATTCTGAGGTTAATCTTGGGGATAGAAAATGTGTACCACAAACATTGTTGTCAAAAACTTGTAACCGGATATTTACCAATTTCATCGAGGAGATCATTACTTGATGAAAATCAATATACAATGACCGATTGCACCACACTGTGGCTTCATCAGTTAGATACAAACTAATGAACAGAGTTATTCTTTATATATTATTCTTATTTCCTACTTAATATTACGTTAGGTACAAGTACGAGGGGAATGTTGGAAAACCTATCGGAGTTGCTTACTTTATGGATTGAAAAGATTGAGTAAAGGAGAATGGTTTCGATCTAATTGACTATTAAGTAACGTACCTGAATTCTTTTCTTTGTTAATCTCTAAAATATCCCATAGACTGAGTTCTTGTCTATTATTTTCATTGTGTAAAATTTTGAAATTATCATTAAAGTTGTGGTTTTCTTCGAGTAAGTGATGAGAATAATGGAATTTGATTTATGATAATTAAACCTACGTTTGTGCTCGTATAATCTACCTTATGTAATATTAATTAGGAAATAATAATATATAAAGAACAACAGATATTTTTGCATCTACCTAATGAAGCCACAGTGTGGTGAAACCAGTCATAGTTTTGTTAATAAAGTGAAAATCTAAATACCATAGTTTCATTTCATTGAAAATATGTATTTCGATTTTCATCAAGTAACGACCTCCTTAATGGAATTATTGAAAGAAGCTGAGACAAGCTTTTTGGTCACTTGGTATTTCAAGCTAATTCTAAGATGTGCGACCAACACACAAAATATCTGGTTCCTACCATGTTGTTTGAAGAACGAAGTATTTCGGAAATATATAAAACTGAAGACACATAATATTAGCCCCGCAGCCTGAAATGGAGTACTACAAGGCAAGAATAAATGGTTTAAGTTAGACATCAAGTTTCAATACAGCCAACGAGACAATTACAACATTTTAAAGGTTATCTGAACGGAGTTGCTTCATAGATTGCATTCAGTAGAATTTGACATTTTAGATTCCGTAACAATATTCAAAGTTCATTCATTAATTTACAAAAAGTATGAAATTCAGTTGCGTAAATTAAATGAATTATTGGGTAATAAACCTGAAGTTTCAAAAATCAAGTCCAAATTTTCTTATCATCAATATTATGATAGGTTCAGTAATGTTTCAGATGCTAATTTTTCCGAAGATGAAGTTTCACTTCTAGAAAACGCAATCGAAACACCTAAACTCTCTTCAGTGATACTACTTCAAAAATAGTTCAATAGTTTTTAACCAAAGAAATTCGAGAATATAACTTTAAAGCCCATTAAATTTAAGTCCGCATCTGAATATATCTCATTCACCAAAGCAGGCAAGGGTCATACAGTCATAGCCTCAAATAAAGCAGATTATTTATTGAAAACCAAAAATTTCATTGAATCAGGTAGTCATGAAAAAATTGATGAAGATCCAACTAATAAATTTCAATCCATGGTAAAAAACGCTTTAGAGTATGCCAAGCCTATATTACCTGCCAATCAAAATATAAACTTTTAATAATTTGATTGAGGAGGTCGTTACTTGATGAAAATCGAAATACATATTTTCAATGAAAATAACTATAGTATTTAGATTTTCACTATATTAACAAAACTATAACCGGTTTCACCACACTGGGGCTTCATCAGATAGATACAAACTAATGAACAGAGTTATTCCTTATAAATTAAACTTATTTCCTACTTAATATTGCAATAGGTACAAGAGGTATGTTGGAAAACCCATCGGAGTTGCTTACTTAATGAATTGAAAAGATGGAGTAAAGGAGAAGGATTTAGATCTAATTGACTATTAAGTAACCTACCTGAATTCTTTTCTTTGTTTATCTCTAAAATTTCCAATAGATTGAATTTTTGTCTGTTATTTTCATTGAGTAAAATTTTGAAATTGTCATTGAAGTTATTGTTTTCTTCGAGTAAGTGATTAGAATAATGGGAATCTGATTTATGATAATTAAAACTACGTTTTGATCGGATAATCTAACTTTGAAATTTCTGAAAGTTCTACCAATATGAATTTTATTACAATCCCCGCAAGACAGTTTATAAACACCGGATTTATTAATTTTATCAATTTTAGATTTTCAGTTTTTGATATGTCGGCCTAAAGAATTATATGTTCGGAATGCTTTATTGAAATTATAATGCGAGAGGGATGATTTTAATTTTACACTAGGATTACCAATATAAGTTAAGCTGTTGTATTTTGTGTTAGAACTTTTTATACTTGGAAATACTTCCTGGATTGCGTGGAATCATGTTCTCAATCATAGTTGGGCTGTAACCGTTATTGACTGCTATTTGTTTAATTATATTTAGATCTTTTATGAAATTATTTCGTGACATTGGAATATTAATGAGTCTATGTACCATACTATTGTAAGCTGCTAATTTATGTGGATAAGGATGTGTAAGTGAGCTGTGAATAGTAATGTATGTATGCGATGGCTTATGAAAAATAGAAAAATCATGTTTGCCGTTAATTTTAGTAATAGTTAAATCCAGAAAGTTAATGGAGTTTTCTGTTTCTGTTTCTCTCTAACGTGAATTTAATATTATCGTGAATTGTGTTAATGAATGACTCTAATTGTCTGTTTGTGCCAGGGAAACAACAAATGATATCGTCAACATATCTAAACAAATAAATAAAGTGTTTGAATAACGGATGTTCTTGGATAGTTTTTCCAATATTATATATGAAAATTTCAGCGAGCAAAGGGCTCAGAGGATTACCCATGAATGAGGCTTTTCTACTATTATATAATACTCCATTGAAAATGAAATAATTTTGTTCTAAACAAATTTCTAATAGGTGTAAGATTTCTGATTGAATTATCGGATTGACTTTATTAATTTGAAGGGCGTTCTTGATGAGTTTCACTGTATCACTAGGTGGAACACTAAAGAAGAGATTTACTACATCCCATGACATAAGCTTAGCGTTCGGTGGTAGTATCGTGTGCTGAATTTTATTTATTAGGACTGAAGAGTTTTTTATTGAGAATTTAGGTTCAAAATTAGCGTACTGTCGAATGATGTCTATGAGAAAGCGTCAAAGTTTTGCAGCTGGAGCTTAAAAATATGAAACTACTGGTCTAGTGGGATACCCTGTCTTATGGAGTTTGACGAGGGAGTAAAGTTTTGGTGATTGCGGGTTGTCAATGAAAGGTTTATATTTTTGATTGGTAGGTATTATAGACTTGGGATACTCTAAACCGTTTTTTACTATGAATTGAAATTTATTAGTTGGATCTTTATCAATTTCTTCATAACAACCTGGTTCAATGAAATTTTGGGTTATCAATAAATAATCTGCTTTATTTAAGGCTATGACTAAATGACCTTTGTCTGCTTTGCTGAATATGATATTTTCTGATGCGGACTTAAATCTAAAGGACTTCAAAGTTGTATTTTCGAATTTCTCAGGTTGAAAACTATTGAACTCTTTTTGAAGTAGTAACGCTGAAGAGTGTTCTAGGTGTTTGGTGAATAATTTAGGGCTATTTCGGTTTCAATTCCTAGCAGAGCGAAATGGAGACGAGCGTTATTTGACTCTAAATTGTGTTTAAAACCCTTTTCTAGAAGTGAAACTTCATCTTTGGAAAAATAAGCATCTGAAAGATTACTGAATCTATCATATCATTGATTTTTGAAGTTTCAGGTCTATTAGTCAATAATTTATTCAATTATCGCAACTGAAATTTATACTTATACTTATACTTTTCATCGAGAACCCGCAATCATCAAAACTTTACTCCCTCGTCAAACTCCATAAAACAGGGCATCTCATTAGACCAGTAGTTTCATATTTTCAAGCTTCGGCTGCAAAACATTCACGCTTTCTCATAGACATCATTCAATAGTACCCTAATTTTGAACCTAAATTCTCAATAAAAACTCGTCAGTACTAATAATATTATAATAAAAAAATTCAGCACACGATACTACCACCGAACGCTAAACCTATGTCATGGGATGTAGTAAATCTCTTCCCTAGTGTTCCACCTAGTGATACAGTGAAACTCATCAAGAACGCCCTTCAAATTAATAAAGTCAATCCGATAATTCAACCAGAAATCTTTCACCTATTAGAAATTTGTTCAGAATAAAATTATTTTAACTTTAATGGAATATTATATAATAGTAAAAATGGTTTAATCATGGGTATTCTTCTGAGCCGTCTACTCGCTGAAATTTTGATGGATATTATCGAAACTGTCCAAGAACATCCGTTATTCAAATACTTAATTAATTGATTTGGATATGTCGACGAAACCATTTGTTGTTTCATTGGCACAAACAGACAAATAGAGTCATTCCAAACATTCATTAACAAAATTCACGATAATATCCAATGCATGTTAGAGATAGAAACAGAAAACTCCATTAACTTTCTGGATTCAATTATTACATAAATTAACGGCAAACATGATTTTTCTATTTTTCATATGCCATACTATTGTAAGCAGCTAATTTATATATATATATATATATATATATATATATATATATATATATATATATATATATATATATATATATATATATATATATATATATATATATATATATATATATATATATATATATATATATATATATATATATATATATATATATATATATATATATATATATATATATATATATATATATATATATATATATATATATATATATATATATATATATATTTGTATATATATATATATATATATATATATATATATATATATATATATATATATATATATATATATATATATATATATATATATATATATATATATATATATATATATATATATATATATATATATATATATATATATATATATATATATATATATATATATATATATATATATATATATATATATATATATACGTGCTAACCGCACTGATGACCAGAGACAGAGAGATAAGAAAATAGTCGTATTGCTATGTCAGAATTGCGTTCTTTAGTGAGTGACAATGGAGATAGGCTTAGAATGCAACGATTCGTGCACATCAAACACAACAACAGCAAGCTAGACATAATGAAATTGAGCGAATCCGCAGACGCAGTTTCTTGAACGAGCTGCGTAATTGTGCCGACAAATCAGTAACAATTGGGGAAATGAAAACAATTTGTAAATATTGGTGACGTCATATATATAAAATTTCAGATAGAAGGTAAACATGTTCACTGAGGGTGAACCAATAGCTGAACCATTATTTTGTGAATGTATTGTGGGAGAAAATTTACAATCTAGAGATATTGTGCTTCATCGTATAAACACACAGGAGTATATTTTATAAATGAATTGATATATATATATATATATATATATATATATATATATATATATATATATATATATATATATATATATATATATATATATATATATATATACATTCATCTCCGCGATGCTATAAATGCTGATGGCAATGTGAATAATGTAGGAAGAATGACAATTTTGCTAGCTACTTATATAGAAGCCCACGCCACATGCATGAATATGCTCAGGATGCTATGTCATATGTTAGGCATTATGGCCGTCCAGACTTATTTGTTACATCTACATGTAACCCAAAATGGTCCGAAATCAAGAAGGAATTACTACATAGCCAAACACCAGTTGATAGACATGACATAACCGCCAGAGTTTTTAAACAAAAATTAAAATCTCATGAATTTTTTAATAAAGCATTGTGTGTATGGCCGAGTCCGTTGTTGGATTTACTCTGTAGAATGGCAAAAGCGTGGATTGCCACATGCGCACATTTTAGTCTGGTTGGTGGACAAAATAAGGCCAGATGAGATTGATTCCATAATTTCAGCTGAAATTCCAGATGAAATAGTTGACCCAAAATTGCATGCAGTAGTTACCAAACACATGATACATGGACCTTTGCGGACATTTCAACTACAATTCACACTGTATGGTCGACGGTAGGTGTTCCAAGCGATACCCAAGAGACCTGCTTGCTGAAACCATAACGGGAAATGATGGATACCCATTGTATCGTCGGCGATCAGTTGCAGACAGTGGGCGATCGGTAGTTGTGAAGGTAAGAGGACAAAATGTTGATGTAGACAATCGTTGGATTGTGCCATACTCGCCAATATTGTCCAAAGCTTTTGAGACTCACATCAATGTGGAATATTGTAATTCTGTGAAGTCGATAAAGTACATATGTAAATATGTTAATAAAGGTAGTGATATGGCTGTCTTCGGTGTAACCAATGCAAATGATGAAATATCACAGTACCAGATGGGTCGCTATGTAAGTAGCAATGAAGCTATTTGGCGAATCTTTTCATTTGCGATCCATGAAAGACACCCTACAGTAGTCCATTTGGCAGTCCATTTAGAAAATGGTCAACGAGTTTATTTTAATGCATCTAACGCGGCAGACAGGGCGGCACATCCACCGTCGACAACATTAACAAGTTTCTTCACAGTCTGTCAAACTGATGATTTTGCTCGCACTTTGCTGTATGCTGACATGCCACGCTATTACACATGGAACGCATCATCGAAATCGTTTCAGCGTCGAAAACAAGGAACACCAGTTGAAGGACATCCAAATGTATTTGCTTCAGATGCTCTGGGTCGCATCTACACAGTACATCCAAATAACGATGAATGTTATTATTTGCGGTTGTTGTTGGTGAATGTTCGTGGTCCGACATCGTTTCAACAACTGAGAACAGTTAATGGACAGCTGTGTGTGACTTACCGTGAGGCATGTCAACTATTACATTTACTTGAGAATGATTCGCACTGGGATGATACGCTCAAGGATTCCGTAATATCTTCATCGCCGCATCAAATTCGTACATTGTTTGCGATTATCATATCGACATGTTTCCCTCGAATCCAAAAGATTTGTGGGTTAAGTATAGAGATGACATGTCTGAGGATGTTTTGCATCGTGTGCCGTCAAACTTTGAATCATACACTACAAATGACTGAAGAAATTTACAATGACACATTGATCATGATATATATATATATATATATATATATATATATATATATATATATATATATATATATATATTTATTTCTTGATATAATTTTTCGGCATATCACTTTGTGAACTTCTTTATATCTCTGAGCGTTGTTGTTTCTCTATTGTCAGCGTTGTTCCATTAAATCAATTATTTCCTGAGTCATCCGGTCCTTCTTTTCACTTGCCCCATATCGTATTCTTTATGTCTTTCCATTGTTTTTCAACGTCGAATATTCATTTTGTTTCAAATTAATCGTTTAGTTCTTTTCTTGTTTCTTCTTTTATCGTTTCATTCTTGAGCTTCTACATGTCTGTTTTCAGCGTTTTCTTCCTTCAAAATTTTACGCAATGAAAATAATAGACAAAAACTCAACCTATGGGAACTGTTAGTGCACAGAATTCTACGTAAAAGTTGTAATTTTCTTCTGTCGAATTTAAAAGCCACTAGCAAAATGTCATTTCTGTTCAGCATCTCATCCCGAACTGTTGGTGACATGCGTACATATGGTGGTCCCGTTATGTTCGTAATATTTGAGACTTAGGTATTTGTAATTGCTGAGTAGCCTTGCAAGAGCAGAGCGTCGGATTATTATCAAAAATACGAAGTATGCGATTGCGATTGTGATTTCGAGGGTTTCTGTTGTGTAGATTACTAACACTCACACTAAGGTTACGAAAATTTTGGTGTGTTCTTACGAAGGCACGAGCATCTGGTATTCTTCTGGTTGGGTAGCATATTCGATCTTCACGAACTGCCGCTTTAGCACTTACATCAGAAAATCCGTAGCAAAAATAAATATCAGCATATTCTTCCTTACTAAAACGCATTTTCAGATTAATAAGTAACTAAACTAACAAAAACGATTCCAATAGAAATAGATGATAATAACAACTATATATACTAAAACTAAGTAATTTCTACTATCTGCCTCTGTTAATTTTGATCAATTTTATCAATTGTTTTTAATGAAACTATTTTATGAATAATATATAAAACAAGTTACTATATTTTAACTATCACTATTTATTGATGTAAAATGCGACAATATTTTACATTGGTTGGACCGGTTTCGGACATACGTATTATCAACAACAAACTAAGGAAAACTGAATACTAATATATAGAGGTCACAGTATATAATGGTGATATAGGTAATTAGGTCTACCTGGTCGTTAAGGAACTTAACCCTATATATATATAAGATTTATCACAGGAATGAAGAATTTTTAGCTGTTGAAGTTCTGGAAAGGTGACATCCATTCAGACAATGTGCAGCTGAAGCTGAATCATATTTCTGATGTAGGAATGACCGGAAATGTTCTTTGTATCCAGCCTTGAAAGAGCGGAGTGTTTGACCTATATAAAGGTTGCATCAAATGTTAATTAGTATATTTCTCGATTTATCGGTTTTATCTTTTGTGTTGATTGGCTATATGCAATATGAACTTTTTATATCAGAGAAAAACTCTAGCAACCTATTCTGACGTCTTCCCAAAATATGTTAGAGACATATTTTCTATCTTGGATTGGGGATATATTTTTCGGTTAAAGAAACTCTCTATTGCATTTATATCGAAGCCGTTGTTCTCTGCTATTAACATAATGGTGTCAAATTCTGATTTTCGGTCCATGTCCGATATAAATCGCTGTGTGAATCATGAATTTGAAGGCTGCTATTTTTAAATGAATCTATGAGTATAACATATCCGTGTACGATGGTTTTCTGAAGATATTGATTGATAATCGGTTATTATTCTACCGGGTAACTGTTAGCTCTAAGAAATTGATTTTACTGTCGACTTTTGTTTCTAGTTTGAACTTATTTTAGGATGAATGATATTAATGAAATTCAGGAAGATTTCCTAGTTGTCTATTTGTTCCAATGAAACAGGTTAAAATGTCATCAACATATCGGTACCAAAAAGAATATGCCTTTTCGTCAAAGGTGACGTCATAATTGTAGTGTTTTCCAAATTCGACATGAAAATTTCAGATAGAAGGGGACTGAGGGTGAACCAATAGCTGAACCATTATTTTGTGAATGTATTTTATTATTGAACTGAAAATAATTTTGAGACAAGCATAAATCAAACAGAAATTAACTCATCTTTACAGACCACGTTGAGATTTCTTCCTTTAGAATACTTGATATTAAGGGACACATTCTGTTGCAGGTATATTCGAAATCATATTATCTACATCTAATGATATTAATTTTGCGGTTGATGGCATGAGGAAATTATTTGTTTTATTCGATAATTCTAATGGATTTATTATACTTTATTGTGAATGCAAATCTGAAATTGATTAGAATGTGATATTTAGTTGCTTAGCAAGTATTTGTGTTGGACTATTGGTATATGACACCACCGGACGAACGCGGTTACTTTCTTTATGTGTTTTAATGATTGATTTATGCTTGTCTCAAAATTATTTTCAGTTCAATAATAAAATACATTCACAAAATAATGGTTTAGCTATGAATTCACCCCTCAGTCCCCTTCTATCTGAAATGTTCATGTCTTATTTGGAAAACACTACAATTATGACGTCACCTTTGACCAAAAGGCATATTCTATATTGGTACCGATATGTTGATGACATTTTAGCCTGTTTCATTGGAACAAATAGACAACTAGAAATTTTTCTGAATTTTATTTATAACATTCATCCTATAATTAATTTCAAAGTAGAAACAGAAGTCGATAGTAAAATCAATTTCTTAGATCTGACAATTACCCGGGAGAATAATAACCGTTTATCAATCAATATCTTCAGAAAACCATCGTACACGGACAATGTCATACCCATAGATTCATTTCACCCGTATTCTCAAAAAAAAGCAGCCATCAAATTCATGATTCACAGAGCGATTTCTTTGCCTTTATCGGACATGGTCCGAAAATCAGAATTTAACACCATTATGTTAATAGTAGAGAACAACGGCTTCAATATAAAAGCAATAGAGAGTTCAATTAATCGAAAAATACGCAACAACACATTCAACATGATTTATCCCCAATCCAAGAGAAAAAAGCCCGAAAAAATTATGTCTCTAACATATTTTGGGAAGACGTCAGAACAGGTTGGGTTAGATTAGCTTTAGCTGCACATTGTCTAAATGAATGTCATCATCTTATAAGTTCAATTTCTTTGAATCGATGGAAATTTTCAAGGCATCTTGGGTAGATAGGGTTGAGCTCCTTAACGACCAGGTAGACTTAATTACCTACCAATGACCATTATTCAAGTTGCCGTGACCTCTACTAGCATTTTATTGATGGTAATTCCTGTATTGTACATGAGTATTCAGTTTTCATTAGCTTGTTGTTGATAATGGACGTATGTCCGAAACCGGTCCAACCAATGTAAAATATTGTCATTCTTTACATCAATAAATTAGTGCTGGTTAAAACATAGTAACCTGTTTTATTTTATTATTCATTATGAATATCAACTATCACGTATTTCAGGCTTCATCGATCAATTATTTGAACTATTTTAATATTTCACTTCATTCTTTTTATTAAAACCAAATACGCCGATATTAATGTTAATTCTGGATTTTCTGATGCACTAGTTCGTGAATATCGAAGACGCTATAAAACTAAAAGAATTAAAGATTTACGCTCAGGTGGTTCTGAGAAGGAATGCGATTTTTGACAGTGAACTGAACGACATATAATCCTAATTCTAGAATAAAATTATTTCAACAGATGAGTCGTACAAAAAATCGAAAGAATGTTTTTTCTTCTAAATTGAATGGAGAATTCAAAACTGAGTTTTAATTTCTGAAAAAACAGAGTCGTTCCAATATAACGTTTCGTGTTTGTACTGAACCACTGGTGAAATTAAAAACCATATTTATATTGCAAATATACATTCTGGACGGCAGTTTACGCCTACTAAAATTCATTCAAATATCTATAGTCTTTTGGCAATAGTTGATAAATTTGATTTTTCTCACCAAACTGGAATACCCTGTATTTTTAACAAAGCATTTTTCGAACATAGTTCTTTAAGTGGAATATTATTTTTCCTTTCTCTATTGGTCTCACAATTTTCAAAAATAGAAACTGGATCATTCTGTATTAGTACACTGGTAAAAGCAGGTACACAGCTCAATAGGAGGTGAATCCAAACAGAGTTGCTTCTTTTTAGAACTGAAAAGATTGATGGATGGTGACGAATTCAGGTGTAATTGACTATTAAGTGAATTTGCGGAGCTTTCTGTTTATTGATTATCAATTCTTTCAACAATTCAGTTTCAATCTATTATTTTCATTATGTAACATCCCAAAATTGATATTAAAGGTATTTTTTCTATCTAGTATATGATTTACATGGAGATAATCTAGTGTTTGTTTGTCGAAACTTCGTTTGTGCTCGGCTTACCTAATATCGAAATTTCCAAAAGTTCTTCCGACATAAATTAAATCTCAACTTTCACGAGAGAGTTTATGAACACCTGATTAGTTTACTTTATGAATTTTAGATTTTCAGGTTTCAATAAATCTGCCTGGAGAGTTTTCCACTCTGGAAGCGATGTTCAAGTTATGAGATTAGAAAAGAATGACTTTAAATTGAGATTGGGTTCACCAATATTAGTAAATATATTATATGTTCAATTGGTGTCTTCAACACTTGGAAATCATCATGGATTGCATATTCACATTGTTTACGAGAAAGCATACAGTCAATCATAGTAAAATTAAATATTAAACTTTCTCAAGAATCATTTACTGACAATTTCATTAGGGTAAACTGATGTATCATACTGTGGTTGCTCGTGTAAATTTCGTTATTTAAATTGAAATTATTTTATTCTCAACGTACTTCGAAAATGATTCTTTTCTAAACATCATTCCAAAGGTTTAAAAGATGGCTTCATACAATAAAGGTCATCCTTTCAGTTCTTTAGTAGCAGAAATTTTTAGGACAGCATTGAGGAATAAATCATAATCATTTATTGGTTCAGATATGTAGATGATATAATCTGTTGTTGGACATTTACAAATAAACAATTAGATTCATTAAGTACCTTCATAAATTCAATTCACCCTAACATGAAGCTCTCTTTGGAAATGAGAACTAGCAATTCCATAAATTCTTCAGACTTAACTATAACCAAAACCAGATTGGTTCAAGAGACTTCCATCAAGCTCGCTCCCTATTTGTTCAGGATGAGAACTTTAGCTTTTGTGCCGAGTAATTATTAATCAACCTGCTATCAAGATATTTTGGCTGGTCTATATGTACCCGTGTATCCATGTTATCTTATCTTATACTAGATCAACGTATAAGTATAAGTAATGGAAATGTTTAGTATTAGTTCATCCACATTTGATTTTACGACAAACTCAACTGATACAAACTTGAAGCTTGTGTAGTAGGATTGCTTTCTTGCACATCAGGAAGAAAGAAGAGAAGAAAACATCTATAGATTATTTTGGCAGAGAATTTTACATACACTATAAATAGCCAACTCGGTGGCGTAGAGGATATGATGCTCGTCTCCTGCGCAGAGTTACCTGGGTTCAATCCCCACAAAGTAGGTGCGATTTTTCGGATTCTGGGAATCAGTTGAGTGTCCATCTTTCGGAGGAGATGTAAAGCTGTCGGTCCTGTCTAACAGAGATGTCAACATCATCATCATCTGTCAACCATCCTAGTCCACTGCTGAACATAGGTCTTCCTCAACGATCTCCATTCCTCGCGATTTTGGCCGGATTTATCCAGTTCGTACACACTCGCTTGATATCGTCTTTCTAACGAGCTGGTGGACGTCTTCTACTTCTGTGGGCTTCATCTCTGGGACGCCACTCCAAAAGACGCTTTGTCCATCTACCGTCCGTGGTGCTTGCTAGATGACCGGCCCAGTACCACTTTAAATTAGCAACTCTCTCGAGAGCATCCTGGACTCTACTTCGTTGGCGCATTATATGGTTGGGAATTCTGTCTCGTAGTGTTATGCCTAACATAGCTCTCTCCATCTTACGCTGAGCAACACATATTTCATTAGCTGATTTCTTTGTTAGGGTCAGGGTTTCTGCACCGTACGTCCAAACTGGTAAAACGCATTGATTGTGTACTTTACGTTTCAAACAAATCGGTATCTCTGATTTGAACAGATCTCTCAGTTTTCCAAATGCAGCCCATGTCAGCCTTATTCGCCTTCCTATATCTGTTGTTTGGTTGTCCCTGCCTATAGTTATCTCATGTCCTTATATTTGTATGACGTTACTTGTTCAACAATTTCACCATCGATGGAAACTGGTTGGCTTGGTACTAAGTTGGTCATCATCTTAGTTTTCGACATATTTATCTTAAATCCGATTTTACTGGATTCCTCAGACAACTGCAAGAGCATCTCATTTGCATCATCTAATCTGTTTGTTATAATGACGATGTCGTCAGCGAAACAAAGATGACTTAACCGCTCACCATCCACATTTACTCCCCTCTGATTCCATTCCAATTGCTTGAACATATATTGCAATAGGTTTGTGAACAACTTCGGGGAAATAGTATCACCCTGTCTTACTCCACGTCCGATCCTGAATTTTTCTGTAGAATTCTGAAGGCACACTTGTGAAGTGGCATGCTCATATATATATTTAATGATGGCAGTGTGTCTATGATCTATTCTACAGTCAGCCAACGCTTTAAGCATAATCGACTGTATCACGGTATCGAAGGCTTTCTCGTAATCCACGAATATGAGAACCAGAGGCAAGTTGTATTTTATGCTCTTTTCAATCAAAGTCTTGAGAATTTGGAGATGATCATTAACACCAAATGTTGCCCGAAATCCGGCCTGCTCTCGAGGTGTGTAGATGTCCAGTTTGTTTGTGAGGCGCTTTGTTATTATTTTGGTGAAGAGTTTGTATAAGTATAAGGCTTATAGGTCTATAGTTCGAGAGATTTGTGGGGTCTCCTTTCTTGTACATAATTATTATTATAGCATTATGCCAAGACTCTGGTACTTTTGCTTCAGCTAAACATTTATTGAAAAGTTTCGTTATTTCACGAATCAGATTTTCACCGCCTATCTTCAAAGCCTCCTCAACTACTCCATCTTCTCCTGGAGCTTTGTTGTTTTTCATATCTGATAGTGCCTTTCGGACCTCATCAGCTGTTTTTTCTGACAGGTCCTCCGAACCCTGATTCATAACATGAGGTATGCGATTGTCTTCCTCGTTCTCGCGATTCATTCATTCACCATATGGATCCATTAGTTTGTGAATGTTATGTTTTCCCAATGAAGTCGTCCGTCGTAGTAACTTCATGCTTTTATTTCGTTCTATAGTTTGAACTGCCAAGCTTTTATTGTGCTGTCGAGAGTCCTTCCTAAGTTGGCGAGATATCTCGCGGTTGAGTATTTTCAGTTCTTTCTTGTCTGCTGTGTCCTTGCTCAATAGTTCTCTTCTGGTCTTCATCATGCTTTCCGTTGTCTCACTGATTCTTTCCTGTTTCCTGTTCAAAGTGCTACAATGTTTGTCCATAGCTTGTTTTATGATGTTGTAATGTTGTCGTTGTGCTGATCGATATTCATGTTTTCATTGCACAAAAGCTTCTCACTCAAAGTTTCACGAAATGCCGCTTCATCAGATACCTGTGCCCATTTGATATTTTTAACCCCTCCTGTCATTACGAGTTTGTTCCTTTCACGTTTTAAATTGATCATACATTTAGCCCTCACCATTCTGTGGTCACTTCCAGTTGAAAATTTGTTAAGGACCAAAACATCCTTAATAACTTCCTTTTTGTCAGCTATAATGAAGTCAATTTCATTTTTGGTGTTACCATCTGGGCTCGACCATGTCCATCTTCTCTGCGGAGGTTTTTGGAAAAACGAATTCATCGCACATAAGCGGTTTTCTAATATAAAGTCTAAGAGCATGGTTCCTCTTTCATTCCGTTCCCCAATTCCATGGCACCCTCAGGATGCTTCGGTGTCATTTTCTTTCATACCGAGCTTAGCATTGAAAATTTCAACCACAAAATTGTAAAAGGCTGGAGTCCTCTTCATAGCGAGGCGAATATCTTCGTACCCCTCTTCAACTAGCTCATCTGCGTGAGCACTGGTAGGCGCGTATACTTGAATTATCTTCATGTTGTACCTTTCGTTCAGCCTCAGGATGACATAGCATACTCTAGTACTCAGGCTTTCGATTTTCACAACTTTCTTCACCAAACGTTTATTAATAATGAAGACGACTCCACCGAGAGATATATTATCTTCGCCCTTCCAATAAAGTAGATTTCCGGACCTTAAAGTCATCAAACTCTCGCCCTTTCTTCTCACTTCACTAAGGCCCACAACGTCCCAGTGTATGCGATCCAATTCTTCTTTCAGCTCATCGATTTTACAATCTGCTAGTAATGTTCTTGCGTTATAAGTGGCAATATAAAAGTTCGTCTTTTATGGTAGCCTGATCCAACAGAGATGTGTTGGACATTAAAGATCCCTATCCTCGACACGAGAGGGATTCGGCAAAACTCCCGGGTTAGTGGGGTGACAGAATTCCCGGGCGTGTCATTAGCCGAAAGGCAGAAATAGAGCACGTTAAAGGAAAAACAAACAGATTAACGATGTCAATAGAACTTGTTCTAACAGTTCTTGAACTCTTGTGTGATCGGAATTCAGGAAGATAACAGCTAGGCCGTCGGCACTCAAGAAGTATTTGATCTCTGGTAGGATAAGTTGATCTTTAGTATTTATGTGACACAGGATGAGGAAAACATAGTATAAACACATACCAAAAATGTAATCATTTTTCTTGAGTTTCAGAGGAAGATCATAACAATGACCACATTGTAACTAGTTGATCATTATTTTTTTTTACATTCTCTTTGTTGTCCAGATCTGATTTCATTTAGCTGTAGACACAAGAATAAATGTTGGAGTATCCCAATCACAACAAGGTTTTTTATATATTCTTTCGAATCCGAATGTAGATGAAAATAATTCTGTATTATCTCTGGTACATTTCCAATGCAAATTGTGAAAGGTGCTAAATAAATTCAAGAAATTAGGGGATACATAAACACCTAAAGTAACAACTTCAATATCGTTTTCCCTTTCACAAACAACTAATCAAATATAATCATCTTCAGAACGCTTAATTTTCAGTTCACTAGTGTTTGACATAATCGTTTGTATATATTGTTTAAAAACGTTTCAGTATATCGGATTATTTAGAATTTATTTTTTCTTACTATAGATTCATTATATTCAACAAAATATTTGAGGAAATCTAGTTTCCCAGCTTAGCAACCGTTCAATAAATTTAGTTTATTAGAACGCTTAGTTCTGTCATCGTCTTCACGACGTCACGGTCGCTTGAACGATAAAATGGTTCTATTTAGGACGGTGATTCTTTCCGAAAAAGATGGATTCGATTCGAATCTAAACCTGATGAATCGATCTACAAAAAAATCGAGGTCTAGAAAATCGATTTCCAAAATATCGATCTTCCTGCAAATTAGCTTTTACAATGTAAGTATAACTCAATTTTATTAAAAACAAGACAAATATTATAACTTACAATCAGTATAATCAGGAAATTTGATAAAAACAATTATTTTTATTACCATATTAAAGTGTCAGATCAGTTAGGAAGACATTTATTTTTCAAAATCGAGTCTTTACAAAGCAAATAGATAATTCACCTTAGAGTTCCCAATGCTTAGTATCTGAACTTTTTAAAAACAACAGTCAAGTCTTCTGGGATCCAAGCGGTACCGTTCATCACTTGCCATGTTTCCGGCAATTGAAAAAAAGCGTTCACAAGGAACAGATGATCCCACAATACTCATATACATCATGGCTAATGTAGTTGACGTGGTGATAAATAGAGTTTTTTTTGTTCTTGCCAGTAAAGTATAGGATCATACTTTAGGTGCACAACTGACTGCGATAAATAATGTTTGAATTCTTCATTTAAGCCTCGACTTTCCTGTACAAGTGCATTAGACATAGAAACTAATTGTATTTTTTATACCAAAACAGAATGTCGATTGTGAAGGGTAATGTATCAATCCAGAGATAAACATCGATTCAAAAATCGATTTTCCTGCGAAAAATCAGAGTTCCCAATGCTTAGTATCTGAACTTTTTAAAAACAACAGTCAAGTCTTCTGGGATCCAAGCGGTACCGTTCATCACTTGCCATGTTTCCGGCAATTGAAAAAAAGCGTTCACAAGGAACAGATGATCCCACAATACTCATATACATCATGGCTAATGTAGTTGACGTGGTGATAAATAGAGTTTTTTTTGTTCTTGCCAGTAAAGTATAGGATCATACTTTAGGTGCACAACTGACTGCGATAAATAATGTTTGAATTCTTCATTTAAGTTTGGCTCAAAGAATCGGTTACACTAACGGCCAAGACCTCTCGTTTTATTTTCTATTGCAATCAGGATATTGGATACACCACACTAAAAATCGCATGGAGAGGCATAAGCTGTTTCGTTACCCCGATTTCTATCATTTCATTGCTATAAGTCGCGTTGTGCACTTCTTTTTTTAATTATATGAGGTGAAATCGGTTCATGCCAGTTTGTGGTTAACTAAAAAAAATGGTCTTCAAAGAAATATATCCATCTCTTACACGTTCCTTGTCGGTAACCATGAACTGGCACCACGCAGTCAATTTTGATACTGCTGGTAGAAGATGAGAAATATTTAGAAAACGTTTAGTTCCGCAGGTTACTTAAACAACTCATAAGCAATTCACAAACTTGAACATTAATCTATTCATAAGCTAGAGTTTGATATTATCGATAATATTCTCATAAATTTGGTTGAGAAAATGGACTGGATCCAGCTGCGACATCCAATTAAATGAAATTGATCACTACATATTGTGCGAAAATGTACTCTGTTTAATGAATGAACTACCCTTCTAAAGTATTGAACTCTAAAAGCTTCATATTTTCAAGTTTGAGTCAAATGATTGCACCTGTCTGTATTCGTTATTAATTCATTTAATCACAAGATTCCTCTGTAGTCAAACGGAATTGCGATTCCAATCAAATTAATGATTCGATACTTTGAGAGTTCCGTCAATATTTCTACAAATGTCGAAATGATGTCAAACATTAATGAAATGAATATCGAAGGTTCATCAATTAGTGGCATTTGTTCAGTTGTTTATTTAATGAGAAACGATGTTGAAGAAAGTATTAAGTGTAGGTATTTATACAGGGTTTCCGCGTTGAAGGGCCCGTAAGAAGTATCTGGGGAACGGGATCAACGATCAAAATACTTTGCAATTATTTTCAGATCGGCACCATTTCCGGTAATACCGCACATCGGCTACAGCTTTGTAATTTCAGATGGCATAGTGCATTTTCCTACTTTTCGATCGTACAGCGTGTCCCATTTTGGGGGTGCCACCAGGAGCATCTCTGTTATTATTTAGGATAGAGAGATGGGGTTTCACGACCCTTAACTACTTTTTCGAGACAAATTCATAGAGCTAATCAGAATTATTCTAACTTCAGTGGTTTTTGAGTTATTCGCGAATCTTGAAAATTTCCGGATTTCTTTTTTTCCCGATATCTCGGTTCTTATAAAAGATAATTGAGATCTGTTTTTACGTTTTCTAAAACGGTTTTCTGAGTAGATTCCAGTGACGTACTCGAAATTTTTTTTTTCATTAATTATGAGAGATATGACATAAAGTTGTATTTTTTTAAATACGAAGATAGTTTGTTTTTGGCATATTCCGATTGCCGTTTTTTTCTCCTTTTCAAAAATATATAACATGATGACAAAATTTCCACCCAATTTGAAGAAAATAACGGAATAATGATTTACCCCTAGTGGCTGGGCGAAGGAACACACGTGAGCGGACGAACCATAGAACATTTGTAGTTATTCGATGAAAACGATCAAACCAATGCAAAATCTTCTTGACCGAAATAATGGAGCGAGGCTGCTCCTAAGATTCCATCGTTATTTATGACATCCGCAATTTCCGCTTTTTATTTTATTTTTGAGATTGTCGTTTAGTTTCTAGAGTTCTCTGAGAAATACCTACATGAGAATAATAATAGGCACCTAATAATTTACTCAAATTTACTTCTCATAATGATTTACATATATTGCTCGAACTGATTTCCATCATGTTGTAAACATAAAGTGCATCTTCGGATTATATCTTCTATGTCTGAATGCTCTCTGTGAACACAGAAGTCTTCATCTATGCACGTTCATTAGAAACCATAGAACGACCAATAATTATTATTATTCATTATCTGTGGATATATTGGCCTCGTGTCTATTTGAATTCGTAAAACTAGTGTTCGTTGTTGAATTTGGATTGTTTAGTTAATTTCTGCAATTCACACTATGGAACAAAATAGAAGATACGAAAATTTCGAAAAAGTTGATATGCTGAAGGTCTACTTTCAGTGTCACTGTAACGCAGTCCGTGCATCAGAAGAATATTTGAATAGGTAAGTTCGACAATGGAAATGGAAGTAGTAATTCTAATCAATATTAAATACCTGACTGACACTCTCCAATAGATTTCCTCAAAGAATTCAACCAAACAGGAAGTTCTTCGCCAAAATGGAAGCAAATCTTTCCAATTATGGTTCGTTCGAGAAACCAAGAAGTAAAAACTACAATAAACGGAATAGAGGTGATAATGAACTTGACGTGTTAGCAGCTGTTGAGGCTAACCATTCTACATCGTGTCGGCAAATTGAGAGCGAAGTGGGTATGTCAAAAAGCAGAGCCCAAAGAATTTTGAGAAAGTATAAATATCATCCCTATAAACATAAAATAAATCATCATCTCAATGCCGGGGATGCAGAGAGGAGAACGGCGTTCTGCAATTGGTATTTAGGGAGAATCAGAGGTGAAGCTCGTTTTGGGCGACATATCATTTGGTCTGATGAGTCAAGAATCAGCAGTGCCGGAATCTTTAATCGCCATACAAATAGATTCTGGGCAAACGAAAACCAACACGAAGCAGTAGCTCGACGGCAGCAGGGGAGGTTCGGTTTCAATGTGTCGTGTTTCGTAATGGGCAACAAATTAGCCTACTGTATCTTTGATGGCAACTTGAATGCACAGAGATATCTCGAAATTTTAAATATTTGTCTGCCACAACTGCAAGATGACATTCCTCTTGCTCAATTCAACACATATTACTTCCAACAAGACGGTGCTCCTTGCCATAATTCGGCCGTGGTGAGGAACTACTTGGATTTGAATTTTGAAAATAAATGGATCGGTACCAATGGCCCAATTCAATGGCCACCTAGGTCTCCTGACCTATCCGTTTTAGATTTTTTCTTTGGGGTTATTTAAAAAAAATGATATATAGGAGGCAATACGCCAATTACGATCAATTGAAGAATGCAACAAATGAAGCATTCGAAGATCTGAGGAGATCCTCGCTACATTTGACTAGGGCCATAGAAGATATAATCCGAAGATGCACTTTATCTTTACAACATGATGGAAATCAGTTCGAGCAATATATGTAAATCATTATGAGAAGTAGATTTGAGTAAATTATTAGGTGCCTATTATTATTCTCGTGTAGGTATTTCTCAGAGAACTCTAGAAACTAAACGACAATCTCAAAAATAAAATAAGAAGCGGAAATTGCGGATGTCATAAATAACGATGTAATCTTGGGAGCAGCCTAGCTCCATTATTTCGGTCAAGAAGATTTTGCATTGGTTTGATCGTTTTCATCGAATAACTACAAATGTTCTATGGTTCGTCCGCCTACGTGTGTTCCTTCGCCAAGCCATTAGGGGTAAATCATTATTCCGTTATTTTCTTCAAATTGGGTAAAAATTTTGTCATCATGTTATATATTTTTGAAAAGGAAAAAAAACGGCAATCGGAATATGCCAAAAAAAAACTATGTTCGTATTTAAAAAAATGCAACTTTATGTCATATTTGTCATAATTAATGAAAGAAAAAACTTCGAGTACGTCACTGGAATCTACTCAAAAAACCGTTTCAGAAACGTAAAAACAGATTTCAATTATCTTCTATAAGAACCGAGATATCGAGAAAAAAAGAAATCCGTAAATTTTCAAGATTCGCGAATAACTCAAAAACCACTGAAGTTAGAATAATTCTGATTAGCTCTATGACTTTGTCTCGAAAAAGTAGCCAAGGGTCGTGAAAACCCCATCTCTCTATCTTAAATAATAACAGAGATGCTCCTGGTGGCACCCCCAAAATGGGACATACTGTACAGTTTACATTGCCACAAAATGTGCGCAAGGTCTGATGCGACTCCAATACGATTTAGTGACGCCCTGATGTTATAATGATTATATCTCAACCGATTTATTGTCACAAGAAATACTATTAATTTTTCTTTCAAATTGCCCATAAAAATATCGGTGGAGGGGCGCTGAGATGTGATCTCATTGGAAATCCCGAGTTTCATTAGTCAAATACAGACTGCAATTGGAAATAGTTTTGGGATTTGCAGATTTTCGGAAGGTTACGAAATTCATCAACAATATGTGGCAGCGGTTTCTTTTGGGTAATAATTTCTCTGACTATCGGAGGACAGTCTTCTATTAATTGCATCTCCATAACGAATGAAATCTATTCAACTTTTGTGTGATATTGAGCCAACAAAATTTCGTTTAAACTTAACAGAATTTGAAATGGTATTTTGTGAACGGAATTTTGCCAAATTTATAAATTTCCGACTCAACAACTTTGCTAATTCTCCTGAAGCTGTATTTATTTATGATACGAAGAATGTGTTTTGATTTTTGCATATAGAATTAAATGAAAAAATCGAAAGCTTTTAAAGATTTTATTGTTTCTCGAAGTATTTTACGCCGAGAATAATTCACTTCTGTATTGGTTCGAACCTATTCTGAAAGCACTCATTTCAGTCTTCTGCTGCTACATACAAAATGGCTTTTTAGAAGGCTTCAACGGATTCTTCTGAAGACTGAAACTGTTGTTTCTTCTGTTCATTCTTGATTTTGAGACTGTACCTACGATGATGCAACAATCCGATTTCTTGTATCAAATATTCAATTGTTCTCTGAGCTGTGTGCATTGCCTTGGTATAGGATGATTCGCCGTTCGGGGTTGTTTTCTCGAAGCTGCTGCGAAAAAATTGTTGTATACCAATCGGCAGTACATGTTCTCTTAGATTCTAAAGGAATTGTTATTAAATGCCCTGTTTTTGAAACAGACGTGGTTGCGACCATCTTTTTGGAGACACTTCGGCCACGGCTGACTTTTCTCGGTTTTTCTTCCCCTTGAAACACTCAAGCAGAAGATTTGCGCATATTTTCTGGCTCGTATAAATAAATTCAATATTCATCATTACTAAAAATCTTATGAGCACTTTCAGATTTTCCAAAGTTAAATCGGTCCAGAGTTTTTCAACACCAACACACCCTTGCAGCTTTCTGGTTTTCGGTCAACAGACGGTCATCTATTCTTTTCACACGCAATTCTTCGTGAAAAATTTTTTGTATTGAAGCCTTTGAGATCTAAAATGATGCCGTAATCTCTCGATACGTTGCATGCCAATCTTCCTGGATAATCTTATGCACAGCATCCACATTTACTTGAGTGACGACACTTTTTGGTGCTTCTAAGCTAACCTTACCCTTTGGCATTTAAATTATCTATACAAACGGAAAACTATTGACTAGTCAATGCCGAAAACCGAAACTTACTCGCAGAGACATTCTTTCAGACACATTGAAGATTTTTTTATTTAAGGAAGAATATTCAACCTTCCGAAGAATGTTGGTCCTCTTTCGATAATAGTCTATTTGTCACTTCGATTGAAAATACTCGTCTTCAGTAAAGACATCTTGATCAAATGGAAAAACTGTTCCCTTTGTATTCAGATTTTAGGTAACATGGTTTCATGAAGTTCTTGAATGACAGTCCTCAAACTCAGCCACATTATAAATAATCAATGTCTTCCCTGCGTACTGAACCATCCAAGAATTTTTCAAAGATGTGTATTAGTTTTGAAAGAGCCTACATACAAAAATGTCCAGTTCTGGATGTTTATAACATGAATGCAGAGGTGAAGTAAGATATGTTGTTTCATTATATTTACAATATGCAAAGTTAATGGGGATAAATGTTTATCTCTAATCACAAGAGTATTTATCGTAAATTTCACCACATGTCTCCTAACATCCGCAAATAATTTGCTGATCATCCATTCTGTAAATTAAGCAAGACCCAAAGCACCTGTGAGAGCTTCCATCGAAATATGAGTTTCAAAATTCCAATGGCGGAAACTATGCTACAAGTAGTCACCAATGTCCTCTTTCAATACTGACGACTTGATTTACCTACCTGAATTATTTTGACAAACATTTTTTTTTTGTTTTTGAACTCTGCTTGTTTCCTTTTACGACGATTTCAATCGAGATGGATCAATATTACTGCCAGCAAGTGCCAATCAAGTAATTCAATCAAGTAATTGGAAAGCTTCAAGCTGAAAGCCGGCAGGTGGATATTTTTATCTTTGTGGATCTTTTCCATTTAATTTTAATCTCGGAGAGATTATCAAAGGAAAAGGTTTGGTAGTGAAAAATATGCTGAACCGCTCAGTCACATGCCTCCGATCAAAAAGATTAGAGGTAATGATAAAAAGCAATCAAGTTTGAAACTGATGAAGGTGTAATGTGTCCTAAAGACATGACTTCCTTCTGAAAGGTTCCAGACATTTCAAAAGAATTTTGTAATTTCAATATTGTGTAAGCTACCTGTACAGAATAGTATATTACGCATCTATCCGAATATAAGCAGACTCATATTTTATCACCAATGACATGAATAGACCGGTTTACTAATGACGTGCTCAGAGGGACGGACAGACTTAAATATTTGTAGAGGAACAATGATTGAGCAGCTGTACAGGGTGGACACCTTTCGACGTTTTAGTACTGCAGCTATGTGCAATATTGGGAAAATGAAATTACCCCATCCTTCTTCGTGTTCTTTTCACATGGAAATCCATTGTGGCAAACAGTTTCAAGTTCAGTTTTTCGGTATCGAGTTATTTGGAAATTTTGAAAATTGTCGTAAACTATGAAAGGCTATTATCTCAGTTATTTTTCTGATTACGTAGAAATGCTTCAACATTCTGCATAAAAGAAGGAGCTGGAATGTGGAAGCAATCCTCTTCATCTTTCGTCGAAGATAAACATGGGAAACCCCTACTGAATATAAAAGATCAAATAAACAGGTGGTAAGAATACATAGAAGACATGTTTCAAGACCAGGAGAGACAAAGCATAGATGTACAGAAAGTAGCGTCTGGACCCTACATCACAAAGAAGGAAATTATTAAAGCAACAAAACAACTAAAAAACAAAAAAGCTGTTGGAGAAGATAATATCCCAATTGAAATTATAAGGATAATTTCAGACGAACACATCGATGTTATGGAGAACTTATCTAATAAAATATACGAAACTGGAATAATACCAAAACACTGGCTGACATCGGTGATTATACCACTACCAAAGAAGAAGAACTCCAGGAAATGTGAAGAATATAGGATCATTAGTCTAATGGATCATATACTGAAATTGTTCCTCCGAATAATACACAATAGAATTTATAACAAATTGGACGAACACACGGGACGAACACAATTTGGCTTCAAGAATGGCTTTGAAACAAGAGAGGCACTTTTTTCAATACGTGTGCTTGTTGAAAGATGTAGGGATGTAGACTCTGATGTATATCTGTGTTTCATAGATTTTCAAAAGGATTTCGACCTGGCGAAACACGATAAACTAATAGAAATTCTCAGGTCTTGTAACACAGAGGACAAAGACTTGAGAATCATATCAAACCTTTACCACTAGACATTAACATCGAGAAAGGAGTAAGGCAAGGATGTGTTCTTTCCCCGTTGTTGTTTAACGTTTTTTCGGAAGAGTTATTTAGGAAGGCACTACAGGATACCTCGGATGGCATAATAATAAATGGACAATGCATTAACAACTTGCGATACGCAGATGACACGGTTATTCTAGCAGATAGCGCTGAAGCACTACAACGCCTAATGAACCGAGTGATGATAACATGTAAAGAATTTGGAATGAAACTAAATACGAAGAAAACAAAAACGATGGCTATCAGCAAACACCAAAACAAAAAGGTCGGAAGTAGGGTCAACGGAACAGAATTAGAACAAGTAACAAAAATAACATACCTAGGAAGTAGCCTTGATGAAACTTGGGATCACCCACAAGAGATAAAAACACGCCTGGAAAAAGCACGAGCTATATTTTATAAAATGCAAAAAATACTATGCAATTGCCAACTAAATATCTCATTAAGAGTTCGAATACAGAAATGCTACGTTTTCTCCACCGTGCTATATGGCGTTGAAGCATGGACAATGATGGAAACAACACAAAAAAGAATAGAATCGTTCAAACTTTGGTGCTACCGTAGAATGCTCAGAATATCTTACATGAGTCATACGACATACGTAGAAGTTATGCAGAGGATGAGAAAGGATCGAGAACTTGTGCAGATAATAAAAGAAAGAAAGACGCAATATTTCGGTCACATTATGAGAAACCAAAAGTACGAACTGCTTCAACTTATCATCGAAGGAAAAATCAATGGCAAAAGGGGACCGGGAAGAAGACGCAACTCCTGGCTTAAGAACTTACGTCAATGGATTAATATGAGCTCTATAGAATTGTTCAGAGCTGCAACAAATAAAATAAGATGGGCAAATGTAATCGCCAACGTCCTTAAGGATAAGGCACCGTAAGAAGAAGAAGAAATATGTACAATGATTTGTGTTCTTAAGTAGGGGAGAGTCGGGTAGCTCCGGCCGGCGGGAACCCCTGGCCAAAGCTAGTTCCAGAAAATCCTGCAGACATACATTAACAGGCGCTACGTCGAAATAACGGCAGCAACATAAAGCCATACGTGCAAGTCTAGGAGCCGTGTCAGTTCAGTGAACAACGCGTGACAGTCAATCATATACTAGTGTCGGTTCTTTTGTCTGTGCCGCACAATTCTCAAGCTCAGTTTTTTGTGTACAATGTAAGTATCTTACCATGGCATTTTATTAATTCAGAAAGGTTGTCATTATAGTTCAGAAATATGTAGAATATTTGAAGCTAGACATAACATCATAGAATCGAATCGGTCGGGTAGAATCAGACACTTGGTTGTTGGGTAGCCCCGGCCATTGAAATAGTGAAATTATGAATCCCAGTTGCTCTGTCAGGTCAAGTTGTCTGCTTATATTTATATTAAAGTCGCTTTTGTACTGCAATAGGGAAGCAATAAGTAAAAATCTGATGTTTTCTTCACAAAAAATGCCATAATTTTAAGAGAGAAAAACAACTAGAGGAAGTTGGGATGAGAATAATATGAAGAGAGCGATCCGGAGTGTTCAGTAGAGAAATCTATCTATTAGAAGAGCTACTGAACGGTATGGTGTTCCAAGAAGTACGCTCCAGGATAAAATAAAAGCTATAGGTAATGGAGAAGAAACAGAGTTAATGTCGAAATTGGGGAGGTTGGAACACACATTCTCCAAAAGTCAAGCTCTGCAACTTCATGAACATGTTATCGATCTAGATAATCGGCTGATGCCACTTACGAAAGCGGAATTTTTGAAACTGGCTTTCCAATTCGCAGAGCAACTAATAATTCCTCATAGATTCAACAAGGGCAAAAAATGACCGGAAAAGATTTTTACTACATCTTTTGGAAAAGATTCCCAGATATTGCTCTCAGAACTCCAGAGTCAAGCAGTATCGTGAGAGCCGTTGGCTTCAATAAACCTCAAGTAAATCGTTTTTATGATCAGCTGTTCCAGCTTCAGAAAAAATATAGTTTTCCAGCTTCGGAAATTCACAATGCTGATGAAACGGGAGTCTCGACGGTGCACAAAAATGAGAAAGTTATTTGTACTGAGTGAAAAAAGCAAGTAGGCAAGTTGACATCTGGTGGGAGGGGACGAAACATCACTTTGATGTTGCTATGAGTGTGACTGGTCACTTTGTACCTCCTCTTTTTATCTTCCCGAGAAAATGAATTGATAAAGATAGTCGATTGAGGATTTGAGCTCCACCGGAAAGAATAGCTATTCTACATGAAAGTGGATGGATGAATGGTGAGATATACCTGAAGTGGTTCCAGCACTTCAAATAGCACCCACAGCCTTCGAGGGAACACCCTGTTCTTCTGATTCCCGATGGACATGGAAACCATAAAGAATTGGCAGTGATAGAGTTTGCTCGTGCTAATCACATCCATATGCTTAGCACACCACTACACACAACTCAAAATTTGCAACCGTTAGATCTGGTTTTTGTCAAGCCGTTCAAGTCTGCATTCAGTTCAGCAAGTGCCATGTGGATGAGACGAAACCCAGGAGCAACAATTTCAGACGATAACCTCGCTTCCCTTGTCAATTCGGCTTTCACTAAGACAGCTAGACTAGAAATAGCACAAACTGGGTTCAAATGAACCGGAATTTATCCACTCAATAGGGAGATTTTTACTGATTTCGATTTTTTGCCATCATCAATGACCAATATCGAACAGGAACCATTTTTGGATGAGACTTCTGAGCAGCCATCCGCCATAAAATCAAAATCATCCACCAGTTTCAATCCGCAGCCATCCACTAGCGGCATCCAATAGCCATCAACCGTTTCTACCCAGCAACCATCCACAAGTTGCGCTCAGCAGTTGACCACTACTCAGACATCATAACCATCAACAAGTGGCAGCACGCAGCCACCAACTGCGAAAAATAGTGAAGAGCCAGTTGCATTTCCTAGTTTGCATGCATTGCTTCAAAAATTGTCCCCTCTCCCTAACGCCTCAAGGAAGCGTCTTGCAGACCATTCTCGAAAAACCCAAAAAAGGTGAGATTCTGACATCCTCTTCATTTGAAGATGCACTGGTAGCAAACAAGGCTGTAGACAATAAATCCAAGGCTGCAACTGATAGAACAAAAGCAGCAGATGAGATCGAGAAAGGATATCCAGAGTTTAACTAGGGAAGAAACAAATCATGATACAGAATGCATCATTTGTGGGGAAACCTTCGATGAAGACTGAATTCAGTTTCAAAAAATGGTCCCATGGAGAATTTGTGCACATTGATCCATCGTCATCTTTCTACTGTTGTGACGTTTGCAAATCGACATTATCATATTTTTTCGTGTCCCCCCTAGAAATGATTATGACAAATATTTGACAGTGCCTTCGAAACTTTAGTACAATTATAAAAATGAGAATTTTTATTTCTTATTTCATTAGTATTTAGAGGAATATGTTTTGTTCAGTGTATAGATTGAATATAGATCTTTTTTCATAGTTTTTTTATGTAATCCTGAGTGGTACTAATGTAGCCGAGGCTACCCGATACTCCCCTACTATTTATGACAGTTAGAATTGAAATAATTCTTGCAATGACAATTCAGAAAAATTATTTAATGTTTTTTTATCAATTTATAGTTTTGTGTAAATGCGGTATCGTTTGTTACAACGAAGCGACCATGCCGTACCAAAATTTTGTTCCATATAATTGAATGTTAAATTCAAAATAATTATTAGGAATGCTGCAGAAGCTGCTTATTTGGTTCATTTTCCGGAGAGTCCACAAACTCATAAAAGTGTATTCGATAAATTGATGAAAAACTTCAAGAACCACATGGTACATATAACTTCCCAAGGAATAAAGCATACGAGGTAGATGATGGAGCAGATGTAACAATTGATGTAATAGTAGTGTAACTGCCAACGCATCGAATTCGACGAGGCAAATTGAGCAAAATGAGCATATCCCAGTTTTTGCAACCAGGAGATTTCTAACGCCGACTCGATTTTTTCAACGGTTTCTGAGGAAAATTCCGCAGTTTATTGGAGAAATAATTTGAGCTGATGAAGTTCACATCAGTAGTGAAGAAATATTTAATCGTCAGAATGACTATTAATGGTCAGATGTACATTCTTTCAGAAAAGTACCGGCAATTGATCAATGAAATACAAAATACTGGGTGGAGCGTAATGGATGGTCGTTTTTGAAATGAAAATAACTCAGCTGTACTTCAACGTTGAACAATTTCAATTGCGTAAAATGAAAGCTTAAATGTTACCATTTTGTGTAGAAAAAGTGAAACGAGTCATGTTCTGAATATGACATTAGGCAGATGACGTCCGTGCTCCCCAATGCATTGCTGTTGTCGATTTTCAAAGTTCTGCATCACCCGCTCTGACAAACCAGTGTCGATTGCCCAAACTTCTCTTGTGATGGCTTCTTTCAACTCTTGCAAATTTCGAGGTTTATCGACGTGAACCTTAGCCTTTAGTTTCCCCCCAAAAAATAATCACAAGCAGTGCGATCCGCGGAACGAGGGTGCCACAGCATATCACCAAAACGAGAGGTTACATGACCAGAAAAAATGCGACGCACAACTTCCATTGAGGCTCTGGCTGCATGTGCTGTGGCACCATCCTGTTGGAACCAAACATTTCTTCTGTTCATTCTTTGTCGTCTCAATTTTGAGATAAAAAAGTTCTCCAGCATGAAAATATATCGCTCAGAATTTACAGTTTCGGTTGCCGTTCTCTCATCCTCGAAAAATTACGGTCCAATCACTACAAGACGGCTCATAGCGCACCAAACGATGACTTCCTCAGTGGGAAGTGGGGATTGATACAGTTCGCGGAGGTGTTCTGCTGTCAATATCGACAGTTTTGTATATTAACAGAACCGCTCAAATGAAAATTTGACTCATCACTCATCATTATCACTGGTTCATGAGCTAATAGAGGTGAAAGCGGATGTCTTGGTGTAAAATTCTTCGAACAGTTTGACTCCTTATTTAGAGTGCTGGAGCTCGTTTTCGGAATTAAAGTTTGTCTCACTCTTTCCACGGAAACTGGTGTCCTTACACTTCGGTGACGATCTTCCTAAGGTTTCGGATTCATTGCTGATGCAGTCGATATGAAATTCTGTACCATCGGATGATTGTGCCACGTTTTGGAACTGAAGTGTTACGACCAATTTTGAATCGCTGGCGAAAGCACCGCTGCACGACAATAACAGACCCCTCCGATTTTAAATACTCTGCACAGTGCTCTCTTGTCCAGATAACCATTGGGAACTAAACGGTAACTCCTACTGAGTCGAATGACCCTAACTTCCATTAGGCCCCACCCTGTATTTCTTCTTCATCCAAATATATTGTATCACCTTCAAAGTAGGCCCCTTCCAAAATAATATACAGACACCACAAAAATTGTCGCATCGATTGGTATTCTGAATTCCACAATCGATTAACCAGCTCGATCGCAGTTTTTTGTCAACATATGTATTTGGACATATAAGGGGAAAAAAATCTTATCTATGTAGTAACATTTGTTCCCACAAGATCTCAAACACGCCTGAAACAAAAATGAGTTTATTTTACTATCAGTATTCATTCAATTTCTCTTCAATTTTCACGCTTAATTAATGCAAGTTTTCTGCTGAACGTCCTGGACTCTATTTGAGTGATCATGAAGTGGTAAAAATTGTAACACTTCTAGAGGAGCGGCGAAGCCAACGTTACGTGGTTCTGTCTAGTATCAAATGATATCCTTGAACCCCGTTTTCTACCTTTTGGCCCATTGATTGGCGAAAACTTCATTTATATGCATGATAATGTTCGGCCTCATGCAGCTAGAGTAGTTACAGAATTTCTGCAAAATGCCCCGAAATTGATATTTTACGATGGTCAGCCAGAAGTCCCGACTTTAATCCCATAGAACATGTTTGGAACAACATGGGGTGGCAAGTTGAGCAACGTAGCATGCCTTGTAGAACACTCCAACAACTAGAAAATCTGCTTCATGAAATTTGGAACTCAGTGACTCGAGAGTACATCCAAAATTTGTTTGAGGGGCTTCCGAGACGTATATTGGCAGTAATTACGGCCCGGGGAGGAAACACTCGATTATGAAAATGATTAGTAACCATTCGATGCTAGTAGATTGATCTCTTTGTCAATGTATGAAGAAGGTAGAATTTTTCAATTTTTCATTAACTCGAAAATTGTTAATATTTTCCATAATAAACTCATCTCTTTTGAATGATACATCCTCGAGCAATAAAGGTAGCTCCTCCTCAGGAAATTGCCGATAAGCGGGACCGTTTAGGCTGTTAGGCAAAAAAATGGCCCAATCGAATAATTTTCAATTATTCCGACCTAGACATTTTGTGAGAATTGTTCTTGATGATGAGAATCTTCAATCAAATGGGGTTTTCCTCAGCCCAATAATGATTATTATGAAAATTTGAGATAGCAGTTCTCGAAAAGTGAGCTTCGCCTGTGAACATCATTTCACTATCAAAATGAGTATTTTCTCCAATTTTATCTAAGAATTATCGGCAGAAATTCAGTCTAGAAGGAAAATCTCGAGGAAGTAGAGTTTTGACGCGTTGATTATTAAACGGGTGCAATAAAAATTCGTGGAGAATCCTCCCAACTAGAACATGTGAAATACTGATTTCCAATTTATTTTACTTGTACTCACATGAGGATTCATATCAATACAATTCTAAACTGCATCCTCAATATCTGGATTTCTCATAGTTTAAGTTGCACCTTTTAAATGATTATATGCAGTTAAAGTACCAGTTTCCCTCAACCTTCTGTGGATATTTGAAAATGTTCGCCTGTTTAGTGTTACTCGATTTGGAAAGCGCACCTGATTCAATCGCCTAGCTTCTGTTGTGTTTCCATCAGCCAAACCGTACAAGTAATGGATATCAGCCAATTCGGCAGTAGTGAAATTGGCCATTTTTTCTTGCTACAATAACTTCAAAAGTCTTAAAACTAATCGTTAATTTAATAAACAATTCGAGCAGACACTGGTTCAGCTTTAGCAGTTGTCAAAATAAATATTTTGATGAAAAAATCAGAGCCTTCTAGTCGTTTTTTTTAATTAGAAGTGCTTTTAATTCAGCGAATGCATACAATCGTTTAATAATTTTTTGCTCAAGAACGGTCGGAGATACGAAGAAATCACAAGTGTCAGAAAAGTATCTAAATTGAACGAAGATGACGAAAATTGATTGTACGCTGATCAGTGGCGTACTGCAAAAAAGTTTGAAAGGGCAGAAGAAGACGTGGCTCCGAAAAAGAAAACACCTTGTAGATTCTAGTTAAAATTTGGGACGTGTAATGATGGAGGATGTAAAAAATAGCTTGCATTCCACATTTGGGCTGAATATCTCTAAAACTGCAGGAGTTTTAAAGAAAAAAACAATTTTTCCGGAAATTTCAACACCCTGTACCTCCGTTACGAAGCTTTTGCAGACCTGTTTATATGAATTTTTTTCTTAAAACTGCACGTAGATTTAACCCCTCAAGTTGTGACATACTATTATGTAACACACTGTATAGACAACATTGTCCGCCCAATCTCACTCAACAAGTGTAGTGTATGATTTGCAAGATTACGGAATCATCATGATCCGCTCCCCTATCGTTACTCTGTCATAAATCCCATCGAAGATACCTGCAATTTGCTGGGATGACGTCTTCGTGACCATCAACCTTAGCTAGGAAACGTTGAGCACTCGAGAGAGGTACTTCTATTATTATAGTTTGAAACTCCTCAGGAAATCATAGGCTTAATTCACCAGGAGATATTACTGTTATTAAAGTAAGTATTCTAACACATGAATCCCATGTAATCTCATTCGTTAAATTCAATGAAAGGAAAAAAGGAAAAAAAGTCGTCATCTAGGATAAATTCATTTATTTTCCATCGTTGATATTATTAGAAACACTGATCACACAAATAGAACATTAAAAAATAATAAGCAACTAAGCTGCGCTGTGCGGGATATGACGAATTTTAACAAAATAAATTTCGTCCAAAAATATCACAGTTTTCTCAAAAATTATCAGAAGTAAAAGAGGGCCACTCAGACAAATTCATAACCTAATTCTAAGTATTTTACAAACATTTTGCATACATCTATAATGATAGGATTAAAGTACGGATTTTCATATCACATCATAATTTACGAAATTTTTCAATGTAGTCCAAGAAGAAAATCACTCTGAAATTCTCTAGTTGATATGAAAAATGAGTCAATATGAAAATAAATGTCGCGTTAACCACTATTTCTTTTTCGATGAATTATACAATAATCAAAATACAACTGAAATCTAACCCTAAGTGGATATTATTTTTGTGAACCTTTTTTTTATATAAGGCGATTAAACAATGAAGTCCAACTAATGTACATGACAGCATAAAACAGAAGAACATGTGGTGTTATGTTTTCTGATATTTGATTTTTTGTGTATTCTTCAAAGAAAATTACAGCTGTTTCATCTAGATGTTACAATTCAGTCAATTAATAATTCAAAAAGTTGATACAAACTTTATTAACTAATATTACCGAACAACAATTCGTGAGTCATCAAATGTGGATGTCATTTTTCGAGTATCACAAACAAGATTTCTATAAGTGCTAAATAGTATTGGCAAGATTGAATATCGCAGTAAAGAATGATACAGCTCTATCGAAAGAAAATCCATGAATTCGTTATCCCCATTACTATTTTACTAGTAGAATTCTTGAGGAATTGAAACATGTAACCATCAAGTGAAAGCAACAAATTAAGGAACTCAACTAAGAGAACTTTACCTGATTTTCTTTGTTCAACATTTTTTAAGAGGAGAAAAAACAAAGCCCGTATGAAATATCTTTGTTCGTCTTTTATACAAGACTCCTTTCTCAGGAACATGTGTATTTATACAGTTGCAATTGATACTGAATATTCAGTCTGACTATCTCTTAGAGCTGAGAAAGAATTTGTAAGTAAGCGAATAAAAATACACGGTCCTTTATGTAGTATTCTGCTGCATATTTTAATCTCAAGGGAATCAAAACCTATAGGTACGTCCAGTAGACTCAGAAATATGAAATCCCTTTTAGAAGAAAAATCAGAAAACTGCATATTTGTAGTTATATCAGGAAAACAATTTTTTTTTGCTGTAATAAACTCAGACAGAATATTGAGTTTCTCTTATATTGATAGAACTGATGCAACGAATATTCGACACTGTTCAAAATGTGTACCTTGAATTAAATGAAACAGGACACGTAGCTCCACTGATAAATATATCAGCGCATGTCCCAAACAAATTCGATGTTAAGAATAAGGAAAGAAAACATTTAACCACTTAGAATTTGAATGATCACGATAAAATAATAAGGCATCTTTTGATTAACTTTCTATTTCCGTATATTTGATGACTTTAAATCGTTATTTCATGATTATCGTTGCCTTTATATATATTCGAATAACGAGTGATGCGGTTTGATACATATAAGTCAATATCAGAAAGTTCATATCCAACACTTTCCTAGAGATGTTTTAAAGACTTTGACTGCCATTTAAAATTATAACTTTCTGTGGTTGAGTTATTGAATATCTTTTTCATTCTGAGACTTATATTATACATATAGAAAACAAATGCGGATGAAATAGGGGAAAATACAGGATAATAATGAATACAACCATAAAGAGAAAACAGATTAATAACTACCGAAGTAAAAATTCTAAAAATGAAAAATGCATGTTTGAATCTTCTAAAAATAGTCATTAGTAATAGGCAATAGTATTTATTGATCAAAAGATACTGTTGCCAATTCAGATAATGACGATCATCATTGTGATGACTAGTAACAATTCAAAATGATATTTTCAAGAATCAGAATCTTTGCATTTATGTGAAAAATTGATATAACTTTTTATTAAAGGCCACACATATGAAAAAATATACATAATTTCATCCAAAACTTTATTATTGCCAGACTAAAACCACCAAAAGCCGACTGTTCTTCAATCAATTCTTATTGAAATTTGTAAAACTTCCGTATTATTATTAATATATTTTTGCATATCGAAATTAATCTATCTGGTAGAGAATTCAATTCCAATCAATAAATTCGTATTATTGAAAATTCGTGTTCAGACAAAAGGATTGACAGTACAAAAACTTATTAACTGTGTATTCAGAATGGCTAAATATTCCGATTTGAAAACACTATTACTTCTCATGACTAACCGTCCTACAAGAAAATTTCATTATTTGAGATTTCATCTTTCATTTGTACATTTTATTGAAAATCCAAAATATATCATTATCATTTCTATATTTTCAATATATTTCAAAAATATGTTTTCATTTGCCTATGATATATTCTCTCAGAAATAAATACAAGAAAAAATTATTTTCATAATGAAATAAATGACTCGCATACCAGTAATATTTACACCTCTGGTTATGATCGTATGGAAGTATAGAAATATGAATTTTTTCCGAAATATATTATTTATTGAGTCTACATAGTTTGGAGATTATTAATTTCAATGAGCAATATTCATACTGCCAATGAATTTTACATATTCCTTCTTGAAGGAGCTGGTTTTCCAATCCACTATGCATAATTATCTTTAGATAAGTGAAGATTTCACCAAAAAACTAATCAGGTTTCAATTCAGATCAATCGACAAAGGACTCGGTGAGAGTCGAAGTAATTCAGACCTTAAGAGTGAAGAGAATCGATAGTGGGAATGCTTCCCTATTCAATTTCTTCTGAAAACTATGATTTGAACAGCATTGATACTTTTACAAGCTCATCAAGAATTAGAAAATAATATTTAATGGTATGAAACATCATTGAAAACAGTATGGCTATCAGTTAATTTTTACTTCAGTTTCTTTGTTTGAGAAAATCACTCTATATTAATACTTCAGTGTGGACAATTCATAGTTCTATTCTGTTCTATTCTATTCCCTTTGAACAAGTGTGAAAAAATTTTGAGGTTAATGGAATTTTCCTACCATTGAGTGGATGAAATTCATTTGAATGACTTAGTTATGCTACTGATTTCCAAAACTAATGAGGAGTTGATTATTCTGTCCAGTCCCAGGGACCAGACACTAAGTGATCTTAATTTTTTTATTATGGAAATAGAGTGATATAAACAATATACACAAGTTGAAATTTTGTATTTTTTTGTGTTCAATAAGAAGAAAAGCCAAAATTGACAAGTTAATGACGCACAATACGACGAAAATATTAGCTTCATTATCTTCTGGGACTCCACCGCACTAATAAGGGTTAAATTGACAGAAACAGTATGGAATACATATTATAATATTTAGAATGACCCAATTTTCTTTCAAAAGTTTAATTCTCTTATTCAGAAGAAAGCATTTTAGGTCCCATGCTTCAAAATGGAATAAAGAATCAACCATAACATTTCCGATTACTTTCGAAACATCCTGTACATCCAATTAAACCAACGTCTTATATTGTACAATGTACAAAATAACGGTAATCCTGTCTTGTACGATGACGAATTCTGCGCATCCAAAACGAGTCAATCAGTTGTTTGCCGATTGCATTTGAATTTTATGCAGTGTTGTCGAATGATATTTGGTCGCACTGGTTCGTCAGTATGCGACCACAACAACTAAACGATTTTGTCTCTTGTAGACCTTTTTTCTTTTCTAGATTTTAGTCAATGAATTATAAACTAATTCTCTTATGTCATATTGTTAATACCATAAAGAAAACAAAGTTCTCGGGATGAATTATTAACTAAATATAGAGAAAAGAAGACAGTTAGAAAGTATTTTATTAGAATCTCATTAATAGTTTATCGAATATACAGAAATATACTGTGGGACGTATAAAATCATCTTTTTCAATTTTTTTTTTAATGAATTTGGGGAATGGAGTTTTTTCTTTTCAAAATTGGTGATTTTCATTCAGATTATTCAGAACATAAGCACTGGCAACCCGGAAAACAGTAAAGTATTCTGGGTTTTATAGGTATACTAGATGATTTGCTACTATGCCATTTGCTGATACGTTTCGTTTTGTGTTTCTCAGTAATGATTTTTGTATTATATTCTGAATACCATTACACCACCAAATTCTTACTCTGTATGGTAGAATCAGCATCGGTGTTTTCTTTTTTTTTGAATTATCTGGTGAAAACTTTGATTGATTGAATATATTGAATCTAGAAGATTTTTGGGAAAATATGAACAGTTATAATAAATTAAAAATGAAAATTTCTTATTCAGTTAAATTGTTGTTGTATACCTAGTGGAAATGGATTATCATGCTTCATTCTTCAATTATACTTTGTTAGAAATGGAGATAACGAAATGACAATTATGATTCCAATGACATCAGAATAATTCTAATCGAAGAATATGTCACAAATCTGGCAACACTGTATAAAATTCAAATGTATTCGGCAAACAGATTGACTCGTTTTGGGTGAGCAGAATTCGTCATCATACAAGACAGGATTGCCAAAAAAACTTAGAGCAAAATCAAGATCGCACTGTACATTTTGTCTGAGAAAAAAATGATTTTCATTTTAATCTCCAGGGTTTTAGATGGTTTTCAAGTATTTCGGTTAGCTGACTAATAACCATATATTTGATTTTTCTGTTTGAAGAGTTATAATTGAATATGTCAATATATCTCGTTTCAGTATATTTGGAAAGAAAAAAATTATCAACATCAAAAACATTTACTTATATTTTTGTCTCTAAATACTGTTATAGAGGAAAGTGAGTTTTAATAATTGATAAATCTCTCACAATACTTAATACACTTTGGGAAATTGTTATTTATATTTATTGGCACAATTTTCTATTGAAGAAACAAAACAAAAACAACAGTGGCCAACTTGATACTTCAAAATGAGGCAAAATTCATATTTGCATACCTACATAATAGCAGTTAACATTCTTCGAAATTAACTTCCTGAAATTCTTCTCCTAACCATCCAATACATATACAATAATGTTGAAACAGCTGGATTAACAATTCCTGTTCATCCAAAAATTCAATCTTTTCTATACGTTGCCTTTCGCAAGCAGGAAGATTATAATAAATTTGCACCATATCCCAAGCTTTGGTTCCTAACCATCCATTCAACTGAAACCTTTCTTTCTGAGTTTCGACATTTTTACAAGAAGATATTCCAGCTAAGTTACAACCTCTGGCTCTTAAATTACCTAGCATGACATCCCCAAATGTGTCATTGATATTACACATTTCATAGTTAACAAAAAGCGCTGTTTTAAATTTTGATGCTATCCACTGGAGTAATCGATTAACACAATCATTTTCAATATAAACTAATACACATTCTGCAAGAAACAATGTTGGACTGGAATAGTTTACCTCAGCTTGTTGTAGCTTAGTTTCGAGCAATGCTAAATTTCTCATATCTACCCCTATACAATGATAATTTCCAGCATGCAAATCTGTTGAACTAAATTTGATTTCACCATCTTGATCATGTATGATCTGCAGAAGCTCCTTATTTCGTTTTATCATGTAGCACTTATTAGAAGTTACATTGGGAAAGTCAATTTCTACATAATTTGAGATATGTATACCTTCTTCTTTTAAACGCCAATATAAAGTGTCATATCCTGCACCAAAATTCACAATTTGGGCCAGACTACCTGCTTTACTCAAGAACTTCTGAATGAATCGTTCCATTCCTTTCACTCGAGCAAAGTAACCTCTATTGATTTCTGGTGCTCGTTTTTCGATATGTCTAACAAATGATGAAATATAGCTATCTTGCCAATAACCCAGTTGAACAGCACCCCTTTTACACTCACTGGCGTCATCATTTGTAGCCATTACAGGTTCGTCCCCCATTATCAGGTATTTTCTGGAGAATTTCTCCTAAAAACAACGAAAAAACAGTAAGACATTTCATTCATTCGAATAAGAGGTTGAATTATAACTTTGAAAATCCAACTTACCTAGCCTTATTTAGGATCTGAGGTTATAATGTAATGTTTCAAAATAGTGTCAGATCATATGGAAAATATCGATCATAGTGATAGATAACTGAAGAAGTAGAAAATGTAACGTCAGATTTTATCTTTCAATCCAAAATATACTATTTTCTTTCACATTCCTATTATTTTCTTTGGAATCAACTTTACTTCATTATAGAACCGGCTGTCGATAAAACAGTTTTCTAGGTCTTGCAAATGTCAGTCGGATCAGGGAAAGGTGATGGGATATAAATAACGTCAGCGTTGGCAGGCGCTCTACTCGATGGGAAGAGGCAACTTTCACTGCGCAAGTTTGTATTGCGTGTTGTGTTCGATCCTAGAATAGCCCGCCTATTTTCATATTGCTTCTTTCGTTCGATAAAATGAAATCTATTTCAAATTGATAATTACCGAAGACATAAATTCAATATAATAAAGATGATTGCATGAGAAGGTAATGAGGAGATCCATTGGTTTTTAATGCTATTGGAAATTGCATATACCAAATTTCTTTTTCGGTCAGATATTCGAGTATCTTGCAATTTCAAATTGTAGTAGGCACTGTCAGACACGATCATGATATAGATATTGACTCATAACTGAACGAATAAATTGGTAAAACTTTTAAGTCATGCAAATACGTCAAATCAGAGTTTGCCTTCTTGACGATTAGATATTGTATGCCATAAATCAGCTGCATAATTGAACGTTTTTTGGCAATCTTATTCAAGCGCGAGCTTCATTTCCTCATTGATTGACAGTTTCTAAATATTCGAAAATGCATATTTCGCCCATAAATGAGTTAATCAAGTTAATTTGATTTGATGTTGGTGGATGCCTTTTTATGTGAAATAGCTCGTTTGGGGAAAAAGTATTTGAAGTTGTTTAATCATTCAGTTTTGAGTGTTTTCCTTTCTGTCTTTGAATCTTCATGTGCAACTCTATCAGTTAAAGCGATGTTTATATCAGATTGAGTAGGAAAACCAATATATGATCAATGGCGGATCGGTTTTTATGCGAGAAGGGAAGACCAGGGACAATCGCGAATGAAATGACACAGACGCTTTCATTGTCGAGTTCAAGGTCAATTTCTTGAAATAGACAATATCCATTATTGGTCAATCTTTTGTATTCGCGAATAGATCTAGGTATCACATTTCCAATGAATTTCTTCATTAAAACACAAATAGAGTTTTTTACCCTGTTTTTACTACCAACAAATGGATTAGATTAATACATCAACGTAACTGCTGTTTCGTTCATCATCGGATTGTATAAAATCCAAGTTAAAGTGACATGAAATATACATGAATAAGTGATTATTTCGATTCGAAAAATCAGATATAAGGTATGAAGTTGAAAATTATTTAATGGGAGTTATTATTTTAATACATGTGATTTACATAGATCAGTCTGGTCGTTCATCATCTGGAAGTTGTTTTTAGAAAATAATTTGAAATTTCCACTGATTCTAGGTGATTGAGTTTTCTAATTTTTCGGCAAGGTGTAGAACTTCAAATTTTTCAATACAAGGAAAAGAATGGCCATTCTGGATGCAGTGGTTAGCTAATTTGTTGAATCTTGTTTATTTTTAGAGAATGAAGTTTGATTTCCGATTTATTCAAATTCTCTATTGGATTTTCAACATTGAATGAGGGTGATGACAATTTATTTCGAGGTCTGTATGCGATTTTAATATGGAAAGCTTATTTGCGACATTTTCATTTATCTGTCCAGAATATGGTAAAAGAATCAATTTTTCGGATATGCTGGTTTTTAATATTTGATAAATTTAGCTAATAGCAATATGTCATTGTTTTCGTTCCACTATTTTTCTCAATCAAGCAAGCAATAGTCGAAACCATTGTTTTGAGCTATAATTTTATGGTTTCAATTTCTTTTTCAAGATATTCTAATGTAAGAGCTAACCAAAATGCGATGTTGATCATTGAATTATAAGCCGAAATTTTTTGTGACAATCCTTCGGAAAACATATACTTGCGCTAATAGGTTTTTAAAACATCAAAGTAATTTTGCTATTAGAGTGAAATTGATTGATTGATAAATATTATTTGATGGTTGTCCTCTTCTTTCGATTCAAATTTCATTTTCGTATGGATACTGTTTATGAATATCAGATACCTATCATATTCAAGAGCAATCACATATTTTGAAGTTTTATAATGCATTATCATCAATTTAATGATGCAATGAAAATATATATCAACCAAGCGGTCTTGCGATGGGATCTTCATTATACGTCTTCTAGTAGATATATTCATGCCTAGCATAAAAAACAAAGTACTTATTTCTTACCTGTTTGTTAAAATTCATTTTTTGGTCCAGATACGTCGATGTCACACTTATTTCCCTAAACGGCACAACAAGACAATTACATCATTTTCTGGAATTCATAAACAGTATCGATCCGAAAATAGAATTTAAATTCGAAAAAGAAGAAAACCATCAATTATCATTCTTCGATCTGTTATTTTTCAACTCAAGTAACAAAATTAACATTAGTATCTCTAAAAACCTACTAACACATATAGATGTGTTCCTAAGAATTCTAATCACCCAAATTCAGATAAAATTTCGGCTTGTAATTCAATGATCAACAAAGTTTTTTCGTTACCTTTGTCATCAGAAAATCTTAAAAAAGAAGTGAAAATTATCAAAATATAGCTCACTGCAACGGTTTTCCTAGTAGCTTAGCTGACAAAATAGTGAAACGAAAACAATAGCATATAGCTAGGACTCTTTATCCAATTATAAGTACCAATGAATCCGAAAATTTATCCCCACAACTTATTTTGGAGAGATAAAAGAAAACGTCCCCTTATTTAAAATTAAATGTCATCACTCAATTTAAAGCTGAAAATCCTATGGAGGATTTAAATATATATTCTATTTCAAATCTACAGGATGTTCCCTCTGTTCGCTGATCTACATGAGTTGATGACTCCTCTTTTGAAAAGAGGAAAATTTGCCATATAAATTTTTTGTTTAATACTCTTCTCTTCGAGATGTGACTACTCGAAGTGGAGACAACTAACATCGTTTTCAATCTTTCTTTGCGAACGAAATGATTAAACAGTTACAAATCGGCAGAAATTCTCAATTTATTTGAAAAAAGGACTTAAGATGTACGCATTTCCTCAATTCCTTTCTGTAAAGGGGCGAATCTTCAACTTCTCGTATTTTCATTAGATATTATTTGGAAAGTATAAATTTACCATGAAATAATTGCATTCATTAGTCCCATTTTAATAGAAAGCTTTTGTGTATTTCTATGAAAATACATATTTGATGTGCATGATACAGGGTGTTACATAATAGTATGTCACAACTTGAGAGGGTAAATCTACGTGCAATTTTAAGAAAAAAAGTTCATATAACTATAGGTCCGCAAAACCTTCGTAATGGAGCTACAGGGTGTTGAAATCTACGGAAAAAATTGTTCTTTCCTTCAAAACTCTTGCAGTTTTTGAGTTATTCTGCCCAAATTTAGAATGCAAGCTACTTTGTGCAGCCTCCATCATTATACGTCCTAAATTTCAACTAGAATCTACAAGGTTTTTTTTTTCGGAGCTATGTCTTCTTTTGCCCTTTCAATCTTTTTTGCAGTACGCCACTGATCACCGTATAATCAATTTTCGTTATCTTCATTCAACTTAGAAACTTTTTTCACACCTGTATTTTTCGTATCTCCAACCGTTCTCGAGCAAAAATTTATTAAATGATTGTATACATTTGCTTAATTGATGAACTTCTAATTAAAAAAATGAATAGTAGTGATTTTTTCATTTATTTATTTATTTCGACAATTGCTAAAGTTGAAACATTGTCTGCTCGAATTGTTTATTAAATTAACGATTAGTTTTAAGACTTTTGAAGTTTTTGCTGTAAGAAAAAATGGCTAATTTACTAACGCCGAATTGGCTGATATCCATTACATGTACGGTCTGACAGACGGAAACACAACAGAAGCTAGGCGATTATAACGGGTGCGCTTTCCAAATCCAGTGATACCAGACAGGCAAACTTTTTGAATTATCCACAGAAGGTTATGGAAACTGGTACTTTTCCTGCAAATAATTATTTAAAAGGTGCAACTCAAACTATGAGAAATTCAGATATTGAGGAAGCAGTTTTGAATTGTATTGATTTGAATCCTCATGTGAGTACAAGAAAAATTGGAAATCATTTAAATATTTCAGATTATCTAGATTGGAGGATTCACCACGACTTTTTTTGTACCCGTTTCATATTCAACGCGTCTAAACTTTACTTCCTCGAAATTTCCCTTCATGACTGAATTTCTGCCGATGGTTCTTAGATAAAATCAGAGAAAATGATGATTTTGATAGTGAAATAATGTTCACAGACGAAGCTAACTTTTCGAGAACTGCAATCACAAATTTTCACAATAATCATTTTTGGGCTGAGGAAAACCCCCCATTTGATTGAAGAATCCCATCACCAAGAACAATTCTCACTAAGTGTCTGGGTCGGAATAATAGGAAATTATTTGATTGGGCCCTTTTTGCCCTAGCAGAATGAACTGTCCCGCTTATCGGCAATCTCTTGGGGAGGAGTTACCTTTATTGCTCGAGGGTGTACCATTTTTGGTGAGAAACCTAATGTGGTTCATGCATGACGGAGCACCAGTAAATTTCAGTGGAGAAGCTAGAGAATTCTTGAATAATACATTCAACAACCGACAAATAGGTCGGGGTGGGCCAGAATCATGGCCTCCTAGGTCCCCAGACATAAATAGTTAAGACTTTTTCTCATGGAGATATCTCAAAAGTTTAGTTTATATCACTCTAGTGAACACCGTAGAAGAATTGAGAAATAAAATAATAACCTTTTGTGACACGATGAGAAAAACCCCAGGAATATTTCAAAGAGTGTGTGATAATATGCGAAGGACTGAGGCCTGTATTCTTGCAGGTGGAGGACACTTCCAGCAATTTATTTAGTTTTTAATTGTTCTTTTTTTAGTTTGAAATAAATTGAGTATAAGTTGAGTCTCAGAAGATGAGCTATCGGAATGAAAGCAAGTTTTCGGCATACCTATCGAGTATTCCTATTATTTTTTATTATTTAGCGAATAACATACAATTCAAATAATTCAAATTGAATATTTTTTCACTCAAAAACGGTTGGAGATATGAAAAAATTACAAGTATCAAAAAAGTTTTTAAATTGAACGAAGATGATGAGAATTGATTATACGCTGATCAGTGGCGCACTGCAAAAAAGTTTGAAAGGGCAAAAGGAGACATGGCCTCGGAAAATGAAACACCTTGTAAATTTCAGTTAAAATCTAGGAATTTTAATGATGCAGGCTGTAAAAAATAGCTAACATTCCAAATTTGGGCTACATATCTCAAATACTACAGGAGTTTTGAAGAAAAAAAGAATTTTTTCTGGAAATTGCAACACTCTGTAGCTTTTGCGGACTTATGTTTATATAAACTTTTTTTCTCAAAATTGCACGTAGAATAACCCCCTCAATTTGTGACATACTATTATGTAACTCCCTGTATATTGCATCGGTAAAAGCAGGTATTTACCTCAATAGGAGGAAATCCAAACATGGTTGCTTCTTTTAGGCATTGAAAAGATTAAGTAATGGTGACGAATTTGGGTCTTTTGAATATTATTTCTGTTCATTTATTTCTAATGCTTTCCATACGTCCATCTTCAATCTATTATTCTCATTATGTAGAATACCGAAATTAATATTAGAAGTATGGTTTTCTTCTAGTAGGTGATTCGAATAGTGAGAATCTGATTCTTATTCGGCAAAACTGCGTTTTAGCTCTGATAACTTGATATTGGAATTTCTAAAAGTTCTACAGCTATAAACTTCATTAGAACTTCTACAAGAGAGCTTAAGAACACCTGAATTGTTTCCTTTATGAATTTTAGATTTACAGTTTCTAATGTATCTGCCTAGAGATTTATCCGTTCTGTAAGGCTTATTCTAATTATTATTATACAGGGTATCCCAAGTTGTGTGGCCTATTAGACGTTTATGGAGAATTAATAATGCTATCGTTATGAAATTTTGGTAGTTGATTCAGCTGGTCCAAAACTCTATTTCTAAAATATTTTCATCTCAATGGCACTTCCGGTATTTGTTATTTATTATAGAACACGCTGTATATTGATGACTGGTTCCATAACATAAATGTTTTCGACTGCTCGTGGTGCAGATATTGTTTGACACTAGAGGTACTGGCGATCTACCTCGATATATATCAGACTACTTACGATCGATTCTGAGAGGCTGCAAGTATGTGTGATGCAGGGTTGTCGTACATACACGATACACCCTACTTGTCTACCTACCTAGGTAGGGTGTACCGTAGCATATATAGATATTAGTTTTCCGCACAATGAACATTATTTTAGTCAAGGTTTGGGTTAGGTTTAGATAGGCTCTTCTCCATAATATCAATGAAAAAACTCATACTTATTCAAAATTACGAGTTTATTGGTTGTTACAGAACAAAACAGTTACATATGGTGTTAAACTTAACTAAAGAGTGACTTTGAATGTTGTAGCGTGGCACTGCATGTCCTCAGCATACTTTTCATAAGATGGTACGTAACCACTGAGTGCTAATCGCAAGCATGATGACATATGACCGTCAGTTAGTCGATTGCGATATTTTCACTAAATTATCTTCATTTCAGAAAATGCAGACTCGCACAAGTAAGTTCACCCAAACATTGCCGTCAGTTGAAGAGTTGAGAGAGATTTGCCTTAGAATCGGATATTTATCTTCAGATAAAAAACACCAGAAATTTTTATCAGATGCTGTAGCTTTGAGATGTATATTTAATATAGTCTGCACCAATTCATTTTCAACAGAACATGAGTTTATATCAAACTGACTCGCTAGGATAACTCATAAATGATGCTATATTTGCCAATTTTCTGCAATCATAAAAACCCATTTCGAATAGTCCCAAAATATTTGATAATTCAGCCTTATATGTATTATAATTTAACTGAAGAATCCTTGCTTTCAGAGACGGAAAATGTTTCAGATTCTTTCTTTTCGGTTGATCTGTCATAGGTTGAAATTTACTTTTGAATACGTTTACTGCGCAAATCATCTCAATAATAGTTTTTCATTTACCTTGAAGCTCCAAATTAATGGTGTTTAAGTGCATCGTGATGTTAGTCAAAAATGTCAAATCAGTCAGCCATTTTTTGTTTTTCAACCTCTTTCGTCTAGAAAAGCTGTTATTTCGGGTAATAATTCTTGAAACCTTTCTAGGAATTTTCCGCGACTCAACCACCTGACGTCCGTGTGAAGAACTAAATCAGTGTGTTCAGCTGATTACCTATCTTCCAACTGCAACTTAAAGAGCCGCATATAATGCAATGTTATAAAGAAAATGAAGAGAAATCTTCATTAGCTCGACACAATGTCACAAAACACTAATTAATATATTGGTAGCTTGTAGTTTTTTACAAAATTGAAGAAAACGTCATATATATCTTCGTCACGGGTCTTCCCCTTCAGAGGAATGATTGTCAAAACTTCTTCCTTAGCCAACATGTCATTGAATAATATCCAAATAATAATACACAGCTGAGCAGTGTTTGTCATATCGATGGATTCGTCGAACTGTTGAGAAAAGTATGTAAATTTCATGATATCATGTTTTAGTTTATCTGCCATGTCCTGACTCATGACTTCAATACGCCTTGTGACAGTCGGACGTGATAACTGAAGTTCTCTAATAGCAGACATAATTTCTGTTTCATTTTTTAAATCTCCAAATAAAGTCTCACCCGCTTCAACAAATACTTGCTTCACAAACCGATTCATCTTGGAATGGTTTCTTGTGTTCCGCCAATATATGAGGTATTTTAAATGACGCGATCTTAGTAGCATTTTATTGATTGGCTGGTCTTGTGAACATGGTTTGTTTTTTTTCAAACAAGATATAAAATCACGTACTTTTCTTTTTCTCAATTCATTCTATGACGGAAACTCCTTTTCATAGTTTTTATGAACCGTTTTATGATGCCTCTCTAAGTTACCACGCTTAGGTATTGCAATCGACGCACGACAAATAAGACAAATGCACTTATCCTTCACCATACAAAGAAATTTTCCTCCCATTCGTTATTAAAATGATACGAATTTTTCTTCGCTGCACCCATTTTGTACAATTCAATAATTAACTTTATATCGACGTAGTATTGCCTTCAGGTTACAATTCAGAATGACAATTCCTGCAGGCACAACATTTATTTCGGCGTGAACGAAGTCTCGAATGTTCCCGTCAAACGCAACACCCGAAATTCCTAGAAAAGCGGCAAGAATAAAAAACGCGGCTTTTTTTTGATAAATACCGCGCACTCTTTTGATATAGCCGCCTTTTGCCGCTAGCAGAGTGTTATTTCATTACATAATAAATTTTTATATTTTAGTTACATACTCATTTACAACTTTTTTCTTCTCGAGATCTACTCAAAAAGCACTCGCGATCGACCGTTTGGACATCTCTAAACTAAGGTATTGAGCTGTGTATCATTATAGGTGAACTGCCTTTTTCCTCTATATATATTTTGACTTGTCTTATGTAGTCAGATTGTGGAAATTCATTATCAGTTTGTGTCTATTAGTCGCTGTGATCACTACTAACCCATCAACCTCTTCAGTAACAGTTATTCCTATATGGAAGGGCACCCATAAAAATTCACCTTTTTTGTTCTGACACTGAATAATAAGGAGTTCCTTTTTAATGAGCTGGATGATGGCATGCCTCTTGTGTGTTATAGTTGTTTCAAGCCATTTAGTGCTCCGAAGGAATCCGTGATTATCATTTTTTTTGTGCCAAGTACGAGCAAAGTTTCAATGCTTGTTAAATCATTGATGTTCCTCCGCTATAGATAGTATAGTTATTTGGAAGGCGGAAGGCATTTCTAGTGTCTTCTGCTATTACGGCCTCTACTGCTCCGTTTTGTGATAAAGAAGCATCGGTGTATATTTCAGTGTATTCTTTGTATTTGGAGTTCCTGAAAAATTTACAAGAATAAAAGACGGTGGATTGGGTGATGTTGTAAATATTATCTGAGATTCTGGATGCTTAACACAGTGACAAATCTTCTCTTTGAATTTCTAACGATAGTTCTTTCAACAGAACTCTTAGCCTCTAAATTGGACTAGTTCGAAATGCTCCTGATATCGTGCGCATAGCTTTATTCTATAATATGTCTACTTTTTTGAGAACAGTTAAAATAACGGAGTTGTAGCAAACAAGCATAGTCGGTTTAATTTATTATTAAATTATTATTTTACAACTTTCAAGAAAATAATAGGTCATGACTAAAATATAGAAATATGAATATCAATATAAATAATGACAGTTTTGTTAGGGATGAAATTGAATAAATTACCTTAATAGATGTGAGGGCTTCATTATTTCTCTGTACACTGAAGAAAACACTAAACCTTACTGATGACTGCATTGACTCTATTAAATGATTCAATTGGATACCCAATAATTCACTAATACCGCTCCTCTGCTGGAACAAACCTTTTTATCTTCTCGGCAAACTTTCTTACTCTCCTTTTCTGATGCCAAAAGTGCATTAGCTTCAACTTTATCGATTCCCACGGTTCGACGTAGATTTTGGAAATCTTGCAAACTAATTATTTATTAAAAACCACGTGTCGATTCATTTCGCTTTGCTACAATTTTCTCAGCGTGAGAACGTCGGGACTGAAAGATGTTGAATCGAGAATTTGCAGGAAAATAGCTGTCGGATGAGTTCCGCTCGACACGTGTAATTATTATTTGAAATAACAATTTTGAATCGTAGCTATTTGATGTTAATTTGGATGCGCGGAAGAATTATGAATGGTAATGTTTGATGGGAAACTAGAAAATTCTTGTCTCAGGTTGATTTTGCTTAGTATTATATCTTGAATGAAATTCTTAATTTTTCCTGAATGAACTTTATATATCGTGAATTGAATTTATGAAGGTATTAAAGGAATTTAATTGTTTGTTTTACCTGGGAAACAACATATTATGCCAACCACATATCTAAACCAATAAATGCAGTGTTTCGACAGCGGGTGATACTCAATTATTTTCTTAATGTTTTCCATGAAAATTTCAGCTAGTAAATGACTGAGAGGATCATCAATAACTTTGTTGTTAAATTTCATCAATAAATTTTAAATAATTTTGTTTCAAACTTATTTTCAAGAGATTATTATATCTTGTTTAATTAAATTTAATGGATCGTGAGGAGGAGTACTATGGTAGAGATATTATATGGTAGTAGTATGGTACTACATTATGTTGAAGTTTTTCTATTACATCCGTAGAACATATATACTAATTATAATTATTATGAATAAATTAAGAGTGAGGTCCTTGAGACCTATAAAACTCAAAAAATAATCATTACAATCAAGTAATTTAAACTTAAAAATAAAAATTTCATAAGGATAAACTAAACTGTATAAACCAGCCTAGCATAATACAACTAACTCAACAAGTATCTATCTAGTCTATTCTTGAAGCAGTTTATCGAAGGGGCATTCACTACATCGTCAGGAAGGTAGTTCCAAGTGTTAAACACTCTATTTGGAAGGAACGCTTTTCTACTAGTATTGCGATACCGCTCATGTGTCAGCTTCAAACTGTGACCTCTCAGGTTGGAATTCTGAACCAGTTGGAAAATATCTGCGAGATCAACAGAGAATGATGCATGTAAAATTCGACAAGTGTGCACCAAGCATCCTCTCTCCAGTCGGTCAATCTGGGACATCATTTTTGTCATCAGCATTCTATCTTCATAACATGGTCGATGAATTCCATATGGGAGACGGGTGGATGCACGTTGAACTGATTCAATAAGATTCATGTCGCGAACAAGAACAGGCGTCAAAACCGAGGAGCAAAACTCTATATGTGGTCTTATATAAGTTTTATACAAACACACTGCTGTATCAAGAGAAGGTTTAGAAAACACTTTTTTGAACAGAAACAATTTTTTCTGGCATCATTACAGATGTTTTCTATGTGGGCTGTCCATGTCAGATTCTTAGTCACTACTACTCCCAGATCATTATGCTTTTCGACAATTGAGAGGGGCATTCCATTGATATGGTATTTGTGTTGGGAATTATTTTTACCGATATGCATCACCACACATTTTGATGCATTTAATGGAATAAGCAATTTTCTGTTCCACTCCATAACTCTGTCAAGGTCCATCTGAAGCTCTCTCCGAGCAATGAGGGAATAAGAGTATAACTCGGAGTCATCTGCGTACATCGAATACGTGGAAGAAAGCAAGCCAGGGAGATCAGAAATATATATAGGGAAGAGTAGAGGGCCAAGGACTGATCTTTGGGGGACTTCACTTGTCACCGGATGCATACTTGAATATGCCTCACCTACTTCAACCCGAAAACGTCCATTGCTCAGAATCTGCTCAATCCATTTGAGTAAAGCTCCCCTAACCCCAATGTGTTTCAACTTTTTAAGTACACGCTTGTGTGGGACTTTGTCGAATGCCTTCGGGAAATCGAGATAGATAGATTTAGTCCACTCATCCAATCACTGCAACAAGTTAGAGGTAACAGATTTGCCAAGGAGAAATCCATGCTGCCGAGGTGAAATTATGTTGTTCTGCATCAAATATGGTATCAAGTTATCGGAAATAATTCTTTCCATTGTTTTCACCTCGGACAAAGTTAGGCAGATTTGTCTATAATTTTCTTCGAGACTTTTATCGCAATGACATCAGCCACTCTCCATGCAGCCTGTAATGTTCCTTCGTCGAAAGATTTTTGCATGATTAGAAACAAGGGAAGAGAGAGAGGACACGCAATTCTTGAGAATGTATGGCAAGAGACCACCCGGACCCACAGTAAATCACCGAATATTTCGGTAGTTTCGGTATCATTTCTCGTCAACTTTTCGTTTCGTGCCCTTACACCGGGGAATAATTTTTTTTGTTTTTTGAACTACACTCGGAGGCAAAATTAGCGGAACACTCGAAAATTTGACCAAATTCGATGTTCGATATTTTTCCTAACTCTCAACCGATTTAGATGATTTGTTCGGCAAGTTATAAATCAACTTTTCTACTTTGTAGAAATTATAAGAGAAAACAAAAAAAAACTGAAAAAAAATTTTATACAGGGGCAAAACTAAAAGTGTTTTTTTTGTCAGAAATTCGTAACACCCTGTGGAATTTCGTGGTCCGAGTTGAAACGTAAAATATCATGGTCTGTCAAGACACATCTTCCTACAGTAACGCCCTTCTTGTTTCATGCGTTTATCTCTATTTTGGCAAAATATATTTAATTTCAAGTGGAAAATCACCATTTTGTAGAAATTCCATTGAATCAAGAAATTGTCATTAATATTCGTCTATCAATTCGGAATTTTCTTATTATCACTCAGGCGTGTCGAAATTGTCGTTTGCGATTTTTATGTTCGAATTGAATTAGTTATTGATGACAATTTGGTTAATTTGGTGAAAATTAGGAATTCATAGGAGATAACAGTCGGTAGGTATTAAAATACACAACCGAATTCTGGGAGCATTGATAAAACTTTTCATTTACACATGTGCACTCCTTTTTTTATCAAATATGAAATACAACACACGTTTTTTTGTATATGACCACATTTGCACTTGTTGAAAGAATGTTTTGTGATTCTTTTACTGTTTACGATTCGAAACGGTATTTTTCATTCAGAAGGAGAGATTTACCACCAAACTCAGTAGCAAGGGCAGTTACATTGATCGAGGAAGGGCGCACCTACCGCTCAGTCGGTACCATGTTGGGTGTCTCGACGTTGGTTATCCATCGAATCTACCGACGTTTCAGGGAAACTGGATTGTACGTGAGGAGGTGAGGGCAAGGAAGAAATCGGGCAACCCGCGCTATACATGACCGTTTCATCGTCATTCAAACCATGAGAAATCCTCGTCTTCAGGCACGTAACCTTTTACAAGCAGTGGATAGCATTAACGTCAGTGTGAGGACAGTCAGAAGACGATTAAATGAAGTTGGTCTGAGATCATACGCGCAAGCAAGAGCACCAAGACTCGATAGAGCCCATCGGGTAGCAAGATTGGCGTTTGCTTGGGAGCATGTAGCATGGACAATCAATCAATGGAGACGAGTTTTATTTAGTGATGAGAGCCGATATTGTTTGAATTTTGTGGATGATAGAGATAGAATATGGAGGCATCGAGGGGAACGGTACAATCAAGCGAACTTCGCAGGAACTGAGCAATACGGTGGAGGGTCAGATATGATATGGGGTGGCATATGCTAGGGAGTACGAACAGAACTGGAGATTATTGGCAATGGATCACTTAATGCCCATCGGTATATAACAGAAATCTTGGAGCCCCATGTTGTGCGTTTTGCTTCTTACATAAGGGAAAATTTCCTTTTTATGCACGATAACGCGCGCCCTCATACTGCACGCATAGTGATAGAATATCTCAATGAAGTTGGGATCACACGAATGGACTGGCCGTCGCGGTCACCTGATTTAAACCCGATCGAACACGGTTGGGACATTCTTGAAAGAAGGGTTCAACAACGGAATCCAGGCACCGTTGAAGAGCTGACATTGGCTTTGGTGGAAGAGTGGGACAACATACCTCAACAGATGATAGACAACATCATTGGGAGTATGCGAAATCGTATGCGCGCTGTAATAAGAGCTCGGGGGGGTCAAACTCGCTACTAAAATCAATTTTTTTTTGTGGGTCGTCATGAAAAGTTTCTCAACATGTACATTTCATTTCACGAGTGTATCGCCAGGATACACACCTGCTCTCAATTTTGGACAGAAATGATAATTATTATAGAGTGACACACAAAAAAATTCAAAAATAAATGTGCAAAATCAACGATTTTTCCAGTGTACTTCGAGTTCTCCCGGAGCGTGAAATTGGCCAGTGAATTTCAAAAATTTTCGTTTCGTTAGATTTCCGCTTCAATAATTTTGATTTTATTTTTTGGCTAACCCCCGATGGTATGCACCTACGCAAGATTAAAAACAAATTCTTGAAATTTGTGACTTTTCGCTTCAAATTGGATATCTCTTGTAAAAATAGAGATAAATGCATAAAACAAGAAGGGCGTTACTGTAGGAAGATGTGTCTTGACAGACCATGATATTGTACGTTTCAACTCAGACCACGAAATTCCACAGGGTGTTACGAATTTTTGACGAAGAAAAAAACTTTAAGTTTTGCCCCCGTATAAAATTTCTAAAAGATTTTTTTTGTTTTCTCTTATAATTTCTACCAAGCAGAAGAAATGATCTATAATCTCCCGAAAAAATCATCTAAATCGTTTGAGAATTAGGAAAAATATCGGACTTCTAATTTGGTTAAATTTTCGAGTGTTCCGCTAATTTTGCCTCCGAGTGCAATTAGCTTGCCTTCATATCTGGCTTCAACCTGAAACATCATTTGGCTCGAACTGTTTGAGAAATGCCGATAGGCAGCAAAATCTATATTATTCGTACGTTGGAACCGTCCCAAAGAATTTTTTTATATTGGATTTGGTGCCATATCGTATCGTCCAAGCAAGGCTTGATAGGATTTTGTTTAAAATTAATTCATGACTACAAGAATTCACAATTTTATTCACCTGCTCCAAGAATAAAGACCAAAATTCCTTAACAGAAATGTTGGCGAACAATGATTGCCAGCTTTTTGCGCCTAAAAGCTCATTTGCTCTTTGAGAGTCCGTTTTCAACCGAGTCTTTTTTCTCGCTCTCTGCTTGTCTTGATAATTTTGTACTGAAATTACATGAATGTGCAATGATTTTCATAACATAACGTGGAAGTTTGGCTGCTGGGGCTTTAGGATATGATGGTTGGATGGGATAACCTTTTTGTTGTTTTTTCGAAAAAAAACTGTCATTTTTCACAGTAAAAAGACTTCCCGCAAATTTGCATAAGATCTTCCCTACTTCACTAATGCATATTCTGTTCTTGAACGATAATAATTTTTTGTGAATAGTGAATAGAAGTGAAGATCCTGGTGGAGAATACAACTTTCAGTACGGTTATAAAGCTGTAGGGTGGACGCATCATTCCCAACAGAACGCTCAAGAGATTGCAATATTGATCTTATGCACTCGATCTTTTCTGGTGTTTAACTATTTGTCTTTGCTCCAACTCTCTCCTTCAAAACATTAGCTTACGTACGAAGGGTCCCCACCTATAATAAAGTCGATTTTCTGTCTGGAACAGAAATCCGAGGGAGGATTTGCACTATGGCATGCTGTACTACAACAGTTGACGGATTCTGAGAAAAGTATGTGTAGGCAGCAAAAGTGCAGCAAACCATGATCGCAACTAAAATGGCACCTACGAGAACTTCCTTCATTACTGTGCTACTTTCGAAACCACATTAATTACATCCCTATTTTCCCAACGTTAATTTCAAAGTAGAGAAAATTCCCTGCCTTACCTTTTACAAGGAATATCAGGAAAGAGGCTTAACACTTCTTCGTTACTGTCAATTTCTATTAGTTCTTTGCTATCGTATTTCACGTAAAGGATCATCGTTCCATGAATGCTCGCTGTTTTGAAAATGGCTTATTTTTTAAAAAATAAACTTATTGAGCGGTTCATAGAATTCGATTATATCAAGGATCAAAAATATATTCATAATGAATAATAAAATAAAACATGTTACCATGTTTTAACTATCGCTATTTTTTACATTGGTTGGACCGATTTCGGACATCGATATCAACAACAAGCTAATGAAAACTGAATTGTACAATCCATTTGAATAATGGTCGTTGAGGAGCTTAACCCTTTCTTCAAAATTTCCATCGATTCAAAGAAATTGAGTTAATAAGATTTATCACAGGAATACAGAATTTTTAGTTGTTGAAGTTCTGGAAAAGGATGACATTCATTCAGACAATGTGCAGCTAAAGCTGAATCATATTTCTGATGTAGGAATGAACAGAACTGTTCTTTGTATCTATCCTTGAAATAGGGTCCTGTTTGACCTATATAAAAAGGATTGCACTCAGAACATGTTAATTGGTATACTCCTGATTTTTCGAATTTATCGGTTTTATCTTTTGTGTTGAAATGCCTCTATCGGACATGGACCGAAAATCAGAACTTAACACCATTATGTTAATAGCAGAGAACAACGGCTTCGATATAAAAACAATAGAGAGTTTAATTAATCGAAAAATACGCAACAACACATTCAACATGATATATCCCCAATCCAAGAGAGAAAAGCCCGAAAAATTTATGTCTCTAACATATTTTGGGAAGACGTCAGAACAGGTTGCTAGAGTTTTGTCTGATAGTAAAAAAGTCATATTGCATTCAAACCAGTAAGCAAATTGTCAGGTCTGCTTTTCAAATCAAAAGATAAAACCGATAAATTCGAAAAATCAGGAGTATACCAATTAACATGTTCTGAGAGCAATTCCTTATACATAGGTCAAACCGGACGCTCTTTTGAGGCTAGATACAAAAAACAGTTTTGGTCATTCCTACATCAGAAATATGATTCAGCTTTAGCTGCACATTGTCTGAATGAATGTCATCCTTTTCCAGAACTTCAACAGTTAAAAATTCTTTATTCCTGTAATAAAATAAATCTTATAAACTCAATTTCTTTGAATCGATGGAAATTTTCAAGGCATCTTGGGTAGATAGGGTTAAGCTCCTTAACGACCAGGTAGACTTAATTACCTACCAATCACCATTATTTAAGTTACTGTGACCTCTACTAGCATTTTATTGATGGTTATTCCTGTATTGTACATGAGTATTCAGTTCTCATTAGCTTGTTGTTGATAATGGACGTATGTCCGAAACCGGTCCAACCAATGTAAAAATTTTTTCATTCTCTACATCAATGAATTAGTGATAGTTAAAACATAGTAACTTGTTTTATTTTATCCTTCATTATGAATATCAACTACCACGTAGTTCAGGCTTTATAGATCAATTATCTGAAAAAATATTCTATAAAATTTTTTCTTCTCGTTAGTTTCTGTTGATGAAATTGAATTATAGTAGAAACTCGATTAACCGGACTACTTGTTGTCGATAGGCATTCGGATAATCGAATGTATAAAGAATAATGTTTATTAAAAATAACAAATGAATATCAACGAAAATCAATGTTCATTAAGAAATTAACACCTACTTATGTATGTATATACATATTTGTTTAGCTTACATACAGTCTACTAAACTACTGCAGCATTAATCATGAAATAAAATATTCAGATACGTTTGTGCGAATAATTTATTTACAATATGTATTTGGTAATTTGCATTTGGTAATCTTGGAATTAGTAGGTAATAAGTTTAATTTGGTTTAAAATATTTGGTAATTGTCATTTGACCTTAGCAACATTTTCTCTTCATTTCTGCCATATCCCGAATTCGTTTCTGCTGTAGGAAACTCGCAGTATCACTCCCTGTTTGTTTTCAAACGACTTGAGAGCTATTTTCAGGGCATGAAATGCTACATCGTGAGAAGGTCCTGTATCATTTTCCACGTCTATATTTTCTTCTGTTTCATCTTCTAGCATTTCCTGCTGTTCAATCATCTGCAATATTTTTCTACGATTTCGTCATCAGACATAATCTGAAAGACTTGGTCATGATTGGCACAAGTGACCAACTCTTTCAAATCATCATCATCACAAACCTGACATATTTGTAGCACTAACATTACCTCATTCATATCCTCTAAAATAGAATTATCCGTATTGGTTATTGAATTATCATTCTCCCGTTTAAGTACGCTATTTCAAGCATTGTTCGAAGTCTTTCTTTCAATCAAATCCCATGCATCTACAACCATGTAACAACACTCCTTTAAATTAATTTAATTAAAAAATGATGAAACGACTTCTACATTATATTCTTCAACAGATAACAACCCACGTAGAAGTTGTTTTCTATAAAGTCGTTTCAATGGTTCAATACCACTTTGATCGATATTTTTCCTCTTTAACCGTTCAGATAAAGGATGGGTTGGCGCATTATCCAGTAAAAGTAGTTCATTTCATTGTTTGCCAATTTCTTTTTGTTTTCTTTTTTCTTCAGGGTTAAAGGTGTCATACCAGTCAATGAATATTTCAGAGTTCATTCATTCGCTTTTTTGATTTTTATAATTTAAGGGTACCCTGATATTTTTGAAACATCTAAGTTTCTTTGATTTTCCTATGAGGAGTAAAGGTATTTTGTGAGTCCCGGTAGCATTAACGCAAACTAATATTGTTACTCGCTCTTTGATTGTCTTATATCCTGGAGCTGAATTCTCTCGCCGAGAAGCTGAAGATTTTGAAGGTAACGACTTCCAGTGTTATCCAGTTTCATCATCATTATAAACAAAATCCAGTACATAGCTATTTTCATTAGATTTCTTCTTGAAATTATCTTTAAGAGTTTGCTGCATCTATATTAGCTGACATTTTCTCACCTCGTATTTTAAATTCTCTAATTCCATGACGTGATTTAAATCTGTACTTGTACTTGTAAGTTACTTGCCACAAACGACTCATCGCCGCCTAATTATTTTATTTAACTGGAATGCGTTTTCACAGAGTAAAGGTCCAAAAATCGGTTGCCCAGTTGATCGTTTTTGTAAAAACCAACAATACAGAGATTCTTCTTAAATTTCATTGTTCGGTCTCTTCATCATTTTCCGATTTTTACTCCTGTCTTCACTATCTATTTTGCAGGTGCACAACAAAATTGAATCAGTATTCTTCTTAATATCACTTATAGTGGATGTACCTACACCATACTTCTCTCCTTTTTTAATGAATCAATAATATTTATTTTGTCTTTAAGCGACTACACCACTCTCTTACGATTTGATATGTTTAAACATGTAGACGTAACACGCAAGTCCGAGCAAAGCTGCCGTACAAAGCAAAAACCAAGTAACTCTAAATTTACAACTTTTCAGCTGAAATATTTTTATGATGCAAATAAGAGAGATTACGCCTACTCAAAAAGTGTTCTAACTAGAAGCTTCGAACTTGAACATTTACTACTTCCCAATTCTAGAAATTCACTGAACGTACTAAGTTCAAAATTCTATGCGCCAAATTCAAAATGGACGCTCACTTTCAGTTACTAGATTTCGGATTATCACATCCGCACGAAGCTTTTACAAAACATAAAACAAGTAAGTCGAAAAATTCAAGACATAATTTAAGTAAGTCAATTTATGTTCGAATATTTCATTGCAGAAACACGTAAGAAAGTATTCATTTTGCAGTTATCAAACAGAACACAAAAGTAACAAATATTGAACATCATATGAACTTTCAAATAAATACAGAAATAGGTGAGAAGATTATACAATCTTTGTAACTATAGATCGCTCTCTTCAATTTGAGTTTCTTTACCACAGTGCGCCAAGTCGTCCATGTCAGATATTGGCAGGAGAGATTTTCAGAACAACTGTTTCTTAGCGGGCATATGGGCAGTCAGTTCATTCGAAATATTTTATTTTTTTCCTTGTTCAGATCCCGGCATGATAATTTGTCAACTGGCAACTGAAGTTTGAATTTTGGTTTTAAAAAATTTGACTTCTGAAACTACGTACTATGTATTTTGGTTTTGAAATACAGTGATTTCGAATTTTTTCTGATCTGGCACACCTTCAGGTCACGGAGAAAAGGTACACCAGTGTTACCATTGCTTACTGCTCCTTTTTTACGGGTTTGGCAACCGTTTTCGAAACGAAGAAAGTCTTCCAAATGAAGAATGAGTGGTTTATTGTACTTAATGCTTCTACTACGAAATCTAATATCTCCTTCGACTTATTCCAGTTTTTTCCGATCAGCCCATGTACCGAGTCAGCCTTCTTAAATGAATGGCCAGCTTCAAAAAATTTCAGAATAATAGTCTCTTCATTAACTAGAATACAACATACGGTAAAGAGTGTACAGTTTTTATTTCGTGCAGCACAATTGTCTGCCCAAAATACAATATTTTTTACATTTTTCCTGAGAAACTTCATGAAATTATAATATGCGCATATAACATGGCAAGTTCTGTCCATAATAGCCCCATGCCATAGTACACACACATTCTGTCCATGATTCCTTAAGCTCGCAAATGTTTCATTGAAACATATTAGACGACTTATGAAAAAGAAATTATTAGACACCATTTTCGGAATTATTAATATCATCTGCATATCAACTGCGAAGATTTCTTTATCTTCTGGTCATTCTTGGGAACAATCTGCTTCATATGCTTTTCTTGTTTTCGTATACCTTCTCTTGTATATTTCATAGTTTCGACAAATTTCATCATCTCCTTCATTTACATTTTCATGGTGGACATGATTCTTGTGTAATGAACATGATGGACATTCATCTTGTGATGGTTTAGTGAAGCTGATATTCTCCCGATGAGAAATATTTCTGTAGGTTTCATATGAAACTTTCTTTCCAGGAGTTTTCTCATTAAAATCTTCCCACATCTTATACACCGAGATGTCTCTTGTAAGATACCATCTGTTAGGAGCGTGTTTCATGTTATAATGTGAAACTACTGGATGATAACTCTCAATATGAGCTTTGATGTTTTTATGATTTTCTTCTTAAATTTCTTTAATTTTTTCACCACGTTTAAGTCCTTTTTTATCTGTAACACACTGAAACTCCGGCTTTTTCAGAAACTCTGTTACCATAGTATCAGATGAATGTCCCATTGTGTGCAAAAACGTTGTTTTGCATACGGTTTGTCTTTTATTTGTTTTTAAGTCTTTCCCTTTTACATTCATTGTCTCATCCAAATCGATAGATTTTTCTGCGATTTATCCATCTGAATTTGTGATTTTTTCAGTATTCTCTCTATTTCTGTTTATTCTCACTTCATCTATAACTTCATTGTACTTTGTGTTTTCCTGCTCCTCGGTGTCTTTCTACACAATATCATTCTGTTCTGCTGTGATTGGTTTTAAAGGTAAAGTATAAACTACAGAGCACTCCTTGTGGCCAACGTTGTCTCTTTTATAAATCTTGACAGGTATTTTCTTGAGGTATTTTTCAATAAAGAGTCTTTTCTTTCCAAAGTTGAGTGAGTTGAAGTAACTAAAAATAATTCTTCGTTCTTCGAAGATATTTCGGGAGCAGATTTTCCTAAAACTGTCTGGACATACTGGAATTAAAATCTTTGGTTTTGTTCGATTTTTCTTTTGTTTAGTCCGAGGTAACTCCGTCTCCGTTACAGTGTTATGTTCTACATTTTCTCTCTCTACTTCATCTTCTCCACCTCTGAATTCTATTTCTGGTACAGAATCAGGTACATATTCTACTGGTAACTGGTCTTCTTCAACTTCGATTTCCATTATCTTCTCTGAAATATTAGGTTCAGTTTGGTCAGTAGGGTTAATTCTTAATAAATTAATCATGTCGCCATCAGTATTTTCTAGTGAATCATGAAATTCCAAACTTCCTTTCAGCTGATGTAGTGTTCCATTTTTTATTCTTTTTAAAAATGAGCTGTGTTCAAATTCTGTTTGTTTCCACCATATATCACCATCATTTAAATACAAACGGCTATTTTTGCGGCTTTCGGTATTTGTTTCAGGAGGAACTGCTAAGAAATCAACAAGTTTTTCTCTTCCGTCTTCCGTTTGATGGACTAAAATTTGGGTCCACATTCGAATCATCCATTGGCGAAACAGGTGACAGACTAGACGAAGTTCGACCTGTCGCCATTTCAAGTGCCATTTTGAAAAGACGCTCGCCGCGTTGAATCATTATTGCAGCTCTGAAAAAGAGCTTGATTACAACTCCTCCGTATCGTAGTCAAAAGACATAGAGCAGAACCACCACACTAATATGATTTAAGTACGCGAAATAAGAAATCATGTGATTTTACTCTGCATTCTGATTGGTGTTGGTTATTCAATTCAAAGGGTAAGACGTTATACTTTCTTGGAGGATTTGTCTATTCATTGCCAGTAAGTTGATTTTCTAAGTTTTTATTTTGTAGTTATTGATTATCCCACTCGCGGGTATCTACCTACACCAGAGTCATCCTGTTCAAATAGAGTAAGTAGACATACTAGGTTCTATATTTGGAATTATCAAGATCTTCTGTCGAGTGTGAAATATTGATATATTTCAACCATGAAATGAAAAAGATACTTGGTTTTTCTATTGATATTTTATAATTTATAATCATAAAAGTATTGCCTCCTAAAAAGTAACTGTTCATAAATTCTCAAAGGATTGATATATTTCAAATCTGAAGGAAGCATCTTGCAAACCTTTTTACGTGGAATCCATTGGTGTGAAAACTTCAAAAACCAAGTATGTTGACTTACTTGGTTTTTGTTTTGTAAGGCAGAGAGTCACAATTGCAAACGAATTAAAACAGTAACAAAACGCGCGGGAAAGCGCGGTGGGGGTATACAAGTTCCGACACGTTCATGCTTGCATAAATTCAGCTCGTAGGTACATATAAATTGGTCGCGGTCGGTAGTCCGGATAATCGCGAATCCGTATAACTGAGGGCCGCATAAACGAGTTTCTACTGTATTGTATGTATTACTAACTATGCTCGAAAGCCGAGACCTATTTACTATTGTCATATCCTTTCTTGCTTATTGAGTATAACTCATATTTTTCAGATTGAAACGTATTTTAACTTTGCACCTTTAAAGTGTACTCTTTAAATTGAAGTTCACGTAACCGGAGATAGATGTCAAGATTCACCAACGAACGCCTTTACCAAACGGGTTCTATTGTTGATAATTGTATAGCTCCACTGCGTCACAAACAGAGATTCGACATATATCTAATAATTCAGCGCGACATGTGGTATTTGCTTTCGCATCATAGACGCCCGAGGAAGTTGAAATTACACCTGTTCTATTTCATTGGCAGCAATTTCGAATATCAATATTGTGAAACTACTAATCCTATGAGATTAGCGGATAATAATATACAGATTGCGGACTTAGAATAAATTCAGTAAAATGGCAGGCAATAATTTCTAGGAAATTTCACAAGATACATGATTTTTATTTTGAGGCAGATATGTTTTGTTTGCAGTTTATTTTCTCTTGGGTAGTAATAATTTTGCAAGTCGTATGAATTGTCATATTACACCTTTTTGGAAATATCTATTCAAGATAAATGTTATGTGCTAATTACTTTCACTGAATCTTATAACGTCATCTTATAAGGTACCTGAAGCAATTAACGTCCGCCTAACTTAAAATATTTATTTTGATAAGAATGCTTTCGAAATGGACGCAACCTTGCTATGTGAAAATTGAAGCAATATTTCTGAATAGAAAGACGATAGTTGAGAAATCTAATTATTTAAAACTTCCTTGCTGATAACGTAATATCAAAACACTTTATATTTGGGCGAAATTAAAAATACTATGTTGATTAGCACCCGCTTGCAAAATCAGATGCTACACGAGTGAAAAAGATTTTATGGCTAAATAATCTAATAAAACATAAGAGTCATTTATAAATTTCTTCATTAGATTGCAAAGAATGAAGCTAATCAACATTTGATATGAAAACTTTAATATTTCTCAACACGCACAAAGTAACTTTAAACTTTTAATTTTAACCATTTTTCACAGAATATTAAGTTTTGCCATCAACAATCATAAAAAATAATAGCATAGCGAACCTTTATATGCATATAAAATATACAGGGCGCTTCAACGAAAACTAAACAGAGGCTATGTCTACCAAGATATTCATTTCTGATCAGAACGCAAAAACAGGTCAATTTTTGTTTCAAGGCGGACATCTTTTGGGGTACAATACTTGCCTGAGATATCAACCCCCTAAGTGGGGGTTGCAATCCTTGAACATTTTGAATAGGGAAAGATTATTTCCCTTAGACTATTCAAGTCTCAGTGAAGTAAAATGGAACAGATCCATGCTGATCAATGGCAAACATCATCAAGTACCATCCTCATCTCGAATTTCAACCCCTAGAGCAGGGGTGACCACCCTTGAAAATTTGGAAGAGGGTAGATGGGTCGAGTGATACCTCGAAAGGAAGGTATTATCTTCGTCTGTATCCCCGTGAACGAAATTTCATTTTTGATTGAAAACCATAGAAGATACAGAGTGAGCTACTGAAAAATCGAAGAGACTATCTACCGCCCTGAGCAATTCAAGTATTAGTGCAAAAAAATAGAACAGATTCATTCCAGATCAAAGGCTGTCATCTACGATCTAAATGAATCTATTCGCACTAGCACTCCAATAGTCTTGGGGCGATAGTCTTCTCTATTTTTCATTGGCTCACTCTGTATCTTCTACAGTTTTCAATCAAAAATGAAAATTCTTTTACGGGAATGCAGACAAAGATAATACCTTTCTTTCGAGTTATCACTCGACCCATTTACCCTCTTCCAAATTTCCAAGGGTTGTCACCCCTGCTCCAGGGGTTAAAATTGGAGATGAGGATGGTACTTGATAATGACTGGTATTGATCAGCATGGATCTGTTCCATTTTACCTCACTGAAACTTGACTAGTCTCAGGGAAATATTCTTCCCTATCTTTCAGTTGCTCACCCAGTATCCTTTACAGTTTTCAATTAAAAATTGAAATTTGTTCAAGGCAATATAGACAAAGATACCACCTTTCTTTCGAGTCATCACTCGACCCATCTTCCTAATTGAAAAAGTTCAAGGATTGCAACCCCCGCTCTTAGGGGGTTGATATTTCAGGCAATTGTTGTACCCCAGAAGATGTCCCCCTTGAAACAAAATTTGACCTGTTTTTGTGTTTTGATCAGAAATGAATATCTTGGTAGAGAAAGCTTCTGTTTAGTTTTCGTTGAAGCACCCTGTATTATGCTTAAACATACAGTGGGCATTATTGAACAATAATGGTCAATAGCGCCCTGAGGTAGCAGGCAAATCATGACCAATAATGACAGTCACTGTCTTCTACACTATTGAGCACTAAAAATATTAAGAGATCTTCCTTCTTTTGTTCATAGTTTCCTCTTTTTCTATTCGTCGGGCTAGGTGGTGTCATTTTGGTGTTCTGTAAAATGTGTACATACTCATTGCCAAAATACTTTGCTATAAGAAAAGGCAAGGGCAGAATAATAGAAGAGTATTTTTATTGAAGATTTAATTTTATAATGCAGATATAAGTAGGTACGCGTTATTAGAGCAGAATTACTACAGAACTGAATTAAATATCTACTACTTTTTCAATGGTGTAATGAAAGCCAATAGCGTCCACGTATGGTAATAGCGCCCAACGTTCCTTTGACTGGGCGTTAAAACCCAAGTTAAGGTGTTGGGTATTCGGAAGTTTTTGCATTAAAATTATACAAATTCTCTTCAAAATATAAACAAGATAAAAGGAGAACAACATACGCTACATGACAAATATTGAAGCAAACAAAAATGTACAATAAAACATATGGAAACTTACAGTTTTGTGCAGCAATTTTTCACAACAGTGGCGTCTGCGACCGGAGTCTCGGAAACACAGCGGGTCACTAGTAAGATGGTGGCGAGAGCGGCTAGCGCTCGCGGTTGGTGTGTTCCTGTTGGTGTATTCCAAATGTGCGTGAGCGTTGACGCGAATGAAACCAATTAAAGTACATTTTCTGTAGATTGGGCTTATTAGAAAGAGGGCGTTAATTTCCTCAGGTACCTTGATTCCACAAAAAATCTCTGAACTAGATATCAATTAACGAATAGAGGCGAGACTCCGTAGATTCGCATCGAACGGATTTGAATTCGAATCCATTTTTTTTATTTATTCTTACCTTCTGGGAGGAGGCGATGTCTGTCATGACAGCTTTAGACGCCCATGATTTAATTATTTTGTCCACTTATATTATGAAGAGGGCCAAATTGTGAGATATTGGTTCCAGTTCTTCATAGCATTTACCATTTTACATTTTCATTTGCTTTGGATTGCCGACATACCTGCTAGCTATCACTACTTCCTAAGGAAGAGACGAGTGATTCATTAGTAAGCAAGGAAAAAGTTTTGAATTTGGGAGGCTTTTACTTGGTAAAACTCCATTATCAATAATAATTCGTATCAACATAAAATGTCAGCATTCAATAGTTTTATTTATAGATTGATTAACATCCCGTTATCACCAGAAAATTTCAACAAAGAATTAAATTTGATTGAACAAATAGCCAAAAATAATGGTTACAATCCCAAACTAATAAATAATATTTTAAATAAAACGAAGTAGAATCGCATTGAATGAAGTTTACCCTGTCGACAACATGAAACAAAAATTCAACACCTTAAAATACGTTGACATTACAAGTGAAAAACTGAAATCATTCTTGAGTAGCAATAATTTCAACATAGCTTTCCAAACTAATAATAATTTAGGCAAATATATAAAAATAATAAAACGAATAATAAAACCAAATCAGGTAAAAACAATAAATCAGGTGTTCATAGATTGAATTGCAATGACTGTGATAATTTCTACATTCGTAGAACACATAGAAATTTTAATATTAGAATATCGGAACATAACGCAGTTTTTCAAATAAAAATCAGATTCAAATTACGCGAATCATCTCTTAGAAAATAATCACTCTTTCGACCCACAGTTTGAAATTTGGCATACAGATGATAAATATTAGAAGATAGATCTTTGGGAAACTTTAGAAATGAATTAATACAAACACTCAGGTAGACTCATCAATGAACAAGTCGATTTAAGCCCTGCACCTCTATTGAATCTCTTCGGGGAGCAATCTTTTCCTCAATTTTATTGGATATACCTGTCATAAAAAACCACTCAAGAAGATACAACCCAATAAGCTTTTAATTACTCAAGAACATTTATATTTATATTTTCATTCTTATTTTCTGTACATTCGTTCGTCTGAAGAAGCTACGGTGTAGTGAAACGCTTTACGAATCGCAATTATTAAGTAAAATTCCTTGAAACACAGTACTTGTTTTTTATTAAGGAAAAAGTTCCCCATTGCGACATCTACATTTAGTCCATTGGAATGTTACATTTACTTTGCATTTTTTAGAGAACGCAATTTTATTGTTGGAAAATTTTTTATAACTGAAGGGTTGGAAGCATAGAAAACCCGCAAGTTCTTAAACAACACAATAGCACAAAGTGTCGAAAACCTCGTGTCCTTTCTGTTGTACATTATAATATACAGAGCATCAGAAAGAAAACTTTGCAACTAGAAGCTATTATGAATAATTATGATGAATTATGATAATGGACCAAATATTCTGTTTCTCTGAAACATGGCTAAGGCATGGGAAAGCCGAATTTACAAAAATTCATGGATACTGCCTAGTAGCATCTTATGAGAGAACGAATATGGAAGCAGGAGGTTCGTGTGTATACAGTGATAATAAACACCTCAAAAAAAGTCTAGGGAACACTTCTGAATATCGATATATCGCATCCAGAATAATCAATATCGATGATTTTTTTAAAGAAATGAACACCTGCATCAATTTCTCACCAAATTATGTAGATTGTCGCAACAGGTTTCAGTTTTTTTTCATATAAAACTAAAAATGCAGCAGATGCGACGCTGCTTTATAATCATTTCATGTATTCAGTGTTCGAAATCAGTTAGATGGTACTTTGTTTCTGTTGTAGGCACAAATAAAAGATTCACGTTTTGTGATTCCACCATGGAAAGACGACATTTGAATAGGGAAGAGATGTTACGAGCCGTTGGCATGCTCCAAGCTGGGAGCTCACAACAGGAAGTATCCAGACTTCTGGGAAGTAGCCTAAGTGTCATAAACCGTTTATGGTCGCATTTCAATGAAACAGGTAGCGTAGAAGAACGCCATACAGGTCGTTTTAGGATTACTACAGTCGCCCAAGACCGATTTTTGGTTTTACAAGCCAGAACTGATCGTACTACCACTGCATCTCAATTATCTCAAGAGCTATCACGAGTTCATACTGTACAAATTTCCGACCAAACTGTGAGAAATCGATTGCTTGAAGGTCAACTCCACTCCCGACGTCCTTTAAGAGTTCCACAACTGACCCATGGAAATCGCGCTGCTCGTTTAGCTTGGTGGCAAGAACACGTAAACTGGAATCAAGAGAGGTGGGCTCTTCAGTGATGAATCTAGATTTAGTTAATATCCCGATTCGTGAAGAATTCGAATATGGGGGGAACCTGGAAAGCAAAGCCGTCTCCAGCATGCTCGAGAAGTTGTTAGACAGGGAGGTGGATCAGTGATATTTCGGGAAGGTATAAGCCTTGGTGGAAGAACTGACCTGGTTCTCATACAGAACAACCTCACGGGAAATTCTTACGCAAATGAGATAGTTTTACCTGTCGTGGTACCGTTTACCCGAACAATGGGTCAAAATCCACTCTTCCAATAAGATAATGCCCCTACTCATCGTGCAAGAGTTGTTTTGAACGTTCTCGAAGAAAATGATATCGATCTTCTACCGTGGCCATCCTGCTCCCCAGATCTGTATCCTATCGAGCATGTGTGGGACTCCCTAAAAAGAAATTTACTCAGAGGTGGACCTTCTAGGTACTGAAAAATATAAGTGCTTCCATATTGTTCGGAAAATATTAGTTTAGGATTTTACCAAAATTCGTCATTTTTAATTTCAATTGTTTTTTTATGATAGGTGCTTTGGAGAAGTCAAATATCTTTTCGTTTTCTTGAGAATTCATTATATACAATACATCCGTACTAAATCCGAAAGATTTCTATAAATTCGAATCATCAAATTCATATTCAGATATTGGTAAGTGTTCCCTAGACATACTAGAAAGTTCTATTGCAATTGATGTGAAAAATAAAATAATTGTGGTGAGTGTTCATGCAAGGCAGAAATATAGAACTTATGAACTATTTAGAGAAAGGTTGGATGATATTCTCAACTATGTCCTTACAAGGTATGTACAGTTCAGGTTGATATTGGCAGGTGACTTTAATTTAGACCTTTTTGTTGATTCAATCATAACCAAATCCTTCATAGAGCTCATGAATTCTTATAAACTACACCCAACAATATCAGTTGCAATAATAGAAAAGCAAAAACAGTCTCTTGAAGATAATATATTCATTTATTTTGACAGTATTATGAGAGTAATGTATTGAAAGAGGATATATCTGATCATCATGGTTAAAAATTGATTCTGAGAATTTTTTAATTTAAAATATGGATCCTCTAGGCCCTAAAAGAGAGAGTATTCTCTAAACTAGGTTTGGAAACAATTTGAAATTAAATAAGTAGATTCAAACTGGCCACAGGTGTATATATCTGAGAAAGTAAACTCAGCGTATAATACTTTCAAAACTATCTTAGCTGACGTAATGTATAGAATATTTTGTTTAAAAACTTTTAAACCAAAAGTCATTCTCAACCCTTGGATAACTCTAGGTATTAGAAAATCATGTGTAGAAAAAAGAGAATTGTTTAACGAAAGAAATCTGGGTATTGTTACACAGAAATTCTATAGAAAGTATTTCTCAATATTAAAAAAGTCATAAGAGCAGTCGAAATTCTTCATGAGAAATTATATCTTTCAATGGTATAAAAAACCTGCTGCATCTTTGCAACTAGTTGAACAAATTACTGCTAAGCAAACATCTGAAATATCTCTGGGATAAGTTTATTAGTAATAGTACTATCCCGACTACCACTGAGAGTAAGAAAGCAATATTAAATAAAATGAATATCTTTTTTGTTAATTCATGTTCTGAGACAAGAACGGAGAAGAAAATGTCAGGTTTGGTGCAAATGTGTAATACTACTATCTTTATTGCCCCTGCCACTCCTGCGGAAGTTATGTATAACATAAATACCCTGAAGGCGAAGAAGTCTGTGGGGTAGGATGAAATTTCAGTATGTGTATTGAAAAACACGGCACATATTCTGTTCTTTCCTCTTGCACATATTTCAAATTTCATGCTTAGTACAGTTAAATATCCTGATGAACTCAAATCAGTACAAGTGAAAGCAATATATAGGAAGGGTGCAAATAAACGGGAACAAAATTATCGGCCCATTTGGCTATTATCAAATATTGGCATGATGTTTGAAAGAATCATCTGGGACAGATTGATTTGCTTTTTTGATGAACTCGCAATGATAATGCCCCACTAGCATGGCTTCCGCAGGGGCAGGTCTACAGCGGGAGCAATATACGATGCTTTAACTAAAAAAATCAGGTCGCTAAATTATAAGAAAATGACTTTGGATATGTTAATTGATTTGAAAGAAGCTTTTGATAGCGTTGATCATAGACTGCTACTAAAAGAACTTGAGAGATATGGAGTGCCAACTAATTAAGTCACACCTCAAGAACAGGAAACAGTGCGTCGTGGAAAGGGACAAGGATGGAACCTTGGTCAAATCTGACTGCTTACACTGAGAAGGAAGTACCCCAGGGATCCATCCTTGGCCCTCTTTTGTACCTAATAGAAGCAGAACTCGATGTTTGTGGGGTTGCAGCCCTTGTCCCCTGGCCGCCATCTTGAAAAAGGGGTGCAAATATATTATTCGCGATATCTCGGAAACTACATCTCATCACAAAAATTTTGAGAATAAATTGTAGCAAATCGCTTCATCTACAAATAGGTCTATATCACTTTTTGCCGTAAATGAAAAGTTTCAAGAATTATAAGCAAAAATGTGGAAGAATTCTTAAAATGATTTTCTTTTTTGAACAATAACTTTTTATTTTTTCATTCCGAAAAACTATTCCAGACCAATCTTGTAGATGGTCTTCTGAGGAACATTTTCATATATTTTTTTCTTTGAAAACGTTGATTTTTGATGCTATAACAGCGCTCCAAAGTTGACCAGGTTCGTCAATTCTCACGAGAATGCGGTCAAAACGAAATGAATCACTTCGTTTGATCATTTTTTTTATAATCCTTATGTACTTATAACTTTTTTTTACATCAATACCTACAACTCAACTTATTTATTTTTAACTCTTTTCACCGCGACCTATCAAGTAGAGTCCTTTAGCGCTTTTTTTTTTAACGTGGTATCCCCAGTAGGGCTAGTCCACAAAAACCTTGATCGTGATGTAATCCTCCTTCTTCTTCTTTTCTGGCATTACAGCCCTAGGTGGGTCAAAGTCGTCCTCAGTACGCATCTCGAGTCGTCCCTATCCAACGCCCTGCGCCGCCAACTTCTCACTCCCATTTCCTCAGCATCCCCTTCGACCTTGTCCAGAAACCGGAACATAGGTCGTCTACGTTTACGCTTCCCAACTGGTCTGCTCAATAAACCGCTTTGGTTGGATCGGATTCAGCCATTCTCAGCACGTGACCCGTCCATCTCAACCTACCGATTTTGATCACCTTCACGATATTTGGTTCCCGGTATATTTCGTAGATTTTGTGGTTGAATCTTCGTCGCCACACGCCGTTGTCTTTCACTGCCCCATAGATTCGCCTTAAAACTTTTCTCTCAAAGCTTCTCAATGCTTGCTGATCTTTTTTGGTGAAAGTCCACGTCTCTGAACCGTTGGTTAATACAGGCCTAATGAGTGTTTTATATAGCTTGCATTTGGTCAGCCTTGAAATGTTCCGAGATCTTAGTTGTGGCATAAGAGAGAAGTAGCCTCTAGAGGCTGATAAAATTCTACATTTTATTTCGGCCGACTTGTTCTTATCGCTTGTAACAATGGAACCAAGATAAGTGAATTCCTCTACGCTTTCAATCGTGTCCATATCTATATTGATATTGATATGTTGTAATCCACGAGGTCTAGTGGTAGGAGCTGCAACCATGTATTTGGTTATTTCAGTATTTATTTGCAGACCCATTATTAGGCCAGCATTTTTAGGGGCTCTGTATGCCTCCTTAACACCTCTCTCCGTCCTGCTTATAATTTAGTTGTCATCGGCATATGCGAGTATTTGTTCCGTTTTGTTGTATATTGTTCCAATTGTGTTTATACCTGTCAATCTGACGACATTCTCAAGTGCAATATTGAATAGCATGCAGGAAAGAGAATCACCCTGCATGAGGCCATTATACGTCGCAAATGTTTCTGACATCTCGTTACCTTCCCTGACTCTGCACTCTACCCGGCCCATGGTAAGCTCTATCAGTTTCACCAAGTGTGATGGTATCTGACACTCTCTCATGACTGCATATAGTTCCTGCCTCCTTATGAAGTCGTAGGCCGTTTTAAAATCCACAAAAATATGGTTAGTTTCAACACCATACTCCAGTGTTTTTTCGAGGATTTGTCATAAGGTAAAGATTTGATCTATTGTCGATTTTCTACCTGTGAAACCAGTTGGGTAATTTCCTACTATTCGCTCGGCATGCGGTCGTAAGCGGTCAAACAGGAGTCTGGCAAAGATCTTATATGCTGTGTTGTGAAGTGTGATACCGCGATAGTTTGTGCACTCCCATATATCTCCCTTTTTTATATATGGTGCAAATGATTCCTAGGCTCCATTAATCGGGCAGTTCTCCCTCCTTCCAAATTTTCATTATCACCTTGTGCACTGACTGAATCAGATCCTCTCCTCCAGATCTGAACACTGAAGGCAGGCTGTCGCTTCCTGGGCTTTTACTGTTTGGCAAATTTTTCATGGCCTCTCTCATTTCTTGCAGAGTAGGAAGCTCCAATTGATCCCCCTTTTCATGATTTCGTTCTGCCCTGCCTTTCTCTTCATCAGCGATGGTTGGCTGCCCCGAGCCAAGTATGCCTTGAAAATGCTCTACCCATCTTTGTAAGACGTCCTTCTTGGTGATTGAGTCCCCATTCTTGTTTCTACATTGGCTCGTTTGGGGCTTATAACTTTCTCTTGCTATATTGGCTTTCTTATAAAATGTCCTGAATTCTTGCTCTTGGTTAGAGTCAATGTTAGCCCCTCTGAAGCTTCTACAGATGTAATCCTCCACATAATTATGTTTTCGGTCGGTTATCGGCTGTCCTACTCTATTCTCTTTTTTTTGACGGTCCTGGCTGTGGCTCATTACGCAATTGATCGTCAAATGAGAAGGTTTAAGGAATCACGATAGTTAAAATTGGAGTCATTGTTAGAAGTTCATCTATCAATTCATTTTCTTCGACTAATTTTGAAATTTACATTATATTGGTACATGTGTAGCCAGATCAATGGAGGCATACTGTCGAAAGTTCGAGACCAGCTTTTCTGCAGCCACACATGCTCCGACAATTTCCTTTACATCAATTTCATAAGATCTGGGGGTACTGGAGGCTTGAATGCTCGGGCTGGTATCCAAATGTGTCTTTCCAGACCCAATCGATTTTTATATTTTCCAAGCAACGAATGTATCTTGTGATAAACCCGGAGGCTGTAGAAACGAGCTGCATTTTGGGTGGGTGGCAGTGAAGATAAACTAAATGTATTTTCTAATTACAGTTTTCGAGAATTTTTTGCATAGTATGTCGTCTAGAGAATCGTCTCAATTACCACCGTATAATAATACAAAAACCGTTCGCCAACAAGAGTGAGCATAGACGGATCGACTTCCTCATTGAGAAATAGAACTGTATCAACAGCTAGCTCAGGATATTTATCCATTATTTTCCCATATTATAGGCAGCTGATAATGTACCACAATCAGGGAAAGCATGATTATAAATCAAACTCTGTGCTATGAAATCTGCAAGCACAAAACTTGAAGGGCTATACAATTGACCACGTGTGCGGCCTTTAGAAGGTTTTAAAAAGAAAATGTTTTGCTGTCTTGTTCCTAATGCCGTGAGCTATACAAGAATGTCGATGTCCTCGGCCACAATAATTACAAAATCATGAAATTGGGATGCACAAAGCGCAGCAGAGATGATGTTTGAATCTGCATCTGATTCAGCTTGATCGATAAGAAAGCCTACTTCTGTTGGAGCAAATTTAAGGAAATCTATAAAGTTTGGTTTGTCCCTTTCATAACCAAGAAATTTCTCGTGAGATATTGTTGGTACGGTACTTTAGTCAAACTGCAGATTGATGTTTCTTCGTGCGGCGCAGACGTTCCCAAGGTTTCTTTTCAGCAATATCTGGATATTCGGAGTAATGTTCGAATATTATAGTTGCAGCTAGTGTATAATGTTTGCACATACCTAACATACTTTTCAATAATGTTGTTTAGTGACGAATTTTTATCTCAAAGCACTTTATGTAATAAGAAAGCATCATCGGCAACAAAATAACATTGTTTTGTGAATGTTTTCAGAGCATTGGTCTAGTGGTGTGAAAGCATTAAATAAAAACGACTTGGTACCTTTTCCCATGTCATTTTCAGCGAATAGTGGCAATGGAAAAGGTACTAATTCGTACGCCAGATATTTTTCAATGTCGAAAACTGATTCTCTTGAAATACACATGCATTGAAGTTAAAGTAAGGGATTGATGACGACATTTTTCAACATCAAAGGTGCTTGTCATAGCACTAAGGTAGAACCTTCGATTTCCTATTAAATGATAGTCCTTGAAAATTCAATCCAATGATATTAGTCATTAACCCTTTTCCTATTTTATAAGCTCGATGACAATTAACGATTTCTGAAGGAATGAAATTTGAACACACAAAACTAGCAGTTGAATTGGTCAAACTGTAAAAAATATCCACAATTTTCCTTAACATGAGGTTAGCTGACACCGGAAGCTGCAGAAATTTGCGTGGTAGCCATTAGCTAAATATACCCAATATCACCACAACTGCTTCAACATTCGCAATGAACTTGAGAAATTTTAATAACAATTCCATTGTGCACGTATGGCGAACGTTGGGTCTGGTTAAATATCCTCTAGCTACTTTGGTACCATTTTGATTAAGGTAATAAAGGCTCACCAACTCAACAAGTTATAAGGTGTATATTATAATTTGTTTTGAAATTTTAATCACATCAGCGAAGCAGTATATAATATTTTATTTACAATGAAATGATCGAATAAACGTATTTCCAGATTTGAATTGTGGAGGCCGTTACTTGATGTAGATCCATGATATAAATGAGATAAAAACACAAGGTTTAACTTTAATCTACACTTTATTTGAAAAAATTCGACGACGTTTCGCTGACACAGCAGCTTTATCAAGAATGAAGAATGAAAAATCAAGTAAATCAGGAATCTATAAACTCAATTGCGGTTCTTGTGATAAAATTTATATCGGTAGGACCTATAGGAGTTTTGGCATAAGAACATCTGAACATAAACGTAGCTTCGATAAAAATAAATCTGATTCAAATTATTCAAACCACCTAATAGAAGAAAACCATTCATTCAATAAAAACTTTGACATATTACATATAAAATCAAAAAGTTCAAAATTAGATCTCCTAGAAGCATTAGAAATAAATAGATACAAACATTCGGACAAGCTTTTGAATGAACAGGTAGATTTGAATTACTCACCCCTACTTAACTTGTTTAATTAGTTTTTATTACCTTTCATACTAACTGTACAATGGCTCGGTGTGGATTTTCCTGTTATTCATCCAACTTGTTCTACGATTTGTTTATAATACCATACTCTTCATTCTATTTTTCATTCTTGATAAAATTGCTGTGTCAGCGAAACGTCGTCGAATTTTTTCAAATAAAGTGTAGATTAAAGTTAAACCTTGTGTTTTTATCTCATTTGTATTTCCAGATAATCACCTTACGTCTTATAACTAAAAATTAAGTCAAAATGAATGTTTTCATTCTTTTCATTTTATAGGCGATTTGGGAAAATTCTTCTTATGAAATCAGGTAAAATTGGAATTCCAATAAAATAATAAATTTTTTTCAAAATTAGTTTAGTTTGTAAAAAAGCTTTGAGGAGGCATTAGAAGGAATCCTTTTTTCCTTGTTGACTGAAATTTCAAGGAAAGTATATTTACAGTTTAATGCACGCAGGTGTTAACTACCTTCGGAAGATTTCCCTTAGAAGCACGAATTGATTGGTTTTCCTTGTTTTCAACAATCTTGAAATATAAATTGAATATACACTCGGAGGCATAATTAGCGGAACACTCGAAAATTTAACTAAATTCGAAGTCCGTTATTTTTCCTAATTCTCAACCGATTTAAATGATTATTTTCGGCAAGTTATAGATCAACTCTTCTGCTTTGTAGAAATTATAAGAGAAAACAAAAAAAATTTGAAAAAAAATTTATACGGGGGCAAAACTAAGAGTGTTTTTTTCGTCAAAAATTCGTAACACCCTGTGGAATTTTGTGGTCCGAGTTGAAACGTACAATATCATGGTCTGTCAAGACACATCTTCTTACAGTAACGCCCTTCTTGTTTTATGCATTTATATCTATTTTTACAAGAGATATCCAATTTGAAGCGAAAAGTCACAAATTTCAAGAATTTATTTTTAATATTGCGTAGGTGCATAACATCGGAGGTTAGCCAAAAAATTAAAACAAAATTTGAGAAGCGGAAATTTAACGAAATGAAAATTTTTGAAATTCACTGGCCAATTTCACGCTCCGGGAGAACTCGAAGTACACTGGAAAAATCGTTGATTTTTCACATTTATGTTTGAATTTTTTTGTGTGACACTCTATAATAATTATCATTCCTGTCCAAAATTCAGAGCAGGTGTGTATCCTGGCGATACACTCGTGAAATGAAATGAACATGTTGAGAAAAATGTTCATGATGACCCACAAAAAAAACCTTTGATTTTAATAGCGAGTATGACCCCCCTCGAGCTCTTATTACAGCGCGCATACGTTTCAGCATACTCCAATGATGTTGTCTATCATCTGTTGAGGTATGTTGTCTCACTCTTCCACCAAAGTCAATGTCAGCTCTTCAACGTTGCCTGGATTCCGTTGTCGAACCCTTCTTCCAAGAATGTCCCAAATGTGTTCGATCGGGTTTAAATCCGGTGACCGCGACGGCCAGTCCATTCTTGTGATCTCAACTTCATTGAAATATTCTATCACTATGCGCGCAGTATGAGGGCGCGCGTTATCGTGCATAAAAGGGAAATTTTCCCCTATGTAAGGAGCAAAAGGCACAACATGGGGCTCCAAGATTTCTGTTATATACCGATGGGCATTAAGTGATTCATTGCCAATAATCTCCAGTTCTGTTCGTACTCCCAAGCATATGCCACCCCATATCATAACTAACCCTCCACCGTATTGCTCAGTTCCTGCGAAGTTTGCTTGATTGTACCGTTCCCCTCGATGCCTCCATATTCTATCTCTATCATCTACGAAATTCACACAATATCGGGTCTCATCACTAAATAAAACTCGTCTCCACTGATTGATCGTCCATGCTACATGCTCCCTAGCGAACGCCAATCTTGTTACCCGACGGGCTCTATCGAGTCTTTGTGCTCTTGCTTGCGCGTATGATCTCAGACCAACTTCATTTAGTCGTCTTCTGACTGTCCTCACACTGACGTTAATGTTATCCACTGCTTGTAAAAGGTTACGTGCCTGAACAGCAGTAAGACGAGGATTTTTTATGGTTTGATTGACGATAAAACGGTCCTCGCCTCCTCACTTACAATCCAGTTTCCCTGTAACGTGGGTAGATTCGATGGATAACCGACGTCGAGACACCCAACATGGTACCGACTGAGCGGTAGGTGCGCCCTTCCTCGATCAATGTAACTGCCCTTGCTACTGAGGATGGTGGTAAATCTTTCATTCTGAATGGAAAATACCGTTTCGAATCGTAAACAGTAAAAGAATCACAAAACACCGCAACCGATCGAATTTGTATCAAATCAAAGAATGAAAAACTGTCATTCTTTAAACAAGTGCAAATGTGGTCATATACAAAAAAACGTGTGTTGTATTTGATATTTGATAAAAAAGGTGTGCACATATGTAAATGAAAAGTTTTATCAATGGACCCGGACTGAGGTTGTGTATTTTAATACCTACCGACTGTTATCTCCTATGAATTCATAATTTTCACCAAATTGACCAAATTGTCATCAATAACTGATGCAATTCGAACATAAAAATTGCAAACGACAATTTCGACATGCCTGAGTGATAATAGGAAAATTCCAAATTGATAGACGAATTTTAATGACAATTTCTTGATTCAATGGAATTTCTCCAAAATGGTGATTTTCCACTTGAAATTAAATATATTCTGCAAAAATAGAGATGAACGCATGAAACAAGAGGGACGTCACTGTAGAAAGATGTGTCTTGACAGACCATGATATTGTACGTTTCAACTCGGACCAGGAAATTCCACAGTGTGTTACGAATTTTTGACAAAAAAAACACTTTTAGTTTTGCCCCCGTATAAAATTTTTTTCAATTTTTTTTGTTTTCTCTTAAAATTTCTACAAAGCAGAAGAGTTGATCTATAACTTGCCGAACAAATCATCTAAATCGGTTGAGAATTAGGAAAAATATCGAACTTCGAATTTGGTTAAATTTTTGAGTGTTCCTCTAATTTTGCCTCCGAGTGTAATTCAAAAATTGAATATAATATTGAAAATATTCGAAATGGCTCGTTTGAGATCAACAGTGATTTCTCGAGGAAGAAATTTGTGATAATGACTTTTCTTCCACACCGTGGTAAAGAGATTATGAAAAGCTCTCAAATGAGGTATCGCACCCATTCAATTTTGAACGGTTAAAACACCTCTTCTTACGGTGTTAGAACCTCTAAGTAAATGTGCTCAAAACAAAATCATTCAATTTTTTTCTACAAATTCTTGCAATTGCATATATAAGAAATACACAGGGTGGTCCGTTTGCGGTGAAATACACAGTATTTAGAACTACTGCACCTATAGAAAAAATATATCTGATTGATCCTCGTAATACCTATAACTAGAAGATCGAATATTTTCAATGATTTTATTTACAAGAAATAATCTTTTCTCATTCTACAAATTTGTAAATTAAAGATCAACTAGATATAAATTTTAGTATCTTCTGTTGAAATTTCGGTGAAGACGCAATCTATGCGAACCGGGAATTGTCATTGTGAAGTTAGGAACGACCTATGCAACATGGTGAACTTTTGAGTGAAAACTTACAAAATTAAACTAATTTCAGTCTACCCAAACGTAATTATTAATATAACTGTTGTTTCGTGTTATAAAGGGTAACTATTGTGGTATGTTTGTTCCTTAATTGTGAAAGTGTTATTTCGAATTACGAGATATAATTAGTACTTAAACTTTATGAAAGGAAAACAAATTTTGATACACGAGTGGTTGAAACATCTCCCTGGGTCTTAGACCACTTCAATCTAAAACGGTGAGAATAATTAATGAATAGCTAGATGTCAGCAATAATTTTTGTTTTTCTGTATAAAGAACTGGCAGCAGTACTATCTTTGTTTGAGAGAGAGACATAGAAAACCGCACTATTAGAAAGTCTTATAATTAACAGCGGAAAATAATCAAAGAGCAATAATATCGATAAGTTTTGAGAAAAATATTTCAGTTCAACGAAAACCTTGCGCTTGTCTTCGAAAAACAGTAATTGGAGTATAAAAATGTTTGTTTCATGTCTTGAAAGACAAATATAATGTACGAGGTTACTCTAAGATCCTTAATCAAATTTATAATTCATTGATTGTCGGTTTTCAGCAAAATTGCTCGCATAGGTCATTTCCTGATTTTTAACACGTAATCTTTTATAAAAATTATATTGATTGAATCGTTACTAAATGATATTTGATCATCATAGGGTGATTTTGGTTTACTTTGTGACAAATATCTCAAAATTAGGAGGAATAAATTACCGGATAAATCCAATGCAATTATCATCATCGCCCGTAATGAAAACAATGCAAAAATGAACACTTTTCCTCAAAATACATGGATTTCCGAATTGAATTATGACCCAACTCATACATCTCAAACATCCCTTAAATGATTCCTTGCCGAAATTTTACTCCCTTTCATAAATAAACCAAAATGTTCCCTCATTAATATGAAACCAAGTGCACCCAAAATTCACGGACTCATAAAAAATCACAAAGAAAATACCCCTATCCATCCAGTTGTCTCTTACACTAGTTTTCCAACGCCAGTAATAACGGTTACCTCCCTACCATAGTAGACAAAATAGTTATTATAAAACAAACACAGTTAGCTTACAATAGTACATACCTGTACTATTTAAAAATTACCTCTCTTAACCTATTTTGGTGCAATTTCACAGCAAGTTGCAACTCAAGTGTCAAGTCACAACATAAAAATTGCGTTCAAACCTACATGAAAATTATCACAATTATTTCTTCAAACCAAAGACAAAACTCACAAATAAGACAATTCTCGAGTATACAAACTGTGTTCCGCTGTTTGATACAAAGAGCATCATTCTTCCTTTTGTAATAACAAAAGGCATAGCATTGCCTAGATAACAATCACCGCTTTTCTAGTATAGATAATCTTAACATTATTCATCGTGCCTCTAAAAGCAATAAACCCAATTACCTAGAATATCTGGAATTTTTCAAAGCTAAGCACAATATAGTGAGTATTTTGCCAATATGATAATTGTTGGGGTTCGCAGGAGTATCAATACTTAACCGTTGATTTCCTCCCAAAATGTTTTGTTTTAAGGTTGTTTTATGCTAAAAATATTCCACTTGAGATCTACTTTAGTTATGATCTGCTGAAGCAATGCTGAAGCACTGATATACTAACTTATTTCATTCTGAATTTGATGTTGTACGTGTGATTATAACAGACTTATTCTTTTCTACGTGTAACAATAACAGACTTTTTTATGCGTACTACAATAACAGATTTGTCTTGACTTCTCCCTATACACAACCATTTATGATATGTTCACCGAAAGTAACTGAAGTTAAATTACTTATTTTATTTCAATTTTGATGTTGTACGTGTGATAATAACCGACTCATTATCTCTTACGTGTTACAATAACAGAGTTTTTCTATACGTATTACAATAAAAGACTTGTCTTGTCTTCTCCCTATACACAACTATATATGATATGTCCACCGAAACTAACTGAGGTTAGATAACTTATTTTATTCTGGTTCTAATGTTGTACATGTGATAATAACATAATTATTCTTGTTTACGTGTTACACTAACAGACTTCTTTTATACGTATTACAATAACAGACCTGTCTCGTCTTCTCTCTATACACCACTATTTATGATATGTCCACCGAAACTAACTGAGGTTGGTCTAAAAATTCAGAAAGGGGTGCACAGATTTCATTGGTCGAAAATAATTAATCATAAATTCTCAGATATTTCACCGACAAGTGGTCTAAATCCGAAACTAGGTACCTAGGTAAACGCAAGAATAATATCCTCATGCGGTTTATTGTACAAAGCTGGCAAAAGGACGGTTTATTGAATACTTATGGTAATTCAATAATGAAAACTATAGTATTTAAAATGAAATTATGAATTTTGAAAGTATCATCTGTGCATTCCAGCTGTGTCGATCTTATGCTAATATGTACAAATAGATTTAGTTCCTAAATTCTAAGAATATATACAAGTTCTTAATAATAATATTATGAACTCTCTTTACGAAAGAGGAGGAGTGAAGGTAATAAATTATCTGCTTTCAATGCCTATGAATTTATGAATCAATCTTAATTGAAGTAATTTTGACAAGTTTATTTTAAGCTCGTTAACCAGTAGGTACAATACGTTAATACAAATTGGCGAATGCGCCTGGATCAATCATACCATAGCTAGATACCTATCTCATATACTTAAATTCAATTTACGAAAAGATCACTTTCAAACTGGGACACATCAATTTCTAATTGGAGGGGAACCTTCAATTAACCCCCTATCCTTAGCAGTACCTAAGTCGAAATTCATCATAGGGAAAGTAAGTCGAGTGACTTATCTTTAGGAAGGTCTTTTAATTCTCTATTCAAAAGTAGTATCTTAATGAATATTTAATGTCACACAGGAAGTCCAAACACAAAGAAATTTAGTATATTCACGAAAACTTGCCATCCCCATATGTCAAGATAGATAGATTGTAGAGAGAAATTGTGAGAACTTTCAATTTTTGATTTGAGGAAGAACAATTTCTGAGTTGAAATTCATTATTGGGAACTTAGATCGAGTGACGTATATTTGAAAAAGTCTTTAATTTTCCATTTAAAAATTATATCTTTATGAACGTTCAATATCATACAAACAGTCCAAATACATCAAAAGTTCGTTTTCCAACAAAAATTTTATAATGCTTGGAATTTCCCAAAATCCGCCATTCATCAATGGTAAAATTCAAATTATCTGCTATCATTCTCGAGTGACGAATTTTGTCATCTGCAACTCAGAAAATTTTAATCCTCAAGGGAATGAAATAATTTGAAATATTGATGAACATCTACATTTGACGATCTTGTTTATTGCAAATGGAAGTTCTTGAGTAGAGAGAATGAGTAGTTCAACCCAGTTATTAACATAATTAAAAACATAATTTAATGTAACGAAAATTAATTTGAAAGCACTTATGTTTTTCATAAAATAATGATCATAACTTTATATGCATTTATTAAATATTTTAAAATTAAATTATTATTCAATGAAGGTGTGAGGAATAGTAGGTTCAATTTATTTGCAGTTTAGTTGGAATATGAAGATATACTACATTGTAGATAATTGATTCGGTTGGGGAAAGATCATATTGTTATATGAGGTTAATTATTTGAAATAAAAACAATACAGACATATTATCTGTTGATACATTTCATATATTTATCAGTATGGTTTGACTGTTACAATTATAATTGACAATGAATTTTTTACCTTACATGTAATAAAATATAACTATAAACTTTATTTGTATTAATCTTAAAAATATATATAATTTTGTCTATTTGCGATTGCATAGTCATGTTTCCATTGGATCAACCTGAAAATAGATCCACTAAGTCATTGAATCTCCAATCATTCAAACACTTATTTGTGGTTTTGTCCGTCATGTGAAACAGTTTCTTTGTCTTTTCTTTGATACTTTTTTCCTCAAAGAATATTTTCACAATAAACTGAAACTATTTATCTGAATTATTATTACTTTTGAATATTTAAAAAAATTATTTCGTTCATGTATTCGAGAATTTAATAAAAATAGACATTCTAGCATCACAGGTCACTGAAAGTAAAATGAAGTGAAGGATATCCCACTAAATAACAAACAAAAATGATTAGCTCATACTAGTTCATCATACCAGAACTTGACCTAAACATAAACACATCTCGGCAATCAAAATATTTCGTTCAATCACACAACCACTAGATGACCATAAATTCATAACTTGCGTGTGTATTAAAATTGACAGCTATATGTATAAGTGCAAGACATTTTAATTGCAATAAACAAAACTTTTCTTATGAACAATTTCTTATGTTGAATCAATAATATAAAATACTACAACGTCACCAGATTCTTGCCGGTTAGTGTAACTCGTTTAGGTTCATAACAATATTCTTTTGTTCCATTTGAATATTCAAAATCCAGTGTACAAGTAATGGAACTTCTTTAAAATACAGGGTTTGATTTAAACAATTTGTAATACTGAGTCATGTGCATACGGACTTTATTAGAAACATATTTTTATATTCGATCAACCATTGTTCTGATTACACTCAAATGTAAAATCTTTCATATGAATGTTCAAGTAATTTTCACGACCGAATGGAAATTTTCATTCAAGAATAATAGTTTTCTCGATGAAAAATGTTTTGCTTTGATATTTTGCAAACTTCGAATCTTTACTGAGATACGGAATCATATTCTCGGGATCCAGCACAAGAGTATATGAACTATTTGTTCTTCAAAAAAGAGTGATAATACTGATTTTGAGGATGAAATTCTTGGATTCATGCACAGGGATTTCTAGAAAAAACAAGGTTTCAACTGTCTTTGCTGTCCATATTTATGAATGTTTAATGTTTATTTTCAAACGTATAAACATGTTTTCTGTACATAATGCTAGACATGTTTACTACACAAGAAGTACCGATTTACACTACCCCATACATAGACTCAAACTATCACAAAAACCACCATTATAAACACCTCAAATAAGTCTAGGGAACACTTCTGAATATCGATGTATCGTATCCAGAATGATCAATATGTATGATTTTTTTTAAGAAATGAACACCTGCATCAATTTCTCACCAAACTATGTGGAGTGCCGCAACTGATTTTAGTTTTTTTATGAAAAACTAAAACAGCAGCAGATGCGACGCTGATTTATAATCATTTCATGTATTCAGTGTTTGAAATCAGTTAGTTGGCACTTTGTTTCTGTTGTAAGCACAAATAAAAGATTCAAGTTTTGTGATTCGACCTTGGAAAGACGACATTCGACTAGAGAAGAGAAGGTACGAGCCGTTGGCATGCTCCAAGCTGGGAGCTCACAACGGGAAGTATCCAGGGTTCTGGGAACTAGCCCAAGTGTCAAAAACCGTTTAAGATCACGTTTCAATGAAACAGGCAGCGTAGAAGAACGCCATACAGGTCGCTTCAGGATTACTACAGTCGCCCAAGACCGATTTTTGGTTTTACTTTTTGGTTTTACAAGCCAGAAGAGATCGTACTACCACAGCATCTCAATTAGCTCAAGATCTATCACGAGTTCATAATGCACAAATTTCCGACCAAACTGTGAGAAATCGACTGCACGAAGGTCAACTCCACTCCAGACGTTCCTTAAGAGTTCCACAACTGACCCATGGAAATCGCGCTGCTCGTTTAGCTTGGTGCCAAGAACACGTAAACTGGGATCAAGAGAGGTGGGCCACAGTTCTCTTAAGTGATGAATCTAAATTTAGTAATTATCCCGATTTGGGAAGAATTCAAATATAGAAGGAACCTGGAAATCAAAACCGTCTCCAGCATGCTCGAGAAGTTGTTAGACAGGGAGGCAGATCAGTGATGTTTTGGGGAGGTTCACGCCTTGGTGGAAGAACTGACCTGTTCATACAGAACAACCTCACAGGTAATTCCTACGCAAATGGGATAGTTTTACGTGTAGTGGTACCGTATCTCCTAACAATAAGTCAAAATCCACTCTTCCAACAAGATAATGCCCCTCCTCATCGTGCAAGAGTTGTCTTGAACGTTTTTGAAGAGAGTGATATCGATCTTGTACCGTGGCCATCCTGCATCCCAGATCTGAATCCCATCGAGCATGTGTGGGACACCCTAAAAAGATATTGGTAAGTGTTCCCTAGACTTTTTTGAGGTGTTCATATGTGTATATAAATTTTCAATAATCTATCGGATGATATAAAGTCATTAAAAAATATTTCAATATACGAAAAAAGAATTAAAGATGCTCTAATTGAATTGGAACCATACTCAATTGAGGAATTATGAAAGTAGGTGACCATTGTTCATCAGGTGTGATTTCTTTGGAATAGATAGTGGGTAGATAATTTCAGGTTAGGTAGTTGACGTCCTTTCTATCTCATTGTACATTTAATCATTTGGTTGTGATTTAAGATTCGAAATAAAGATAATATCTATCTATCTATCATCTCAAAAATGATGTGAGGGAACATCTAAATAATATGTTGTTGTTACATTGGCTTGGAAGAGGCGTTCCTTATAACAGGCCTGCGCGATCTCCCGACTTTACGTGTTTGGACTATTCCGATGGGGTTACCTGAAGAATTTTGTCTATGGTTAAGAGATGGTTAACCGGGAGTACCTCATCCAGAGAATCGAGGAAGATTGCGATTTTATTCGAAACCGAGCAGATGTTATTAGAAAATCAGTTGGGCATCTGGCAGATCACTCAAGGTTATGTGTACGACAGGGAGGGGAAATATTCGAAAATTTTCTCGAATGAATTTTCCATTTTATTTCGAGTTATGCTATGCCAGTCTCAAGCCTGGGGCTCCATCATGTTAGTGATGGAGAAGGAGGAGGGAGAGGAGTACCAACCTCGTTAAAAAAACAAGGTTCATCTGGCCCGGATGATAGCACCCTGTTGGGGCTTCTGCCATTATACGGCAAACCTGCTGCCTGCAGTAAAATGTTGGCTAACCAAAGGCTAGAGAAGAATCACTCGAACAAAATCCTGGTCCTCCAGGTTGGAGTTGTGGCAATGGACTAGCTCTTCATTATATTTGAAAAGACTAAACTGCTAAAAATCCCAATAGAATTTGTCAACACGGAAACAACCACAACAACGAAAAAGGAAAATGATTTTGAGCACCTGGAATGTTCAAGGATTAACAGGAAAAATAAAAAATATTTGTCAAGGATTGCAGCAGATGAAAATAGACTTAGCAGTTCTAACTGAGAATAAAAAGAAAGGGGATGGTTCCGATCGCTTAGCGTAGTATATACATCTGTACAGTATGGTGCCTAAGAGCACCAGTGCTTGTAGGGGAGTTTTAATTTTGATTCATCGTAAGTACGAAAACGAAATTACTAATTGGGAGACTGTGAATGAAAAGATTATGAAAACGAACTTGAATTATTGGTGTTTACACTCCTACGCGTTTACAATTGACAACAGGAACGGCGAAAAATTAGTAGTGATGTGCAAACATCAGAAGCTTAAAATACTGAATGGATTCTTTCAGCATAAAGAAATCTATACATTCACATGACACCAAGACACAAGAGGGTTAAGAACCATCATCGACTACATAATTGCAAGGCAATATACCAAATTCGACATACAAGGTACGACAGTGTACACAGGAATTGAATGTGGTTCAGATCATTACCTTCTCATAGCTAAGATGGACCTCTCTTTTATTATCAATAATAAATACAATCATCAGAGAATACACAACAACAGAAAGTGGAACAAAAAAAGTATAATAAAGGCAGTCTCAATGAATCACGAAAGCACGAAACTCTTATACCAAAACCGGCTCAATAAGAAACTCAACGATGACTATCTCACATAACAGACAAGTGCTCTATATGAGCATATAGTAGAATCAATGCACACTGCTGCACAAGAAGCAATAGGACATGAAAATAATATACAAAGAACGAATGACACGGTTACATGGGATGCAAAGCTGATAGAACAACAAGATAAAAAACAGACATCGTACAGTAAATGGTTGAGTAAGAAGAATATTGAGGACAGGACAGCATATAAAGAAGAGCTGGTTAAATTTAAAAAGATGATACAGGAAAATAAAAACGAGACATGGGAAAGAAAATGCAAAGAGATAGACTGCTATATAAGAGGAACAAGATCATCAGAAGCAAGGAAACTAAGCAGATCACTCAAAACTTACACCGTTAATGAAGTGAACATACTACCCATTCAACTAGAGACAGGAAGGATTATTTTTCAAAAGAGCTGAAAGAAGATAGAGACCAGTACCTTACAAATTCTCCGAGACAACATCACGTACAAGACACTTTGAATAAGACGCTTCCATGATATCAAAAGCAGTTTTATGAAGAACAAAATAGCCAGTTTACCAAAAGGAATACCTGCAGAACTTATAAAAAATGGCACGCCCAAATTAATCACCCACATGAGAGAACTTTTTGGTAGGCTTGTGAACGTCGAACCAATTCCGAATATCTGGAAAGCAGCCTGAATAACACCTAACCATAAAAAAAGCCTGCAGGGATAACTGTCGAAACTACAGATGCATCTCAGTAACTAGTATGATGAGCCACTTATAGGGTAGAGTAATCAGAAACCTGGTAGAACAAGAATAAGAACCACTAGAGATGGAACAACAATCTGGTTTCCGCATTGGTCGATCCTGTATAGATCAGATTTTAACAATAGTTCAACTAAACGAGAAATTCACTTATTGTTTGTGGATCTATCAAGAGCTCACGATACAGTACCAGTTCAGAAGCTGTGGATGGTTCTCGAGAATTCTCCAATAAACAACACTCTTATATATGCAGTCGAGCAGATGAACCATCAATGGACTTCAAGAATCAAGTTGGGGAGAAACCTCTCGGAGAAATTTGATGCTACCAAAGGACTTCGACAGAGGTGATGCCTGTCCCCCACGATGTTCAAGATATATCTGAACCAAGCACAAAAAAAATGGAGGAGGTAATGTGGCAAAATGGGTTTTCAACTAGATGATAACAACAATCTCTACACTCTACACTTCGCAGATGACCAGGTTACCATAGCCCAAGACAAGGAAGATCTGGAATTCATGGCAAAGCGTCTCTTCAAGGAATTTGAAGACTGGGGGATGACAGTAAACCAGACAAAAACGAAATACTTGTGCGTTGGAGGAGAAAAAGAAGACTTACAGTTAGAGGATGGAGAAAATATAAGAGCTTGCGATTACTATATACCTGGGAACCACGTTGGAAAGAAGCGGATGAACAGAAAGAGAAATAGAGGAGCGGATTGTGAAGGAAATATAAGTAATAGGCAGCCTGAACTCAATTTTGTGGTCTAATAGCATGTCTGGAGAAAAGAAGCGACTCCTCTTCAACTCGATTTTCAAAGGTGTAGTGCTATACGGAAGTTAGACTTGGCAATTCATTCAAAAATTAGAAAGACGACTTTTGGCATTAGAAGTGAACTTTTATCGAAGATCTGCTGGCAAATCCAGACTCGACAGATTCACAAACGATCGAATAACCGAAATTATACAGGTCGATACAATTATTATAGAAGAAATCTAAAGACGGCAACTGGTTTGGTACGGTCATGTCGAAAGAATAGGTAACGACCGAATCTCCAAACGAATAACGAAGGGGTCCCAAACCACAAGAAGAAAAAGAGGAAGACCAAAGACTATATGATCGGCGATATAAAGAAAGCCATGTCAGAAAGAAATTTAGGACCAGGATATTGGCAAGAACGAAGAGTCTGGAAATTGGGTACCGTAAGGCGGAGGACGCTATAAAGAAACGGAACAATATAATAAATACTCCCCACAAAAATTGTCGCATCACCCTACTTTTACGACAATACTATATAAAATTTTAGGTTGGTCATTCAAGGGTTGCTTTCAGAAGTGTAAAATAAGATGATATCATTGAAAAGAGATGAGTTTATGATGGAAAATGTCAACAATTTCCGAGTTAATGAAAAATTAAAAAATTCTACCATGTTGAAAACATTCGCGAAGAGACCAATCAACTAGCGTCGAATGGTAACTAATCATTTAAAAGGGTACAAAATGGGGTTCAAGGATATCATTTGATACTAGACAGAACCTGGACTCGTCGGAAAAGAGAACTTTCGACCATTCCGGAATACCCCAATTTGCTTGTTCCTTCGCAAACTAAAGTCTTGCTACTCGATATTCTCTGGTGTGCCGGGGGCCGGTAGAAGCCACCCTTGGTCTGATATCGTCTTCTCTGAGCCTGTTCCTAACAGTTCGCAATGGAATATGCACATTTCTGGAAAGTTCACGATTATTCTGTAACATTCTATCCGTACAGTGCCGAACTCTTTGTGTAGTTAGAAGAAAACAACGATCATCAACTGGTGTTGTTATCCGAGTTCTTCCCTGTCTGGCCCTTCTTCCCTATTCCCCTGTTTCGTGGTACCGATTAATTGCTCTTGAAATATTGCTTTGGATAAATTCAATAAGTTAGCCACGTAACGTTGGCCTCGCCCCTCCTCTAGAACTGTTACAATTTTTACCACTTCATGATCACTCAAATAGCGCCCAGGACGTTCAGCAGCTATTACAATTAATTCAAAGATTCGAAAATCAACAAACAACACAGAAAACTTGTATTAATTTAGCGTGAAAACTGAAGAGAAATTGAATGAATGTTGATAGTCAAATAAACTCATTCTTGTTTCAGACGTGTTTGAGATCATATGGAAACAAATGTTACTACATAGATAATATATGTTGAAAAAGAAACTGCGACCGACCTGCTTAATCGATTGTGGAATTCAGAATACCAGGTGATGTGACAATTTTTGTGGTCAGTGTATATTGAGTTTGTATCAAAGTGGAATATTCGTTTTCTATTGATGTCTTTCAAGTAATAATAATTAATTATCTTCTTAATATTAATGAATATATCTCAAAGAGATTGTTTGTGTGGTCAGGTACATCTTTAATTGACCGCAACTCTTGAAAAGAATAGATTGTTGTGATATTTGTATGGGATTGGAAAACTTCCTGAGAGATGGACTCACACTGTATCAAAAAATTGAAGAATAGTTTCGACTTCATTCTGTGGGGAGAGAATTTGCTGAATTATTCCCGGGACAGATACAATAAATACTCAATGCCTAATCGTTAGTTGGAATCTACCATAAATCTGCCTGTATATCAAGGACGAATAGCGTTACCTCATATTCGAAGTGCCGATTAGAAGTCCATTATGTGTACCATAAGTATTTTCAACATAGCTTTCCAAACTAATAATAATTTAGGTAAATATATAAAAATAATAAAACCAAACCAAGTAAAACAATAAATCAGGTGTTTATCGATTGAATTGCAATGACTGTGATAATTTCTACATTGGTAGAACACATAGAAATTTTAATATTAGAATATCGGAACATAAATGCAGTTTTTCAAATAAAAATCAGATTCAAATCATCTAATCATCTCTTAGAAAATAATCATTCTTTCGACCAACAGTTTGAAATTTTGCATAGAGATAATAAATATTGGAAGGTAGATCTTTGAGAAACCTTAGAAATCAATAAATACAAACACTCAGGTGGACTTATCAATGAACAAGTCGATTTAAGCCCTTCACCTCTATTGAATCTCTTCGGGGAGCAATCTATTCCTTAATTTTATTGGATATACCTGTCATAAATAACCACTTAAGAAGCAACCCAATAAGCTTTTAATTACTCAAGAACATTTATAGTTATATTCTCATTTATATTTTTCTTCATTCGTCTGAAGAAGCTACGGTGTAGTGAAATGCGTTACGAATCGCAATCATTAAGTAAAATTCCTTAAAACACAGTACTTGTTTTTTATTATGGATGAAACTGACTGTAAACATAAATTGACAATCCTTGTGACATTTCATAGAAAGTATTGACCAATGTACCACTGAACTTAAACATAGTGAACTCTGCACTTTGTGTAGGTTTCAGGTTTGGGTTCCATAGCATTAACAGATTCTAACATTTGTAGATGAGCAGAAAAGTCAAAACCTATCAGGGTCAGAGTGTTTCTTACGAAAAACAGAAAATATTATAAACCTGAAATCACGATATAGATGAAATTCCATCAACATGAAGAATATATGATTAAATGAAATACCTATAAATTACATAAAATTCTTTTCCATTTTGTACCTTTCAACCGACTATCCAGTGTGCCTCAACAAATAATAATACTTCCCGAAAAACTCCACTTAACGGCTCCACTTTATCTTCTATATGGCACCTTTTATGGCAAAATATCGAGATAATTGATTAATCGACGGTTCAGCTGAAAGTAAGTTATTTTCATTATTGATGTCTCAATTTCGCCCGGAAAGTCGGGATATAAAATCGAGCGTTTCATGAATATTTCATGAAGCTAGTACATTATTTCCTTCACTTGTTAATTATGTGCTGTTCTTGTTTCAGATTTGCACGCCTCAAGCTCGTTAATAAAGGTGAGTTTCTTCGTGCAAAGAAAACGATAGGAAGTCCTTTGATCAAATGCAAATTAGATAATTTTGTGAGGTTTATCAGGAAAGTCCAATCGGATGAAAGGACTCACTTTAATGTGGGAATTTTGTGCAGATAAGAAATGATTTGTGTATCGAATATCCATTTCTTTTCTTTGTAGTGTCACATATTTGAAGGTTAAGTATAAACACTTTGAACAATAAGAAAATTCCTCGGAATTTAGATCGAGAAATTATTCTTGAATACTTGCTTGAGTTCAGCTGTTTATCTAATAGAAATTTCAGACACGTTCCTTTTCGTCATGAGATTTGTAGGGATGTTTGATGATTTTTCAGGTGTTCATTCAACCAATAAGTTGAGCCAATAGCAAATTCCTGTTCATCACGAATTTCGAGCAACTTTAGAAGTATCAGATCACACTTCTTATATTAAATTAACACTTTATTACAAGGTATGTTCGCTAAAGCCCAAAGGGCCCATTCGAAAAATCAGTGGACCATTGATAAATTTCAAATTTTGTGATTATATATATAGTATATGGATACTGATCTAAAGTTTGCAATAATCTTCGGAGCGTTATGACTTCTGTTTATACCACACATCGAGTGTTACTTTGCTATTTCGAATGGTACTATTTAATTTTCAATTGAAATGCATCATTTTTCAAGCATCTCTTGTTGGGATTCATCTTATCTAAAATTTACCACCATGAAGCTATGATTTATTTCATCAAAATTTTCGAAATCGTGACTTACCTTTTTTCTCCTTGAAATTGATTCCGTGTTATTCTTGTGGGCAACGGAATTATTGGAAACGTATTTTGAATTAGTATTGATTGGCTTTAGGTTTTCTCACACATAAAATGGATCATTTTCCTTTCATTCGCGCATTTATCAAAAACCTTTCTTGCAAAATATACAGCGATATCCACTGGGAACGACCGTTAAAAACTTTTCAAGTTCCAATTACAATATCAAGCTGAAATATACGCAGCCATAACTAGCGATTTCCGATTGGAGCGAAATATTTTCGAAGTGATACCATTTCCGGTTATACCGGAAGTGGGTCATCACTTTGTTATTTCAAATGGCAATCTACCTTTTTTATTACACATCTAGAATCGACATTTGAGCAAGGCATAAAACACCCAAGGTGTTGGCACTTCTCTGTGAAAACTTTTGACAGTTTTAATTATTTTTGTTATAAACTCGATTTTTGAGGAACATTTAAGAAAATTGTAGCTCGTAGATCTTTTGCACTACAGACACAATTTTTGCTTGGGTGGATAGAAGAAGGATCAAGGAATTTTTTGAGTAGTCTACACATGTCAAATGTTTATCGCGTGGTTTTGTATGATTTTTTAAATTTGGCCTTTTTCAAACAGCAATAACTCAATTTTTCCAAATGGCACGTGCCAATTTTTATATCGCCATCAGATGAAGCGTCAAATTTCAGATGGAATTGCATCAGCATGTACTATACCCATCTCTTATAGTTCCGAAATATTTTGGGAATATATTGAATTTTGATGATTTTGCAAGAACTAACAGCGAATGCTAAGAAAATTTTGAATCAAGTAGCTGAACTGGCTACGCTCGCCTAACAGGTGCCTGAAATCAATGTACTTTTTAGTTCGTTCACTCGAATTTGATATTTCAACAAGAATTGTTGGTAATTTGAAGAGAAAATATTTGAAAAACACTAGATTGATAAAAAAATAGCTGGTTATTCAAACGAGGATATGTTTAATCTCTTTTTAATTCATGGCGAATGTCAAAAAGTGGTGGATAGAACTTTCAGGCAATTCAATAACCAATTTCCAAATTTGGCGCCTATGAGTAAAACAAAATTTCGAAGGATTAGAAGTAATTATCTGCAATTTGGAGGAACAAAATACATAGAAACTAGAAGAAAACCAATTCTCGAGGACGACGACAATCAAATTAATACGCTAGCGTATTTTCGTGCCAGTCCACATGAGTCCATTAAATCAGCATCAATGGATATTGGATTGAGTTATACTTCCATTCGAAGGATTTTTCCGGGGAGAAAGCCTCTGACACTACTCGTTGGTACATTGATGTCATTGTCTGATGATGCTATAGTTTGTAAATATTCTGGTGGATTGATATATTCTCATAACATTCAACGTTATCCTAATATATAATTATTCCAGGATATGTTTTGCTTATAATCATTGCCTGGCAATGGTATTAATTACCGGGTGGTGGATTTATATTTTTTAAACACCAACGAATAGTTATTCTTATTAGCGTTCAAATGAAGTGGAAGAAATATGTATTTATATTCAGATAGAAACTTTTTTTTGTAAATTTCGTTCCATTGACTTGACAAGTAATTTTTGTGCAACATGAATATAAAGTAGCATCTGGAGGTACGCTGCCCGTGAAAATAACACTTTTTTTCGTTGAAGTAAAGAAAGAGTCTTTCAACCTCTTACTCAAACTTGGTTAACTTGTTTAGGCAAAAAAGATGACAATATATTTCCGAAATTTTTGATGAAAGATATCATAGCTCAATGGAGGTTAGCTTTAGATACAACAAATCTCAACAAAAGATGTTTGAGACAGGATACCTTGTCATTATAATTACGTCATGCTATTTGAGATAGCAAAATTGTTGTCGATGTCCGGTATAACGGAAAGCGATATTGCTCTCAAGTTGATTGCAAATTGTAGATCGGTATTCATTTACTCCAATCCCAAAATTTGAAATTGACCGATAATGCAGACATTTCTACTGTCCCCTTTAGGGCCGACACCCTGTATATAATTGATTTATGGAATACCATTATGGTTAAAAGCCAAACTGAATAACTCTGTGGATATCTCCAGGCCTTTTGACTTATGTTGTACTATGGGTAGAAATATCTATCGTAAGCTGAACATATAGAGAGAGGGATCAACTTGAAGTACAATTTAAAAAAAGGAATGCTACAAGCTTATGAATTCGGTCAGGATCTCACTGAGTTGCGTATTTGTTTACTTGTTTGTTACATTCGTTCATGGTCTCTGGTCATTTGACGTTCAGGTGGTGCCCTTTTCCGATGGGATATCATTAAGACAAGAACGAGGATTAGTTTGACAGATTGGTAATGGGGTAAGAGTTTTGTGCTGAATTATACTTGTTTCGTTCGAAAGTCATTTCCTAGGAAAGTGCTAGGTTGATGCATATTCTAGTTTGTTTTATGTATTTCTTTACCTCTCGCCTTGTTTGATTATCATTTAAAATGGTCACCAATAGAGGAAACTAACAAAACTGATCAATCAAGCAGCTACAGATATACAAAAAATTAACAACTTCAATAAAAGAAATTATAATAACCTTAGGATTTCCTGGACGATGACTGTCGAATTAGACAAATACAAAGATACAAATCAGTACCAACACAACTCACTGAGATTTTGAACGCATCCATAGATGAATATTCAAACTTATCTTGAACGCAAGCGTAAGGTATGAGTAATCGACATCAGTAGTCGATTTCTTGAAGCGCGTGTGTGAAGTCCATAAGTCAAGGCTAAAAGACGCGAAACGAAGCTGCAGACTGCAGTTTCGCCCTTATTAGGAGCTCATCAGTGTCGTATATCGCTTTTCAGCATCCGATCAAGCTACATCGGGGTAGCCTATCGATTCCAGAAAGGACGCACCTCGTGCATACGTACGAGAGTCGCCCTCTATGGACCGAGACGATGAACCCGCTGGGTTCGAGACTGGACTTCGAGAAAGGTACGAACTATAACAAACAGATGTGGGAACGTTAAAAGTTCAAACATTTGGGAGATATCTTTCGCCGCTCCGTGAATCACGTCAACCGTATAAAACGAGCAAAATAATACCGCTGAAAAAGTGCTCTGGGCCTCTGTTTCCGAGATGAAACCTCCTTTCGATAAATATTTGATGGGACGAATATTTCCCGCGATAAACTTCGCGAGGAGTCTACATATATAAACTTGAGACAAGAATAACTATTCAAAAATCCGTAGATCAATGAATAATCCTTCCTGACAAGAGCTAGTTCCCAAATCTGCCTGCCATCCACGCAGCCGCCAAGAGCCATAATAGTGCAACTATTATGCCGCGAAACGAACCTACAGACTGCAGTTTCACCCTTAGTAGGAGCTCATCAGTGTCGCATATCGCTTCTCGGCATCCGATCAAGCTACATCGGGGTACCCTATAGGTTCCAGAAAAGACGCACCTCGTACATACGTACGAGAGTCGCCCTCAATGGACCGAGACGGTACATACGTACGAGAGTCGCCCTCTATGGACCGAGACGGTGAACCCATTTGCTACCGGACTTCGAGAAAGATACGAACAATAACAAACATATGTGTGAACTTTAAAAATTCAAACATTTGGGAGACATCTTTTGCCGCTCCGTGAATCACATCAACGGTATAAAACGAGTGAAATAATCCCGCTGAAAAAGTGCTCTGGCCCTCTGTTTCCGAGATATGGATGAAAATCAAATGTAGGAATGAAGATTTCTGTCGAAACGAATAATACTAGAAAATTTAAATCAGCGAAATTCGAATTCCGTGTAAAACCTGATATTATGTGAATTGATCGGATAAAATGGAAAAACGCATAAGAATATGGTCGAAATAACTCAGCCCTTATCCAAAAGCACATTGAGCAGCCATCGCTACCAGAATTCACATCGTGGCCATATTAGTAAAAATCCATTTATCGGTTTTTATCGGAACGAATGCGTTAAAGTAATACACCGTTGAAAAGGTATTGTTGATTCGGTTGCTATGACATAAAAATATATACAGAGTGTCATTAAAAAAAACTTCATGTCATTTCTGGTGAAACCGGAAGTTGAAATGATAATCTTTTCACGTTTTCATATGGGGAATCGTAATTCCGCTGGGTCACCCGGTATATACGAAACTAATTTTGTAAGGAGATGATAAGGCGGTGTGAAGGGAATAATGGGTATTTCAACACTATGTAATTAGAAGAGAAATTTTTTTTCCTGAAATATTTCACACACTTATCTAGAAGTTTTAAAAAACTTCAAAAACAGCAAGCACTGGATGGGGGATTGGGGGATAACTCTTCAATTAAACATGAAAAGCTAACCTTTTATGATTAATTAATTAATAAATCAAAAATTGACCTGTGTTGGCGTTTTGGCTGAAAGCCGGTAATCAATGAATTATGAATTTTGTTATTGATTATTATTTCATTTCGCAGAAGCCGGTAATTTTTATTCAGCCCAAAAGTTAGGCCTTCGCGTGTCAGTTTTACATTTCGCCCACAGGCCTAAAAACAATTACGTCATACTAAAGGTGTCAAATATTAATTTGGAAATTAGGGGAGATTATCCCTGAATTTTTCTACAAGATGGAGGATCAGTACAAATTTTATGAACTTTGGTCTTCATTGTAAACCAGAAAGAAATGTTCAAATAATTTGCCTGAAAATGTTTTGCCTCATGGAGCCTTTTTAAAACACATAATTAATGGGGTCATGTAATAAAGGATCAAAAAAATATTAATACTTTGCTCATAATAATGTCAGGTCAACAAAAATTAGAAAACTTTATATTTTTTGTTAACTGACTTAATTATATATAAATATTGCAGATCTCTTGTGACGTGACCTCATTGAATATGTATTCAAGGCGAATTCTTTTGTAAATTCTTCAAACATTACTAATGGTTTACAGAGAAGGCAAAACTTCATGAAAATTAAGTTAATTAACAATCGTCTAACTTGTTGAAATAACCATTTCGAGAAAAACTTCTAATAGTAATGAATTCTTAAAAGTATTTTGAATATACCATAGTTTATTTCAAACGGATTAATATTTAATACCTCCAGAAAATTATTCGATGTGACATACTTGCTCTTGACGATGGGCGTTCAACCGACGTGCGAAGGCCTAACCTTAACATTGGACTTAAATTATTGATAATGGAAATAGAAGAATTTCCTATCGGAAATTTCATCCTATTTAAGAATTATTCCTCTAATTTTTCAACTATTAATAGTTGAGATAGCAGCAAAAGTCTTAATTTTTTTTTCTTCATCTGTTACTGTTAAAATTCTGGACATTGTTCTATGCTGATAAGCGCTTCGGGGTCATTCAAAAAGGAATCAATGAGCTTTCACATTCGCTGTTCAGGCTAAGAGATGGACTTCGAGGAGTTGGATCATCCATTTCTCTTGATGTTATTCCGAATGTAATGAACTTCCTCTCATATTTTCAATAGCTTTATCGAGAATAATCACTGAACTAGACTAATTAAACCAATCGATCAAAGGATATACAAAGTGTTACAGGTATGCAATCATGAATTTCTACCGGAGATTCCTCATCAAAAAATATGCAAAACATGTCCGTACACATATGTCCAAAAGTCATGCGTTCTCGAGTTCAGATTTCTATTCGCTTCTGTTGGTAACTCTTGTAGTTTTCGAAGGAAGCTCCAATAAGCAGAAAAGGAAGTTTTCTATTCATTAGTTCTTTAGATGTATCAAGTATTTGAGAAAATAAGAATTTTTTTGAGGGTCAGGCTTCCTTTGACCTCATTAGCATCATTATATAGTGTGCACTGCTCTTGTTAAGAATAATCATTGAAAAGATCTTTTACTTTCTGAACTGTTTCACCTCACAGAATTTTTTCGGAACTGCAGCCAGTCTCGAGTGAAAAAATTATGTACGTGAGAAAGCACGCGTTTTTTAATGAACTGAGGTGAGGGTCGATCATCCTTGAATCGAGGGAATGGTCGGAACTGTCCTAATAATTTCAAAAAAAATTAGGAAAATAGCCTTATGGAGTAGCATTCATGTTTTGAATTTGAATATGACAGTGTTTCTTTCGTTCAGTGGAATTCAAATTATCTGTAACTTTTTTGGTCATCATATTACGGGTAGGTTGACTAAAACCTGATCTTGCTGGCATCCACAGCAACATACAGAAAACTTGTCATAATTTCTGTTTAGATTCGACATTATTATATAGATTTTGTCATTTTGAAATGGATTAAACCTTTCAAGGATTGGTTAGTATTCATCTATGTTATGGCCGATCAGTTGGTTATGCAACTGAAGCACGAGGACTCTATTTTGAAGCTTTTACTGACAGAATTATTTCTTCAAAGAAAATTGTAGTTTCCATTGAACGTTACGTGAAACCGGAAGGTTTTAACCAGCCAAATAAAGTTCTGGACCAAATCAGTTTGTAAGAACACGTACAAATGAACCTATTGTGCATAAATTTCATAAAAATCCAAGAATCAGCACTGAAGGCTATACCTATAGGTAGGCGTATCACATTCATCTATTTGGAGAGTTATACATGAGCACCTCGTTTATCTCTACTATATTCAGAGGACCGAAATCCTCAAAGCTGAAGACCTTCCACAAGGCTCGAATTCTGCCAAAGGGTACTACAAAGATGTCTTGAAATTACCGAATTTTGTAGGAATATTTTGTTTATAGGCGAAGCCGGGTTTGCAAAATCATTTCTATGCTGAAAAAATTTCGCATGAAGCAATTGAGCGTAGTCACTAGGAAAAGTGTTCTGTCAATGTTGTCAATGTTTGGGTCGGTTGATATGATTACAGATTGTTGGAGTAATTCTAGCTAATAAATTTAAGTTTATAGCAAACCTCGACTTCCTGTACAACAATGGTTGGTTTTCACGATGATTTGCATCACGCGAGTAGAAAAAGAATGTGGTTTATGCTTGATAGTCGTCCGCTGCATTTCGTACTAATAGTTGATCACCACGATTCCCCGATGTGAATCTCCTAAAATACTTCATTTGTGAGCGATTGACAACCCTTGTCATCATACAGGAATTGCACGTACACGTTTTGAATGGATATGAGACTATGATTCTATAGAATGTGTAGATGGGAAAGATGAGTGATGGTGATTTCGAATACTTACTTTTGTTCATTAGGTTAAAAGAGGAAGTGTTTCGTATGTTGCTTCTATTTTCGTTGAAATGTCGAATATCATCCATTGGATTCCTTCAATTTTGTCAGTTTTATGTAATTTCTTTTGTTTGTATATAATTTCTTTCATCTATAAATAAGAATGCGCTAAAATATTTGCAACAATCCAATAAATTGATGAATGAAAACAAATCCTTTTCAGCCAATTGGAGTTAGATAAATTGAAAGTAACAAGACTAACAAACAGAAAACTGAGAAAAATCTGAAATTCAACATCTTGTTTCTGGATAACGGAAGACATATGTTAGGTTAGATTTGGTTTGACATTTTTTCATGTTTTGCGATGAATAATCTTCTGTGGAATTTAATGGCTGCATACTCGAATTACCCTGTATATCTCTTTATTTTTCAATAATTTGAAAAATTTCTCCGCTCAGATTAATAACTTGAAGATAATTTCTATAAATAATTCAAACTACAGAAACTAGTTCGAACTAATTCGAATCTTCTATATCTCATCATTTATTGCATAACTATTGTGAGTCTATTCAATTAAAGTATAGGTGAGAATAATTAATGGGGACAGGATCTAAATATATTCAAGAACTTATAGAATAACAATCCGGGAAAATTCTGAAATTCATAATGAGTGTTCTCTATTTGAACTGTCGCCAAGAGTATAAGAAAGGGATTCAGAGTGCTGCAGCAACGGGAGCTCATTATTCAGTCCAAACTACGGAGGAACATATAATTGAATTGTCCTGCGAAGTTCTCAGACGAAAAAGGCCATGCTGTTGCAGCAGTAGCATATTTCATATAGTCGTCTCGAATACTCTCGAGTTTCATGGTTTAGGACGTCGTTTGGCAGCAGATCTAACTTCTTGCCGCTTCACATTTTATTATTATACGATGTTGAAGCTTATCAACACTTAAAAATTTTACATAATTTTATATCAATTTATTTAAATATTCTCACGGAAATACGGCTGTATAATAGGGTGAAACGAAAAAGGCCTAAAAAAGCGAATTGTGCCGATTTTTGCGTCACAGGTCTCAGAACGTGCGAATGGTAGTCACGAATAAAGAAATGAAATTTTTTGAAAATATGAAGTCATTTTGAGGTTCCTCACCGAACAATAGAATTGAAAACAGGGAAAAAATTTTTTCTTCATTTTTCGCGTCTCAAGCGCCATGATAACTGTTCAATCATGATTTTCAAGTACGAAGTATGATGACTCTAAAAAGCCATCTTGGGGTTCCTCATGGCATCGAAACTCGACGAAAATTGAAAAAGTGTTCAATTTAGCTCAATTTCACTTGAAAAAATCAAACAAATCTGATATCCTGCTTTATATTATATCATCAAATTGGGTAGAAATAAACACATTTTCTTGAAAATCGAACAATAATTTTTGCACATCAAATCTAGACATTCTTGGCATTTTTGAAATAATCGGATTTTTTCTCAATTGATGGAAGTTGTTTTCTAGACTCTATACGAGATCGAATGAATCCTTCATCATTTTCGTGGCCACAAACAGCAAGAGAAGCTTCACTCTCAAGACGGACACAGCGTTCAACTGCTTCAGTATGGCACGAAAGATCGCAGAAGTCCATTTTTGAATCTGGCTCATCAAGTAAGCTCATTTCTGAGCTCACAGTTAACGAAGGTTCAGTAACTGTAAGTTCTATTCAAAAAACTAGTTCAGAATAATTTGTTGCATCAAAAGTTATCTGAGGAACATTTAGGGCTGGGGCACACAGAACGCGATCTGTTGCAGCGGGCATCGATCTCTGACCGCCGTGATCTGGCGATTCGATTGTATGATAAAACGTCGTATCATCCCGGTCACACACAGCGCGATCTGTTGCAGCGATCCAGTTTTGAACGCGGCGACAGGCGATACACTTTTACTAAATTTCAAAATCATATAACAGAGCTTTTAATAGAAAAAGTGAGAAACTACTTGTATTTATACGACATATCACACCACCACTATAAAAATGATGTGAAAAAGCAGAAGCATGGATCGTGTTTGGACAAGAGCTGAACATAACTAGTATGTACGAATATATATCATATTCACGTAGGCTTCGATTATCACATATCACTTTATCGAGCAGCAAAATAATCAGCAAACTATTCACGGATTTGAATTGCCTAGTCGTTGATCTTCGATCAGGTAATGTTCATTCCAGAGCTTCCATAGGGCATGAGACTTCTTCCATTTCATCATTAGGCGCATGTTGTTCTCCATCATTCTTTATCATAATGTAGTTATGCAAACAACAGCTGCTTTAACTATGCATTCTGCAGTTGATTCATCCGTTTCGATTGATCTCAAAAACACCCGCCATTTCATAGCCAGTATGCCGAACGGATTTTCAACTACACGACAAGTTCGACTGAGCTGTACATTGAAACATTTTTTTCTCGGATCGGAGATCATGGCGGCTTCGGGATACGGTCTCATTAGATAAGGTTGAAGTGCAAAACCTTCATCACCACCAATAACATGAGGAACTGGGGTATATGTACCAGGAAGTGGTTTAGAAAGCTAAATTCTCAAAAATATCACTATCATGAACTTGAAGACAAGATATCTACTACCGCCAGAAGAACTTATGAAAAATGATTTTTGTAACAGAAGTACTTAGATTTTCTCTTCTTGAGGCAATTTATTCTGACGTGTTTTCCATCTATGCTTCCAATACAGTTTGGAAAACCCCATTAAGCTGAAAAACCATCTTCAGCTTTTGTCTACAACTGTGTTGTGGAATACGGTGAATAAATTGGCTGTAAAACATTCCATATTTCTCGACAGACTTCTCTCACAATTTTGGAAACACTTGAACGTCCCAGACGAAATGAAAATGCGATAATTTGGTGACTGTCGCCTGATACCAGATATCTGAAAAAGTAGACAAAATTGCAATTAATTGCATATATAAAAAATTTAGGAAAGGAATGGTTGAAGAACAAAGCGACGTAGGTAGGCACGTACATACGAGCACTTTGTACGAGTCTTGAGTATTCACCACTATCCACTCATTAATTATTTGTTAAATTTGTTATACTTATATCTGCCGTTATTTATGAAGGTGTTAATAATTTTTTAATTTTCAAAGTTTTTTCTCAAGTGACGCAGCTAAGGGTAAATGGAAAAATTTGAAAGATTGTTATTTGAGGTTTGAAAAAAGCGTAAAAGGTGAAACGGGACAGGCCAGAAAGTATCATAATTGGCCTTGGAGCGAATACATGAAATTTTAGGATGATACGCTTCAAATGCGTCCCTCAAACAGTGATATACACTCTACAGAAATTGACGATTGTCAATTGACTGAGAAATGAAGATCAAGAATTTGATCGTGGCAGTGAGGAAACCGGAACACAAGAAACTCCAGTTTCTATAAACATGCCTCCTCCACCACCGCAGAAACGAAAATTTTCATCTACAGCCAAAGATACGTCCCACTCAGATGTTGACAAACTCATTCATTATTTGCATAACGAGACTGCCAAACGTGGGTACGATGGCATATACCATTTATTACTGAGTTATGCTAAGACGTTTCGGAAATTCCAACCTGCAACTCAAGCATTATTGAAAATGGAATTGGCTACACTTTTTGCATGAACCAAAATGAAAGAGCGTGAAGCACACCATCAAAGGCCTGTGCTATCTACACCCCAGTCACCACTTCATTTGGACTCTAGCTCAGAACATTCCACATCGGGTGATAAGTCCCCAATCTACCAGAACTTGAACTTCATTCCCTCATCTTTCGCCAAATCTTCGTTTCTAAGAGCTCGTGACTTATATGAAACGACTTATATGGGTTCCATTTTTAGGGCTGAGCAAAAAATAATTCCTATCTTGTAAAGTCCATAACATATTCGCAAGAAAGCCTAGCATTTAGTGAAATATTAATAAATTCGTTGAAACTATGTAGATACGAGTACATTCTTTTCATAACTTACCTTAAACATACTGCTTATCTTTCCCCTGTTTCAGTAGATCTTCTCCAATCCGTGGTGATCCTAAGTTCTCTGTACTTCGGGTCCTCGTCTGAGAGCAAAGAATATGATATGTTTTCTGGGTGTGCAAAAAACCTGTTACGCTAAACCACTGGATGAATAATTTCATGGACACTTCTCCGGAAAAATCGACAGTTATCTATGAATTTGAATGAATGTCTGGCTCCATCTTTACAAGAAGTTTCATCTGCCCATTCGTTTATCGAAGTTACTTTTTTTTTTCTTTAGTCAAAAGATAATCCAACAATTGACATTTTATTTTCGGCTGCTGTAGTAGCCAATGATAAACTTTCTGCAGATCTTGTTCTTCTGATTTTTATTTTGTCAACCGTCAAGCTATCAATACCCTCAGATATCAAACCTTAGTGCTTCAAAACTGCACTGCCAATTAGGAAAGCTGCGCGATCTGATACACCAGTTCTATCGCAAGCTTAAGCAACAGAAGGCAATGGCATTTGCATGGGTAATTCTATACCTGTTGCTTTCGGTTCTTTCTGATCTAAAAAAATTTTTTATTTCGAATTAAAATATTCTTTCATACTTGAGGAAAATTGCTATGTTTTACATCTTGTATTCGAAGGATCAGGAGTTTCGAAAAAGGTCATTTTCCTCCATTTTCGTCTTCTTCACTTGAGTGACTCGAAGAAATTAGTGAAAACTCAAAATCCGCTGAATAACTGCAGGATGGCATGTTTTGCGATTCTCTCGAACAAACTTCTTCTTTCATCTTTCGTTCAACCTTATGTTTTTTAATTTTTGTCGAATCGTAGTCCACACCACTTTTGGCCATAATCCTTTGAGTTCTCTGATCTACGAGAAAATTTCACTCATTAATAGGAACTTTATCGTCTTTTTTTACAGTTTCTCAAATCGCATTTGCAGATTGCTATATCGAAAAGGAACGATGCTTTCTGTTTAAATGATGATAATTTTTGCTGCATGGAAGGAGTGATTTTTCTAGATTTAATATTTTTCTGAACCTGCTTATAATTTTAGTAATATTTTTTAAACATATTCTATATGCGACAGCGAGATATAGTAGGTATCGATGCCTTCTGCCAAATCTCTTCTATTTTCGGTATCATAACTTGCAATATTTCAAAAACACTTGGGTCTTTACCAGACTTTTTGATTTTGAGTTCATTTTGAATTAACGAAAAATGAAGCATTATATCAGCGTAAGTTGGTAATACATTGTGATCTAGTATTTTTGATTCACCAAAAATTGCACAGTAACTCTTACTTCTGGTATCCATAGCACTGATATCTTGAAACGCTTCACAATGCACACAGAGCACTAACGATAAACTGAAATTAAATGATAAAGTTCATCGTGACGAAGCATATAGACGGAAAAGTCCGGTTTTGGACCCCCGACCATGAGTTGCAACAACTCAACGTCCGAATCTTGACGTTACGTGCATTGAACCCAATAAATACAATGATGTGAGGAACCATAGAATAACTGAACTTCGGAAGTTTACGGTGTGTATTATCTGAGAGCACTTTATCGATTATTCCAGAACTTGTTGCATCCAGATATTCTTATTTTTAAGGGGTGTACTCGGTTATAGATCAAATAATAAAAATCATATTTTTCGCAGAAATAAGACTCAATGAGGGTCCTGAAAATATCGAAATGGTGATGTCAACTTCGGAGTGAAATGTTCTTTTATCCAAATGCAGTTTTTGACGTTTTTGACAAAACATTTTGAAAATAATTTTCTTTTCGTTTCACCCTACTGTATTATATTTCAAGAGGAACAGCTTTTGGAAAATGTGGCACTGGAAATAATTTGGTGATGATAAAAACTACTTTCGAGTTGAAAAGATTGAATGATGAGTTTCAAATATAGTGTGAAAATTTTTTTTTTTTTGAAAGACGAAACCAGGGTACAATCTGCAAAACCGAAGATCTTGTTCTCTGTAGATCACATATCTGTAATAGAAACAAGATTGGCGAAAGAATGGATCTCTGAGGTACTCCTGCTTGCAACCGGAAACAATCAGAGGTTATACCGTCGACCACAACTTGTATTGATCTATTTGGAAGAAAGCTACTTATCCAACTCCGCAATTTTCCGGGAAGCCCATATGTTTATTCAACATGGCTGCATGCCAATCGCTGTTGACGGCTTTGGAGATGTCGAGGACTATTGCTCTCTATCACTTTGGACATAATGGGAAAAAGTGCAGCAGGGCGGTAGTTCTGGGGTGAGGTTAGTCTTTCCTTTCTTTGGGATCGGTTGACCTTTCGCTATTTTCCAGCTGCTCGGAAAAGTCTGGCTTTCATAAGAAATCTGAAAGAGACGGTTGAGAATGGGTGCCAGTTCAGGAGCACACTTTCTCAGGACGATTGGCGGTATTTCGTCCAGAGCACCTGCCTTCTTGCAGTTCAGCTGATCGAGAGCACATCTCACAGTGCGGACCCTGAACTTGATTTCTGCCATGGGAGAATTTGTAGGTGGAATGTTCGGTGGTATTGCGTTAGATGAATCTAGCGCAGAATGCTTTGAGAATAAGAGAGCAAAGAAATCGGCCTTCTCTTTTGGAGATAATACCATACTTCCGTCTTCTCTAACGCAGATTTGCAGAAATTGCCACTGGCAGTCTTCTCCATAGACCAGAATTGTCTAGCCCCGCTTGCCTGTTGAAGGAGTTTATTAGTTACCCCTTCATTGAAATTGGCCTTTGCTGTTACAGTTGTCAGGTTGCATACGTTCCGTATTCGTACGAAGGTTGTTGTTGTTTCCTCTGTTGGATTTCAATGACTTGTAAGCTCTGCTCTTGGCTGAAGAGGCTCTTTCGCAGTCTTTGTTGAACCATGGCATTTGTACTGTTGTTCTTTTCATGGAATGAGGGATTCATTCCTGCATGAATTATTTCTGTAACACATTCAGTGCACACATTGATGTCAGAGTCTGAAAGGCAAACGTCACTTAATGAGAAGCGGTTATTGTGCCAAATGCGTCTGGTTGGTTTAGGTTCTTGGTTTAGCGGCAGCACAATGGTTCCATTAGGAGATATAAGATTGTGGTCTGAGTTGCCTAGCGGTGCGGAGGCCTCCACTCCGAAATCATCTGGAACTGAAATCAAACAGAGATCCAAGGTGTTCGGAAAGTCGGTTGGGTGATCAGGTATTCTTGTCGGTTCGTCGACTAGCGGCGTTATGGCTGATTTCGAAAGCTTCAGCCTGTCTTTCCACTTCATCTGTTTTATTAGAGTAGTGGAGCCAGTTGGTGTTGTGAACGTTGAAGTAACCCAGTACAATGACCTCAGCTGCCGGATGATGTGTCTGAATCAAATCCACCTCGTCGTTTGGCGAGCGATATAGACAGCATAAGAACAGTGTTTTATCCTGCAAACAGATCTTGAACCACTGCTGCGGTTGATCGAAAGTTGTAAAGAAACATATTTAAATCATAATTTGCTGCTAGAAGGACGGCAGATATGATCATTTCCAATTTTTTTCCATGTGTTTGTTAGGTACAATACACTAATGCCGTCCTCTGACTGTAGAAATACATATAAACTAGGTCAGATATATTATTATAATCATGATTAATGTATTCAGATTGAAATTAATTAAATTAATTAATTGGTTGAAAAATTTTTTCATTAATGCTATCTTTCCATCTAGATTATATACAATACAAAAGGAGTGAATTGCTTCAGGCTAGAAGGCGGCAGGTGGATGATGCAGAAGAACTAGGTGTGATGAATACATTAAAGATTAATTTCTTAGGTACAGATATATTTGCCCATAGACCTATTAGAAGGCGTCCACTGTGTGTAGAGGCTGAAATCATCGATTGCAATAAACAAACAGTTAATCAAATCGCTTTCTACATACTTCCCAAGGGAGAAATGAGTAACATATAGCCTCAGATCTGTCGACTGAGTTGCAATCTATATGAAATCGTTTTTGACAAGTCATTGCTCTATACGAAGCAACTAGGCTCCTGAAAAAGCAACTTGTCCTCGATGAACGAAAGAACACGTAGATCATCGAGAAGAATGAAAATTCGTACTTTCTAGAGACCATTTAAGAATTGGTGTATCTAGCGATAGCCGGTGAATTTTTATCTGGGAGGCAAGGAGGAAAAGCCATCAATACCGGTTTATGAATATCAGATTGACTCACGTATATTTTTTGCTATATATATATATATATATATATATATATATATATATATATATATATATATATATATATATATATATATATATATATATCAGGAAGACGCACAGATTTAATTTTTTGTGAAAAAAAACCAGTTACTGTTTCAACCATAGGCGTACTTGTTTATATTGTAAAGAACACAACTTTTTGAACTTTTCGAATCGGTTTGTCTCGAACCTGGTTTCTCTTTGGAAAAAAGTATATGATAAGGTGAATAGTTTTGTTAGTTTCAGAGATGAGAATATCTCAAATTTATCTCTTCTTAAAAAAGTATACTAGTTGAGCCGAAATCGTTCGTTAAAAAAAACAAATGATGAAAATAATGATATTTATTGTGTTTTTCTTTTTGTCACCTTGTATGTTGAATCTGATCTTACAAATTATCTACCTCAATCTTTACCTTTCATTTGAGGCCTTACACTCGAATCTAAATGAATTCCTCCAGAAAAAGTTAGGTATTCATCCACAAATCATAGTGAAAAAATTTGAACAAAATAATGGAAATTTCGCAGACACCTTTGTTATCAACTATTGATGAGAATCGAATATTTTTCAGGGGCCTGCGTTCAGGAGCAACTTTGACATAATACCTCTTATAACTACGCAAGCTTATGCGGTTAAAATTGACGAAATACGTTTGATAACTAAGCTACCTCGTATTGTGAAAATTCTACAATTTGGAGGAAAATCTTCATTCAATAGCCGCCTTCTCCAATATATTTCATTAGATGTAGAACCAGAACGTATTCTTTTTGAAATGCGAACAATTAAATTTTTCTATTTTAATCTCTAAGTCATTTGGATATTCAAGTGTATTACCTTCAATGAAAGGTATTAGAGTATTTTACTTATTAGATCGGATTCAATATACAGGGTGTTCCCGGATAAAACGGACATACTGCAACTATAAGCAGAAGAAACCAAGTGCTCTTCGAAACGGCATATCGTTTTCTTGTTGAGGCGTTCATTACTGATATACAGGCTGATTCATCGATTTAACTCAAATTTTATTACCTTAATAATTTCCGTTGAAAGAGAACTAGGGCGCTGGAATGTTCACACAATATCTTTGTCATTGATGTTGACTGAAAAATGAACGGAAGTTTTCGGATGATATAGCTCCGTACTTTTCTTCACAATTTTTGTGTTACAGCCTGAACTCATCACCCTGTGTATAGTTTTCGTGGAAGTAGCTCATTGTTATTAAATCCATATTCAACGCCTGTTCGATTTATGTAGCTGGCTACTTTGTCGCACTATTTAGTTGAATACAAACGTCATTTAAAGTACCCCAACATTCAATATTCGTGATCATTTATTCTGAAGACGAGTTTGGAATTCAATATTTTCACGGTATGTCATGGTTTACGAAGCCAATAGACAACGAAAATTCCAAATTACTATTGTTTTCAGGGAAATATCAGGGCCGTACTTATATTTCAATATTTGTGTCAATCTTTGACACCATCACAGAGTATACGATTTTTATAAATTTTGGAATCGTAAATTAGATCTCGATGGAACATGACTTGTCTGATGGGTTCTGAAAATTGGAACTACCTCTCGGAAATTGGCCGATTTCTCAGAATCCATCTACTGAATGCAACTCTCTTTTTATCTCATGATTTCCGTTCTCCAGAGTTCTCAACACTCGTGTGTGAGGAACTTCGAGAGCGTGTGCAACTCTCCTAGTACTAGTTACAAAATTTTCATTCACAATCAAGAGTATTCTGAATCTCAATCACACTTTGTAGACGAAGTCTTTCATGTTTTAAGGTATGAAGGCAATTTTCCATGTTGTCTTGAATAAGTAAACGCAGAGGCAAATGTTTTGCGATTTGGATGCCTTCTGTTTAGGAATCGCTTGGTATACTCGAGAACCGATTATCTGTCATTGCCATTACAGAAACCATCAACAAAAATTTTGTCAACATATTCTTCATTTGAGAGGAACGGAATCATTTTTTGATTATGTTCACTTTGCGACAATCTTCAAGAAGAAAGTAACAAAGTGTAACAACAGTTTGACACCAGCCAATTGTTGTTTTCTAATGTTCTATTAACTTCTGTGGTTCATAATGTTAATATCTGTATTATGTCAAACAATATCTCATTGAGTCAGGAGGCATAGAGTATATTGAATAAAATATTTCTGTGATGACATTCGAATTTATGTTGTAAGGAGGAGAAGTGCTGTCTCAGCCATAGATAAATATAAGTTAATTAATATCGTATTTTTCTGATGTCTTCGTTATCGTTGTTTCTCGAATTATTTGTTTGTTCTCTAGAATATGAAGAGGATAATTCTCAAAACCAACCATAATTTAACTAACTACATACATCTGAATAGACTATTAGCAACACTACGTGTGGTACAGAACTTCGCCTTTCTACTTTTCATAGAAGCTAATGCAAGCGAAAAGGCATTCCATTGAAATTCAAATGGAAAACGAAGGGTATTCCAAATTTTCAGTAGCATCGATCGGATAATTCATGTTCCATCGACAACACATTAACTATTCCCAAATTTTTGAAAATCATACAGTGGGTGATGGTTTCAAGGTTTGGCAGAAATATTGAAATACAAGAATGGCCCTGATGTTTTCCAAAAAACGAGTAATTTCGTTCTTTGGTTGTCTACTGTCATCGTTAACCATAATATATCCTGCAAATATTGAAGTCCAAACACTACTTTGAAATAAATGATCTCGAAAATTGAATGCAAGGGAACTTTGAATGACGTTTGTATTCGACTGAAAAAAGCAACAAACTAACCAGTTACATAAATCAAAAAGGCGTTTCAATGGGATTCAACAACTGTGACCCAATTTCACGAAAACCGTATACAAGGTGATGAGTTCAGGCTGTAACACAAAAATTGTGAAACAAAGTACTCAGCTAAATCATCCGAAAATTTTCGTCAATTTTTCAGTCACCATCAATGACAAAGTAATTTGGTGGAAATTCTAGCACTCTGGTTCTCTTCCAATGGACATGTGTGTGCTAATAAAATTTGACTGAAGGCCTTGACAAGAAAATGAGGTGCAATTTCGAAAAGGCATCTCTTCTACTTATAGTTGCAGTATGTCCGTTTCATCCGGTAACACCCCTGTATAGATTAACAAAAAACTAACAAAAAAAAATAACTCTATTTTCTTCATTCGGTTCTTTTAACGCACAATATTGGTTCAACACGTTCAGTCTGAGATATCTCCCAAATTAATTAAGACTAACCAAGTTATGAGCCTGGGGTTTTAACGCTGAAGATCCTATATACAGGGATATCCGCCGGGACCGTCCGTTAAAAACTTTTTGAGTTCCAATTACAATATAAAGCTGAAATTTTTTACGTGGCCATAACTAGCTATTTCCAATTGAAGTGAAATATTTTTGATGTGATACCATTTCCGGTTATACCGGAAGTGAGTAATCACTTTGTTATTTCAAATGGCAATCTACCTTTTTTATTATACATCTAAAACCCACATTTGAGTAAGGCATAAAATACCCAAGTTGTTGGCACTTATCTGTCAAAACTTTTGACAGATTTAATTATTTTTGTTATAAACTCGATTTTTGAGGAACATTTAAAAACATTGTTTCTCGAGAATCTTTTGCACTACAGAAACAAATTCTGCATCGGTGGATAGAAGAAGGATCAAGGAATTCTTTAAGCAGTCTACTCATGTCAAATATTCGTTGCGTTGATTTGTATGAATTTTTCAATTTGGCTTTTTTCAAACAGCAATAACTAAATTTTTTCAAAAGGCACGTGTCAATTTTTATATCGCCATCAGATGAAGATTCAAATTTCAGATGAAATTGTATCAGCATGTACTATACCCATCTCTTATAGTTCCGAAATAATTTGGGAATATATTGAATTTTGATGATTTTGCAAGAACTAACAGATAATGATTTGAAATATTTGAATCAAGTAGCTGAATTGGCTACGCTCACCTGACAGGCGCCTAAAATTAATGTACTTGTCACTTCGTTCATTCGAATTTGACGTTTCAACAAGAATTGTTGGTAATTTGAAGTGAACATTTTGAGGGATTGCTATTACCAAATGGATGGTGCACCAGCACATAAAACACGAACTGTAGATCGGCAGCTAACAGAAATGTTCTAGGATAGATGATGGGGTAATCAAGGACCAAATTTATGGCCTCCGCGTTCTCCGGACCTGACGCCCCTTGATTTTTATTTAAGGGGAAAAATCAAGAGTGTTTTGTATCTTATTCCTATAAGAAGTAAAGAAGAGTTACTAGAGCGCATTCATAATGCTTTTCGTAATATTGATCCTGAGGAAACTAAGAGGACAACTCATCATATTCTTATACGAGCTGTCAAGTTTATCGAGCAAAATGGGGCCCATACTGAACATTTATTCAGATCGTAAATTAGTTTTCTCCTATGATATTTGCTATCATTTATTCGTATTAATGTAATTATCTTCATTGATTGGTTTTCGCTCAGTTCCTACAATTTCTATTCAACCGAATTCTAGAAAATTGCTTTTAATGCTCCGAAATTTTATTCTACCCATAGACGGTAAATTTGGAAATTGGTTATTGAATTGCCTGAAATTTTTACCCACTACTTTTTGACATTCTAAAATGAATTAAATAAAAAGATGAAATATATTTCCGTTTGAATAACTAGTGGTTTATTCCGAATGTGTTGTATTTTTTGGATATATTCAATCTGAAATGACGACAATCCTTGTTGAAATATCAAATTCGAAATGAACGAAGTGACAAGGACATTAACTTTAGGCACCTGTCAGGTGAGCGTAGCCAGTTCAGCTACCTGATTCAAATATTTCAAAACATTCTCTGTTAGTTCTTGAAAAATCATCAAAATTCAATATATTCCCAAATTATATCGGAACCATAAGAGATGGGTATAGTAATAATCATTTGACATATGTAGACTGCTTAAAAAATTCCTTGATCCTTCTTCTATCCACCCAAGCAAAAATTGTGTATGTAGTGCAAAAGTTCTACGAGCTACAATTTTCTTAAATGTTCCTCAAAAATCGAGTTCATAACAAAAATTATTAAATCTGTCAAAAGTATTGACAGATAAGTGCCAACAACTTGGGTATTTTATGCCTTGCTCAATTGTCCGTTCTAGATGTATAATAAAAATGGTAGATTACCATTTGAAATAACAAAGTGATGACCTACTTCCGGTATAACCGGAAATTGTATCACTTCACTCCAATTGGAAATCGCTATTTATGGCCGCGTATAAACTTTCGGCTTGATCTTGTAACTGGAGCTTAAAAGTTTTAACGGACGTTCCCGGTGGGTATCTCTATATATATATATATATATATATATATATATATATATATATATATATATATATATATATATATATATATATATATATATATATATATATATATATATATATATATATATATATATATATATATATATATATATATATATATATATATATATATATATATATATATAGATATTATTATATTATATTATTCGTTATATCTAACTATTGATCCGCCAAGACTCATATGTTTGTACTTATCCGGCAACGTACTTGAAGAACCTTTGTATGACTCGAAATTAACTATATAAACAAGTCGGAGAGGGAGCACCAATCCAAAACTTATCTCCCCATCTGATAGGTTTTCGACTTATGAATTGCTTTCAACTGTGACTTCCAAAATATGGTATTATCGACACATGTTTACTATGATTTCCTTCTATAGGGGCATGCTCAAAAAAATTTTGAGTTCAGAATATCAGAAAGTGACCACCATTTTCGAATATTTATTGTTCAAATCCAGGTTTGTATTTTCATTGCAGTGAATTTTCCTCATTATATGCTGGAATCTATCACAGATATAGCTTCACATACCATTTTATGGTTGGTGTCATACCTATTCTGTCAGGACATCTTTTTCTGTGAAGAGGTACATAGCCACTAAGCTATAGAACTCCTTTAAGACAAAGTAGGAAATTTCTTGTGATATCCCCGGCACGATTCGTTTGCTGGCCAACTTTTCTAAGTCCAAATCACTTTCTTTGTAATCGAAAGTTTTCAGAAGTTTTGGACTTCGTTGTACAAACTCTGAGAAAGGTTTATCATAGTCGCTATCCCAGTCATCTTCAGTTTGCATCCGTACTCCAGGAGGACCTCTGAGTTGAGTTTCTGGTAAATTGTCCAATAAGACGGTGTTTTCATCTAAGGAGTCTCATCTGTATCGCAGTCATCATTGGCGGTCTCAGGAGGGGATATTGCTATTCCTTCTGTAACCTCATTCTCAATTTGATCGAACTTTGCCATTTTGTACCTGGAAGAAAAATATTCCAATTGAGTCGACGGTAATCGATGAACCTTCTGTCCTTTTGAAAGGACAGCTTTTTATATTGTCTCGTATTTGGCGGAGTATAAAAAAACGTAAGAGATTATGCAGATGGAAATATTCTGCGGACTTTTTCGAATTGAATATAAGATGAAATGAAATCATATTCCACAAAAATGAAAGAATTTAATTCCACCCCATGGACATCTCGATCGATATAATTAAACTTCATTTCAATACGGGCTAATCACAAGTAAATTTTACGTGTGCAAGGGTTGAGCGTCTTAACTCATTTGAATGAATCACTTGTTATCCTATACAGGTGGCGCGATCTAGAATCGAGTACATCCGAAACGTGTCAGGTTGATAACCTCAGTCCTTTTAAGAAGACAGTAGAGCTAAATGGCATAATTACGATTTTCGTATTATTTTAAGCTGATTTCTTTCTTCTTTTATAAAGAGATAATTAAAAATCACTCTTCATGTATCTCCATTCGAGCAACCATCATTCGAAAAGCAGGGTACTAGCAATAGTTATTTGACATATCTTCCCTTTTTTATCTGAGCAACCATCACCAAAAGTAGTTTAGTGTACTAAGTTACACTCTCAATACACAGAAGTTCTCTGGAATAATTTATGATTTTCAGTGAGAATCTTAAGTTTCGATATAATATCGATGTATCCAGTTTTTCCATTTACTAAGTAAATTAAATTCTATTGAATTCATTCTTACAACCCCAAATTTTCCGTGTCAATCATATCTTGAGTTGTTTTTACATGAATAAGAAATGCATGCGTGACAATAAAAATCCACTGAACTAACATTTTCCATACAGAAAATGTAGGCTTCAATATATATGCGTGACGCATTCCTCTCCATTGTGTACATATCTTGAATAATTGATCTTAATTACATTAAATACAGATATTTGTTGAGGTTGAAGGTTTGCTTCTCCTAGATGACAAATTGTATAACAATTCATGGGATTATTTCAAAGATGCTTGTATCTATGACAGAAATAAATTTTTGTTGAAGATCTCGAATATTCACCATGGCGCTCCAGTAAAATCTAAGCTCTTAGCTGTTTAGTTGTGCTGATCTTTGGCCTGTTGACGGAGACATTAATATTGAAATAATAATATTGAAAAATATTCCCATCGCAAACATAACATATAACAGGACGCCAACTGTTGCAGAGGAATCCTTCAACCACAAAAAGTTGTGAAATTTCATATCAAACGAAATCAGTTATTTAAATCATTATCTAGAATAATTGAAATTATGTTAATAAAATAATTGTACAGTTAAAAAACATATTAGGTCAAAGATCCACAAAAAATAATGAATAGAGATATCTTTGGTATATGTACCAGGTTTTATCCCACTGTAAAAAACTGAAAGAAAATTGAAATGTTACAATATCATTCCTACCAAAAAACAGACGAAAGAAGTGGAAACAAGCAAAATCAAGGAGGGCGTTAGTGGATAACGTTGTGAGCTGATGTAATTTCTACGAATTTCAATTATTCTAAACTCTTTCCTTTATTACCTGTATATACAATTTATGATTTTGTTGAATCTAGGAAATTATTTTCTTTTATACAGTGCGTTTACTCTGATATTGATGGTACCACCAGATTTGCTTGTATAAAAAGCAGGACAGTCACTACAATGTAATTTATATTCACCGCTTCTTCCACATGTTTCAAGTCTATCTTTGTTATTGACCAACCAACATGAAAAATCAACAACGCTCATTAAATTAACAACCGGTTTCTTAGAACACTATGAACGAAAATCATTTAGTTGGTTTCAATAGGAATCCAAAATTTTCGTTAAGGTTAAAAAAGCAAGAGATTAAATTCATTAAAATTTGTGATAATTTGATCAGCTCTCTAATTTGTTTCCTGTATAAATGACTTTGTAATATCTTAAATTCCCTTAGTTCTTTAGAATGGGATAACATAAAAGACCTATCATTTTTCAATCATTAATATTTTTAAGAAAGCGTCTATATCATTATTACATAATTACATATTATTTCAGCAGCAAATGTATTAAAGAAACTTGAAATTTACAAACTGCATAAATTTTGCAGAACGAAACTGAAATTCTAGGGAGTTTAACACAAACTAAACTTAAAATTTAAAGTTTGTTTGTCCATTAGTAAGTACTGTGTAAGTTCCTCGGTTACTGAACATTTAGTTTTCTAGCTTTGTCAACAAACAAGTTACATGGGATACTAGAAAACCCCGTGGATTGCTGCGAGATACTACTGCTGTACTTTTGTTCGACGGAGGTAGCTACTTGGTAGTGCCTCCTGATTGAGCTTATAATTTTTGAATTATTCTAGATAAAATGCGAACTCGTTCCTATACACACGGTCCTCAAGTTATCTTGGTGCCATACTGATCAGATAGTGCTGTAGTTTGTAATTATTCATAGTATTGTATGGAATCCTTGAATTGTATGTAGAAAACTAGAAATGCAAGCTTCGTGAACATCAAGCTTTTTGAGGTGGAGAAACGTACATGCCACAAATCAACCTCAAGTAGATAATTAAATTCGAATTGAATGTGTATGGCTTTGATTTCATTATCAGACACGCATGAGTTATAATTTGCAACTACTAACTTTGACGCCAATGTTCGAGGCGGTATTTCTAGAATCAATATATGAAACACGGAAAGCTTCTCCGAGATTATTAATTCACGTGCAGCGTATGTGAAATTGAAATGAGTTGAAAATTTATGTAGTACAAACTTTCCCAAGAATAGCTATTCAAAACAAATTAGTTTTCGAGATTGACTTGCAAATTGCTGTCGTCAAAAGTGATATTAATGTTGGCAAGTCATCTATATTACTCAATTAAACCTTAGTTGTTTTCCGTAGTAAATCCTCATTCTTCAGAAACCACGTCGGTGTAGATGAAATATATATCATTAAACTGAAACTTTCCACAAATATTTATATCAATATCTCAGATCCTGGGCTAGCGTGAAACAAATAACGAAAAGATAAAATAAGAAAGGATAATTTTATATCTTTTCGTAGTTCTCCACATTTTACCGAAAATATATCTGTTCGTATAGATAATCGAGATATTTGTAACCATGTGTCACTAGGTGATTTTCGGTCTGAGACATACAGAGATCTCTCGAGCAATTTTCTGGGTATATATATATATATATATATATATATATATATATATATATATATATATATATATATATATATATATATATATATATATATATATATATATATATATATATATATATAGGGGTTTACCCCGACGAGTTGCCCATATATCTGTTCATGCAATCAAACTGATTTCATGAAAAATATAAATCCACCACCCGGTGATTAATACCATTGCCAGGCAATGATTATAATCCAAACATATCCTGGAATAATTAATAATATATATTAGGATAACGTTAAATGTTATGAGAATATATCAATCTACCAGAATATATACATAGTATAGCATCATCAGACAATGATATCAATGTACCAACGAGTAGTGTCAGAGGCTTTCTCCCCGGAAAAATCCAGTGCACGGACCTTAGTCAAGTAACACTGAATGTTACTCATTAATAGTTTCCTTTGTGTGATGTGGTGAACGATCGAATAGAATACTGCTCTGAATATAAATATGACAAAATTGTCAGTTTATTATATTACATTTATATAAACAAATAAATAAAATATGAAATGAGATTCTGAGCAGTATAAACTGAAGAGAAAACCTATGACTCTACCTCATTATTATTTTCGGAAAGAAACCTACGAAGAATATTACAAGATTTGATAACTGTTATCATTTGTAACTGTTTAAACAAATTTTCTTCAGACCCAAAATCTCAATACTTTTGTGAAGATTTCTAGGAATAACACCTGTTGTGGAAATAATAATCGGTAGAATAAATATTTCCTTCATTTTCCACATTTTTTAATCTAGTCGCCAAGCATCTTATATTTAGAAATTTTTCATTGTATTTATTTTGTATATTATGTCTGTCGGGTATAGCAATTTCAATTATATATGTTATTTGATTCTGTTTATCATTAAGAATGATATCTGGTCTATTGTGTTTTACAGCTCTGTTGCAAAAGAATTGTTTTATCAAAATAAAGTTTATATTTGTCATTTTCACAAATAATCTCAGGTTCATATTTGTGAAATTTTTTCTTTTGGGAATTAGGTCATGTTTAATTCCTAGATTAAAATGAATAATATTAGCGACGGCATTATGTCTTTCTAAATAATCTGTTGAAGCAAGGACTGAGCAAGATGATAATATATGAAAAACTGTATCTGAAGAACAGAAACAATATAATCATTTTCAATTCTTTAGGGTGCTTTTCGTGTACTTCCTTCTGAATCCAACTTTCTCTTTTAGAATTATCATCAAATATATCAAAATCTACCTTTTGCATTGTCAAGTTCAGAGGTGTAAGATTATAATCTGAAGCAACAACAATATCATGTAATTTAGACGTTCTCTGTTTATCATGAAAATGGGAACGTAGATGAAAAATCTGTTTACTATGAAGATTATTCAAATCAATTAATCCACGACCTCCAAGATGCCTAGGTAGTGTAACTCTCTGAACAGCTGACTTTGGGTGGTGCTTATGATATTTACAGAGCATTTTCCTCGTTTGACATTGTAATTCACTTAGATCAGTTTTATACCATTTAATAATTCCAAAAGAAGATGTAAGAATAGGAACAGCATAGGAGTTGATAGCTCTGAAAAGGTTTTTACTAGTTAAATAACTCTTGATGATAATTCTAAGTCTTTTGTAATATGAACTTCTAATATTTTATTTAGTGCTACTATGGTTAATTGTCTTCTCTTGACAAAATCCAAGATATTTATATGTATCTCCTTGATGCATTGGCTCGATTTCGATATTGGACTCACGAGTACATCCAAAATTTGTTTGAGGGACTTCCGAGACGTATACTGGCATTAATTAGGGCCCGGGGAACAAACACTCGATTTTGAAAATGATTAGTACTCATTCGATGCTAGTTGATTGGTCTCTTCGCGGATGTTTGAAGATGGTAGACTTTTTCCATCTTTCATTAACTCGACAATTGTTGATATTTTCCATCATAAACTCATCTCTTTTGAATGATATCTTCTTATTTTACACTTCTGAAAGTTACCAAGCGACTCTTGAATGACCAACCTAAAAGTTTATATATTATTGTCGTGAAAGTAGGGTGATGCGACAATTTTTGTGGGAAGTGTATTTTGACCTGTACATATACTGATATACTTTGTATAAATCATCAATAAATTTGCATCTTGAATCTAGTTCCTTCTGAGTAATTTCACGTTTACATGAACTTGATTTTTGTTTAAATATAATTAACAGCTTAGTACTTTATCTTTCGAAATATAACGACTTTACTTTCTTCAAAATGATGCACATAATTGAATATACAAGAAAAAACCGAGTAAAATACGTATATTGATAAATTGAAATATGATAAATTACCACTTGTATTCCGATGAAAAATGTGTGAAATTGAATTGTGGTCACATCTGGCTTCAAATGGAACATCAAAAATAGGAAATGCTTTCCTATCAGAAATACATCGAGGCAAACATTTCGAATCGAAACAATATGTGGCCACCTATAGATAACAACAAAATAGTTCGTTTCAAAATGTAGCAGCTTTGCGATCGATCTTATAAGAGCTTAGGAAGCCTTAGGAAGCTCCAGTTTGTGTGGTAAGATGGCGGATATACAGATAAAGAGCAATAACGACCCTTGGGGGATATAACTTGTGCTACAAATCTTCTTGTTAGCACATTATTAAAAAAATTTCACGATAAATTCTTTCCGTGATTTTTTTCCTTTTTGCTGAAACGATATCCCGTCGTGTCGAAGAGATGATAGAAATTTATTCCAACGACGAGGGTTTTACGTCATTTCAAATACGACTTCGATGATGATCTGTTTTTTCCATATTCGGAAATAAATTGATTGCCAATTTGAGAAATCAGATTTGTCATATATATTTAGAACTAATTTTATTCAAATCATGCAGTACTAAATTTTTAGTGAAGAAATTCTACCCGTAGTAGTAATCCTTTTTGTTGAATAAAAATTCTAAGAAAGACTGAAATAGGCCCAATCCATGGTGAATTATTATTCCGTATACAGATATTCTGTTAAAAAAGTAATGGGAATTGATTATTTGAAAAATCTGCTTAAAACGATTTCTATGCTTTTTGTTGTTGGCGCAACTGTTTTCTATCTTGATGCGGAGTTTAAACGCGATCTGTCATTTATTTTGTTTGGAGTGCCCAATTTTGTCAGTTCTCACAAGTGTGTATTGCAATTTTTACAATGGGTAAATGTATCGAACAAAGTATTTGTCTCAAATTTTGTGTTGCAAATGGAATTTCGTATGCTGAATCAGTGGAAATGTTACAGAAGGCTTACAGTCAATTGACTTCATTAAAAACACAAGTCTTAGAGTGATACAGTGCATTCAACAGCGGCAGAGATGTGGTGGAAGATTTGCCTTGCTCTGATTGGCCATCAAAATCTTCAACTGAAGTAGAGATCGATAGAGTGAAGAAAATGGTAATTATAAATCGTTATTTATGTTTGAGAGAGATATTTAATAAATTTCACTGGTCTACAATGGTTTTGTTGCCCTAGATATGAAAATGATTTTGGGTCTATTTATGCACACAATTCGTGAAACTATCAATGATTTTGTAGGATTTGCTCTGATATCTTTTTAAATCTTTATTTTCATTTTACATAACAAAAATTGTAAAACAAGAAACAAAATAACAGATATATTTATAATGTCAGTTATGTTTTGAGAATTTCGGATACATCGAAGTAAATAGAGAGGAAAATGTCGAAAATATATTTCATATTTCCATAAAACGCCTTTTATGAGCTTTTCTTCTATAATTTTTCAGGGGACAATCTCTTTTCGAAGACCAGCAGTAATCTACCATCATGTGACAATCCCATCGACCTTGATACCTTTCTTCCATCACTTTTAGATCTTGATGAAACCGCTCTCCCTGTTTCTCACTATAATTTCCTTAATTATCCGGAAATTTATCTAGATGATTGCGGAGATAGTGTAACTTAATACTCATATTTGCTCCTAAAGTCTGAAAGTTTGTGAGCATATTTTGCTCAATTTCTTCATAATTTGCTGGTTTATGGTTACCTAGGAAATTTTCGACAACCAACACAAAACTTTTCCAAGCTTTACTTTCCGGAACAGTCATAACTTTGATAAAATCTGAGTCTTTCATCGATTGCTGTATTTGAGGACCATCAAATATTCCACCTTTCAATTTTTCCATACTAAGCTTCGGAAATTTTCTGCAAATGTAATTAAAACAATTTCCGTCTTTGTTCAACGATTTTACAAATTGCTTAATCATACCTAACTTAATATGTAATGGTGGAAGTATGATTTTGTCTCTGCTCACCATCGGCTCCCTTCTTTTGCAACTATCAATAAAAAGGCGCCATTCAGTAGATTTGTACTCTTTTAAACCCATGTCTATAAGCAGCTCCGCGATATCATTACAATACACTAATCCTTCATTTTCACTAAAAAATTGTAATAACTCTTTTTCTCGCGTTCTGTATATTGTAATTGTTACTGTTGGTGCCAATAAGTTTTTTTCTTTCAATCTTGAGGCTAACAGTTCTGATCCTCGTTTTGATAAATTGAGATCACGTATTAAATCACTGAGTTCATTTTGAGAAAATAACTTTGGCGTAGATGTTTCACCTTCCCATTCACTTCCACTAGTAGATGGTCCCGATTTCTGTGAATTTGGTAACATCATTGTTTCTGAAGGCATGCGAATTACCTTTGAAATGTATATGGGCCGAGGGAGATTTTCACTGTGTAGAACCGGACATTTCGTAGACTGTAAGTCTGGGTATCTCCACGTTTGATTTCGATTAAAATCTTTAACGTCTACTACGCAAAAGTAACAATCATCTAAATGATTTGTAGGCTCCATCCAGATCATAGGAATACCAAAGTCTAATCCAGAACGTTCATCTTTTTTCCACAACCGTGAAGACTCAACACAGGACTTACAAACTTTATTAGGAACCCAAGGTTTACCTAATTTGTCCATTTTGAAACCAAAATATTCAGCATAAGTCTCCTTGACAAAGTCTGTGATATTTCTTCTTTGTTTTTTTGGTATATAAACACCGCAAATATAACAAAATAAATCACTACACTATTTACACTTTCTTCGTGACGAACTCATATTTTAGACTAGAAGACAATTATATAAGAATGGACATTCAGTAATTGAAACAAAATATTAATCCATGACACTTTATCCAGATTTACGTGTATATGTACTTCAATATTGTCAAATAACTGAGATCTCAGCTGTTCTGTGGAGCAAGGAGTCTGAGAGTGGGGATCAGGTGATGTTTGTATGCGCGAAAAAGTTGCGCAGAACCTAATCATGACTGGAAAATTAAATTTTATTTCTAACAAGCTTATAATTGTTCAAAATATAAGAAATGCAAAAATCATGAAAATACGAGCACATTGAGAACTTTCATGAATATATTCGTAATCTGGGCACTTGAAAACATAAAAATTTGCGATGATATCCAGGGCAACAATAAAAAAAAATTTTTTTGTAGAGCTGTGTTTCTGTGTCTCACGAATCAATTAGTACCATTTTGAACGATTGGTTAGGTATGAAACGCGATATCGCTCGACTAGTTCCAAATGACCAAAATTTTCATCGGAAATTGAATTGCATAAAGGTTGCTGAAGATATGCTAGAAACGGTGAATTACTACCCCACATTCATGGAACGCAATGAAACTGGTGATGAGACCTTGGATTTATGAGTTTTACATTCCAACCAGTTAACAAGCTTCGGAATGGTGCCTTTCAATAAAACCGAAATGGGAAAACCACTTCCAAGTCGATCAAAATTCAAGTCTGTTTTCTTTGTTATAGAGGTGTTGTGTAATCGGAATTCTTGTCAGAAGATAGGACGGTAAAAATAGACTATTATCTGATCAATATGTAGCGTTTAAGAGAGAAAACTTGTCGAAAAAGGCCTGATTTGTGGAAAGAAATCTCATGGAGTTTGCATCAATATAAGACACTTAACTCACAAGGCTATCTTTGTGAATGAATTTCTGACCAAAAACTCAACAAATACTATCGATCAATCACCTGATATGGCTCCGACCGACTTTTTTCTCTTCCATTCCGGAAAAAGCGTTTGAAAATGTTTCGATGGTTAGATAATTTGTTGGTGTGAACGTAACAATAAATTTGGAGGAAAAATAAATATTTTATGCTTCACTGACTGGTTCCTGGTACTCTTTCGACAGAATCCATACTTACTTTAATTTCAACCACGTCATTAGAAAAATTCATGTTGATAAATGCATGTTGTTCATTTTTCCAATTCTTATTGTAATGTTTCGTTCTGCAATTAAGGCCAACCACGTCAAGTGAGACTCGATAACTTTGATGGAATTGTGAAATTTGAATAGGGCATAAATTGAAGCAATCATAACGCACATAAAAATGAAATTTTTTGTCATGTATTTATAAACCAAAACATTGAGCCCGGTAAAATTCACAGCAAATCCACTGTGTTTCCGTATAGGATATGCTAAATGCATATTTAAAAGATTATATCTTTGAATATTCAATCATTGATTTATTCAAATGTTAAATTTTGATGTGAATTGAAACATGATCGAAAGAAAGCACAGTATGTGATGAGGATAACCATTCAAGATACATGAAGCCTCCCTAAAGTCTCAGCTTCGGAAAACAGAAAGGAATGGATGCACATTACATATTTATTCATAAGATTCAGCAGAATACGGAGACAGAAACTAATCTCTCTCATCTGAGAGACCTGTTACTAATGCATCAGTAACAGCTGGTCAGAGTGAGTTATTGGTTATGAACAAAAAATGCAATAAAAATTATTGTGTATTCGCTCCATTGTTCCTTCTAACAAGATCTTTGGTTAACCGCCTCGGTAGCTGCACGGTTAGTTTACTGGAACTGCTAAGTCCAGATGCCTGGCTGGAATTCGGGGTCAAGTTATGGATATTCTCCTCGAACAAAAAAGTAATATTTGACCAAATTGCACTGGCAAACTGCCTGAGTAGCAAATCCATTAACCACTGAAGGCCTCACAGCTTGTGATTCTGAGAGATAGCAGTTATCATTGCAAGGTATAGGTAAATGGTTCGGAGTCCACTATAAACTGTAGGTACATAGCATTGAAATCAAAAAAGATCTTTGATTAGAAGTGTTACGTCAATTATCTAAAGAATTTGAGATAAAGTATTTGACAATAAAAACAATTCATATGGACGTGAATGTCACTTCTGCATTCCAACAGTGCCCCTACACCACTACATGGAAAGACAGGAAAATGCACAAAATTATTAATTCTTCTCAAAAATGGTTAAAAAATAGTTTCATCAGCTCGTTGTCGGTAGGAAAATTAGTATGCTCTCTTGGTTAAGCAGTATAGCCGGGGGAAAGTACCTTAATGGATGACCGCTTGAAAGAAATTAAGGTGCAAAATTTTTTTGTGTTACTAGATGATTACCATCTACTGCACTATACAGGGTGTTTAAAAAAGCACAATATTTGAGGAGGTTATTAAAGGTTGATCGAAAGATGCAGCTAAATTTGATTTTATCGTAAACCACTTGAGATATTGGGGTGAACCGTTGGGAGTGTCGAAAACTTTAAAAAACGGATAATTTTCAATAAGAAATAATATTTCGGACTCACCAGTGATGCGCGTACGGACACAACGCAGGTTATTCCTAAAGAAGAAAACAAAGGGTTTCTAAGAATCCTTGCGCTAATAATGATGAACGTCAGTTTCAATTGAGAATTCTGTTTCTCATTAATTATGAATTTAGTGAGCTGAATTTCAAATCGACTATCAGGAATCGTTATATATACATAAGAAGCTCGGCGGTTGTACATTGAAAGATTTTCAACCATATTGCTCTCGATAGAAAAACTTTCGAAAGCATTCATTGATTCCTATATGAGAAAAAGCAATCTAAGAGGATATGAAGGAGCAGATAGGTCCAGAGGAGTAAGAACGGTAGATGTGGAAACTGAGGTTATTGCAATAATTCAAGGCGATCCTAGTACCACCCCTTGAAAAATTTTAGGTTTCAGTAGTGAAACCAGCAAATTCTTCATGAAAATTTGTTGTATCTATTCCACCTATGTTATAGATAAATCTTTCCTCTTACCGATTTTCCTGTCCGTTTTGCGTTTGGTCAAAGTTTTTCGTTCAGATTAATTCAAGTTCCTCAATTTCTTATGATGATCCTGTTCATTGATGAAGCGAGTTTTTTCAAGAAATTCCATGAGTAATTTTCATAATAATGATAATGAATGGGGTGAAGAAAATCCACATCAAACATATGAAGATCGATTTCACCATCAGTTTTTCGTTGAACGTTCGTATCGGTATTGTGGGTAACTGCCTAATTGGATTATTGGATCATTGGTATATCAACCAATACTTGATGAAAACTATTTTCCTAAAGAAAACGAGTCGCTAAGGTGAATTATGCGTAGAGGAAACTTATTGATCTCCTTACAAATAAGTGCTTGTCATTGGCTTTTCATTTATTATTCGACTGACTTCAATAAAATCCGTTTCTTTCAAGGAAATTCACAAAGTTGAATAAATTATAGTCTACGTCATAAATATTACATCTCCAGAATTTCCACTGAGGAAAAGGAAAGCCTCCTTCATTTTCTCTTTGATAGATCTCTTTCAAGTTAATGAAATGGAAATAATGCACAGAAAACTCCAAGCTATGAGAACCTCGGAATTTATGAGTTTCAATATTTTTACTGGAGATAATCCACATTTCAAGACAACCAGTGACTTTGACGATTCTATCGGAATTTCGCTTCTTTGTGAGAAGATATTGCATAAAAAGTTATATGGATGACTCGATATACAGAGTGTGGACTTTGGATGGTATGCATTCCATAAAACGTCAGATATTTTTGATATTTTCAATGGAATTTCACGAAATTTTTGTTTTCAGTCAGTTAGGTTTCGCATGAATTTCGTTCTTTATTGGTCATGAAAGGGGTGAGAACAATTTTTTTTCAACCGGCATGATGACATATTGCCCCTCGTTTGAAAATCTCTTCGAGACAAGCATAATGAACTAATCATTCTAGAAATCTTCGCTTTATAATTCAATGAAATAGCTGTTAACGCCAAAAGGTTCAAGAGATTCATTTTTCTTCTTGGCAGTAGCCTTATCAAAGATAAAAATATTTTCCTACCTTTCGTATTATATTTGGTGAGATCTGCCTGATTTCTTGTATTATACGGTCCTCAAGATAATCAATAGAATCAGTTTTTTCATTTTTCAAGGAACTCTTGATATCAGATATTCCTACAGAAAAAAGTCTAATGGCATAAGATCCGGTGATTTGAACAGCCACTCAATTGGTTGTCTCCTTTCAATCTACTCGTTGTTAGGTATAGTATGGAACTACTGAATCTTGTTGAAATGAAATTATGTCGCCGGGTATGTATTAGTATATCTCATGTGGCAACAAAGTGGCTGAAAATGAAAATGAACCGTGTTGTGGAGATCTGAAATATCGTTTTCAATTGAGATGTTCATCGAAAAATTCTGGATCTAAAACAATACCGTCACCTACTATACCTGCTCACGCGGTGATCAGGTTCCTCTCGATACTGAGTTTAAGTTTGTATAAGCGATTTAGATTATTTTCGAGCTATTTTCCTGGTAGATATAATTGGATTTTCTTGAATATGCAGCAGAATATCCACTTAAGAGTAGCGCTCTATAACCCATCTGAAAAATTTTATCATTTCAAACTACAACAAATTTACTCAGATTCTTGCTTAGGTTTCTAAATTTCTTCTTCTTCATTAGGAATCGAAATGTTCTTCACCTTTTCTCATTTCTATGTTTTATACAACTTTTTGAACAGATACTTCCTGAAACTTAAGTTTCGACGACTCATCATCTTTGATAGATTTCTCTGAAAATTACCTACTATTTGATATGCTCTGGTCCGTACTCCTGCTCGCTGTTTTTGTGTAGCACTGATATGTTTTTCTGATGTACCTATCCCAGCGTAGGTGTGGTAAACGTATGTTACATGTTTGGTGTTGTGGGGTGAAATTCACCCCATTTGGTTTTTCACGTGAAAAAATTATTTTTACAAATTGTTGTGGGAATTGACTGCGTTAACAGACACTATATTCTTTCAGAAAAAAAGTGCATTTGATTCACCCAACATAATATAATAGATGAAAAAAATATATTTCTTCGGTTGAGAATATAAAAAGAAAGTATTCATTCAGTGGAATCTGAATATCAAATAAATGAACAAAAATATATGATTCAATTAAAGACAAACAACGCGAACTAGAAATATTGAAAGATAAATACAGTGTGCTCCATTGATAGCAATTTTGACATAGAATAAGACTGTGCTCCAGACACAAAAAACTTCACATTTGGCACTTCCTATCTTCTCCCCTGGGCCAAATCTTCCAATAGTTTTCTGGCGTTTTGGCTCTCTTTCATTCGGTTCTAATTCGTTTCCATTCAATGAAGATTTGATTGAAATTTTCAATTTCTTAGGCAACCTCTCATTATCTTTACGATACAGATGATGCTTTTACACAAGCTACAAGCCCAAATCTAAAAGAAATTCTCTTCCCTTCTGTATATTCTGAGTGTTTCTTTGATATATTATTCTAACATTGATAGCCCCGACGTTCATCCTTGAAAAAATGATAAGTGGCCATCTTCTACTGTTACGTGATACGTCATAATTTCCGCATAGTTCGTCGACCACCTGTACTCCGCATTTGGTAAAATTATAAAAATCTATTATCTCAGTTTTTTTTGTTTCTCCAGTTCTTTCAGCTATTTTAACGTCGTGGTGAAGCGTGGAGGCAACCAGTACTACTTTTCTCTCCTTCGGTATATATAAAAATATGGTAGTGTCCAAAAATTTGGTAGAAAAGACTTCTCGATTCCTAGTATCTACAAACGCAGATGGAAGCTCAGCTTTATTTTTTGTTATGGTGCCAACGGAAGTAAGTTTGTGATTTTTCAACAGATGAGTCATCGGCGGAAAACTGGTAAACCAGTTGTTGAAAGTCACATTTCGGGTATTTTGACTGATGGGTGCCACTAATCTGCCAACAACATCGAACGGTGAATAGAATACTTTAAATAGTCCATCTTGTACCCGCATATGGTTTCATATTCACCACGTAATATGATTTTGCATCATTTAAAGCGTAATTTGAAGGTTTATTTGGCATATATACTCGAAAAGAACATCGACCACGAAATGAGGGCAGCTGTTCATCTATGGTGACGTACTCGCTAGGAGAATAAGCGCCTCAACAGTTTTCAACAAACCTAGAGAACAATGCTCTAATGTGGTTGAATTTATCAATTTGTAGCCTAATTTGTCTGTTTCAGAGTTATCAAAATGCAAGCATCTGAGTAGTAATCGGAATCTTTGCAGAAACATAACTCTTCTGAATATATCAATACCCAAACCAATAGTTTTCGATAGGTTCTCTAGATCCAAACAATTAGTTTTGTACACCCCAGATAAGAGAAGGAGACCCAAGAAAGCATGAATTTCGGCAGCATCCACTTCTTTGACCACATATTTGTACTGATCATCATAAAGATCCCGAATAGTAGCCAAACGCTGATTGGTATATCTTAAAATACTAGCTCATCAAAAACAATATCGTAGCATTCTTCAGCTGTTTTGCGGTTCCTTGCAGCAGGCCGTACTACTGACAACTCAACCCTAATTATGTTTTCTGATCTGGTTCGTGCTGCTCGGTTGGGACAAATTTTTGACCACATGGTTTTCTTATGTCATCCGATGAAACAATTTTCTGATGACGTTGTATTAGATGATGTTGTTTGATTATCATCTTGTTCATCTTCCAAATGAACGCCTCCGTCATCGTCATTTTGTTTCGAATCATCTTCCTATTCTGATTCAGAATCATGTGCACTAGAACTATATCTCCATTTTCAGAATCGCTCGAATCTACAAAGTCTTCATGATTTTCCAGATCATGCCATAAGGCGATGGGCTTCCTTTGTTGTTCTTCTTAACTCATTGAACTAAATAACCGACAAAAAAATTGATATTATCTAAAAACTAACCCCACATCATAAAACATACCTGTATGACTAGAAGAAAAAAAATAGTGTGGTGGGGTGATTATAACCAAAATTGTCTATAATCGATAACGTCAGTGGTGCTGTGGGGTGAAAATCACCAAGTCGAACTTCGCACTCAAATAACAAATATATTATCTCACTTAGAGCTAAGGGGCAACTGAGACAGCAATATTCAGTTCAATATTTAAAGGTACTGAAGAGGTGGGGGGCGCTGACAGTCTCCGTGTTTTAGTGATGCGCTCTGGGTGATTTTAACCCCACCACACCAATACCGGGCTATGTGTAGACCAATAAGTAAACTTAATTCATTTTTTAGTTATGATAATTTTGTGACACACAGGTTATTATTTAAGTAGTCTATGTCATATATCATATTGTAAACATCATTTATATGAATTCAAATCTGGAATGAATAAATTGAATTGAATTGAATTGAAATTGATCAGTTTGTACTTGCTACACGCCTCAATTTTGTTTATGTTATCTTGGCTAAAGGAAGGTAAATCTGTATGAGTTTCTAGTAATAACCGAACATACTCTGCCGGAGTTCTGGTCCTGTCTCCAGTATTATCAAAATTTCAATTCAATGCATTATCAAGAAACGGAATCTAATACCAATGCTACAGAGTAAACACAATTATTTAAATCTCACTCAGAGATAGGATCGAAATAATTGGTAGCCCCAAATCATATTTAAAATTATACACCTGTAATAAAAAAGTGCCACACACCGATAAAAGCAATGAAAAATTGCTTTAAATTCACATTTTTTAGTGTGAAAGATATGATTCTCATTTTCGACTAATTCACTGCCAAGAAGGAGGTTAATCATCGATTCTAAAAATTAAGCTTTATGTATTTCAAAACAAAAAGTTACTATATGCGAGATTTCGCATTGTGTAGACACATCGAAGAAAATTATTATTCAAAGAACAACATTCAACCTTCCGTAAAATGTTAAATATCCTCCCATGAAGGAGCTAGTTTTCCGATCTACTCTAGGATATTTAACAGTTTACGGAATGTTGAATATAGTTCCTTGAATAATAATTTTCTTCGATATGTCTACACATTGCGAAATCTCGCATATAGTAACTTTTTGTTTTGAGATGTTCTGTTTGATACGTGAGTGTCGCATGGCGGTATGTTATCGAACTAGTGTGACCACTTCACGTTTTCCTGTTTTATCTGCTCTTTGTTTTCACCGTTTCGCGGGGCGATGGTGAGGTAGCCTCTGTTTCGGTTCGTTGGTGGCGCAGTGACATTTATATGGTTACGTTCGTTCCAACGGAATAAGATGAGTAGGTAACGACAAAGCCTAGTGTTACGAATGGTTAGATAATGCTGTCGAGATCAAACGAGACCAAAACTGCATTCCATTGTTCCTATTCGTGATATCTGACCGTGCTGTACCACTTCTCTGTTGCCTAGGTTAACGGTGATTATAAAGAGTAGATCGGAAAACTAGCTCCTTCATGGGAGGATATCTAACATTCTATGAAAGGTTGAATATTGTTCCTTGAATAATAATTTTCTTCGATGTGTCTTTATGTATTTTATTAGATGAAGTTATGAAACTATGCTGCAGATGAATGGTTCAATACATTTGCTCGAGTTTAGAAAAAACAAATTTGTTAATGACTCGCACATGCTCGTGCCAGCAATTACCGGTGTCGAGTATGATGCCAACTAGATGCATGTTCGTTTCTATATAAATTCGATATCCTTGCATGATCAGAGTAGGCTATCTAGCAGTGAATTTTCTGGACAAAGTGGTTGGTGGTTGATTGCGTTCAAATTGACAAAGATCAACCGGCCCCATTCTGATATCTTCCCGAAGTCTGAACTAAGTGACACGCTCTGTTGGTTTCGTTGTCTATATGTCTCTCCAGCAGTTATAGGAATCTGACTACAAATTCAAGATACCAGGGTACAGTCATCTGCAAACCCAAATATTGTGTTTTGGGTGGAGTGGAGCAGATCATTATTCTACAACATAAAAAGAATTGTCTTGAGTATGGAGCCCTGGGGAACTCCTGCATTAACCTGAACAGATTCACTCGTTACACAAGCAACCACCACTTGAATCGATCTACTGAAGAGAAAGGTACTAAAAAACCACGCAATTTTCCAGGAAGTCCATATGCGATTAATCAATTAATCAAGTTGCTGTTGACTGCCTTCACAATAGACCAAAACTAACGAGTTCCATTGATCTTCTCCGAGATTCTATTCTTAACTCTCTCATTGAGGTACGTTTTCGCTTCATCTATTGTTGAGTTACAAATGCTCCTGAAATGCACATATTCAGCTATAGTTTCATCTGTTGGATTCTTCTTCCCGTTCTCATTAGTTCTGTTTTTAACTGTGACAGCTTTTGACAGTTTTCATTGTATAAAGGTTTTAGTGCAGATGTTTTAATCATGGAGTGCGAAATAAAGAGTTACATGCCAACAAGAATCATTTCAGTGACAGACATTAATATCAGGATCCGAAAAACAGACATCAATAGAGGAAAAAAAAGGGAAAACTCGCGCAGCTCCCTCCAGCTGGCTCGTTTGTAATGCCTTATCTTCCTGGAAGGTGTTGGATATTTATTGCATTGCTATATGAAGATACCGGTGGCATAAACAAGGTTGTGGTCGAAGTTTCCTCAGGGTGTCTAGACCTGTAAACGGATATCATCTGGTTTTGAAACGAGAAAGAGATCGAGGGAGCCAGCTGATGTTGTGGACGTTGAAGAGTTCTATAGTAATCACCTCAGCTGACGGATGCTGTAAGATTGTGTTTACTTTGTCGCTTAGATGCTGAAACGATTAAGGGTAGTTGGTATCGTTGATTTTGTTATATAATCAGATTTAAAACTATGCCAGGTCGGATGCGTTGTTCTCCAACGTAGCGTCTCTTTAGAATGCGACGTCCGATCTGGAAAAAATACAAAACCTTTGAACTGAAGCCTCTAGTGCAATTCATATCCATTGAGGGGTGGGTGGTGTCTGTTTTTGAAATTATTTGAGTTTCCGTTATAGATAGGACATGATGTTGCGTGTCTTATGCTGCTCTCATATTCATGTCGGCATGTCCTAGTTCTCTTATGTTGCAGAATTCAATAATAAATTGACTTCACTTATCGGATTTTGGAGGTGTTCGTGCATCCGCAGGGGACTCTCATTAGTCGTATTGCCATCATGATCCCCCGAGATCCGACTGACGAACGAATTTACCTCCGGATAATTCTAACCTCAGACAGCTCATCATGTATTGTCTGAAAAATCCTTTCCACTTTGAAGACCGGACCTGAACTTGGCATAAACGGCCTTTAGCATGATGTGGTAATATCTTACCAGGCGACGAAAGTGATACCGTCTTCCATCTACGGTTCTATTATAATGCAGGTCTGACCTACAACTTTAAAGCTGCACACTACACGTTATAGAGTTAATCATTTCGTATAAATTCGTATATGAAAGTTTACGTCATCATGTTAATGTTTTCATTTGTATTGAAATGTTCAGCTGTTAAGGAACGACAGAACCGTTTTCGTTTTCGGCACCAACGAGAATAAATCGTTGACCTCTTGAAATTGTCTCAACTCGTTACGACTATTTTGTTCTTGTTAATCTTCCTATCATAATCAGAAGGAAGAATTATGTTTCATCATGGAAACACTCGTTGTATTATGACGGTACTTTATCTGTTTCATCGTTTTCTGTTTTATCCTCTGATCTGCCAAATTGCAGATTTTCTTCTTAAGGTTTCTTTTTGGCCGAAACAATGATAACCTTTTATAAATTTATTATAAAGTCCTTTTACTGTTGAAACTCTTTGATCTGATATGTGGAAATTCAGAGTAAGTTGGAGTTTGAAGAACGATGATCTAAAAAATATAAAAAATTGCTCACTCAAAGCGTAGTGAGAGACAGTTTCAGTTAGTGGTTGGGTTTTCCGTGAAAGCTACTATTTTTACATTCTCTCAACTAGATTCAATGTTTGTTTCAAACAACATCAAAACTCATCAATCATTTAACTAACTCGTGATTCTAACCGCCTACTATTCATTCGGCAGATCTTTACTGTCAATACGGGGTCATAAAAGTGATCAGTCAAATTTTTGATATTGAACTGAATTGCGAAGAAATGAACAAGGGTGCTACCAGAAGTGACAGATCGTTGGAAGAAAGAATTGTCCATGTATGACGACAAAGAACACTACGACTGTTGCGAAATGTGAAGCAATCATTCGAAATTTGTTTGCATCCATAAATGGAAGTTCATGTTTTCAAAAGGAATGTACCTTGATTGTCAAACTGAGAACACAATGACGTTTCATTTCATTATGGAATTTCATATATAAGTCCATGCACTTAAAAAAGCCGACTGCTATTGAGGATTAAATGACATTTTAAATGAAGTATGGCTCAACCTTATTCTCATTAAGAAACAGTTTCGGGGTGGTTGTTGATGAATAGGCAAACGTTTGAATCGATTTCGATCGAATGTTTTTCTGAGACAGAAATTGAACGCATTCATGAAAACCTGGAATTTTTGTAAACAATTCTGCATTTCTATTCTTCACAAGTTATCAAGTTATTTTGGAAAGTGAATCATTACGTAATCGTTCATAGAAAGCATACCCTTCTCACATAATAATATAACACGATTCATTTTCCCATTCAAATAAACAGGCTGTTAAAGGTGCGAACCATGTAATAAAATATGTTACATATGTTATGGAAAAAATGGACCAAAACAGAAAAAATCCCGCCAAAGTCATTCAAAAGTCAGGACAATGCTGATTGTTCCTCTTTTTCTCTTCGATCGTTTCGCAAGGTCAACTGGTCAATAATAAAGACTTCTATTTAACCATTTTGAGACGTTTGCGTAATTTGTGGCTAAACAATTCGTGGATTTTGCATGACGATACACACCATCCGATCGAGCTATGGTTATTAACGTTTTATTTAGACCAAACACTCGATAAATACCATCGAGCAACCGCCTTATTCGCCTGTGTGACTTTTTCTTTTCTATAGTATAAATTTGCCTCTCCGGGAAACCATATATGATTCCGTAGATGTCATAAAAGAAAATTCGCAGAAGGCCATCCCTGAAAGTGCCTATCAAAAATAAAAAACATTGGCACATGTGAGTCACTTCAAAGGGAGCATATTTTGAAGCAGATTCAATAAACATTGGGGTAGATTAGGCGTTTTATTTCAAATTTACGCATACTTTTTTGTCACTGTGTATTATGATGTGTGTTTTTACGCGTTTCAGCACAGGGCATCATCAGAAAACATTCATCTCTGCACAATTATTATCTGAAACAAAAATCATAAAAAACACATCATACAATTCTTACGTTAAAAGCTATTCACCTCACACATTCTCTCTTGATATCATTATCATCACCGGTAAAACAAAAACAAAGAGCAAGACAATAATAGAAAGCAATAACATTTAATATTTGAGTATAACTGGTTGCAGCAATCTATTGAAGGGTGTATTCAAATTATCAGATTACTGTAGACATTCATAAATCCGTCAACGTCAGCTCTTGAATTCACTGTCCTAGGTTCTTTTTGGATGTCGATCATTTCTAGAATGTTCCTTTTAAAGTCGTTACTTTCAGATGCAAGAACTCGTACATCAGCCAAATTGAATTTATGGAGTTGTTCAATGCTATGTTTCGCTAGGACGGTACTTTTTTTATTAGATCTAACGGAGTAGTCGTGTTGGTATAGTCTTTTATGCAAGTATTTTGTGTTTTGTTCTCGTGTTTTACCCTTGGCCTTAGAGTGGTGAAAAACAGTATGCAGTAGTTGTTAGGTTTGTGTCCAATCTTGATGTTGTAATTTTCTAGGCATTTATCAATTTGTTGAAACAGTCGGGGAGTATAAGTGAGGCCGATGTATTTAAAATTTGTTTTTTCTTTTATTCTTTGTTCTTTATTGTATATTTCATGTATTATCTTCCTTATGAGTGGTTCAAAAAAACCAGGTGGAAACGCGTTTCTTTTTATTAGGTTCAAAAAATATAAAGATATTCTTTATATTTTTTGTTCTTAATTTAGGGTGTGATATTTTGATGGCTCTATCAACCAGGCTATTGAAAACGCATTTTTTGTATCGGTTTGGTAAAATTGATTCGAAATTTAGGTATAATAATTTTGCAGAGATGATGGCCCTGTGCCAAAACGCGTAAAAACACTTCGCAAATTATAGGTTTTAACTTCAAACACTTTCCGTTCTCTTAACCCCGATTAAAACCAGTAAAACATTTGTATAATATATATATATATATATATATATATATATATATATATATATATATATATATATATATATATATATATATATATATATATATATATATATATATATATATATATATATATATATATATATATATATATATATATATATATATATATATTATGTCTTACGAAATCTGTTGACAAAAATAGAAACGTTTCAGGTCATATGCATGAAGCAATTTGTTGTGATATTTCATAAAGTTAACATAATTCTGTACAGTCGAAAATGCCTTCGTTTTTCACGGTTCTTCAGAGTGCACATGAAAAAAAAAACGGAGAGCTTGTCGCAAAGTTCACATCAATCGCATTTCACTGGTAAGATAATGCATGAATTATTGGCTTCTAGAGTACAGTTCAGTCACGACTTCGAAGCTGAAGGCCATTTACTTTGTTACCGCTTCTCTGAGAGGATAATTTGGAAAGTTTCTATCCTCACCCAGAGATGAGGACAGAAGGTCTTATTTTAATGACATCATATAAACTACTCCAAGAAAATTGAGGGTACAACTGAACATTGGGAATGTGCAAGTTTCAAAAATACAAGGTGTTCGTGAATTGTGTGTACAACGCAATACCACAGTCTCTACGATTCAAAAAGCTAAGAACTTCTTCCCGTTTTTTAAAAAATCCAATACGCCTTGATCGATTCCGACCATTTTTCTGATACGTATTTGGGTACTCTAATGAAGTATTTTATCTGGCCACATAATAAACTTGAAGTTAACAAATGACTAATTTTAATAATAGTTAATCATATTTCTTTTACGGTTTCCGCCTAAGTAATTTCATAGCCAACATTAAGTAGCTACGCTAATGATGAAGCGTTTTTTTTACTGGAAATTTCGATCGGATAAGTTGTTTAATCACCAAAAAATATTCCTTTAATACTTCATCATTTCATTTTTCCTTCTTAACGCGGCATGGTTAACCATGTAGGCAAATTTTATTCACTAACGAATTCATTTTCTCTAGTTCTGGCACCATAATCTTGCATAATGCAAACGTGTACAGTCTGGGCAACCCATATGCTAATAAAATAATATTTAATCGGGTTGACTGCTAAAATCAACGTATTGATTGGAGAAATTGATAATTTCACCATAAGTACTGTTGCGATACCAGATCAATTAAATAGAGACGGTTACTTATACATTTTGCTAGAAACATTACAGCATTTTTTTGAAAAAAAAATTTTTAGTGCTTTTAGCGAAAATGTCGTACATGCACAATGGTGCATCTTCTCATCCAACGTCAGTGGTTCGTGAGTTCAAACAAACACAGTATATGAATGGTAGTATTAGAAGATGAGGCGATGTACCTGCAACTTGGGCAGTGCCTTCTCCAAACTTGACACTTTGCTATCAGTTTCTTCGGAGTGCTCTAAAATCTCAAGTTTAATTTTCTCTAATTGACAGCTAAGAAAAGTTTAGTGAAGGGGTTTTCAATTCAGCTAACTATTTGAAAAATAATTCTGATATACTGCAAGGGTACAGGCTAGGTGAAAACCTAGCCTGTACCTACTTGAAAAAAGTAGGATGGACTATTACATCGAATAAATTGGGAGACATTTTGATTATCTACTGTTGTTAAATATAATTTAGATAAAAGTATTTCTAATGGAATTTTGAAAGTTTTCTAGCTTGTTTGCCAAATGAATAACCTGTTTTGATATTGTTGAGAATATTGGAAAATGCATTAATAAACAATATTTCGATCGAAAATTGAACTCAAAAACATTCTCTTACATGTTTCCTAAGAAGAGATTCATCAGTTCCAATTTGTTGAGCCACTTTAATATTTATTCATCATCTCATCAAAAATAATCAACAAGTGGTTGGTATGCATATTAAAACGCCAATCTGTCAGACCAGGCAACAAATCTAAAGCCTACAAGGTTAATAATGTCGTTTTAAACAAGAGCAATCAAACAATGAAATACTGGTAGAATATTTTCTTGTGATTGAATCGCTCATCTGATCGAAAATTTTCAAAAATAGGAAGCTTCATTACAATCCTAGCTAGCTTTATGCCGGTGTAAATAATAAAAGAAATATTGTTTATCGGAAACACAATTGTATTTTTCGGAAAAGTGATAAAGGACTTTATAATATCTAAATACTCTTTAACGAAATGGTGGAAATCTATCAATGCGTTTTTGAATTATTCAAAAAACTAGGCAACGTTTTCCTGAGTATTCTGGAAACATCATAAAATATACAGGGCGAACGTAAACTGTGTGTTCGATGTAAAACAACAGTCTCTTCAGCTCAAAATAAGGCTATTTAGGCTAAAATAATTATATGATGAGTTTCTTCATTTGATCAAAATAAAGTCGACTTTTGTTCTAGAAGGACACGAAAAGTGATAATTGGCTTAGCTCAACATCTCCTATCACGAAAATACAAAATTGTATCTACAAACTCGTTTTTTACGGGGTCTCAAAGTTTTAAATTTCAGTTTTTCCTCAAAAATTAGGTTTTCTTCTGAGACAACCATATCGTGCCACTCGGTATTACAGTAGCAGTATTTTTCATCCTTTTTTATTCAACTTACGTCACTCTATACTAACGGTTCCGGAGTTCTAGTGGAAAATACCTAGGCAATTTCTGCAGTTTCCCCATTCGCTAATAACAACAACTACGTAATGACGCTAAATTTTTGTTGATACTTATAATATTCTGTGGTAATAAAACACAAGTAATAAATTTTAAGGAATTTTACTTAATAATTAAGATTCGTAACGCGTTTCACTACTCCGTATCTTCTTCAGACGAATGAATCTACAGAAAATAAGAATGAGATCATAAATACAAATGATCTTAAGTAATTAAAAGCTTATTGGGTTGCTCCTTCTTAAGTGGTTATTGATGACAGGTATATCCAATAAAATTAAGGAATAGATTGCTGCCCGAAGAGATTCAAAAGAGGTGAAGGGCCTAAATCGACTTGTTCATTGATAAGTCTACCAGAGTGTTTGTGTTCGTTGATTTCTAAAGTTTCCGAAAGATCTACCTTCCAATATTTATTATCTGTATGCAAGATTTCAAACTGTGGGTCGAAAGAGTGACTATTTTCTAGGAGATGATTCGCGTAATTTGAATCTAATTTTTTGTTTGAAAAACTGCGTTCATGTTCCGATATTCTTATATTAAAATTTCTATGCTATGTTGCTATTATTACTACTCAACAATGATTTCAGTTTCTCACTTGTAATGCCAACGTAGGTTAAGATGTTGAATTTTTGTTTCAATTTATCGACAGGGTGAACTTCATTCAATGCGATTATATTTTGTATTTTATTTAAAATCTTATTTATTAGTTTGGGATTGTAGCCATTATTTATGCAATTTGTTCTATCGAATTTAATTCTTTGTTGAAATTTTCTGGTGATAATGGGTTGTTAATCAATCTATGAATAAAACTGTTGAATGCTGATATTTTATGTTGATACTGATGACACAAGTTATGTATTATAATATTGAATGAAGTTTACCCTGTCGAAAAATTGAAACAAAAATTCAACACCTTAACCCTCGTTGGCATTACAAGTGAGAAACTGAAATCATTCTTGAGTAGCAATAATTTCAACATAGCTTTCCAAACTAATAATAGTTTAGGCGAATATATGAAAACTAATAAATCCAAATCAGATAAAAACAATAAATCAGGTGTTTATAGATTGAATTGCAATGACTGACACAAAAATTTTAATATTAGAATATCGGAACATAAACGCAGTTTTTCAAATAAAAATCAGATTCAGATTACGAGAATCATTTCTTAGAAAATAGTCACTCTTTCGACCCACAGTTTGAAATTTTGCATACAGATAATAAATATTAAAAGCACAAAGACTCAGGTAAACTCATCAATGAACAAGTCAATTTTAGGGCTTCACCTCTATTGAATCTCTTCAGGGAGCAATCTATTCCCTAATTTTATTCGATATACCTGTCATCAATAACCACTTAAGAAGGAGTAACCCAATAAGCTTCCAATTACTTAAGAACATTTGAATTTATATTATCATTCTTATTTTTTGTACATTCATTCTCCTGAAGATGCTACGATGTAGTGAAACCCGTTACGAATCACAATTATTAAGTAATATTTCTAAAAATACATTACTTGTTTTTCATTATTGATAATGGAAATTTACCAAGTAAAAGCCTCACAAATTCAAATATTCTGTGATCATAAAAATATCAGTGTGATATGTTAAAATTTCATTGTTGTCAATTATCGACATTGTGAATGAGTGAATTCAGTATTGAGTATGAATCAATACACTCAAGGTGAAAAAGTCGATATGCTCCATATTTATGGAGAGTGCAGGCAAAATAGCCTTCAAGCTGAACAATTATACAAAGAGCGCTATCCGGAAAGACTTCGCCCGAATAGAACCTATTTCTCTAAAGTTGAACGAAAATTTCTTGAGGTGCAACCTGCTGAAGAGGAGGATTTCATTATCGACGAATAAACGAAATAGATGTATTGACATCTGTTGACATCAATCCAACCACATCAACAAGAAACATTGTTGAGGAGCTTGAAATTAGCCACCAAAGAGCATGGAAACATAAGTACCGCTCATTTAAATATCAACTGTAACATCTGTATGTTAACGATATTGTTAGGCGACTCCAGTACTGTGAAGAGTACCTTAGGAAACAACGGGATGTTTAATATGTAAAATATTCAATGTTCAATGTCTGGATGGGGATGATGATGGGAAGATATTCTATAGGGCCTATAATTTTTGAAGGTTCATTGACAGGTGACAGACATTTGGAATTTTCGAGGAACGAAATACAAGATGAGTAAAACGAGTTGCCATTAGCTGTTGTGAATGAAATATATTTTTAACAAGATGGTGCACCTCCTCACAACACAAGGAAGGTCTCGCGGTATCTCGAAGAAATTTTTCCCGGAAAATGGATAGGTACAACTGATCTCATAAGATGGCCAACAAGGAAAATTGCAGAGGAGCTTGGGATTAACCACCAAAGCGCATGAAGAACTTTGAAAAAACATAATTACTGCTCATTTAAATATCAACTACATCAAAACCTGTATGTTAATGATATTGTTAGGAGACTCCACTACTGAGAAGAGTATGTTAGGAAAATGTAGGGTGATCCAATAATATCCAACAAAGATTTTATTCAGTAACGAATCATGTTTCACGAGCAATGGGATCTTAAATAGGCAAAATACCAGGTACTGGTCGCAATAAAATTATTACAGATATCAAGGTGAGAACTTCCAAGGACGTTTTGGGTTCAATGTCTCGATGGGGATGATGGGAATATATTTAATAGGGCCTTTAATTTTTGAAGGTTCATTGGTAGTGGAGAGATATTTGAAATTTTTTGGAACCCAAATAAAAGATGAATAAGACGAGTTGCCATTAGATGTTGTGAATTAAATATATTTTCAACAAGATGGTGCACCTCCTGAAAACACAAGGGAGGTGTCGCGGTCTCATAAGATGGCCAGCTAGATCGCCAGATTTGAGTCCACTAGATTTCTTTCTATGGGGCTATTTGAAGAATGAGGTTTACCAAACAACTGTCAGAACCCAACAAGAATTGGAGAACCGTTTGAGACAGGCTATTGCAAGCATTACAGCCCAAGACTTAAATAATGTTGTGAGGGGAATCATCAATCGTATGCGATGTTGTGTTCGTGAGAACGGTGGTATTTTGGAACATTTATTTTAATTATATCGTTTTTGCTGTCTGCTCTTTTGTTATTAACTTAGACACCCCGTAAAAAATTAGCAATTGAACTTCTAGATACAATCTTGTATTTTCGTGAGCTAAGCCACTGTTCATGGCCTTCTAGAACGAAAGATGAAAATTGAAATAAGGAAGATTGTGTTTTATTTTTCCTTCGAAAATATGCCCAAAGATCGTAGGATGAAATGAAAAATTAAAATAAGCAAAAAAATACAGGCTGTCCTATTTGAAATTCGAAAGTTGGTACCGTTTCTCGCATAAGCGGGACGAAATGTCAAATATAATAATGTTATCAAATCAGGAATATTGTATTCTGTCCGATTCCCCAATTTCATCAAAATATTTCAAATAGAAAAAAAGTTACATGGGTGGCCCTTGTTTCAGTTACACCCGGTATGTAACAAACTCCAAGAAGTGGAACAAAGGCGACGTATTTGTCCTCTGGAATCCTCTAGTTGTTGACCATGTTCGCGACTTATGATATGCACTATCTATACCAAGACGCATTGAGAGAAAGTCTACATACTTCCAGATGCATTGATGAAATATTTTGGAATTGTAACTTTTCAAAAAATTTCTGATTTCAATTCTTTTCCTGCTTTTTCAGAAAGAAAATAAATACGTGGTCGCTCAGAAAATATAATCAACTTTTCAAGAAGATATCATAGGATTTTTATTCTTTCTTCGAAATCTTGGGTGGAGGCTGCAAGGGCTAATGGGTTGATAGAGGGAGAACGAAACTGATCATCTTGTATTATTTTCAATGAAATAAAACTAACCGGTTTCACCACACTGTGGCTTCATCAGATAGATACAAACAAATGAACAGAGTTATTCCTTAGATATTAGTCTTATTTCCTACTTAATATTACAATAGGTATAAGAGGTATGTTGGAAAACCCATCGGAGTTGTTTACTTTATGAATTGAAAAGATTGAGTGAAGGACAAGGATTTAGATCTAATTGACTATTAAGTAACCTACCTGAATTCTTTTCTTTGTTGATCTCTAAAAATTCCAATAGATTGAGTTTTTGTCTGTCATTTTCATTGCGTAGAATTTTGAAATTATCATTAAAGTTATGGTTTTCTTCGAGTAAGTGATTAGAATAATGGGAATTTGATTCAACTACTATTTATGATAATTAAAACTACGTTTGTGCTCGGATAATCTAACTTTGAAATTTCTGAAAGTTCTACCGATATAAATTTTATTACAATCCCCGCAAGACAGTTTATAAACACCGGATTTATTACTTTTATCAATTTCAGATTTGCAGTTTTGATATGTCGGCCTAAAGAATTATTAGTTTGGAATGCTATATTGAAATTATAATGCGAGAGGAATGATTTTAATTTTAGACTTGGATTACCAACATAAGTTGAGCTGTTATATTTTGTGTTTGAACTTTTATATTTGGAAATACTTCCTGGATTGCTTTTGAAATTCTTTGCGTGAAATCATGTTCTCAATCATAGTTGGAATGTAACCGTTATTGACTGCTATTTGTTTAAGTATATTTAGCTCTTTTATGAAAATCTATCTAAAACCTTCTCCTTTACTCAATCTTTTCAATTCATAAGGTAAGCAATGTCGATGGGTTTGCCAACATACCTCTTGTACCTATTGTAATATTAAGTAGGAAATAAGACTAATATATAAGGAATAACTCTGTTCATTAGTTTGTATCTATCTGATGAAGCCACAGTGTGTGAAACCGGTCATAGTTTTGTTAATATAGTGAAAATCTAAATACTTCAGTTTTATTTCATTGAAAATATGTATATCGGTTTCGATCAAGTAACGACCTCCTCAATAAAAAAAAAACATCTTGTATTTTATAATTTTTATAAATAACATATTACTCACTTTACATACAAAAAAATTTAAATAAGGTCACCAAACATAATGAGCATAACAAATTTATCAATCTCTATCTACGTTGAGCATTTCTAACTCTCCTCTCGATAAGACATTGTTCTTTTTGGATGCTGTATTTCTGAAAGAAGATCTGAGGGGGTCAGAGTTGAGAAGTAGTTTATATAAAAGATCAGTGTTAGTTGAAGCTTTTTACTTTTTCCTTTCATAAAAACTTGGATATTTTTGTTACTGGGTTCGACAGCATCTTCAGAGAGGTCACTTATTAACAATATCGAATTATCTATAACCTCGAGTCATGAATTAAAATTTTAGGAGATGACTTTGTCCTCTGGAATGCTCCAAACAGTTATCGGTTATCCCTTTCTGGTTGCCAGACGAGTTGTTGTGGTCGTAGCCACTTCCAGACGTTGTGGGTGGGCCTAGTCTTGGAGGTGAAAAGTAACCTAGGATTATCAATTCCATAAGTGAATAGTGAAATTATAATTGAAAAGTAATAACCCTATTTCAAAGTACAATAAACTGAACCTTACGTGGCTTATTGAAATGAAAAAAAAGAGAACAACAACGTAGATTTGAAAGATAAAAATTACTTACCTAGAAATATTTACCGGTAAACTATCAATCCACTTTTCAAAGTTCCTTAAAGTTGCAGAATTGAATCTTGCAACGCCTACTTGAGGTTATATCGGCATTAAATGAATCAATTCAATTGACAGAATTATAGGAAATTGGAAGGGATAGAGAAATATAGATTACTAGGAAATTATGGAGAGAGGGAAGAGACAACAGAGTCGAGGATGAGATCACGGTACAGTTCGTTCAGAGTAAATAAGTGAAAGGTAGGAATTGAAGCGAGTTCGAGGTAACATTCAAAGTGCAGCAATGGACGGTATGCACCTTCCTATTAAATTCTGATATAAACTTGTTATTTTTGCCGAAATAGATGAATTGAAGAATTACGCGGTCTGACGAACCTAAGCATTCTTTTTTTCTGGACAAGAAGTGCTCTACTATCTTTTGAACGTGCCTGCCATTTGTAGAAAGCAATTTGTAGAGAAGCAAATCGTTGCCGAAAAATCTTATCTTAGCATGAAGTGGTGATAAACTGAAGAGTACTATATTTTTTCTGCGGGTTTTGTCAAAGATTTCTCAATTTCACACTCACCCTACAAATATAACGATTGCTTGAAGATGTATCTGTTAGAGTACAACAAACCCTGTCATTTACCATTGTTCATTATAAGATATGATTTGCTAGCCTAGGCAATTTAAAGAAGAATGAAAAGTCGGTTATGAAGTACTGTAATAAGCTTAGTATTGTACAGTGTTTTTTCGTTTCTTCAGTAAATTGGAAACGAATGGGTATGTAATATCTTGTGGGAGAAGGGCGAGGATTTTCCTATACTTTATGGTCAGGCTCTGAGGTTTCAGATTTGCATATTTACTTCAACGTAAAATAGAAACTTACAAAAAACTGCTTCCCGGAAAAAATTGCTCAAACTAGTTATGCCCTATACTACCGTCAAAATACAATTAACTCAATGAAATTTATTGATCAGATCCAAAGAGATATCACACGATACTGGTTTTTGTGATTTAAGTAAGTCGCAGTGTGATCCAGTAAAGATTGAAGATTAAATTCTGTACACGATTCGATGATCTTTTTTCAGTAGGAAACAACGCTTTTTCGCATAGAGACATAGAAAGTAATTGAATGTTCTTCTAACACATTCAACTTGTCTCTATATCTAGCAAATTAATTCTAACCTAACCTGTTTTCAATATGAGTGGACCTTTTTTGCAAGTATATAAAATGAGATTCTGCAAATTTTTGGAGTCGGTATTTCAGATATTTGGAAGACACTAGCGAGAAAGGTCAAGAACATGCTCGCTCCATTTGATTTCCCAAATTCCTAACACATATAATCAGATTTCGAGTGAATTCAAGCGTGAAACGATACTCTGTATACATTTTATAAAGATAAAAATGAATAATATATGGGCGGTGTAACCCAAATTACTGGGTCAATAATGGTTCTAAAAAATCTATAGATCATAATCGGTATCTCTTGGAAGACTGAACCGGGCCATCGGGGCTCTCTTGGTCAAACAGAGAGAGAATTTGAGGAAAAAAAAAATCGCAGGTTATGTATTTTTTTATTATCTGCTTAGTCCTTTTTATGACCTTGCTTGCTATGTAAAATCTTTTCTTAGATTTGTTTAGACATATAAGAAGTATGATTGTTGAAATATTTTTCTGCTGGTTTTCTTTTTCCATTGTTACAGATTCCTGTCCCAAACCCTCTTCCTTTCACCCTTGCCTTCGTTTGGAAATCATGGCATGCCAGAGAGAATGAAGCATCTGAGCAGAAAAATCTCTGGTACTCTTTATGTACACACGACACTAACACGACATAAACAGACAAGCTATTGCTAGTGCAATAGCGACAGGGAAACGAGTTTTTTCCTCAGGTTTTTTCACTCGTTTATTGAATCATATATGAGATAGTATGGTTCCCCTGTTACATTTTCTGAGCTTGTGTTTTTCTGACACACACAAAATTATAGATATAAGCATTTATTGTAAATTCAATTCTTCAAATTTTGTAAATCCTCACTTTTCAAAAGAATATATATATATATATATATATATATATATATATATATATATATATATATATATATATATATATATATATATATATATATATATATATATATATATATATATATATGAGAAAAAAAAACCTTCATTGTGACTTAAATGCCTTAAATTGTGACTAGAATACCGGATTTGACTAACGCCCGATTGTGAAAAAAATAAACCTATCGTGACGAACAATTCAAGAAACATAGTGACTTTTTGTTTCGTAATTACGCGCTGTGAAACTAACTTTAATTTCAAATAGAAAAAAAAAACATTCCACGCAAATGAAGTTATTATAATTTTAAATTTAACAAAATATACCTATCTCAAAGGCGAACAGGCGAGACATTCTTCGAAATGATTAAGCCTCTGCTTTTTCATTGTTTATTACTCTGTATGTATGAAATCAATTGTAATAAACTTATTTATTATCATGGACTTATGCACTATCTCAGCTGTTAGCTGGATATAATTTACCTTTCCCAGATTTAGCAATCAAAGGGAATAGGCTCGATTACAATATACTTGACATAAATTTCCTAACTATCCTACATATATTAAGAATTACAGCTTTTTGCATTTCTATATAGGTACTCTTATGCAATTCTAATTTCTTAAGGCTATCATGCAAAGTTTTGGGTATTAAACCAGTCGAGGATACGATGACAGGAACAATATCTATTTTATCGAGGTGCCACATCTGCTTGATTTCAATAGCAAGGTCTGTGTGTTTGCACTTTTTCTCCTGGAACTCGTTCAGCACGTTGTTATTATTCGGTATGGCGACATCCACCAGCATTGCTGTTCTGGCTCTCTTATCATACACCACTATGTCCGGCCTATTATTCGTCACCATTCTGTCAGTGATAACAGGCCTATCGTAGTATAATCTGATAGAGTCATTTTCCAATTCAGGCGCCGGCTGATACTTGTAATATGGCTGGAAGGTGTTCAGAAGTCTGTACTTGTGTGCAAGTTTCTGGTGGATAATGTTGCACACTTGATTATGCCTGTGAAGATACTCCGTATTGGCAAGTTGTTCGCATCCGGACGTAATATGCTGTATAGTCTCCGATCTTATATGGCATTTTCTGCACTTATCTGTTTGTAATGTTCCGTCCTTCATTATAAATTTTTTGTAATTGTTTGTAGCGATCACTTGGTCTTGGATGGCCATAAGAATCCCTTTGTTTCTGCGAATTATTCTCCTTTCATTAACCATTTGTTGGAGGCTTTTTTGTCAATGTGTGGTTGATTAATCTTATGGTGATGTCGTCCATGCAATTCTTTTCTTGACCATTGCTCTTGTTTTTCAGTATCTGATAGGAACGGTAGATTCAGCAGGTCATCTCTGGTAGCAAGATTTAGAGGTGTATATCCCTTATCAGCCAACGATACCGCTCTATGTAGGTCAGAAGTGAGAGCTTTTTCTGAGAAGAATTCTCTGAGATTTTTTATCTGTTCGGTGTGTAAATTGACAACTATTAATCCGCGTCCTCCTTCTTTCCGCTTCAAAGTTGTTCGTAACACAGACGACTTTGGATGATGATTGTTGTACTTTGTCAGCATCGTTCGGGTCTGCCTTTGAATATCATCCAGTTCTCTCTTAGTCCATCTGATTATTCCAAATGAGTAAAGCAACACTGGAATGGCGTAGGTGTTAATTGCCTTGACTAGATTCCCCGAGTTCTACATCGATTTCAGTACAGACTTTAGACGCTGACTGTATTCTGAACGAATCTTCTCCTTTGATAAACTTTATATATATATATATATATATATATATATATATATATATATATATATATATATATATATATATATATATATATATATATATATATATATATATATATATATATATATATATATATATATATATATATATATATATATATATATATATATATATATATATATATATATATATATATATATATATATATATATATATATATATATATATATATATATATATATATATATATATATATATATATATATATATATATATATATATATATATATATATATATATTTTTTTTTGATTAAACAATTCTTTTGCAACAGAGCTGTAAAACACAAGAGACAACAGACAATTTTCATTCTACCGATTATTATTTCCACAACAGGTGTTATTCCTAGGAATCTTCACAAAAGTATTGAGATATATTCAGAGCAGTATTCTATTTGATTGTTCACCACTTCACACAAAGGAAACTATTAATGAGTAACATTCAGTGGTACTTGACTAAGGTCCGTACACTCGATTTTTCTGGGGAGAAAGCCTCTGACACTACTCGTTGGTACATTGATATCATTGTCTGATGATGCTATAGTATCAATATATTCTGGTAGATTGATATATTCTCATAACATTTAACGTTATCCTAATATATAATTATTCCAGTAAATGTTTTGATTATAATCATTGCCTGGCAATGGTATTAATTACCGGGTGGTGGATTTATATTTTTCATGAAATCAGTTTGATTGCATGCACAGATATATGGGCAACTCCTCGAGGTGAAACCCTATATATATATATAAATATATATATATATATATATATATATATATATATATATATATATATATATATATATATATATATATATATATATATATATATATCGTCCTTCCCAAAGGAATAAACTAAAGGAACACTCCTGCAAATCCTGATATATATGAATATATGAACAAATGAGAAAACATTGTCGGCTTTGTTCTTGATCCTGTATTGGACACACTATATAATATGGTAATATACAATGTAGCAAAATATAAAATACACTTTCAATTTAAAACTTGAACTTTGCAGAAAGGTGACCACCAAGACATCATTTTGTTGAAATTCGCAAGTACAATTTTCAGTTCAAATTACTTGAATAGCTGTTGTTAACTTTGATGCAAAATACAAAATGGCTAATGGCACAACCTCGGTCCTTTCTATACTCTCAGGTTCTATGGCGAATAGTGACGTATTAGAAAATGTATGAAGTCATAACATCCACCTTTCTATCAGAGTCTATATGTTATTCAGTTGAATCGTTACAAGTTTCACAGAAAGATTCTTTTGTGGTTATTTTTACCGTCAATTCATCAAAGTCCCTATTATGTTTCCACAATCAAAACATGTTTTTTATCAAGATTTCCTACCAATTGTTTTCATTATGCCTTCAATTTTACTCACGCACCAGAATGAATAACTCGATATTCCTGCATTGACCCAAATAATGCGACGAGAAAATGGTATTGACAATTCCTGCGGAAGATTATACTCGAAAAATAGGGGCGTAACGGAGGGCAGTCGCCCGTATCGGGATTTGCAGGAGTGTTCCTTTATTCCTTGCGAGAAGGCCGATTTCTGGAATGTCTCCAGGTCGCAAGAGAGATTAGGAGGAACAAGATTTGTAACTGCGAGTAATTTATAGAGTTTGTCTGGCATTCTGAGAGAATTTATGAGATGATAATTAGGAAACGAATGGAACGGAAAATAAAGTCATCCTAGAGAGTAGTTTGTTATCTCTCAGATCTAGTGGACACTTTAAAGTTGATCGAAATTAAAGAATTCGAAATATTGAGGCAAAACGATTGGGGAATTATATCGTTGTTTATTTCTGAGAAAAATTCTCAATGAACAAGCGTGTGTTATAATTAATTAAATAAAAATTATTGCTTGGTGCTTTTCAAAAACACAAACAAACAAAATCTGAACAAACATACTATATGTTTGGCACTAAATAATTATTGAAACTGTCGATCATGAAGACAGTATAAAACTAGGTATAAAGTGCTTAGATATCTATAAATGGGCTTTTATTGAATTTGGAGAAACCCAATAATGAGCCTACATTTCATCAACTATTTATTGAGAGTAAGTTATTATTTGAATACATCAAATATTTAGGATTTATATAAATCAATCTGACAATTATCAGTGGAATGTGATTAAAAATGATATGAAAATTTCAACCAATTCTAGGTAATTGACGTATTTTGCGGCAATGAATGGGATTTCCAAATTATCTATACTGGGAAAAGAGTGCGGGGTTGCTAATCCCCCATCGGGCGCCTCCCCAGGTAGCGGATAGGGAAATGCTTCCCAGATATGGGTGGTACCAGGGAAATCAAATACCTGGGGCGGACGAAAATTAGTAATGAACGACTGCAGCTGGTCGTTCAATACTGACGACAGGCATAAGGCAATGAGCTAAAATGGCTGTGTTTCAGACACTCACTAGCAAAAATCAAGATGATTTAAACGGTAGTGACACAGCGATGACGAAAGCAACGGGAAACTACCTCATTATCCTTCCTAAGAACAATTCTCACGGCTAGTACAAATAAATCAATGACCCTCAGTCCCTGGCAGCCCTTAAATGGGCAGAGTGTGCGAAGAATCCCCAGGTGGTTTAAAATGAATACATGGAATGTTAGAACCCTGAATGTGAGAGGGAGAGTCCACAACGTTGTTTCGGAAATGAAGAGACTAAATATATAGATAATGGGAATAAGCGAGATACGCTGGCCAGGCACAGAAGAACATACAGTATACTATTCAGGCAATCATAATCCAGAACATAGAAATGGAGTAGGGATAATCGTAGATAAGTCAACAAAACCTGCTGTGAAATCATGTATACCAGTATCAGACAGAATAATCATGATAAAACTGCATGCCTCCCTCGTAGACATCAACATTATACAGGTGTACGCCCCTACGGCGGACAAAGATGACTTGCTAGTTGAGGAGCAAGGAAGGAGAGCACTCTGGCATAGTCGGCAATTTCGGACTAGGAACACGCAACGAAAGAGGCGATAGACTTATTCAGCTCTACGAAGAACACAGCCTAGTCATTGGTAATTCCCTATTTAAACTCCCTCTACGCTGACTATATACATGGAGATTACCTGCTGACTCACCCGAACAACATTGTGAGGAACCAGATAGATTACATCATTATTTCAAGAAGGTTTCATAACTCTATCAAATATATGAGAACTTACCCAGGAATGATATAAACTCCGATCACAATCCCGTAGTAAGTAAACTGGAGATCAAATTAAAACGAATTGACAGAAAATCAACAGGTAGACCTATCGACATTAGGAAACTCCGTAATCCTGAAATCAAACGATAAGTCCAGATATCCATCAGCAACACCATAACAAATGCTACAAAGAACAATGACAGTAATTTAGATCAATGGGACAAAGTCTTTCAAGCTACCTGTACACAACTGCTACGAAAATAAAAAACGAAGAGAAAAGAATGGATGACCGACGAGATTTTAGGATTAGTGGAAGAAAGGAGAACGCATAAGGGTAAAAATCAACAGAAGTATATCGCAACACATAAACCCATAAAGAAAAAAATCAGAGAAGCTAAAGAAGCATATATATCAGAAAGGTGCAACGACATCGAACAATGTGAGAGAAAATACGATTTCTATAACATGCACCAGAAAATTAAAGAGTTCACTTCGAAGAAAAGAAACGCTCACCAAACAACTGGCCTACTGAATAAAGACGGAATGCTAAAAACAGAAGCCTCTGAGATCATGGACATATGGAAAGAATACGTAGAGGAATTGTTTGAGATACACGCCCCGAGAGATACAATTTAACTGATGTTACAGACGGGCTACCGATACTGAAATGTGAGATAGAGAAAGCGGTCTTTGGCATGAAAGATAATAAATACCCAGGTTCCGATGGTGTACATATCGAGATCCTTAAAGTTATGTGTGAATCCGACCCAAGATTTCTTGATATTTTAGTGAAATTATTCAACAATGTCTAAGATACTGGAGTAATATCCGAAAATTGGATACATGCGACATTTATTCCCATTCCAAAGAAACCAAATGCAAAATCCTGCGACCAATACCGCCTAATAAGTCTAATTAACAATTGACAAAGACATTTACAGAAGTGATCCAGAACAGAATCTACACAAAGTGCGATCTAGAGGTCAGTGAATCGCAATTTGGTTTCCGTAATGCTCTGGGCACAAGAGATGCTACTTTCGCTCTGCAGGTTTTAATCCAGCTTTGCAGAGGCACAAATAAAGATGTATTCATCTGCTTTGTCGACTTTGCTAAGGCATTCGATAGCGTCAACCATGAACGACTCGTATCCATCCTACAAAAGCAAGTCGTGACAATAAAGACGTAAGAGTAATAACTAATCTCTACTGGGGGCAGACCTGTCGGGTCACAGTAGACAATAGCTTCACGGATGATATCGAAATAAAGAAGGCGTACGTCAGGGTTGCATTTTATCCCCTCTTCTCTTCAACAGATACACGGAAGAAATCTTCAAGGAAGCGCTGTACGAGGTAGAGGCAGGTATAAATATGAATGGAGAACTGATGAACATCAGATACGCTAATGATACAGTTATACTTGCCAGCGACGTTAACGAATTGCAGCAAATAGTGGAGAGAGTGAGAGTCGTTAATGAACACTATGGCTTGAAGCTTAACGTTGAGAAAAACAAGTGGATGCGTGTTAGTAAACGGCCACAACAATAAAACAACTGATAATAGGCACGAAACCAGTGGAACAGGTCAACAAGTACTCCTATCTCGAATCTTTCGTAAGTTCAGATTGGGATCAGTCCATGGAGATAAGAACAAGAATTGCGAAAGCAAGAACAGCATTCAACAACATGGAACCATTATTTACCAGTAGAGATCTATCTATCAATTTAAAATACAGACTGGCAAAATGCTACATATTCTCAATTCTATTGTATGGTGTGGAAGCATGGACGATGACGGAAAGACTAATGAAAAAACTGGAGGCATTTGAGCTGTGGGTCTACTGCCGCATTCTACGCATATCATGGACGGACCACATTACCAACGAGGAGGTCCTCCGTAGGCTCGATAAACAAAGAGAAATCTTATTTACCGCGAAAAAACGTAAAATGGAGTACTTTGGACACATAATGCGTCACGAAAACTATCGCCTCCTCCAGCTTATCATGCAGGGTAAAACGGACAGCAAGAGAGGCCCTGGTAGACGAAGATATTCCTGGCTGCATGATTTACGTCAGTGGTACGGGCTCACTATCATACAGCTCTTCAGAAGTGCAGCTAACAAGATACGAATAGCTATGTTAATCGCCAACGTCCGTACCGGATAAGGCACCAAGAAGAAAAAGAAGGAGAAAGGGTGACCATTTTTAAGACAGTGATTGCTCTGTCTTGAATCTTACGTATTTTCAATGAATGATGTTTGCTGTTTTCTAGGTATAATTTTTGAAGGTACGACCAGTTAGAACTATGTAGATTCTCCCATTCATTAAGTTTCTCGATAGGATTTTCAATATTCAAGAAGAGGGATAACAGTCTTTTCTGAGATCTGAGTTTAGGATTTCATTTTGAGAAGGTTATTTACTTTAGTTTCACTTGTTGGTTCAAAATGAACCAAAAATGTTAAATTAAAGAGTGAATTTTTCTAAATTTTCAGTGTATGATTTGATATGTTTGACTAATAATTATGTGTAATTGTTTTCGTTTCAGTATTTTGTCACGATCTTGACGTACTTGTAACCTACAGTTTTAATGGTTTTAATTTCTTTCTCAAGAGTTTCTGATGGTAAAGACAATATTACGTGAATCCTTGAGTTGTATACTATTCTTTGGTATACATGTATCTTCGTAAGAAGGTTTTCTGAGGCCTTGTAGTTAATTTTGCTATTCTATTGTGAAATTGAAACCCGAAAATGATAATTGATTATTTTCCTCTTTGTCAAATTTGAATTTCATTTTCAGTGGGTACCATATCAGTGGAAACCAAATATATGCAATCATGAACATCAACAAATTCATGCCCTTAATATTCTTTGGAATAATAATTGTTAATATAGCAAATAATCTCTCCAAATTGAAATCCATAATTGTATTTAAATCACAAAATAAAGTCATTACTGTTATTTGACGCTAAAATCAGCACTGCTCGTTCCTTTGAAATAGATATAAAGAACATCAAACTTCACTAGGTGAATCTCTATCGATAATTTGAAAAACTACTCCCTGTGTCGAACATAAAAATAAGTCTTATTCAATGCTGAAAATTCCATCGAGAATTCAAATAAATCAGGAACTCATAAACAATCTTGTCCCTATTACTTACGAATTAAATATAAACAATATCAAACTTTATTCATAGAAAATAAATAACATGCATTATTCGCAAATATCCGTATTTGATATGGTCATTTTCCTAGTATCGAGGAGTCCTTTTCCTTTTCCTTCGCTGACAAATAAAATACATCATCACTCTTTTGTAACGCTTAAAATCTTCATTGATACAGGAGTTTCTTTAATTGAAATATGTCAAACTGGATATCAAGAACATCAAACTTCGTTTATTAAAAAATGAACAAAATTCAACAATTCCACAGCATTCAAAAAGGTCACTCTTCCCTAGTATTGATGATTTGAAAATCCTACACTTTGCCCCAAATGGTGAAAATTTCAATTACTTAGAACTAGTTTGAATTTTCAAATCTCTTCCAATGATAACAAACAGGAAATGAAAGACCAGACTGGTTTATGTTAATTTCAAATGTTTCCTGTATTCAAATGATAACACCGTGTATGATGAGCCATACACCCTACATCTGGTTTTCAGAATTAAACAAAGAATTAACTGCCTTCAATTCCATTATTCACATTACCAATTTCCATTACAAATATCAATAAAGAAATTTAATTTCTTAAAACTGTCGCAAAAAATAACAGCTATTCTTCCTCAACGATAATGACAACCTTGTGTCTAAGAACCGTTTGCAAAAAGCCTATAACAGTAATTATCCTTAAAATACTTCTGAAAGTCATACACATCAATATTCCTCATTGACCTTTTTCGGCCCAATTTCTGAGAAAAACCGCAAATAATGTTCAAATGCCCAATATAAATTCAGCTACAAATCCACAACCAAGCTATCATATATATTTTTCAATAATAAAGATAAAACTAAAAAGTAGATAATCCACGTTACAATAATAATGGAATTTATATTGGTGAAACAGGCAGGTCGTTCAGAATTAGATGCCAGGAATATTTTTCACACTTTTGTGAAAACAAAACACATTCTACTCTGGCACAACATTGCATAGAGTACAACCGTATTTTTCATTAATAGACAATCTTCAATTCATATACCAAGCAAAAAATGGTATAAAACTAAATAACTAAATTATCTCGTAATCTCAGAAATATCCAAAGCCAAATACAATACAGGTAATAATCAAATATTACCAACGACCTGACTGATTTATGTTATTCCTCAATATTTTTGGGATTTTTATATAGTTCTCGATTATGCATTAGTACCGAATGTTAATTTCTAATATGCGTTTTACCTGTTCTGTTAACTCATTTCTATATACTTATACAGGGTGTTACATAAGAGTATGTCACAACATGAAGGGGTAAATCTACGTGCATTTTAAGAAAAAAGTTCATATAAACATAGGTCCGTAAAAGCTTCGTTACGTAGCTATAGAGTAGGGTGTTGAAATTTCCGGAATAAATTGGTTTTTTCTTCAAAACTCTGTAAGCTATTTCACAGCCTCCATCATTACACGTCTCAAATTCAGCTAGAATCTACAAGGTGTTTTCTTTTCCAAGGCCATGTCTTCTTTTGCCCTTTCAAACTTTTTGCATTGCGCGTACAATAAATTTTCGTCATCTTCATTTGATTTAGAAACTTTTTTGACGCCTGTAATTTTTTCGTATCTCCAACCGTTCTCGAACAGAAAATTATTAAACGATTGCATGCATTCGCTGAATTGAAAGCACTTTTAATTAAAAAAATGACTTGTAGGCTTTGATGTTTTTCAATTATATATTTATTTTGACAGTTGCTAAAGTTGAACCAGTGTGTGCTCGAATTGTTCATTAAATTGAAGATGCTTTCAAAGAATTTTGAAGTCATTACTGTGAAAAAAAATGGCTAATTTTACTAACGCTGAATTGGCTGATATCCATTACATGTCCGGTCTGGATGACGAAAATACAACAGAAGCTAGGCGATTATATCAGGTGCGCTTTCCAAATCGAGTAACACCAGACAGGCGAACGTTTACAAATATCCACAGAAGGTTGAGGGAAACTGTTACTTTTACTGCAAATAATCATTTAAGAAGGGCAACTCAAATTATGAGAACTCCAGATATTGAGGAAGTAGTTTTGAATTTAATTGATTTGAATCGTCATGTGAGTACAAGAAAAATTGAAAATCAATTGAATTTTTCACATGTTCTAGTTTGACGGATTCTCCATGACTTCTTATTGTACCCATTTCATATTCAACGCGTCCAAACTCTACTTCTTCGAGAATTCCCTTCGAGACTGAATTTTTTCCGATGGTTCTTAGATAAAATTAGAGAAAATGCTCATTTTGATAGTGAAATAATGTTCACAGACGAAGCTAACTCTTTGAGAACTGCTATCGCAAATTTTCACAATTATCATTATTCGGCTGAGAAAACCCCCATTTGATTGAAGAATCTCATCATCAAGAACAATTCTCACTAAATGTATGGGTCGGAATAATTGGAAGTTATTTGATTGGGCCATTTTTTATACCATACATACTCAACGGTCCCGCTTATCATCAATTTCTTGAGGAGGAGTTACCTCTGCTCGAGGATGTGCCCTTTTTGGCGAGAAACATAATGTGAATTATGCAAGACGGGGCACCAGCACATTTTAGTAGAGAAGCTAAAGAATTCTTGAATAATAGATTCAACAACCGATGGATAGGTCGGGTTGGGCCAGAGACATAGCCTCCTAGGTCCCCAGACTTAAATAGTTTAGACATTTTTTTATGGGTATATCTCAAAAGTTTTGTTAATACCACTCCAGAGAACACTATAGATGAATTGAGAAATCAAATAATAACCTCTTGTGACACGAAAAGAAATACCCCAGGAATGTTTCAAAGAGTGCGTGATGATATGCGAAGAAGGTCAGAGGCCTGTATTCATACTGGTGGAGGACACTTCCAGCAATGTATTTAGTTCTTAATTGTTCTTTTTTTTAGTTTGATATTGAATAAGTATATGTTGAGTCTTAGAAGACGAGCTATCAAAATAAATGCAAATTTCGGGCATACCTATCCAGTATTTCTATTATTTTTTTTATTTAGCGAATAGCATACATTTCAAATAATTCTAATTCAATAATTTCTCACTCGAAACCGGTTGAAGAAAAAATTACAAGTGACAAAAAGTTTCAACATTGAACGAAGATGACGAAAATCGATTGTAAGCTAATCAGAGGCGTACTGCAAAAAAGTTTGAAAGGGCAAAAGGAGACATGGCCTCGGAAAAGAAAACATCTTGTGAATTTCAGTACAAATCTAGGACGTGTAATGATGGAGGCTGTAAAACATAGGTTACATTCCAAATCTGGGCTGACTATCTCAAAAACTGCAGAGGTTCGAAGAAAAAACAATTTTTTCCGGAAATTTCAACACCCTGTAGCTCCGTAACAAAGCTTTTGCGGACCTATGTTTATGTGAACCATTTTTCTTAAAATTATACGTAGATTTACCCCCTAAAGTTGTGACATACTTTTATGTAACACACTGTATATAAGAAAATTACCAACTTTGTATTTTAGTTTCAAACTCATACTTGTTTGATGATAGTGAAAGCTCAAAAAAAAAGCTATAACATTGGATAAATTTTTTCATCTTCGACAGTGATATTTTTTACCACAATTCGCAATCCCCATAACAACAAACACCCATTTATAAATATCACAACACTTTATACCCAACTTCACTATCAAATGAAGCGAGAGCTCGACACTGCGGTTGAAGTGATCTATTAGTTCATTTGTTGTTAGTGAAAACAATAAAAATTCCACTGGTGACATAATTTATTGCCAAAAATTATATATCACGCGTAGTTCCAATGTTTGAGTTTGAGAAGAGATACTAGTAATATAGTGTACATAGGTTTGGAACTCATGAATGAAACCATTTGTATAACCAGCATTAGAAAAGAATTAATAACTGTCCTCATTTTCAAATCATTCTATGCTTTAGATATAGTGATGCACACATTTTGTACAAAGATTCGCGTTTCTATATAACGATCAGTAAAGTATATTATTTAGTGATATACTCCATTTTCCCAACATTGAGGGTAGTACTGAAATAAGATTGAATTTATTAAATTAATTGTAATGAATAAATTTCATGTTGAAAGCACTTTTATTGTAACTCAGGCGGCGTATCAAAAGAGTTACATCAGGAAATTGCTAGCAGTATGGACATTATTTGGGTAATTTCTTATTATAGGTACTAATAAGTATTTACCAGGTTTGTAAATATGAAACCGGAAATTGCCCATAGATGGCACTAGTTGTCGATGTGGTTCCCACAGACAGCGTTATGTGCTCCATTTTATTGTTTTGACATCAGACGAAGATTTTCAACTCATAACAGTATATATGCGACAGCATAGTGTGTAATAGCGTCAAACATGTCAAATTTTGTGCCTGGACACTACGATTTGCATTGGTTTTTTTTTGTTATCATTCGAAGGAAACTGCTGCAGAATCGCATCGAATGCTTGCCGAAGCTTACGATGGGCATGCTCTTGGTAAATCACATTGCTCTTAGTGGTTTAAAAAATTGAAGAATGGCGAATTTGACGTGAGAAACAAAGAACGAGAAAAACTGCCAAAAAAGATTGAAGACAACGAATTGCCAGCTGTACATAATTGAGTCATTATTCCGACTCCATTGGACTTACGTAGGTAGTTCAATAAAATTCTGTACATGTGATTTAATAATAATAACGTAATAAATAATGATTTTCTTGGAACTGGATGGAATTATTCGTCTGTTGGCAGAGGGTCTAGCTTCGTTATACTCCTCTTGTAGATGCCCCAATTTTTCTTTACTGATACAAATACGTACTTGGTTATCTTTTCCAGGAAATATTTAAAGTTATGCAACCCAAAATCCATTGATGGAGAGACATTTCATTTTCCTTCAGAATGACCATGGTGACGATCTTGAATTTATCTGAATTTCCTGTATGCCATTTTTTTCTTGTATTCAGAGTATTTAGGTACTCTTTATACCACCGATTCCCGAAGTGTTGTTTCATATAGTATTGCCAAGAAGAGAGTCGATTCACAGGTACATCTCTGATGTCTTGTTCAGGGATGCTTGTGAATGTTTCCCCAATAAGAAAATGAGAAGGAGAAAGAGCTTGAAGATTATTAAGATCGGATGGTAGTGGAGTCAAGGTACGAGAATTAAGAATAGACTCAATTCAACCATATAAGTTTCCAGCTCTTCATAAGTGAAAAATTTTTCCCAGATAATTCTTTAAAAATGGTGTTTGAATGATTTTACTGTTGCCTCCCATTGACCTACGAAATGTTGGGATCTAGGAGGAATGAAATGCCAATTTATACCTAGTCCAACTAAAAATGCATTGAACATTGTATTATAAGATTCTGACAAACATGATTTGAATACAGAGTCCAATTCGGTTTTTGCTCCTACAAAATATGTAGCATTGTCAGCGTATAAATTCAATGGCCGGCCACTCCTAGCAAAAAATCTTTTCAAACATGCAATGAATGAATTTGTTGTAAGATTTTTCACTAATTCTAAGTGAATGGCTTTTGATGTGAAGTAAACAAAAATACATTCGTAAGCCTTTACTTTATTGTGGTTTCTTAAATTCTTTTCTTTTATGTGAAATGGACCACAGTAGTCCGGTATTCAAAAATGCCTGTACTTTTACAACTCGTTCTTTCGGTAGATTGCCCATAATGTGATATTCATCTGAATGTTTTGCTTTGGAAAATGTGATGCATTCTCGAATAATAGCATTCATTGTGTTTTTCCATTGATTGGCCAATATTCTACAGGCATACAAAGTAGCATTTGAATTTGGGAGGCTTTTACTTAAATGGTAAAATTCAATTATCAATAATAAAAAACAAGTACTGTGTTTTGAAGAATTTCACTTAATAATTGCGATTCGTAACGCGTTTCACTACACCGTAGCTTCTTCAGACGAATGAATGTACAGAAAATATAAATGAGAATATAAATATAAATGTTCATGAGTAATTAAAAGATTATTGGGTTGTTTCTTCTTAAGTGGTTATTTATGACAGGTATATCCAATAAAACTAAGGAAGAGATTGTTCCTCGAAGAGATTCAATAGAGGTGAAGGGCTTGAATCGACTTGTTCATTGATGAGTCTACCTGAGTGTTTGTATTTCTTGAATTCTGAAGTTTCCAAAAGATCTACCTTCCAATATTCATTATCTGTATGCAAAATTTCAAACTGCGGGTCGAAAGAGTGATTATTTTCTAAGAGATGATTCGCGTAATTTAAATCTGATTTTTTATTTGAAAAACTGTGCTTATGTTCCGATATTCTAATATTAAAATTTATATTTGTTCTACCAATGTAGAAATTATCACAGTCGTTGCAATTCAATCTATACACACCTGATTCATTGTTTTTACCTGGTTTGGTTTTATTATATTTTATATATTTGCCTAAATTATTATTAGTTTGGAAAGTTATGTTGAAATTATTGCTACTTAAGAATGATTTCAGTTTCTCACTTGTAATGCCAACGTAGGTTAAGGTGTTGAATTTTTTTCAATTTATCGACAGGGTAAACTTCATTCAATGCGATTTTGTTTTTGTTTGAAATATTATTTATTAGTTTGGGATTGTAACCATTATATTCGGCTATTTGTTTAGTCAAATTTAGTTATTTGTTGAAATTTTCTGGTGATAACGGTATGTTAATCAATCTATGAATAAAACTATTGAATGCTGACATTTCATGTTGATATGAATGACACGACGAGTTATGTATTATAATATATGTATGTGACGGCTTATGGTAAATTGCGAAAACATGTTTTCCATTTTCATTCGAAATTCTTACGTCTAAGAAATTTATCGAATTATTGCTTTCTATTTCGGTTGTGAATCCAACTTTTGGATGTAATGAATTATTATGATTTTCGACCCACAGTTTGAAATTTTGCATACAGATAATAGATATTGGAAGGTAGATCTTTGGAAAACTTCAGAAATCAATAAATACAAACACTCAGGTAGACTCATCAATGAACAAGTCGATTTTAGCCCTTCACCTCTATTGAATCTCTTCGGGGAGCAATTTATTCCTTAATTTTATTGGATATACCTGTCATAAATAACCACTTAAGAAGAAGCAACCAAATAAGCCTTTAATTACTCAAGAACATTTATATTCATATTCTCATTTATATTTTCTGTACATTCATTGGTCTGAAGAAGCTACGGTGTAGTGAAACGCGTTACGAATCGCAATTATTAAGTTAAATTCCTTCAAACACAGAACTTGTTTTTTATTATACATACAAAGTAGCTTGAACGCCACTATGAAGATTGAAGATATGGTATTCGCTCATTATAATATATGAAACGTGATTATTTTTTGGCAAAACTATCTGATGCATTTGGAAATAGGGAAGATTTGAATTAATTAAACATCCATCCACTTGAATTAATCCATTTTCTTCCAGAAATGGATTGAGTGGTCTAAGGTCACTTTGATTGTTCAAAGGTTGAGAGTTGCATAACTGTTTCAGATATTCATGGAAACCTTCTCTTTGAATTGTACTTATGATTATTAAATTTTTGTGTTTCAATTTTCCTACAGTGAGATGACCTGAAATTTTTGTCTTGTTTTTTGAAACGTTGTGTATAAATCTCAAAACATATACAAAAACGTGCCTTCATTTATTCATGTTGGAAAAACGTGTGAAATGTGTGCTGAAATTATTTGATGGAAGTTTTGTGTTCAATGAAATAGCAGTTCTCAATTCAATGAAGTACTGTTTGTGGTTTTTCGTTAGGCCAAAATTTTGATTCTTTTTGCAACCAGCTTGAACCCGTTCCCATGTGAGATTATTGACAAACTCCGAAGGAGATTGACCTCTAGATCAACCGTCTGCTATATTATCTTTGGAATGAACGTGTTTCCAGATCATTGAAGATACAATTTCCCGAATTTCTGAAATTTATTTGCTACAAATGTTCTTGATAGATTTGGCAAGACAATGCTATGAATCGTTTTATCATCAAATGCCTTCAAAACTATTTTGATCAATCTTGAAAGTAGTAATGCTGCGCATAATTCTGATTTAGGCAACGAAATAGTTTTCAGAGGAGCTACGCGATTTTTCAAACAAAATAAGTTCGTCACAATTTTTCTGTTTCTATCCCCCGATCTCACGTAAAAACACGCACCATACGCCTTTACGCTCGAATCGCAGAATCCATGAATTTGAATATTGATTGCATTCCAGATAATTACTTTCCGATCGAATTTTATATTGTTAAGAAATGTGAGTTGTTCCAGAATATGAATCCATTTTGAATATACGGTATGTGGTACTGATTCATCCCTAATAATTTGTGATATGATTTTCCATTACAGCTAATGCATTCGAATGAATTTCGATTTGAATGATGGGCTGATTGAATGAAATTGTGTATATGTTGCTTGCAATATTTGATTTTTTTGTTCTAAAAACTCCAAGAATGTTTTCATATTTGGCACTTGAGACCAACTATTGATCTTTCCCACTCTCTATGAGTTTTACGGTCCAATTTTCGTTCAAACGTATATTTGAGCAATGTATCCCATGTTTCGACTGGCTCTCCTAAACTTTTCGAAGCCCGAATATGCATATTGATATTGTCAAGCATTTTTCGTAATTCCAAAGCATGCTTCATCAAGAGATTTGGCAATTCCATCAAGCTTTTGACGTGAGTTTGAATGATCACTCTTCGATTATCATACATTTCATTCAGAAGATCCCACGCGATTTTGTTATTATCTTCTGATGTATCTAAGGCAATGAAGATTGAAGATGCTTGACCTTTCAAACTTGAGCGACTATAGTGAAATTTTTGGACATCTGAGAGTGTCTCATTTTCGTGAATCATTGTTTTGAATGAATCTCGAAAATCTAGCCACGAATCGTAATCACCATTGAATGTTGGCAAATCAATTTTGGGTAATCTAACATTAAATACAGATTCAGCCTTTGTATTCATATTAGTGAAAGAAGTTGTTGAAATTGGATTGTTCCTTATTATTGAATCATGTGCTATACTGCGTGTTGAGGAATATAAAATATAAAAATCGTTATACCTATTCTTGTGTAACTTCTCCCGTGCTTTCGAATATCTTTTCTTGAACTTCCTCTAATTTTGCCAGAATGCCATCAAGTTTGTCTGAACGCAATTTTAATTCAGTTGTATTTGGTTGATTTCTGTTCAGAAAATTTATGAAATTATCGAATTTTGTTTTTATAAGTGTACGAGTTCTTGACAACTAAATTAATTTTGAGCTGTCACTATTTCTTCTTGGCATTTTCCACACTTATTCGGTCAAATTGAATAAAATGAGAATGAAGTACAAGAAATAGAAGAAACAAGATTGGTTGGGTTTTTATTCACAACTGTCCGTGCTTCTCCTGCATCAAGATGTTGCGGGTATCTGGTATCTGTTACTCGAGGTCTCTGCTCTCTCAATCCCAATTGCTTGTTGTTGGGTGTAGGTTTGGATGTTCCTTCTTCCAACTAACGTTTTAAGGAACTCTCCTGGATTGATTAAGGCTATTGAATCTCGTCGGCTTCTCGAAGTTTCAAAACTTTTTTCTGAATTGAATGTTTCAGATTTATATCCAGCTGATGAAGGACCATGTATATAATTGAGTTTGCACTGAATATAAAATCTCGCACGTGAGTAAAATTAATTAAATACGTCGTAGTTTTCGATGAATATAATTGTGTAGTATTTCGAGATTTTACGAATAAACGCAAACTTTTTTTTTTTTTTTTGCTTGTTGAATTATATTGAATGAATTTTTTTTCAGTAGTTATGGATACGAAAAATGAAATATTGAAAAGCACAAACTATATTTTATATAAATTGAAGATCACTCACTAGATATTGATACGAGTGTTTTAAATATAATGCAAATCTCAACACAAGCATTGTCGGATGAGGATGATGCTCAAACTCAAAAAGAACTCGCGTATCAATTAAATGTGACAGGAGAAGCCGTCCCCATACGTTTGAACGCCATGGAAAAGATCCAGAAGATCAGGAGATAGATTCCACATGAACTGAATGAAAGATAGCAGGGAAATCGAAAACCCGTTTAAAATGCTGCTCGCCAGGTACAAAAGAAAGTAATTTCTCCTTCGAATTGGGACTGGTGATGAAAAACGAATATATTTAGAGAATCCTAAACATACAATAACATGGGTAACTCCAGGCGAACCAGCAACATCGGCTCCAAGACCAAATCGCTATGGACGGAAGACAATACTCTGTGTTTGGTAGGATTAGAAGGTTGTGATCTATTACGAGCTGCAAAAATCTAGTGAAACGATGATACTGAACGCTATCAACAAAAAATGATCGATTTAAATAAAACTTTTCGTGAATAACATTCAGAATATATAAAAAGGCAACAGAAAGTGATTTTGCTCCATGACAATGTGCCATTACACAGCAAAACCGGTCAAGGAAACGATTGAGACATTTACTTGGTAAATATTTCCGCAAGCAGCTTACTTCTCAGGCCTTGCTCTGTCCGATTATCATTTATTTGCATCGATGGGACACGCACTTGCTGAGCAACACTTCGGTTTTTACGAAAATGGCTCAATGACTGGTTCACTTCAAAAGCGCAACAGTTTTTTTTGGCGTGGTATCCACAAATAGACAGAAAGGTGGGAAAAATGTATAACTAGCGATAAAAAATACTTAGAGTGAACCACTTTGTATCATTTTTATATAATAAACTTGTATTTTCTATTAGAAAATTCAGGTTTCTAGTTTACATACCTGATATATATTTGAACTACAGAAACTAGTAGCAGGCAATATTTCTCAAATGCAAATAAACTTACCAATAAAACTAGAAACTTCTCGAAATTTATAGGATTTAATACTGTAAAAAGAAACCAACAAAACACTTGTGGTTGTAACAGAATCATCAAAGAAGTATCATACTCTCTTTGAGATTAAATATTGTAAAATATTTCAAGAGCCCTATATTTTCGTTAGGAATAGAAACAATCCTAAATTTGCAATAACTCAGCCATGCTAATGCAACTAACTTAATTTTCAAATTCAAATTTCTTATGCATATGTTTTACAAACAATAACCTATCGAAAATATTCAATTCTGTTGGATACACCCACCGATGAAAACAATTCTCACGTTAATTCAACGGACACAGTCGCTCAATATTTCGACGGTTTTTAGCTATGAGCTTTCAATACTTCGAAATTTCTATACGAGTTAACACTAATTGATATTGACACTAGAATGTGTTGCGGTTTGAGCTGCAATTTGAGGTTACATACCAAATTCCCTCTGACAATGTAGTATCGTTTCAGTACCATTTTGTACTCCACTATTCTCTAGGAGCTACATTTGAAGGTGCCTTGCAGTAGCAAAACATTGTCTCAACGAGACAATACTAAAGTACCGATCATTTATCGCGATTGTGCCACGAGATAGTGCTTGCTCAGGTCTCCTTTTATGACTACCAGTCTTCTTATCGACTCAATCTGGAAACAGTTAAATGGGACCCCCCAAGTCCTTAAGACGTATTCCTCTACAAGTCCAACCTTATTCTTCTTATACCATTGCTTTATCACATTCTTAATAATAATAATAATATAATAATAATAAGACTGTTTATTTAGCTGAAGCTAGAAACAATAACATAAAATACATTGACGTAATAATACAAATGAAGATATTGTATAAATGATTTCTCATCTAATCCGAAACATACAACTTTCTCAGGCGTGATTTGAAAACACTTAGACTTTCGGATGTCCTCACATCAGAAGGCAAACGATTGAAACGCTGCAGACGGGTGACAAAGGTGGACTTTTGTGTCGAAGACAAATAAAATCTCTGAATGTGGTATTCATCGTTTGATCGGAGACCATAACCAATCATATTTGACCATTTCACCAGAAACTGTTTTAGATATGAAAGCGTTCGATCATTCGTAATCCTGTAAATGAGAATAAGGTTTTACTGTTCAAACAACTACGCCTCACTCAGAAAACCTAACCTCCTCAACACATCTCTGATAAGAGTGAACCCACTACACCCAAGAAGTATTCTCATAGCTTTGTTCTGTACTATCTGTAGCTTCCGAATGTCCTCCCCCGTCGAAGAAATCAGCAATGAAATGCAGTAATTTAAATGTGGAGCAATAATAGTGTTATAAACCACTTGTCTACACCATGGAGACAAGTTTCTTGAAATCCTGCCTAGGTAACCTACTTTTTTTTTCAATTTTCTTACATCAAAAATCAACATGTTTAGAGAAGTTCAACTGCTGGTCGAATACAATTCCCAGATACTTCATCTCTTGGACGAAATCAATAACCTGATCATCTATAATAATTTTGTTATTCCTAGATCGAAACTCCGCGCATTCAGATTTTGATCCGAAAAGCATACACTTGGTCTTACCAGCATTCAATTTCAATTTGTTCATCTTCAACCAGTCCTGCAGTATATCAAGCGTTTTGTCCATCGCAGTAACCAACCTGTCAAAGTCACTATTAGTTATCGACACCAGCGCATCATCAGCAAACAAACTGAGAAAACAATCACTCAAGTACAAATTCAAATCGTTCACATACAAAATGAATAGCAGCTGCCCGAACACACTTCCTTGTGGCACACCACAACCAACCTCTGCACACTGTGATAACACTCCCATGACCCTTGTCTTTTGACGCCTATTTGCAAGATATCTCTTTAACCACTTCAGTACTGTCCCTCTGATGCCCAGCCTCTCACATGTTACCAGCAATCTTTCACGGTCAACGGTCCCAAACGCTCTCTTCAAGTCAACGAAAACGCCAAGAATAATAAGAATAAGTTGACATGCAGACTGACACGAGTGATTCTTTCTGAATTCAGACTGAAACGGAAATAAAATATCATTTTTCTCAATGAACTTTATGAGATGTTCATAAACTATTATATTATTATATATTAAAATCTTTTCCAATACCGGAAGTAGGTTGATCGGCTTGAAATCCACTGGACCTTTTGGAGCATTCACTTTAGGTACAGGTACTATTATACTGCATTTCAAAACAGTTGGCAATTCAGCAGTTCTTAAACAGGAGTTGAAAAAATTGAGCAAAGAATAACCAATCACAGGAAACAATGACTTAAGCAGAGCGAATGATAACAATTCATCACCTGATTCTTTGTTCTTCATCTGTGTTATAATATTTGATAGTTTATTAAGAGTTATATTCTCAAATATCGCAATACAATCATCACCTTCCATATGAACATCAGCAAAAGATCCTAATGGAACCGGAATGCTGCCTGCCAACTCATCTCTACTATCAATTAAGAAACTTTTCAGCCACATCAAACTCATCATCTCCCAACATGAAAGAACTAAACCCGTCTCTAGAAGTGCTCACAACCTCCTTTAGTACCTTCCACATTTTCTTGCTATCCTTACCGCACCTATTAATTTCATCTTCATAATATTTTTTTTCTTTTGTACGCAATAAAGAGACTACCTTATTAGGTTTTTTCATATTCATGAAAGTCCGCGAGATTATCAGTAAACTTGAAGATCTTATACTGAATGTCTCTCTCTTTCTGTAGTAATCTCACTTCCTGATCAATCCATTTCTTTTTACATTGAGTTTTTCTAATTTTTATAGGAGCCCACTTATCCACTGAATCCTTAACGTTTTCCAATATATTATCATACAAAATATTGACATCGACTGAATCATAGTCCCAATCCTCTGAAATAAGGTCTAATTTCACTTCCTCCAGTATATGTGCCGACATATCTCTTTTATTTTTATATAAGTATTTCTTCCTAGGTTAAATTTCGTGATTCGTTGGTTTATTACCGAAAATTAATTCTCAAGTAAAACAAACGTTACTTGCGAAAATTGATCGACAATTGCTATTATCAATATTCCATGGTTTCTTGCAAAATATGTTCGCAAAGAAAATACATCGAATTATGTTGGAATTTGTCCAGGAATATAAAACAAATAGTTGCCTACCAGAGAATAAATTTTAAATATTGAAATAGTGTGATAATATCTTGGCGCATTTCGGAAGGACTATTAATATACAACGATCATTACGTTTGAAAAGCAGCAGTGTAAACTTGAATTCTATTTAACCAAAATGTACTTATTCTATTCGTTCTCGGAATATAAATTACATTGTATGAATTTCGTGTTATTTCCCGATTCTCATATCTATGTTACATAAGGGAATATCAGCTTCTCAGGAAGCATATCCCAAGACTCTTAACCAAATTGAGTTTGCAGAGGGACGATGCAATTTGCATGCAACTCGAGCCTTCAGGCTTGAATACATTCCTCAATTTCTCCTGTATTTTACACATTCTATTTCGATTGTTACTCGTTCAAATTGATATAAAGAATTGATCATGTGATATATCGAAGGTGAGAAATTTGACCATGATAGGAAAACATAAACTGAAGGTAGCCAATTGAAAATTTTCTGAATTTCTGATTTCCTTTAATAAAGACTTATCATTTTATAATGGTGCTTAAAATCTCCAGGAAACCTAATTTATGTTTGATCCTAGTTTATTGTTATTGATTGCAACTATTAAACTTGAATAGGGCAATGACAGATGGGGAGTACACTTCAGACTCTAAAAAGGAAACCTTGAGAGTTCATGGCGGCTTGAGGCCGAGTGCGGCAATGCTGCAGGTTGCAGTTCATGTAAAAAAAAAAATTGAATACAAGGTGCAGAAGAACAAACCGAGTACTTTTGAAGGAGTTCTAACGTGATTGGCACAATTTATTCTGCTTGAGGCAGTACTTCGCCCCATTTTTCAACTCAAGTTATAAAAAAACGTCATTCAGAACGATCCACTGATAAAGGCAATTCCTGAAGCTTTGGACTGTGTTTTGGCATATATCGTTTGGAGTTGTGTCGTTTTTCTCTCTAATACTGATCTTCAGTTCTTTGTGAGGACGATGGTTGAAATCCTCTTCGTTGATGTACCTCAGACCTTCATCTATACGGATGAACGTTGATATATATTGATAGCATATAATATATATATATATATATATATATATATATATATATATATATATATATATATATATATATATATATATATATATAATCAACTGAATTCAAATTAAGTCACTTAATTTATTTAGATGATATTAAACTATATGCTGGAACCAGATCTCATTTAAAAGTCCACTTGAGATTACTTTCAACTATTCCAATGATATTCATATGAAATTTGGGCTTCCAAAATGTAAAAATCTTTCTATTGAAAAAGGAAAGATCACCTCTGATTATATAAGGATTTCCAATATCGAAATCGAGCCAATGCATCAAGGAGATACATACAAATATCTTCGATTTTGTCAGGAGAAGACAATTAACCATAGCAGCACTAAAGAAAATATTAGAAAATCATATTACAAAAGACTTAGAATTATCATCAAGAGTCATTCAACTAGTAAAATCCTTTTCAGAGCTATCAACTCCTATGCAGTTCCTATTCTTACATCTTCTTTTGGAATTATTAAATGGTCTAAAACTGATCTAAATGAATTACAATGTCAAACGAGGAAAATGCTCTGTAAATATCATAAGCACCACCCAAAGTCAGCTGTTCAGAGAGTTACACTACCTAGACATCTTGGAGGTCGTGGATTAACTGATTTGAATAATCTTCAAAGTAAACAGATTTTTCATCTACGTTCCCATTTTCATGATGAACAGAGAACGTCTAAATTACATGATATTGTTGTTCATATTATAATCTTACACCTCTGAACTCTCAATGCAAAAGGTAGATTTTGTTGGATGCAGAAGGAATTACACGGAAAGCACCCTAAAGAATTGAAAAATGATTATATTGATGAAATCGCATCGAATAAATGGTTAGTTTCTGGAGAATTGTTTGCTGAAACAGAAGGCTTGGCAATTGCGATCCGGGATCAGGTTGTTTTCACGAGGAATTATAGAAAACACATCATCAAACAAAATATAGATGATTCTTGCCGTAGATGTTTCTGTTCTTCAGAAACAGTTTTTCATATATTATCATCTTGCTCAGTCCTCGCTTCAACAGATTAATTAGAAAGACATAATGCCGTTGCTAATATTATTCATTTTAATCTAGGAATTAAACATGACCTAATTCTCAAACGAAAAAATTTACAAATATGAACCTGAGGTTATTTGTGAAAATGACAAATATAAACTTCATTTTGATAACACAATTCTTTGCAACAGAGCTGTAAAACACAATAGACCAGATATCATTCTTAATGATAAACAGAATCAAATAACATATATAATTGATATTGCTATACCTGACACACATAATATACAAAATAAATAAAATGAAAAAATTTCTAAATATATTATGCTTGGCGACGAGATTAAAAATGTGGGAAATGAAGAAAATATTTATTCTACCGATTATTATTTCCACAACAGATGTTATTCCTAGAAATCTTCACAAAAGTATTGAGATTTTGGGTCTGAAGAAAAATTTGTTTGAACAGTTATAAAAAAACAATCATCAAATCTTGTAATATTCTTCGTAGGTTTCTTTCCGAAAAAATAATGAGGTAGAGTCATAGGTTTTACTAAAAACATTTGGAAAAAACTATTGACGAATATTGGTCGATAATTAGATATCTCAGATTGTGGACTAGACTTATGAATAAGAACTTTGTCAGAAAGTTTCCAAAGAGTGCGATATCACTGCTAAGATACACAGAAGTTATAAATATAATGCATGGCTTAACAAAGTTGTAACTGTATACGAACATGAGATGCGAGGATATCAAGTCCGGTCCACTAATATTTTTTTGGCTTATAGATAATATAATTTCGAAAAATTTCATCATATGATATATCAATAGAATGAATATTATCAATCAACCATCCATAAGGCACCTACAAGTGAACAAAACAGACTAGGTATCATTTTATTTCTGAAAACCTAAGCATATCAGAAAAACAACTTTGCTCCAGAGGCGACCTGGTCATTTTACACGATTTATGAATAGATTTCCTCCCAAAACTTAACGACTTAGTTCGGCGGCTAACCCTTGAAGGGAAATCAGAAGATGTGGACTTCTTAAGAAATACGAAGAAGTCAACGATGGGTGAGATCTCAGAACAGTGAGGCACTTCATAAAACCCCAATTAACACCAAAAAGGAATTCATTGATTTTATAGTTAGATGCTTTCTCAAAATTATCGCTGCAACAAACACTTTACTTTAATATGCTGTGAGTGGTGTTAATGGATACTACTAGCAGAGGTGGATGATGTATGTCAGTAGGCAACTGAGACTAGACCGCAGTTACTTGAAAAATACTAGATTTCGCTATAAATAATTAAATCAGAAATTACATTATTGACAATTCAAACATGATTGAAATTTAGTATGATTAGATTCAGAAAGATTTAGAAAGCATCGAGAATCACATATTCTTCTTCATATGCTTTAGACATATTTGTGCTGTCCTGCCATTTTCGCTGACTCTTAACTTGAAAGTATTAAGTCTCTTATACTACTACTTGCCCAATTTAAATCACGTCCAAAAAGTAGATAGGGAATATAATAAAACAGTTTTTTATTAAACAACCACAGATCCATTGCTATTGTGAATGAATAATCATTTTAAATTTTCGCTTGTATTGTTAGCTACGACTTTTTGTATCGAAATGGACTGTCAACTTTGATTCATTGGTTGTTCTCATTTTTCAGTATTTTACTGAAAGCTATCAGAAAAACTTGTTTATAGCTCTTGATTACTCAAGAATAAATATACTACAGGATACGAATACAATGACGAATTGATCTAACTGCAGACTTCATCAAATAACGTTTACTATTTGTTTACGTAAGGTATCTTGGGACAGTACGGACAGTTATGTATTGCCGCTACTTTGTCGTCATCGGCGGTCAACGGTTTTGGCTATGAATCGTTTGGCGTTTATTAAAGACCGTAGTTTTGTCGGTTGTTTGACACACATAGAGGACGACAAAATACCGCGAATATTCGAAGGAAATTAGTGAAATTTTCAGGAATGGAGAAAATATTTCTATCATCCTGTAGAATTGATATTTCAAGAGAATTTTGATAATATTTTCACTTGAAAGTAGTAGTATTTGTTGGAACTTTCTTTTAAATTCTTACAACCACAGCTGCAGATGGGCAGCCCTCAGTAACGAGTCGCCACTGATTCATTTCCATATAAGAGTACAATGTATATTCAATGAGGATTAAATATATAGTATTTTAATTAAAATTTGACCCCACCCTAAAACTCTGGAAGTGTAATAGTCGCACGAGAACGCTGATAAAATATAAGATTTTCATTCTAGGGTTGATTTAGAGCATGTGAAATTAACCCTCTATACCGTGCATCCCCAACTGTAAAACCATTATAAGAAGATGGGATAGGGTAGCTATTCGTTGAACAGGTTTCTCTATTCTCAACTAGTATATTTCATTTCAAAAAGGTCTATTCCTACATGTAAATTCAAAATTTGCTGAACCAACTATCACCTAAGTATAACTAACTCCAAAAATCACATGGAAAACGGCAGTTTTCATTTCTGGATGGAAAATATGGAAACGGTTTGTCGGTTTGTTGGAACTCTGAACGGAATCAAACTCTTACCAACTTGTTTTTATTCCTTACAAAGGAGAACAGAAGGATACCCAAAATTATTCAAATACTGATCAATTATCATAACCACGAAACGATCTCTACGTACATCCAGATAATGATCTGAATCATTTCAGAATCTCTCTTCGTTAACTATTTTCATATTTTCCTTCGCAGCTCGCCCGAGATTTCAGGTTGTGAGGCATAAACTTTCATTTCAAGATGACTCTATAAGAAAATAATATAAAAAATTAAAGTCAGGTGAACTTTCCAGCAAGTGAATCACTAAATTGAGCTCTTTTCATCCACCAACTTCGAAAACAATCGTCCAAACATTGCCGCACAGGAAAGTTGAAATGTTTAGGTGCGCCATTCTGATGAAAACGTATATCATTCTCTGAAAGAGTTTATCGTTATCAAAAAATTCAATAATCCTGTGGGATTTGAAAAGGAACTCCATAGCCAAAAAGTTCCGCACAATCGTTCAATTTTCATGGCATTTATGGGTAAGCCTCTCTTCACCAATTAGATAATGGAGTGTTATGAGTAGATGAGGCTGGACATTAAAATTACCAAAAATATGAAAAAAGAACCAACTGTTCAAGAAGTTATCACTCTAAAAATTTTATCACATATAAGAGTGCAACAAATGATTAAAGCTTATCACCTTAAATTAAAAAACATTTCGAAATTTCATCCTACAATACCTAAAAAGCGTTTAGAAGATTTTATCGCTTGCAGCAAAGGTTTATTCGACATTTCTTCTCGCAAATGTTCAGATTTTACTTAGTGTACTTGCCCTAAAGTAAAAAATGTTCAATTGAATGAACAAATCTCTGTAACTGAACAAAGATCTGCAAGAAAAATGATGATAGGGAATAAAGATGTAACAACAATAAAAAATCAAGAACGTCTGCAAGGGAAACTCAAACAGGAAATATCAAAACAAAATCACTCACGAACAAGAACCGAAGTCCTAACTACCACTACTTCTACCGATAATAGCTCCCTATCTTCTGCAAGTGAGTCATCTAGCGAAAGCGTGGTTTTTCAACTAGCAAAAAAAAAAGAATTTTAATGGTAGGATTTTCTAGTTTTAAAAGCTACTCTACTCTTTCTCAAACCTGCGATCTGTACTCGGTATCAGACAGATCAGTCGTAGCTACAGCGTCAGTTATTTTACAAAAAAACAATATGCCCGTTATTGATAAAAATAAATTGAGAAGAGAAAGAAAGGAATCTCGAAAACACGTAGTTGAAAAACAAAAGCTTTGCTAATTAGCTGCGTTATACTTCAATGGCCTGAAAGATAAGACTTTGGTTACCAAGAAAAAAGGCGGAAAATATTACTGAGACCTAGTAGTTGAAGAACATATTTCATTAATTAAGGATCAAGATATTAAAATTTTACGCCATATCACTCCAGCAGCTGAAAGAGCTAAATTCATAGAAAGAGAAATTATTAATTATTCTCGTACTACAGAGATAACACTGGACGACTGGATTGCTATTGGATGTGATGGTACTAATGTCAATGTTAAAAAATTCGGTGGTGTAATCAGATTAATGGAAAAAACATTGAACAGACCTTTACAATGGACAATTGCTTGCAACATATGAATGAATTTCAGTTTCGACATCTGTTTTCTTTAGTTGGTCCAAGAACATTTTCTAGTGCAATTGGATAAGCCTTGGAAAATTATGAAGAGAAAGGTGTTGCTAGATTTCAGAATATTTCAGCTCAAATGCCAGAGGTAGACATGGAAAATCTCAGTTCTGACCAACTGATTTATACAGGATAATATCGGCCATTATATCTGGTGAGTGCCCTCAAGACTTTGGTCACAAATCGCCTGGGAAAATGTCTCATGCCAGGTGGCTCACGGGTGCTAATAGAATTCTTCGTATGTACATTGACACAACAGCTCCATCTGATGAACTTATGTTGTCGAAGTTCCCGCTCTGACATAGTTTGATATTAAGAAACCATCCAAGTTGGAAGGATGGAGAAAGGCATTAATGGCGACTAATCTCTAGGTCTCGTTACTTATCATCAGAATTTTAGGCTGTTATTGATCCGGTAATACAACGCAATAGTTATTTAGCCTATCCTGAAAATCAACAACCAGAAATGTTATCAGACTCGGAAAAACATATAAGGGCATAAGCTCTACGTCGTGCTCTAAAAGCACGCAGTGAAAAAACATAAAATGTAAGGTTATTTCAGGTTCCAGAAATAAACATGGATGAAAAGGTTTATTATGACCTTATTAACTGGCAGGCTCATGTCACAGAATCACCGATCTTACAGTAAATCTTTCATGATGAACTTCAATCTCTCATTGCTCGAGGAGAGGAGAACAAAATGGATTTTCTATGTTTACCTTGCAATATTCAAGCAGTTGAGAGATCAGTCAAAACGGTAACTGAAGCTGCAGGAAGTCTGTGCATAAAATCAGAGCGTAAACGTTTCATTGAAGCAAAGATTGAGTCCCGTGAATTTATGTCAATTTTTCAATTTTCCATAATTGCAAGGTCATTCCGTAGGCAGAAGGCAATATTCGATTGTTATGAAACTTTCTGTATTAATGTCTATAACCTTGCTAGAGGTTTTTACTACTATTGAAAGTCAAAAGAAAAATATTTTTTCGTCTTTATACAAGAGTGACCCACACTGATCTTTACTGATTTCATCTTAATTTTGAGGCATGAGAATGCTCTAATTAAATTATTATAAGTTTGATTTCTTTACCTAGCCAGAAGTTCCAAATAATTTCGGCATCTGTGAACTGAGTTCCTCTGTTTTCCAAGTTGTATTCTCACTAGGTTTCTAGTCGGTTCCATTTGAGAGATAATATCGCTATATTATCTGAGCCTCTACGAAGGGCATCCCTTATATATTTCCTGTTCCTTTGCTATATTCCGGTGAGAATTCCCTTTTGTTTAGCATGCTACTACAGTCTGAAACTTGATATGAAGGCTGCGTATGCGCCTCACGCATTAATTGAAGAAGGAATGCAGGCGGTTTTCATTGTTTTCATCTCAGTTTTTAGTGTAAGAAGGAAGGGAGAAATTTCAACATATTGCTTCTCAGATACCAGAATATTCGTTAATCTGGTTGCTTCAACCCAAGGCGTAGGTATTGCTATTCTTCGAAATCCTCCATAAACTTCGTATCAATATGTAATGTAGATTGTTCGAGAATCTACAGAATATGCCGAGACCGTTCGTTAAAAACTTTTTGAGTTCCAATTACAACATCAAGCTGAAATTTTATACGCGGCCATAACTAGCGATTTCCAATTGAAGCGAGATATTTTCGAAGTGATACCATTTCCGGTTATACCGAAAGTGGGTCATCACTTTGTTATTTCAAAGGGCAATCTACCTTTTTTATTATACATCTAGAACCGACATTTGAGCAAGGCATAAAGTACCTAAGTTGTTCGCACCTATCTGTCAAAACTTTTGACAGATGTAATTATATTTGTTATAAACCCGATTTTTGATGAACATTTAAAAATGGTAGCTCGTAGATCTTTTGCGCCACAGACACAATTTTTGCTTGGGTGGATAGAGGAAGGATGAAGAAATTTTTTAAGCAGTCTACACATGTCGAATGTTTATTGCGTTGTTTTGTATGATTTTTTCAATTTGGCCTTTTTCAAACAGCAATTACTCAATTTTTTCAAATTGCACGTGCCAATTTTTATACCGCCATCAGATGAAGCGTCAAATTTCAGATGGCATTGTTTCAGCATGTACTATAACCATCTCTTATAGTTCCGAAATAATTTGGGGATATATTGAATTTTGATGATTTTGCAAGAACTAACAGAGAATGCTTTGAAATATTTGAATCAAGTAGCTGAACTGGCTACGCCTACCTGACAGGTGCCTAAAATTAATGTACTTGTCTCTTCGTTCATTCGACTTTGATATTTCAAGAAGAATTGTTGGTAATTTGAAGTGAAAATTCTTGAAAAACACCAGATTGATAATAAAATGGCTGGTTATTCAAAGGAGGATATGTTTAATCTCTTTTGAATTCAATTAATGCAATTTGGAGGAACAAAATACATAGAAACTAGAAGAAAACCAATTCCCGAGGACGACGTCAATCAAATTAATATGCTAGCGTATTTTCGTGACAATCCACATGCGTCCATTAAGTCAGCATCAATGGATATTGGATTGAGTTGTTTTTCCATTCAAAGGATTCTTAAGAAACATAACATGCTTCCGTATTCTCTTATCACAATGCAAAAATTGAAACCAACTGACCTTCCCTATGGGCTAAATTTCTGTGAAAATTTTTTAATTCGGCTTCAAGAAGATGAGACAATTCTGCAAAAATTATATGGTTTGATGAAGCCAAGTTCAATGACAGTGGAATAACTAACAGGAGAAATCGACATTTTTGGGCCACAGAAAATCCACATTTCACATCAGCAAATTTTTTAGATGGATTACCCCTTAACATTCTGAGGGATTGCTATTACCAAATGGATGGTGCACCAGCACATAAAACACGAGCTGTAGATCAGCAGCTAACAGAAATGTTCGAGGATAGATGGTGGGGTAGTCAAGGACCAAATTTATGGCCTCCGCGTTCTCCGGGCCTGACGCCCCTTGATTTTTCTTTATGGGGCAAAATCAAGAGTGAAGTGTATCTTATTTCTGTAAGAAGTAAAGAAGAGTTACTGGAGCGCATTCATAGTGCATTTCGTAATATTGATCCTGAGGAAACTAGGAGGGCAACTCATCATGTTCGTTTACGAGCTGTCAAGTGTATCGAGCAAAATGGGGCCCATATTGAACATTTATTCAGATCGTAATTAGTTTTCTCCTATGATGTTCGCTATCATTTATTCGTATTAATGTAATTATCTTCGATGATTGGTTTTCGCTTAGTTCCTATAATTTTTATTCATCTGAATTGTAGAAAGTTGCTTCTGATGCTTCGAAATTCTATTCTACTCATAGACAGTAAATTTGGAAATTGGTTATTGAATTGCCTGCAATTTCTACCCACTAATTTTCGACATTCTAGAAAGAATTAAAAAAGAATAAATATATTTTCGTTTGAATCACCAGTGGTTTTATTCCAAATGTGTTGTATTTTTTGAATATGTTCAATCTTAGTAACGACAATTCTTGTTGAAATATCAAATTCGAAAGAACGAAGTGACAAGAACATTAATTTTAGGGCCTGTCAGGTGAGCGTAGCCAGTTCAGCTACTTGATTCAAATATTTCAAAGCATTCTCTGTTAGTTCTTGCAAAATCATAAAAATTCAATATATCCCCAAATTATTTCGGAACTATAAGAGATGGTTATAGTACATGCTGAAACAATGCCATCTGAAATTTGACGCTTCATCTGATGGCGATATAAAAATTGGCACGTGCAATTTGAAAAAATTGAGTAATTGCTGTTTGAAAAAGGCCAAGTTGAAAAAATCATACAAAACAACGGAATAAACATTCGACATGTGTAGATTGCTTAAAAAATTTCTTGATCCTTCTTCTAACCACCCAGGCGAAAATTGTGTATCTAGTGCAAAAGATCTACGTGCTACAATTTTTTTTAATGTTCCTCAAAAATCGAATATATAACAGAAATAATTAAATCTGTCAAAAGTTTCGACAGTGCCAACAACTTGGGTATTTTATGCCTTGCTCAAATGTCGGTTCTAGATGTATAATAAAAAGGTAGATTGCCGTTTGAAATAACAAGGTGATGACTACTTCGAAAATATTTCACTCCAATTGGAAATCGCTAGTTATGGCCGCGTATAAAATTTCTGCTTGATATTGTAATTGGAACTTAAAAAGTTTTTAACGGACGGTGCCGGTGGATATCCCTGTATTTCTCTCTTTTCATGAAAAGAATACTGAATAGTCAGCAATTCCAATCAAATCAGGTTTATATATATCATATCCCTATCTAGCACTATTTTTAATTAATCATTAACCGTTGTTCTGACTAAATATTTAGATCGACATATTATTGTTTCTTGTATTCTTGAATTTACTTAACTTGAATGATTCTATACAGGGTGTTTCCGTTTTAATCTGCCAAAAGGCACAGAATGATAGAGAATCTGAAAATATTGACACTTTCCTCAAGAACATACTCTCTCTCAGATGTCGTTTTCGAAATAACGGGTGTCAAATTTTCGGAAGAAAAATTATTTTTGATTAACTCGTTTAATTTTTCAGGTATTGAGCTGAAATTCGTCACCTGATTGATTTTTCATCAGTTACATGATGACATATTAAAAATTTGTCAGTTGCTTCACAGGGTGATATATTTTTCGGTGTCATGTTGACTTTTTTCCCCCAGAAGTTTTGTGCAGCACGCCACTGATCACATTTTCTAATTTTTTCAAATTACTCATTCAATCCAAAATTTTCTTGTCTTGTATTTTGCATTGTTGTCGTATCTGTCACCGTTTTTGAAGAACAAAATAAAATACGATTTATGTTCCAAACTTTTCATTAGATTCTGGCCTATTTTCCTGTCGAAACCTGCTAAAACGCACATGATGATAGAAAATTAAAAAATATTGATGCTTACTAAAAGAGCATACCCTCTCCGACGTTTCGTTTTTGCAATACAGGATGTCGAAAAAACATTATGCGGTTCATTGATTGAAATTTCACAAATCATACACCTTCACCGTGTTTTTAAAATGATATGTTTAAACTTATTGAGAAAACGGGTAATGTGTTTGCTTTATGAAGTTCAAATTAATGGCTTTGAACCACAGAATAAAATTATCAGCCGCATTGAATGATGAACCGCATCAAGATTCATAAACTAAAATTCTATGTCCGCATCAAGATTCATAAACTAAAATTCTATGTCCTTTTCGTATAAATGTTATTGAGGAATTGTCTCTTTCTATTATTGTTATTTACAGGTTCAAATTAATTATTCAGTGTTGATTTATCATTCAATTTTCAAATGGGAAATGCGTTATTTGTGCTCTCAAATGAGGAATATGCAGATATCCATTTCATTTATGGTTTGTGTGATGGTAACTCAAGACGAGCTGTCGAAGAATATCGAAGAAGGTTTCCTACTAGAAGATCTCCTAACAGAGAAGTTTCAAAAGGGTTCATCGACAACTTCGAGAATGTGGTTTGGCGAAGATTGGAGGTGATCGGCAAAATCGAAAAAGAAACGTTAACGAACGGGACATTTTAAATTTATTCACAAATAATCCACGGCTTAGTTTACGAAAGGCAAACAAACTAATATAAGTTACGTTACCATACGAAAATACGAAACCACAAGAAACCATATCATCTGTGCCCAGTTCAACATTTGACGTTTTGACCAAAAAAGATAAATTTTTACAAAACGAAGTTTTGCGGAAAAGAATTTTTTTGTCGTGAATTTTATGGACGGGCGAGTCAATTTTCACACGACGTGAAGTGGGGAACTTTCATAATCTTCACTTTTGGTCCGACAAAAATCCACGTGAGATTAGAGCCCACAAATTTCAGAGGGGAATTCAGCGTTAACGTTTGGATTGGAGTCAAGAACCGATCACTTATCAGTCAATTTTTTTTACCAGCTAGATTGAATTCGAGAAACATTTTAGATTTTCTGGAAAACGAACTGCCAGAGTTATCAGAAGATGAGCCGTTAGAACAAAGAAGGCATGAGTGAATTCAAATGGTAAGGGCTGGTCTTCATAATGCGAGAATAATTCATGATTGGCTAGACAAAAACTACCCTAACAGCTGGATAGCAAGATGTAATCGTCTGAGTCTTGATGATGTTTCTCAGAATGGACCTGTTGCATGGCCACCGCGATCCGCAGACTTGAACCCATTGGATTTTTTCATCTGAGCGCACTCAAAGACTTCATGTTCTTCAAAATGTAGATGATGTCGAAACTTCTAGGAATAGGATCATTGATGAGAGCTATTTCTTGCGCTGCAATAACGGCAATGCAATCTCAAAATCTATAAAGTCGCTTGAGAAGAGATGTAGATGCAGATTACGCATTGAACAGACTGGAGCATACTTTGAACGGTTTCTTGAGCAGATTTAGATTATTGGAGATGTTTTCTTCTTTGTTCTGTGTTAAATGATTTTTTATTGTAATAAAAACGTACTTTCCTCATTTTCATCATTTCGATAAGACTGTGGTTCAATACGACCGCAAATAAACAAATGATACATTTGAAACTCGTGAAAATCATAACAGCTGACAGTAGCGCTATCATGAAAATTTCATGATAGAAACGCTTTACTTCTTCAGAAATGATGATTGCTCAATAGGTTGATCAATTCTGATAAATTCCAGTGGAGTATTGATTTTGCTTAAGAGGGGAATCCCTCCAAAATATGCTTCGCCATTGGTTTTTCATCGTAAAAAAATATTATCCTTGATAATATCTTCAAATTTTCTGGTTCCCAACTGAATATGACAAAGAAATTACAGCCATTTGACTGTTTTAGGAGAAATCCCTCCTGATCTCATACATCATGCGTCGCGTGAAAAAAAAAAGGATTATCCTACGCCACTAGTTTCATACTTAGTCAATTTTTGAAGATCAAAATATCAAGTTTCGAAATATGTTCCAACTTACGAAAGTTATTTCAATTTTTCCTATTGAAAATTCGAAATTTGACACCCTGTATTATGGCCAAAAATTTCTGAGGCATAATTTGTTTAGAGAGTCACTTTAAATTTCGATTCACGGTCGACCAGTGAAGTTTGGTAGATTGAAATGGAAATAACCTGGACTTATGTTTCCACACGAAAATGGGCCATAATTTATTGCTTGATTCGGAACATAAATCTTATTTTAATCTTTTTTGTCAAGAACGGTGACAGATACAAAAAAATTGCAGGATCCAAAAAAGTTTTTAATTTGAATGAGTAAGTTGAAAATATTAGAAAATGTGGTCAGTGGCGTGCTGCAAAAAAGTTCTGGAGGAAAAAAGTCGACATGACATCGAAAAATATATCACCCTATAGAGCAACCGACAAATTTTCAATACGCTGTCGTCTACCAGATGGAGAAATGTCGCGAATATCGAATTTTAGTCTGATATCTGAAAAATTGAGTGGGTTATTTAAAAATAAATATCCTCGAAATTTTCACAGCCTGTATCTCGAAAACGACAGGAAGAAGAGGGGATGTTATTGTGGAAAGTGTCGATATTTTAAGATTTTCGATCATTCTGTTCATTTTGACAAATTGAAACGGAAACACCCTGTATATCGACAACTAAAAGATGCATATCATAAGTCTTTATTCAATAACAAAAAATCATCGAAATATTAGTATGGGATCCGGCTTCAGAATCAGTGCACTCATCGAGTTTTTACTGAAAACCCAAATTTTTCGCGAATTTATGATTAGGAGAATATATATATATATATATATATATATATATATATATATATATATATATATATATATATATATATATATATATATATATATATATATATATATATATATATATATATAAATCTACCAGGTTGCTAATCAAAATGTGACCGGATGTATTTTGAATTTAATTATTATTAATTTCCGGAAAAATTTTACTTGGTTTTCTGATGAAATATCATCCATAGACCAGTGTATACAGGGTAACACAAGTTGAATGGCCTATCAGACGTTTATAGAGAACTAATAATGCTATCGTTTTGGAATGTTGGTAGTTGATTCAGCAGGTCCCCTATTTTTGAAATATTTTCACCTCAATGGCACTTTCGGTTACACCGATCTTTTTGAAAAAATTGATATATCTCAAGAATGGCGGGATCTACCAAAATATTGAAAAGTGTTTTGCAAACAAGAAACCATGCAGGACATAACTCATATCCGACTGAATCTCAGTCAGTATACAGAGTGCCCTTTTTTCCGCCTCACCTTTTGAAACGAAGAAACATCTTTCCGAATTTTTTTTTAAACTTTAACCTATATTATTCTTCTATTTATTAGATTCGCCGTAAGAAAAAGTTTTCCTTACAAACTTTTTCTCAGAGATTTCATGTTTTGAGGTTATGGCGTTCAGCGTTCCCCAAAGAAAAAAATATATAGGCGTTAGGTCAGGTTAACACCACCAATTTATCTATCTTCAAACATTGAATGGTAGTAATATTCAATCTTGTCCTCAAACTCGATTTTTGGAGCTATACATCGACGAAACTCTATGTTGGGATGTTCATATAGGTACAGTGTGCAAAAGGATCAATTCTGCTCACTTTGCGATTGTGTGATTGATAAATGTACTGTATCAGAGGACTTTGTTAATAATTTATCATTCCTTAGCGTTCTGTCATCTGTCTAGTAATGTATTTTTATGGAGGGACTCGGCGGGACGCGACCGGGTGTTTAGGTGTCAGAAAAAGCTCATGCGGGTAATTTTTGGATTACAGCCTACGTATAGTTGTAGACCATATTTTCTGCAAAATTCAGTTCTAACTTCTCCCTGCATTCACGTGTTGGCTGTCTTCTCGTTAACTGAGGAACATCTGAATGAGTTGCAGACGAACTCGGCAAGCCACGGTTATGGTACTCGATCTGGAAATATACTTAGAACCACGCTCCATCACACTAGCAAATTAGAAAAGTCACTACTTTTTGTGAGAATAAAACTCTTCAACAAATTGCTTGTTAGGTTCAGAGTTCTGGCATATGAGCCATTTAGGTTAGGTTAGATTTCGTATGTGATTGTTTTATTTATTTATTATATATTACTTGACGTGTACATCCACACTCGTGTGGCTCTACGTACTGAATGAATCATTCATTCATTCATATCATTTAAAATTCGATAATTTTCATCTGTGCGATGAGCTGGTACCAAGAACGCTTTGATTCAGCTACTGATAAAGTGTCGACGAAGTCACTACAGTCCTCAAAATATCCATAAAAAATTCACCATTCAATTGTCATCATACACAAAATACGAAAATCTGTTGTCCTTCGAAAGTGTAAACACATTAAAACTAAATTTATTTCGAAGATTTCTTTCCCTCGTTATATTAGGATTTCGGTTGGTTCAAAAGTGTGAGTTATTCCAATTAAAAACCCCCTCATTAGAAAATTTGGCTTCGTCCGCCCAGAAAATTCTCTTGAGAAAATCTGGATCTTCTTCTATTATGAGAAGAAGGATCTCACGCAGTTATATTCGAAGCTGTGGATCGTCAACTTGTAGAGTCTGTACCAATGAAAATTCATAATATGAATACTACTATGAGGAAAATTCAGATCATGCTCTGCTATTACCAATGATGCACGTGGATTAACATTAAAATAAGCTAGAACGGCAATTTCATTGTCTTCATTGTTGACTACAGGCGATGAAAATGATGTCCTTTTCAGGGCCGTCATTGTCGAAAGAAAATTTGTAACGTAATTCCTGAATTTTTTATCTGTCATAGAAGGCATATTTGGATATAATTCGTTAAATCTCTTATAAGTTCTACTCACATGCCGTCTCGCATCTCCATTAATGAAAAATAAATTGAGTATTTGCTCATTTTAGTGACTAGCCATTCTGTTCGAATTAATTCGACTCCCAGTTAAAACAATAATAATTTGTTATCTATGCTCTGGGATATGTCTTTGCACGTGCAGAAATCTAAGCCTCCTTTGCTAACTTCAGGTAGGTACGTAAAGCTCGTTAAAAACTTGAAATCTCAGGTACAGGATATGCATGGAGAATTTCATTTAGTTTTTACGGCGACTCTAATGAATGGAAAAAAGTATGGGTTACAATTTGAAAAAACTTGTTTTCGATGTTTCTTCGTTTCGAAATATGAGGCGGAAAAAAGAGCACTCTGTATACTGACTGAGATTCAGTCGGATATGAGTTATGTATCGCATGGTTTCTTGTTTGCAAAACACCTTCCATTATTTTGGTAGCTCATCATACTCGTAACATATCAATTTTTCCAAAAAGCAAAAAGTCGGTAATTTTCAAGTAAAAGTGGAAAAATTAATGGAAGAAACAGGCTAGACTAATGTTTTAGATGATCTTGTGATTGGAATAACAATTGTTATCGAACTACCTATCCATTTACAGAATGTAATATATTCAATAACAAAGTTGGCATGCACTTTCGGTATGATCGGAAGTGCCATTGAAGTGAAAATATTTCAGAAATAGAGTTTCGGACCAGCTGAATCAACTACCAAAATTTCAGAACGATAGCATTATTAGTTTTCCATAAACTTCTTATAGTCCACTCAACTTGGGATACCCTTTATTAAGACTCTGAACAATCACGGTTGCCGTTTCATGATTGGCCGCACCTCTTCGCAACCAGTAGTACATAGGTATGATTTTGTATGATGTAGTAACTGTTTCATTTGAAAAAATTTTACGAAATTATCAAATGTCATAAAAAGTTCTGCAAGGGAACGTAGCCCTTATCCGCCTATGATGTTCAAGGTATCTTATTAGCGATCTTCATCAGAACTCGATGAACGGCTTAGTCGTGAAAGCATAACAGACAAAATGTGTCATATTAGCAGAGAATATCACAGTTTGCCTTATTTCGTACATACACACAACCAAAAGCATATGGAACCACTCGGTATTTCACATTATTGATTGTTTCCAACCATGGATCTTCGACTACTTGTGAAGAATGAAGTTTTTTGTTGTAAATGAACTGAATAGTATGATAAGAACGTTGAATTATCACCACATGTTCGGGATATTTTACGCAGTCGTCACCGACATTTGAAACATTGAATTTCAAAATTTGAAAAAGCCTATAATCATAATTGAAAATGCCATACGTTGGATTGTCCGATGTGCAGAGGGGTCGAATAATTGCTCTCGTTGAAGAAGGAGTGATACAGAGGGACAAAGCGGCCACAATGGGGGTGATTTCAAAATCTATGCCTGATACGTGGAGCTATAATCTCTGCAAACTAGGCCTAGAGGAATTCGTAGGAAGATCACTTCTAAAGAACAAGACCGCCTTTGTGCCAAACAGCAAGACGAAGCGCTAGTGCGTCGCACCCCATACTCCAAATGCAATTTCTGGAAGCAACAGGCATCAGTGTATCAGTCGAAACGATACTTCAAAGACTTCGTTCAAGGTGTTTGTATAGCAGAAGGTACTTAAGAGTTCCAGAGCTAATCAGACAACAAAAAATTGAAAATTTAATTGGTGTATCGAGCACCAAAATAGGAATATTGAGAATTGGCGAAATGTTTTTTTTTTGGATGAGACCAGAATTGATGTTCGATCAGATGACCGCTGGATTCGGGTTTTGAGGAGTCGTGGAAGACAAGCTAGACCTCGAGCAGCAAGATAAATTCCGAAATACCAAGGGAGAAGTTTGATGTTTTGAGGTGGCATTATGCTGGGAGGCAAAACTGATTTGATTTAGTTCTTTGTGAGTGTAACGGCTAGAAATTACGTGGACCTAGTACTGAAGCCCAAAGTGAAACTCTGGCTAGGTGCCCACGCTGAGAATTCCACTTTTATGCTAGATAATGCTCCTCCGCATACCAGCAACCTCGCGCGACATTAATTTGAAACATAAGCAATCGTTATTTTGGACTGGCCAGCTTTCCCCTCCAGATCTAAATCCGATTGAACATTTATGGGATAATCTCAAAGGGAAAATTAGATCGTACAGGATAATCCAAGAACCCCACAACAGCTCATCGAAGCCGCCACAGAAGAGTGGCAGAATATCGCCCCAGAGGAGGTCGAAAACCTATCCAAAGCATGCCTAGACGGATTCAGGCTTATATCAGAGCAAGAGGAGATGATAGAAGCTGCTTAGGTCGAGAAGAAAATTTTTAATTTTTATACTACATGCGGAAAGAGTCTCTTATTTTCTTTAATTTGTTGCTTTCTTAAAATAAACCTCAATTTATTTCTTTTTTCAATTGAAATATCTCGAAAGGAATCAATTCTAACAATCCTTCGAACTATTGAAAATCCCTGACGTAATATTCAAAATATTTGGTGATTCCATATGAATTTGGTTGTGTGTATTTTATTCCGTCAGTGAATCGTAATTAATCTTTTACTAGCCAGAAATCATTAACTCGTGCACTCTAAGGAACATTGTGCCAAATCTGCAGACAGATGCGGATACAGAATTTAGATTATTCCCTCAACGTGTTAATCAAGAAGTACAATGGTCTCACATAAAATTATCTAGACTATCTCATGTAGACGACTAAATTTCAATGGTGACGTTTACAGATAACGTTAATGTTCGCCTCCGGACAGTGATGAGCTTGTTACAGTTATCGATCGCTTCAATGTTCCGAATATAAAATTAAGGATGCTTTTACTGTGTGGAAATTGAGTATCTACTGGGTGTTCCTGCTAACAGTGGAAAAAAAATTAATGGTAGATGTGACGTGAATAATTGTATTTACAATGAGTGCTTATATATATAATTTTGGTGTGTGTCAGGAAAAACACAAGTGTGAGCTCAGGAAATGTAACAGGGAAACCATAGTATTTTGTATATGTTTCAATAAACGAGTGAAAAAACCTGAGGAACAAACTCGTGTCCCTGTCGCTATTGCACTATCAATAGCTTGTCTGTTTATGATGTGTTAGTGACGTGTGTACAAAAAGAGTACCAAAGATTTTTCTGCTTAGCCGCTTCATTCTCTCTTGCATTCCATGATATCTTCGATAATAAATTAAGTCTTCGATGTCCAATCAATTATAAATAGACCAATCCAACTTTTCTTCTTCAGTAGGATGGAGCTCGATCAGGATTCAATCTGCCAACCATCAAATTAAGTTTCTAAGGCTTTGAGAATCCAAGGAAGAATTTTACTGAACAAATAACGACTCATTACATTGCTGTTGAGAAAGAAATTTTGTTAAACTAAAGAAAATATATTCACTGAAACGTTTTCATTTCGATTTCAAATTAATTGCATGATTTCGACCAACTCTGAATGAATGTTAATTTTGTTTGCAACTTTTTTGCATAGACATGTGACTTATTATGTAATTAAATCTCTTGACAACAGTAGCGGTGTAGGTAACAGCAATATTATTAGTAAGACATAGGATCGACCTCAATTAATTCAAATCATTGGCTTCTGCAAGTTTCTTCAAATATAGTTTCCGTTTGTGAATGCTCTTCCAATGTATCGTCAAATTCGGATGAAGGCCCTCAAATATTCCTGAATTATTAGATTCTTTTGTTCCGTAATATTTCTAAGTATGGACTCAAATGTGTCGAAAATCTTTTGAGGATTTATAGTTTTCTGAAGAACGAATGAATGTGCTTATTTCACAATGTTCTATTAGTTGTTCCTGGATATTACATTTCTCCAGCAAAGTGAACTTCATATCAATGCTTTTTTGAGTTTCCTAATTTTGAGTTTTTCACTTAAATATACTGAAATATGATGAAACGTCACCTCAAAAATAGGTACGAAAAACAATGAAATCTCTTTCAATTCACAACCACAAATCTGTTCGTATTTTAAATAAATGTTCATATTTAATTTTCGTGAACAATATTCATTGAATGGATTTGATTGTCGAAGTCAATTGTGGCTTGGAGTGTCTAATGTACTTCCACTTTTCCATCAATAGTTATCCACGAAAATTGTAACAAGTATTTTGTTGAAATATCCATACTTTTTCACTGAATACTGAGGTTACTACAGAATCTGAAAACAAAAACGAATGATCAAAAAATATAACTGACAAACTCATCAAAATTTTCAGCGTTTGTTCATGTAAGCTAAAATAGCACAGTACGGACGAGTTGTAATCTTCAATTTCTTCTTCGAGAGCCAATGCTGCATTGAACATTCTTATTATCAATGGCACGTTGGGCATGTGCTGCTTGTAGGAGACCTCTGTTCTAACGGATCTTTGAGATACATAGGACATGAGAAAACGACGCGTAAAATTAAAGCAATTGAGGAGTGGAGAAAATATCAAGGATATTTTGTTATTTCCAGTTTCTTAAAATTTCTATTGATATAGGGTAGGTTAGGTTAGATCTCGGAACTGGCCCCGAAGAAACTATAATTTTTCTTAACTAGAAAAACTTCTGAGAACTGATTCATTTCGCTGAATATCAAGATCTGGCATGAAAATCAAATAAGGCTGTAATAGGTCGAGGTATAACTCATGGCAAGGGTAATCTAATTCTCTGAACGATTATTGCATCATTTTCAGGTATTCTGTTCATTACAGTCACTATCAAGATTTTTTATCGAAGAAAAAACTCAATCTATTCAGAAAATTTTGAAGGTTCTCTGAGTTAAGGATGATAGTAAGGGGAAATAAGGGATATCTTTTCCATTTCTTGAAGTTCTAAATAATTCGAACTCTCTCGTATTTTTTCATTCTCTTCAAAGGAGATTAGAGAGAAAACCAAAAATCTTCAAAGGCAGAAAACCATGAAAATGAGTGAAAATCAGCTCCACTCACCTCTATAAAATGATTAAACCGACTTGCGAATTTCTTTTCAACATTTGCGAATACTTTTGTTGTCAAAACTCTGTATTAAGTAATGGTATTCATCCACAGTTCTTTTTAATCTTCAGGTTATGTGGCATAAACTTTTGTCTTAAGATGATTTCTCCAAAAATAAATCACAAAGATTCAAGTCAATTAACCCGGCTGGCCAATCAAATTGTTCAAAAATTTGGAGTAGCAACCTCTTGCTGAAAACATAATGTATTATTCAATCCTATTTCCATTGCGATCATCTTCGATAACGAAAGGCTCTACAAAATTATTTCCATTCATTTCCACCCTAACGTACTACTTCTGTGGTGTTTGTGTGTGAGCCTATACAAACCAATGAGGATTTTGCGTATTTCAATATCGACAATTATGCCTCTTTTTACATCACTGAACATGAAGCTGTCGTCAGAAAAGACAGATGGAATTTGTAATATTTCGCGATACTGTGGATACGAGTCGTAGTTGCGAATTTGTCGAGATAATCTTCTCAGGGAAATGGTATGTATAATCTGAAACCAACTATCCGTGACTGCCACTTCATAAAAAACGGACAAATAGCTGTTTCTTAATATTCACCGAACTAGTTATTGAAAATTCATCAACCAAGAAGTTTACATTCCTATGACTGGCTGCTTTCCCGATTATATTTATTAGATATTCTTGCTCTTGCTTTGGCACAATTATTATTTCAAAAGTAAGTCAACAAAATTCCGTCCTGTTTTTAGTGTGGAAAGTCATGTTCGAACTTTTTATTACAAATTAAAATGATTATTGTTTCGCAAATATTGAGAAAACTTAAATAACAGCTGGGTAAGTGCGAAAAAAAAATAATAAAAATAATTCCGCCCGATGAAACCTAGCAAACAGATTGTTTAGCGGATTATCGGAATTTTCGTATAGTCCAGTCAAAATATTTTGAATGCTGATGTTTTGGCAAATATTACTGACGCTTTACTATCTGAAATCGAGGACAACGAGAAGGTGAGTTTAATGTCTGACATAGCCATACCCAAATCGTACATACAGCTCAATTCCAGAACATCTTTCCTAGCAGACAGCTGTGATCGAGTTGCGAGGTTCAAATGGTACTAATCTGGGGATATAGGAAACTTGGTATTGTATTTTTGCAAAAAAATTGGACTCCTGGCTATTCACAGTACATTCACAGGTGTTTTGAAATTGTCTGTGAGAAAATAATAGTGAGACGACTATGCTTTTTTGTCGGCTGAGCACTGCTATTCTGCTAGATAACGAACGAAAAAACTACTATTTCAATCATCAAATGTCTTTGTTTGTTTGGTATCAGAATTTGTTGAGATTTTACAATTAGTAGAAGCTGCTCAATTTTTATGTTTCATGTAGCAATATCTGTGATGGTAACTTAGTAACGTCTCAACTAGAATGCCATACTAAACTTCTGAAATTTTCTCCAAATGTAATTAAAACAATTTCCGTCTTTGTACAACGCTTTTACAAATTGCTTAATCATACCTAACTTAATATGTAATGGTGGAAGTATGATTTTGTCTCTGCTCACCAGCGGCTCCCTTATTACGTTGGCTTTACCGACAGTTAAAGAATTTCTTACAGGCCAAACATCTTGTTCCCAATGAAGTTGCTTTGCTCTACTATCCCACATACAAATAAAGCAAGGGTATTTTGAATATCCACTTTGTTGGCCATTTAAAAAATTAACCATTTTTAAATCCACACAGATCGGCCATTGATGCTCAGAGTATTTAATTTTCTCTTAAACTAATTTTACATTTTCATATTCCTCTTTGAGTTTCATTGAATGGGCAATTGGAATTGATGCAAATTTATTTCCATTGTGCAATAAGACGCATTTTAAACTTCTTTTGCAACTATCAATAAAAAAGCGACATTCAGTAGATTTGTACTCGTTTAAACCCATGTCTATAAGCAGCTTCGCGATATCATTACAATACACTAATCCTTCATTTTCACTAAAAATTTTTAATAACTCTTTTTCTCGCGTTCTGTATGTTGTAATTGTTACTGTTGTTGCCAATAAATTTTTTTCTTTCAATCTTGAGGCTAACAGTTCTGATCCTTGTTTTGATAAAATGAGTATTATCACTGAGTTCATTTTGAGAAAATAAGTTTAGCGTAGATGTTTCACCCTCCCATTCACTTCCACTAGTAGATGGTCCCGATTTCTGTGAATTTGGTAACATCATTGTTTCTGAGGGCATGCGAATTACTTTTGAAATGTATATGGGCCGAGGGAGATTTTCACTGTGTAGAACCGGACATTTCGTAGACTGTAAGTCTGGGTATCTCCACGTTTGATTTCGAATAAAACCTTTAACATCTACTACGCAAAAGTAACAATCATCTAAATGATTCGTTGGCTCCATCCAGATCATAGAAATACCAAAGTCAAATCCAGAACGTTCACCTTCTTTCCACAACCGTAAAGACTCAACACAGGACTTACAAACTTCATTAGAAACCCATGGTTTACCTAATTTGTCCATTTTGAAACCAAAATATTCAACATAAGTCTCCTTGACAAAGTCTGTGATATTTCTTTTTGTTTTTTCGGTATATAAACACCGCAAATATAACAAAATAAATCACTACAATATTTACACTTTCTTCGTGACGAACTCATATTTTAGACTAGAAGACAAATATATAAGAATATTTTAGACTAGAAGACAAATATATAAGAATGGACATTCAGTAATTGAAACAAAATATTAATCCATGACACTTTATCCAGATTTACGTGTATATTGTTGGCAACCCTTATTCAGCAGATATTCATTTTTATCTATAATCAACCTACGCAATTATGACGTAAATGCATTCACCTATAAATATGTGCAGCAATTCCATTGCGAATTAAGTTCATTTCTATATTCCAAACAAGCAACCTCTCAAGTGTATAATAAATAGTGCCATAAGTTAAGTTAATTAAAAACAACGTTTATCTACGATTGTAACCAAAGTGTACTTTCATCTATTTTACATAATTAAAGAAACATATTCAAGTTCCAAGTTTTATTCCAAGTGTCTGATTCCTGACAAATTCTCAAATCTCAAATAAAGCCCTAGTGTGCCGGTAAAAGTGCCACATATCAAATAAAGTCCTAGTGTGCCGGTAAAAGCGCCACATCCTACAAGTTTCGTGCCTTTCCTTCCTGAAAGCGTCACTGGTGTCAGAAGTCCTGCAGTCCTGCTACTTCCCCCTTGACTGTCGCTCCCAACCGGGAATACGACATAAAAATTGGTGTCAGAAGTGGGATAGAAAAAAAAAAATTTTGTTATCACACAGAAGTGATATAGAAACAAAAGTTGGTATCACATCGTGGGATAACGAAGTATTTGGAAAACTAGCAAGTTTCTTTGGGTAGAAGACCATTGATTCGCCTACCTCCAAATCATTCCGAGCAAAGGAGATCTTCAGGTAGAATACTGTACGATCGTCGATATTGCTAGAGGAGCACCTCGTCGGAAGACCTTCCTGCCTTGCATCGCCATCGAAAATCAGATACTCATCTACAGATCTTCAAGAAACAAGAAGAATCTTCAACTGGAACTACAAGTAAGCAAACATTATTGCATATTCTAGTGCATTTCTCAATTTTAAATTAAAATTTGTATTGTCAATTGAACAAACAAAACAAACAAAATATTCTCTTATATAACTATGGCTCAAAAATCAAATCATGCCTCACCAAACCCGAGTGTGGACGGCAATGAATCAGATGCTAGTGAAAATATCGAAATATTACCTCTATCTGTTCTTTTTAAATTCATTAAGCCTTTCACTGGAGATAGAAACGAACTTCACACATTTATAACTAACGTTAATTCAGCATTTTCATTAGCACAAGTGAACCAAAAACCAAGTCTTTTCTTATTCGTGGTATCACAACTAACTACAAATGTAATTAACGAAATCGATATTCAAGACATTGACAGTTGGTATTCTTTAAAAACCCGACTAAAACTTTATTACAGTCAAACAAAACATGTCGCACAAGCTCATGAAGAACTTGAAAATTTAAAACAAATGTCAAACGAAAATATTTCCAATTTTTTCAAACGAGTTGAAAAAACAAAAAACGAATGTATCCAAGCTGAACTTCTAAATTCCGAAGCAAATGAATTCGCCGGACAGAAAAAGGCGATTCAAAGAACCGCACTACGAAGATTTATAATTCACTGCAGACCCGAAATAAGTCAAATGCTTAGGGCACGAGATATAAAAACTCTTAATGAAGCTTACGATTTAGCTCTTCAAGAAGAAAAAATTTTAAATTACGTGAAACCTCACAAATCAACCAATTTATATTGTTCAATTTGCAAGATGACAAATCATCCAACACAAAATTGCAAAAAGAAAAAATATACAAACTCAAATCTAAATACTAATCCAAGTACAAGCAAGAAAACAAATGATTCCCAGAAATCAAAATATTTCTGCTCTTTCTGTAAAATACCAGGTCACTCTATAGAATATTGTAGAAAAAATTCAAATCCTAGAGTGAACCATTTAAACGAATCAGGTCAATCTCCGATGGATGTCCCAGAGATCCAAGACCAATTACAAGAGACATTCAACGACAAGAATCAGAATCACGTCGAACTTCAACAAATGTTCAAACAAATATAAAAATATTTAAATACAGGAAATTCCTTATGAACGGATAAGTCAAACATTAAATGCAAATAATCTCGAAATATTGACTTTTTACTTAGAAAATTCGCCAAATAAAAAAATAAAATTTCTTATTGATAGCGGAGCATCTATCACAATTATCAAAAATACGGCATTAATTCCAAGCGAAACAATATTAAATACGAAAGAATTAATTCAAGTTCGAGGAATTCATCCAAAAACAAGTATCGTTTCATTAGGTACAACAGTACTATCATTGTGTCTACCAAACGCAACAATTACGCAAAAAGCACACGTTGTTTACGAAAAAGAAATACGATTAGACGGCTATGACGGAATATTAGGCACAGATTTTATGAAAGATCACCATTCAGTTATTGATTACAATAACAATACAATAAAAATAGATCATATCATATTACCATTCAAAGAAGATTATATTCAAAACAATATTGAATACGCAAATAAAATTATATTATCTGCAAGAAGTGAAACTATAGCAGAAGTTAAATTATCTAATTGTTTACCATTAGGAATTATAATCAATCAAGAAATACAAAGAGACGTACTCATTCCTAATACCTTAGTAAACAATAATAATCAAAAAGCTTATATACCTATTTTAAATTTATCACACAATAAAATCATTATTGATAAACCAACATTTGAGTTAGCTGAAATTATTCCTGAAGAAATTGTTAACTTAACACAAGTCCAGCCAACGAAGCGTGGAACTTTACTCAACAATAATTTGAGACTCAATCATTTAAGCAAAGAAGAGAAAGAATCTATTATGCAAATTTGTCAACACTACTCTGATTTATTTTATCTACCAGGTGATATTCTTACTACGACAGATACAATTAAACATTCAATTACTACGTCGTCAAATGCACCTGTTAACGCAAAATATTATAGGTATCCAAAAATTTATGAGGAAGAAGTTAAAACTCAAATTAATGATATGCTAAAACAAGATATCATTAGACCCTCATATTCTCCTTATTCAAGTCCTGTTTGGGTAGTTATGAAAAACAACAACCCCATAGCAAAAAGAAAAATTACAGATTAGTCATGGACTATCGTAAACTAAATGAAGTTACAATAGGGATAGTTACCCTTTGCCAAATATTGAACACATACTAGACCAACTTGGAAACTCAATTTATTTTACAACACTAGACTTAGCGTCAGGTTTTCATCAAATCGAAGTCCAAAGAAGAAGACAAATATAAGACAGCTTTTAGCACCCTACTGGTCATTTCGAATTTAATAGAATGCCATTTGGATTAAAAATAGCCCTGCTACATTTGTCAGACCAATGCAAATAGTATTGTCAGGATTACTAGGCATTTCATGTTTTTGTTATTTAGACGATATTGTTGTCTATGGTTCATCATTACAAGACCACAATAAAAAACTAAAACAAGTTTTTGATCAATTAAGACTTCATAATCTAAAACTACAACCAGAAAAATGTAACTTTTACACAAAGAAATAACATATCTAGGTCATTTAATTACAAATCAAGGTGTAAAGCCAGACCCAAAAAAATTGAAGCTATATATAATACGGGCACACCGAAAAATACAAAGATGATCAAAAGTTTTCTCGGATTCATAGGATACTACCGAAAATTTATAGAGAATTTCTCACAAATTTCTAAACCATTAACCTCCCTTTTACGTAAAAATACTAAATTCAACTGGGGAGAATCACAAGAAAAAGCATTCCAAGAATTGAAACGGATTATCACAAGCGATAAAATACTTATTTATCCAGATTTTCTAAACCATTCACTCTTACAACAGACGCATCAAATGAAGCTATTGGATCAGTATTATCTCAAGATGTCAATGGACAAGAACGACCAATCGCTTACTACTCCCGAACTCTGTCAAAAACAGAACAAAATTATTCTACTACTGAAAAGAATTACTAAGTATAGTAGACTCATGTAAACATTTCAGACCTTATTTATTCGGTTCAGAAAAATATTTATTGTCACGGATCATAAACCGTTAATTTATCTCAAAACTAGCGCCGATCACTCAGGTAGACTCGGACGATGGCAAACATTACTCATGGACTATAACTTTGAAATAAAATACAAAAAGGAACTGAAAACAAAATGCGGACTTCTTAAGCAGGATCCCGTTCGAAAAAGTAAATGTATATCGTGAAGAAATTGAACTAGAAACCAATAATGACGAACTTAGTTTCGAAAATTTTCAAATATATCATCAACAAACTATAAACACTAAAGAATTAAAAACTTCTAATTTGCCTTTACAAAAGATTAAAAATCTAGTCATTCCATTTTCTTTAGATTTATCTCAAAGAAACAATTACTACAATTATGTTAATGAGCGTATAAAAATATACCTACTAAAAATCGAATTACTGAAGTATGTATGTCAAAGAAACCCGACCAAAATATTTCTTATTTTTATAAAAGAATCAATAAATGATTCAATCACATACAAACAATTATTTGAAACAATGAAACATTTGAAAATGATATTGGATGTGAATAAAATTGATAATTTCACTATTACAAACATTCCAGATACGGAATTAAAAATAAAAGTGATACTTTTCACAGTTTACTAGAATATTTATTCAGAAACAGAAATTATGAGATTTTAAAACATCCTAGAACATTAATCACCGATAAGGATCAAATAAAACAAATTCTTTATGACAATCATGATACTCCAATCTCAGGTCACCAAGGCTTTGAACGAACTTATGATAAAATAAAAACTATTATTATTGGGACAATATGAAACAAGACATAAGAGATTATATCAAATATTGCGAAACATGTCAAATGTCAAAACTGATTTTAGAAATAATAAAAGCTACTACCTCCAGAAGATTCACTGAACAAATAGCTTTGGATATAGTAGGACCTTTACCAATAACGAAAAATGGCAATCGATTCATATTAACAATTCAAGATGATTTAACAAAATTTATTCAAGCATTCGCCATGGAAAGTCATGATGCTCAAAATACTGCCATACATTTCTTGAAATTTTGTACTCAATACGGATTTCCCGAAACTATTCTAACTGATCAAGGTACAGAATTCACCTCCAAAACAATGAAAGAATTAAATAAAATGATGTCTATGAAACATAAATTAACTACTCCTTATCACCCTCAAACCAATGGAGCTCTAGAAAGGACTCATCTCACACTAAAAGACTACTTCAAATGTTATGTAAACAAAGACCAAAACAATTGGGACGAATTTATGAATCTTGCTATAACACAAATACTCAAAAAAGCACTCAATGCACTCCATACGAATTAGTATTCGGACAAAAAGCAAGAATTCCAAATATTATAACAAATCCTAACGAAAAACCAAATTACTCTGAATTAGCGAATGACATCGCGAAAAAATTGAAATCATCACGAGCCGCAGCTGTTGAAAATCAAATAAATTCTAAAGAAAAATCGAAAGCTCATTATGATGAAACGCATCATAGAACTTATACATTCAAAGAAAATGATAAAGTAATTCTCTGCGACTCTCACGCAAAAAACACGTCTAAAAGACTCTGCAAAAATTTCGAAGGACCTTATAAAATAATTCAAATACATAATAATCAAACTGCTACTTTAGAGATAGGAAATAAATTGAAAACCTATCATTTTAATCAACTGAAACCATTTTATGAACTTTCAGATAATGCAAACGAACAAAATGACTCCGATATGGACATTGATTACGATCCTTCACTGGACGTCCCAGGTCCTAGCAACCGCCAATGATTTTAAGATTACTGCGATAAACGAATCGTCAGGCATATTATTTCAAGACCTAGGACAAGTTAAACTATCAAACGAAGTTTACACTCTATTAACCTTTATAAATCTTACGCATATCAATGAAAAGATTACTATTTTGAATAATTATTATAGTATATCTAAAGATATTTGCAACTTAGCAAGGTCGAGTCACATAAGCAACGATTGTTACAATCAGCTGAAATATATCAGAACAAAACTTAACTCAATTCAATCTTTATTCAATATTGTCGCTCATAAAATCGACACATACACTACTCGACACAAACGAGGCCTAACAAACGGCATTTCTTACGCAACAAAATGGCTCTTTGGAATACCAAACTCAGACGACGCAGATTTCTATTCAGACTCAATAAATCAATTGATAAATAATCAAAAACAAACAGATGTTTTAATGCAACAACAAGTTTCTATCATATCTGGAACAATTACTAATTTTAATAATTCCTACAGAGGATGAACGAAAACGTAATTACTTTGAATAAAAATTTGAAAAATTTCAATAAATTCCAAAATGATGTCTCACAAGTTATAAACGAAGTTGATACTGAGATTCAAATATCAAATCATTTAATACTTTTAATAGAAATGTCAGACGAACTTTCCTCTTTACTGAATCAATACGTCAACGACATATCCCTAATATCCAACGGTATCATTAATTACAACATATTACAACCAGAAACGTTGTATAACGAATTACAAAAAGTCTCTACCAAACACTCGTTACCAATTCCTTTAACAATCGAAAATATTTTCATGTATTATAAAGTTATTGAATTAAAATCATTCATAAGAAATGATATATTGGTAACTTCTTTTAAAATACCCCTCGTAAACGGCGACAAATATGAGCTCTACGAGATGTTTCCTTTGCCAGTCCCTCATACTGAAGACACAACATTATTTTCTTATATAGAACCAGATAAGCCATATATTATTATTTCTAATAACAAATATTACTATGATTACTTAGACCATTTGGACAACTGTCTTGAACTTACCCCTGCTAAATGGTTATGCAAGAGAATATCTACTATTAAGAAAATAACTTTAGATATTGAAAATTGTGAAGTACAATTGTTAAATAATAATCATATGAAAAATTTACCTAAATCATGTAAAACAAAAAACTTTATTGCTGAGTTAGAAATATGGCATAAACTCAAATTTAACAAGTGGTTCTATAGTGTGACTTTTCCTACGCAACTCTCAATAGTGTGTCAAGATCCACAGTGACGGAGAGAATTGATAAATTAGGAATTTTAGAATTACAGCCAAATTGTAAAGCTTTTACAAGTAATGTTATCTTAGAAATAGAAACTTATATTGGTACTGATGAATTATCAAATGTTTTACCTTTAACAAACATTAACCAAGAAGATTGTTGTAAACACTTGAAGAAAAATATTTCGCTAAATGGCATAAAATTAGAGCCAATCAAATTAGCAAATCTTGACTTAAAAGAATTAAAATATGCACAGCATAAACTCAATGAATTTGATGAGCAATTACAAGCTCAACTAAACAAACCTTTTATTATAAAACGATCTTCATGGTTCATATCTATTCTGTATATTATTTTAAGTATTATAATCTTAATAATTATTTTAAGAATACTTAAATGGTTTGGAATTATCAGTCTTATGAAAAGTTTATGTTGCTTTTCACCAAAAGAATCAAAAATGTACAAGGATGTTTACCTTGTTTTCAAATATTCAATCAATGCAATCAGAAGCAAGAATCTGAACCATTTAAAGTAACATATCATAGGAAACAATACCCTTAGAATATTTAACAAATTTGTCAGAACAAAAGGAGTCTCCTCCTCAATCATTAAGAAGGTCAAAACGACTAAGTAATAACTTCAAAATTCAATCTACTTAATAATGTTGAATTATTCTCCAAATTTTTGTTCTGATTAATAACTAACAAAAATTTTAATTAACCCCGAGATGTTGGCAACCCTTATTCAGCAGATATTCATTTTTATCTATAATCAACCTACGCAATTATGACGTAAATGCATTCACCTATAAATATGTGCAGCAATTCCATTGCGAATTAAGTTCATTTCTATATTCCAAACAAGCAAATAGTGCCATAAGTTAAGTTAATTATAAACAACGTTTATCTACGATTGTAACCAAAGTGTACTTTCATCTATTTTACATAATTAAACAAACATATTCAAGTTCCAAGTTTTATTCCAAGTGTCTGATTCCTGACAAGTTCTCAAATCTCAAATAAAGCCCTAGTGTGCCGGTAAAAGTGCCACATATCAAATAAAGTCCTAGTGTGCCGGTAAAAGCGCCACATCCTACAAGTTTCGTGCCTTTCCTTCCTGAAAGCGTCACTGGTGTCAGAAGTCCTGCAGTCCTGCTACTTCCCCCTTGACTGTCGCTCGAATACGACAACAATATGTACTTAATCTTGTAAAATAACTGAGATCTCAGCTGTTCTGTGGAGCAAGGGGTCTGAGAGTGGGGATCAGGTGATGTTTGTATACGCGAAAAAGTTGCGCAGAAGCCTAATCATGACTGGAAAATTAAATTTTATTTCTAACAAGCTTAGAATTGTTCAAAATATAAGAAATGCAAAAATCGTGAAAATACGAGTACATTGAGAACTTGCATGAATATATTCGTAATCTGGGCACTTGAAAACATAAAAATTTGCGATGATATCTAGGGCAACAATAAAAAAATTTTTTTTTGTAGAGCTGTGTATTCGTCTCAAACTTCGCCGCTACGGACTGATGCCTGCTTCTATTCTTCCCAACACATTCGGAACATATGATTCGAATACCTGGAAATGATTCACAATAAATTTATTCGCTGTGTTCCAACGGCACCGTAGATAATAAGATAAAAACTCATGAATGGAAACATCTTCTGAATTGACGCTCGTGAAAATTCAAATAAATGGGTCTTCCGTCTCCTGGGGTGCCAGAAACATATTCAGGTTTATTTACTGGAGCCTAAGCACTTAAGAGGTTCGGCAATACGAAACGAAAAAAAGTTCTTCCATTAAAATCTACATTTTGTGTTCGCACATTTTTCTGTAAAGCTTGGTTTCTAGAATAAAAAATGATACCAAATGTCTTTAGCTTTATATAAGTGGCTATTCTGGAGCTCCTGAAGGTTTTTGTCCGAAATTTCATATTTCAGACATCGGAAGTCACCACCGATAAGATATTGTTCAATTTCACTCACTTGCAATGATATCATTGGAACTTCGATGAAAGTCAAATTGTTCATGAACAGTTTAACATGCTCTTGTTTCTACCATATAGTAATCGTTGAGCTAAGGCAAGGGATGGATTGATATTGATTTTTAGGTTTATATGCACTTATATTTATTTTCGTATTGAATTACTTTATTGTATCACAGAAGAGCAATATTTGGACTAATTCAATCCGTAAATGTTTCTCGGTATGGGCTCACGAATGCTAAGGATATTTTTCATTAATCTGTTCTATTGTAATGATAGGAATGTCAATGATAAATGAAGGAAAATGCGATTCATACTTATTCACTCTTATTAGTTACGCGTTTCGGCAATACATCATCACATAGATACTTAATGAAAATTGAACCAAGGTACTTCAAATTATACAGGGTGTCCGTGAATTGCGTGTACAACGTTATACCACAGATTCTTCAGCTCGAAATAAGTCGATTTAGGTCAACTTACCTATATGAAAAGTCTCTTCGTTTGGCTGCTAGAGGTCGCCAAATCCAAAGATTTTTTTTCATAATTTTCAAATAATTCGAGAACGACTCGATCGATAAAAACCATATTTGATATATGTAATCGGGTGCATCATTCACGTTTTTTAGTGATCCACTCAATGACCTCGGCGTTTTGCCAGTGTACCTAAAAACTCGAACGTGTTTTTAATCAACCATAATTTTTCAACTGTTTGCGTTTGAGCAAAACTGTTTTAGACATTGAGTAGCTAGACTTATTATCAAACTTTTTTGTATCTTGAGATGATGATGAGTGGTCCAATCACAGAAAACAGTTTTTCAATTTCATGATTTCATTTCTTCAACCACTTAGCAAGTAAAAAATATTACATATTGACCATGTTGGCTTTGGATTTGTTTCTGTAGTCTGGCATATTGTCATTTTATTATACTTGACTTCTTGTTGACAAAATGATGTTTTCTAAGTTGCTAAATCGGATCTAGCAAAAAGAAAATTCAATGTTCATTAGTACAAAAATCGAAGAATTCGAAGAAAAGATTTAATAAGCTTTTCACAGTAACTTTTTAAAAATATGAAAACAGGTTGGCCAGTTGGAAACTAAATAAAGAAAAATCATGAAAAAATTCAATGAAATTTTGTCGAAATGTGTATTTTGATGAAAAAAATTAAATTTGAAAATTTCTCCCTGATAAATGACGTTTAAGTGGAAGCTTTAGCACTACAGATGGTTCAAAAATCGAATTTTGTGTGGAGGCTATACCCATATTGAAACCAAATTTAATGAAATTTTGTCGTATCATGAAAATGAATGACATTTCACCCGTATGGGTAAATTTTAAGGAGAAGCTCTGTACTAAAATTCCTTAATAATATATTAGTTGTTTTTTCAGGTATAAGATCTCAATATCGTTTATGTGTTATGTCAAAATATTTCCTAAACATGTTCTTTATTTAATCTTCACCATTTCATAGAAATTTGAAATTTCATGAAGTGTGAATTATTGTTGAATACTGTGTACTTTTCTAGGCTCAACAGAGTTCGATGACGATATTCACACAGTTTGTGAGATTATTGTCTCTTAAAAAGTTACAGTGTTGGAAATATTACGGATGGTTCCTCTAGCGCAACTTAAATATCATTTTGTAGAATTATATTTCTCATTGAAATTTCCAGAATTTCATCAAAATTCGTTGAAAATGATTTCTTCGTATGAATATCTTCATTTTTCTCCTTCGGAGGGGAATATCTAGCAAGTAGATTCATGAAAAAGATCTCAGAGTAACAGACTTAGTTTTAATTACTGATTCTGCTTTTGTGTTGTTAATATAAAAATGAAAAAAAAATCGATATTACGTATAGCTAATCACATTTGCGTGCATCGTCGTTGTCGTTATGGTGAGTATGTTAACACGATAACTCGCCTAATTTAGCATATATTTCCATAAAATTTATATAGGATATGTATATTCAAATTCGTAGCTTTCCTATTGAGATCGGGGTCTAGTGGTGATATGTAGGGATAACTCCCGTACTAATGTATACAAACAACAAGGATTGTGTGGTTTTCTGAAACCACAGTAAAAATTTAACTTTTTCACATTATAGACATGTACTTGAAAATTTTTGGAATAATATTCCATTAAGGAATATATAATATAATATTAATTTTATACTTGGAAAATTGGAATGATAATGGGTAATGATAAAAGTAGACTAAGTCTCCAGCTAATATTTTTATTAAGCTCTGTGTCTTACGAGTACGACATATATAATACTTAACAATTATTTAGATTATATTCACATATTTAAAACTGCAAATAATATTTTCTAACGTTGAGTCATTTTGATCCGTTTTCAAATTATTTTCAATCATTCAATTAGCCATCCCATCGTCATCATGATGTAACCAATATTTTATGGTAACTAACATACGTGAACAGTGACTTATATTCGATTTTTTCAATGTATCTAGTAAAAACCGCATCGATCGTTGTACCATATCTCGTGGTGGGTATATTTCTATCATTTATCATTTCAAGATTAAATACTTCTCTCAAGTTATCAATGAGTGGAGCAGATTCTTCTTTCTTGAAGTCTGTATTAAAATCATCAGGCAAAAGACATTTACATTAAACATTGACAACAACAAACAAAATAGCGTGGTGCACTGGTACAAATGAGTAATAGTCTAAACACTACACGGTCAGCTGCTGCCAAATATAGGCGCCGCCATATTGGCTTTGGCTGCTCTGACGAGCGCCTTTCACTCTATCCCTACTCCGCGGCCAACCATCACGCGACATGCAACACACAGACGAAAAATTTTGAGACGATATTATGAAAGTTTCACTTTATAAAAAATTCAAATACTTTTGTGAGATCCAAATTGGAACGAAACTCAATAAGTTTTTTGGTGTAAGTTCCTGATGAAGAAATAATGTTTTTGACAGTTTAACCATAGATATATGACGTTCACCAGGTTTCTTTGGCACTACACATTATTGTGAAATTGACTTTTTCTATGGAAGCATACTAGAATCGATACCAAATTTAATGAAAAGATATCAGAATAGGTATGTATTTTGAAAAAGAACGTAATCTTAAGAACTTCACACAGAAAGATAAATTTCAGGAAGTAGCTCTTTACTATAATTCGTTTAAATTGTAATTCTAAGTGTACAGGGTGGACAGACATTGACATTTTAGTACTCTTTTAGTAGCTTCTTTCGCGCTTTTGGGTTATTTGGAAATTTTGAAAATTTTGAGAATCATGCGCTGATAGCTCGAGTCATGTAAAAATGCTTTTGACATTCTACAGGCACGTTTTTACCTTAAGGGGGATTCTGGTCTAGAGCCCTACTTTTTGGGTATTTTTTAAACTAGGATGAAAAAAATATTAAAAACATTTTTACTATTCGTTTTTTTCCATACAATTTAAAGGCTATGAAAAAAATCAGAAAAGAAGTCGAAAATTCATCCATTGGTAGGCCGGTGAAGTGTGGATTGCCTTCAAACGGTGCTACCTGGTTGACATGATTCCAACACTTGTAGTGACCTAAATCGAACGAACAAAAAATTCTTAATTAGTAAAAACGTCGCTATATCTTGTATATTGGCCGAAAATGAAAAATTCACAAAATGGCGTCCACTTGAAAGAAAAATTTTTACCTTTGTTTTTTTTTTATAATTTTCAGATTTTTAAAATACTTCAAATTAAATTCTTCAAAATCCAAAGTCCACGTGATAAAGAGATATATGGAGAAGATTCTCAGAAAATTTCTAAGGAATCAGTCAAATAGAACTTACGATATCGTGTCAAATACCTCAACAAAATGAGTTTTGAGAAAAACGCGTTTGAAGTTTGTGAAAGATTTCCAGTAGAATACCTCAGACAATATTATTTAATACTCACTTTGGATTAATTGGCGATTCCATATCCATAGATTGAACCTTCTCCTTTCTCAAAATCGAGATTTTGTGAAGTTCTTTCTTCTAAACGAGCTGCTCTGCCTGCTTTTGAAGCAGCAGAAGCTCGTAATTCAGAGCGATTAATCCTCGACTGGCTTCGAAGCTGCGTCACAAAATACGCTGTATCTCCCAAAATAATTCTGATTTTGGAAAATTCTTTTAAGAGCATATTTCCGAAAGTTGAAATATTTGAATATATGCAAAAAATCTGCTTTTTCAATTTTGTAGACCAGAATACCCCCTTAGATCTAACTACGAGTGCAATTTTTCTTCGTCTGATAATTTTGGAGTTATAATGCAATCTTGTGGATTTTTGAATATAAGTTATTTTTGTTGAACAGGGTTTTTCGTCTTTTCAATAATATATCACATGTGCACTCAATTTTTTCATCCATGATGTGTTTTAGGGAAAACCAAACATGGTATAACTTTTTTCTCATTTTAAGTATTAAATTTTATGTCCATTAACAGAATTCACATGGAATGATTGAAATGGCTTGAGTATGTTTTGTATATTTGACTCTATCTACAATATTTCACATAGTGGCAGAAGTAAAGCGACGAAATCTGTCGACCCTCCACATAGCCTTTTGCCTTAATCCTTAACTATTCAGCGTCAAATTAGTAATCCCACAAACTTGGACGGAGATCTCTGGTCAATATTTTGCCTCAAAATTTCATTTTCAATGAATTTGTTATGAAAGTTACATATACTAGAAGAAAAATAGTGTTCAAGAATGAAATTTATTCAAATTACAGTTTTCATAAGATGCAACACGAACTTGACATTGAAAAAAGCGTTTTTGTAGGAACTATGTCGCAGAATAACTGACACACATACTTTCTGAAATTAAAAATTGATAAATAGTACGCATGATGTCTTTACTTGGACATGATTCTAGCGAACATACATTTCTTGCATTCAGAAGATGTCAGTGCTTCCTTTAATGAAGAGGCACATTACTGACAACGTCCCGTTTTTTATCCTCTACACCTTGGCCTCGACCAAATAAGGGAGCTGGTTTTGGTGTACCAGGAATTTTTGAAATAATACGCAGAGCCCTCCAAATGGAAATATTTCTTGGGCGTAATATTTTAATTTTCATACCACGGCAGGTCGAATTTTACCCGAATTGCACGAAAATGATATTAAAATAGAAAACAACTCAACGGATTTAAAGTTGTCAATAAATCTGTAGCTGATCGAAGATTAGATGAAATTGGAATTAAATTCAATTTGGTTTTTTCAAATTATGTTTCTGATGAAGAAATAATACTTTTGACAGTTTAACTCCGATATGTAACGTTTAACATGTTCTTTTGGTACTACAGATTATTGTGAAATCGACTCTTCCAATGAAAAAATACCCAAAATTTAATGAAATTTTGTCAGAATAGGAATTTTTTCTGAAACTTCACACGAATAGACTGATTTCAGAAATTAGCTCTTGACTATAAGTCGTTTAAAATTATATTCTGGGTGTACAGAATGACAGATTTTGATATTTTATTATTTTTTCAGTATCTTCTATTAGGTTATTTGGAAATTTCTAAAATTTTGAAAATCACGTGCCAATACCTCGAGTTATGCAAAAATGTTTTTGACATTCTACAGACAGGTATTCACATTAAACCTAACTACGAGTGCCATTTTTCCTTGTCCGACAGCTTTGGAAATATAATGCAAACTTGTGGATTTTTGAATTTGAGTCATAGGTTGATTTGGTTGAACAGGGTTTTTTACCTTTTCAAAAATATATCACATATGTACTCAATTTCTTCATTAGTACGTGTTTTACTGAAAAACCGGATACGGTATAACTTTTTCCCCATTTTATGTACTAACTTTATGTCCATTCACAGAATTTACACGAAATGATTGAAATGGCTTGAGTATATTTTGTGTATTTGCCTCTATTCACAATATTTCACATAGCGGCTGAACTGAAATCTGGTGTCCCTCCACATAATCTTTTGTCTTATTCCTTAACTATTCAGCGACAAATTAATAATCCCAGTATCTTGAATATAGAATATTCGACCTCTGGTCAACATTTTGCCTCAGAATTCCGATTTCAATGAATGTTACATTAACTAGAAGAAAAATAATAATATTGAAGAATAAAATTGGTTCAATAAAGATGCAATTCGAACTTGATGTTGAAAAAAGCGTTTGTGCAGAAACTATGTCTCAGGATAACTGACAGACATACTTTCATTAACCAATTATGAATAGTACGCATGATGTCTTTATATGGTAGTGATTCTAGCGAACATATTTTCCGTGCATTCAGAAGATGTCACTGCTTCCTTTCATAAGGAGGCACATTACTGACAACGTCCCGTTTTTAATCCTCTACGCCAGGGGTGCGATCGATCAGTCTATCGTGAGTGCTTTTTGACTAAATTTCGAGAAGAAAAAATTCTTCAATAAGTAGGTAACTAAACTACAAAAATTAATTACGTAATACAATAACACTCTGTTAGCGACAAAAGGCGGCTTTATCAAAGGAACGCGCAGTACTTTTCAAAGAAAAGCCGTGTTTTTTATTCTTGCCGCTTTTCTGGAAATTTCGTGCGGTGCGTTTGATGATGATCATTTCAATAACGATTGGGAGGGATAATTTTTCTTTTGTATGGTGAAGGATAAGTGCATTTGTCTAATTTGTCGTGCGTCAGTTGCGATACCTAAGCGTAGTAACATAGAGAGGCATCATAAAACGGTTCATAAAAACTATGGAAAGGAGTTTCCATAATCTTTTTCACAGAGTGAATTAAGAAACCGAAAAGTACATGATTTGATATTTCGTTTGAAAAAAGAACAAACCATGTTTACAAGACCAGCCAAACAATCAAAAGCTGCTACGATCGCGCCATTTAAAACATCTCATATATTGGCGAAACACAAAAAATCATTCGAAGATGGATCGGTTCTGAAAGAAGCTTTTACTGAAGCGGGTGAGACTTCATTTGGAGATTTAAAAAATAAAACAGAAATCATGTTTGCTATAAGAGAACTTCAGTTATCTCCTCCGACTGTCAAAAGGCGTATTGAAGTCATGAATCATGGCAGATAAACTAAAACATATCATGAAATGTACATACCTTCATTTACAGTTCTACGAATCCACCGATATGACAGACACTGCCCAGCTGTGTATTTTCATTTGGATGGTATTCAATGACATGTTGGGTAGGGAAGAATTTTGGACAATCATTCCTCTGGAGGAGAAAACCCGTGGCGAAGACATATATGGCAATTTCTTCAATTTTGTTCAAGCTACCAATACATAAATTAGTGTGCATAACAACCGATAGAGCACCAGCAATGACTGGAAACAAAAACGGTTTTGTGACATAGTGTCAAGCTAATGAAGATTTTCCCTAAATTTTTCCATTCCATTGTATCATACATCAACAAGTTTTGTGTTGGAAAGTTTCAAACACGAAGTAAATTATGGGCATTGCAACAAAAATTGTGAATCATATCCAGGCACGTAGCTTGCAACGGCGGATCTTTAAGTTGCAGATGGAAGATAGGGAGTCAGCTGAACACACTGATTTAATTATTCACATGAACGTCAAGTGGTTGAGTTGCGGAAAATTCCTAGATAGATTTCAAAAATAATTACCCGAAATAACAGCTTTTCTAGACGAAAGAGGTGATGACACTCAGATGTTGATGAACGAAAAATGGCTGACTGATTCGGCATTTTTGACTGACATCAAAATGCATTAAAACACTATTAACTGGGAGCTTCAAGGTAAAGGGGAAACTATTATTGAGATGAATAGCGCAGTAAACGTATTCAAATGCAAATTGCAACTTATGATAGATCAACTGAAAAGAAAGGATCTGAAACATTTTCCGTCTTCGAAAGCAAGCATTCCTCAATTGAATTATGATACGTATGGGGCAGAATTATTAAATATTTTGGCATAAGTTGAAATGCGTTCTTATGATGGCAAATATAGCATCATTTATGAGTAATAATTTTTATGTAAAAACATTGAGGAAATAGCTACTGAAATAGCAAGTCAGTTTAATACGAACTCATGTTCAGTTGAAAATGAGTTGGTGCAGATTACATCTGATATACATCTCAAAGCAACAGTATCTGATACAAATTTCTAGTGTTTTATATCTGAAGATAAATATCCGAATACAAAACAATCGCCCTTCAACTGACGGCAATGTGTGGGTCAACTTACTTGTGCGAGTCTGCATTTTCTGAAATGAAGATAATCAAGTCCAAATATCGCAATCGACTACTTGACGATCATATGTCATTATGCTTGTGATTAGATTGCAGTGGTTACGTACCATCTTATGGAAGGTATGCTGAGGACATACAGTGCCACGTTTCAACATCCAAAAACACTGCTTAGTTGTGTTTAACACTATATGTAACTCGTTGTTTCGTAACAACCAATAAACTCGCAATTTTGAATATCTACGAGATTTCTCATTGATATTATAGAGAAGAATCTAACTGAACCTAACCCTCACCTTGCCTAAAATAATGTATATTGTGCGGAAAGCTAATATCTATATATGCTACGGTACCTAGGTGGGTAGGTAGGGTGTATCGTGTATGTACGACAATCCTGCATCACTCATACTTGCAGCCTCTCAGAGTCGATCGCAAGTAGTCCAAAAATATGGAGGTGGATCGCCAGCAGTTCAAGTTTGAGTACCCCTGCTCTACACCTCGGCCTCGACCAAATAGGGGAGCTGGTTCTGGTTTACCAGAAATTTTTGAAATAATATGGCAAAGCCCTGCAATTAGAAATATTGCTTGGGCGTAATATTTCAACTGTCCTACCACGGTACAGTCAAATTTGAACCAAATCGCACGAAAACAATTAAACTCATTAAAAGGTATCGATACATCTTTAACTGGATGAATATTAGATGGAACGGCATAAGCCGCAGTCAGTTCCGCAAATTTTCATTGAGACTTGATAGAGTTAAATTTGACTCAGCCCTGGTAGTAAAAGTTAAAATGTTTAATTCTTTTCAGATGTAGAAACTTAGTAATACTTCTATCCCATGTCAAAATATTTGCTTTGGGGGAACTTTTTATTATCTCCCATTTATGTGTTCATTGTAATAACGCAAAATACTAGTTTGTAGAATTATATTTCTCATTGAAATTTCCTGAATTTCATCAAAGCTCGTTTTAAAATCTTTTTTTTCTTCGGAGGTGAATATCTTGCAAGGTGGATCATAGAAAATGTTACAATCGGGTTTTCACGTACTGATTCTAATTTCATGTTTCATCATAAAAAACAAGAAAGCAATCGATGTAACATAGGGTATGTTACATGTGTGTTTTTGTCGTTATTGTCGTCGTTATCGTTACGTATGTATGTGAACACACTCTGGTAATTTAGTTTTGATAAAATATTAACAGGATATGAATATTCAAATTGACAGTTCTCCTTCTCCATATGAGGTCTATGGATGAAATCTAGGGGAATGCACTGGTACTACTGTTTGTTTGAAATTTGACTATTTATATGAAGCTATACTCTAATCGAAACCAAATGTATTCAAATTTTGTGAGAATGTATATTTTGAAAAACAATGAAAATTTAAGATTCCATCCGGATAGATGAACTTTGAGAATCAGCTCGTACAAAACAATTCTCTAAAAAAATATATTTTTGGTTGTACAAGGTGGACAGATATCTACGTATTAAAATTGCAGCTATATAACATATTAGAAAATATTACGAATACAGGAAGACGATCCCTCCATCTCCTTCTTCTTGCTTAAGGAGTGCATTGCTACAGAAATACGATTCAAGCTAGTTTTCAAGTTATTTGAAAATTTTGAGAATTCTTGGAATCAGTGAAGTTCAATTATCCGGTTGTTTTTGAGGTTATGTAAAAGTTCTAAAGGCACTTTTTCACGAAGAATCGAACTACTTACGATTTTTTTGTTCAACGGTCTTTAAGTTATAATGTAAATTTGCGTTTCTTGAAATATGAACTACATCCAACTTTGATTTTTCAAACTGAGTTATTTACCTCTACGGAAATATGTCACATGTGTACTCAATTGTTCATCTCTTAATGGAAAATTGAATTTTGTGCGATAGCTCATGTTATGATAGTTCGTCAATTGATTCTTGCAATTACAATACAGATAAATTATTTCAATTTATTTTTATCAAGTTACAACTATTTTGTGAATGTAGTATCGTTTGTAATAAAGAAGCGACCGTATAAAAATTTTGAAAGGTTTGATATGATTGAATTAGGGGGCAGTGCCTCCGCCAAGTCGAGCGCGAGGCAAACACTACCTTACCATTCTTTACTGGAACTATATCACCGTTTTTTCAAGCCCTTCTTCTGGATAGGACCTGAACGCAGAAATTTTTGTCATCCAGTAAGCTATAATCACATACTTGATATCCAAAATTTCAAGTCTGTAGGTCATTTAGTTCCGAAGTTAAGCGAAAGCCAAGTTTCACATTTATGACACTCACTCACTCACTCATGATCATAAGAATAGAACCAGTACCTTCGATAAACTCAGAGAGGTGAAATTAGATACAGAGTTAGGGTTTAATGGCAACATAAAGGAAAAACTATAAAACTAGGATAACACTGGTCTACAATGGTTTTGTTGCCCTAGATATGAAAATGATTTTGGGTCTATTTATGCACACAATTCGTGAAACTATCAATGATTTTGTAGGATTTGCTCTGATTTCTTTTTAAATCCTTATTTTCATTTTATATAACAAAAATCATAAAACAAGAAACAAAATAACAGATATATTTATAATGTCAGTTATGTTTTGAGAAATTCGGATACATCGAAGAAAATAAAGAGGAAAATGTCGAAAATATATTTCATATTTCCATAAAACGCCTTTTATGAGCTTTTCTTCTATAATTTTCAGGGACAATCTCTTTTCAAAGACCAGCAGTAATCTGCCACCATGTGACAATCCCATCGACCATGATACCTTTCTTCCATCACTTTTAGATCTTGATGAAACCGCTCTCCCTGTTCCTCACTATAATTTCCTAAATTATCCGGAATTTTATCTAGATGATTGCGGAGATAGTGTAACTTAATACTCATATTTGCTCCTAAAGTCTGAAAGTTTGTTAGCATATTTTGCACAATTTCTTCATAATTTGCTGCTTTATGGTTACCTAGGAAATTTTCGACAACCAACACAAAACTTTTCCAAGCTTTACTTTCCGGAACAGTCATAACTTTGATAAAATCTGAGTCTTTCATCAATTGCCGTATTTGAGGACCATCAAATATTCCACCTTTCAATTTTTCCATACTAAGCTTCGGAAATTTTCTGCAAATGTAATCAAAACAATTTCCGTCTTTGTTCAACGCTTTTACAAATTGCCTAATCATACCTAACGTAATATGTAGAGGTGGATGTATGATTTTGTCTCTGCTCACCAGCGGCTCCCTTATTACGTTGGCTTTACCGACAGTTAAAGAATTTCTTACAGGCCAAACATCTTGTTCCCAATGAAGTTGCTTTGCTCTACTATCCCACATACAAATAAAGCAAGGATATTTTGTATATCCACTTCGTTGGCCAAGTAAAAAATTAACCATTTTTAAATCCACACAGATCGGCCATTGATGCTCAGAGTATTTAATTTTCTCTAAAACTTATTTTACATTTTCATATTCTTCTTTGAGTTTCGTTGAATGAGCAATTGGAATTGATGCAAATTTATTTCCATTGTGCAATAAGACGCATTTTAAACTTCTTTTGCATTTATCAATAAAAAGGCGCCATTCAGTAGATTTGTACTCTTTTAAACCCATGTCTATAAGCAGCTTCGCGATATCATTACAATACACTAATCCTTCATTTTCACTAAAAAATTGTAATAACTCTTTTTCTCGCGTTCTGTATGTTGTAATTGTTACTGTTGGTGCCAATAAATTTTTTTCTTTCAATCTTGAGGCTAACAGTTCTGATCCTTGTTTTGATAAATTGAGATCACGTATTAATTAAATCACTGAGTTCATTTTGAGAAAATAACTTTGTCGTAGATGTTTCACCTTCCCATTCACTTCCACTAGTAGATGGTCCCGATTTCTGTGAATTTGGTAACATCATTCATTCTGAGGGCATGCGAATTACTTTTGAAATGTATATGGGCCGAGGGAGATTTTCACTGTGTAGAACCGGACATTTCGTAGACTGTAAGTCTAGGTATCTCCACGTTTGATTTCGATTAAAACCTTTAACATCTACTACGCAAAAGTAACAATCATCTAAATGATTCGTAGGCTCCATCCAGATCATAGGAATACCAAAGTCTAATCCAGAACGTTCACCTTTTTTCCACAACCGTAAAGACTCAACACAGGACTTACAAACTTTATTAGGAACCCATGGTTTACCTAATTTGTCCATTTTGAAACCAAAATATTCAACATAAGTCTCCTTAACAAAGTCTGTGATATTTCTTTTTTGTTTTTTTGGTATATAAACACCGCAAATATAACAAAATAAATCACTACAATATTTACACTTTCTTCTTGACGAACTCATATTTTAGATTAAAAGACAAATATATAAGAATGGACATTCGGTAATTGAAACAAAATATTAATCCATGACACTTTATCCAGATTTACGTGTATATGTACTTCAATATTGTCAAATAACTGAGATCTCAGCTGTTCTGTGGAGCAAGGTCTGAGAGTGGGGATCAGGTGACGTTTGTATGCGCGAAAAAGTTGCGCAGAAGCCTAATAATGACTGGAAAATTAAATTTTATTTCTAGCAAGCTTATAATTGTTCAAAATATAAGAAATGCAAAAATCATGAAAATACGAGCACATTGAAAACTTTCATGAATATATTCGTAATCTGGGCACTTGAAAACATAAAAATTTGCGATGATATCCAGGGCAACAATAAAAAGAAAATTTTTTGTAGAGCTGTGTAATCGAAGATCTGGAGTACTTGGTTTCCATTTTTAGGCCCTTATTTGAGAACCTCTGGATAAGGTTAAGATCAGAACGCAGGTATTTTCGTCATCCAGAGAATTATATTCATATACTTAAAATCTAAAACTTTAAGTCTGTAGCTCATTTAGTTCCGAAATTGAGCGAAAGCAGTTTCGCATTTATGACACTCACTCACTAACTCAATCATGATAGTCAGAATAGAACTAGTACTTCCCATAAACCCAGAGAGCTAAAATTTGGTACAGAGTTAGGGTTCAATAGCGACATGAGGGTGAAACTATGAAAACTACGATAATCGAAGAACTGGAGTACCTGGTGACCCTGATTATAAAACACAAGAGCCAAACCTAACTATTAAAGATCGACATTCTGCCTTTTCAAAGAATGATCAATTTGGTGGACTGCATTATTTAATGTCAAAACTCGAAGGTCGGATGTTTCTGATAAAGAACCCTTAGCTGGTCTCAGCTGAATAAAAGCGACTGTCATTGCAAAAAGCCAGCGTAGTGGGACATATCTTCTAATTTAATCTAGCCTATAGCGTCCCACAGTCACTGCTGGGCGATTGCCTCCCCTTCTCCTTTCAATACATATTTAAAAAACTCTGGATAAGACTAGACTGGATTTCATATTTATACTCACAAGTTAAGAAAGAGAAATAGCGAATGGGCAATACAAAAAACTGTTTCTAATGTACAAGAATCAGAACCGGAAAAAAGAAAAGGGAGATTTGTAATAAAAAAAAATCTACTCCTAAAAAGAAAAAAATTGTCAAATGAAAAAATCTAATAAACTAAATCAATATGCCCATGTTTCTTCAAAAACAAGTGAAATCCCATCAAAAACATTCTGTGAACAATAAGCCAAGGCTCGATGGAGCTGCTTATTTATCTCTAAAAAGTAATCTACACAAAGTCGTGTCAAGTCTAAGTTTCCTTACTGCGATTTCTTTATTATTTTAGTTACTGTTGTGTGACTTGGCCGTTGAACATTCTTTATGCATTGTGGGTAGGTACAAGTCAATTTTGTTCACACGTAATGTTATATCTGTTGTAACTACCTATGTTTGTTAAGCAACTTTGTCTACTTTTCAGATTTAAACAAACAGCTCTATCGAGACTTGGCTAGTTTTTTACAGAATGTTTTTCGTGGGATTTCACTTCTTCCTGTAGAAAAGCATATTGATTTATTTTATTAGATTTTCTCATTTGACAATTTTTCTCCTATTAGGAGAAGTTTTTTCACTATTACATTAGCAACAGTTTTTCGTATTGCCCATTCGCTATTTCTTTTCGTAAACTTGTAGTATAAGTATAAAAGCCCGTCTAGTCTTATCCAGAGTTTTCTTTAATTTTATTTATATGCGTATTGAAAGCAGAAGGGGTGGCATTCGCCCAGCAGTGACTGTGGGACGCTATAGGCTAGATTAAATCTATTATCGTGGACTTAATCACTATCTCAGCTGTTAGCTGAATATAATTTACCTTTCCCAGATTTAGCAATCAAAGGGAATAGGCTCGATTACAATACACTTGACATAGATTTCCTAACTATCCTACATGTATTAAGAATTACAGCTTTTTCCATTTCTATATAGGTATTTTAATGCAATTCTAATTTCTTAAGGCTATCATGCAAAGTTTTGGGTATTAAATCAGTCGAGGATACGATGGCAGGAACAATATCTATTTTATCGAGGTGCCACATCTGCTTGATCTCAATAGCAAGGTCTGTGTATTTAAACTTTTTCTCCTGGAAGTTGTTCAGCACGTTGTTATTATTCGGTATGGCGACGTCCACTAGCATTGCTGTTCTGGCTCTCTTATCATACACCACTATGTCCGACCTATTATTCGTCACCATTCTGTCAGTGATAACAGGCCTATCGTAGTATAATCTGATTCAATACGGGCGCCGGCTGATACTTGTAATATGGCTGGAAGGTGTTCAGAAGTCCGTACTTGTGTGCAAGTAATATGCTGTATAGTCTCCGATCTTATATGGCATTTTCTGCACTTATCTGTTTGTAATGTTCCGTCCTTCATTATAAATTTTTTGTAATTGTTTGTAGCGATCACTTGGTCTTGGATGGCCATAAGGAATCCCTCTGTTTCTGCGAATAATTCTCATTTCATCAACCATTTGTTGGAGGCTTCTTTGTCGATGTGTGGTTGATTAATCTCATGGTGATCTCGTCCATGCAATTCCTTTCTTGACCATTGCTCTTGTTTTTCAGTATCTGATAGGAACGGTAGTTTCAGAAGGTCATCTCTGGTAGCAAGATTTAGTGGTATATATCCCCTTTCAGCCAACGATACCACTATATGGAGGTCAGAAGTGAAAGCTTTTGCACAGAAGATTTCTCTGAGATTTTTTATCTGTTCGGTGTGTAAATTGACAACATCTATCAATCCGCGTTCTCCTTCTTTCCGCTTCAAAGTTGTTCGTATCACAGATGATTTTGGATGATGATTGTTGTACTTTGTCAGCATCGTTTGGGTCTGCCTTTGAATATCATTCAGTTCTGTCTTAGTCCATCTGATTATTCCAAATGAGTAAAGCAACACTGGAATGGCGTAGGTGTTAATTGCCTTGACTAGATTCCCCGAGTTCAACATCGATTTCAGCACAGACTTCAGACGCTGACTGTAATATAAACGAATCTTCTCCTTTGATTGTTTTGGTCTAGCAATCTGGCTTGTTGGTATCCCAGATATTTGTATGTTTCGCCATCTCTCATGCACTGTATAATATCACCGTTTGGAAGTTGTGTTTCACCATCTATGACTTTCCCTCTTTGAATGTTCAGGGTCTTACATTTTTCAATCCCGAATTTCATATGAACATCTGCCGAGAACTCACTGACAGTTTTCAGCAAATAATCCATTTGCTTCTTGTTCGAAGCATATAATTTGATGTCATCCATATACAGCAGGTGGGAGATTGTATGATAATTGCTTTCTGCTTTTATCCTAAATCCAATTAAATTATTATTTATTATCGTGGACTTATGCACTATCTCAGCTGTTAGCTGGATATAATTTACCTTTCCCAGATTCAGCAATCAAAGGGAATAGGCTCGATTACAATATACTTGACATAAATTTCCTAACTATTCTACATGTATTAAGAATAACAGCTTTTTGCATTTCTACATAGGTATTCTTATGCAATTCTAATTTCTTAAGGCTATCATGCAAAGTTTTGGGTATTAACCCAGTGGAGGATACGATGACAGGAACAATATCTATTTTCTCGAGGTGCCACATCTGCTTGATCTCAATAGCAAGGTCTGTGTATTTGGACTTTTTCTCCTGGAACTTATTCAGCACGTTGTTATTATTCGGTATGGCGACATCCACCAGCATTGCTGTTTTGGCTCTCTTATCATACACCACTATGTCCGGCCTATTATTCGTCACCATTCTGTCAGTGATAATAGGCCTATCGTAGTATAATCTGATAGAGTCATTTTCCAATACGGGCGCCGGTTGATACTTGTAATATGGCTGGAATGTATTCAGAAGTCCGTACTTGTGTGCAAGTTTCTGATGGATAATGTTGCACACTTGATTATGCCTGTGAAGATAGTCTGTATTGGCCAGTTGTTCACATCCGGACGTAATATGCTGTATAGTCTCCGATCTTATATGGCATTTTCTGCACCTATCTGTTTGTAATGTTCCGTCCTTCATAATAAATTTTTTGTAGTTGTTTGTTATTATTATTATTATTATCGTGGACTTATGCACTATCTCAGCTAGTAGCTGGATATAATTTACCTTTCCCAGATTTAGCAATCAAAGGGAATAGGCTCGATTACAATATACTTGACATAAATTTCCTAACTATCCTACATGTATTAAGAATTACAGCTTTTTGCATTTCTATATAGGTATTCTTATGCAATTCTAATTTCTTAAGGCTATCATGCAAAGTTTTGGGTATTAAACCAGTCGAGGATACGATGACAGGAAAGATATCTATTTTGTCGAGGTGCCACATCTGCTTGATCTCAATAGCAAGGTCTGTGTATTTGGACTTTTCTCCTGGAACTTATTCAGCACGTTGTTATTATTTGGTATGGCGACATCCACCAGCATTGCTGTCTTGGCTCTCTTATCATACACCACTATGTCCGGCCTATTATTCGTCACCATTCTGTCAGTGATAATAGGCCTATCGTAGTATAATCTGATAGAGTCATTTTCCAATACGGGCGCCGGTTGATACTTGTAATATGGCTGGAATGTATTCAGAAGTCCGTACTTGTGTGCAAGTTTCTGATGGATAATGTTGCACACTTGATTATGCCTGTGAAGATAGTCTGTATTGGCCAGTTGTCCGGACGTAATATGCTGTATCGTCTCCGATCTTATATGGCATTTTCTGCACCTATCTGTTTGTGATGTTCCGTCCTTCATAATAAATTTTTGTAGTTGTTTGTAGCGATCACTTGGTCTTGGATGGCCATAAGGAATCCTCTGTTTCCGCGAATAATTCTCCTTTCATCAACCATTTGTTGGAGGCTTCTTTGTCGATGTGTGGTTGATTAATCTCATGGTGATGTCGTCCATGCAATTCCTTTCTTGACCATTGCTCTTGTTTTTCAGTATCTGATAGGAATGGTAGATTCAGCAGGTCATCTCTGGTAGCAAGATTTAGAGGTGTATATCCCTTATCAGCCAACGATACCACTCTATGTAGGTCAGAAGTGAGAGCTTTTGCTGAAAAGAATTCTCTGAGATTTCTTATCTGTTCGGTGTGTAAATTGACAACATCTATTAATCCGCGTCCTCCTTCTTTACGCTTCAAAGTTGTTCGTATCACAGACGATTTTGGATGATGATTGTTGTACTTTGTCAGCATCGTTCGGGTCTGCCTTTGAATATCATCTAGCTCCGTCTTAGTCCATCTGATTATTCCAAATGAGTAAAGCAACACTGGAATGGCGTAGGTGTTAATTGCCTTGACTAGATTCCCCGAGTTCAACATCGATTTCAGCACAGACTTCAGACGCTGACTGTATTCTGAACGAATCTTCTCCTTATTATTATTATTATTATTATTATTATTGAAGTAATTTAAGGCCGATGACAAGTCCTATAAAAGCCTAATAACAAAAAATAATTTCTATAGTATTGCAAGCACAGTTTAGCCATAATTAAATATGCACACATATATAATAACTAAATCCACTTAAGTCAAAAATTAAGTCTAATTAAACAAAAGGAAGTCCAATCCATTATAATTATAAGATATGTCCCACTACGCTGGTTTTTTTGTAATGACAGTCAATTTTTTTCAGCTGGGATCAGCTGAGGGTTGTTCATTAGATACCTCAGACCTTCGATTTTTGATATCAAATGAAGCGGCCCACCAAGTGGAGTTTTTTTTGTAAATGCGTTATGTCTATCTCTAATAATTTGGTTGAGCTCTTGTGTTTTCTAATCAGGGTCACCAGGTACTCCAGATCTTCGATTATCCTTGTTTTTATCGTTTTCTCTTCATGTTGCCATTAAACCATAATTCTCTGCCAAATTTCATCTCACTGAGTTTATGAGAAGTACTTGTTCCATTCTGATGATCATGATGATCAAAAAATAATTTTTGGTTCATATCTTGTATTCTACAATTAGTTCGGTTCTACATATTGAAGTGACTGTTTGAGGTAAAATCCATTTTTTCATAACTTCATGAACATTCAATACATTGGCATTTGACTAATTCTAAAAATTTTCAAAACAAATTTCCAAATAACTAGGGAACAATAAAACCCAGCTCAAATTTTTTTGTCCCTAAATAGAGCAGGGAGTTGAGAGTCGTTCTACCATTTCGCAATATTTCACCTAGCTGCAGAACTGAATAAACCTGCACATATCCTTTCATCTTAACCCTTATGGGTGTACAACTTTGCTACCGCTATTTGCAGTAGATGGTTGTAGTGGTATATGGTAGTTGAAATAAATAGATTATAGATGCCAAACAATAAGGTTCGGTTTTCGTAAACATAAAGTCATCGAACTATTAGTCGATTTGTGTCTACATCATAAAGTTATTCTCGATTAAACATGTCAGCTTACGAAACAAATTCTCGGGAGGTTTTAATGTTCTGTTTTAATGAAGAAATCTGTGGTACAGACTCATCAAATGCTCTCGAATAGTGGTTTAAACGCTTGAAGAATGGCGATTTCAACATCGGAGACCTGCATGGTGGTGAAAGAGAGAAGGTACCGGTATTATGCAGAAGTTAAAAGTTGGATCGATTCAAAAAATGACCAGTTTTCTCAACGCGGGATTCATATGCTGCCCGAAAAATGAAGAAAGTAATGAACAGCGATGGACAATACTTTAAATCATAAACGTAAAACCAGGTTTTTACAATAAAGCTTCGAATTTTGGAATAAATGGCGGAAGCAAAGTTGTACACATTTGTATTTAGTGACTTATAAGTAATCCTAGTTCCATAAATGGATCCTATTCGACATCTGGTGATTTTTTTGCCTTGGATATTCATTTCAATAAGTTTCTTATCAAAGTCACATTAGAAAAGCTTTTACGAGTACTCTACAAAAATTTCAATAATGGTCAAGAAAAACTTTTATTCAAGGAAACTTTTTATGAGATTCAGATAGAACTAGACAGCATAACACATTTTTTGAAGAAAACTAGGTCTCTGCAAAATGTTGACACCATATCTTTTAGTTCACTCTGTTATAATAAGAATTCATTCAATATTAAACAGAGAAGACTGATAGATACACTTTCAATATTACTTACTAATACAATTCAGCTCTCATGTCGAAACTGGAGCGTTATTGTTTTGATGGCTAGAGCATAGCCTTAATAAGTTTATTCTCATCAAATCATTACAAGTGTGTCTATGCAAATGGCAGTTGGTCAAAGGAGGAACTCATAAGTGTAGGAGTACCACACGGCTCCATAACTGGACCTTTACTGTTTTTGATTTTTATAAATGATTTTCCCGAATATATTAATGACTGTCTGAGCATATTATTTGCCGATGATTCAACTGTTTCTACCTCGTGCGATGACCCTGGAAAGGCGGGTGAGTTGCTTGAAGGGTCGAGGGCTTTTGAGTGGTTTTCTGAAAACAAATTAGCGATGAATGAGACGAAGACGGAGACAGTAACATTCAGTATGAGGGCAGCTGAGTTTGGGAGTATTACCTGTACCTATACGTGTTGAAAATCTATCTAGAAAATCAAACAGAAACATTTTTGTTTTGCGGAGTCTTAAGGAATGTGTATCACCTCAGGTATTGAAAAGTGCCTATTTTTCACCATGCAAATCACTCTTAATGTATGCCTGACTTTGTGGGGAAATGCTGCGGGAGTACAAAGAATTCTTGACTACAGAGACGTGCTGTTCGTATCATGTGGGGTATCGCATATAGAGATTGCCGCAAGAGCTTATTCAAACAACTAAATATATTAACTCTTCCTGGGTTCTATGTCTTTGAGTGTCTTATGTATGCGCACAAAAGCTTTTCTTCACTTGACCTCGGTGAGGACATTCATAATTATGATACGAGAAATAAACACGATGTCAGAATTCCCTTTGTCAGGCTCGGGATCTCATACTATAATAAATTGCCGTTGTCCTTCAGATTGTTACATATAAAAAATTTTTAAAAGAAAATTAGGAAAATACTCCTTAATGCAGTTTTATACAATTCTTGTGAATTTTTCAATTCTTGTTTGGTCCGAAACGTTAACTGTTTTTTTGTTTGTCTCTGTATTGATTCATTATAAATCATTATAACTGTTCACGATTTATTAACAATTTATTGACAATTTATTTGCAGTTTATTTACAATTTATTTACAATTCATTTACAATTTTCATTTCGACTTGTGTATATACCCTGTAATACATGTGACGCTCCAATAAACTGAAACTGAAACTGAACTGCAACTGAAACTGTACTTATGACGTCTTTACATGGGCGTGATTAAGGCAAATATTTTTCTGGCATTCAGTACTCATTTCATGAAAAGGCACACTACTGATAACGCTCTTTTTTTTTATTCTTCACGCCTTGGCCATGACCAAAGTAAGCTGGTTCTGGAATACCGAAAGTTTTGAAATAATACCGCGTAGCTCTCCGAAAAGAAATATTTTTAGGTCCTGAAATAACTTTAGTAGAACTCTCAATTCATTCATTTTTAATTTACTGGATTCACCAATATTTTGACGTTTACACCTTAGCATGAATCTGATACAAAAGCAGATAACAACGAAACGTGTATCAAAGATTAGGTGGAAAGGCAGTCATCATTTAGCTGTGCAAATTTTCATTTAAAGTACATAGAGTTAAATTTAACTCAGTCATGGTAATTGAAAGTTAACATGTTTATTTTTTTTCAGGTATAAAAACTTAATAAAGTTCATATTTCATGTAGAATATTCCTTATGAAGAAACTTTATATAACCTCCTCCCATTCGTAGGAATTTGAGACTCTATAAAGTGTGAATTATTGTTGAATACTGTGTACTTTTCTAGGCTCGGCAGAATTCGGTGACGACATTCCGAGTGGAATGGATACCACATTACTTTATGGAAAGACCATAATACGTAATGTCATGTCACGGGTCATTCCCCGATATTTCGGTGGGGTATGTACATCAATCTAAATAAATATTTCAATCAGGAAGTTGCCTGTCGATCTTTATTTTTGCTTCTATTAGGCTTGATTACGTTGACCTAGATATTGCCATTCTTTAGGGTAGTTTATCTTGAATAATTTAAGGAATTTGTATACTCCATGCTTCAATCTTTGCATTTTATTCAAACGAATGTAAAAATGGTGACCAGAAATATTTAAATGTAATAGATATAATAAGTGTAGCAATTAGAAATTTGAATTATCACTTTTCAATAATTATTACCTTGCATCATTGTCATTTTGATGGAAATGAAGAATTTTTCTATCTTGATTGAGGAGGTCAATACTTGATTAAAATTGATATACATTTTTCATTTAGATTAAGCAATGATGTTTAAATTTTCACTATATTGGCAAACCTATGACGCGTTTCACCACATTGTGGCTTCATCAGATAAGCTGTGATCTGAATTCCTCACCATTGCTTAATCTGCTTGGATTTTCCTCACATTGAGCTAATATATGCTTTTATCAATACAATATATAATGCATACTATCTTGTCAAATGTTTTATATTCTGATGAATCCCCAGTTGGTGAAACGCTCCAACTCAATAGAGTAAAAATTTGATCCGAGTTTCATTTAATTGAAGAAATATCTTTTATCTTAGATGGAAGTATTATAGTCCAGTTGAAGAAAATACAAGTTATTGTTATAAGATGACGCAGATACAATATTATCTGAAAACATTTATGAAAGATCAAAGATTCTATATCTGATGGAATCATAGTTATAAGCAAAGCTTAAAAATATTTGTTTTCCATATAATTCTCGAAAATGGCTAGCGTTGTCATTACAATAAGTCAAACGATAGAAGCCTATTATTCAGTTGAATACAAAAGTTATAATTTCTTTTTTTTCATACACCAGTGGCAATAAAAGGTGTACTTGCATGCTTTTCTTAATTATTTTCACAGTACTCATGCTGCACCATCTTTAGTACTTAAGTTTAATTATATTCATGGCAATGCTATAACTATAAACATAGACTATTATTTATTCAGAGAAATATTCGATTCGACTGGAAACTTTTGAGTGAAACTTCAATATAACGATGGCTCAGGTGTAGTAGAACGTATCTAACTGATCTTAATTCATTAGGATATGGTATGAACTAATTCAGCCAGACAAATCACACTCAACCTTGTATATTTCGTACTATTTGGGTTTTGAAATAAAGTTTCAACTACTTAAGATATGAAACAAATCTATTGATTTTTCGTTGTAGATACGTTTGCTCGCTTCTTAATGTAATGTAATAGAGAAATGTTTTATTTGAAAAGATTTGGAACCTCTCAATACAAGTATTTACATCCCAAACAATAAATACAGGGTGTTAGATATTAGTATGTTACAACATAAGGAGATAAATCTACGTGCAATTTCAAGAAAAAAGTTTTTATAAACATAGGTCCGCAAGAGCTTCGTTACGAAGCTACGTTTTTATTTCAAAAATCCAGCAGTTTTTGAGATATTCAGCCAAATTCGAAATGCAAGCAATTTTTACAGCCTTCATCATTACCCGTCTTGAATTTCAACCGAAATTTATAAGGTGTTTCCTTTTCGAGGCCATGTCTCCTTTTGCCCTTTCAAACTCTTTTGCAGTACGCCACTGATCAGCGTACGATCAATTTTCGTCATCTTCGTTCAATTTAGAAACTTTCGAGTGGAAAATTATTGAATTTGAATTGTATGTTATTGGCTAAATAAAAAAAATAATAGAAATACCCAATAGGTATGCCCAAAATTTGGGCATTGATAGCTCCTCTTCTGACACTAAACTTATAGTTATTCAATATCAAATTAAGAAAAGAACAATTAAAAACAGATTAAGTTGCTGGAAGTGTCATCCACCTGCAAGAATACAGGTTTCTGTCCTTCTTCGTATATTATCACATACTCTTTGATATATTCAAAGGGTATTTCTTATCGTGTCACAAGAGGTTAATATTCGATTTCTCAATTTTTCTACAGTGTTCACTGAAATGATATGAACTAAACTTTTGAGATATCCGCATAAAGAAAAATCTATACTAGTTAAGTCTGGAGACCTTGAAAGCCATGGCTCTGGCACTCTCCGACCTATATACCGGTTGTTGAATGTATTATTTAAGAATTCCCTAGCTTCTCCACTTAAATGTGCTGGTGCCTCGTCATGCATGAACCACATTATATTTCTCACCAAAAGTGGCACATCCTCGAGCAATAAAGGTAACGCCTCCTCAAGAAATTGCCGATAAGCGGGACCGTTCAGTCTGTTAGACAGAGAAAATAACCGAATCAAATAATTTCCAATTATTTCGACCCAGACATTCAGAATTGTTCTTGATGATCAGATTCTTCAGTCAAATGGGGGTTTTCCTCAACCCATTAATGATTATTGTGAAAATTTTTGATAGCAAATCTCGAAAAGTTACCTTCGTCTGTGATTATTATTTTACTATAAAATTGAGCATGTTTTCTAATTTTCTCTAAGAACCATCGGCAGAAATTCAGTCTTGGAGAAAAATTTCCAGGAAGTAGAGTTTGGACGCATTGAATATGAAACGGGTACGACAAAAAGTCGTGGAGAATACTCCAAACAAGAACATGTGAAATATTCAAGTGATTTCCAATTTTTCTTGTACTCACATAAGGATTCAAATCAATACAATTCAAAACTGCTTCCTCAATATCTGGAGTTCTCATAAATTAAGTTGCGCCTTTTAAATTATCATTTGAAGTAAAAATACCAGTTTCCCTTAACCTTCTGTAGATATTTGAAAATGTTCGCCTGTCTGGTGTTACTCGATTTGGAAAGCGCACCTGATATAATCGCCTAGCTTCAGTTGTGTTTTCGTCAGCCAGACCGAACATGTAATGGATGTCAGCCAATTCGACGTTAGTAAAATAAGCCATTTTTTTATACAGCAATAACTTCAAATGTCTTAAAACTCATCGTTGATTTAATGAACAATTCAAGTAGACATTGGTTCGACCTTACCAACTGTCAAAATAAATAAATAAATGAAAAAATCTACTAGTTACTTTGTTCATTAGAAGTGCTTCTAATTCAGCAAATGCATACAATTGTTTGATAGTTTTTTGCTCGAGAACGGTTGGAGATCAAAAAAATTACGAGTGTCAAAAAAGTTTTCAAATAGAACGAAGATGACGAAAATTAATTATACGCGTACTGCAAAAAAGTTGGAAGGGGCAAAAAAGACATGACTCAGGAAAAGAAAACACCTTGTAGATTCTAGTTGAAATTTAGGACTTGTAATAATGGAGGCTGTATAAATTGCTTGCATTCCAAATTTTGGCTGAATATCTCAGAAACTGTAGGAGTTTCGAAGGCAAAAACAAATTTTTCCGGAAATTTCAACACTGTAGCTCCATAACGAATTTTAACCGAAATTTTACAAGTTGTTTTCTTTTCGAGGCCATGTCTCCTTTTGCCCTTTCAAACTCTTTTGCAGTACGCCACTGATCAGCGTACGATCAATTGTTGTCATCTTCGTTCAATTTAAAAACTTTTAAGACATTTGCGGACTTTTGCGGACCTATGTTTATTTGAACTTTCTTTCTTAAAATTGCACGTAGATTTACCCCCTTTAGTTGTGACATACTATTTTGTAACACCCTGTAGATATATTTCAATTAACAAAAAATAGGAACAAAAAGTATTTCTTACTAATTCAATCGAATAAATTGAATTGATCGAAAAAGTGTGAAACTCCTAATATTTACTCTCAATATAGCAAACTATAATTAAAACATATTTATTCGTAAGGTATTTGGTAGAAAAAGTAGCTATGTGAATTAAGTGAAAGCTATTTTCTAGTGTTTGAATTCTTTGAATTCATCATCGAAAGAGTGTTCGTGATAGATAACACCATCACATCACATATTTCAAGAAGATCAGTCACTGAAGAATCTTTTTTTTTTTTTCCCTGAATGAATAGAACCATATATTTCAATTCTGTTATCGGCATATTTCAAAATATATATTATGAGTGATGTTAAAAATATCTAGTGGGCGTGGTTTGTTCTTGCTTCTTCTGTTACTCGAATAGAGTCGCTGGGCAGTACAATTTTTTAATATTCAATTTTATTCGATCATACTATGGATACTATCACACTGCATTTCTTGTGACCCTTTTCTAAATAGTTTTGGAATATGTCTACGCTATTTTTTGGGAATGATGCAGCAAAGCACTCGATAATATGGCGTTCCTGCTTTGGTAGCAACAGTAATCTCAAAATAGTACAATCACAAGATTTTTGTCGAAGCAGTGTTCTTGTATGTGCTCGATAATTAATGATGTAAGAGTCGAAGCAGATGACTCGCCTTCCCCCTCGTGCCAATAATAATTAGAACATAGATGGGTTGCAAGGTTCGATATTGAGAAATTATGTACGATCAGTTTTGTCTTGAAAGAGAGAGAATCTCAGGAATAGCGGGGCATCATTTCAATGCTAGCAGATCCGTAGTTAACATGAAATATTTTCCGCTGTTAGCACTCTCCTTGTCTGCATTGATCTTTTCGTGGTCGAAAAGGATCGAAAGAGAGAAAATCTTTCACTCAATAATCAATAGTTGAACCATTATGATTTTGTTCTCAAAATTTGCAAAAATATTGTATATTACTGTTTTGGATTGGTTCTCTTGCTCAACATATTTCTTTTCCACAACAGTGTGATTGCAAGATAGGAATTTTCTGAACCTTCCTCTCAATATGTTTTTATTGGTGTCTACTCTGTTCTGTCCTTGACTTACTTGTTTCCTAGAGACACAATTGTGTTTCTACTTTCTTCATTAATTCGTTCTCTTCATGGTTTCCTTCAGACCCAAAGTATTTAGAAACGTTTTTCACCAAACAGGTTTTTGTTCATTTTGTGTTAAGAAATTATGACAAAAAAATTCGTCTTGAAATTCGTCTTGAAATGTTATCAGTGCTTTATCAATAGAACAATGTATTACTTCATTTTGGTCCCAGTTCATCAAGTACCAAAATGACTCGAAAATTTGCTGCCGTTGGTTTTCTGAAGACATATCACATTCTCTTTCTGATGATTTCTCACATCGAATAACACAGTGGTTCCATCTTTCTTGCATCTCTCACTTTTCCGTGTTTCACAATTCTATGTTTTCTTGTGTATGCTTTGTAATATTTTCCTTCCATTCGTTCTCATTCTTCCTGCCATTCGTTTCATTCTTGTTTATGTTCTCTTCCATTCAGTAGGTCGTGCCTTTCTTTTCTTTGCTTTTCTAACTTGAGATATATTTATTATTTCATTTCTTTCTTTTCATAAAGTTTTTTCGATTTCTTTGCTCAGCAAAAATATTGATCTCTTGCACTCAAAAGTTCTATACGACACTGATCCAGAAGAAATAAAAGAGTCATAAGCTCAAGTCGAAAAACACGAAAGATATTTACGTCCTATACGTCAAATTCTCGAAAAACACCACTCACGTTATTGAAGGCTATATTAGATCCGTGTTTTCCTAAGAGTATTCAAAAAAGGTGATGTAAATAGTTTTTATAGCTTTGGAAAAATTTCTATACTACAAGCTTTTCTGAAAGTATTTTAGAGTCTTCTAAAAATAGATCGACCGGATTTCCAGAAAGAAATAATATACTTACAGCTTCATAACATGGCTTTTGGCAACACAAATACACCGGTACTGCTATGCTACAAATTTTAGAGAAAAGTATCTTCGAGGACAAGAGTGAATCATCTTTATCATGCCTTGATGTGAGTAAGGCATTCGATTATTCAAACCAAGAAATTCTGTTGAATAAAATGGAAACTAATGAGATTTGGGGCCAAGCTTATAATATATATAAAAATTATATCTGGATGAACAGAGACAGAGAGTTATTTGTAGGAATTGTCGACCAAGTGAACAACAAACCAAAATTGGTGTGTCACAAGGCTCTATATTGGATCATCTTTTGTTATTTACTTACACAAATGACCTACAGTATTTTTCAGATCATAAATACGTGATAGAATGCCAATGGTTTTACAATTATGAGTTGAAAAAGAGACTGAATCTCATTGAATAGAACTATGAGGAAACGCTCAATGACATCGCTTAGTAGCGAAGGGTGTATAGCCTCAAACTTATTAAAGTCAAAACGCATAAATTCATTTCAACTTTGAGAAAACCCCGCGAAATTGGAACAGTCAAATTGTTGGGAGCTGGATAGTAAACTCGGCAGGTAGGTTAGAATGTTGCCATCTGCAGTTTACTCCATCAGGAGAATCAAATTCAAATAAACAAAGAAGGGGTGATTTTAACTTATTATCATTAATTCCACCTTTCGTTTACTAATGGGGTTCTTCTTAAGGGAGTTCTACTCATCTCTCGAGGATCTTCCTACAACAGATAAGAGGAATAGCGGCTATCATGGTTGCGTTTTCTATGGCGAACTGCATAGGGTTTCTTGACGATTTAAAGATGCTCACCATTTCTGCTGTCTACATACTCATTGGCTTATGCAACATCCATGAAACTAGGAAAACTTTTCCGAACACTTGCATAATCATCATTTTGAATAGGCCGTACGATAATTTCCTCGAACCGATAATAATATTATCCAAAAGCTAAAATACTCACCAACGACTAGGAAGATTTTCAATCACCTACCTCAAGAGTTTCATGGTATGAGAAACATGAACACTCTGCATTCTGCCACAGTAATTACTCTCTTTATAAGAAAGGTCATCTATGATTTGGATGATTATTTCACTTTTCACTACATATGGTGCATGTGATCCTTCTTCATTGTATTTTGCATGTTTTCTTTCATATTGTAGTTTTATATGGAATATATTTCTAATTATATTCCAATATACAGATACCAATCCCTTTGGTAATCTTCCAAACTTTCTGTATACTCAATTTTGGAGATTTTCACTCCCTTGGCGAGAGAAAACGATGACCAAGAGAAATGTTTTCAATTTTCGAGAAGTCCTACAGAGCTTATCAGGAAACTAGGGTGATTGAGAAACGATTCAGATTTAATTTTAGATAATGAAGTTGCAGACAACTCAACAAGTCTATTTTCATAAACGTTCAAATCTAACAGTTTGACCGAGCAGATTGAATTCGTTGAGGATAACACTAGGAAAGCAAGAATTCTCAACTTCCTATAAAATATCTCCATCTCGGCCGATCTTAACCTGACCAATTAGAGATTGCAAGGCATATCTATTGTAACAAAATACCTTACCATATGTTTAAAACGTTGAAGGTACATAATGCCATTCAAAAAATTCAGTACTGAACGGTTGCACTGTTATTAAAAACAGAAAAATTATCTTTTGAAGGCATACGTTAATAAGCATAATCCATTAAGAAGTTTTTGGATTGGTCGATTAGAACAATTTAAACATTAATCATTTACCTCTTACTCAAGAAGTAGGCATATGTATCAATTTTCAGCTTCGGAGAGCACAACTTCACTGGACCATATAACTGTCTTCTTTAATCCAATGACCATTTTGACATTCAACCTAAATGGCGATTGAAATAGTCAAATATTTCTGGACACCATAAACGCTCATTATAGAGAACATATTTTAGCATCAAAATATTGATCTTTCAATTCAAATCTGATTTCCAGAGTATGCAATTATATTAGCTCAGTATCAGCGCTTTATAATTTATTTTATATTAGCTATCATAATACATGAAAACATATTTCTTATGCACGTTGCTTTTTACTTTTAGAAAGAATGGTTTCGAATATGTAGGTATCAATATATTATGCGTGGTAACTCATGCGTACATTATAGATATTGCAAATTGGTATAATAGAACGCACGTACTCAAATTGTTCACAGAAGACTGATTATGATGATTTCATGTAGCAGAAGTTTTCTGCTACGGACTGTGTATTTTAAACTTTCCTCTACAGGATAATATGATGTTACAAATATGTTGATTGGGAGTAGGCAGAAAGAAGTAAGTATAAATTTTAGATAACCCTAATAATAATACATATAAAATGGGTCACTCTGTACTGCTTTCCAGTGATATATCACACGATATTTATTGTTATTTGAGAAAATATTGATCATTGTTGTGAAATGTCAATTAAACAGGGTGTCCACGCGAGATGGGACATTAAAATTATTTGGAGAAAGGAATGAACGATTGAAGAAATTTTCTTTTGTTGTCTTCAATGTTATTCAGTTAAGTTCCAAAATGTTTTCAATGCTGTGACATTTCCGGTTATACCGGTTGACACCCTATTTGTTATTTCAAATATCATAATGTATGATTCCATTTTGTTTATTGTAGAAAATTAAATTTCAAACAATTTTTCTCATCATTGCCTTCTGAAATCAACCGAAAGGAAGATATGAATTTTTCAATCGGAATTTTGGATTTTTGGTTGTTTCTTAGAAGTCATCATAAAATACTAAAGATCATTCAATATCGATTATTTCTAGCTTTCCAATGCATGTGGCAAATCGTAGTACATTGAAAGGTACAAAATCCAAAATTCAAATTAATAGGAATTGATCAGTTATTGGTTTCACTTAATCGAAAATGCATCGTTTCCGAGTCATTCGTTATTTTATTCCCAGAATTACGATTTTTCGCGCGAGGACATTGAAATTCGACGATTATATGACCGGAAATCTTTCGAATAATGCATTTGGATCTCCTAATACGAGACCCATCTCAAAATCTTCATCAATTTAATTCTGATCAGAATTCCGAGAGAAAGAGTGCGAAATCGATTATTAGTGAAGTGGATTGAATCTGACTTCTGGTTTTTCTTCTTTTCTATAAGGAATTCTCGATTGAATTAGTTACTTATCAGGAAAATAATTTTCGAATAGCCAGAATTACCTAGCTGAATAAAGCATGTCAATTTTTTTAAGGTTTAATGTAGGTACCTCTCAAAATATTGCCAACCGAAAAATTCATGACATATCAGTTTCAACTTGTGAAATAATATATGGAGTATTCATATCAGTTTGTGGATTTCAAAACGTCAAGATCCAATCAATAACAATTCGAAGATGACTTTTCTGACAAGTAACTGATGTAATCGAGAATACCTACTAGAAAAGAAGAGAAACGAAAAGTCAGATTCAATCGACTTCAATGGTAATTGATTTCGCACTTTTGTTATCGAAATTCTGACCAGAATTATTTTGAAGAAGATTTTGAGATGGGTCCTGTATTGAGAGATTCATGCATTATTCCATTTCCGGTCATATAATCTGCGAATTTCAGGTTCCTCTTGCGAAAAATTTTTGGGATAAAATCGCGAATAGCCCGGAAACAAAGCATTTTAGGTATAGAAAAACCTATAACAGATCGATGCCTATTAATACTGTGTGCAATAATAGGTAGTCAGATTTGAAAAAACGGAATTTTATACCGTTGAATTTACTAGGATTTGCCACATGCTTTGGAAACTCCCTGTATATCTTGAAGCCACTAAATGCATTGAATTCTGCTGTATGAGCATCTATACTTACAATGAGCTATAAATAATTGATATTGAATGATCTTTAGTATTTTTATGTTGCATTCTAAGAGACAACCAAAACAGTAAAATTCTGACTGAGAAATTCATATCTTCCTTTCAGATGTTTTCAGGGGGCAATAATATGAAAAAACGTTGTTCAAAATTTAATTTTCTACAAAAAATATAGAAACATATATTATGTCATTTGAAATAACAAAGATGGTGTCCACTTCTGGTATAAGTTTAAGTGTCACAGCGTTGAATTTATTTTTGGAACTCAGTTCGAATAACATTCAAGACAACAATAAAAACTTTTTTCAAACGGTCATTCCTTTCTCGATATACTTTCAATGTCTCGAGGACACTTGGTATAACAAATATAACATAAACATACACACAAACCACAAAAACTGTCGCATCACCTGGTATTCTGAATTCCCCAATCAACTAAACAGCTCTATCGCAGTTTCTTTGTCAACATATGTTTTTGGACATGACGAGGGGAGAAAAATCTTATCTATGTACTAACATTTGTTTCCATATGATCTCAAACACGTCTGAAACAAGAATGAGATTATTTGACTATCAGTATCCATTCCATTTATCTTCAGTTTTCACGCTAAATTAATTCAAGGTTTTTGTGTTCCTTGTTGATTCTCGAATCTTTGAATTTATTGTAATCGCTGCTGAACGTCCTGGATGCTATTTGAGCGATCAGTGGTTAGCCAACTTTACGTGGCTAACTTGTTGAATTTTAACCAAAACACTATTTCAAGAGCAATTAATCGGTAACACGAAATAGGGGAATATGGAAGAAGATCCGGACAGGGAAGAAATCGGATAACAACAACAATTGATGATCGTTGGCTTCGTTTAACTGCACTAGGAGTTCGGCACTGTACGGCTAGAATGCAACAAAATGAACTTGCACATTCCAGAAATGTGCATATTTCATTGCAAACTGTTAGTAATAGGCTCAGAGAAGACGAAATCAGACCAAGGGTGGCTTCTACCGGCCCGCGTCTTACCAGAGACAATCGAGTTGCAAGACTTCAGTTTGCGAGGGAACAAATTGGGGTATTCCAGAATGGTCGAATGTTCTCTTTTTCGACGAGTTCAGGTTCTGTCTAGTATCAAATGGTAGACGCATGTCTGTATACAGACGACCTGGGGAACGGTATCAGCAATGTAATATCCAGCAAACCGAAATCTTCGGAGCGGGCTCAGTAATGGAGTATGGAGGCATTTATTTCCATGGTCGAACTGAGTTAGTCCTAGTGAATAAAGGAAGAATGACAGCGGCCAGATACATCGCAGATATCCTTGAACCCCATGTTGTACCCTTTGGCCCATTGATTGTTGCAAACAATCATATGCATGATAATGCTCGGCCACATGCAGCTTGAGTTTGGTTACAAAATTTCTGCAAAATGCCGAAATTGATATGTTAATATGGCCAGCCAGAAGTCCCGACTTGAATTCCATAGAACATGTTTGGGACAACATGGGGTGGCAAATTCAGCTACGTAGGATGCCTTGTTGATCACTCCAACAACTAGAAAATCTGCTTCCTGAAATTTGGAACTTAGTGACTCATGGGTACATCCAAAATTTGTTTGAGGGGCTTCCGAGCCGTATACTGGCAGTAATTAGGGCCCGGAGAGGAAACACTTGATTTTGAAAATGATTAGTAACCATTCGATGCTAGTTGAGTGGTCTCTTCGCGAATGTTTGAAGATGGTGGAATTTTTTAATTTTTCATCAACAGAATGTTGATATTTTCTATCATAAGCTCATCTCTCTTGAATGATATCTTCTTATTTTACACTTCTGAAAGTTACCAAGAGAGTCTTGAATGACCAACCTAAAAGTTTATATAGTATTGTCGTAAATGTAGGGTAATGCGACCATTTTTGTGGGGAGTGTATGAAAAACAATGACATTCTGTATTAAACTTGAAGTCCATATGATTTATAAACATTTTCATGCTTTTTTACGATGTATATTCATACATTATACTCAATCTCTCCTAAGGCTAGCAAAGAACAATAATGCTGGAAATTATCAGAATGTACACCTGAAATAGATACTTAGAAGCTACAGATTGAAGAAGTAAACATATTTCGTCATATAAAATGTATAAAAAGTAACAAGGTCCATCCTTGTTCCCATTTTCATCTTTAATGTCTGAGATATTCTGAATGAAATGAAAAATAAACAATGGACCCGGTTCCATTGAATAGCGCCTTGAATTTAATAATCATCCTTTCAGCTATGATAATTAATCTCAAAATCCTCGGTGTAACCCTAATCTTATAAAGGTCCTGCCGGTCCATAAGATGGTTTTCGTGAATAGAATTAATTATTTTAGGCATGCTGATCTCCTGTCAATTATGTAAATGATGTGGAAATGTGGTTAAAATCTCAAATCAGAGAGCCATTGCATCTGAACGTTCTCTTCTTCAGTAAACGGTACACGTTGGGTACAGAACTAACAATGGGACTGTGGTAGATTCGTAGTCCGTATTCTGTAGAGATCATTCTGACAACACTTACTTATAACTTCCTGAAATTTTTCGTATTAATTTCTAATTGATGAAGAAACTTTGTATTTGATCGAAACAGTAGCCTCCTTAAATTAGTAATTGCAGACCAAGTGAAATAAAGGGTGCTCGCGCTAAAGATACCATTAAAAGTACCCGAGGCACGCGTCTATGGATCGATTCCAAATTTTGTGATAATAGTATACAGGGTGCTTCAACGAAAACTAAACTGAAGCTATATCTAGCAAATATTCATTCATTTCTGATCAAAACGCAAAAACAGTTCGAATAAGGAAGATGGGTCGAGTGATGACTCTAAAGAAAGATGGTATTTTGTCTACATCGCCTTAAACGAATTTCTATTTCCAATTGAAAACTGTAAAAGATACAGGATGAGCAATGAAAGATAAGGAAGACTATTTCCTGAGACTATTCAAGTTTCTGTGAAGTAAAATGGAACAAATCAATGCTGATCAATGGCAGTCATCATCAAGTACCATCCTCATCTCTAATTTCAACCCCTAGAGCAGGGGTGACCACCCTTGAAAATTTGGATGTGAGTAGATGTGTTTTATCGTTTTCTTTCAAGATTCATAATCATTTCAATGTTTTAGCTGCTCACCCAGTAATTTTGATGAAGAACGAAAACTTGCACACCATTGTCGAGACAAACAAAAAACCTTCCTCAGAAGGTTATAACTGGACCTATCTTCTGCTTTAAAAATAACACAGGATGGTCAACCCTGCTCTAGGTGTTGAAATTTGAGATGTGAATGGTGTTTCGAAAGATGACAGCCTTTGATCTCAGGGCGATAGATAGTCTCCTCTATTTTTCAGTAGCTCACTCGGTATCTTCTACAGTTTTCAAACAAAAATTGAAATTCGTTCACGAGGATGCAGACAAAGATAATACCTTTCTTTTGAAGTATCACTCGACCCATCTACCCTCTTCCAAATTTTCAAGGGTGGTCACCCCTGCTCTAGGGGTTGAAATTCAAGATGAAGATGGTACTTGATGATGACTGCCATTGATCAGCGTGGATTTGTTCCATTTTACTTCACAGAAACTTGAATAGTCTCAGGGAAATAGTCTTCCTTATCTTTCATTGCTCACCCTGTATCTTTTTCAGTTTTCAATTGGAAATAGAAATTCGTTTAAGGCGATGTAGACAAAAATACCACCTTTCTTTTGAGTCATCACTCGACCCATCTTCCTCATTCAAAATGTTCAAGGATTGCAACCCCTGCTTAGGGGGTTGATATTTGAGGCAAGTTTCGTACCCCAAAGATGTCCCTTTGAAACAAAAATTTATCTGTTTTTGCATTTTGATCAAAAATAAATATCTTGGTAGATATAGTCTCTGTTTAGTTTTCGTTGAAGCACCCTGTATAATACAGGTCTGCAATATGCGATTGTAATCAGAGCAGTACCACTTTCAGTTATACTGGATATGGCTTACAACTTTGATATTTCAAATGACATGTTGTAGGTCTTAATTTTATTTATTAGAGGGCATCCTTTTCAAGCGTCTTTTCTTAAGATTGAAATTCTCGATTAATATATTTCTGGAATAGTATTATTTATTTTAGGCCTAAAAATTGACTCACATTTGAGTAAGATAATAATAACTTTTTCAATTTATCGAAAAGAGTGTTATATTTCAGGAGAACGTACGTTTTGAAGCCTTTTTATATACTGGGTGCTCAAAAACGACTCGTGTACTACATAGTACTAAATTGTCATAAAAATGTGTTTTTCAGATGAGAGTACCGTATTTCCATTTTATTAGAACCGTATTCTGAATGAGTATTAATTGATTTTGGCTCTCCATATCTAAATTGGCTCGTTTTCATTCTATTTGCAATTCTATCCAAAATCTTTCGGAAAATCAAATCATCAGGCCGTGTAGAAAGAGTGGATTTAATTCCCATGCATTTCTCTATGTTTATCAGTGTTCTACCTGAGGTTCTGTGGAATTCGTCGTCAGTTTGACGTTCGGAAATTCTTTGTGAATAAAACTAATATTGGTGGAGTTTCTTAACTCTCCGTTACGCGCGTGGTCTACGATCGTAGACCACGCCATTTTGAATGACGTTCATTGGTAGGCTATTTTTATTGCGCGCCTACTCTTCAGTAGATATAGAAAACTGAAATATTCACTGAATCAGCATATTTTAGACAGTGTTAGCGATTGGTTTTTGAAGACATTTGCTTTTGAATAAGATTGGTCTAGGATTATAGACACTAACGTTTTAGTCTATGTTTCGAGTCAGTTCAGCTTCAAATTCGATTTCTTGGTATTTTATAAAGAAAGAAGTATGTCTGAACCCAAATGCGACGTGTACAATCCAACAATGATCCTGAAATCTGGTAATAGTGGTTCAATGAACTAAATAGTGATGAAAACGATGATGAGGAAGACGATAATGCCGAACAAGATGTTATTGAGGAGAGCAGCCATGACACAGATTCACAGCAGGATGTAATAGAGGATGAAGAACTTTCCGATGAAGAAAAGATTCCAGTTCAAGTCGTTCGTCCACTTATTACGTAGGACAAGACGAAATAACAAAATGAAGAAAAACGTACTGGGCGATTCACCAGTGCTGCGGTGCTATGTATCTCGTACACTCTTGACGGTTTCATTTTTGTTCGAACGGTATTGTATTTAGAAAGTACAAATCTACATCAACAATTTATTTTGAAGTAAACAGGGTGTCCTGATTTCTTATAAAAAAGGTTTTTCAGATTGAAAGACCACTTTTTTGTTGAAGATTCAAGACGTCCTAAACTCTGCTATAGTGTCTTTAAGTAACAAGTTTATATGGTGATTAGTTTCGCAACAATATTTTTTTCCGAAAACTTCATGAAAATAGGCTCTCACATCATCGCATGCTACTTCGGTCAGAGAGGATAAATACTTTTTTCCTTTCATTTTCTTATTTACCAAGGATAGCTTTATTGATGAATTGAAATAGGCTATCCTCAATTTATACAGGAGTGACTTAAAAAAGTTATTGAATATTGTAATTTTAAAAATATCATATCTTGATTTTTCAACTCATAAAATATTGTGCCATATTTTCGCAGAAGTAAACTTATCTTTATCTACGATCATTTTCGAAAAAAAAACTTAAATTATAAAATTAGAGGTTGCGAAAGAAGAGTTCATTAGTACATATCATTATACTTGATCAAAGAAATGGAGATATTTTAAGGTAGTCGTATATGAAATACAAAATAGACTGGTTTTTGGTGAGATGATCTCCAAGGTGTTGAACTTTTTCAATGAGTGTTCGAAATGTTGCCCGTTTCTTTGTAGACACAACTCAATCCTTCTGAGGAAAGACCATTGAACTCTCGAAAACTTTTGCGGATTAACTGACTTAAAGTCGTCGACTATTCTCTATTTCATATAAAACTATGTTGTTGAAGGAATCTGGTAAACTATGCCCTCAACATAACCCCACAAGGAAAAATCTAGACTTGTAAGGTCCGGAGACCTAGCTGGTCATCTAAGAAGACCACCACGTCCTACCCATTTGTTTAGAAATACATGATTCAAATGCTCCCTAACCTGATGTGAGTAATGTGCCGGTGCTCCATCCTGTTGAAACCACAAATCTTGTCTTACATGCTCTGGTACATTGGTAAGTAACATTGACAGATGATTTTGCAGAAAATCTAAATACATTTCACTATTGAGCTGCCCGTCGAAAAATTGCTGCTCAATTAGATATCCATCTACTATAGAGGCCCATACATTCAAGGACCAACGAGCTGATGATCAATTTGTCTCATGAGGTGTGGATTTTCCGTGGCATATTAATGAAAGTTTTTCCTGTTAATAAGCCCATTTTGTGGAAAGTTGCCTCGTCCGGGAAAAGAACTCTGCTAAACATATTTGAATTTTCCGGTACTTTGTCACTTGCCTAATTGCAAAAATTGATTCGGTTTTCATAGTCTTGATTGTTCAAATCCTGGTGCAGCTGTACTTAATATGCATGAAATTTATTCACTTTCAAGATTCTCTGGACGGAAGTTTGACTTATATCTGTTAACTGAGAAAACTCTCTCTGGCTTTTATATGGGTCCTCTTTCACTGTCAACAAAACTGATAACTGGTTGTCTTCAGCAGTAGCAGTTTTTGGTTTTTCATTTTTGTTGTAAGCGATATTACTCGTTTCGATAAATCTAGAAGTTTTTCGAAGCAACTTGCATCAGGATGCCTCTTATCAGGAACCCTTTGTGCATAAACTCTACATGCCAACAAAAAATTTTCATTACACTCTCCCAGAAAAAAAAATCATATGAACCATTTCTTCTTTGGAGAACTTCATGGCAGCCAATTGAAAAAATTGGGTTCAAACCTCATTCTAACAATAACGAAACACTGATAAGTTCACAATGTAAAATGCAGAATATAATATGTCCGGACACCGGACAGAACAAATAAAATGAAATGTCAACACATACCTCGATTTACTTTTTAATCATCTTGATTTTATCATTCGTTAAAAGAATTATATTGTTTAGGTCTCACTTTTAACTACTTGAATCATTACATAAAAAAAACTTCTGTTCGAATAATGATGCATGTTGATGAGTTCGATACGGTTTGTAGAATTTTCATAAAAATTTTTACAAATAATCGAATATTTCGAAAATGATCGAGGATAAAGATAAGGTTACTTTTGCAAAAATATAGCACAATATTTCATGCGTTGACATGAATACTTAATTACAGGGTGTTCCATTTGAAAAATTATGATTTGATATTTTCAAAACTACAATATTCAATAATTTTTTGAGTCCCTTCTGTATAAAATGCGGGAAATATATTTCAATTCATCAATGAAGCTATCCTTGGGCAATATGAAAACGACAGGAAAAAAGTATTCATCTTCTCTGACCGAAGGATCATGCGAAAATATGAGAGCCTATTTTCATGAATTTTTAAGGAAAAAAATATTGTGACGAAACTGTTCACCAAAAAAACTTATCACTTAGAGCCGCTCCTGAATCATGAACAGAAAAGTGGTCTTCCAATCTGAAAAAAACCACCCAAGATTTTTTTATAGACAAATTGGGACACCCTTTTTACTGCAAAATAAATCGCTGAAGTAGATTTTCACTTTCTAAATACAACACCGTTCGAACAAAAATGAAATCTTTAGGAGTGTACGAGCTACGGAGCACCGTGCCATTGGTGAATCACTCAGTATATATATATATATATATATATATATATATATATATATATATATATATATATATATATATATATATATATATAAATGTTTCAAAACATATTTGGCAGGATTCGGGGTGCGAGAAAAGCTGATGAAAGGGAAATCTGTACGTTTATAGGAATTTTGTCCTTATTAGCACTTTCAGGAGTTAAAAAAATTTGAAAAATATTTGGGACAATTCTAGAGATAGCGGAATCAAATCATGCTACCTTAGTATGAGTGAGAATAGATTCAGGTTCCTTCTAAGATGTATTAGATTCAGCGATATAGAAACCAAGAACGAGAGACGCGAGCTTGATTAATTGTCTACTATTCTGAAGTTTTTGAAAATTTTTAGTGAATTTTCAAGCCAATTTCACACTAAGTAAGTTCCTTGCCGTAGACGAACAACTATTAGCTTTCAGAGACAGATGTGGCTTTAAACAATATATACCAAGTAAGCTTGCCAAATATGGTATTAAAATGTTCGCTCTTGTTGATGCAAAAACATCGTACACGATGAATTTGGAACCCTATGTTCGGATGCAACCTGAAAGTTTTTATAGGGTAGATAACTCTGGTGGAGACATTGTGCTTCTATTGATCCATCCAATTTCCGGTACCATTCGTAATGTTAGCGGAGATAATTGGTTCAGTTGTTTATCACTTGTTGAGAAAATACTGATAAATCATAAATTAACATACAGGGTATCCAAAATTGAGTGGTCTATTAGACGTTTATGGAGAACTAATAATGCTTTATTTTGGCAGTTGATTAAGCTGATCCGAAACGTTATTTCTGAAATATTTTCACCTCAATGGCACTTCCGGTTATCTCTTCCCGCTGTCTATTTTCCATAAATGCCAAAACTCGATTGTAATTTTCTAAATTGGTTTCCGGTAATTGGTTGCAAATTTCGGTACCTACCTTTAAATGTTCTACAAGTTTGTCATTGACCAATGACGAATAAATTCATAATATCCTCGTTTGAATATTCATATACCATTCCATTCAACAAAAATACCATACACAAGCAAAATCTAGTGTAATTACTATTTTCAAATAATTTTCTGATGTCAAACTGCGGCTGAAGCTCATTAAACCTCACTTAAAATATAGTGCAACATAGAAACGGTTATCGAAATATAATTCCTCCTGTCTGTTCCACGGCCTGATGATTTAATTCTCCAAAGGAACTGCAGGTTTTTGATATAATCGTGAATAGAATGAAAAAGCGCCATTTTAGGTATAGGGACAACCTAATACCAGTCAATACTGTTTTAAAATACTGGTCACATAGACTTAAGATTGAGTACTTGTATTTGAAATCCACGTTTTTTTGGCAATTGAGTTTTACATATATCCTGTATCAAAAAGCGTATCGTAAAGCACGCTGCCCTTAAAAATAATACTTTTCTATTGAATATAAAGAACTCAAATCTGAGTCATTTTTTTTGGAAAAGAAGATAAGTGTAATACCAAAATTTGAAATTAATCGATGAAGCCATACCTAAGATGCTTCTGCTAGGCCTTCAGCGCAGACAATCTGTATATTGGTTTCTACGATGTTGGTATTCAATAATGAAGGTATATTTCATGGGATGCTTTGAGTTTATCTTGTAAGTCAGTTTCATCATCAAAAGTTCTCAGTAAATTTGATAGGAATATGAAGTGACTGCTATTCGACTCCATAAGCGTCCACAAAAAGAGTAATGTAGTATTGCTTCAATAAAATATAAGAACTCATATTCATCATCTTCCAGAACGAGTCCAGTTTAGTTTGAAACCTGTTAGAGAACAATGCAGCAAAAGAGAGTTATCAGAGTTTTCAGTTTACTTAAATCTGAGTCATTCATTTTGGGCGAAAGATATTATGATCCATTCACTCTAATGCCAAAGTTTGAAATTGATCGATAAACCCGTTTCCAAGATGCTTTTAATGGACCTTTAGCGTGGACATTCTGTATAATGATCTCTACGATGTTGGTACTCAATAATGAAGGTATATTTTATGAGATGCTTCAAGTTCATCTTCTTAGTCATTTTCATCATCAAAAGTTTCTTAGTTTGATAGGATGATGAAGTGACAGCTCCTCGACTCCAAGAGCTTCCATAAAAAGAATAATATAGTATTGCTCCAACAAAATATAAGAAATCATATTAATTTTCTCCCATAACAAATCCAGGTTAGTTTGAAATCTGCCAGAGAACATTGAAGCAAAAGGGAGTTATCAGTTTACTCAAATCTGAGTCATTTGTTTTGGGCAAAAGGGATTTTCATCCATTTATTCTAATGCCAAAGTTTGGAATAGATCGATGAACCCGTTCCCAAGATGCTCTCGATGGCCTTTAGCACGAACATTCTGTATTTTGATCTCTACGATATTGCTTTTCGATAATGAAGGTATATTTGATGGGATGCTTTAAGTTCATATTTTTAGACTTCATCATCAAAAGTTTCATATTAAGTTTGATAGGATGATGAAGTGACTACACTCAACTCCAAGAGCATCTATAAAAAGAGCAATGTAGTATTGCTTCAATAAAATAATAGGAACCATATTCGTCTTCTACCAGAACGAGTGCAGCTCAGTTTGAAATATATCATAGAACAATGCAACAAGAGAGAGTTATCAGACTTATCAGTTTACTCAAATCTAAGTCTTTTGTTTTGGGCAAAACAGATTATCCTCAATAAACTGTAATAACAAAGTTTGAAATTGATCGATAAACCAGTTTCCAAGATGCTTCTAATGGGCCTTTAGATCGGACATTCTGTATATTGATCTCTACGATATTGCTACTCAATAATGACAGTATAATTCATGGGATGCTTTAAGTTCATCTTTTCAGTCTTTTAATCATTAAAAGTTTCTTTTAAGTTTGATAGAATGATGGAGTGATTGATACTCAACTCCAAGAGCGTCCTAAAAAGAGTATTGTAGTGTTACTTCAATAAAGTATAAGGAACCATATTCATCTCCTCTCAGAACGAGTCCAGCTCAGTTAGAAATCTGTCATATAACAATGAAGCAAGAGAGTTATTAGAGTTATCAGTTCACTGAAATCTGAGTAATTTGTTTTCGGCAAAGGAGATTATTAACCATATACTCTAATGCTTGAATTTGAAATTGATTGATAAACCCGTTCCCAAGATGCTTTTAATGGGCCTTAAGCTAGGACACTCTATATATTGGTCTCTACGATGTTACTATTCAATAATGAAGGTATATTTCATGGGATGCCTCAAGTTCACCTTCTCTGGGAGGTAAAAATTACATAGATTCATTTCCTGTTCTCTTCTGATTCTGACTGCCGCCGCCTCGATATTTTAATTGAGTGGGATGTTTTCGGAGACGTATATACCAACACATCCACTAGTACGCTAGTCTAACTCTGTTCCTAAGAAACATTGGTATGATTTCAGTTTGTGAAAATGTTCGTCTTTGAAGTGGGTCTCTTGAATACGAAGTATATCAGGTGCTTGTTCCCTTAATATAACCTGGAGAATGGCTAGGTTAGTAATAGTAAGTATTAGTTATTAATATTCAATTGCTGTGATGACTTGAAAGCAATTGTGAAAAAAAATTATTGAAAAAATGTAGGGTTTGTGGAAACCCCAGTTGAATCTTGCAATGCATCGCTCTCTGTATCAAAGGTTACGCTCAGAAAGTACTTCCTGATTTTCTCTCTAAATTTATTGCATCTGGTCTTAATTACCTTGTCAGTTAGGAGCGAAAGTACTCTTTCTATAATGTCGTGCAGTGCTAAGATATCTCTTGTATAGTCTAGAGCAACCATCATGGGTTATTTGATCCAAGCATATTGGTTGTTCAATTTCGATTAGTAGTTTCGCTGTTAGAAAACAGTCCGGTTCTGTGTTAATACTTTCTTCTTCGTGTTTTGTTTTTTCGTCATTGGTTTTGGGAAAGTAATTTTGGTTTCAATATTTCGTTTATTGACTTGACAAGGGTAATTCACCTGTGATGGTATTGGATGGGGAATGCAAGATATTGTAACTGGGCCGTTGGAGTCATCTGCTGGGCTGTTTTGGAAATCCTTAAAGGTAGAGTCTTCAGTGGATTCCTCTAAGTTTGATGAAGATGATGGTTCACTTGTTTGTTCAGTACAGCGGGATGCGATGTATCTGGACTTTTTATAGTGAAACCATTGGTTCTCTGTAGTGAGAAAAAATTCGATATTTGATATCTTCGAGAGTAATTTGTATTGATTCTGGAATAGAATTATCCTATAAAGCGATGTAGACTAATGCGAAAGCTTAGAACATGGCAATATAATGGATCAGGTATGTTGGCTCTTATATATGAGATAGGACACATAAGTTTCAAGTTAGCGCTTTAGGATTCAGTTCTAATATATCATGAGGTATAGTTGGGCATACATTCGGGAGTGTTAATCGCATAGCGCGTGTGTCTTCTTCCACAAAGAATTTGGTTATTCACTTTAATGGGTTCTTTGTCTGGAATAAATTTGTCGACAATTGATTTATCAGCTGAGTAGGTACATATACGGTTGTTCGAAATTCTTGAGGAGAATATTATATTTTTGGGATAAATTATAGGTCGGAGATTAGAAGATATTCAGATTCATTTAGTTTTTCACGGCGAATCTAATGAACTGAAAATAATATCCGTTCCTATTCGATAAAACCTAGCTTTTGATGTTTCATCGTTTCCAAACTTAAGGCGGAAAAAAGAGCACTCTGTATACTGTCGAATATAAGTTATGTCCCACATGGTTTCTTGTTTACAAAAAATCTTTCATTATTTTGGTAGCACACGTTCTCGAAATATATCAATTTTTTCAAAAAGCAGAATACGATAATCTCAAGTAAAATTAGGATATTTCATGAACGAAATAAGGTAGACTTATGTATTAGGTGTTTTTGTTATTGGAATAATAAGTGTTATCTAACCAGTCTTCAATATACATGGTATTCTATGTTAAATAAAAAAGTTGGTATGCACTTCCGGCAAAACCGCAAGCGCCATTGTTGTGAAAATATTTTAGGATAGAGTTTCAAACCAGCTGAATCAGCTACCAAAATTGCAGAATGACATCGTTATTAGTTTTTCATGAACGTCAAAACGACCACTCAACTTGGGATACCCTGCATACCTTGTATTCCCTGTATAGGGTCAAATGGAATTTCTTGAAAAAGTTCTTCTTAAACTTTACCCAAAAATAGTATCTTCATGAACATTTTAATATCATGCAGACAGTTTCTGGTGTCAGAAGTCTGAATTCGGTGACGATTCTTCTCCGCAGCCCTTGCACGTTCTCAGGTTCTGTATTATAAACTATCGATTCAAGATGACCTCAAATCAGGTGACCTGGCGCCTGTTCCTCTTCTACCAATCCACCGACCCAGGAAATCTTCACACACGAACACCAAAACGTGGAGGAGCACCGTCATTCAGGAATCGTTTCTGATTCTCTGAAAGAATTTCGTCATTTTTCAAAGCTTCTGTGAGCCTGAAAGTCATTATTTCTTCCATCAACTACAAATAATTAAGATATGTCACTCGATCCATTTTCCCTATAGAGAACTTTGATTCAGGTGCTGCAAAGGAAAGAGGGTTGATTTTACATGTTCCGAACCAACTCAGAAATAGGTTTCCCCTAATCAAAAATAGATGTGTCTCAGATTTTTTCGCCAAAATAAGTCCATCTTGGGGTAGCAGGGGTTGGCAATTTCCATTAGTACCCATTGTTTATTCTTAAAATCAGCCCTGTATCTAACCATGACGTACCGAAGTTGAGAGACAGATATTTTAATCTACCTCATAGTGATGAACGCCATTTTGTCGTCATATTTTAAACTTATTCAGTTATTACCCTAACAGTATGAGCTGCAAAATTCTGACTAACAGAAGAAAACGTTTCGACACAAAACATTCTAGTAGAGCTTATTCTATATAATGAGTTATTTCTGGTAACAAGGCCTGTTTCGAGGGAATCGAGTGTTATAGTTTGCAAAGTGCAAATAATAATTTGTTTTCGGTCCTATTCCATTCTGCAGCGTAATTTTTGGCATGCAAAGAAGCTACAAATTTCTTAGAATAGTTGAATGGTGCATGAAACATAGATTAGAGCAGGAATGAATGAGGTTGTAATCTTCCTAGTAACGATAAACCTCTTATTGAAATCGCTAGACATGGCGGATATACATATTACTTACAACCTACTCATTATGCGCCACTAATATTACTAACGTAATATTTTCTCTTCAATTAATTTCAATGGCTCTACTACAGTTGAGACTAGCATGATTTCGGATAATAGAATGATATTATTGTTTCTCCATTATTCAGAAGCGAATACAACATTAGGAATGAATAAAAGTTTCGACTTCTGAAGAAGATCATTTTCTCAGTGACAAAAATGGTAAGTTTTATAGTTTGAATATAAACTGAGCTAAGGAATCAACGCACAGAATGAAAAAATCAGATCTATGCAGAAGAAGTTAAGATGTGTTGAAGAATTGTTCTTTCAGTAATCCAATAGCATTAAGAAATGCGCGAGAAAATCCAAATGAAACTGGTACCCAGAGAAATGGAAATAGCACTTGGAATGAAAAATCTTTGGGGAAAATTAAAGTTCCTAAAATTCTGTTAATACCGGATATTTTCACTCCATGCGAGAATTCTTTCATGGCATCAATAATTCCTACTCAAAATCACTGACCTGGTAGCCATCTAGTTTTGCTGGCTTCTTAATCTCCTATTGAGAATGTCTCAGATATGTTCGATGGAATGAGGTCTCAACTTCGTGCAGGCCACTTCATTTTTCATTAAGTGATCTTGATAATTGACCTAACAATCTGAGCTTGGTGAGGTTCGGCTTTGTAATGCTTAAAGACAAAGTTTTCACTTATGTTTACTGCAAATGGTACATCATGTTCTTCTAAAATGTACGTACTTCTGAGCATTCACATGACTACGGGCGTTCAAAAAATTTCCTTCGCACAGAATTGTTGAACCTCCAAAACTATAGGTAGATGAAAAGTTGCACAAGGCATATCTTCCGTTTTGACTCGTCTGAGAACAACACTCCCTCTTTGTGAGACTGTAACGAATGATCATGTTCCCTGCCAAAATTCTATCGAGCTCTATGATGTGATTGTGACACGAGGTCTCAAACCCAATTCCCGAGGGCATTGCCATATTGTTCAGCTAATTTGCATTTCACTGTTTTGTCGAAGCTATACTTGAAGAAACCGTAGCGGTTACGAACTGTTGTCTCAACGACAAAAAAATTAATGGTCATGAATCGACGTTGTTGCCCAAGGTCGTCCTTGCCCAGCTCTCCTTTCTCCCTCCCGGTTCCTCCGGATCATTCAGGAAAAAGTTGAATGTGACATATTGGCGTAATCTAGTATGTAGTCATATAACACACTGCTCTATTACATTCTGCTAGGATTAAATTTTGTGAATCGTAGCGCATTATTACCGCAAATTAAAATTTCAAAACTCACAAAATTTGATCATTAACTGCTGCTTACAATAATTGATGGTTTCTTGCAAAATATCAATTTATTTTTTTCATATTATTTCTCATGAGAAGAACATATTCTCGAAGAAATGAATTTCGTATTTTGTTGGCATGTTCCGACATATCCGAAAAAGATACTTGTATCAATAATTAATAGCCTACCAAAAGAGAAATTTGAAATGATGAAATTGTGCGTTAGTTTCTTGGCCAAGTGTATTGCTCTTTTGATTTGTACGAGTTTTGTGATTAAACTCATGAGACTGATGAGTTTGAATTTTTCATTGAAGTAGTGTATGCCTTATACATAGTTCAATTAACGTACTTTTATCTTCAGATAATTACAATAAGGTAATCAATACAATTAAATATATTATATTTCTCAATAATGATTACAACACGTTATTGATATGAAATACCTTGAGGAAAGGGAAAATCAAGTCAAAAGTTCAATATTTCAATCTACGAGTGAAAAGCTAAGGTTTTACGGATTGAAAACAGTTTCAATATATAGAATTTTCGTAAAAAACGCCGATGGCCCCGACACCCTCATTTTTCATTTAATTTAAAATTTAAACACATTTCTAAATAGTCTAAAAATTTATTTAAAATGAAATATGTATATTATTATTCCTTGTTCCGAAGAGAATATTTCTCCTTTATTTGAAAAATAAAATTTTCAACAAAATTTAGTTATTGCGGAAGGTGCTGTGAATTAAAAAATGTCAATCACTGCATAGATAACATAAAATAATTAAAATGTCATTTTCTTGTCCTTGACAATTTCGACCCCTATTTGACTTATGGACTTTTAGTATAGTTTCAAGTATCAGAACGAAAAAATTGTTACTAAGAAAAGACAAATAATAATAAAATATTTTTGTATATGTAACGGAAACTTGAACCAAGCCCAAAATCGTTATGTTAATAAGTTTAAGAGAGAATTTCTGTGGATATGAAACCCTTCAAAATCCATAATTTTGAAAGAAATATTTAAAGAAGATAAAGAATTGCTTTTGCTAGGAAGTATTGAACGTCTGTTAGAGAGAAAACACTGAATACAGAAGTATCAGTAAGGTTAATGGACGGAATTTTAAGCAACTATGATTTCAAATATTTCATTGCACAGAATGTTTTTTCTTTAGAGAACATTGATCCAAATTGCATACTTTTTGTTTTTATTTAAACGCACAACAAAATTGCAATTGTGGAGGAAAGTTTATATGGATTTATTTATATGGTTGATCTACCAATAGTAGCATTTTTAACCTTTACAACTATGGATGCTGGAGTTGTAGCAACTTTAGAGTGAATAATCGCTATGTTATTTATATTATTGAAACCCAAGGTTAATATTCTATAGACGAAATTTCAGATCAAATTAAGAAAAATGATATATCATCTCAAAATCGTTGTGAAATTTTCCACAACATTGCACTGGTGGCATTGTTTAGAGTATAATTTCAACGTGATGGTTGCATCCCCTCCACTCCTCCTGCACAATGCGAATTCGGTATTTAATTGCCCAAAAGCTTAAGAAGGATGAAGATTCATACAAACGATCGACAGATCTGATGTGTCTCGATATCTGCGAGATCAAATTCACATTACACCACTATTTTTTTTATGTAAAAGTTGAGACTAAAGTTATTGAAACTTGCCTTGAAATACCTAAAGAGCGATTTTGGACAAAATTCGAAGAGTGATTTGAACAATATTTGAAAGCGCATATCTAAATAGCCATTAGTTGTTTTATGTTTCAATTCTTGTCATAGTAATTGAAGTACTTACCTATTGATGTTACACTCGCTTTCACAGCGATGTATGTTCTGATCTTATGTTTAATTTTGTGCATTTAGTGCTGTTTCACCTACTTAGGTTTTTTGATTTTCCTATTTCGGAATTTTTCATTGTATTTATAGTACACAACTTAGTGCTTTCAAAGGCTCTATATCTTCTTGAATTCTCTTCTAGTCCTTCAAATTTCCTGACCTTGGAAAATGAAAAAATGCCTAAAATAAAAACGTGATGTATTTTCGATGAAATCATATCAACAAAACTATGACCGGTTTCACCACACTGTTGCTTCGTCAGATAGATACAAACTAATGAACAGAGTTAATCCTTATATAACATTCTTGTCCTTATATATTCTTATTATTACATTAGGTACAAGTACAAAGGGTATGGTGAAAAACCCATCGGAGTTACTTATTATTGTTAATATAGTGAAAATTTAAATACTTTAGTTTTATTTCATCGAAAATATGTATATCGATTTTCATCAAGTAACGACATCCACAATAAAAAAACGTGATGCATAATAAGAGTTTTCAATACATTCCGAATGGAACTATATTATTAATAAAATTAGGTTTGAATTGACATTATGTTTCAAAATTGTGAAGTTTATTAAATAAAACAATAAATCAAATAAATAAATACTATCGTATTAATAAATACAAGAATAGCGCATAATGCCCTTTAGCAACGAGAATCCATGGTTCACATCTACAAAAAGGTGACTGTTAAACAATATGATTGACATTGTCATTTTTGATTATTTCGACGGCATTACTTATCCGTTCTTGTAACTGGTCGAAATTTGTTCTCTATACACTGTTATCGAGTTGTATCATGTATTTTCATACATAGAAGTTAAAAGGATTGAGATCCGGTGACCGTGGTGGTCAAGCAATTGGATCTCTCTAGCAACCCACCTATATAAATATTCATTTAGCCATTCAATACCTATTCGTCCTTGATGTGGTAGGGCTCTGTCATCTTGACAATACATATTCCGAATAAAATTCAGCGGAACATCATCAGTTAATTTAAACAACCTATTCTGTATGAAATTTCGATAATTTAAACTGTAATGTGAAATATGAATGGGCTAAAAGTTATTATTATAAAGGCCACCTCTTTTGGAAACGTCTTTGTCTAACCGTATTTGAATTCTGCAGAGCCCATAAGCGATCAGGGAGATTATTTATATCATGTCTAGTGAGGCATGATTCATCACACCATAAAATGTTGAAAACGAAATCTGGATGTTCAGTATCTTGCTGCAGAATCTAGCTGTAAAATGTTAATCGGTTCTACTTTTCATCTGTATTCAATACCTGCGTTATTCTTATCACAGTCTATAGTGTTCTCCCCATTATGTGTGTTGACTTGGCGAGATCCTACAAATATTTTCCGTTTCTCTCAGTCATCTTAATACCAAAACAGAAACTATATTAACTGGAAAATGTCTTTGAGGAAATCTTCCGTGGTATTCTCTAGCAGCATCTTGTGTATTTCCATCGCAAAAACGATAGGTATGGATCATATCAGCATATTCTTCATTACTGAAGGAAAAATTTTCAATTCGAGGAATTTAAGGATTGGGAGCAGTGATTATTTATTGGAAAAAGATATTTCGACAACCATTTATTAAAAGTAACTCAATATTCTTCATAATCATGTGTATGAATGTCATCTTCGGCACAACATTATATGTATTGCATTGCAGCTATTGAACTAATATCGAATCGCCCCATACAGTTCGTTCTTCTTCGTCCGTTTGTCGATTCTCAGTTCAACACGGTGTTTTGAACTGATGTACTGTTGTCCCTACGAAGTCCGACGATATGATTAGTTTTGTTCTTCAGATGTGGGATTATACATGAAAAGTCAAGAACGTGTGTCATTCTTGAAATGATTGAACTGAAAGGGCAACTAGAATGGGATGATGAGTGGTTGTCAAAAAGAAAAAGGTTCTTTCATAAACCGGGTAACACAGGATCATGGTACATCCCTCTCATTTGAAACAGTTTCTTTTTTACTTCCGGTGACGCCGGTAATGACCTTTAATGAAGATTTTTAAATGGAACACCCTGTATATTTTTGCGTATTTGGTTCCCAAATAATTTCCTAAATTCAACCGTAACTCACAATTGAGGTTTTGGGCTTCAAAATTATATTTGGGTCGGTTTTTATTTTTCATTTTAAGCTACCATGAATATTGCCAATTTACCATAATTGATCAAATCAACACTTGAAAAAAGCAACTGACGTCAAAATTTCAGATTTGCTCCGTCCAGGCCAGATTAATATTCTTCAAAATCGTTTTTCGATTAAAACTTCCTTTTTCCAAATGGAACCATATTGGTACCGAGGTACCGTTATAAGCTTGATACTATGGGTAAAAAAATTCTGTAAACACTTCTTGTAAAAATGCGAAAAAATAATGAGAATATAAAAATTTTCATTTATTTTATTTCAATCCATGTAAGTAAATCCAATAGGCTTTGGAATGGAACATTGAAAACCAGCAATCCAAAGTCATTTACTTGAATTAAGACAAATCTAGGGTACATTCAAATTCATACCATAAGAAAACTCAATTTCTTTCTCTAAGAATCCAAAACAACAATAATGAATCCCAAAACGAGAAATATAATCTGATTCATAAGAATAAATCATCAGCAGACGAAAAAACAAGTTTAGAAAGATAAAAAAATCATAAGAATTGTTCGGAATGCTGACCATTATTGTCTACGCACATTTGAATCCGCTCTTGCAAATTTCTAGTTACACTGGTCAATTGTTCAGGTGTTATACTGCCGATGGCTCGTCTGGCTCTATCCTCTATATCTGCACGCGTAGCAGGCGCTGTTGCGTAAACACAATCTTCAAATAATCCCAAACGAAAAAGTCTAACGGAGTTAAATCAGATGATCTTGCGGGACATCTTATTGGACCATTCGTTACAATCCAATTTTCTCAGAATCTCTCGCGCAGGTACTCTGAGACAATTCTTTCGTTGTGGGGGGATGAGGGGTTGCACCATCCTGTTGATAAAATATTTCCCCTCCAAATTGCCAACGTTAGATTCTCCACATATCCCTCAATCTCATTCTGAATGAATTGTAAGTATCTAGCGCCAGTCAACGGCCCATCAAAAATCACGGGACCAATTATTCTAGTACCAATCACACCTAACAAAACATTAAAACCGAATTGTTCCTGGTTGATTAAATATTGATTCTCTCTTCTGTGACCAATATCTTTGTTTTGTATGTTGAGTAACCCTAAATTGGTAAACCTTGATTCATCTATAAACAAGATTATTTTCAGGAAATTATTGTGTGGTTGCATAGTATTTTGCATCATCCAATTGCAGTATTCCATCCTCCTTGCATAATCACCTTCATATAAATGCTGATGCAATTGATATTTCTATGATTTATAATTATACTAATTCGAAATTCGACGAACACTTTCACGACTTATATCCTGCTCAAATGCAACTTGCCTTGTGGAAATGGTTTTATCAATTTCCACTCGCGCTAACACACTAACATCAGTGTCTTCTCCAATGATAAACTTTTCTTCAGGATCATTATTGGGTTCTCTTCTAAATTGATCCTCCAGGCGACTAAAATAATTTCTTGCGGGGCATTGTCGATGGGAGTATCTTTCGGCATACAAATTGATAGGAGCTACTGCATTCTTTTGGCATTCCCTGTAAATAAGTAGCATATCCACTTTCCCATTCCTTGTGTATGTTTGAGACATTTTAAGAAGTATTTACGCTTCAGTAAACTAATTTCGAGTGAAATCAACCGATGCAAACTCTACTATTCGGATAACTTTTATATTGGAAACGTCAAAGTCGTTTGTTTTCATAACCTTCTTTGTTCAAAAAATAAAAATCCCTCCAAAAATAATTCTGATTCCTGAATTATTCATTGTGAGGTATGGTTGAATTTGGAAAATTATTTGCAATCCTTATATGCTAAAATATACAGGGTATTTGAAGATCTCCATCATCCTACTGGATTTACTAACCCGAATTGAAATAAAAGAAATGAAAATTTTTACATCATCATAATTTGTCAGCATCAAAAGAAAAAGAGTTTACAGAATTTGATTACCCATAGTATCAAACTTCTAATGGTACCTCGGTACCAATATGGTGCCATTTGAAAAAATGAATTTTTTATTCAAAAATGATTTTTTAGAACATTAATTTCGCCTGGACAGAGCAAATCTGAAATGTTGACGTCAGTTGCTTTCTTAAAGTGTTTCTTTGATTGATTAAGGTAAATTGGCAATATTCATGGCACCCTTGATTAAAAAATAAAAACCGAACCAAAAGTAATTTTGACGCCCAAAATATCAATTGAGAAATATTATTGAATTTAGGAAATTATCTGCAAGCCAACTATGTAAAAATATACAGGGTGTTCCATTTAAAAATCTTCATTAAAGGTCATTTCCGCCGACACCGAAAGTGGAAAAGGTTAGGTGGCCTCTAATAAGTTTGATCGACTCAGAAAATTTCAATAAATTACCTGCAGAAATATAGAAATAAGTGGGTGTACCATGGATCCTGTGTCATCCGGTATATTATATAAATCTTACGAGGAGTCTCTTGATCCACAAGAAATATTCAATAACCGAAATACCACAAATGTGGTTTACAGACCTCTTTCGCCATAGCGGAACTTTTGATTCTTCAAGCTTCTTGAGCTCTTTTCTGAAAAACCCTTTATGCGAATCAATCGTGGTTCTCCCAGATTGAATTATTCCATTTCCGTCCACTTCTCTCAATTTTTTGAAAGTTCTTCATATTCACTACTTTTTCAGATACTTCGTGAACTTAGTCTGTGTGAAGTTAAATGCCACTGACTAAGAAGAAAACCGAGATCGCCAACACGAAATAGACATACACAGTCGCTTCGGAACTGAGATATTTGAACGGACGGTTTAACTGGGTGCTTTTGCCCCACACACAAGCAGTTTCGCACCGTTCGCCGATTCGAACCGAGAATCCACAGACGGACCAAAGAGACCAAAATGTATGACTCCATACACTTCGCTCTACACAAATTTCCACATACTATAATGTAAAAACTGTGAATTCATGACCCGTGATGATCGAATTTTTGAAGCTGAACATCTCCGAAATTAACAAAGTTAGGACCGTTCTGTCTTCACTAATTTGTCATAGAATTGCTTCACAAATGACCTCACAATACAAGGGACAACCTGCATTTCACCAACAGGGTTCTTTTATATAGAGCCACCCAAAAGAGAACCTGATTTTATAACAGTATATGTAACGGTCCCATTTCTCTATATGAATGAATTGAATATGATTCGGATATATTCACTAGTTTCAAGATAAAACAATACATCAATCAAAACTATGCATAGAAAGTTGCAGCATTCTTGAGTTGATTTTCCTGTAATTTCGAATGTATGCGCTTGCTGAAATGTTTCAAGGTCCACTTCTACCCGGTTTCTGAAATGATAAGAGGATACAAACTGTAGGACGATTTTCTCATTCTGTATGCTGTATAGAGTACATCTCATCTTTGAAATACAGAGTTTTTTTGAAGAAATTTAACTTAAGCAATTAGTTGAAACTTTTGTTTAGTTTCCATTTGCTGAATTCAAAGTGTATATTTCCTTTTGACCATCGAAGGGAAATTATCATAGAGTAAATAACCCTTAAAAAGTTAAGGGTTTTTTGGTTAGGAAAAAATTCTTTTGTGGAGAGAAATCTAGGAGATTTCATCAGAAAAGTCCTCATCTTCTATATTTTGGTTCATACGAGCAATCTACAGATCACTCACAAAGTTGTTGAAGTAACCTTGTTCTACATACCTCATCGCCATTGCAGTTTGTAGCCTCTGACGCTCTATAGGACGAACTCGTCCCTGTAGAGCCATACTTCTGTGAAGGTGTATTTATGAAATTGTCGAACTGTTAAACTTTGTGATATTTTCAAGTGATATTTCACCTAATTTTTCTTCCCGTTTATTGAAACTTTCCATAATGAATATTTACCTTATTGAAAATATGAATGAAGAATTTGATACATCCCTATAATACATATATTTAGAATTTTATAAAATTGATTGTAAGTCGCAAGGTGATCACCAACGGCCTTTCACAGAATCATACTTACCTTGTTAACTTCTTTCAACGTTTTTCTTCACCCTATACTATATTCAACATCTTAAAAGAAATAAAAACGTTGTGATGCCCAACCTTTTAAGAAAATTTCTGCATTCTTATTGACACTGAAATCTCAAAATACCCTAGCCCAATTTGCCACCGACGAAGAGCTGCCGAGTTAGTGTAACATATTTCACAGGTAGGAAAATTATCATTACACATAAGCTCACGCATCTGTATATTAATGTTCACCTCAATATTTTATTGTAATATTTTTCGCTCTGATGTCTGTTTCACGTGAAAATCTCGGATTTTTACCCTATACAAGTGAGCTTTTCACGTACAATCCTAATGGCACATTACCTATAAAGTAGAAAAAACACAGATATAACTCACAGTAATACCAAGGACGCATTGTAGTGTAGTTAGGTATTATTGAGTTCATTAGGGACATCCTTTTGTGAAATACTCGTCTCTCGCTTACAGATACGTCCGTTTACAGGATTAATTGTCGACATTTTCGTCAGGGAAATTTATTGTTTTTTATGGGGATCTATTGTTCCGTTCAACTATTCCTGCGTGTTCCCTCAGTAACGAAAATAGATGAATTATAAATTAGATTCGATAGAAAGAAGAAGAGATAATTACAAAGGAATACTTATTAGTACTATTCTCCAATTTAATTATCTCGTTGACGTAATTGAATCTATTTACCAGGACTTGAGGAGACTTTCATTTTTGTAACTTGCGATAGAATATGATAGAGCAAGATCCCAGAATTCTTCTCCATCTTCGCCAAACCATTGCTATAATTTCAAAAATTGCATCCTGAATAATACTTTAACAGCTTGAAACATTTTCATTGGTTTGTCACTTCTAAAAATATTTGAAATTGACCTTCACTTGAATTTTTCAATGTTTACCCCCATTTTAGATTATTCATTCAATTTCGAGTATCTTCAGCTAAGAAAGTATGACTCAGAACGCTGCATTTTTGAGAAATTTTAGAAGAAAACATATTTCCAAATGAAGGCCTTATTGCCATAAAATTACAATCCTCAATAAGCAAGTATGAGTATTTTAATGTTTGAAATTTAGAATAATTACTAAAATTAAGAAAAACGCTCATTTCATATATTTACGCTTTTAATTGATTCTATTGAATGAATGATAGGTTGCATCCCAAAATATATAATAAATATTTAAAAGGTTTTGAATGAAAGAATAAAATATTAGAAGCATCAATTTTGTTTGTAAAACAAAAGAAACAAGATGAAAAGGATCTGGAACATAGAAAAATATAAAAAACCTCAACTTCATTTTCATAAAAGCTGATGAAAGTGAATAAATTAACTAACTCAATCGGCTACCTCTTGATTGTATTGAAAGCATTCCGAGCACACTAAAGTGGCATGCTCAAGGCACAAGAATATTTTACAACTCTTGCAAAAATATCTCGTGGGTCTGATCTTCACCCTATTGCACATCCCACACCGTCCCCGTTGGTTTTCTGTCGGCTCTGGTCGTTGCACCTTCGCCAAGTGCTCATCAGTTGAATTCTTCTTTTTGAGGATTCCATTCATACTTCTTGGTAGGCTCTTTGATAACCTTCGAACCTCCACATAGGGTTTCATGAGCTCAATAGCAAGATCGCTCAAAAATTCCCTACGCTTAATTTTTGAACTCGGATTATTACCCTTGAAGATGATGAAATTTATGCCAACAATATTCAACAGAGAGTAGAATATAACCATTGGCCAATGTCGCCTTTTACGTGCACAATTGTATGTGGAACATAACTGGTCGACAGTATCAACTCCTCCCTTTGTTGTGTTACATATACATCATAATCATCTCTGGTTTTCCAGTATGTCATCAATTTGGTCAGCATGGTGCATACTAGAGACGAGTAATACATTTTCACATTTTTTTGGAATATAAGAAACGAGTGTCACATTTTTGTGAAAAGCATTGAATTTTTTTGTGGCCTTTTCAAAGGACAAGAAAAATCAAGTGGCAACCCTCGCTTATTTTTTCTGATAGTTCCGACCACAGTGAGCTTGAAATCCCTCTTGAATTTTTTTAGAAGATCGAAACTTGTGAACCAGTTATCCACAGTTACGTTTCTTCCAATTCCTCTTATTGGTTCGTACATTCTTTCCATTACAAATTGTAGAGAATTGCTGACTTCATAAGGCCCTGGAGGCTGTTTTCCGATATAAACTTCCAAATTTACCGTGTAATATAGTCTTGAATCACATAGCGCAAATATTTTGATGCCGTATTTGTTAGGCTTGTTAGGTGTGTACTCGCAAAATGCATATCGTCCGCGAAAGGCCTCTAGCTTTTCATCCACAGTTACATAATGAAGAGGAGGTGAAACCGTTTTTTCACTGATCAATGAAAATCTCAAAAACATCTCTGATTGGGGCAAGTTTGTCGGTTGCTCGTCTCAACTGTCTAGTTTCCAAATCATTGAAACGAACGTGTTTCAAAAGAAATTTGCCTTGCCGTCGGTTTTCCAGAAATTCATGTCACTCTTCAGTACTCCGGCCAAGTACAACAATCCAAAGAGTGCTTTTATTTCTGATATGTCGGTCAATTTCGAATTCCTTTCACGGGAATAATTCATGGAAGTTTGTTGAATATATATATTTGTACTGTCAACTATTATATTCAGTAGTTCGTCCGGAAAAAAATAATTCCATATATCTAACATCGTTTTTAGACATTTAGTCGTACTTCGGGTACCAGGCAATTGTGTTACAAGATCTTTGCCAACAAACTTTGGACCTTAATTTACTTCCGTTTCTTCAATTTCGAGTGCATATTCGGAAATATTTACCTCGCTATATCTGTTAGCCGCATCACATTCTATTTCATCGGTCTGCACTCCATCTTCAGAATCATCATAGGTTTCACCCTCATCGTCATCGGATGAAAAAGACTCATCTAACAAACGCTGCAATCTTTCCTGTTCCTTTTCGCAAGAATAATTTATTGCCGGATCGAACACGAATAGCCGAAAAATAACAAACACTCTTATCTTGATAATATTTGTAACACTCGTAGTCGCGCGCGGACTCTCACTCCGCAAACATTTCTGTAGCCGGACGCCTTCACTTATAAAACTCAAACTCAGTACTATGATGCTACACTCGATTTTAGGAAGGTGAATAAATCGGAATGACTTCAAGTGGTGGGGTGCAAAGATATCCAAGAATTTTCATCGGTGCGGAGCGAGAGTCCGCGCGTGACCACTGCAGGGTTAAGCTGTTGAGCTAAGCTTTCAACTTTTGCAATATGTTGTGCAATATGATCTGATGGATTCATCTTATATTGATGGAACCTTTCATGAAGGAGCATTTTATCTGTTTCAGACTTCTGTTGATAAAATGAATTCAGCTTGTTTATTATTTCTCCAAACGACTCACAGTTTTTGACCAACTGTTTTTGTTTAAAATCCATTGAAGCTGTATTCGTAAACATTGCTATTGCATCCTTTTAAGCCCACATCTTATTTATTTATTTGTATAATTGACGATGAGCATCCTTTGAATATTTAATGTACAGAAATATAAAATTATGCCCACCAATGAGAAACAAGGTGGGTATTGAATACAATGAAAAAACATAACAAAGGTGATACTTATAGATAAGAGTAACATACATACAGATTCAATGGTAATAACAATTCTTATTTGTTACAAAAGTTTACTATTAAAAACATTGTGCCAGCGTCTAGCTTCAGATTTAAACCTCTGCAGAGATAGAAAAGAAATCACATCTTGTACAGAACTTATTGCCCAAAAGTATGACGATCACAGTAAAATTGGAGCTATAATTGAATTTGCAGGATTCAGTTCGGAAATCTGGTGTACTTCTATTTAGTTTTTGAGGTACGTTGAAATCAATCTGGGCGAGTAGGTCTGAACAATCAATCAATCCGTTAACTATTCTGAAGAAAAAACATGAATTCGTCTTCGGATCTGAAGCGTATCTAAGTTATGATGGATACAAAAATTTTCCATATTGAAATCATTGACAATGGGTATTGACTTAAAACATAGGTATCGTAGAAATTTCCGCTGAGCCCTTTCTATGTCCTTGATATCGCACGAATAGTTAGGTGACCAAATACATGACCCATATTCTAGATTAGCTCTGACTAGAAACAGTAGAGAATCCTTAACGTCGAAGGAAACCTCAGTTGCATTCCGGGTGATAAAACCAAGTATCTGGCATGTACTCGCAGTGATACTACGAAAATGCTCCTTGAAGTTCAACTTAGGGTCAAGAATGATAACTAGGTCTCGCACATCTTCTATCTTTCTAAGTTTATAATGATATAACGTGTAACTAAACACTAGAGAATTGCTTGATCTACAAAAGGGCTTGATGCCACACTTATCAATATTGAGACCCATAGAGTTTGAAGCAGACCATTCAAAGAATTTATTCAATTCCTCCTGTGAGTCAGAGGCATCCGAAGATCCATGAATGACCGAAAATATCTCCATTTCGTCCACGAATAGCAGGAACTTGTTGGGTAATTTGTCCCTAATTGAGGCTTTTTGATGGTTCCATAAACTATACCATGAAGTGTTTTTGCTTTTGAGGCACAATTTATCTGGAACCGATGCTGATGGTTTGTCCATTGAATTTATACACGATAGGAATTTCTACCTTGTCGGCCATTTTCCTATTGTTCCAGCAGTCGTTACCAGTGTAGATAATTGAAAACAGTTGTCAGTATTTCTACACCTTCAAATACTTGATTTTAGGTTCGCTCAGCGATGTCTGGGCCTCATATACTGTTGGAAATACTTGACTTATAAAGACTCGTCTGAGTTTCAAGTATTTTTATTATTTAACAAACAAGACGGTATTGTATTGACAAATGCTTCGTATAAACTAATTTCTAATCGAATATATATGATCAGTTCATTGATAAACACCTCGAAAAGTCTAGGAACACTTCGGAATATCGATACATCGTATCCAGAACGATGAATATGCATGATTTTTCGTTAAGAAATGAACACCTGCATCAATTTCTCACCAAATTATGCAGAGTGCCGCAACAGATTTCAGTTTTTTCATGAAAACTAAAAATGCAGCAGATGCGACGCTGCTTTATAATCATTTCATGTATTCAGTGTTTGTAATCAGTTAGTTGGCACTTCGTTTCTGTTGTAGGCACAAATAAAAGATTCAAGTTTTGTGATTCGACCATGGAAAGACGACATTTGACTAGAGAAGAGATGTTTCGAGCCGTTGGCATGCTCCAAGCTGGGAGCTTACAACGGGAAGTATCCAGGGTTCTGAGAAGTAGCTCAAGTGTCATAAACCGTTTATGGTCGCGTTTCAATGGAACAGGTAGCGTAGAAGAACGCCATACAGGTCGTTTCAGGATTACTACAGTCGCCCAAGACCGATTTTTGGTTCTACAAGCCAGAAGAGATCGTACTACCACAGCATCTCAATTAGCTCAAGAGATATCACGAGTTCATAATGTACAAATTTCCAGCAAACTGTGAGAAATCGACTGCGCGAAGGTCAACTCCACTCCAGACGTCCTTTAAGAGTTCCACAACTGACCCATGGAAATCGCGCTTCTCGGTGAATCTTAATTTAGTTATTATCCCGATTCGGGAAGAATCCAAATATGGAGGAACCTGGAAAGCAAAACCATCTCCAGCATGCTCAAGAAGTTGTTAGACAGGGAGGCGGATCAGTGATGTTTTGGGGAGGTATACGCTTTGGTGGAAGAACTTACCTCATTTTCATACAGAACAACCTCAGGGGGAATTCCTACGCGAATGAGATAGTTTTGCTTGTAGTGGTACCGTATCTCCAAACAATGGGTCAAAATCCACTTTTCCAACACGATAATGCCCCACCTCATCGTGCAAGAGTTGTCTTGAACGTTCTTGAAGAGAACGATATCGATCTTCTACCGTGGCCATCCTGCTCCCCAGATCTGAATCCCATCGAGCATGTGTGGGACACCCTAAAAAGAAATCCCCTGCGTAAAACGTCTTCCATCATGAGCAGGAGCTTCGATTAGCAGTTCAGAGGGCTAGGAATGAATTCGGCCAAAATGTAATAGACAATTTAATATTGAGCATGCCGCGACGATGCCAAACTGTCATTAATAACAAAGGTGGACCTTCTGGGTACTTAAAAATATAAGTGCTCCCATATCGTTTCGAAAATATTAGTTCAGGATTTTTTTGTGTTTAACCAAATTATATATTCAAATTTCAATTTTTTTTTTTATAACAGGTGCTTTGGAGAACTCATATATTATTTTGTTCTCTTGAGAATACATTATATACAATACATCCTAACAAAAACCGAAAGATCATCAAATTCATATTATAAAGATATTGGTAAGTGTTCCTAGACTTTTTGAGGTGTTTATGTGACAGTTGAAGTTACACCGAAACAGAATAATTAGAACACTATCCTTCAAACACAGTATATATTAAGATCTCTACAATATTACCCTTTATATATCCAAATTTTTCTATAATAGAAGGCTGGCCCTGTTGTTAATTTTGGCACAGGTAGACCCTGCTGTAGGTCAAATGAAAACACTAATTTTTTCTTATTAATTTTTGCATCCTTTATGTCCCTCTTGAGCAAGTCTTGCATAGCTTTGGCCCTCATTTTATGTTAATTCAAAGTTGTTGAAAGCTAGTTCACCAACGTCTCATCATTTTCGGATTTTGCAGCTTCAACTTTTGAAGTAAATTCGTCACATGTTTTTCATGTGTCAGATATGGGCAATTTGAAGTCAATATCAAATTCTGTACAGGAAATTCTTCTGTAAGTAGCTTCTGAAATTAGAAGAATGCCTCTTTTCTCACACTATTTAATATAAAATTCTTTATATAAGTGAACAATGCTCATGTCACTATTGGTATAGAATTTCCTAATTTTTTTCGCCCGGCTATAGAGGCTTTCATATTTAGGAATCTTGTCGATGTGTTCCTCAACCGATGCAATTGTTTCATTACCTATTTTGTTAGGATTGTTTTTGTGTATTCCGCATCTATCCTCTTCCGGTACAGGCAAACCTGAAGCTATTTGAGGAACAGTGTTATTTATCCTTCTTCTCGACTTTTGAGGCCCTTGCACATTCATAAATGTGGATTTGCATATTTTAATAGCTTAAGTATTCGCAGTTACAAAATAATTAACAGTGAATTTCCTACTCGAGGTTTTTATCTTCGTTTTCTTCGGATAGCGCCTTTTTCTGGTTATAATTTGCATATAATCAAACAAATATGCATTCTGAATATCGAATGAACCAAGCTCTCAAAACTTTCGAAATATAAGATTCCTTCGATTGTCAAGTTTTTCACCACATTTCTCTGGGCAAGAACAAGGTAAACCAATTTCTCGAGATTGAATGAAATTTTATATAGACTCGCTAAAATATTTTACTCCTTTATTGCGTTTCATTTTCGGTCATTCCTTATATATTCAGGGGCCATTCGTTTCCTTCAACGCGTAGATTTATTGTCGTTATCCACGCTACTGTCTTCATTCCAGGGGATTCATCAGATGCTTCATCATGAAACATACAGGGTGTTACATAATAGTATGTCACAACTTGAAGGAGTAAATTTACGTGCAATTTTAAGAAAAGAACATAGGTCCGCAAAAGCTTCGTTACGGAGCTACAGGGTGTTGAAATTTCTGGCAAAAGGTTTTTCTCCTGCAATTTTGAGATATTCAGCTCAATTTGGAATGCAAGCTATTTTTCACAGCCTCCATCATTACACATCATAAATTTCAACTGAAATCTCTAAGGTGCTTTTTTTCGGAGCCCTGTATCATTTTGCCCTTTCGAACTTTTTATGCAGTACGCCACTGATCAGCGTACAATCAATTTTCGTCATTTTCGTTCATTTCGAAACTTTTTGGCACCAATAATTTTTTCGTATCTCCAACCATTCTCGAGCAAAAATTACTGAACGATTGTATGAATTCGCTCAATTGAAACCACTTCTAATTAAAAAATTAATAGTAGCCTCTGATTTTTTCATTTATTTATTTATTTTGATACTTGCTAAAGTTGAACCAGTGTCTGCTCGACTGTTCATTGAATTAACGTTTAGTTTTAAGACTTTTGGAGTTATTGCTGTAAGTAAATATGGTAATTTTACTAACGCCGTATTGGCTGATATCCATTACATGTACGCTCTGGCTGACGGAAACACAACAGAAGCTAGGTGATTATATCAGGTGCGCTTTCCAAATCGAATAACACCAGATAGGCGAACATTTTCAGATATCCACAGAAGGTTGAGGGAAATTGGTACTTTTACTGCAAATAATCATTTAATCTCAAACTATGAGAACTTCAGATATTGAGGAATCAGTTTTGAACTGTATTGATTTGAATCCTTATGTGAGTACAAGAAACATTGGAAATTAGTTGAATATTTCACATATTCTAGTTTGGAAGATTCTTCACAACTTTTTATTTTACCTGTTTCATATTCAACGCGTCCAAATTCTACTTCCTCAAGGTTTTCCTTCAAAACTGAATTTCTGCCAATGGTTCTTAGATAAAATAAGAGAAAATGCTCATTTTGATAGTGAAATTATGTTCACAGACGAAGCTAACTTTTCGACATCTGCTATCACAAATTCTCACAATAATGATTATTGGGATTAGGAAAACCCCCATTCGATTGAAGAATCTCATCTAGAACAGTTCTCACTAAATGTCTGCGTCGGAATCATTGGAAATCATTCGATTGGTTCATTTTCTTGACTAAACAATCCCGCTTATCGGCAATTTCTTGAGGAGTAGTTACCTTTATTGCTTGAAGATGTGCGACTTTTGGTGAGAAACATAATGTGGTTCATGCATGACGGGGCACCAGCACATTTTGGTGGAGAAGGTAGGTAGTTCTCGATTAATACATTCAACAACCGATAGATAGGTCGGGGTGGGACAGAACCATGGTCTCCTAGGTCCCCAGACTTAAATGATTTAGACTTTTTCCTATGGGGATATCTCGAAAGTTTAGTTTATACCACTCCAGTGAACACTGTAGAAAAATTTGGAAATCGAATAATAACCTCTTGTGGCACGATAAGAAATACCCCAGGAATATCACAAAGTGTGCATGATAATATGAGAAAAAGGACAGAGGCCTTCTTCTCATATGCAAGGTATTCTTGCAGGTGGAGGACACTTCCAGCAATGTATTTAGGTTTTAATTGTTCCTTTTATTTAGTTGGATATTGAATGAGTATAAATTGAGTCTCAGTAGACGAGCTATTAAAATAAAAGCCAATTTTGGGCATACCTATCGAGTATTTCTTATATTTTTCTTTATTTAGCGAATAACATACAATTCAGATAATTCAAACTTAATAATTTTTCACTCGAAAACGGTTGAAGGAACGAAAAAATTGCAAGTGTAAAAAAAGTTTTTCAATTGAACGACGATGACGAAAATTGATTGTACGCTGATCAGTGGCGTACTGCAAAAAAGTTTGACAGGGCAAAAGGAGACATGGCCTCGGAAAAGCACCTTGTAGTTGAAATCTAGGACATGTAATGATGGAGGCTGTGAAAAATAGCTTGCATTTCGAATTTGGGTTGAATATCTCAAAAACTGCAAGAGGTTTGAAGAAAATCAAAATTTCTTGAAATTTCAACACCCTGTAGCTTCGTAACGAAGCTTTTGCGGACCTATGTTTATTTGAACTTTTTTCTTAAAATAGCACGTAGATTTACCCCTCAATTTGTGACATACTATTATGTAAATTCCTGTATATGTGTTTACAATATTCAATTCAATTCAATTTATTTCCAGAATTTGGATATTACATAAGTTATCCTACAGAGACCTGTGCGTAGGTCTGGTGTTCTTACACTAAATCAAAAAGAAAACTAAAATAATACTTGAAACATGCTGTTTGTAGGATCAATAAGTGCGTTTATCACAATAATCAATTCCTCAGTTGGTCCATTACTTTTCGAGATATGTCGGAAAAACTGTCTTTTCGCGATACTAATGCTTTGACGCAGCTTATGTTTTTATACGATGCATACTTTCGCTACATGGAATCTTGCCAATTCGAAAACACAATCGCTTCTGTCCTCTGAAGATCTTCAGTGATCATACACAACACATTTCTGATAGGAAGGGGCTTAAACGACCAGGTTAACTACAAAAGCAAAAACATTATGTAGACGCAGATGTTTACTGAAAATTCACGAAAAATTAGAATAAAATTTCTGACACTCAAAATTTCCAAATTGACAAATTGTTAAATATCTAGAGAAAACTTATAATCATCTGAATACCCATTGAAAGAAGAGTTTATTTGAGGCTAAGAACTCTATCAAATATTCCTTTCAGTTAACAAGCGATTGACTGCATCGAAATTGCTAAGACAACGAAAATATAATGCCTTCTAAGTTTGGAAATTGTAGGACAGTTGAATAATGAGAAGCCACAGATAGCAAAACAAACGGATTTACCTCATCATTCACTGAAAAATCGGGTTCCTGGTCACTGTCATCGAAGGAAGAACTATAACTCTTTCCCATATCACTGTTAGATCCATGCTATTAACTCATATTCTCACTCAAAACATGTATCTCATCACCAGACGACGGATGGTGAATGTTCAAGGCGGTCATATTCATGAGTGGCTTGTCACTTTATCCATTATATTCTTTCGAACACTCACATGTGCAATATAATGACTGCAGATTTATGTTGCCATCTGTATTTAGAATATGAAAATATTTCTTGGGTGGCTAATCATTATATTGCTGATGCATTTGAGCTGAAAATCTCAAAATTAATCAAATGTGGCTTGTCACTATATTGCAAAAATTCATCCATGTAATTTGTAGAATGAGGTTCTAATAAATCGTGAAATGATCTCTATGGCAGAAGAACAATGAAGTTCAGTGAGCAACCTTCATTAAATAATACTGAATACCATTCAAAATTATTGAAGGGGAATCATGACTAGTTTGGAAATCTAGCCTACCCGTTTATTTTTGTTGTTGGTACGTTTCGATACATTTCATTCTAACAAAAATAGTCCACAAGCATTTCGATTTTATTGGGAACGATTTAGAAATCAAGATTAAAAAGATTTACGCAAATAAAGTTCATTCAAAACAGATAACTTTTAAAAGGGAGATCAATGAAGATAAAGAATTCAAAGTCTTGTTGAGTATTGAAGCAAACTCAGAAATATCTCTTCAACGAATTTGAACGTTAACGTTCGAACGGTTTCACGAAAACATAAATACGTAATATATGTTTTTCAAAAAGTTCAAGCAATTCAAGAACATGACAGAGTTAGACCCTTCAGTTTCCAAATTTTTTCAGAACCATCATTAGGTCTAATGATGATCTGACGATCTTCCTCCGGAAAAAAATCTCTTTCAACAAGATGGTGCTGCTCCTCACAACGCTGTTTTGAATGTGAACTGGCTGAACAATAATTTTGATGATCGATGGATAGGGACAAATAACTGTTACGTAACCAGCCCGGTTCCTAGATTTGACTGCTTTTGATTTTGGTACTTGATCGAGTTAACCGTACTCTACCAGACAATGTGGACATGCCATCTCGAATTCAATACTTGCCGTATCAAGAACATAGTAATTTTGTGATCAACAGCATGGAGGTTGTTTTCAATAATTTCTTTAGAAAACTGTTGCTTTAAGTTGACTTTTTTGTCTCCTCTTTTTTAAATTTTTTCAAGTATGGTAAACTTTCAGTGCTCTGCTTCATCACGATTTAGAAATCGCGCCCGATAAGTTCGAAATGCGAAATATCTGTTAGATTGAGAATGAATTTGCATTCTGTCTATATTCTCTTGATTTCCATCTGCCATAATTATTAATTTTCCATGAAAATACTCAACACAAAAAGGAATTGGTTGGTGGGTAGATAATGTGTCATAATTTCTCTTCAATAATTGCGAATGACATCCATTATAACTCAATTGAGATGGCTCTTTACTTTCCGATAGTATAGTATTCCACCGCAGGGTCATTTTCTACCCAAAATGGGAAATAATGTGAGTTCATTTGCTTGTACGTAATCGAAAATAAATACAGTCAACGAACATTTGGACTTTATTAGGAACAATTTACAGATCCTGATGACTTTTTACAGTTAAAAGAAACTTACGCAAATAAGGTTCATTCAAAAACCGATAACTCTCAGAAGGAAGAGTTCATGTGCTTATAAGTAATCGAAAAATGATACAACGTGTGATTATCTCTATAATATTGTACCAATGAGAGATAGAAATTTTGGTTATAATGTCCACGTAATTATGATCTAAATTGAAACAAAAATTGTGAGGAAAATATTATATTTCAATAGATACGTAAAGTTTTCTGATGATGCAAATTTCGTTTCATCAATTTCTATAATTGAGGTATATCCTTTTGTTCACTCAGATATTAGTAACGATAATCCTGGTATTAGACTATCTATTATATATAAATCAACGCCAGGAAAATAGGTTAATTGACTCCCAATGGGGTACTTTGCATTGAATCCTAAATCCAAATTGATATGTAGGATTTCCTCCCTGAGTTTCAATAATTCAAGTTGCTAATGGAGACAATATTATCTGCTTCGAAACTTATTGGTTTTGTTGTCGGTAATGTAGATCTGCATTCAAAATAATTAACTGTTTTGTAACGAATTATTTGAAATATCGAGATTTGAAATAACAATGAGCAGGTTAACATAGGTGATTCATGAAATTAAAACATCGTGATTTTCAAACCGTATTAAGTAAAAAAGCATTTAATGAACCTCAACAATTGATTGAGATCTCTCATATTTTTCTGAATGGTGCATATGAGATTATATACTAATGAATTGATCAATAATTTCATTAATTTTGCGAATTATTTGAGAATGTGACAAGCAAATGCGATGATGTTCACCGAATGGGTATTTTTAGTATTGACGAAAAACTGATTGCAATCAAACAAAAGCCTAGGCAGAATGCAATTGGCAATTTAATCTTTTCAATATTGAAACTTTCTTGTTACAGCGGGTCGAATCTAGGATTAACGGATTTTCTGGAAAATCGATTTCAATGTTATACGTTATCTTGTTTGCTTGGATTTCTCGAACTAGTTTCCGCTTGGTCCGAAAGATTTTCGTCATCAAGGTATTCTCCCGGATCATCACTAATTATTCAATTGGTGGAATGACGGCACATATTTTGAAATATTGAAGAACATAGAGAGTAAAATAGGTTGTACACTGTGTCTCGAATTCGTTGTCCTTGAATTGTAACTTCTACACTAATAGGGTCGATGCGGTTTCAATGAAGTGGAACTTTCATATATCTTTTCGTTATCGAAAAGAAACCCCAATTCCTGAGTTCTGAGTATATATATATATATATATATATATATATATATATATATATATATATATATATATATATATATATATATATATATATATATATATATATATATATATATATATATATATATATATATAAATATATATGTCGCATCACCTGGTATTATGAGTTCCACAATCGATTGAGCAGCTCGATCGCAATTTCTTTGTCAACATATCTTTTTGGACATATGAGGGAAAAATCTTATCTATCTAGTAACATTTGTTTTCATACAGTGTGTTCCAACGAAAATTTGACCCCCCCTATAACTCCGAAATGAGTAACATTAGCGAAAAACACCGAGACACGTCGATTTTTGTTTCGAGGGGGATCATTTTTCGAAATAACTCGAAACTTCTCAGATCAACCCCCTACCCCCAGCAACCCTAACTTTGAAATTCATCATAGGGAATAAGGGTCGAGTGGCACCTTACTGTAGAGGTCTGTCAATTCTCCACCTTGATTTGTCATTTTTAGAATTTTAAATTAACATACAGGGTGTCCCAACCAAGGGTGAAGTTGAATTCCTGGAAATCCCAAATACTACATGAAATAGATTTATTTTGGCATAATGCAAGCGCAGGTTTATGCTCGGTCTAGAAAAACGACCTACACTTGTGAATTTGGAGTTGGTGCAATCAACCCCCTATTTCCAGCATCCCCAACTCAAAAATCATTCGATCGATAATAGGTCAAGTGGCACCTCGTTGGAAAGGTACTGCAATTTTCTCTTCGAATTTGGTATTTTCGAAATTCAGAATCATCATACAGGGTGTCACGAAGCAGGAACATTGAAAATCCAAATAACTTTTTGAAACTGGTTCATTTCGGTATACGAGAACATGTTTGATCCGAGAATAGGACTTTCTTGTGTGGTTATAGAATTTTGCAATCAACCCTTCCATTCAGCATCCCCAACTTGAAAATCATACAAATAATTCAAGTGGCATATCTTCAGAAAGGTTTTTGAATTCCAGAATGATTAAAGCATTTCATTCAGTTCGGCTCTCCATACAGGATGTCGCTTTCGAAAAATTCAATATCGTCATTTGAAATTATCAACTAAAATTAATTCGAAACTGTTAAAAGTATTGGGGTACGATGTGTTGAGCATCAATTACGAAGAAATAAAGCTGATTTCTGCATTGAAAATGTTCACATTTTTTCATTTCCATCTGGCGTGCAGTCATCTGTTATTTCTCATTTTGCAATGAAATATTATTATTATTCAGATCAGTTCCTCATTATTGTTGTTGTTCGTCAGTTGAAATTAATCTGAAAATGGTTTTTCCACTGAGGAAAGGGTCGAAATTGTATCGACGTATTTTCGAAATAACAGTTGTGCCAAAGAAACGGCAAGGATATTCGATAGGAACCATCCTGAAAGAGAAAGGGGAGTCAGTCACCAGTACGTTAAATATTTGGTTGACAAATTCCTAGCTACGGGTTCGGTGGCAAACAAAAAACATGAAGTGGCATGTCCTGTCAAAATGAGGCAACGGAAGTGGCAGTAGTGGGTCATCTACAAATGGAGAATACTACTTCGATCAGAAAACTATCTCGTCTGACTGGTGTATCAGCTACAACTGTCCATAGAATCGTGAAACATCACAAATTTCTCCCCTACAAGGTAAAATTAGTGCATGAAATAAACGAAGATGATCCAGATCGTCGTTTACAGTTTTGTGAAAATCTAAGTGAAAACCTAAACGCTAATCCAAATTTTCTGAATAACATCTGTTTTTCTGATGAAAGCACCTTTATGCTCAGTGGTGAAGTCAATAGACATAATTGTCGATATTGGGACACACAGAATCCTCATTGGTTTAGAGAGGCCCACACGCAAAGGCCTCAGAAGTTGAACGTTTAGGCAGGAATTTTTGGCAATCATCTAGTTGGGCCTTTCTTTATTGAGGGTAATCTGAATGGTAATGGCTACCTACAGTTGTTAGAGGAACACATACATCCTAGATTGACAGAAATTTTGCAGAACGATCCAACTCTTTCTGAGGACGAAATGCGTTTTCAACAAGACGGTGCTCCTCCGCATTATGATGCTCGGGTGCGCCAATATTTAGACGAAAATTTCCCAGGAAGGTGGATTGGTAGAAGAGGACCTGTTGAGTGGCCAGCCAGGTCACCAGATTTAAATCCCTAGATTTTTTTTTGTGGGGCCATCTAAAATCTAAAGTTTATGCCACAAGACCAGAAAACCTGGAGGAGCTGCGGATGAGGATTATCACAGAATGCCGACTTTTGACTCCTGAAGTTTTCGCTAATGTGAGAAGAGAGTTCGAAAATCGTCTGTATAACTGTATGGAGGTGGGCGGAGGTCATTTTGAACAATTGTTGTAATAATCAAGTTAGTTTTTGTTTTCAATTGAATACAAGTTCAATAAATCTCGTTTTCCTGTTTAGAAGAGCATCCAATCAGTTTCTCCATCATCCCCTCATCCTGATCCTCACGCCAGAAAACCTCGATTGCCAAACTGAAACCAATGCCTAAGTGATTCAGAAAATAGAAAAATCTTTCTGGAACTTTGCCACTCAACCTGTAATCACTTGTATGATTTTTTGAGTTGGGGATGCTGAATGGAAGAGATTGATTGCAAAAATTCCATATTCACGCAAGAGAGTCTTATTCTCGAATCAAACATAAACATGTTCTCGTATTATACCGAAATGAACCAGTTTCAAAAAGTTATTTGGGTTTTCAGTGTTCCTGCTCCAGGACACCCTGTATGCTGATTCTGAATTTCGAAAATACCAAATTCGAAGAGAAAATTGAAATACCTTTCCAACGAGGTGCCACTTGACCTATTTTCGATCGAATGATTTTTGAGTTGGGGATGCTGGAAATAGGGATTGATTGCACCAACTCCAAATTCACAAGTGTAGGTCGTTTTTCTAGACCGAGCATAAACCTGCGCTTGCATTATGCCAAAATAAATCGATTTCATTTAGTATTTGGGATTTGCAGGAATTCAACTTTACCCTCGGTTGGGACACCCTGTATGTTAATTTAAAATTCTAAAAATGACAAATCAGAATGGAAAATTGACAGACCTTTACAGTAAGGTGCCACTCGACCCTTATTCCCTATGATGAATTTCGAAATTAGGGTTGCTGGGGGTAGGGGGTTGATCTGAGAAGTTTCGAATTATTTCGAAAAATGCTCCCCCTCGACACAAAAATCGACGTGTCTTGGTGTTTTTCGCTAATGTTACTCATTTCGGAGTTATAGGGGGGGTCAAATTTTCGTTGGAACACACTGTATAATCTCAAACACGTCTGAACAAAAATGAGTTTATTTAACTATCAGTATTCATTCAATTTCTCTTCAGTTTTCACGCTAAATTAATGCAACTTTTCTGCGTTTCTTGTTGGTTTTCGAATCTTTGAATTTATTGTAATGGCTGCTGAACGTCCTGGACGCTATTTGAGTGATCATGAAGTGATAAGAATTGTAAAACTTCTGGAGGAGGGGCGAAGTAAACGTTACGTGGCGAACTGGTTGAATGTTAACCAAAGCACTATTTCAAGAGCAATTAATCGGTACCATGAAACAGGGGAATATGGAAGAAGGGCCAGACAGGGAAGAAATCGGATAACAACACTAGTTGATGATCGTTGACTGCACTAAGAGTTCGGCACTGTACGGCTAGAATGCTACAAAATGAACTTACACTTCCCAGAAATGTGCATATTTCATTGCAAACTATTAGAAACAGTCTCAGAGAAGACGATTCAGACCAATGGTGGCTTCTACAGGCCCTCGTTTCACCAGAGAGCATTGCGTTGCGAGACTTCAGTTTGCGGGAAACATGAAAAATTGGGGTATTCCAGAATGGTCGAATGTTCTCTTTTTAGACTTGTACAGGTTCTGTCTAGTATCAAATGATAGACGATTGCCTGTATTCAGACGACCTGGGGAACGGTATCAGCAATGCATTATCCGAAAACTTCGGAGGGGACTCAGTAATGGTTTGAGGAGGCATTTGTTTCCATGGTCGAACTGAGTTAGTCCTAGTGAATAATGGAAAAATGACAACGGCCAGATATCCTTGAACCCCATGTGGTACCCTTTAGCCCATTGATTGAAGCGACTCTTGAATGACCAAACCAAAAGTTCATATAATATTGTCGTAAAAGTAGGGTGATGCGACAATTTTTGTGGGGAGTGTATTATATATTTTTATTAAGTGAGTTACCAATATGTCATAAAAATTTCAGTCAACTAGTTTTCTGGACGCTCTGGGTAGCGAAACGGTTAGTGCGCAAGCATGTAGAATATGCTGAGCCCAGGTACTCGGTTCGAATCCGAGTTCGAGTCATAACATAACCTAGATCTGAGTCCATAAAAAAACCATTAAGTAGTAGCAGTTACCATTGCACGGCATAGATGAGTGGTTCAAAATCCACTATAAACTGTAGTTCCATAGAACGAACAAAAAAACTAGTTCAGTGGCGAATCGAAAGCATGCAGAAGCACGTCCTGTGAGAAATGAAGTTGTTGAAGTTGCGGTATTGGTTCATCTATAAATCTACAACACGCAGTTCATTACTAAATTATCGTATCAAACTGGCGTATCAAGTACTACTGTCCACAAAATAGTGAAGCATCTCAAATTTAATTCTTACACAATTCGACTTCGCCATGAACTAAATAAAGATGACTTGGATCGTTGTCTGCAATTATACGAAAATTTTGATGGAAATATAAATAATATTCTCAACTCTCTTCAAAATATCCACTTCTTTGACGAGAATGTAGAGGTACACAGGCAAAATTGTCCATACAAGGACACCCTGAATTCAAGCGTGTACAGTGCATATACAAACCCCATAAAAGTTGAATCTCTGAGCAGGGTTTTACGAGACCCATCTTGTTGGACCGTATTTTGATCAGGTGTAATCTCAATGAAGATAGTTAGAAGAATTGAGTCCAAGAATCATTGAGATTTTGGTAAACGATCATCTCTCTCCTCAGTCTGAATTAATACACTCCTGGATATAGACCTCCTCCAAATTTTTCCATCTGTCTCTATTAGCAGCAAAAATCTATCCATCTTAGCAGATCAGTATCTCCAGCCCTCTCTCTAATAGCCTCATTCCTCACTCTATCTTTCAATGAAATTGCCATCATGGTTCTCTCCATAGCTCGTTGTGAAAGTTATAATTTATTTGCTGATCTTCGAGTTAGAGATATCGTTTTAAGGCCATATGTAAGGAGAGGAAGAACTCACGAATCAAAGAATTTTCTTTTTAGGTTGAGGGGAATATTTCGGGACTTCAAAACAAAGCCCAATTTTCCAAATACAGCCCAGCCCAAACCCACTCTCCTGGAAATTTCGCAGGTTTGATTTTCCTTCCCAAGTTTTATTTTATGGCCTAGATATATGTATTCGGTCACATTTTCTATCACCTGATTTTCAATCGAAATGTGTATGTTTTCTGCACTGAGTTTTGGTTTTATTCAGGCTCATTCGAAGGCCGACTATTCTAGATTTTTGGTGCAGTTCTTCTAGCATGGTTTTGAGTCTGTTAACCTCAGATGGTTTAAATGTACTTCATCGATGTTGATTCCTTTATTGTTCCATTGTAAATCTTTGAAGACGTCTTCAAGGGCCAGCGTAAACAATTTTGTAGAAATAGTGTCGCCTTGTCGTACTCACATTTGTATGCGGATTTTATCTGTTATCTTGTTCTCATCCAAATGAATTGTGATGAAAGCATGATTATAAATGTATCTAAGCAAATTCGAGTACCTAGAGTCGACTCTTGCATTATCTAAAAATCTCATTATTGCCCATATTTCTATAAGATGGAAAGCTTTTTGAAAGTCTATAAAAGTCAAATAGATGGGAATATTGTTTTGGGTACACTTCTCGATGAGAGTACAAATTGCTTGTAAATGATCAATGGTGCTGTAACCTGCTCGGAATCCGGGTCGCTCTACAGGTTGGTATAGGTCTAATTTGTGGGTGAGTCTATTTGTATTAATTTTAGTGAGCAGCTTGTATAGGTGAGAAAGAAGGCTGATGGGCCGAAAGTTCTCCAGGTTGTTCTTATCCCCTCTTTTGTGAAGTAGAATTTTTTCAGCATTTTGCTACATTTGTGGAATTCTTCCATCGCTTCTTCTACAGAAAAACTTGTCATCAGTGGAGTACCTCAGGGGTTCGTCCTCGGACCGCTTCTTTTCCTGGTTTTTGTGAGTGATCTTGCTCATCATATCAAATAACGCAAGTCCTTTTACGCGGATAACACAAAATTATACGCAAATCCATTTACCGACTCATATGTACTACAACAAGATCTAAACACATTAAACCAATGTTGTGGTGACTGGCTTTTGCCTGTAAACGTTGAGAAGTGCGTCGTGTTACACATAGGGACTAATAATCCATCTGCTCGATATTTTATTGACAGACGTGTGCTTAGTGCTGTGACATCCTCCGTAAATTTTTCGTTCATCTCTCATTCGCAAGCAGTATAACACTTTACAAATTGTGGGTACGTCTGATTCTGGAGTACGCCGGTGTGGTTTGGTGCCCGGTTCTCGTCCGCGATAAAAACATGTTGGAAAGCGTCCAACGACGTGTTACACGTTTGTGTTCTGGGAACTTTAGATCATCTTACGAAGAAAGGTTGGCGAGAGCCAATTTGATAATATTCAACCAACGGCGTCTTCGTCGGGACTTCATCCTCACTTACCGTATGATTAAACATAGCTACGCCAACCTAAGATCTCTCTTTGTGCTAAATTTGAACCTCCGCATACGTGGCGATAATCTGAAACTGAAAAAGGAGAAGTTCTCTACTCGACAGAGGGAGAACTATCTTGTGAACAGAATTTTTTGGGCGTGGAATAAGCTTTCCAGTGACATTGTTTATTGCAACTCTGTGACCTGTTTCAAATACAAAATTGATCCTCTTCTGTTTGCCTGATACCTTGTTAATATTCACGCTGTTAACTGCATTATTTTCATCTTCATCTGATACTTTCTTTGATATACTCTTAGAATGTTATGTGGAAATTTAGCTGCATTATTGTTGTTTTACTTTAATTTGATTAGGCTATCATAGGACTTTTGTCCTCAGCCTTATATTATTTTCTAATAATAATCTGATAATAATAATCCAAAAGACATTTATTGAAGAGAATTTTCACGGCATCCAATAAATCCCCGGCACCCATTTTCAACATTTCACAACTTATCCCATCCTCGCCTGGATGTGTGCGGTATTTCATCTGTAGGTGTGCTAATTTTAGTTCTTCTATTTCAATTTCTGGGGTTTCTTCAGAACGGATATTCTTCACCACTGGTCTTTGAGATGTATTGGGGTCACTTTTCTCCGAAGTATAAAGATATGTGTAGAACTCCTTAACTGCTTCAATGATGTCTGATCTATTGTTCACCGAAATGCCCGCTTTGTTTCTAATGCTGTTCAGTGTTGGTCTTCTGTAGGAGCAAGAGAACTTGGATTATAGAACATTTATATTCTTATTGTCACCAATAGTATCCATTATGAGTCTTGTATTGTAGTCCCTTAGATCTTTTCAAATGCTAGAGAGATATCCCTCTCTGTTCAGTTCATTATTATTTTCTTCATTCCGGAGCATTATTCTTCTCTACTGCAATATCATTTTCGTATGTGTAGTGATATTCCTGTTAGCGTCTTTTTGTCCTGTGCATATTCTCTTCATTGATGTCTTTAATCTGTTCGTTATCATTTCTGTTAGGTCGTTGATGGTCATTCCTGAAAGATTTTTTCTGTTTGGGGGTTTTTGGCTCAGTATATTTTGGAATTGTTCCTTACTCCTGTTAACACTTCTAAAGTTGGATATGGTTGCCCTTCGAGGATCATGCTGTTTCTCTCTATTTTGGAGTTTATCAAACGATCATACTTTCTCCTAATTTATTGGATTTCCATCAAGATCAATCAAGTACTTGACTCTTACATCAACCCCCCCGCATTTTGATATTCGAGGGGAAGAGTATTGAAAGGGTAATAATATATGAATCCTCTCTAATTATTTTTCAATATTATATATTAGGAAATCCTAGTATCCCGAGAACACAAGAAGGGAATTCAAGAACCGTTTATACCATTGTATGGAGGTGGAAGTGGGTCATTTTGAACAGTAACTTTCACCTCAATTGCTCAACTTCAACAACTCGTAGAAGTTCAACAAATTGTGAACTAATTTATTTCTCTGAATGATTTCTTTTGAATATTCTTGTTGTTCCTTCGGGATAACTGCTATTTGAAAAATGAATTGGAACAATTTCCGCTTTATCTTCTGTCAGTTGCTCCTTCCTCGATGGAAAACCTTGTATACGTGTTGCTATTCGATAGCTAGTTTTTCTAGAAGTATGGAGTTAAGCATCTTCTTTCTCTCAACTGCTTAGACCTAATGCTAGTTTTGTATGAAAGAATACTTTTCTCACTAGAATTTATTTAGGATGCTTATGTATAAAGGGTCAAGCAAATGCAACTGTAAAAAGTATCAAGCTAGTAGACTAAAATTTGTTATCAATATAGTTCACTAAAATACTTGTGTATTCACGTCGTCGTTTTCATTTATTTTACGCATAAATTCAAATCACAATTACCATTTTAAATTGGTAGCTGAATAGTTTGACATGCATCACGATTAACACTCACATGACCGATGTTACGCGTGTTGTTCTGTACCTTCGAAACTCGTATGTTGTTCGCATTAATCATTTGTCGCTGGACAAAACCTAGACCTCTTGGGGAACACCTCAATCGCAAAAAACGAAAACTTCGTTAGCTTTCAGACTGCAACCGTTGAGCACTTATCATAAAGTATTTCGTAAATGAAGTGGGTAATAATTTCATTTGAACGAATATTTCCCGAGAGAAAGATTTAAAGTTCGACAATTCATAGCCTGCGTTTCGTCCCAATTTGCTGATTCTGAGAACAATTGTCATTGCGGAATTCCCTCTGAATCTATCGATCCATTCAGGGAAGAAAGAAATGAGAGAAGTTCTCAATTTTAATTAAACTTTTATTGGACCTCTTTTCATACTGGAATGTACCTACAAGCGAAATCCGATAGCGATTTTATACAGAAAACGCTCTTCCATCATCTTTTTATAGCTTCAAAAGAAAAAATACTGGCAGTGATTATGTTTCTAATGGAGTTTACTTAATTAGACTGGGATTCAATCTAAAATTTAATTAGATAAATCGCTGCGGAATCCAATATTTGAAAGATCAATTTTTGATTGGTAAAACGTTTTATTTAATCGAATCTTTTAAATTGTTTTCATGAAAGATGTGGAACATTTCATAGTATTTAATGTCAAATGGGGTTATAAAGGAAAAAAGGGAAATATGCAGACGAGTTCAAGAAGTGCATACATGGCAGATGGATTCTCTCTAATTTCAAACAGTTCATGGAATGGAGTACAGTTCTTTTTGTGAATTAATTAACTAAGATTTATTAATTTTCTAACATATACAGGGTGTTACATAAAAGTTTGTCACAACGTAAATCTACGTGCAATTTTGAGAAAAAAAGTTCATTTGAATATAGGTCTGCAAAAGCTTCGTTATGGAGCTACAGGATATTGAAATTTCCGGAAAAAATCGGTTTTTTCTTCAAAACTCCTGCAGTTTTTGAGATATTCAACCCAAATTTGGAATGCAAGCTGTTTTTCACAGCCCCCATCATAACAAGTCTTGAATTTCAACTTGAAACTACCAGGTGTTTTCTTTTCTGGTGTCATGTCTTCTTTTGCCCTCTAAAACTTTTCTGCAGTACGCCACTGATCAGCGCACAATCAATTTTCGTCACCTACAATTTAAAACCTTTTTTGACACCTGTAATTTTTTGTTTCTCTAACCGTTCTCGAGCAAAAAATTATTAAACGATTCTATGCATTTATTTCTAACTAAAAAATTGACTAGTAGGCTTCGATTTTTTTCATTTTTTCATTTACTTGCTTTGACAGTTGCTAAAGTTGAACCAGTGTCTGCTCAAGTTGTTTATTAAACCAACGATTAGTTTCAAGATTTTTGAGGTTATTGCTGTAAGAAAAAATGGCTAATTTTACTAACGCCAAATTGACTGATATCCACTACATGTACGGTCTTGCTGACGGAAGCACAACAATAGCTAGCCGATTATATCAGTTGCGCTTTCCAAATCGAATAACACTAGATAGGCGTACATTTTCAAATATCCACAGAAGGTTGAGGAAAACTAGTACTCTTACTGCAAATAATCATTTAAAAGTTGCAACTCTCACTATGCGAGATGATTCTCCGCGACTTTTTATTGTACCCGTTTCATATTCAACGCGCCCAAACTCTACTTCCTTGAGATTTTCCTTCAAGACTGAATTTCTGCCGATGGGTTTTAGATGAAATTAGAGAAAATGCTCATTTTGATAGTGAAATAATGTTCACAGATGAAGCTAACTCTTCGAGAATTGCTATCACAAATTTTCCCAATAATCATTATTGGGCTGAGGAAAACCCCCATTTGATTGAAGAATCTCATCATCAAGAACAATTCTCACTAAATGTCTGGGTCGAAATAATTCGAAATAATTTGATTGGGCCATTTTTTTGCCTAACAGACCAAACGGCTCCGCTTATCGACAATTTCTTGAGGAGGAGTTATCTGTATCGCTCGAGGATGTGCCACTTTTTGTGAGAAACATAATGTGGTTCATGCATGACTGGGCACCAGCACATTTTAATGGAGAAGCAAGGGAATTCTTGACTAATACATTCAACAACCGATGAATAGGTCGAGGTGGGCCAGAACCATGGTCTCCTAGGTCCCCAGACTTAAATATTTGAAACTTTTTCCTATGGGGATATCTCAAAAGATTAGTTCATACCAATCCAGTGAACAGTGTAGAACAATTGAGAAATCGAATAATAACCTCTTGTGACACGATAAGAAATACCCCAGGAAAATTTCAAAGAGTGCGTGATAATATGCGAAGAAGGACAGAGGCCTGTATTCTTGCAGGTGGATGACACTTTCAGCAATTTATTTAGTTTTTAATTGTTCTTTTTTTTTAGTTTGATATTGAAGACGAGCTATCAAAATACAAGCAAATTTTTGGCATACCTATCGAGTATCTCTATTATTTTATTAAGCGAATAACATACAATTCGAATTCGATAATTTTTCACTCGAAAACGGTTGGAGATACGAAAAAATTACAAGTGTCAAAAAAGTTTCTAAATTGGACGAAGACGAAGAAAATCGATTGTTCGCTGATCAGTGGCGTACTGCAAAACGTTGGAAAGGGCAGAAGAAGACATGGCCTCGGAAAAGAAAACACCTTGTGAATTTCAGTTAAAATCTAGGACGTTCAACGATAGAGGCTGTAAAAAATAGCTTGCATCCCAAATTTGGGGTGGATATCTCAAGAACTGCAGGAGTTATGAAGAGAAAAAACAATTCTTTCCGGAAATGTCAACACCCTGTAGCTCCGTAACGAAGCTTTTGCGGACCTATGTTTACATAAACTTTTTTCCTTAAGATTGTAAGTACATTTATTCCCTCAAGTTGTGACATTCTAATATGTAACACTCTGTATGTTTTCATCATCAGCTTAACGCGGAAGCTTTCGCTGGTCACAACTTCAGAATAGAATTTGGTTCTTTCTCTCCTAAGAATGTTTATTCTCGATTCTTGGGAGGAGGCGATGTCTGTCATGCCACAGCCTTGGCCGCCCAAGATGATTTAATGTGTTTATTGAATTGCCTATTAAATAGGACCAAATTGTAAGTTAGTGCAAAGATGTTCGACGAAAGCGAGTTCCCTGTAAACAACAGAATTTTCATAAAGAGAGGTATGTGGCATTGCTACTTGGATCGTCCGCTGATAATAGTTTAGCTTGAGCCTGGTTTTTTTTTGGAACTAGATTGCTCCCTGAACCAAACCTATCAGTTATTTATTTACCATGATTAGCAAACCGCTTGCAACACGTCTGATCGATGGTCGCGCACTGCTCTTTTCTGGATATTATCTGATAGATGTTATGTATGATTTCGTGCGAAACCTTACACACGGAAGTACCTGTAGCCAAAAGAAAGATCAGCAATATGCCGCCTTTGAGCGAGAGGCTGGAGATCACGCGTGTCTATATGAGGCGCACTGCTCTCTTCTAGACAAATGATATCATGAATATTTATGTCTGGAGCCCCACACATGGGAACAGTATTCCAGATTATGTCGCACTTGTGCTTCGTATAAAAACATGACCTATGTTAGCATGAAGCAATGCTCAGCCCTGAAAAGAAAACTGAATTTGGCAAGAGCAGATTTGGCAAGGTCTGACACATGTTCATGCAAAAAATTTTCGGTGTTGACTGTGAAGCCTATATGATTCATGTTCTTTTGTGAGGAAATTCCCCTACTAGAAAATGAGGAGATCAGGATAGAGTCGTCCACAAACCCAAATATTCCTTTTTTGGTAGAGGTAAGCTTACTTCAGTTCTTTCATTTCCATCAATAATAGTACACGGATGTCACATAATTAGGAATTAGTTTTAAATCGAATAGAAATACCGTTACAACACAAGAAAATACAAAAAGGGAAAAGTCACAAACATAAATGAATGATAAAAGAAACAAACCACAAAGTATCCTAAAAATGAGTATTCAAAAACTCTTCGTTACTATAATATGTTTCCATCAACAGCAGTCTTTCGATTCCTCTGTTAAGTTGACTAGAATTCATGCTTTTAAGGGCATCTGCTTAGCTTATTTTTCAACTGAGTGCAATGGTAGTTCGTGCCAATCTGTGTTCTTTACAATCGATGGTATTCTGAGATTGGATCCTATTTTCTTCTAGTGTTGTAGCTATGAAAAAGGTTGCCTCTATTGAATTTGCTTTTATTTTCATGTACATATTTTACACAATTGAGCATGAAAATCGGTGGGATGGTAAGTATATCTTGCTTCTCAAATAGTTCTCTGCAACTGGTTGTTCTGGAGTTTCCACATAAGGCTCTTACTACCTCTTTTTGTTTGAGGAAGACTCTCTTGATACTTGTGCTATGGCCCCATACCAATATACCATAAGATGTTATATAGTAGAAATTAGCATAGTAAATTAGCTTACAGGCATGGAGACTAGATATTTGCTTCATACGCCGAATCCTGAAAATGGCTGTTGACAATCTACCAGTGAGTGAATCAATATACTTGTCTCAATTTAATTCTCCATCAAGTATCATAGCAAGCAGGCTGAGTGGCTCATCATCTACAATTTCCGTTCCAAATAGAAGGCTCTGTGTGTTTTTTTCTCTATTCAACCTCAGTCTATAAACCAAGATTCAGCCTGCTCTAGGGTTGAAGAGGAAAGTGCTCCCGTTTGGCGTATGATGTTGCCACATTGAGGAAACTCGTGTCTTCGCCGTACATGCATACTCTGCTGCAGGTGATAATACCTGGTCAATCATTAACATACGGAATGAATAATAGGACCCAAGAATTGATCCCTGCGGAACGCCTACACTAATACTTCTACTCTGAGATTTGCTTCCCTTCCACTCCACTACCTGTATCCTGTTCTTCAGATATGGTTCAAACAAAGATAGAGCCGCACTTCTCACCCCATAGATGGCCATCTTCTTCAAAAGAATAGTTCTTATGACACAGTCAAATGATTTGCTGAGATCGCATGCAAGTAAATCTACCTTCTCGTAATTGTCGGTAGCTTCAGTCATAACCTCAACTAGGTCGATCGAAGCTATACTAGTTTACGTTCGTCATATAAATCCATATTGTTGCGGATTCAGAATCAGGCGATCTTCCAGAAATTTTGTCAGTCGTCTTTTTAGAAATTTTCGAAAACCTTGGAAATTGCAGGCAATACAGATATTGATCAATAATTTTGTGCGTCATTTATGTCTCCCTTTTTTTTATATTGGTGTAACCTTGCGAACTTCAATTTTGTGGATAGATTCCCTGTACAATACACCGATTAAATACCTCACACATAAAATCACCAAATACAGGGAACACTCTCTTTAGGAGCATCGTATGAATGCCATATATATCCATCGTATTTTTCGTCTTAAGATTCCTGATTATTTCAGAAAGCTCTCCCTTATCTGTAGGGGTAGCATACATTAAAGCGGGTTGAAGTACTTCCTTGGAGGTAACATTTCGCATCATATTTAATGCTTTCTCTATCGATGGCTTTCAATTAGAAACAGTTATTTAGACAATAGTTGGGAAATAGTCACTGAGAGCGTGTGCCTGCTCACTACTTTCAGTTTCGATTTTATTTCCTGTTTTTCCAGTCTGTGATCTCATAACCGTCCAGATTGCCTTCGTTTTTTTCTGCGCTGACAGAATGAAATCATCATTTTCCTCCCTTTTTACAACGGAATAGCTCATTCTCAGATGTTATTTTAGAACGCCGACTAGTTCTTTCGATGCATCATCTTTTCTGACTCTATGAATATCTTGGGTAGCTACAACAGCCCTTTATAGGCTAAGGTGGCCTCTGAGGTTTCATCAGGTTTCTCTAGATGGTCTCTCTTCTTTACCCGTCGCCTTGGAAATGACTCCTCAAACAATCTTCGAAAAATTCAATGGGAATTAGCGTAGCATTCCTCTTTTATGAGTTGTTCATCTATTGATTTTGGGATTCCTAGCCTGAGTGTACTTTTCATCTGCAATTTTCGAATCTACATTTTTTCACTTTATATTCGCGGTGAAAATATTTTCAGGTTCGGTGTCAGCGACGAAACTAGACACAAAGAGACATGAATAATCTTCTGCTACTTTCCAGCGTGCATTTTCCTTCGTTCTCCTAATTGGTGCTGACCGATTTGCTGGGGGTTCATCATATTTGGCATTCCATTCTTCAACTTGATCATTCTTGACGAGCGTCTTCCTTGTTGTTGCTTCATTTATGACTGTTCCTCGACAATTATTATTCATTGCTTTATTGATCACTAAGTGGACGATGAGGAATAACCATTCGGCGATGACGGTTTTAGGTCTGCTCTTTTTCTCCATTCTTTTCATCACACCAGTCCATGGCTTCATAACTTTTATTCTCTTTGGGCGTTGAAGAGTCTATTTTCTCCTGTATGTTCCCAGAGTTCCTAAGTTCAATTACATTTTGTTTAGTTTTTGTATCTGAGAATGTCTATTCGGGGTGCTTGCTACCAAAGGTGTGTTATCATGTTTATAGTTTTCGCCAAAATTTCCAGATTTGTACACATTTTGTGAAACTTGCGTCGGATTGAGGAAAACCTTCGCTTTACCAGAAACTATAATTTGAGGTACAATGTTTTGCTTTCTGATGCAGTTTGATATACTAAATTCATACCGGCAGATTTTTGTGCCTACTGCACCGTATTTGTTGTTCCATTGAAAATTTCTGGCTGTTCCTTGCTCAGACTGATTTGTTCCCGTATTTGAGTTATTAATTCCTCTTTGAAACTTTTAAGCGATTTATTGTAAAAACGCACTTCCATCCCCCTAATATCCGAAACATCTGCGCTTTTTCTTTGTTCGTTTTCCTTCTGAGTCAGCCTTCCTCCCAGCATTTTACTGTCAGCTGTCAAAACTTTTATAGAGGTTTGCATGGTTTTAATTTGCTCTTTCAGATATTCATTTTCTTCAATCAATGAGTTGTATGCAGCAGTTTCCGAATATTTATTGATCCCGTTTTAGACTTTTTGATTGTTCGATTTTTCCAGCTAGTTTGCCAGGTATATTGTTTTTTGTTCAATCGTTTCCAATTTGCCTTTTAAGTTGGAGTTCATTAATGCGAGAACTTTGATCTGATCGTTTTCGCATTTTTCAGCTAAGCCTGAGTTGAAATATCTTCATTTGTTTTCGCATTCCCCAATTATCTATTAATCACCCTTCCTCATTTTCGCAAACTTGTAACTCAAGTACCTCTATCTTTTTCTCATACTCTTTCTCTACCAGTGACATATCATCCGCAAACACTTGGCTTCCCTGCTTTAAACTACGGATCACACTACCTTTGTTCTGCAGTTTCGCTTTGTAGTGTTCTATTAAATCCTTAATTTCAACTTTCTTGTTCTCAAGTTTATCTTTCCATTCCAGAAGATTTTCTTGCTGTTCTAAAGATTTTCGTACTAACTGCTCAGCTTTTCTGTCTAACATTTCCCGATCATTCTGATCTTGAGGTTTTCAATTTTACATTCTGAATTGTAAAAAATTTTGCATCCTTCATACATCGCACACAGAATTAATTACATACTTTACATGTTTTACAACAATTGTAACATATTGTACATATTGATATTCAATGCCAGTTTGTAATGAAAGGTGATATCAGAATTTTATCATAACACTGAGTCTTCTACCAGACGTACCGTTTGTTTGTGTTTTCTATTATTTAACTCGAGCCATTTCAGCGATTCGGCCTACGAAATTCCACAATTTTTTTCAATAACCTGAACTAACGACGTATTTGTTAGAAGTCTTGAGAAGTTGGTCAGTAATCAGCAACAAAAAGATAATTGACGAGAGTATGGAGCCCTGAGGTACTTCTGCATTAAACAAAAAATATTCACTCGTTATACCATCAAATACCACCTAAATCGATCTACTAAGAAGAAAATTACTACTCCAAGCATGAAATGTTTCGGGAATTCCATATGCGGATAGTTTGTTCGTCTTGTTCGTCAAGGTTGAGTTCCAAATTACGTAGAAGGTCTTTGAGGCCTTGCTTTCCGATTGTTGATATCTACAAATGCGTAACATATGCAAGGAGGTCGCCAGTTGATCATTGTCTTCGTATTGTTGATCTCTGATGATAACCTATAACTCGAGATATTTTATAATTTCATCGCTTATCACTCTTTCCATGACTCTCGAAATAATGAGCATCAATGCAATTAGTCAGTAATTTTATCCTAGGCATTTCTTTCCCTTTTTCGGAATCGGTTATACTACCGCATTTTCTAACACTTCGGAAACGTCTGGTTTTCATGGGAAATCTGAAACAGATGATTAAAAACAGGTGCTAATTCTACAGCACATTTCTTCTAAACAGTTGGTGGTATTCCATGAAGCAGTGGGGCTTTCGTTCAGTTCAATTTTTTGGAACTTCACTACAGATATATTCGATTGAACATATTGGATTGGTGTTGATTAAATGAACATCGTAATTGGTGTGCTTGAGGTGAAGGAAACACAAACATATTTGCACAAACTACTGATACTAATCAAAATGATATTTTGCAATTGATGGTACAGTTCTGCGAGGAAATACCATGGAGGGAGAATTCGTGTCGCAAGAACTGCAACAAACCGCACGCTGATATCTCACTGTACCATTGAATTAAGTGAACGTTGTATTTCTATATGAACTGTTGGCAAAATGTTGCCTGAAGTCCATTTTTACTCCAAAAGACCTTGAAGGTGTCAGCCCTTAACAAGAAGGAATCACGCGGCTCGATTAGTTCTGACTCCAAATCAATTAGAATAGGAATCTTAAGCCTGGTCCCATGTTTTATTTGAATATTCGTTAGAACTGCACTCAGATTTTAGGCGAGTATTACCGTGGAAACAACCAGGCGAACATTAGGTGCTTAACAAGGTCCAGGAAATACATAGATACAGAAAACATACTATGATGGTTTTATGTTGAATCACATTCAATTGCTGATCTCGTTTTGGTTAACGAGTCTCTGTATGTAAACTTTTACGTTAATCAAATTTTTTAATCTTCTTCCATATTCTGTAGTTATGAGGGCAATTTTGCTTTCATGTATATTAATGTTCTACCTGTGGGGTAGAGCATTAATATACAGTGTGGCTGTAGCTATTACGATGGATTCCTTATATCTCTTGCGGTAAGAACTTCTCAGATTATTTGGGTGACTTCCACATTCCCGATGGACCTCAATTCTCATTCAATCACGTTTCGTATATTCAGGTTAGAGATATTATTAATCAAATGAAAAATAAGAGTAGCACAGATCATTACAACTTGAATATAGGTTTGATCAAACTAGTTCTGAATTTCATCATATATCCTCTTACAAAGTTGATGGATTATTGCAATGACGAAGGAGTTTTTCCAGATTCCTTAAAGATTTCGAGGATCATTCCGATTCACAAAGGGGGCCCAACAACCGATATGAATAACTTCAGACTAATTGCGTTGGTTCCTATGTTTTTCAAAATATTTGAAACATGTCCCAAGACTCTAATAACTGAATACTTCGAATCATCTGGGCTCTTTTTTGTGAATCAGTTTGGTTTTCAGAAGTCTGAGTCTACGTGTGATGCAATAAACAGGCTGCTTGAGTACATAGTACGTGGCATGGAGAAGGCTTTCGTTGTGGATAGTTACTTCTATCTGAGAAAGACCTGAGAAAGGACTTTGATCTGATGAGCGCATCCATTCTTACCAAAAAACTGGGTCACTACAATTTTAGTACGTCCAGTTCCGATCTAATTTATTATTTTCTCACTAACAGAGTACATTACACGTTGGTTAATGGGGTCGCATTCGAGCTCGGTGAGGTCAACAGCGGCGTCCCGCAGGGATCTGTATTGGGTCCCTCTTAATTCATAATTTTTATTAATGACTTAGTAGAATCTGTTGGCTCTGCAGATATTCTGTTGTTCGCGGATGACACTACCATGATCGAGGAATACTCTAGTGAGATAGAACTTTTATATAAAATGAATACCACTCAAGCCACTTTCTTTGATTGGTTTTGTGCTAATGAACTAAGTGTCAACATTGATGAGACCTCTAGGATTATATTTACCCACAGGAAAGTCAATTTTCTTAGTACACGAAGCGTTAAGTTCCTTGGGGTAAGACTCGGTTTTAAATTGAGCTGGGAGCAGCATGTCGATTGCCTAGCGGCTCGGATTTATGGAGGCATTTTTCTGTTCAAAACCTGATTAAGATGCTCCCGGGAGATGTGACTCGTTCTAACTATTTATCACTTATTCAATCCCACATATGTTATGCTTTGACAGACTGGGGCCATTCAACACATGCTAGTAGAATTTTTGGTTTACAACGCAAAGTCATACGAATTATTTTAAATAAACAATACCGGAACGATGTAAGAGACACTTTTGTCTCTCTCAAAATCATGACATTTCCTTCACTGTATATATAACAATGTTTATTGGAGGGAAAAAGAGATAATAACCATTCATTAAATAGAGATTTTCATGATTATCCCACCACGAGAGGCTATGACATACGTGGAGACTGTCTACGCCTGGAATCGAATAGGTTTAGTAGAAACTATTATAATTAGATATTTCTTAACAAGTTGCCGGTGACTATAAGATCATTTTTATTCGATAATTTCAAGAAAACCTTAAAAAAAATTGCTTGTGAACCTCTTTTACTCCACTGTTGAATTTTCAAATTGTCCGCTTACAGTAAACTCTTTTGAGTTGTAATTTTTAATTGTATTTGTGTTGTCATTACTTTTTTTTACACTAATTATTTGTAGCTTATGACATGTGCAAACTACTTTGTGAAACCAGTGAAAGCATGCAATAAGTATATTCTATTCTATTCAATTCAATGTTTCACCTATTGAATCGTCTGACTGAGTCCCATTGAGCATACATTGCGAGGCGTTTTACACATTGAACATAATATTTTCTTAATTTATTCATATCCAACATAAAAAGTGCTCAACAAATTTCTGTATTTTTGCCCACGTTACCACCACACAGCAGTCACAAAATGCATGATTTTGAGGGATCTGGTTTGTTTGTTTCAGTTATGTCCACATCACTAACGCTGCTTGGTAGGAACTCGTCGTCAATAATTGTCTATCGATTGAATATATATCAGTACCTCTAATAGATGACAGTTCGTCTTATTAAATGCAAGTGGGTATACTTCCTCTAGCAATTCTGTTATTTGGTGTGTACAGATCCGTTCATCATTATTACCATTAACCAAGATCTGCATGCATTATTGTAAAATCTCTTAGTGGTACATATACTCCTTTATCAAGAGGTAAGAGTTTGTGACTGAAGTGTGGTTATAGCGAGCGCAAAACTATAGAATTCCTCAAGAGTCTTCATAATAATTATTCATAATCAATAAAACTGGGTTGTCTTCATTCCTCCGTTGTGTGTTTCATATAACGATATTAAGTCATGTTGAAATTATTTCTGACGTCACCCTCTAATACAATATGGAGGAGCTCAATAGAGCATATGATCAAAATATCTCTCTCGAGGAAATATGAGAAGAGAGGAAATACTATTTCCTATTGCTTTTATTACCCCACACATCGCAGCCTATCTGACCTATCGCTCTGCTTATCGAGCCACAACCCTACAAAGTTCTAGAGCCGTCGATGGAGTGGACTCGTCAGTATTAAGAATTCGTTCGGGATAAAATTGATGCCCTTGCAGAACTCTCTGCAAGTGATCGAAAAATGTATTGACGATTGACTTCTTAAAACCTACCTCTCTGACTATGGCTATCTGTTCTGCTTGCCGTAATGATATCCTTGGATTACGTGCAAGAAATTATGTAAACCAGTCTCTACCTGAACTTTTGTTAGTAGTCACTGAATTTGGTACCGTTTTGTTGTTAATAATATCTTCTTATAAGCCAGAGCGATTAGTGCTCTCGCAGGAAACTTTTTGTCTATTTTGGACGTTATTTGTGAATACTCAGCGTATGTAGCCTCCTCCTCTACATAAGATATTGAGAGAAATTATAAATGGGATTCATTCTAGGTAGATCAAGTACTGTTTCTTCATTTCAATTAAATAATTATTATTTCCAAATTTTTGCATTTTGTTATATAGCGTTTTGATGTAGTTCTGGTTATTTTGTACCTCGTTGACGGAGCTCCAAACGACAAATCGCCATTCGAAACAGATTTACTTGCCTTCGTCATTACAATCCGATCAGACAGTTCAATATTTGTAGCTGCTTTCTTGTTTCGCACCTTAACTGCCCTGAAATTTTCATTCAGGTATGTTAAACTTCGAGTTATTACGACCAAAAGTACAGTGGTTTATCACTTTTTGAAGAAAATATTCAGTGTTCACTGAACCCACATATTGCTTAGACACTGTACCCAATAACCTCAGTTCTATATTAGAAATGAATTATGCGTTCTTATGTTACTTTGATGTTCACACTGATCTCCTATGGTATATGATGTTTTTAGATTCTAATATTTTCATGATAAACATGAACTAAATGCAGCAACAACTTTCTCTCAACGATAGAAAATTAGGTTATCAACCATCAGGGTTAATTTTAGATGACGGTCAGCTTTATATAATATTGCGCCTAAATACGATTCGGTGCCTTTATATTCGTATTTGAAATAACAAAGATTTTCAACTGACCACTGTGTATAACGATATATCCCCAACATGTATAATAATAAAGCGGAAGCAGACGTCTGGCGATAGAAGGCATCAGACGGCGTCTCGCAAGCATAATAAAATTTGCAGAAGGTTATGGCAAAATAGACAATGAGTTTGTTATTATACCATGCTTTAGAACCTCTTCAGGAATAAATTGATATAGACAAATTTATGTCTTCCTGAATTGTGGTTTGGATAAAACGCTGGAATAGACTACAAAAATTTTCTTTCAAATATAACAAATTTGTTTGGCAATCACACGGCAACGTTATATGTCATTTAAAATGTTTACATTTGTATTACTTTACTACACTCTTTATGGTTAGAGAAAGTTTGAAACGGTTGACCATTCTGATATGATAATTTTGCCGTGTAATCGGTAGGTCAGATCATTATATATTTTTATAGAAATGATGAAGTCACATACTGTATATGGTCCCTTAGAATTTTGATATGTTATAAATTTGCTCTGCTTCAATAACTTGGTCTTCTACAAATATCTGACCGATCTCTTCGTCTCAAAGAAATATATTTACCGGCTCGCTGGCGTATAGGATATGATGCTCGTCTCCTGCGCAGAGTTACCTGGGTTCAATCCCCACAAAGTCGGTGCGATTTTTCGGATTCTGGAAATCGCTTGAGTATCCATCTTTCGGAGGAGATGTAAAGCCGTCGGTCCTGTCTAACAGAGATGTGTTGGACATTAAAGATCCCTACCCTCGACACGAGAGGGGTTCGGCAAAATTCCCAGGTTAGGTTAGGTTAGATGTGTTATTAGCCGAAAAGCAAAAATAGAGCACGTTAAAGGAATAACAAACAAATATTTACCTCGCTGGTGATTTCAACTTGCCTGGTATTAAGTGGCTCATCACAGCTTTATCAAGTTGGCCATTCTCCTTCGGACCATTTCTTTCAAATATTCAGGGAGACAAACTATATACAACTAGTAGTTGCTCCCACTCGACTCAGGGATTAGCAGGTTCTTCGTATCCTGGATCTTATTTTGGTAAACGACCCTAACATCGTTTACAGTGTGTCAAACCTTTCACCATTTGACAGACCACATTGCTCAAGGTTTCAACTTATTTTCCATAAGTTACACAAAAGCGAGTATAAAACTATTAAAACCATTAATCACCCAATGCCAACTGAAATTAGCTGCAAGAAGTTATTAGAAAGTACAACCGTAGTGGTATGGTCCAAATTTGTTTACACTCTCCAAAGCCAAATCGATACTTGCTTTACTTCACATACTCTTGCGCCGAAATTTTCTAAGCTTTGGATCAACAATAAGATTTTAAAATGATCTGGCACGAAAATTTCAATTTGGCAGATTTAGTCTACGCAAACAACACGACGATTAGCTTGCCCATCGTCAGTACACCAACTCGTCATTAAGCACCCTTAAGGCTTCTGAAGATAGGTATGAATCGGAACCTGCCTCCTTCACGAATTGGAATCCTTTTCCCAAATAATATGGGTCAAGAACAAACACGGTCACTTGTGCACTACTTCACTTGACACCGCAAACGTAATATCTTCCTTGACAGACGAGCCAGACATTCTTCCTTGTCCAACCATCATCAGGTTTATTCCTGCTTTGAGTTATATCTAATTTTTGACCAGTGTTGTTGAAAAACATCTCAAATGGCTTTAAATTTCTTCCGCACCGTATTGCGATGGTATCTCTTTCAAAACATAGAAAAACTGTGGTTCTTCACTGGTTCCACCTTTGACTTTTGCTCCTTCTCAATTCCTTCTCATCCCATTATTCGCCTATACTTGGCTCTGTGCTCTGATGACAACAATTTTCAAGAAAGGAGATAGATTGGATGCCGTCCAATCAGTTTGGTTCCAATTATGGTTAAGATATCTGAGAAAATTATCAGGAGGGGGTTCTTGACTTTGCTCGGACGAACCATACCATAACTGACAATCGACATGGTTTTATGCCTGATCGTTCTGTATTTAAAAAGTTGCTTGAATTCGCCAACGATTAGTGTCCGATGATCAACAAACAAAATCCTGTCGACGTGATATACCCAGACTTTTCTCGAGTATTCGTGTGTGTGTGTGTGTCCAGTACAAGAGACTTCCATTAGAGTAGGAACATCTGGGCAGCTTGTTGCTATAGATAAAGATATTCTTGAATGCTCGAACTTTCGCGTAAGGGTTGGTATTGCTTTGTCCGTTCAAAAACTAGTTAGCAGTGGTTTGCCCCAAGGCACGGTTTAGGGGCTCCTCATCCTTATTTTACACTCCTCTGATACGTCCCTTTCTCTCAATTCAGAATCTTTTATGGTCGACAACGATAGCAGAATCTACAACAACCTCCTTACACGCCCTCTTCTCGTGATTCAGAGCGACCTCGACAATAATGTGAACTGGTCAAAGAAATGATTCTTGCCGTTCCCGAATTTCAGGGTCCGTGATCCAACCTGAAAGCCAGCACTTCAACTGAGGTATCATCATTACTGACCATCTCTCTTGGTCTGATCATGTTCTACAAGCTGCCAACAAGGATAAGAAGTTTCTGTGATTTATGATGGGCATCTCAACCTTTGCTGTTCATCAGAAGCGTGTGGACCCTATTATTACATATTGAGCCCTCCACGGCCTGTTTGCTGCGAATCTTTTCCCCATGAATACATGTCTACGGAATTTTAATTTCAAACTCCTAAGGGAAAATTCCTGAACTACATATACAGAGAAATTTGTCTGCGGTGGAACCTTCTCCCTTGAGTGTGGTTAACTATAATTAAGTAAATTGTTTCAAGAATGCGTTAGACCAGATAGTTTATAATGACTGAGTGTTCGTAAGTTTTGGTTCAGTTTCTATATATACATTTTTATCATTTCTCCTTACATCAACATTTATCTATTTGTTTCATAAATGTATTGATCATTCGTTCTCGACTGTAAATGATCAGTCCTCCACTCTCCATTCAATGAATAATTCTGATCGACCACTTGTATGCCATCGCTTTACAAAATACTCACCTCATGCATATCCAATCGAATATACCAACACCTTGATGACAACGAAATAATAGCAGATGAGCAGGAGGAATGCAAAAGGAAACACCATGGGTGCAGGGATAATGAAGCATGCACACGGTAGGCATTGGAATGTTGATTCAGCTGTTCTTGATTATTCGAAGGCATTCGATAGTACCGCCCATTCTTGGCTTGTCGAAGTATTACGAATATACAAAGTCCATCCACTCCTGGTAAAATTCTTGAAGACATAAATAATACACTTATGGATGTATCTGGAGCTCAACATGAACAATAAGTCAATCAAAACCGACGAGATACCCATACGTCTTGGAAATTTTCAAGGAGACTCTTTGAGTCCACTATGGTTCCGTTTAGCTATTAACCCATTGCCCTCAATGCTCAAAAGTATTTAGTATAAAAGTAGATAGGAACTATCACTCAATCTCCCACCTGCTGTATATGATTGACATCAAATTATAAATTTCGTACAATTGGATGATCTATTGAAAACTGTCAGTAAGTTCTCGGCAGATGTTCATATGGAATTGGACCCTGAACATTCAAAGAGCGTAAGTCATAGATCGGTAAACACAACTTCCACATGGTGATATTATACAGTGTATGAGGGACGGCGAAACGTTCAAATATCTTGGATACCAACAGGCCTGATTGCTACACTGAAAACAGTCAAAGGAGAAGATTTGCTCACCGTCTGAAGACTGTGCTGAAGTCAATGTTGAACTCGGGGAATCTAGTCAAAGAGATTAATACCCACGCCATTCCAGTGTTGCCTTACTCATTTGGAATAATCAGATGGACTAGGACAGAACTGGATGATATTCAAAGGCAGGCCCGAACAATGCTGACAAAGTACAACAATCATCATCCAAAACCATCTGTAATACGAACAACTTTGAAGCGGAAAGAAGGAGGATGCCGATTGATAGATGTTGTCAATTCACACACCGAACAGATAAAATAATCTCAGAGAATTCTTTTCTACAACAGCTTGCACTTCTGAGCTCCACAGAGTGGTATCGTTGGCTGATAAGGAATATACAAATCTGCTACCAGTGATGACCTGCTGAATATACCATTCCTATCAGGTACTGAAAAACAAGAGCAATGGTTACGAAAGGAATTGCATGGACGACATCACCATGAGGTTAATCAACCACACATCGACAAAGAAGCTTTCAACATATGGTTGATGAAAGGAGAACTATTCTCAGAAACAGAAGGATACCTTATGGCCATTCTATACCAACTCATCTCTACAAACAGCTACAAAAAAGTTGAAATTGGGGATGGAACACTACAAACTGATCAGTGCAGGAAATGCCAAATAAGATCGGAGGCTATATAGCATATTACTTCCGGCTGCCAACAACTGTCCAATACGGACTATCTTCACAGGCATAATCAAGTGTGCAACATTATCCAGCAGTAACTAGCACACAAGTACGGACTGAATGCCTTCCAACCATATTACAAGTAGCATCCAGCACCAGTATTGAAAAAAGGCTCTTTCAGAGTACACTACAATAGACCTGTTAGCACTGACATAAAGGTGACGAATAATAAGCCGGACATAGAAGTGTATGATAAGAGAGCCAGAACAGCAATTCTGGTGGATTCCGCCATACCCAATAATAACATCGTGTTGAACAATTTCCAAGAGAAAGAGTCGAAATACGAAGACCTTGCTATTGAGATGAAGCAGATGTGGCACCTCGATAAAATAGGTATCGTTCCTGTCATCATTTCTTCCACTGGGTCAATACCCAAATGTTTGCATAATAGCCTCAAGAAATTAGAATTGCATAAGAATATCTATATAGAAATGCAAGAAGCTATGATTATTATTATGTGTTGTATAGTGAGAAAGTTTATATAAAGTGTAATGATATTTTTATAACAGCTTTCAAAACGTTGTTCAATAGATGCTTGCATGGGAAAGAAATGAAATAACTAACTTCGTTTGATGTGGCATTTTATCATCTTTGATGAGTATGAGCAAAACGGAATTCTTATGATAATAGCATTATATATCATTGGGCAGAGGTCACGTAAAATATATTCAATTCTATCGCCTCTGTTTTGTTCATGCCGGGTTTTCTTAAAATATGTACATTTTGTCACCCACCATATTTCATTACTCAACTTAAACCTTCGTTGAACTACTATGACCGTTCGTTCCTGGCATTTAATTCTTCAATGATGAATTCAATAAAATCAAATTCAACTGAGACGTTGGTTTCATGATCCCGAATCCTTTTACGTTCAATCATAAATCTTAGAAATCCATTATAATTAAAGAAGAAGTGTTTCGCTACAACATGGAGTCGGGATTCTAAAATGACAAATGAGAAGAGATAATCAACCAACTTATTGATAGCTCATGCTAATCGGCTGGGTTATCTTCGTAATCAAGATAAAGTATGCACTCAATCTGAGAATTAACTGGGATAAAATGAATTTCGAAGCATCAGAGCTCTTTGTCCTATATAAATGTATTCAATGTTGAATTGAATACCAGTTGGGCTATTACTAGGATTAAATCTATTATATTCTTGTTGTTTTGAAGCCAAGGCTTGGCAATAAACACTACTCGGATTCTAGACCAGGAAAATCAATTGATGAGAAGTGGTTCCTTTAGTTTAAACGGAGGGAATGCGATGATGCACTCAGCGGACTACCAGATGAAGTTGTTATCGACTTAACCATCAAAAAAGTTCATAACATAATTATACTTCATAATATTTGAATCCTAATTTATATTCTGCTATATAAGATATGAAACGAAATTTCTATTATTTCCGCAGATGTCGTCAGGACACATAAATAGTACGAAATGCAGTTAGAATATTCCATGTTTCAATCAAAAGACCACTAGCTAAAATGAAAATGGAATTAGGTGCGGAAGAGTACAATGAACATATCATAAAATCGTTAGGAATGAAATATTACAGAAAACGAATAAACGATCATTTGAAACACAGTGTGTCGAATTCAGCTTTGTCGATTTACTGCAACTGTTATCAAGAGATAGTATGATTACAACTTTGCGTGTAGAGGAGAAGTAATCTGCAGATTGAAAAATGAGGAATAAATGCATCACAATCTAGCAAAACTGAAAACGCTAATTTTATGGAGATATCGATTTATGTTTCTGAGAAATCGCCTGTCAACTTTCTGTGAATACGATTTCGTGTACTTAAGATTTTACCAGATACTTTCCTATCATAAGATTTTCCGAAAATTTTTGCCGAAATGACGTTGCATGAAATACATATAGGTATCACATATATGTAATTCACAATATTGATGATATCAATATAAAAGAAACTGCAAAGTATTATTTCTCTTCATGATCCACAAAAATGAGTAAATATCCAGGAGACCACTGAGGTTAAAGTCGGGCTATACGGAAAATTAACGAGAAAAAATATAATCCTCTGCTAAGAAACCTAGGCTATCAAGTTCAACAAATCCAAATTATAACTAATTTTCAGGTAGCTAGAACGGCTTTGGTAAATGCTACGAACGTATTATTACCTTGGTATAATACTATAGATTTTACCTGATGGTCACTTCGAGTCATGAAGCTGTTCGGGGCAAGTTAAGGAGCGATACTCGGTAATAATATGTTTATTACGCAGGACAAGTCCATTATTTCAAATCAATTAATAGCATGAAAGCCAGAATATACAGGGTGACCCACGAGTCACTGATAGTAGCATACTGCCAAGAAAACGGCAGATTTTGAATTTTTTCCTGCGGTTTCTCTTTTTCTCATATAAGTTGTTCTCGAAAAACATAGGTCATCTTAATAAAAATAAATATGCTTTGGATAAGTGAAAATCTTTGACAATGAAAAATTTTACTACAAATCATGAGAAAGAAAGATAGCATGAATAATTGAAGCAATATAAATATTACCAAAGATGTTCAAAATGGCCTTCATTTTGCTCTATGCATAATGTATTCTCCTTTCGAAAAATGCCCTTACTCCAAACATTATTTCTGGCGTAACTGTCTGGAAAGCTTCCGTAATCGTATTTTTCATATCTTCCGGTGAAGTTGGTGGCGTACGATAATAAAACTCTCTAACATATTCCCAAAGGAAGAAGTCGAGGGACATTAAATCTGGTAATCTTGCTGGTTAATTTTAGGTTAGGTTAGGTCCTCCTCTTCCAATCCCTCTTTCTGGAAATTTGTTATTCGAATGATTTCTCACTTGTTGGCTGTAGTTCGTAGGGGCTCCAGCCTGTTGGAACCACCTTCGTTGTATCATGTCGATTGGCACATTTTCCAACAGCTCAGGTGAATCATTGACCAGAAAATTTAGGAACATCTATCCATTCAGGTTTTCATCGAAAAAAGAGGATCTACTACATGAGGTCCTATAATTGCTTCCCATGTATTGACCGACCATCTGTGTCAGATGTCAGATTGACGAAAAATATGTGGGTTAGTGTCAGAGTAATGATGATAATTGTGTCTGTTTGATGAAGCATTATTCTGGAATGTACTTTCATCAGGCAATAAAAATGATTCGGGAAATCCTCATTTTCTGCGATGATTTCTAGCAATAACATAAAAAATTCGAGTCGTCGTTCATGATGTCTTTGTGACAGTTCTTGATGGGTTCCAACGTGACCGTGACAGACCTATTCCTTGAGTAATGTTCCGTTGACTTCTACTTGGTTGTTCTATCACATACGCTAGAAGAGTAAGTTCATTTTCTTCATTTCCATCAATTGGTTTTTGTCGGTGTTGTGTCTCATCGGATACATTACATGTGGCCGGAATTGTAGTCATTTTTTGAATGTTTCTTTTCTCGGGATGTTATAATATCTGTATGTGACGGCACATACAGATATTATAATACATAACTCGTCGTGTCATCCTTATCAACATGAAATGTCAGCATTCAATAGTTGCATTCATAGATTTATTAACATCCCGTTATCACTAGAAATTTTCAACAAAGAATTAAATTTGATTAATCAAATATCCAAAATAATGGTTACAATCCCAAACTAATAAATAACATTTTAAATAAAAACAAAGTAGAATCACATTGAATGAAGTTTACCCTGTCGATAAATTGAAACAAAAGTTCAACACTTTAACATACGTTGGCATAACAAGTGAGAAACTGAAATCATTCTTGAGTAGCAATAATTTCAACATAGCTTTCCAAACTAATAATAATTTAGGCAAATATATAAGAAATAATAAAACCAAACCAGGTAAAAACAATAAATCAGATTGAAGTGCAATGACTGTGATAATTTCTACATTGGTAGAACACAGAAATTTTAATATTAGAATATCGAAACATAAACGTAGTTTTTCAAATAAAAATCAGATTCAAATTACGCGAATCATCTCTTAGAAAATAATCACTCTTTCGACCCACAGTTTGAAATTTTGCATACAGATAATAAATATTGAAAGGTAGATCTTTGGGAAATTTTAGAAATCAATAAATACAAACACTCAGATAGACTTATCAATGAACAAGTCGATTTAAGCCCTTCACCCCTATCGAATCTCTTCGGGGAGCAATGTATTCCTTAATTTTATTGGATATACCTGTCATAAATAAAAGAAAAAGCAGCCCAATAAGCATATACTTACTCAAGAACATTTATATTTATATTCTCATTCTTATTTTCTGTACATTCATTCATCTGAAGAAGCTATGGTGTAGTGAAACGCGTTACGAATCGCAATTATTAAGTAAAATTCCTTAAAACACAGTTTTGTTTCTTTATTATTAGTAAAAGAAGTGCATCATAACGCAAAAAATAATTTTAAAAATCCGTTGTTTTCTTGGCATTATGCTACTTCCAGTGACTTGTGGGCTTGACAGTAAGCATTTCCAAAAGATTCACACCAGCCTCTGCTGTGTTATAGTATTTTTGTGCTTATGCTACCTCACTACAAAGCAATTCAGTTCGACTTTTCCCAGTCATACAAGCCAGGCATGAATGTTTTCATCTCAAAGTATGAATTTTGGCTTTAGCATTTAGCATGTGGAAGAGTATACCTATTGTGTAAGTTCAATGTTAGAACAGACGCTAACATATCTGACATAGAACATGTCCATTACTTCAGACCGATTGCTTGCACGCCATAATATATGCATATAAATTGGAACCGATACGATACATTTTTTTTATTTTTCACCCAGTCATAACCTCCAGGCAAGGATGGTATATTTATCCTGGAGGTATGGACTTCTGCTGTGCCATTTTCTCGGGATGGATACGCACATTAAATTACAATAATAAATCTACTTCAATCATCTCCATAAAATAGTAACTTGAAAAACCATGATAAATTTGAATCTGTACTCTTAGGGAGATCAGAAGTCAAGACTAACGGGCTCATCGCCAATCACTGTGACATCCTTCATTATCCACATATAATCCGAATCCACTAAAATATATAGGACAAGGGCTACAGTGGGGCATAAAAATAGACCAACATATCCAATTAGAGATTCAAGTCCCAAATATTCCATGCTCTAGACCCAGCAGATACAGAAAAGAAAAAACTAGAGGAGATATCATAGGCATCACCTGAATAGACACGTCATCGTCCTTCAGTCTTTTGAGCCATTTGAGGAAAACAAAAACATTTTTATAGGCGAGAACTAGGAATTTCTCAATACCTTAGGACCCCACTAAAAGAAAAATCACTTAGAATGATGATTTCAGTCTTAGTCTATTGATAGCACATTAAAGGATGCTAGCCTGAGAAATTACCTGCAGAGGATAAAAATAAAATTTTTCCTAAATAACACTCTATTACGCGTACCGACCAAGATCATCGAGACATATTCATTGAAAGTAATCGTAAGATTAATTTAAATATCGCTGTAACAGACTACATACGATGCATTTTCATTCTCATACCTGAGATGATAAGATAATGTCCTGCGAGTTGTAAGTAATCCAATCATCCACTCTCGAGGAACGTCATCATCTGGGCCTATACCCCCCATCTGGTCACTTTGGTTTTTAACTAAGAAATGAGTCTTTGACAGTATACAGTTTTCCATGCATAAAAACGTCGTTCAGGAATCCTCAATTAATCATCTATAGCCTCATGAACCAAACACAGCCCTTCCTAGATAAGTAAATGTGAGAACTGGTATTCTTACACTTCTGAAAGTAAGATATTCTTATATATTAGTACTTCTGGTTACGGCCAACTATTTTGTTTTTGGCATACCTAGAGTTAGGATGTGCAGCTCTGAGTTTTCTTTCATCCTTTCTACCTGTTGTTGTAGTTTGATAATCTACTGACCATGATAGCAGTACCATTCGCATAGCGGATATTGTTTATTGACCTCCCATTAACTTCTATGTCTAGTTGACTACTTAAGGCATCAAAATATTCATTCAGAGTTTCCATTCTATTTTTATTTCCTCCGGGATGTATGTTTTCTTATTGTGACACGATGCTCCCAATCAGAACTCATGATAACTTTCATATTTTTTTCATGGTTTGTTTTATATCAAAAAAAGTTATACAAAATCGAACACTTTGGAGATGCTAACTGTTGTTTCCTATGAGATGGCTGAAAAGGCGAAACGTTTCAAAAATTTGGCTGATATCATAGAAACTCAAAGCAGCCTGAGTACAATCTATAGCAAAAATGAATGCTAAAACAAATAACAAAAAAAATTTCAAAGGGTATGAAACAAAAGAGACGAAACGAAACATAACAATAGGATCGATAAAAAATTCCGAGAATATATGTTTCAAAAGTGCGTCAACATAAGTTTTAAGTCACTTGGGTTAAGTATCACTGAGTAATAAGAAACAACTACTGTGTTTTAAGGAATTTTACCCAATAATTGCGATTCGTAACGCGTTTCACAACACCGTAGCTTCTTCAGACGAATAAATGTACAGAAAATATAAATATAAATGTTCTTGACTAATTACAAGCTTATTGGGTTGCTTCTTCTCAAGTGGTTATTTATGACAGGTATATCCAATAAAATCAAGGAATAGATTGCTCCCTGAAGAGATTCAATAGAGGTGAAGGGCTTAAATCGACTTGTTCATTGATCAGTCTACCTGAGTGTTTGTATTTATTGATTTCTAAAGTTTCCCAAAGATCTTCCTTCCAATATTTATTATCTGTATGCAAAATTTCAAACTGTGGGTCGAAAGAGTGATTATTTTCTAAGAGATGATTCGCGTAATTTGAATCTGATTTTTATTTGAAACACTAAGTTTATGTTCCAATATTCTAATATTAAAATTTCTATGTGTTCTAGAAATTATCACAGTCATTACTACTCAATCTATAAACACCTGATTTATTGTTTTTACCTGGTTTGGTATTATTATTTTTTATATATTTTGCCTAAATTATTATTAGTTTGGAAAGCTATGTTGAAATTATTGCTACTCAAGAATGATTTCAGTTTCTCACTTGTAATGCCAACGTTGGTTAAGGTGTTGAATTTTTGTTTCAATTTATCGACAGGGTAAACTTCATTCAATGCGATTCTACTTTGTTTTTTATTTAAAATATTATTTATTAGTTTGGGATTGTAACCACTATTTTTATATATTTTTGGCAAATATATAAAAATTAATAAAACCAAACCAGGTAAAAACAATCAATCAGGAATTTATAGATTGAGTTGCAATGACTGTGATAATTTCTACATTGGTAGAACACATAGGAATTTTAATATTAGAATATTGGAACATAAACGCAGTTTTTCAAATGAAAAATCAGATTCAAATTACGCGAATCATCTCTTAGAAAATAATCACTCTTTCGGCCCAAAGTTTGAATTTTTGCATACAGATAATAAATATTTGGTGAAATCTAACCAAGTGCCTTGCCATTCTTCAGTTTTCTCAGAGCTTGAAGCACTATATAAAGATTCATTGATAATGCGGAAGTCGCTTCCTGTGTACCTGTGAAAACTATTATCTAACATTTTATCTTCTATGTGTCCCATTTTGTTTAGCAGCTTGAGCTATCTTAGCATCGATGTCCAGCATAAGAGTCGCTATTTTATAAGTTAACCACATACTCTTTGCTTTACTTATGATGTACATAAGCATCGTGTTCTTGATTTGCCATTTGTTAATAAGGGTTTGCGACTATGTATTTCATTCAAAACAGCTGAGCTGAAACAACAACCTACGAAGGTATTTCAGCTAGTAATTCAGGGACTTTCTAATCGATCTCCTGTCTGGACGTTGCCTTCTGTAATGTGCCTTGATCCTTCGTATTTCACGTCTCTCTCGATATGAATCTGGAACAATATTTTTCGTTTCTTAATAGTATGTACCAGTTCTTTCTATTTGTTCGTTCTTTCCCGAACTTCGATGCTTGTGACGATATCTATGCAAGATATTTTCATTATTCTTCTGTATATACAGGGATATCCACCGGGACCGTCCGTTAAAAACTTTTTGAGTTCCAATTACAATATCGAGCTGACATTTTATACGCGGCCATAACTAGCCATTTCCAATTGAAGTGAAATAATTTCGAAGTGATACCATTTCCGGTGAAACCGGAAGTGGGTCATCACTTTGTCATTTCAAATGGCAATCTACATTTTTTATTATATATCTAGAACCGACATTTAAGCAAGGCATAAAATACCCAAGTTGTTCGCACTTCTCTTTCAAAACTTTTGACAGATTTAATTATTTTTGTTATATACTCGATTTTTGAGGAACATTTAAAAATATTGTAGCTCGTAGATCTTTTGCACTACAGACACAATTTTTGCTTGGGTGGATAGAAGAAGGATCGAGGAATTTTTTAGCAGTCTACACATGTCAAATGTTCATTGCGTTGCTTTGTATGATTTTTTCAATTTGGCCTTTTTCAAACAGCAATAACTCATTTTTTCAAATGGCACGTGCCAATTTTTATTTCGCCATCAGATGAAGCGTCAAATTTCAGATGGAATTGTATAAGAGTGTACTATACCCATCTCTTATAGTTCCGAAATAATTTGGGAATATATTGAATTTTGATGATTTTGCAAGAACTAACAGAGAATGCTTTGAAATATCTGAATCAAGTAGCTGAACTGGCTACGCTCACCTGACAGGTGCCTAAAATTATTGTACTTGTTACTTCGTTCATTCGAATTTGGTATTTCAACAAGAATTGTTGGTAAATTGAAGTGGAAATTTTTGAAAAACACCAGATTGATAATAAAATGGATGATTATTCAAACGAGGATATGTTTAATCTTTTTTTAATTCATGGCGAATGTCAAAGAGTGGTGGATAGAACTTGCAGGCAATTCAATAACCAATTTTCAAATTTGGCGCCTATCAGTAAAACAAAATTTCAAAGGATTAGAAGCAATTTTCTGCAATTAGGACGAACAAAATACATAGAAACTAGAATAAAACCAATTCTCGAGTACGACAATCAAATTAATACGCTAGCGTATTTTCGTGCCAATCCACATGCGTCCATTGAGTCAGCATCAATGGATATTGGATTGAGTTATACTTCCATTCAAAGGATCCTTAAGAATTATAACATGCACCCGTATTCTTTTATCAGACTACAAAAATTGAAACCAACTGACCTTCCCAAGCGGCTGAATTTCTGTGAAAATTTATTAATTCGGCTTGAATAAGATGAGACAATTCTGCAAAAAATTATATGGTATGATGAAGCCAAGTTAAATGAAAGTGAAATAACCAACAGGAGAAATCGACATTTTTGGGCCACAGAAAATCCACATTTCGTTGAGGTAATTGATTTCCAAAATAAATTCAGCCTGAACGTTTTAATGAATGATTTGTTGGCTTAACACATGTATGAGGAAAATCTTGATGGACAAAGATACCTGGAAATTTTGAGAAGAACATTAGCATATTTTTTATTTAGATGGATTACCCCTAAACATTCTGAGGGATTGCTATTACCAAATGGATGGTGCACCAGCATATAAAATACAAGGATAGATGGTAGGGTAATCAAGGACCTAATTTATGGCCTCCGCGTTCTCCGGACTTTCTGACGCCGCTTGATTTTTATTCATGGGGAAAAATCAAGAGTGAAGTGTATCTTATTCCTGTGAGAAGTAAAGGAGACTTACTAAAGCGCATACATAATTTTTTTCGTAATATTGATCCTGAGGAAACTAGGAGGGCAGTTCATCATGTTCGTATACGAGCTGTCAAGTTTATCGAGCAAAATGGGGCCCATATTGAACATTTGTTCAGATCGTAAATTAGTTTTCTCCTATGATGTTTGTTATCATTTATTCGTATTGATGTAATTATCTTCGATGATTGGTTTTCGCTTAGTTCCTACAATTTTCATTCATTCGAATTGTAGAAAATTGCTTCTAATGCTTCCAAATTTTATTTTACTCATAGACGGTAAATTTGGAAATTGGTTATTGAATTGCCTGCAATTTGTTCCCACTACTTTTTGACATTCTAAAATGAATAAAAAAGATCAAATATATTTTCGTTTGAATAACCAGTGGTTTTATTCCAAATGTGTTGTATTTTTTGGATATTTTCAATCTGAAATAACGACAATTCTTGTTGAAATATCCAGTTCGAATGAACATTGCTTTAATTTTATACACCTGTCAGGTGAGCGTAGCCAGTTCAGCTACTTGATTCAAATATTTCAAAGCTTTCTCTGTTAGTTCTCGCAAAATCATCAAAATTCAATATATTCCCAAGTTATTTCAAAACTATATGAGATGGGTATAGTACATGCTTATACAATTCCATCTGAAATTTGACGCTTCATCTGATGGCGATATATAAATTGGCACGAGCAATTTGAAAAAATTGAGTTATTGCTGTTTGAAAAAGGCCAAATTGAAAAAATTATACAAAACAACGCAATAAACATTTGACATGTGTAGATTGCTCAAAAAATTCCTTGAATTGTGTCTGTAGTGCAAAAGATCTACGAGGTTCAAAATTTTTTAAACGTTCCTCGAAAATCGAGTTTATAATAAAAATTATTAAATCTGTCAAAAGTTTTATTTGTATTAATGTATTTTAAGCCTTGCTCAAATGTCGGTTCTAGATGTATAATAAAAAAGGTAGATTGCCATTTGAAATAACAAAGTGATGACCCACATCCGGTATAACCGGAAATAGTATCACTTCGAAAATATTTCATTCCAATTGGAAATCTATAGTTATGGCTGCGTATAAAATTTCAGCTTGATATTGTAATTGGAACTTAAAAAGTTTTTAACGGACGGTCTCGGTGGATATCCCTGCATACATATCAAAAGTATTGATGCGTTTTTCCAAATTCAGATCAAGAGTTCAATAATAGCATCCATTCAGATGACCCGAGAACACATGACATAGCATCTTCCGTATTTTTAGTTTCAGATTGATGTTCTTTCCTGATGAAGAGAAACGAGTCACACTTTTGCTCTAATGCTTCGATTTCCTGATATTTTTGACTTATTGATTTACCATCTCTTTATTTTATTTGCTTCTAAATTCTAACTTGATATTGTCTTATTTCTTGTGATGTAATGCTCTTCAGAGTCCTTATATTCATTATTCCGTTATTTTCATCTTTCATGCATGTGTTCGGTCCCATATCTTTCTTTAAGTGGTGCCTGTTTGTTACGTGTATTTTTTTTTGTCATGCTTTCCCTCTTGTAACACAACTTGATTCATGTTGTACTTTTAGTTTTCACAAGCAATTGCCAATTGAATTCCTGTTATGTTTTTCGATATTCTCAGCTCTAAAGATCTTCAAATCATCAAATAGTAAACTTCACAAACGATCAGCGCCCTTAGGTTGAAAATACGGACATGGATTAAATACTAGTTAGTTTTGCTTATGTCTGCGACATTTTTGATTGAAAAGCAGCCCTAAAGGACGGATTATTTTAAGTAATTAGCCGATATAAACGAACTATTGAGTGAATCTTCTAAAAGAAAATTATAAATTCAGATTCTCATAATATTTCAAAACATTATAACATATTTGTGGAATACTTATTAGATGTTCGGAGGAATTTTGAAACAAGAAGTGATAGTATGTTCTATTATTTCATCAACAGACAAAGATATAGTATTCTAATTTTTCTAAACCAGTATTCGATGATGAATTTCGAGACGAATTCATGTCATAAACGCTGTCTATTTGCAGCATACTGTCCTATTCCTCTCCTACCAGTATAATTATCACTCGACTGTTTCGTGATGGGAAGCATATAGGCCTATTCCTCTCATCTCAATATAATTATCACTAGGATGTTTCGTGATGGGTTAATTAGTCGAAACAAAGCCCTAGAATCTCAATACCGGACATGTTCTATTGGTATCTCGTCCTATTAGCCACTTTAAATTATAATCAATCCTGCAAAACTGGGGATATATCCAATTTCTGTGTATGGTTATCACGAATGACAACTACTGCAATATATTTTAAGTTCTGTATATTTCCTTCGTTACTTGAATTTTCTTGATGCCGCCAATAATGAAATTTACAAAAACAAAAGAGAAATCGAAAAAAAGTTCCTATATGTTAAAGTCTGTATTAGGAATGATGAAAACTAATGCATATTACTGCAATATATGTACGCAATAATTCACATAAGTTTTGATAATATTATACACACAACCAAATATATATGCAATCACCCGATATTTTCAATATTATTTCAGGATTTTGGAAATACAAAAGATTATTAGAATTGAAACTTTTGAGATATTTCAATTGAAAAAGAAATAAATTAAAGTTTTTCAAGAAAGAAACAAATAAAAGAAAATAAGAGACTCTTTCCACATTTAGTAAAGAAAACAATTAAAATTGTTTTTTCACGAAGTAGGTGCTTTTTTTCGACCTCAGTAGCTGGTATTACCTCCTATTGCCCTGATACAAGCCTGAATTCGTTTAAGAATGCTTTTGATTAGGTTTTCGACCTCCTCTGGGGTGATATTCTGCCACTCTTATGTGGCGGCGTAGATGAGCTGTTGTGGGGCTTTTAGATTATCCTAGCGCGATGTAATTTCCCTGTCGAGATTATTCCATAAATGTTCAATTTAATTTGGGTCTGAACACCAAGCTGGCTAGTCCAGAATAGCGATACCCTCTGTTTCAAGATAAAGTCGCACGAGGTTGCTGGTATGTGGAGGAGCATTATCTTGTATGAAAGTGAAATTCTCACCGTAGGCACCTCGCCAAAGCGTCATTATGGACTCCAGCACTAGGTCCACGTAATTTCCAGCCGTTATATACGCAGGACATGAGATCAAATTTGTTTTGCCTCCCAGCATAATGCCACCCCAACACATCACACTACCCCCTTGGTATTTCGGAATTTGTCTTGCTGCTAGCAGTCTAGCTTGTCTTTCACGACCCCTTAAAACCCGAATCCGGCAGTCATCTGATCGAACACCAACTCTTGTCTCATCCGAAAAAGGAACATTTCGCTAATTCTCAATATTCCAATTTTGGTGCTCGATACACCAATTAAGTCTGTTAATTTTTTGTTATCCGGTTAGCTCTAGAACTCTTAAGGGCCTTCTGCTGTATGAACCCCTTGAACAGAATCTTAGAAGTACCATTTCGACTGATACACTGATGCCTGTTGCTTTCAGAAATTGGCTTTGGAGTATGGGGTGCGACGCACTAGAGTTTCTCCTTGCAATTTGGCACAAAAAGCTGTCTTGTTCTTCAGAAATGATATTTCCACGACTTCTTCTAGGCCAATTTTGCAAAGATTGTAGCTCCACGTATCGGGTGTAGGTTTCTGAAATCACCTCCCGTGATACACAAATTGTGGCCGCTATATCCCTCGGTGTAACCCTACTTGAACTAGAGCAGTTATTCGACCCCTCTGCATATGGAACAATCCAACGTAGGGCATTTTAAGTTGTGATTATACGCTTTTTAAAATTTTTGAAATTGACAGTTTCAAATCTTAGTGAGGACTGAGTATTCCGAACATGTGGTGATAATTCAACATTTCCTATCATACTATCCATTTCATTCATCACAAGTAGTTGAAGATCCATGGTTAGAAACAATCATATACCGAGTGATTTCATATGAATTTGTTTGTGTGTATTTCTGCACTTTGGTTATCTCATACAGTCCATATATCTAATGAAGTCGCAATTTTCTCTATTTATCCACTACGATTCTTTTTATTTCATGAAAAAGATGCTGTTATAGTAAAATTATTTCAACAAAACGAATGGTTTATTCGCAGCGATTCTCAAGTTGAACACAATTGTGTCAATATCCGATGAAGAAGCACCTTCTTTTATGCTATATGTGTAAATATATTGAAGACATTCATTCAGGCTTCGCCTTGATGCTGTGATGAGTATGCAACCCCGACAAGGTCATACGCGACCGCAATCTGTTGGTCCTTTTCATGTCAGGCGTCTTGAATGCTCCACTACTACGTGGCCTTGGTTGATGATGATTATGAGAAGTGGTTTGGTCATCCAGTTTCTACATGGAGGGACATATAAGATTCTACGGATGGATGAATGATACTCCCTGAAGAGAATTTTACAATGATTCATTTATGAAAATTAAACGTAACACAACACTCAGTTGATCGAACGACTAAGCAAAAAACTACATTTGTGATACAGTGCGCTAAGGAATAAAAAGTATTTCAATAATTCGAATTAATCCTTTGTTATTCAACTAAATATTAATAAATGTTTTTTTCTGGATCTATCCAGACATAAACCAACAAACTTCGATGACTTTTCTTGGCGCATATGTTCCTCTCATGAGAAATAGTATGAAAGAAATTGTTCGCGATTTTGCAAAAACTGCCCCCAAATTGATAATAATTGTTAATCAATTTTTGCGAGTAGCGTGTGTTCTCCTTGATAATTTCAATTTTCGGTAATAATACCAAGTGATTCACGAAAGAGTTAGGTTGTCCCATTCAACTGTTTCCAGTATGATCCGCAGGTGCAGGGAGGCTGGTAGTCTTGAAAGGAGACTAGGACAAATACAACGTCGAGCAACAATGTCGACTATTACCGTTACTAAGGAATTTCCTCGTTGAGACAAAGGTTCGCTACTGCTAGAAACATTCAAATGCAGCCTCGACCGAACAGTTGATTGCGAATTAGCACTGATACGATACGACGACGTCTCAGGGAATTTGATTCGGGGCCTAGTATCGCAGTTCGAAGCTCAGCTCTAACTGTAGCACATCGAAGAGCCCGTTTGAATTTTGCTAGGGAATATATCAATTGGTTAGAAGCTGACTGGTAGAGTTTTGTTCACAGAGTAGTCGAGATTCTGTTTTTTTTATTGCGATCCACCTTCTCTACGCAACTTTTACTTACCTTAGGTTATGGGAAAGGTGCGGGGAGGAAGTTATTTGAATGGCGGCACTGATTTGGTCATCGTAAATAATGGAACGCTGAATTCTCAGAGGTACATTACAGACATTTTAGAAGAATATGTCGTACCATTTGAGGCAAACATAGATGAAAACCATTTGTTTTTGCATGAAAACGCCAAACCTCACCAAGCTCATATCATTGGGAACTATTCCGGTTTCGCCTTGATGTTGTGATGGATATGCAACCCGACGAAGTCAAACGCGACCGCAATCGGTTGGTCTCTTTCATATCAGTCGACTGGAATGCTCCAATACTGTGTGGCCTTGGTTGACGATGATCATGAGGAGTGGTTTGGTAATCCAGTTTCTACATGGAGGGACATATAAGATTCTACGGATGGATGAATGATACTCCCTGAAGAGAATTTTGCAATGATTCATTTATGAAAATTAAACGTAACACAACACTCAGTTGATCTAACGACTAAGCAAAAAACTACATTTGTGATACAGTGCGCTAAGGAATAAAAAGTATTTCAATAATTCGAATTAATCCTTTGTTATTCAACTAAATATTAATAAATGTTTTTTTCTGGATCTATCCAGACATAAACCAACCAACTTCGATGACTTTTCTTGGCGCATATGTTCCTCTCATGAGAAATAGTATGAAAGAAATTGTTCGCGATTTTGCAAAAACTGCCCTCAAATTGATAATAATTGTTAATCAATTTTTGCGAGTAGCGGTTGTTCTCCTTGATAATTTCAATTTTCGGTAATAATACGAAGTGATTCACGAAAGACTTAGGTTGTCCCATTCAACTGTGTCCAGTATGATCCGCAGGTGCAGGGAGGCTGGTAGTCATGAAAGGAGACTAAGACAAATACAACGTCGAGCAACAATGTCGACCATTACCGTTACTTAAGAATTTCCTCGTTGAGACAAAGGTTCGCAACTGCTAGAAACATTCAAATACAGCCTGGACCGAATAGTTGAGAGCGAATTAGCACTGATACGATATGACAATGTCTCAAGGATTCGGGGCCTAGTATCGCAGTTCGAAGCTCAGGTCTTACTGTAGCATATCGAAGAGCCCGTTCGAATTTTGCCAGGGAATATATCAATTCGTTAGAAGCTGACTGGTAGAGTTTTGTTCACAGGTTAGTCGAGATTCTGTTGTTTTATTGCGATCCACCATCTCTACGCAACTTTTACTTACCTTAGGTTATGGGAGAGGTGCGGGGAGGAAGTTATTTGAATAGCGGCACTGATTTGGTCATCGTAAATAATGGAACGCTGAATTCTCAGAGGTACATTACAGATATTTTAGGAGAATATGTCGTACCATTTGAGGCAAACATAGATGAAAACCATTTGTTTTTGCATGAAAACGCCACCAGACCTCACCAAGCTCATATCATTGGGAACTATTCCGGTTTCGCCTTGATGTTGTGATGGATATGCAACCACGACGAGGTCAAACGCGACCGCAATCGGTTGGTCCCTTTCATATCTGTCGACTGGAATGCTCCACTACTGTGTGGCCTCGGTTGACGATGATCATGAGGAGTGGTTTGGAAATCCAGTTTCTACATGGAATGACAAGATTCTTCGGATGGATGAATGATACTCCCTGAAGAGAAGTCTGCAATGAATCATTGATGAAATTGAACGTAATACAACACTCAGTGATTGATCGAACGGCTAAGCAAAAAACTACATTTGTGATACACTGCGCCAAGAAATAAACGGTACCATTTGGCACAAATATAGATGAAAACCATTTGTTTTTGCATGATAATGCCAAACCTCACCAAGCTCATACCATTGGGAACTTCTCTGAATCGGACTGACGTGTTAACCAAGTGCTCCCGCCTATTTTGCCAGTATCTTCGGTTTTTCTAAGGTGAAAATTTCAAAAATCATATCAGTACGTAGTTGATTATACGAAGTTTTTGAAATTGAAGATACTAAACCGTTTTGAAACTTATTTGTCAGAATATTCACGATATTTGAAAGTGAACATTATTATACGGTTATAAAAAATAGTAAACATGCCATCAATGTGTGTAAAGTGCGATAATCCGCTTAGTCGGAATAAACCAGGTGTAGGTTGTTTTTCCTGCGGTGACGAAGTGCATTACGTATGCGGGGGATTGTCGCCTGATATTTTCAAGTCTTCAGGTTCGGACGGTGAAAGCTGTAAATGGATTTGCTAAAAGTGCGATTCTCATCGAGAAATTAAGAATCCATCACTATCGAATACTATTGAGGTAGAGTTGGACAAAATAATGTCCGAGTTGGCCATTTTCACTTAAAATCAATCAGAATTGATTACAGCGTTGAATTTTTATAGACATAGAATCCAGAATTTAGTTAGAAAACAAGTTGAAGAATATGGAATTGGAAGATAAAAAAAATCAAACCAGCTAATGAAGAGATAGTTACTCTTAAGCAGGAAAATTACAAAATAAAAAAGGAACCGAATGCAATGCTACATCGGCAGAAGATTAATGAACTGGATATAGTAGGGATCCCTGAAAAAAAGAATGAGAATGTTCTGGATATTGTAAGAAATGTGTCTGCGAAACTCAATTTTCAAAACAAATTAGAAATGAATGCTATATATCTGACAAAAGGAACAAGGTTTTCGAGGCAGGTGAATTTGGTTTTGAAAATGCAGCCGATACTAAAATTTATATTAATGAAAGTCTAACATATAACAACAGAAAGCTTTTAACTTATCCTGTGATATATATATATATATATATATATATATATATATATATATATATATATATATATATATATATATATATATATATATATATATATATATATATATATATATATATATATATATATATATATATATATATATATATATATATATATATATATATATATATATATATATATATATATATATATATATATATATATATATATATATATATATATATATATATATATATATATATTTAGTTAGATTTATATATATATATATATATATATATATATATATATATATATATATACCCTTTGGGTAATTGGGTGTAGTTGATATCTAGTACAAGTCCGGAGTAATTTTCATACTCTATTAACTGCAAACTTATAACACTACATGTTTCCCGAAGGAAGTCTAAAATTATTCTCAATATCTATAGAAACCCAATATGTTAATGATATGATAATGCAAAATCAGCTTATATCTATGTCATCAATTTTATTTAATCCTATGTCTAAAAACTAACTGTTTTTCGATTTACCAATCGATGAAAAGTGCTGGCCAAATACTTTATTATGTAGGAAGATGCATTGGACTTTCGTAAAAACTTGAGCTCACTATTTCGAAACTTTATTGCAATATTATAATTTAATGGAATGTTGAATTTAAACCATCCATCACACTACCTCACCAACAGGAAGAAGAAATTTGTTTCAAGCATAAAATAATTTTACCCTATTCCTATGGATTTTGACTACCTTACAATCTATATAAACACCTCAAAAAAGTCTAGGAACACTCACCAATATCTTTAAAATATGAATTTGATGATTCGAATTTATAGAAATCTTTCAGTTTTTGTTAGGATGTATGGTGTATAATGTATTCTCATCAAAAACAAAATAATATTTGACCTCTCCAGAGCACCTATTATGAAAAAAAAATTGAAATTTGAAAATGACGAAATCTGGTAAAACATAAAAAAAATCCTGAACTTATATTTTCGAAACGATATGGAAGCAGACTGTTTTTCAGTACCCAGATGGTCCACCTCTGCACCTCTGTTATTAATGACACTTCGGCATCGTCGCGGCATGGTCAATATTAAATTGTCTATTACATTTTGGCCTAGGTCATTCCAAGCCCCTGAACTGCTAATCGAAGCTCATGTTCATGATAGAAGACGTTTTGACGCAGGAGATTTCTTTTTAGGGTGTCCCACACATGCTCGATGAGATTCAGATCTGGGGAGCAGGATGGCCACGGTAGAAGATCGATATCATTATCTTCAAGAACGTTCAAGACAACTCTTGCACGACGAGGAGGGGCATTATCTTGTTGGAAGAGTGGATTTTGACCCATTGTTTGGAGATACGGTACCACTACAAGTAAAACTATCTCATTTGCGTAAGAATTTTCTGAGAGATTGTGCTGTATGAAAACGAAGTCAGTTCTTCCACCATGGCGTATACCTCCCCAAAACATCACTGATCCACCTCCCTGTCAGACAACTTCTCGGTTTTGCTTTCCAGGTCTTCTCCATATTCGAATTCTTTCCGAATCGGGATAATAACTAAATATAGATTCATCACTGAAGAGAACTGTGGCCCACCTCTCTTGATCCCAGTGTTCTTGGCACCAAGCTAAACGAGCAGCGCGATTTCCATGGGTCACTTGTGAAACTCTTAAAGGACTTCTGGAGTGGAGTTGACCTTTGTACAGTCGATTTCTCACAGTTTGGTCGGAAATTTGTACATTATGAACTCGTGATAGCTCTTCAGCTAATTGAGATGCTGTGGTAGTACGATCTCTTCTGGCTTGTAAAACCAAAAATCGGTCTTGTTGAACTGTAGTAATCCTGGAACGACCTGTATGGCGTTCTTCTACGCTATCTGTTTCATTAAAACACGACCATATACGGTTTATGCACTACTTCTTGGAACCCTGGATACTTCCCGTTGTGAGCTCCCAGCTTGGAGCATGCCAACGGCTCGTAACATCTCTTCTCTAGTCAAATGTCGTTTTTCCATGGTCGAATCACAAATTTTGAATCTTTTATTTGTGCATACAACAGAAACAAAGTGCCAACCAACTGATTTCAAACACTGAATACAGTAAATGATTATAAAGCAGCGTCGCATCTGCTGCATTTTTAGTTTCTTATAAAAAAAAACTGAAATCTGTCTCTACATAATTTAGTGAGAAATTGATGCAGTTGTTCATTTCTTAAAAACAAATCATCCACATTGATCGTTCTGGATACGATATATCGATATTCAGAAGTGTTCCCTAGACTTTTTTGAGGTGTTTATATTAGGTCTATCGTGTCCAACAACATTATAAGGACCTTTATAAATGGCCTCTGTTTTTTTTCCGGCTGAACTTTTTCTCCTAGATTGTAATCAACCTGCTTAGTATTTTTGTCGAATTTGGCCTTTCTTTTAATTTTTGCTAATTATAAATTTTATCTTGCATCATTGCATGCTACTTGCAACCTGTATTTCAATTCCGAAGGATAGTTATGGAAATTATAAAGAAGTTCGGGAGAGCGATCAATGTTGAATGGCCAAAAACCAAATGATATGGAGTAAAGTTGTGTTCAGTGTGAACAGTATTATTAAATGAAAAACAACAAATTTGTAGCCATGAGCTCCAAGTTTTTGGATGATCCGTTGCGTAAAATCTTAGCCCCTAATTGCTTATGAGTGGTATGCTGCAGAGTTCAATTTAGGTATGCCTAAAAGTGTGCAAGTTTCTTCAAATATGTTTGGCATGAACTCTGAACCTTGGTCAGTTGCTATATCTTTTGAAATACCTAAACGTAGATTAAAATTTTCGACAAAAGATTCAGATAAATTTCATCAGTCTGCTGGATAAGTTAATTATTCCAAATATATAGAGTAATCCACGAACGTCACTGTATATATCGAATTTCCTTGAATTTCTCAAGCCTTTCCATTAATAAATCTAAAAATAATTGCGAGTTTGCGACAAATACCTATGTACATAATAGAAGTGTAATAGAGCAATATTTCATAAATTGAATAGAGCTTACGGTTTTGAGGGTTAATTCAATAAAATCCATTGGCACAATCACGCCACTTTCAAAAACACATTCTTTTACATCACATCACAACATAGTATTTTTCGCGCACGACACTTTGGTTGCTCCAATATTGCGGCTGCTCCTATACAATCTCTTTGCTCCTTGTTATTTCGCGTCTCATCTTCTTTTCTATGGATCTGTTGAATCTCTTCTGTATGATCCGAACTGCGATTCCAATGATAATCATCAATGCCACAATTCCCAGCCAGTCAATTGTTGTAAGGGTGATACCATTTTGAACTGTAGTTCCTCCGCTATTACCAGCTTGCGATATGATTACATCATTTCTTCTCTGCCTTTACCCATTATTGATTCACAGCTACTTTACTATTCAATCTAAGAAGATTCCATTTCAAAAACGCAGGATCGCCATGTGATATACTACCCTTAGGGTAGTTGGGTGTAGTTGATGTTTAGTAAAAGTCCGGAGTAATTTTCATACTCTATTAACTGAAAATTATTCTCAATATCTAGAGAAACCCAATATGTTCGATAATGCAAAATCAGCTTATATCTATGTCATAAATTTAATTTAATTTTATTTCTACAAACTAACTCTTGTTCGATTCACTAGTCGATGAAAAGTGCTGGCCAAACACTTCATTAAGTAGAAAGGTGCATCGGATTTTCGTAATAACTTGAGTTCACTATTTCGAAACTTTATAGCAATATTATAATTTATTGGAATGTTGAATTTTGATCCATCCATCATAATCCAAAGAATACTGCAGAGCGAATAGAGTAAAATTTTGTTGGATTCATAACGATAAAGTTCTTATGAGGAGAGATAATAACTCAAAAATAATCCACATCACTTCTGAAAAAGTTCTCATCGACTACTGACTGCGAGTGAAAAAATTACAAATACATAAAAAATTATAGAAATGGCGTCAAGTGACTCAGTCGTTAGTTCATATTATCAAAATTATAGAGGCTTACGAACGAAAACTACCCAGTTTCTGAATTCTACTTTGAATAGTAGCTACGATATCATTTGCGTGACGGAGTCGTGTCTCATGACCCATATTAATAGTTCGGAAATCGTGTGTACTAAAAACTACTCAGTATTTAGAAGGGACAGGTGTGACTCAAATAGTTCAAAGCTCGAAAGTGGTGGTGTTTTTGTGGTGGTATCTAAAGAATTTCATGCAGAGATGCTCACTAACTGCATTAACACATCAATAGTGGAGAATGTATGGTTAAGGATTCGGATCACTGGTGGTAAATTCCTCTATTTATGTGTTTGCTATTTTCCACCTGATACAAATAAAGACAACTATCTGTACTATTTCGATCGTGTGACTTCTTTAATGGAACGCCATCCCGACGATTCATTATTGTAGGTGATTTCAATTTAACCTCTTTCACGTGGTCATATGATAACATCCGTGGTGTTTGGTGCAATGATTTTATTCAAAATGAATTATACTCTGGGTTTGGGGATTTCTGTTCATATAATTCTCTGTCTCAATTTGATGGCATTCGTAATGAATTCGATAAGATTCTAGAAATGACTGTGAAATTGATGTTCAGGGGTGCTCCTTACTTTTTGTCTCTGAGGACTCGTATCTCCCAGCTCTGGTATCTTACATTAAATTAAATTTGGAAAAGAGAAAAGACATTATATCACGTTCGACTTATGATCTTAATGTTGTTGACTGGGAATCTGTTCTTACTAGTGACAGTGTTAATGATTGTGTAGAAAAATTTTACAGGATATTGAGTGATATAATTGATAAGCATGTATGTAAACGTAATTTTAGTCGCAAGAAATATACTCCATGGTTTGTCAGAAGTACGATTGAATATATTGCAGAAGAAGCTAGATTTCATGAGCGTTTCAAGAAATTTCAAAATTATATTGTTCACGAAAATTTTGTACAACTGAGAGATCACGATAAACACATTTCAACTATAGAGCACGGCATAACTAATAACCCTAAATTATATTGGTCTTACATGTCAAAATGTAAAAAAATGATAATATACCACCTGTTATGCTTTTCGGTGACAATAGAGTAGAGGGAAATGATTCCATCGCGAATGCATTTGGGGAGTACTTTTCTAGTGTCTTTGAAGTTTCTAAAAACCAGTTATTCATGCAATTTTTTCATCGATATCGATAGATCATGTAGAGGTAGCTGATATTGTGAAAGAAATTTCTGAATTGAATACGTCGAAAGGTCCAGGTCCTGATTCAATTCCCCCCATTTTTATAAAGCCACGTGAGTTATCACTGTCAGTATCTCTTCAATTCATTTTCAATAAATCTCTGCAACTTGAGATATTTCCGAATAAGTGGAAACTAGCAAAAATTGTTTCCATTTTCAAGAGTGGCAAAAAAGCTTCATTAACAACTATAGACCTGTTTCTATCATCAGCCACTTTGAAAGAATTTTTGAATCGATTTTAACCGAAAGACTTTTTCATTCTTGTATCTCTCGATTATCCAAACACCAGCACGGTTTTTTCAAGGGAAATCACCTTTGACAAACTTAGCTCCATATGTGAACTTTTTATCCAAATGCTTTGACGAAGGTGTCCAAGTGGACACAATATACACTGATATGGCTAAGTTCTTCGACAAGGTGCAACACGATACACGAGTTCAAATACTGTCTGATTGTGGCCGCTTACGAAATGGAGGAATTCTTTTTAACAGGTAGGCTGCAATTTGTTGTGGTGAATGAAATATCTTCTAATGTTTTTCACGTCACATCCGGGGTACCTCAGGGGTCTCACCTGGGACCACTCCTGTTCGCAGTCTACATCAATGATATCTCCCAATATTTTATTGATATTCATCATGAGTTATATGCTGACGACCTTGAAATATACAGACGAGTGGAATCATCTTCCGATGTAGACGCATTTCAAAGAGACTCAGATCGCTTGTTTTCCTTTTGCACTTCTAGATACTCCAGTCCCAATGTTGACAAATGTCAACACATCACTTTCACCAAAAATATAAACAGCATACAAACGTCATTCGCACTTGGAGGTTCAGATAGCACAAAAACAAATTTTGTTAAAGATCTTGGTTTTGTTCTTGATGAGAAACTTCCGTTTTTCCTTCACGTGGATCATGTGGTGTCAAAAGCTTTCAAAATGCTTGGTTTCATGATTTCATAACAAGAGAATTCAGAAATGAAAAGGATGTATTTTGCAATGGTGAGGAATCATTTGAAGTATTCCACTCCCATTTGGTCTCCTCTTCATTACATTTATATAGATAGAATAGAAAAGGTGCAGAGAAAGTTCATAGAAAACCTTAACTTCAGATTACATCAATGTATGCTGGGAAGTGATTATAATATATCCTTAAGGCACCATTAAATTTTTAGTTTGGAGCAGAGAAGAATGTTTTCCGACGGAATATTCCTATATCGAACTCTAAACAATTATTATAATTATTCTTCAATACATTTCCGATCATTCAACGTTCCTCAATATAAAAATCGTCGAAATGCACATTTCTATGTTTCAAAAGCTCGTACTTCCCTATATTTCAACTATATATTTTTAAGAACTATGCGTTTTGCCAATTTCCACCTGAATAGTGTAGATAGGTTCTCAGTGAACATGAATAATTTCAAAATAATATTAATTTAATCCTGTAGGGGTTCTGTTTACTAAAAATTAATGAATAAATAAATAAACTGCCTTCAGGATCACGAAATCACTTCAATCATAATCAGAATGAGAATGAGAATCATCAATTTGCTCAACAACGAATTCAACAAATCATTATTAAGAGTTGTCAGCTAATGATAGTAAAACAAAATAAGAGGTATAAAACACTTAAGAGTACTCAAAGAATTCCTCTAGGCTCCTCATGAACACCATATTTTCTGCAAAATTTTGGGCAAAACGGAAATTTCTTCATAAACATTTCGTTATGTTGCAAACAATTTCTGCTGAAAACGTATTTTTGGCCAGGTTAATTTATAATTAGGGTGTTGTTTAATCGACAAAGTAGTACTATTGCATGTTGCCTATTCTGTAAAATGACGGAAACGTAAAGATAGACTAATAGTTTGTCAACGAAGATTAAGAAAAATATACCTCTTATGTCAAGTCATTTTCAAGTGGGCAACTACAGGAAATTACAGCTATAATGCTAGCTTAAGTACGAATTGAGTAGTGGAGAGGTATTAATGTCTAGCTGGCTATTAGATTGGAGATTTCACTTGGTATTTTACAAAATCTTTTGATTTCTTGTTGATTCCTCTGTCGCAAGAATGAAGAATTTTGATGTTGTCTAATGTTATTGAATGTTTTGTGGTTTTTATATGTTCACATATTGGAGAATCATTATGGACGATTAAATCTTGTTTCAAAATTGCCAGCATAAGGTACACTCATCGCAAACAATTTTATGAACTCCTGATTTTTCGCATTTATCTGTTTTTTGTATAGCATTGAATAATAATAATTTGCTCAAGTTCAGACTACTTAAAACAGAGGTACAGAGCGTATTTTTTCAAGCAAGTATCTCTTATGAAATACAATAATTGTGTTATTTGATGTTTTTCTTTACATTGGATAATTTTGTCTATGAAAAACCAGAGGAATTTGTTATTTGAGCAATTTTTCTGATAGGATTTATTTCATTTTTGAAGTTCGTTGGTGACTTTGGAATGGAAAAGGGCTATGGATCATTGAATTATAAGCTGACAATTTGTGATTTATATGATTGAATGAGTCCATGGGAATTGTTGATTCTGTGAAGGTTTCTTTTTGTAGATGTTATAAATGAAATTGATAGTATATTTTATTATTGTGAGGTCTAAAATTTATTGAAGCATGAATTTTTATTTCTGCTGTGAACTTAATAGTAAACTTCATTCAGAAATTGCCTCAATTTATCGATTCATCTGTTTGAGCCATGGCAATCTACCAAAATATCATCTACATATAGGTATTCGAACACTTTATGTTTTTTTGCTAAGTAGCTATTTGATATTACTGTTCTTTCTATGCTATCAGTGATTATATCGGCTAAGAAGGCGTTGAGAGATGATTCAATGGGAAGTCCTGATGTTGGTTAGTAATGTTTTGATTGAAATTTGAGAAAACAATTTTGAGATAGGCAGGTTTTTCAGAAGAACTCATCGGCAACGTGAGGCAGCGCCTTATTTTTGTTGAATAATTCTCTTACTATCGGAGAGCATTCATCTGTTGGAATATTTGGATACAAGTTCTTTATATCAAATAAAACTTATTTAAGATTTTGTATGTTTTTTTAAATTCTGAATTGTTATTTTCCTAAGATGATTTGGATGAATTGGTTTTCCATTGAAGAAACTACGTTTAATTCTTACATTAAAATTTCTTCCTGCTCTATCTATGAAAAGTAATACATCTAATGAATTTAATAAGGAAGTAAAGACAGTCATTGAAAATTCAAAATCCATAATTTCAGATCGCGAAAAATTGAACTCGTCTTACCGAATCCTTTACAACCTTAACTTTATTATTCAGTTAAATTGCACAAAATGGTTATCCAAAAGACCAGTGGTATCATTGACACCTGCTCCAGCAAGATTTCCAAATTTTCATTACATATTCTGGAAAAATTTTGTATTTTCGAAACGTCTTTTTCAATTGGTGATTCAAATAGTTCTATAAGAAAAATAGAAAATATAGTCATTCCTAGTAATGCAAAGCTAGTCTCTTTTGAAGTCAAGAATTTGTTTCCAAGTATTCCACCGAAAGATCCGTATAATATAATCCATAATTTTTAACACAAAATATGACGATTCCACGAATTAAATACGACATCATGGCTTTTAGATGTTTCCATATCTCAAAATTATTTTTCATTTAATGATGGTCACCAAGTACAACTTGGCGCCCAACGTGATGCCAGCAGCTATCAAGGGTAGCAGTGAGAAAAAAAAATGTCATTCCAAGGAACACCAAATAATCACGATGAAGAAAACAAAACGACGGGATATAATCTAAGAAGAAGAACAGTGACTACAGGGACAGGTGCTGTGCCAAAACAACTATGACGAATGGACACCAAAACACACCCGTGAGTTCCAGAAACAATCATAGAGGTACAAACGACAATCCTGTCAAACCGAACAATGAAGGTAGGATGAATTTGGGTCATTCCTTCAATAATCCACCACCGAATTTTTGTCAAAGACTAATTCATCTAATATGCCGTTAAATGTAGGATTGAATAATCAAAATAAAGATGAGAGGGTGAATTCACATTCGGTGTTGAATCCACATTTTCCTGTTTACAATATAAGAAGGCCACCACAACACATCGCAACGAGAACATCAGAGCTACACATCCTTTGTCTCCGTCAAGAGATATCCTGATAAATAATTTAAATTTAAATAATAACATACCATTCAGATATAGTAATGTAAATGCAGGTTCCTCAAACGATTCGGACTTAGAAAATCTGATTAGACATCTGGTCCACAGTATGCAAATAAATAACGAAAATAATGTTTTAAATTCTAATCGGTTGAATGAAATCAGCTGTTCTGATGAAAATTTCAGAGCCAAAAAGTTTTTGAACAAGAACAATAGAGTTCAAAATGGTGTGTTTGAAATAGAATTTTATCAATTAAAAGATTATTTACGATAATCCTTTTTTTTCTGTTAGCACTGCGTTATTCTACCAAAACTTTTTCAGGTAATTTTTTCATATGAAGTGTGTGCCCAAAATTAAATACTTACAAGAACAGTCGATATAGAAATTCACACAATCTGTAGTCTTAATATCTTCCTAAAATTGAGATGAATACCATGTTTTCTAAAGAATTATTAGTGATTTCTTCATGTACCTTTTTGGCCAAATTAATTGATGAACTAGGATGCTTGATTAATAAAGTGGTACTAGTGCATATAGCCTGCTCCGTAGAATGACTCAAAAGTAAAAATAGTCTAATAGTTTGTCTCTCTGAACCTGGACATGTAGACATTTTCTGCAGTACAGAATGAAGGAATGCATGAAATTGCTGTTAAATTACATCATATCCATAACATAATTCTGTCGATAAAGTTTAGTTTTTAATCCTCCAGTTAATTCTGAATTATAACACAATAACGGCCCACTAAACATTTTAATGAAGTTATAAAGTTTCCCGCTCATTAAAATTGTCTACTCTAGATACATAAATCATGTTCTCTATTATAACTTCTGATTGATGACATGTTGGGCCAGAATATTACATCATAATTCAGGTGATTGCAATATTTATGACACATTAATCAACATCATAGATCAGTGATTTCCGAACTTGACAAAGTAATTTCATCTCCACGTCTTCCGATTTGAGTTCTTAATATTCTAGTTTGAGAATCCGCAAACCTGTATCGTTCCACTTGGCTCTTATGGAGAATGATCTTAAAAATGGTCCAGAAAAATTAACTTATGCAAAAATTCACAGGTCAACATCAAAATTGCCTTTTACATGAAAACATTTTAATATTTATGCTATTTCACTCTATATAACTGATAACGCTTTAGGCCTCATTGCCCTTTTATAGTGAATATTATATAGCAGTGAATAACTACGACTTCACGGTAAAATACAGGGTGTTACATAATAGTATGTCACAACTTGAGGGGGTAAATCTACGTGCAATTTCAGGAGAAGAATGTTCATATAAACATAGGTCCACAAAAGCTTCGTTATGGAGCTAAAGGGTGTTGAAATTTCCAGAAAGAATTGGAATTTTTTTCAAAACTCCTGCAATTTTTGAGATATTCAGCCCAAATTTGGAATGCAAGCTATTTTTCACAGACTCCATCATTACACGTCCTAGATTTCTACTGATATTCAAAAGGTGTTTCCTTTTCCGTGGCCATGTCTCCTTTTGCCCTTCCAAACTTTTTTACAGTACCCTACTAATCAGCTTACAATCAATTTTTGTCATCTTCGTTCAATTATGAAACTTTTTTGACACTTGTAATTTTTTCGTATCTCCAACCGTTTTAGAGTGGAAAATTATTGAATTTGAATTGCATGTTATTCGCTAAACAAAAAAAATAATGAAAATACTCGATAGATATGCCCAAAATTCCTTTTTATTTTGATAGCTCGTCTTCTGCGACTTAACCTATACTTATTCAATATCAAACTAAAAAAAATTACAATTAAAAACTAAATAAATTGCTCCACCTGCAAGAATCGCCTCTATTCGCATATTCTTATTCAAGAATTTTCTCGCTTCTGCACTGAAATGTGCTGGTGCCCCGTCATGCATGAACCACATTATGTTTCCCACCAAAAGTGGTACATCCTCGAGCAATAAAGGTAACTCCTCCTCAAGAAACAGCTGATAAACGGGAGCGTTTAGTCTGTTAGGCAAAAAATGGCCCAATCAAATAATTTCCAATTATTCCGACCCAGACATTTAGTGAGACTTGTTCTTGATGATAAGATTCTTCAATCAAATAGAGGTTTTTCTCAGCCCACTAATAATATTATGAAAAATTTGTTCTTTTCTCGAAAAGTTAGCTTCGTCTGTGAACAGTATTTCACTATAGAAATGAGCATTTTCTCTAATCTAAAGAAATCTAAGAACCAACTATCGGCAGAAATTCAGTCTTGAAGGAAAATCTCGAGGAAGTCGAGTTTGGACGCGTTGAATATGAAACGGGTACAATAAAAAGTCGTGGAGAATTCTCCAAACGAAAACATGTGAAATATTCAACTGATTTCCAATTTTTCTTATACTCACATAAGGATTCACATCAACACAATTCAAAACTGCTTCCTCAATATCCGGAGTTCCTATAGTTTGAGTTGCAACTTTTAACTGTCTATTTGCCATAAAAGTACCAGTTTCCCTCAACCTTCTGTGGATATTTGAAAATGTTCGCCTGTCTGGTGTAAAGTGATTTGCAAAGAGTACCTGATATAATCGCCTAGCTTCTTTTGTGTTTCCATCAGCCAGACCGTACATGTAATGGATATCAGCCAATTCGGCTCTACTAAAATTAGCCATTTTTTCTTACAGCAATAACTTCAAAAGTCTTAAAACTAATCGTTAATTTGATGAACAACTCAAGCAGACACTAGATCAACATTAGCAACTGTCGAAATAAATGAAAAAAATCAAAGCTACTAGTAATTTTTTTAATTAAAAGTGCTTTCAATTCAGCGAATGCATACAATCGTTTTATAATTGTTTTGCTCGACAACGGTCGGAGATATGAAAAAATTACTGGTTTCAAAAAAGTTTCCAAATTGAACGAATATGACGAAAATTGATTGTACGCCGATCAGTGGTGTACTGCAAAAAAGTTTGAGAGGGGAAAAGAAGACATGGCTCCTGAAAAGAAAACACCTTGTGGATTATAGTTAAAATTTAGGACGAGTAATGATAGAAGCTGTGAAATATAGCATACATTCCAAATTTGTGCTGAATATCTCAAAAATTGCAGAAATTTCGAAGAAAACACCAATTTTTTCCGTAAATTTCAACACCCTGTAGCTCTGTAACGAAGCTTTCAATGTTCATAAACATTTTTTTCTTAAAATTGCACGTAGATTAACCTACTGAAATTGTGACATACTATTATGTAACACCTTGTATATTGAAATTCTCATTATTTTCGATGAGTTTTTACATTTGATAATTGATTTAGGTTACGCATCCAAACATACTTGGATAAACGACAAAATTTTAATATAGGAGATTTGTGATTGAATGTACTAAATACACTGCTGAATGAAGCCAACTAAATATATTCATTTTCAGTCTTACAAACGGGAATAAGACGGAATGAAACGAAATTAAGAAAAAGTTTTAATTTAAATTCGTTTCTAATGTGAGGAATGTGATGTTATAATCATCATAGGCAGTTATCCATGTTTATAAAAAAATAATTCTTTCCTGAGGCTGAATTATTCATTCTTGCCTGGAACATTTACTTCATTTTCAAGATTTTCTTCCTCAAGTTTGCTTTTTCGATTTAAGCAAAAGTGCTCTATTCGTAGATTTTGGGATAGATCTAGTATTTCTACTCACACACAATTTTTTGTTCAGGTACTTGGTGTCGATTTCTTTTTGTTTTTGGGACTAACACAAGTATACTTCCGTTTATAGAAGTTAATGGACATATTTGTTTTAGGGAGAGCAAACATATATTCACGATTAAAAACCAAACGGAGCGAATTTGCGTACAAACTTTCTTTTTCCTTCTTCTTTTCTTTTCTATATTGGTTTTTATTGTTCAAATGAATCAGATGCTTTCCTTCAATTTCTGGTGGTTCCTCATAAATTGAATGGTAAATAATTGGTCGATGAAGCCTGAACTACGTGATAGTTGATATTCATAATGAATAATAAAATAAAAGAAGTTACTATGTTTTAACTATCACTAATTTATTGATCTGAAGAATGGCAAAATTTTTTACATTGGTTAGACCGGTTTCGGACATACGTCCATTATAAACAACAAGCTGATGAAAATTGAATACTCATGTTCAATACAGGAATTACCATCAATAAAATGCTAGTAGAGGTCAGAGTAACTTGAATAATGATGATTGGTTGGTAAATAAGTCAACCTGGTCGTTAAGAAGCTTAACCCTTTCTACCCTAGATGCCTTTAAAATTTCCATCGATTCAAAGAAATTGAGTTTATAAGATTCATCACAGGAATGAAGAATTTTTAGCTGTTGAAGTTCTTGAGAAGACTTGAAAGAGCGTCCTGTTTGACCTATATAAAAGAAATTGCACTCAGAACATGTTAATTGGTATACTCCTGAGTTTTCGAATTTATCGGTTTTATCTTTTGTGATGAAAAGCAGGCCTGACAATATGCTAACTGGTTTGAATGCCATGTGAATTTTTTTACTATCAGACAAAACCCTGTTCTGACGTCTTCCCAAAATATGTTAGAGACATACATTTTTCGGGCTTTTCTCTCGTGGATTGGGGATATATCATGTTGAATGTGTTGTCGCTTATTTAATTAATCGAAAAATACGCATCAACACATTCAACATGATACATCCGCAATCCAAGAGAGAAAAGTCCGAAAAATTTATGTATCTAACATATTTTGGGAAGACGTCGGAACAGGTTGCGATAGTTTTGTCTGATAGTAAAAAAGTTCACATGGCATTCAAACCAGTTAGCAAATTGTCTGGCCTGCTTTTCAGCACAAATATAAAACAGATAAATTCGAAAAATCTGGAGTATACCAATTAACATGTTCTGAGCGCAATTCCTTTTATATAGGTCAAACAGGACGCTCTTTCAAGGCTAAATACAAAGAACATTTCCGGTCATTCCTACATCAGATATATGATTCAGCTTTAGCTGCACATTGTCTGAATGAATGTCATCCTTTTCCAGAACTTCAACAGCTAAAAATTCTTCATTCCTGTGATACGTCTTATAAACTCAATTTCTTTGAATCGATGTAAATTTTCAAGGCATCTAGGGTAGAAAAGGTTAAGCTCCTTAACGACCAGGTAGACTTAATTACCTACCAATCACCATTATTCAAGTTACTCTGACTTCTACTAGCATTTTATTGATGATAATTCCTGTACTGAACATGAGTATTCAATTTTCATTAGCTTGTTGTTGATAATGGACCTATGTCCGAAACCGGTCCAACCATCTTTGGATTTGGCGAACTCTATCGGCCAAACAAAGGAACTTTTCAAATAGGAGTTGGCCTAAATCGACTTATTTCGAGCTGAAGAATCTGTGGTACAACGTGTATACGCAATTTACGGACATCCTGTATATTGAATCACTATCACCCGAAAGTCACCTGTAAAGTTACACACATATTACAAGGTGTGAAAGTTCAACCTTTCATTTGATGGGCCAAAAATGACTTTTGAGATAAATGTGAACTTTACCATTCATAATGAATAATAAAATAAAACAAGTTACTATGTTTTAACTATCACTAATTTATTGATGTAAAAATTTTGTCATTCTTTACATCAATAAATTAGTGATAGTTCAAACATATAACCTGTTTTATTTTATTATTCATTATGAATGGTAAACTTCCATTTATTTCAAAAGTCACTTTTGGCCCATCAAATGAAGGGTTGAACTTGCACACCTTGTAATATGTGTGTAACCTTACAGGTGAATTTCGGGCGATAGTGATTCAATATACAGGATGTCCGCAAATTGCGTGTAGACGTTATACCACAGATTCTTCAGCTCGAAATAAGTTAATTTAGGCCAACTTTCCTATTTGAAAAGTTTCTTCGTTTGGCCGATAGAGGTCGCCAAATCCAAAGATTTCTTCTTAATTTTCAAATAATTTGAGAACGATTTTATCGATAGAAACCATATTTGGTACGCGTAATCTGGTGCGTTATTCGCGTTAGTGATACACTCAACGACCTTGACGTTTTACAAGTGTTCCTAGAAACTCGAACATGTTCTTAATCAACCATAATTTTTCAACTGTCTGCGTTTGGGCAGAACTAGCTAGACTAATTATAAACGTTTTTGTCTCTTGAGAAATGTTGATTTGATGAGCGGTTAAATCATAAAAAACAGTTTTCCAATTTCATGATCTCATTTCTTCAACCCCCTATCAAGTCAAAATTATCACATATTGACCATGTTGGCTTTGGATTTGTTTCTGTAGTCTAGCAGATTGTCATTTTATTATGCTTGACAACCTTTTGTTGACAAAATGATGTTTTCTAGGTTGCTAAATCGGATCTATCAAATAGGAAATTCAATGTTCAGTAGTACAAGAATCGAAAAATCCGAAGAAAAAATTGAAGAACTTTTTTACAATGACTATTTAAAAATATGAAAACAGATTGGCTAGTTGGAACCTTAATTAAAAAATTATTATTAGAATTTCGAATAATTAACTAATTAATTACACCTAAAATTTCATTCAAATATAGTAAAGTTTCAAAATTTTCACCATTTTGCTGAATACAGTGGTTAATCCATTACCTTCTTGAAATCCGTACACCATAACAATATCAACCATTTCAGAGTTACCGTACATCTGCGTACCTAATAGTGATAAAAAATCACCAAAATACCTAGTTCAGAACTTATGGAACACTGTTGTGTCTACAATTGGTTGTCCAGCCTAATGAAATGACAATCTGCCAGACCACCGAAATAAATCCAGAGCCAACATGGTTAAATATGTTATTTTCGACTTGCTAAGCGGTTGAAGAAAAGAAATCATGAAATTGAAAAACTGTTTTTTGAGATTGAACCGCTCATCATATCAAAATATATCTAGAAACAAAAAAGTTTGATAATTGGCCTAGCTTCTCAGTTTTGCTCAAACGCAGACAGATGAAAAATTATAGTTGATTAAAAATACGTTCGAGTTTTTGGGACACTTGTAAAACGTCGTCATCAAGTGGATTACCAAAAAACGTGAAAAACGCACCCGATTACGCATACCAAATATGGTTTCTATAGAATTGTTTGAAAAATAAGAAACAAAAATCTTCGTATTTGGCGACTTCTAGCGGCCAAACGAAGAAACTTTTCATATAGGTAAGTTGGCATAAATCGACTTATTTCGAGCTGAAGAATCTGTGGTATAACATGGTACATGCAATTCACGGACACCCTGTATATTGAATCATTATCACCCGAAATTCACCTGTAAAGTTACACACATCTTAGAACGGGTCAAAGTTCAACATTTCATTCCATAGGCCAAAAAGTGACTTTTGAGATAAATGTGAGCTTTACCATTTAACGAATGAACCACCAGAAATTAAAGAAGAGCATCAGATCCATTTGAACAATAAAACCAATATAGAGGTATAGAAGAAACTTTTCATATAGGTAAGTTGGCATAAATTGGCTCATTTCGAACTGAAGAATCTGTGATATAATGTTGTACACACAATTCTGACACCCTGTATATATTATCCATTTTTGAACACTTAAGGTAGATCCTAAGAATCCTCAGTTTGACGATGCTTTTCTGTAGTGGGATTCTACGACAACTCTATATATGATTGATCACCTCATCGATTTTTCCTGTTGGTACAGGTAACTTCGATATTTTCCCTGTCTGAGGGCTAACAACGATTCTTTGGACAGAAATTTCAGTCTCGAAAAAGTAATAAATTCATCTGCTAATATTCAAAGTACATAAGAAATACTCTATGCAATCTCTGATGTCTACATCATTTATTTAAAAATAATAATGGAATGTATCATGGTTTATTTTTTTCTTCAATTTTTTCTTCTTCGAGATATTGAAACTCTTCTTATAAATTCCATATACAAATGGCATTTTTTCTTCATTCAGTATCCATAACTAACCGACTATTTTTAGTCTTTGTTCTGTTGTCCTTTTTTCAGAGCAATTGAAGATTGAAGACCGCAACCTCTCCTTTTTCTCTAAGATTATTATTTACCTTGCAATGTTTAGATTCTTCACGAATGAATTTACCTGTCTTCTTCTTGGTCTAAAGACTGAACCGCATATCTTCCTTCGTTTGCAGAACGTAGACGCTCTCGCCACCATTCCATGTTGAATGTCTTTGGTTAAATGAAGCGAAAACCTCTCAGGTCCCTTATTAGTAGATTAAGAGTTAAGATTGCTCACAATGTTCAATGCGTGTCGTCTTATATCTAAGATATAGGTCAAAATGCATTCAATGTAATTAATTCATTCTATGCTTCTTGATCTACAGTCAATCAAGTAAGAGCGTGGTAATGTTTATTCATGAAAAAATTTATTTGATGAAACTACATATTTATATATACATTGTACACATTACAAAAGATGATGCAATTCGGTTAATAATGTGTCCAGTCACCACCGGCGTCTATAATTGCCTGGCATCTCCGAATTATATTTTCTACTAATTTGACGGCGTATTCTAGTGGCAACGATCTCCAGATCCGAAGAATTTCGTAAGACAACTGCTTCAAAGTGTGTGTTCGTCTTCCACGAAGCTTCTGTTTGACTGCGACGGTCAATCCAATGTAACGATGTCAGATTGCGTCTTCCACTCTGTACAGAGCTTGCTGCGGTGTTTGGGATCGTTGTCCTCCTGCAGAATCCGATCTTCATTTTTTCTGATGAACAATCGTTTGGCAGATGGCAGTAAAGCTTTTTTTGTAGATTTTCAACATTTTCTCGGCATTTAGATTGTCGGTAAAGAGGTGGAAAGTGCCGAATCTCTGCTCTGAGAAGCAGCCCCGAAGATGCAAATTTATTCTGTGTTTTATGGTTCGCTGAATAAGTCTATTGGTGGAAGTTGATCAGACTCGCGTGAGGACACATATATAGGACATTTATCAGTAAAAATTACATTTTCAAAACCTCTATCAATATTCTCATGCGCCCAAGTGAGTCGCTTCTACACATGTTATTCAGTCAACAGAAGCTTTTTCATTGTGTTGCGCCATTTCAGGTCACGAGTACGGAGATGAATCTGAATAGTTCTGTAGGATATATCTAATCCTTTTGCTCTTAATTTTGCTTGTCCTTGACGCAGTGTTAAAGCAGGATTCCGTGAAAACAGATTCACTTTCTTCATCTTTTCAGTCCAATTTTCCTATCGAACCACATTCTCGTAAGTCATCGACATTTTTAGCCACTTTCTATCGCTGTACCCACTTCTGTACAAATGCCTTCGACTTTCTCATATATTCAACTGCCGCTGATTGCGACATTTTGGGACCTTTCGTGGGTGCAAAGGAACACAGTTTTGTAGCTCGACTCGTACTTAGCACTCATGGCGTTTCACGTGATTCTCTTTCAAAAGATTAACGACAATTAAATTTTGTTGACAATGCATCAAGGACAAAGCTTCCTTCTATCGGCTAGCCAAGAAATTAGAGCGAAATCTTCCATTACCTATCAGTAGAGTCGACCACGCTCTTACTTGACTCACTGTAAATCAAAGATACATCACAAAGGTATTCAAACGTTGTTGGAATTCCTATCTAAAAAATTGGTGCGTTCTGTTCTATATTCATAATATAGAACCGTATTTTTAAATGTAACTGTGGATATAATAACTAAATTCCAAGAGTGTAAACTTGAAACAACTTTAGCTCAAGACATTTTTCACATGGTATAGCATCCGTTTCTAAAAATAAATGGTATAACGCCAGTGAAACATCCATTAAGTATAAGGCAGACATCAGTTGTCAGAAAAAATAAAAATTAACAAATTTATTCCTAAGTCCAGCGACCATATTGTTTCAAAACGGAAATAGATCGCTAAGAGGAGGTCAATAATTGAATGTGCAGTATTTGCGGTTAGTAAATTTACAAATATGATGAATCGACGGATCGAGTTTTCAATGGTTTATGTATTATTAAACACTAGTAATTACGACTCTTTGCACATAGAACAATGATATATTGAATATCTTGAACTGAACCGCAATTCACATTTTTAGTCGAAAATATTCAATTCAGCGTGTCTCAAAACTCCAAGATCAACACCTAACTCAATACCAACAAAAATGTGTATAGGACACTGGAATTCTCATACAACTATATTATTTTCTGAAAACAATTGATAAGAGATAACATTGAATGTGGTTAAAATAGACAAGTGAAAGATTGGAAATTTTTATTTTAATAAAATTTTCCTACCATCTTTGAAAAATTTAAAATATAAAAATGAATAAAGTTATGAGCTAATTTGGAAACAAAATTATGTATTTCTTATTCCTAGTTTCTTATACAGCAGCAGTCAGGGAACCGGGGTAAATTACCCCAAATGGAATAAAAAAATTTTTGGGGAACAAATTGAACTTTTTTAGTAAAAAGTAAATATTTTAATTTGATATTTTATAAACCTGTTAGCATTTTTTTCAACTCAAACAATTTAGCGACATATACAGGCCATGTCATCTCACTACCCACCACCAGAGTGCTCTCGAATTATATCTCTGCGCAGTAAAGCACATCCCCGGTTACCTGCTCAGTCCATGCCATATCAAGATACAAATACAATGACGAGTCAGAGAGCGAGTGTTCACTAGTCAGTTGCTGACAAGGCCACCATTTTATCGGTATCAAATTGAAAAAAAGAACATACCAAGACAAATTCCTTAATTACGGTTTTACACAAGTAGAAAACAATGGTACCGACTTCAGAATCTTTCAAAAAAAGGGAATTGAAGAAACATTTAGATAATTTGCATCCACACCTGTCTTCCAAACCGCGAGAATACTTTGCAAATTTAGAAAAATATCTGTTGAAGGACAAATATTGAATGACAACTTGTTTGGTACATTCGATCAGCGTTCAGCATCAATGGGCTAGCTTTGAAGTAGCCTGGTTGATTCGCATTGAAACAAGCTAAATATTTTGCTATTCAGCTTGATGAGACACTGATTTTGGTAACAATTGACAGCTAATGGTATATGTTTGCTACAAAGGTGCAGATAATCTTGAAGAGGAATTAATGTTTTATTCTCCTCTCAAATTGAATCTCGTGGAATTGATGTCTATAATAAAGTAAATGCTTACTTCTATGCGCCAAGTTTAAAATTAGAAAACTGTATTTCTTTATCTTTGGATGGAGCTTCAGCTATGCTCCCAAATATTGAAGTTACTCACTGTATGATCCAACGCCCGGCCCTCATGGTCAAATATTTAGAACCTACACTGGAAGCCGTCATGAATGATGTCATCAGGATTGTATATTTTTTCGAGGAACATGCACTAAACACGCGTTAATTATGTCAGGACGGTGAAGCTGAATATACGGACCTACTTTATTATACGGAAGTGATGTGGCTCTCTCTCTCGGAAATATACTGAATCCAGTATGGACTCTCAGAACTGAAGTCGAAATTTTTATGGTTGATTAAAAAAATATTCTCTCAGATAAGTTTAAAAACTCTTCCTGGGTTTCATATCTCGCATATTTAGAGGACATTTTTCAGAGTATAAATATATTGAACAAGGAATTGCAAAGAAGGAATCTTAATATCATTTCAGCGAGAGAAATGATGTCAGAGTTTGGATTAAAGCTGCAATATTGGAGACATAAAATAGAACAGAACAAGATAGCATCTTTTTCAAGGTTAGCTTTGTTTTTCAAACATTGCGAAAATATTACTTTTGCTGACATCAAGGATATAATTGTAAGACATCTTACCACACTCAGAGATTGGTTTCAGATTACTTGCCACATCTTGATACACGTACTATCAGTTGGATTGTAGATCCGTTTGAATGTGTGTTTGAATTGCTATGATAGCAGAAGAACCTTCAGAATTGGCAGAAGCAATTCTTGGACTTCGATTTAATACTGAAGCAGTATTCAATTTGAAAGTAAACCAAATCTGACGTCTTTTTGGATTTCAGAAGCTGCAAAGGCTTTCGAAATTGCACATGAAGAAGCGGTTAAAAAATTTCTGCCATTTGGAACAACCTATTTGTGCGAACAAGGCTTTTCCACTCTAATGAACACAAAAAAGAAGAGCAGAAATCAATTGAACGCCAAAGACTGTATTTTAATCGCTCTTACATCAAAAATCTAATCTAACCTAATTTTGAAGCAATTGTATCGAACATGAAACATCATTTCTCCAAAAGTGAAGAAAGAATGTTTTCAATAATTGTTATTTTTCTAATTCTCTCAATTCTTATTTTTTTTGTACCACCATAATTATTCGTGGACTTATACACTATCTCAGCTGTTAGCTGGATATAATTTACCTTTCCCTTCTCCTTCTCCCTTTCTGATTCAGCAATCGAAGGGGATAGGCTCGATTACAATATACTTGACATAAATTTCCTAACTATCTTACATGTATTAAGAATAACAGCTTTTTGCATTTCTAAATAGGCATTTTTATGCAATTCTAATTTCTTAAGGCTATCATGCTAAGTTTTGGGTATAAACCCAGTCGAGGATACGATGACAGGAACGATATCTATTTTCTCGAGGTGCCACATCTGCTTGATCTCAATAGCAAGGTCTGTGTATTTGGACTTTTTCTCTTGGAACTTGTTCAGCACGTTATTATTATTCGATATGGCGACATCCACCAGCATTGCTGTTCTGGCTCTCTTATCATACACCACTATGTCCGGCCTATTATTCGTCACCATTCTGTCAGTGATTACAGGCCTATCGTAGTATAATCTGGTAGAGTTATTTTCCAATACAGGCGCCGATTGATACTTGTAATATCGATGGAAGGTATTCAGAAATCCGTACTTGTGTGCAAGTTTCTGATGGATAATGTTGCACACTTGATGATGCCTGTGAAGATAGTCCGTATTAGCCAGTTGTTCGCAGCCGGACGTAATATATTGAATAGTCTCCGATCTGATATGACATTTTCTGCACTTATCTGTTTGTAATGTTCCGTCGTTAATAACAAATTTTTTGTATTTGTTTGTAGCGATCACTTGGTCTTGAATGGCCATAAGGAATCATTCTGTTTCCACGAATAATTCTCCTTTCATCAACCATTTGTTGGAGGCTTCTTTGTCGATGTGTGGTTGATTAATCTCATGGTGATGTCCATGCAATTCCTTTCTTGACCATTGCTATTGTTTTTTCAGTATCTGATAGGAACGGTAGATTCAGCAGGTCATCTCTGGTAGCAAGATTTGGAGGTGTATATCCCTTATCAGCCACCGATACCACTCTATGTAGGTCAGAAGTGAAAGCTTTTGCAGAGAAGAATTCTCTGAGATTTTTTATCTGTTCGGTGTGTACATTGACAACATATATTAATCCTCGTCCTCCTTCTTTCCGCTTCAAAGTTCTTCGTATCACAGACGATTTTGGATGATGATTGTTGTATTTGTCAGGATCGTTCGGATCTGCCTTTTAATATCATCCAGTTCTGGCCTAGTCCATCTGATTATTCCAAATGAGTAAAGCAACACTGGAATGGCGTAGGTGTTAATTTCCTTGACTAGATTCCCTGAGTTCAACATTGATTTCAGCACAGTCTTCAAACACTGACTGTATTCTTAACCAATCTTCTCCTTTGTTTGTTTTTGGTCTAGCAATCTGGCATGTTGGTATCCTAGATATTTGTATGTTTCGCCATCCTTCCTGCACTGTGTAATATCACCGTTCGGAAGTTGTGTTTCACCATCTATGACTTTCCCTCTCTTAATGTTCAGGGTCTTACATTTTTCAATCCCATTTCATATGAACATCTGCCGAGAACTTACTGACAGTTTTCAGCAGATCATCTAATTGCTTCTTGTTCGAAGCATATAATTTGATGTCATCCACATACACCAGGTGGGATATTGTATGCTAGTTCCTATCTGTATTTATTCTAAATCCGTATCCTGTTCTATTGAGCATTGAGGACAATGGGTTCGTAGCTAAACAGAACCATAGTAGACTCAAAGAGTCTCCTTGAAAAATTCCACGACGCATAGGTATCTCGTCGGTTTTAAATGAATTATTGTTTATGTTGACCTGCAGAGACGTGCGCCAGTGTGTCATTGTTGTCTTCAAGAATTCTACCTGGGTTGGATGAATTTGGTATATCTGCAATACTTCGACAAGTCAAGAATGGGCGGTACTATCGAATGTCTTCAGATAATCGGGGAAAGCTGAATAAACATTCCGATGCCCTACGTGTGCCGGTTTCATTATCACAGAATCGATGATGAGTTGTTCCTTGCACCCGTGGTGTTTCTTTCTGCATCCTTTTTGCTCCACAGCTAATATATTGTCGTCAAGGTGTTTGTATATTCGATTGGATATGCATGAGGTGAGTATTTTGTAAAATGTTGGCAGGCATGTGATTGGTCTATATTGAGACGGATCCTGTGTTCTATCGCTCTTAGGTAGCATATATGTTAAACCTTGTGTTAGGGAAAGTTGGTGTTTTCCTGAGATGATGAAGAACATACGTGAGCTGTTTCGCTAGGGCTCTATGGAGCTTACCAAACATCTTGTACCAGAAGTTATGGATATTTTCTATACCTATGGCCTTCCAATTGTTGGTTAGCTCTTACTACTGTTGCGATTTCTTCCTCCATTATTTCTTCGAAGTCCATATGATTGATATCAAGGCGTAGTTTTTCATTTGTGATCCATTCAACATCTTCATTGTGTTCTATAGGGTTCGACCATAACGATGACCAATAATCGTCAGGTACTTTCCTGTTATTGTTGTTCGCAGTTTTGTGATTTCCCTTATCGAATTGGCCACGCTTTGAAGGAACCTTTGGTTTCGATGTTTCTTCTCAGTACACTTGATGGATCTTGAGTGCCTCTTTGCTTTTGCTTGGATCTTCTGCTTCAAAGTATCCATATACACGTCGATATGTTGTTTGTTATCAGGGTGTTTTGTGTTCGTACCAATTTTTCTATGAATTTTGCGTATATGGGATTTCAAGCGCCTTGAGAGCTTTTTGTTTCTCAGGAATTCTGTAATTCGACCGATCTCAGCTCTAATATTGTCAATATCCTTCTCCAGTCGTTTTTGCCATGGTGGTTTTCTGACGCTTTTCGGCTCAGATAGAATCAGAGTTGTGGAGACTTGTTAATTGTGTAGTCGAAGAAACGCTACCGCTCCACAGTAAATCAAAGTGTGAATTTTCTCCAAGGTGTTCTGGTCAGTGTATTCTTCAAACACTGAGTTTATGCTTGCTAGGATGATATTGGTGTTCTTGTTCGTCTTGAGTTTGGGCAGTTTAGGTTGTTTAGTTGGGTTACTACCACTGACTTCAGTTGTTGCTCTGTTGAGTTCTGATCTTGCTAAATACATAAATTCGTTCTGCTGTTTCGTCTTAGGGGGACGATGAATGTTGATATTCGTTTCCATGGCTTCGATGTCATCTGTAACACTTTCATTGACGGTAGGTATACCGTGATGAGTATCATCTTCACTTCTGAGTTCCACTATGACCTCTTCTCTTATGATTTGCAGCGTTTCTGAAGAAAGTAGCCTGTTTTTAACGATTGTTCTTCGTCGATCCAAAATTCTCTGCTTGGACTTGTACTGTAGTTCTGGATATTTTTCTACGAACGCAATATGTAACGCGTATCTGTATGCTGTCATTTCCGATTCCAAGTTTGTAATCTTGTAATAGGAACGCATAATGAAGGAATTCATTTCTGGGGTCAACTTCATGCGTTTCCTAGGGAATCCGGCTCTCGGGGTCGTATGCATAATGGCTTGCGCCACCGTTGAAACATCAAGGGACGGTTGGGAGGTATTGATGTTGTTTCCCACATGGTTTTGTGTTGCATTATCCCTACTCTATATCACGCTGCTTCTGTCGCTAACCGAGGGAGACCGTGACTCACTTTTCGAATAAGACCCTCTTCCTAAATCCTGAACGCGACAAGAGGTTATGGTGGTACAATGTCGATTCACCCGTTTATTCCTTATATTGTACATCATTGGATGAGTTGCATTTTACACCTACTGCCAGATTCAGCTTGGTTACCTCGGGTTCGCTAAGCCCGTACTCAGAAACAATGTTCCTGAGCCCCTGAGGGCTCAATTGTACTCCAATGGGTTTCAATTTGTTATATATAATACTTATATTACTATTATTGCCGTTATGTGTAATTAGGTATTTCCGTGATAAATTGAATAGATGATGTTTAAATTAAATTTTTAGTTATTGTTTTTTTCAAAATTATCATAGAGGACTATAATATGGAAGATACTAAAAGATTTCGTTTCTTTTACTCTTCGCCATGGGGTAATATCAACTTACACAAAAATATTTTGCGATAAATATTAAAAAAGTTCCCGACCGCTGTTATAAAAGAATATAGCATCCAAAATGACTTAATCTTCTGGATAACAGTTAAATGCCGATCTCTCATATGAAAGGCCTTAGATTCGAATCCTTGGATCAAGTTGAATACATTTTCCAAATAGTGTAATCGTTTCGAATTCTCGTTTTAAGGTGAATGTCAAAGTGATATATGACACGATAAAGATCCCTTTCTTTGACACAAAAAGCTTTCTGTAAAATTCGCTGGTAATCTGGAGACTATTCTCCAGCTTGTCACTGGTCCCTGTGCCGAACAAAGAAAAAATGATATATTGAACCATTGAAAGATATTTTAATATCCTTATTTTGGTCCCTTGGTCTTCCAATAGAAAACAAACAGTAAGAATTTCGACAATTTTGCGCTTCATAACTAGTTCATGAATAGAAATTTTATCGAGAGGGATTGTCCAACAACTAGTAGTTTTGACAAAGATTATCCTGTTCGAATTTCTTTTAATTAATGATTTATTATTGCATCTGTAGTTTTGTTATAATTCAGCTGTAAACAATAAATTGAATAATAACTATTCCAGGAACGTAACGATCTAGAATACATACAGAGATTGCCTTTTTTCACAATTCTTCGAAATGTAAAAATCTATAAGACCAAGTGAATAGTATCCTATCTGTTCTACAAAATCACAGCGTATGAAATAATAATGATTCACAGAAATTACTAAATATTTCTTTATAGGAAACTATTCTATCGACTGTAGGACGTACTAGCATGAAACTACAGAAAATAGTTTTGCCACTTCTATAGACCCATTGCTATCGTATTGTAGCGAGCATTCGAGAACGATCATCGTCATGCTATAAAATAGGAGCGCCCGAGCACACAGTACACTGAAAAGGATAATCTCTACTGTGCGTGTGAAAAAAGTGACACTAAGTGAAGTGGACATTTATTGAAAAGAAGAGAAAATGAATATAATTAGCTGAATGTTGAATATAGTGTAATTTATCAAATAAATAACCCGTTATAATGAATTTGGAACCTCAGTTCCGTTACAATTTGGTGTGAGGTGTGTGGTATTTCAACATTGCAATAAATAATTGATTAAAATGACTCATGCCAAACTATTGAAAGACTTAACCGTTGCCTATCTCAAGACAGAATTGGAAAGAAGGTGGAGTTACAACAAAGGCTTCGGAAAGAGATCGAAAGGGAAGGTAACACTACTGACGAATTTGTTTTTGAAGATGCTTTTTCTCGATTGGAAATCAAAATGGCACAAATTGCTCATAGCTCGGCAGATTTGGAAACTAAAATAATGGATCAAATGCTAGAAAATTCTGAAAATTTAGAAACTACACTGGCCCAGAATTCTGCAAATTTAGAAAATCAGAATAATGACTGAAATTACTGATATTAATGCTGCACATTCGAGAAACTTTGAGGCAATTTCTTTAGAAATGAAAGAGAATGCCGAGAAACTAAGAAAAATTCAAGATAAACAAAAGTATCTAAAACTGTCCAGAGAAATGGCAACCTTGAAAATAAGCAATGTGGAAGTGGCTGAAAAGGTCGAACAACAGAAGCAGTTAGAGTAAGATTGGCTGAATTTGACGGAAGTAAGCCGTGGGAAATTTATTGCAAAGAGTTTGAGGCAATTATTGAGTGATATTTCTGGACCGAGAAGGAGAAAGCTACTGCATCGGTTGGTGTTCTATGAGGGGCATCTTTGGTCATATTGGAAAAGTTATCCAAAGCAGATTTGGAAAATTGCACACTGATTGTGAAACAGATATAATCAAGATTTGGATATCTACATTTTGAACACGTATATGACTGAATAACCGTATACAGATGCGGAAGGAAACGTTACGAAACTTCCACATAGGATGCGAGCTTTTCATGATGCTCAAGACAATGTCCGAGAATGCTTGACGATGTATGCGTTTGTGAATCGCCTTACGGATCAAGAGATGAATCAGGCCATAACCTTAAACAGACCATACATACGTTTTAGTGAAAGCTTTGGATTTCGAAGCTGCTAAACAGTTGGCCAAAGGAGTACACCAGAGTTCTGCCAGAGTGAGACAAGTAGGAGAAGATAGATGGGTCAACAGGTTGGAGGAGATTGTACGAAAACTAACAGACAAGAAAGAACTACGTTGCTGGAATTGTGAACAACTAAGCCATGTTCGTAGTCGGTGTACTAGAAGTGAATCAAATGTTTCGACAGCGTCGTTTGAAAAATAAAGCCGGTCAATGAGAAGGGGCAAGTGTTGACCGGTATCGTTACAGGCCCGAAAGACACAGCATTACAGTAATTACAACATTCTTCTAACAGCGTTTTTGTCAATGGATTCATCGATGGAAGTCCCTAGAGCTTTCTGTTAGTTACCGGTTCAACAGAGATTATAATTAATAAGCCCAGAATTGTGATAAACCCATTAGACCAACAAAATGGCGACCACGAACAGATATTAAAGACCCCACTAGGATCCATGGGGAAGTAACTTTAGAAATCACGATAGGAAATACCCACATCAGCCACGTTGTGCTAGTTGCAGATATAGAAGACGATTTAATATTAGGAATGGATATAATGCGAAACGACGGTTTTGAGCTGGATTTCAAGCGTGGATTCTTGAGAATTAATGATTCAGAGGTAATACTCCACAGAACAGATACTGAAAGCGTAAAAGTTGTTTTAGCCAACGATACCACAGTATCCCAGCGAAGTGTAATGATTGTGAACGCTCAGGTCTGTACAACGAAAAAAAGATTTCTGATTCTTGAGCCTGAAATGAATGATACTGACGAAGGATGAGGTATCGAGGTAGCTAAAGCAATAGTGCGAGTGAGGCCTATAGTACCAGTGCGGATTAATATCCTGAATCAATACCCAGTTTTCATGAAGAAAGGCACGGCTGTGGGCCACTGTGCTCCAGTGACATAAATCATTAGACAGGCAATTGCCTCGGAGGAAATAGACAATAGCTGGCATAATGAATTCGGGAGTTTGTACAGGGTGTCTCCAAAAGATCTAGGTTTCAACCACAGAAGGTATATGAAAGATTTGATATGGCGATACAGGCCAGAAAGGAAGAACCAACATAGTACAATACACAATCAATACAGGAGACACTCGATCAATCCGGCAAGCTGGGATGCGGTCTCGAATTATATTGGAAACTGGTTGGAAGCATGACAGAGATCATATTTAGATTCACAGGAATTGAAATATTGGTCTGCAGTTTCAATAAAACTGTAATTCCTGATCTTAAACCGTTGACTGTTACGACTGGTTGCCGCAAAGGAGATTCCTGCAAGTTTCAACCCTCGATGAGGCCTAGTAATCTAAGAAGGAGGCAGTGTAGCGAGTATTCTAGAACGATTATCGACATGCTATAAAATAGGAACGCCCGAGCACAGAGTATAGTGAAAAGGATAATCTCTAGTGTGCGTGTAGAGTGAAGTGGACATTTTTCGAAAAGAAGAGAAAATGAATATAATCAACTGAATTTTGAATATAGTGTAATTTATTAAATGAATAACCCGTCTTAATAAATTTTGACCCCAGTTTCGTTACACTATATTATCCTCCGATCCTTAAACAACTTCAATATTAAGTTTCGAACCCTGTAGAATATTTCTATGGACATTTTCCTAGTTGAACTTTAACTTCGAACTTAATTGGACATATAGGCGTCAATGTTTTCGTGTTTTTCAGTCCATAATTCATAACGTTTAAAAACATTCCCTGCATTTCCAATAATATTAGACTGGTTTCAAACACACACATACATCAGAAAATGAGACCGTTCTGCGATTCAATTGACACAAATCACTGGCTTTCCTTTACGATAAATTTTGTTGCAATCGTTTTATACTGCATGAAGATACCAGGTTAAAGCGACATTTTGCAGTTAATTATAGTTTCATTGTTTGCAATGAAATCTTTCAGCAGCTAATCAATCAATCGAGGGTGAATTGAAAAATGGAGTTTCGCGCTTCCATAATAAACCGCACGCAACATCATAATAATATATAAATTTCCATTGCTAAACAAGGCTTGGGGGAGTACTCAAGAAATATGTATTCTAGATTATTTTGTGATTAATTTAAAATACACATATGTCCAAATTTAATACAGTCACCATAAATTCAAGCTGTTTCAGGCATGCACTCATTAATTTCTACAGGATATTCCTCATCAAAAACCATGATGAGAATGCCAATGAAAATATGTACAAAAGTCGTCCGGTCTTGAGATATTGAAATTCATATTTCTTTTACGTTTCTATTGGTGACTTTTGTATTTTTCAGGGCATCTAGTTTCTATTTGCAGAAAAAAAAAGTCATTTAGTGATAATTTTGTAACATTGTAGATGCAAGAATATACTCAGGGTCATACAACCGTTGACCCCATCAAAATCATAATGTAGTGCGCCACTGATCTTTTCAAGAATATTCATTAGAAAGAGAAGGATTTCATCTCATTTGAAAATAATGATTTACATGGAAATGCACGTGTCTTTTGAGACAACTGAAATTAATTTTTACAAAAACTGGGAAATTAGCCATTTGATGCAGTTTTCACCTCATTTTGAGTTTGAACATATGAGTACTCATGTTAATTATTTATGTAGTGGAAATTAAAACAATCGGATGAAACTAAGAGTAACCAAGCACATTCTTGTTTCAGACAAGAATGTGTTTAAAAAAATTACATATGACTATGACGAAAAGAAAAAGGCTGGTAAATGATGATAGTTCGCATTCAAAGAAAAAAAAAGCAGCGAGCGAAAACGCCTCATTTCTTAATTTTATGAATTGAAGAAAGTGTTGGATATTACCAGCTTTCATTTCTCTACATAATGTTAGGCGACGATTCATTGATGCCAACGCCCGATAAAAAATGTCTGGCGTGTTTTTCATTCTATTATATCCATCCAGAACGTATTCATGAAATTTCTGTATGGTTGTAAAAGTTTACGAGTTAACTGAGTTTTTCCTCGAAGACGAAGTAGTCTATTGAGATTCAGATCAGGGGATCGTGGAGGCCATGCTACACAACCGGTTCTACGGATCCATCTATTGGGATATGCTTGATTTAAATTATTACTCCCTATGAACTTCTTGCTCTTGTCGTTACTATTTTGATATTATGAGTTTCTTACTCTGGCTTTTTCGACAATAAAACAAATGAATTACTCCAGTATGCTTACTAGTTTCGGTTCTTTATTGTAGGACCTTCTTCAGAGCTAAAATAGATTAGGCTATATTACAAAGATGTGAGATTATGCAAGGTAACGAGTGCACCTACCTAGTGATAGACCAAATTAAAAGATGACATGTACATCATTATAAACCACACATTTTTCTAAAAACGCTTAGTCAACAATAAAATAGAATATTACAATCATTTTTGCACATTGAAATTTTAAAATATATGGATTTAATATATTAAAATTGTTAAAACAGTCGACTTGGTACAATACTTGTCAGAATTTTGTATCAAAAAGTGTTTTGGTTAAGACGTTAAAACCACAAAGATTTTCAAGCACTAATTATTCTTGTTCTGGTCACGGGCATCATAATCCTGCAACCAGTACAGCTGCCCTCCTGTTGAGTCACGGTTTTCAAGAGCACAAACACAGCACAGATATCACAGAACATCAGTATTCAGTATACATTCAACACTAGGGTATTTTACTAATTAAATTGAAATATATATTATTCAACTGGACGGTATCAGTTTTAAAGTTTACGGCATTATTATGTTTCTTGATAAATTTCATTTCCGTTACTGGTCTCTTCCTGTGATTCGGTTCTGTCTTTGAAATCTCTACATCGTTAATATTATAGTTGATAAAAGGTCCAGTTGAGATATAATGTGTTGCCAATGCTGTCTTCTCCTGATGAATATATTTGCAGTCTGATTTGTGCTGTGATATTCGTCTCTTCAGGTACTGTTCACTTTGACCCACATAACTGCCATTACAATGGAGGCAGTTAATTTTATATACAGTGTTGACTACATCTCCCTTTTTGATTCCATCATCACTCTCGAGAAATATTGTCTCTCCATCGTTTTTACATTGTGAAACGCAACATCTGTGTTCAATAGTTGTAGAATTTTTTTCCATTTCTCAGACAGCCTAGGTACGTATGTTATAGAAAATCTTTTGTCAACAACTCCACCATCTTCTCTACGTACCTCTCGTCTTGCCGCATCTTAATGTAGATTCTATTAATTAGTCGTAAAGGATATCCATTATCCAGGAATTTTTTTTTAACTTTTTAAAATTATCTTTGTAATAAATTTCACTGCTGTGAGATAGAATCCTTTGTTTTCTTGCTTTATGTGATTAATTTTCTGATGGAGTAGATGCACAGATTGAAAGTTCATGGTACGGTTAGTATTTTTTGGTTTCTTGTAGATATCTGTAGTAAGTTTCCCATCATCCATTCTCCTGACCAAAACATCTAGAAAGGGTAGGTTTTTCCCATCCTCAACTATATATGTAAACTTCAATTTTGGATGTACCCTATTGTCCCAGAGTGTATTCTTCTATATTTTCAGGAATAATTGCCCATATATCATCCACATAAATATCCAACATTATGAAAGTAAAACATGCACGTGCCTGCGCTGATTCAAGCACGTGATTCATAACTATATTCGCAAAAATGGGGGATGATGGGCTTTCCATTGGAAAACCCTCTATTTGTTTAAAAGATTGACCTTTTGATGTAAAATAGCCACTCTCAAAGCAAAAATCTATTATGCAGAGAAAACGGATCTTTATCTATTTCCCAAAATTCTTCGATTTGTAGCCACAATCCTTCAATAAGTGATTTCAGGAGTTCTTGTGGGATATTAGTGAATAGGGAGCAAACATAAAACGACACCATGGTGGGACTACAACATCATTAAGTTTTCTCACAAACTCATATGAATTCTTGATGACAAAATCGAACTGTGGGGTCAAGTTATTGAGAATCTTCCCATTTAAATTAATTTTTACTCGAAAACGGGTTCGGTCACGAAACAACTCCAGAAGACAATAAATTATTCATTTTTAAAAAAACCAGTGGTGCACTACACTATGATGATATCAAAAAAACGAAAAAGTTCCAAAATTGAAAGATCCTCTCAATTATTATTCATTCTTAAGAAGACCAGTGATGCATTACTCTGATGTGGTCCAAGGAAGCATAACCATTAAAAATATCACCCTATAATATTTTCGCATCTACTGGACACATCTAATAAAGTCACAAATAATGTTGTTAGGTAACTTATTTCAAAGTTGCAGAACAGGTGAACTAATTGAACTAATTGAACGACTTTGTTGTACATGCCTGTATTTTTGTTGACTGTATCAAATGTAGACATAATTCTCTTACAAATTTGATGACTTAACAATCGCATGACAACATAATCTTGAATATATTTTTATAAGTGCACTCTTCAGCCTTGCTTAGCAACGGAAGATGTATTATAAAGTTGATTGCGATTACCGATTATGTTTATTATGGAAATTAAGATGTCCAATTCTAATAAAGTAACAAATAATGTTGTTGGGTAACTTATGTCAAAGTTGCGAACAGGTTATTTCATACAAACAAACTAATTGAACAACTTCTTTGCGATTAAAGGATTGCTTCGCAAAACATAGCATTTTTGAACATCATTTTGATACAACATATTTGCTTTGATAATATATTCTTCACAGAGTGAATATTTTTAATCCATAAGTCAATAACTAAATAATTGGTGGGAGTCCTTCATGCCAGGTTTTGGAACAATTCACACAAAAAGATGGATTATCATTCCATCAATATCAAATGATCAAATAAAATTTATGACAAAGTTGAATATGTGCTTCCAGAGATGCCAACTAAAATAACCGACTTGGTTTTAAATCAGATCTCAGAAATTTTCGCAGAAAGAAATATTGAAACGAAAGACTTGGATTTCCCATATTTTATGATTTTTATGAAATCTCCTTCCATTTGTAGGTTTCATTTTTAAGTCAATTCTTTATATTGTTTGTCTATTATTTGTGGCGAGTTTTTGTTGTAAGAGAAAAAACTCGTTAGGTTAGCCTAACAGTAGATATCTAAAATGAGTTTTGAGTATTCAAGTATAGCGTAGATAAATACGAGTAGTTATCTATGAACTATCAGTATCCAAAAAGTATCCAAATTGATAAGAAAAAATAATACAAATAACCATTAACCTTCAATTGAATATATAAAACGAGAATCAAATCACAAAGGCGCTTGACTTTTCCGAGCAGCACTGCTACTTAGATAATTGAGAATTCTCCTTTCCGTAGATTTTCAGGTTCACGCCTAATTGTATATTCACTATTCATACTCCCACATATTTGTAGCTGAATTTCATTGAAATATCGCTGCGATACAAGAACTTTGCTAATTGTATTTCATAGTGTTATTGTAAGCTAAACATTGTCTATATAGGCAATACAATGTAAATTATTCTTCTGCATTGACATATTCGAAACACATATCGTTATGAAGAATAATGTATGTTTCACGTATATGCTGTTATTATTATAAATAAGTTTTTCATATTCAAATCTCGTCACATAGTGACATGGATCATGGAGAAAAAGAGCAATAAAAAACTAAATGCGTTTAATGTGAGAAAATTCCATGAAACCGAGTCTGTGGTAGACGATAAGAGGCCTTTCCGTGCTCGTGAATAACGTACAATCGAAAACGTAACGTAAGAACTCAAGACGAGGGATTATGTAAGACGCCCTACATTGGCTGATACTACCGCACAAACGAAGTAAAGCGAATGATGAATTTTCTATAAATATTGTTTCAATCTTAACAGCTACCTTAATAAGAAAATTTCAGAATATGGGCTAACGAGAATCCAGGAGCCATCGTCCAAACATTAATTCATCGACAAAGAATGGTTGAGAACTGTGCATTTTCCGCTGTACGAGTTGTTGAACCATTTTTCTTAAAATGGTGATATAGATTTGTTAACAGTGAACGGTAAACATTACTACGCTATGTTGAAAACATTTGTGAGCAACGATAGAAGATTATGACATAGAAGGTATAACATCTAAGCAAAATGATTTCAAATGCCATAAAGCGTTCCTGTAGAACAAGTATTCTTGCGCTCAAACCTCAAAATTAATTAATTCTCTTCGCTTCAAAATCTGGCAATTTGATACCATTCGACTTTATTCTTTGGAACTATCTGAAGAGTCGAGTACATAAACAAGCCACCATTCAATAACTAAAAGATGAGTTTTCACTGCATATTGTTGAGGTTAAAAGTAATTATATTGAAATCGTTTGAAATATTTTGATATCTAACTGAACCTACGTGTAATGCGACATTTAGCAGGGACTATCTTCCATGCTTAATTATAATAGAGGAGATAAGAGCTTTCATTAAAAAATCTTCATTTTTCTAAATCCTTCAACTAATGTTTCGATTTTTTCGTTTTATTGTAGCATGCTATCTCGTACCTCACAGTTTACGAACTATTGTCAATCGAAATTGTTTGATATTTCGACTGACACACTCAAAGTTCCTCAAAACTTTACTCTGGGACACACAGCAAATTTCGAATGTAGTTTGGGTTTCGTCTTTAACACAGGAAAAAAATGGAAATCTATCAAAATTTCAAATCTGATTTCAGAAGTGTATTGGTATGGTTTGGACTCACATTAAAAATTGACATTATGGCATAATCCTTATTGTTCTTCAATTTGTTATTACTTCAGGTACATCTTTTATGCGATTAAATAAATAAATAAATAAATATTCTGTCGATGGGTAAACTAGCGTTTCTGTATAAACTCAATCATATATATTCATCATTGTTAATATATATTACGATGACAAAATAAACACCGTTATATTTGTTTCGGGAGTAGTATTATTATATTAAATTTGATACTCTTCACTCAATCGAAAATAGTATTTTTGCTAAAATAACGCACTTGGCTGCAGTTGCTTGCCATCACTGATTGTAGAACTGTGAACACTTTTCCGATGCAGAAGGTGGCTATGTGTATGTAGTGTCAAATTATCAATGTCTTTTGTTCAAATGCAACTCAAAAGACTAACTCGTTTTCGATAACTGCTGTTATCAGATTGAAAGGCTAACTAACTTGACTACACGAATTATTTGCTAGTAAGTTGGATATTGTTTATGAAATTTTTGGGCATATTTATTATATATTATTCGTATTTATGAACGCTGCACAAGCTGGACCGCTTTCGACGTTTTAGTGCATCAGCTATAAGTAATATTGTGAATACAGGAAAATGACCCCCGGAAAATGTCATACGATATATTTGGAACACATATCGGCCTTGATAAATTGTAAAATGTTTCTTTTGACGATTGAATTGTTTCATCACTACTGATGTGAACTTCATCAGTCGAAATTATTTCAGAGACAAACTGAGAATTCTCTTCAGATTTTCACTGACTCCAATTGCAAAAATCGGGTCGACACTGGAAATATCCTGGCTGCAATAACAGGGATGTTCTCATTTCATAGAATTAATTCATATTTTTCTTGGGAATACAGACCGCTTGACTCTGTTTCCAAACCAATTTGCAAGCTCGAAATCGATGACTTGGCAGTAATAATATCTATGCTATCAATTATTGCATCTTCTCCATCAACTACTTCATATCCTATTTTCCTTGACACGTTGAATGTACCATGTATCATGAAGTTTTTTCCTCAATTTATTGAATATCCTTTTCTGAAGTTGTACTTACTCAGAACCTAAATGAGCAGCTTCTGCTGCATCAGCTTCATAATTATTTTGAATATAACATTCAATCAAATCAAACTTTTGAATATTTTCATACGGCATGGTCGTTTCGTTATTACAAATGAAATCGTATGAATTAATTTTCGAGCGGACATGATGAGTGCACAGAAACTACTTAAACTATTTCAATCATTACGTGTGAATTCTATGAATGGAGTGAAAAAAGTTAGATAATTTTCAAGAATTCATTAAAATACGTCCTGAATAAAAAATTTAGTGCACATTTTTCCTGTAAATGCTATTTAAAAAAACGTAGTTTGAAATGAGACTCGAAAACTGTTTAACAAAATTAAAATATGTGCTAGCGAAAAAGTCCATGTAGAATGTCATAACTATTCTCATATAACTTTAAAAGCAACCGAGATAATTGCACTTTATTGATTTCGAAAATTTTCAAAATTTGCAACTATTTCTAACGAGAAAAGCTTACTCGAATCAGGTTGAGGCACTGAATTCCTCAATGGAAAATATCACTGATGATTTGTATTTCGTACAGCTGTAGTGCACACACTAAATTGCAAATAGAAATGAGATCCTTCCAACATAATATTGAAGAAATCTCTCGGAACTCTGCCCTATTGCAAAAATGTATGTGAGGTCTCAAATAGTGAATTACTTTAGTGTTGACGGACATTTTCAACAACTCGCTGAAAAAATATAGAAATCGAATCGATATTTTTTCGATGAATATAAGGATTTGGAAATGGTAGAAATACAAATTTCGAAAGATAAGTAAACGGTGCACTCAAAAATAAAGTATTTAAGATAGTAGATGATATTTTCTTGCGACAACCAAGTCATTATATTTTTATAGACATAAAGATAAAATACTTTGCACGGTCATAACAAATGTCGGTCGACAATTGATTAGATAACATATTTTCGATTAAATAACCCTATGGTACTTAAATTTTCAGTATATTAACATAACTATGACCAGTTTCACCACACTGTGGCTTCATCACATAGATACAAACTAATGAACAGAGTTATTCCTTATATAACATTCTTATTTCCTACTTATTATTACATTAGGTACAAGTACAAAGGGTATGGTGGAAAACCCATCGGAGTTGCTTACTTTATGAATTGAAAAGATCCAGTAATAGAGAAGGATTTAGATCTAATTGACAATTAATTATTCTACCTGTATTCTTTATCTTGTTTATCTCTAAAATTTCCCATAGATTGAGTTTTCGTCTATTATTTTCATTGTGTAAAATTTTGAAATTATCATTAAAGTTATGGTTTTCTTCGAGTAAGTGATTAGAGTAATATGAATCTGATTTATGATAATTAAAACTACGTTTGTGCTCGGATAATCAATTTTAGATTTGCAGTTTTTGATATGATGGCCAAAAGAATTATCAGTTCTGAATGCAATATTAAAATTATAATGCGATAGGAATGATTTTAATTTCATACTAGGATTATCAATAGAAGTTAAGCTGTTGTATTTTGTGTTAGAACTTTTTATACTTGAAAATACTTCCTTGATTGCTTTTGAAAAATTTTAGTGTGAAATCATGTTCCAATCATACTTGGACTGTAACAACAAATGATATCGTCGACATATCTTCTTGGATAGTTTTTTCAATATTATCCATGAAAATTTCAGCGAGTAGAGAGCTCAGAGGATTGCCCATGATCAAACCCTTTTTTACCATTATATATTACTCCATTGAAGTTAAAATAATTTTGTTCTAAACAAATTTCTAGATGTTGTAAGATTTCTGATTGAATTACCGGATTAACTTTATTAATTTGAAGAGCGTTGTTTATGAGTTTGACTGAATCACTAGGTGGAACACAAGGGAAGAGATTTACTACATACCATGACATAAGTTAAGTGTTCGGTGGTAGTATCGTGTGTTGAATTTCATTTATTAGGACTGAAGATTTTTTATTGAGAATTTGTGTTCAGAATTAGCGCACTGTTGAATGATATTTATGGGAAATCGTGAAATATTTGCAGCTACAGATTGAAAATATGAAGCTACTGGTCTAATGGGATGCCCTGATTTTGGAGTTTGACGAGGGAGTAGAGTTTTGGTGATTGAGAGTTGTCAATGAAAAGTTTATAGCTTTGGTTGATAGGTATTATAGATCTTTATCAATTTTTTCAATCCATAGTAAAATACGCTTTAGAGTATGCCAAGTCTATAATACCTACCAACCAAAAATATAAACTTTTCATTGACAACCCGCAATCATCATAACTCTACACCTTCGTCAAACTCCATAAAAATGGGCATCCCATTAGAACAGTAGCTTCCTTTTTTCAAGCTCCAGCTGCAAAATTTTTACGCTTTCACATAGACATTCAACGGTACGCTAATTTTGAACCTCAATTCTCAATAAAAAAACTCCACAGTCCTAACAAATAAAATTCAGCACACGATACTACCACCGAACGCTAAACTAATGTCATGGGATGTGGTATATCTCTTCCCTAGTGTTCCACATGATTCAGTGAAACTCATCAACATCGCTCCTCAAATTAATAGTCTATCCGGTAATCCGATCAGTAATCTTACACCCTTTAGAAGTTTGTTCAGAACAAAATTATTTCAACTTCAATGGAGTAATATATAATAGAAAAAAGGTTTAATCGTGGGTAATCCTCCAAATAATATTGAAAAAACTATCCAAGGACATCCGTTATTCAAATACTTCATTGAATGACAATCAGAGTCATTCAAAACATTAATTAACAAAATTTACGATAATATCAAAATCACGTTAGAGATAAAACAGAAAACTCCATTAACTTTCTGCATTCAACTATTACTGAAATTTACGGCAAACATGATTTTTCTATTTTCCATAAGCCATCGCATACAGATATTCTTATTCACAGCTCATATACACATCCTCATCCACATAAATTAGCTGCTTACAATAGTATGGTACATAGACTCACAAATATCCCAATGTCACAAAATAATTTTATAAAGGAGCAAAATATAACTAAAATATATCAGTCAATAAAGGATACAGTCCTTGTATGATTGGGAAGGTGATTTCACACAAAAAATTTCTGACAGAAATCCAGGAAGTATTTTCAAGCACAAAATACAACAGCTTCACCTATATTGGTAATCCTAGTCTGAAATTAAAATTATTCCTCTCGCATTATAATTTCAATATAGCATTGAGAACTGATAATTCTGGCCATCATATCAAAAACTGCAAATCTAAAATTGATAAAAGTAATAAATCCGGTGTTTAAAAACTGTCTTGCAGGGATTGTAATAAAATTTATATTGGTTGAACTTTCGAATATTTCAAAGTTAGATTTTTTGAGCACAAATGTAGTTTTAGTTATCCTAAATCAGATTTTCATTATTCTAATCACTTACTAGAAGAAAACCATAAGTTTAATGACAATTTCAAAATTTTACACAATGAAAATAATAGACAAAAACTCAATCTATAGGAAGTCTTAGAGATTAACAATGAAAAGAATTCAGGTAGGTTACTTAATAGTCAATTAGATCTAAATCCTTCTCCATTACTCAACCTTTTCAATTCATAGAGTAAGCAACTCCGATGGAATTTCCCCATACCCTGTGTACTTGTACCTAATGTAATAATAAGTAGGAAATAAGAATGTTATATAAGGAATAACTCTGTGGCGAAACCTGTCATAGTTGTGTTTATATAATGAAAATCTAAATACCATACTTTTATTTCATTGCAAATATGTATATCGATTTTCATCAAGCAATAACCTCGTCAATCAAATCAAATTTGATAATAATTTGTGACCAAGTTTTTGAATAAGTCCTGCCGCAGATACTGAATAGAATGAATGACCTGGTTTCATATGCGATTTCATAATTTGTGGTGAAATTTCGGTATTAGCGTTTCCATGAATTTTATATTTATGATGAGAAGTTTAAATATGACCATTTGGTATAGGACTTATCTGCAAATATACTGATGACAAATGAAAAGAAAAGAGAATAATCGATCTTTTTTCTCAGTTGAGAAGGCAAACGAATCCCATTCATTTCTAAAAGAAAAGAGAAGATTTCAGTTAATTTTGCTAATGTTTTATTAAATCTGTTAGTGAAGATTGAACATAAGATTTAATTGGCTCATTAAGTATAAAGAAACAATTTCACCCCTTAAATGTATAAGAAATTACAGCAGTAGAGCTCAAGGACTCCAGTTTCAGCTCTCAAATGAATCAAGGAGTTACTTATAACGAGGAATTAAACCTCTATTCGGCTATGTACTTAAGGCAATTTGTTTTACCTCTCATCTGAGAAATTTGCTCGTTAAATTTGTTAATTTATCCTTCACAATTTCAGTAGTATTCACAAGGGGATTCTTCATATAACAAAGTTTACAAGCATTTAATTACAGAGGTAACTGACAGGAATGTATAAATGGTTTTATTTCGAATTCACATTCTCATTGAAAGCAACTGTAAAAGAGACAAACATTTCACACAAATACTCGACAATTAGTGGAAATCTTATATTTAGTACAATTTTTGCCAAATTATGAAGCTTTCAGCATTTCAAATATGTATATTTATCTATTCAAAGAATACTGAATGTTTCTCATTTGCCTTGCATATACAGATTTGAGCTGGATCATCATCAATATTAGTTACTCAAGTATGTAGGGCAGTCCTTAATTGCAGCTTGAAACTTCAGAGTTTGGTGCCTTGATCTATTTAAAAAAAATGTAATGGAAACATGACAGACCTTAAATATTCATAACATGAATTATATTAAGTCAGTCGTTACTAAGTGATTCTGATCATCATATGGTAATTTTGGTTTACTTTGTAAAGAATATCATAAAAGAAGGTGGAAAATATTAATTAACAAACGTGATAGCTATTTCGATATTTCTATCGTCATCAGGCGTTTACAAATTATGAGTTAAAACTAAGATACAGTTGTATAATTCGTTTAAAATAGAGAGAAACAGGTATGAATTATAAAGAGGGGAGAAACAACAGGTTTTTACTATTGGAACATAGATAGGTATTGAAAGGTACATTCATAATTACTTGAAAATCCCAAATATTGGGGAATAACATAGGTATGTATTGTCGTCAAAACGGTAAGATTGTTTCTATTGTGTTTAGATTTGAAAATTTCCAGAGATTCTAGGTAATTGAGTTTATTGCTTTTTGGGGCACGATGAATAATGTTAAGATTATTTAGAGTAGGCAAATGGTGGTGGTTATATTGGAAATACTGTGCGATGGTGGAGTCACACCGTTACAATCAGGGCAACACAGTCTGTATACTCCTGAATTGTCTACTTTGTGAGTTTTGTATTTGGCATTAAAAAACAATTCTGATATCTTACATGTAGGTTTGAAGGCAATTTTTATGATGTGACTTGACATTTCATTTTCAGCTTGCTGTGAAATTGGACCAAAATAAGTTAAGGGAGGGTTTCTTGGATATCGGTATTTGGTTTCACAGTAGGATATACAGGGTGTTGAATAATAGTATGTCCCAACTTGAGGGGTAAAACTACGTGCAATTTTAAGAAAAAATATAGGTCCGCAAAAGCTTCGTTACGCAGCTACAGGGTGTTGAAATTTCCGGAAAAAGTGGGTTATTTCTTCAAAACTCCTGCAGTTTTTGAGACATTCAACCCACATTTGGAATACAAGCCTCCATCATTACACTTCCTAAATTTTAACTAAAATCTACAAGGTGTTTTCTTTTCCGGAGCCATGTCTTATTTTGCTCCTTCAAACTTTTTTGAAGTACTCCACAGATCAGCGTACAATCAATTTTCGTCATGTTCGTTCAAATAAGAAACTTTTTGACCCTAGTAATTTTTCTTATCACCAATTGTTTTCAAGTGAGAAATTATTGAATTTCAATTATTTCAATTGTATGTTATTCGCTAAATGAAAAAATAAAAGAAATATTCGATTTGTATTCCCATTTGCTTATATTTTGATAGCTCTAAGAATCAACTTATATTTATTCAATATCAAACTAAAATAAAATGACAATAAAAACCTAAATAAATTGCTGGAAGTGGTCTCCACCCGCAAGAATACAGGCCTCTGTCCTTTTTCGCATATTATCACACACCCTTTGAAAAATTCCTTCGGTATTTCTCATCGCACCACATGAGGTTATTATTCGATTTCTCAATTCTTCTACAGTGTTCACTGGAGTGGTATAAACTAAACTATTGAGATATCCCCATAAGAGAAAGCCTGAAGCATTTGAGAGAAATCTAACCTAACCTAACTTAGGAGACCATTGTTCTGGCCCACCCCGATCTATCAATCGGTTGTTGAATGTACTATTCAATAATTCCCTAGCTTCTCCACTGAAATGTGCTGGTGCCCCTTCTTGCATGAACCACATTATGTTTCTCACCAAAAGTGGCACATCCTCGAGCAATAAAGGTTACTCCTCCTCAAGAAATTTCCGATAAGCGGCAAAATAAATGGCCCACTCAAATAATTTCCAATTATTCTGACCCAGACTTTTAGTGAGAATTGTTCTTGATGATGAGATTTTTCAATCAAATGGGGGTTGTTCCTCAGCCGAATACTGATTTTTGTGAAAATTTTTGATAGCAGTTCTCGGAAAGTCGTCTTAGAACATTATTTCACTATCAAAATGAGCATTTTCTCTAATATAATCAAAAAACCTTCGGCAGAAATTCAGTCTTGAAGGAAAATCTCGAGGAAATAGAGTTTCGACTCGTTGAATATGAAACGGGTACAATCAAATTATTGTACTCACATGAGGATTCAAATCAATACTATTCAAAACTGCTCCCTCAATATTTGGAGTTCTCATAGTTTGAGTTGCACCTTTTAAATGATTATTTGCAGTAAAAGTACCAGTTTCCCTCAACCTTCTGTCGATATTTGAGAATGTTCGCCAGGATGGTGTTACTCGATTTGGAAAGCGCATCTGATATAATCGCCCAGCTTCTGTTATGTTTCCTTCAGCCAGACCGTACTTGTAATGGATGTCAGCCAATTCGGCGTTAGTAAAATTAGCCATTTTTTCTTACAGCAATAACTTCAAAAGTCTTAAAACTATTCGTTTGTTTAATGAATAATTCGAGCAGATACTCGTCCAACTTGAGCAACTGCCAAAATAAAGAAGTAAATGAAAAAATCAAAGCCTACTAGTCATTTTTTCAATTAGGAGTGCTTTCAATTCAGCGAATGCATACAATCATATAATAATTTTTTGCTCGAGAACGGTCAGAGATACGAAAAAATTACCAGTTTCAGAAAAGTTTCTAACTTGAACGAAGATGACGAAAATTGATTGTACGCTGAACAGTAGCGTACTTCAAAAAATTTTGAAAGGGCAGAAGAAGGCATGGCTCCGGAAAAAAAAAACACCTTGTAGATTCTAGTTAAAATTTAGGACGTGTATTGAAGGAGGCTATAGAAAATAGCTTGCATTCCACATTTGAGCTGAATATCTCGAAAACTGCAGGAGTTTTTTTTCCGGAAATTTTAACACCCTGTAGCTCCGTAACTAAGCTTTTGCGGACCTATGTTTATATGAACTTTTTTTCTCAAAATTGCACCTTCAAGTTGTGACATACTATTATGTAACACTCGGTATACTATTGTAGGCTAACTGTGTTTGTTTTTTCAGAACGGGGGTAATTACTGTCGATAGTTTTTATGATGTTAATTTCTTTGTTAAGATTCTCAGTTCAAAGTGGCAATGAAAATGCTCCATGACCCATTGAGTTAAAAACGGCTAGTTTATGTTAAAAGAGTCATGAGAAATGCAAATATCTGTGAAAGTAGGGTCCCGAAATATATCAAATGCAAAAGAATTATTTTTTCGGGAAATGGGAGCGTCTAAAAGATTACTTTTTTCTCTGTCTTCATAATTCATACCTGTTTTTCTATATTTGGGATAAACTGTACAACTGTACAGTTTCAACGCACAATTTGTATATTCTCTACAAAGTAATCCAATATCACCGTATGATTACTAACATGGTATCGGAGTTGACATTTTTGGAAAGAAAAATCGTTACAGCTTCGAAACATTGAATTGCGGATTATTTATTTACCTTCCTCGTATAGTCTTTGATGAATATTCACCACAGTTCTTCATAGCGTTATGCTTCATGGGCATTTCCATTAGCAATACCATATACAAAATGTATGTCTGCTATTTCAAAATTACAATCAAACGAAAATTCAAGTATATAGTGCTCGGTGATAGAATTCGATTAATAACTCGATAAGTCTTAGTCCTAACAAAAACACGCAGGATACATTTTTATTTTAATTTGAATTTGCCTGAGCGATTAAATGAAGATTTTGCTAAGAATAGGTGAAGTACTAGGTTCTCCTCAGACAAAACGATAAAACTTCGCTATAACTCCACTGGATTTGATAGAAAATAATACGGTTCTTGTAGCTTCAGAATGACTAAAAAAATGTGCTAAGTATTGATCTTTAAGTTCAGCTATTAGGAAATTGAATTTTTCAGGGACCTGCAATACTGCAACTTCTTCAATTTGACTACAAATATTTTCCAAACTGTGAGTCGTACAGTATATTACGTCAGCACTTTTTTTGAGAAAAAAATGATGCGCTTTTCCAAAATGGACTCATTTCCAGGAAACATTCAATTTCATAGAAGCCTTGAACGGATAAAGGGGTATTGAAATACAAATTTTGTAGGCCAAAAGTGACATTCTACGAGAGTTGCTAAGTGCATAATGATGCTTCAGATAATTCCTAGAAATGCAAGAAATTTCAATAATCATGCAATTCAAGGTTCGAAACTGTCTAAATGGATAATAAAGTGACTTGGACACCCTGCGTCTCGGAAACAAAATATAAATACACATCATATTCCACCAAATCTGGTCGAAATAGGTCATGAAATCAAACCTTGAAGTTCTCAGAAGTACAAAAATCTACATGTTGGGTGAATCTCAACACAAAAGTATGGTTTGTAAGATCGAAGGACCAGTATAGTTTTTTAATTGTTTATTAACAGTACTAAACTACTTTAGTTACTCCAAGAGTATTTGTGTCCACTGCTTGGTATGACACAATACTTAGGTTAAAATTATTGATCTGTATGATCAATATTGAGAGATAGTTCTTGATGGTTCAAGAGACAAAATGTTACTTGTGTTTGTGAATAACTGAATGTTTATATTATAATTACTCCAAGACTATTTGTGTCCACTGCTTGGTATGACATAATACTTAGGTTATGATTATGGATCTGTATGATCAATATTGATAGATAGGTCTTGATGGTTCAAGAGACAAATTGTTACTGATTGAAAATGCTCTCCAACTGGTCAGTTGAAGTTATTCTTATGCCTTGGGTTGACCTTGTAAAGACAACCACCCAAACTGTTCATGGCGCAGATGTAAAAACCCTCAATTTAACATTTCTTAAGAAGGGTCAACATATTGTACAAAAACGTGACAAATACATCAGTAAAGGGAAAAGATTGAATTTGTAAGAAGGTTTTACCCCACTGGTTCAATGGTTATAGTTATAACCCGAAGAACACATTTATTGCTTTACGCAGCGTAGCACCTTTCTAGTAACATACTATATATCTATAATAACTATTTACAACGGAATATGAGCTGATTGAAAGAAATAGAAAAATCCTATGAGTCACAAGCGGCAAAGCGTTGCTATACAGAGATGTACTCAGAACTAAATATACACTAGAATATACATATAAATATTTTATTCTAATTTATATAATTTTATAATAAACAATGTTGTTCAATTCTCAACAGTGCGTGTTACTTTACGGCATAATGTAAGCTATTCTCTGACATAATTTCTATTCCTTTCGATCCAGGTAGTGAAGCGGGGTATCAATTCTTTGAGGCCTTCCTCAACGTATTATTCTGCTTACCCCTTCATTTACTTCACCTCCTTAATCTCCTCGTGTTTGGCTTCTGGGAGGTAGAGATTTTTAAGCTGAAGGTGCTGGATCAGGGGAATCGAGGAAAGGTTTAGAATATATTGTCTAAACGGGGTGAGCAGTTCCTTTGTGGCATTGTCGTAGCGCAGACAGACTGTTTTTGTCAGCACTCCTCTCCTCTCCAGAGTTGAAAATCTCCCCTTGAGGTAGATATTCGATTAAAATTTTGCTTTGACAGTCCCAGACATGGATGCCACGATTTTCTTTACTGAAATTGTGATTTAAATTTTTTCCGCGAAGAGTGAAAAGGAGCGACGCCACTGCTGAGAATGTCTTTTGGTTTCCAGACATGTAGTAGCTAACCAAGTTTCATCTCCATTAACGGTGGAGCAAATAATTCATCTCTATGAAGATTGTGGCTCCATTCATTTCAACTCGTGTAGGTCTATCACCAATATATTTTGAACGAGTTCTCGGGCAGTCTCCGATAATCGAGGGTTTCTGTGATTTGCGGAAGAATCACCAGGGGTTCATCTACAGTCAATCAGCGATCATTCTCGATTTTGCACAGTTTGGTATTCCATTCCTCTCATTCCTCTGATAATCATGCGACTCGTTTAAAACTAACGTCTTATACACACTCGAACAAATTCAAAGCTTTATCAGCATATGCAGTTTTCACAAAATCGTAAATCACAAACATTGGTTTTCCGTTTCAACTACTGTTCAGTAGCCAACATAATGAAAATAAAATTCATCTGGCTGTGAGAGCCTCAGTACCCTCCTTTTTCGTATATCCGTGGTATTTAAAATTCAAATATTTTCCTTCTAAAAACTCCAAATATGCCTTCTATTCAACCTTGGGAATAATTTTCCCTCTCTGTAACAAAAGAATCATTCAGTGAATATTTTTGAATGAAGATATCACAATAGAACAACTGATAATAAATTGTAAAAATTAACCAGAATACGTCTATTCTACCTCTTTAAACATTTACTAGTACTATTGCTCGAATTTGTTTTACGACACCCGAAAATATCTGTAATAAATTTCTCTCCTATCAGAATGTGTCATAAAATATATTTTTTTCCAATTCTTGTTCCAAGAAATCCAAGGGGCTAAGATCAGCGTATCATGCCATAATTCCCTCTTGCGCCAATATAACTATCATCCAACAAGTCTTATTGTGCGTACGCACCATTATGTTCAAATCTCTTCATTTCTTAATCCGCCAGTTGAAGATTTTTCACAAATGACTGGACGAATTCGGTGAAAATATTTTAATAGCAATGGAGGTAAGGTGTACCTCAAATACAAGTAACCCTAACACGCGTAGTTTCCAAATTACCAACCACACATTTAAGCTGAAGAAATTTATATTGATCTGTTCAATGCTTAATGTCCGGACTTATTATTCCTACTTAATAGTTTGGCATAATATATCTAAGAACAATCTACAGAATTAGTTCTATGATTAGAATGAGCTGATAATTCATCATTATTTTATTGAGTTCAAATTTCTATAAGTTTTAATAAGTTTTTAGTTCCACTTTCAACGTAGTTCATTTGTCTAGTTGAATTTAATTAATATTCCCTAAGGTTTCCATCTTACCTATAGGTATTAACCTTCCCGCATCGATAATTTTTAGATTTCTTTATTCTAGAAATTCACAGGAAAATAATATTAAAATTGAAAGAATTCATATCTGAACATAACTTCTGGCAGCCATACACTAAAAGGAAAAAGTGTAACACACAGCACTTCTCTGCTCGTCTGTCTGCCAAAACTGACTCTTCAAGAACACGTGTAGTACAGAAGAGCATTGATAACGAAAACGGCAGAATACGGCTTTCATCGATAAAACTGGTTGTATCTCAATATTTTATAAACACGCGAATCTTATTGCTATATGAGTAACATGCGCACATAACATCTCATCTCTAAGTCAGAAAGTTTCCTTCAAGACGCCTAACTAAGAGTCCAAGAATCGACGCTATTAAAGAGTTGGGAGGACGTAATATCACAGGACTCTCATTCTCAAATGTATACTCAAGGTCATGTAAGAGTGTTAGAGAACAGTCCTCATACGATTAGAGGCACTCCTGACTTTCTACCAGAATCATTATTTCCTGAGAAAGATCCCACTCTTTATTGGGATTGCATCGCAAGTAAGACAGTTTTTCAACTTGTAATACCGACCCATTTACATAGAATTCTGTATTAGCAACACTCCCTATGCTCACCATAAGGCTCTGAGTTTTTTACAGTTTAATTCCATCCCAAATCGCGCACTCACCTCTACTACACGATTCATTAGGTTTTGAAGAGTATCAGCGCTATCTACAATGAGGAGAGTGTCGTCTGCGTACGAAAGATTACTGATTATTTCGCCGTTGATGATTTCACCGTCCTCGGCCTCTACTCCCTTTTTCACGAGGAATTCAACAGATTCTTCGTGTTCTACTCTTGCTCTTTGGTTAGAGTAAAGATTTCTGATTAAGCGTAGATCCTTTTCATCAATATCAGATGTTATGAGTATTCCAAGAAGCTCTTCAAGCTATTTTAAATTCCTCAGCACTCACATCTCACATAATATGCAATCTTCTGTAGTATTGTTTTAATTATTCGACCAATGAATGAATCTGACATTTTATATTGTTTTCAAGCTTGACACCCTTTTACCGTTCCTCCTTCGTTTCTATAGAATCAGGAAGTATATGATTCTCTTGAAATACCTACTCCAGTATCTAAAGTGCACAAGAACTTAATGCACAATTTCAATATTCTAAATTTTTTTTTGGTAGGTAACTTATTATTCTTTTTCTTCTTTAAGGGCTTATTCGCTTTATATATTAGCGATAACATTAGCCTACATGACTTTGTTGACTGCGGCTTCAAAGAGTGCATTGTCGGAGGTTATTTAACCAAGATATTTTTCTTCGGCCTAGACCTTTTTTTCTCCCGATTTTACCCTGCAATATCAACGGGAGAATGCAATTTTTTCATTTCTCATGAGATGTCCAAAATAGGCTGTTTTTCTGAATTATACATGCGGGATGATTTCTAACTCTCCATTCATTCTCTCCAGGACATTATCGTTCGTACCGTAGTAAATCCATGATATGCGTAACATGCGCATATAGCACAACATCTCTAGAGCAGAAAGTTCCCTTCAAGATGCCTCACTAAGAGTCGAAGCATCTACAAAGGTGTTGCGAAGACGTAACATCTGAGAACTCTCATTCTCAGTTGTATAATCGAAGTCACGTTACAGAGAATAGTCCTTATACGATTAAATACACTGCTGACTTTTTCTACGCGAATCCTCATACAATTTTTGGCTTCTAATATGTGATTTGAAGGATCTGAATGCCACTTAAAAATAAATGAAGTACCTTTTATTTTTGTCGTCCTAGTGACGACGGTATCAACATATTTATTTAACAAGATTCTTATGGCTAATACTGGTCTTCTCTAAGCACTATCCTGGGCCTCTTGTATTTTCTCGTAAGGTGTTTACCAATTGGTTTGAGTGGGTTTCTATTGATCGAAATGCTTTTATCACTGTCTCCCTGATGAATTCGTTCACACTCTGGATCTGCAGATCTTGATGGCGTTCACGGTCATCCACTGTGCTTTGTTCTGCACGACATGTAGCTGCATATCCCTAGACTGTTAACGCGTATGTCAACATGGGCCTGATGATGGTCTTGTAGAGCTTCAGCTTGTTCACTGCGCTGTAACAGTCCGATTTATTGAATAAATCATTTATATCTTTTAACTCAGTTTTCATAATTTTATTGACAATCTCATTTCATCAAGTAAATATTCAAACAGTTTGTATTCCAATTAGGAATCTACAGTTAATGAAAATTATAGTTATATCCCTGAAGTGTCGCTGCTATTGATATAGGTTGTTCGCCGGTTAATTGTGAAATCAGTACTTGAAATAGGATCGTTTTCTCGTTTCTGTGGGAGAACGGAAAACAGTAACAAATTCTATGTTTCGTTTCCACTTTATTGTTGTGAAGAAGACAATGTCGCTTTTTTATTAATTTTTTTGAATATCAATAGTTTTTTTAATAGAACCTAGTCTATATAAATTTGGAATTCATTAGATTCTTTCTCTTGTCCATTTAGAAATCTTCGGAATCATTTGTTATTTTATTGGAGCTGTGTTGTAGCGATTGTAGTGAAAAATTTGCAGAAATTGAAATTAAGTATTCATTGATTTTCTGGATAAATTCCAATCGTCTGAGGCGTTGTAAGTAGGCGGTAATTTTACCGGATTTCCTCTTCAACCAATTTAATTAGTATGTGGAGAGATTTCGAATTTTTTTTTGTAAATTAACCTAGATCGATACCTGCTATTCCAAGGGTAAGTCAGATTCATTCTGTTCATTTCAAAAATATATATTCGAGAGATATGGTATTGTTATAGATTTTTTTGTTCACCGTCAAGATATTTGAGTTTTCAACTTTATGCCAAACCTTGTTATCTTACGTCTGGGGTAACAACGTTTTTGGAGAAAAAGTCTTGCCACCTAGGGCAGTCACGTTGCGAACGATATTCAGCCCAACAAGTAACCTGTAAGCTGTACGATACAGGAATACCAGAAAACTGATGTAAAACACCAGATCGAATCATCGTGAAAATTAATCTCATTCCTAAAAGCTGAGTGTTTCTCTGAATCATCAAATTTTTCTTTTCTATTTTTTTTTAATTGTTGACAGAGCTCTATCATTGAGTTTCGCTTTGTTGAAAAGCTCAGATTATTTTAAATTGAGAATTTATACTATGCAATTTGAATTCATCTCATCTGAGACTCATTTTATTGTTAGTGGTTAATCTCTTTTAGTTAAGTTATTTTTTTTTGTTATATTTATTTTGATTATAGTTAGTAAATTATTAATCAGATACTGTGATTTTGGATATTTATCTTGTAATAAAGCTTGTTGATTGAAGTGATGAGTATTATTCCTAAGGCTATATCTAGGACCTAGGTTCTAGACGAAAATCTCACACACTGAGATTAAGGGACTCTGATCTAGCTAGGCATAGGTATTAATAGGTAGTGTCAATTGTAATTTTCTTTAACTAGCCTTTTTATAATTTAATCTTATTACACGTCATTAGTTAAGTTTCGTAGTTCCAGTAGAATTGAAATATTTCTCCAATTTTAGAGAAAATTAGAAACAAAACCATTACAGCGATCAGGTTGCTCCGCCTATTCATCAGGGGGTACAGGGAGGCTTGGACTGCGTTTGCCTTGCTCGTGCAGTCTTTCACATTTTACCCTGCAATATCAAATGGAGAATGCAATTTTCTCATTTCTCATGAGATCTCCAAATGCGAATCCTCATTCCCTAAGAGTGATCTAGCTCTTTGTTAAGATTTCATGCCATTCAGTTTGCTGCAATACCGACCCATCGTCATAGAATTCTATACCTACAACTTTCCCTCTGCTCACAATAAGCTTCTGAGTTTTTCAACAATTTAATTCCATCCCAAATCGCGCACTCACCTCTACTACACGATTCATTAGGTTTTGAAGACCATCAGCGCTATCTACAATGAGGAGAGTGTCGTCTGCGTACGTGAGATTATTGATTATTTCGCCGTTGATGGTTTCACCGTCCTCTGCCTCATGTAAAGCTTCCTGGAACATCATTTTTGAGTATAGGTTGAGAAGCATTGATGAAAGAAAACTACCTTGCCCTACTCCCTTTTTCACGAGGAATTCAACAGATTCTTCATGTTCTACTCTTGCTCTTTGGTTCGAGTAAAGATTTCTGATGAAGCGTAGATCCTTTTCATCAATATCAGATGTTATGAGTATTCCAAGAAGCTCTTCAAGCTATTTTAAATTCCTCAGCACTCACCTCTCACATAATATGCAATCTTCTGTAGTATTGTTTTAATTATTCGACCTATGAATGAATCTGACATTTTATATTGTTTTCAAGCTTGACACCCTTTTCCCGTTCCTCCTTCGTTTCTATAGAATCAGGAAGTATAAGATTCTCTTGAAATACCTACTCCAGTATCTATACCATTCCATCCTAATCGCGCACTCACTTCTTTTAAACGATTTATTAGGTTTTGAAAACCATTCGCGCTATCTGCAATGAGGACAGTGTCGTCTGCGTACCAAACATTAGTGATTATTCACACCGTCCTCTTCGTTTCTATAGAATCAGGAAGTAGATCATTCTCTTGAAATAACTTCTTCAGTATCAACAATGCACCTAGCCTTAACGCACAATTTCAATATTCTACATTTCTTTTTTGGTAGGTAACAAATTATTCTTTTTTTCTTGAAATGCTTATCATCTTTGGAAGTTAGCGATCACATTAGCCTACATGATTTTATTGACTGTGACTCTGAAGAGTGCTATAGATGACAATCCACTCCATTGTGATTGTGATTTTACCCTGATTTTTACGACTTTTGACATATTCTTTAATTACCAGTTTTACAACTTATGACGTTACATCTGTTGTTGGCTTGTTGGAAAAAATACAATTTTTGGCTTCTAATATGTGATCTGAAGGATCTGAATGTCACTTTAAAAATTAATGAAGTACCTTTTGTTTTTGTCGTCCTAGTGACGACGGTCTCAACATATTTATTTAACAAGAATCTTATGGCTAATACTGGTCTTCTCTAAGCACTATGGGCCTCTTGTATTTTCTCGGTTCACCTTCCTCGTAATTTCCTCAGGTGTTTACCAATGGGTTTGTGTGGATTTCGATTGCTCGAAACGCTTTCATCGCTATCTCTCTGATGAATTCCATCATACTCGGTATCTGCAGATCTTGATGTAGCTGGGAGCTACGGACGTACCAAGGGGCGCTCACGGTCATCCTCAGTGCTTTGTTCTGCACGACTTGGAGCTTCTGGATATGACATGCAGCTGCATATCCCCAGACTGCATACGCGTATGACATTATGGGCCTGATGATGGTCTTGTAGACCTTCAGCTTGTTCGCTACGCTCAGGTTGCTCCTCTTATTCTTTCGGGAGTACAGAAAGGCTTGGACTTCCTTCGCCTTGCTCCTGCAGTCTTTCACATTTTACCCTGCAATATCAAACGGAGAATGCAATTTTTTCATTACTCATGAGATAACCAAAACGGGCCGTTTTTCTGAATCTTACATTTGGGATGATTTCTAACTCTTGATTAATTTCTCCGTTCGTTACGAGCTAAATCCATGATATGCGTAACATACCGCTAAAGCACCCCATCTCTAGAGCAGAAAGTTTCCTGCAAGACGTCTCACTAAAATTCGAAGCCTCGACGCCATACAAAGGTGTGAAGAAGACGTAACATCTGAGGACTCTCAGTTGGATATTCAAGGTCACGTTACAGAGAATAGTATTTATACAATTAATGGCACTCGTGATTATTTTCCACGCGAATCCTTATGTCCTGAGAGCGACTCCACGCTTGTTAAGATTCCATCCCAAGTAAGACAATTCTTCGGTTAGTTGTAATACCAATACCAATCTCCAAACTGAATCCATCCAAAGGCGCAGGTCCTGACACAATTCCCCCAATTTTTATAACATGTGGACAATCACTGTCAATTGCTCTTCAAATTATTTTTACAAATCACTGCAACTAGGCATATTTCCGGATAAATGGAAACTATCAAAAATTGTTCCTGTCTTCAAAAATGGTAACAAATATTTAATAAGCAATTTCAGACCTATTTCCATTCTCAGCCATTTTGGTAAAATTTTTGAATCAATTTTGACGGAACGACTTTTTCACCTCTGCAGTACTAGACTTTCCAAACATCAGCATGGCTTCCTTAAGGGAAGTTCGTCGTTGACGAACCTAGCCTCATATGTCAATTTTTTATCAAAGTGCTCTGATGAAGGCGTTCAAGTGGACGCAATATACACTGATATGGCGAGGGCTTTTGATAAGGTGCATCACGATACATTAGTACAGATACTGTCTGACTTTGATTTCGTCGAATCGCTCACGAAATGGATTGATTCATATTTAAATAACAGGTTGAATTTGTCGTGGTGAATGGAATTTCTTCAATCGTCTTCAACAATACTTCTGGAGTACCGCAGAGGTCTCACATTGGACCACTCCTCTTTTTAGTTTATATAAATGATATCTCTGAGTGCTTTTTGAATAACGATCATAGGTTGTATATCGAATATCTCAAAATATACAGATGTGTGTAATCTTTTCCTGATATAGATGCATTTCAAAGTGACTTAGATCGATTGTTTACGTTCTGCACTTCTAGATATATCAAGCTTAATATTGACAAATGTCAGCAAATCACTTTTACCAAGAATACTAACAGCATACGAAAAACATTCACTCTTGGAGGCTTAGATATAGCAAGAACAAATTGCATCAAAGATCTTGGCATAATGCTTGATGAAAAACTCTCATCATCTGTTCACGTTGATTATGTGGTATCTTAAGCTTTCAAAATGCTCGGTTTCGTGTTGAGGATAACGAAGAACTTCAAAAGCGAGAATTTACTTAAAGAATTGTATTTCACACTAGTAAGAAGCAACTTGGAGTATGCAACCCCCATTTGGTCTCCCCATTTTTTATTTATATAGATGTAATAGAGAAAGTACAGAGAAAGTTTGTCAAAAACCTTAACTTTAGATTCAATCGATGTGGACCGACAAGTGATTATAATGTATCTTTAAAACGCCTTAATATCTTAAGTCTGGAGCATAGAAAGATGCTTTTCGATGGAATATTTTTGTACCGTTCTATGCACTGTCATTTCAATTATCCTCTCATCAATGTTCTTCTTTTCAACGTTCCGCAGTATAATAATCGTCGAATTTCACTTTTCTATGTTCCAAAAGCTCGAACTGCCCCTTATTATAACTCTGTGTTTCTGAGAATAATGCGTTTTGCCAATTTCCACCTGAATAATGTAGACTTGTTTTCAGTGATTCTTTACAATTTCAAAAAAACATTATTTACCTACTTGAGAAATTACAATTAGGTTATGTTAAGTGCCGAATTTCATAGACTTAGTAGTGTTTCATGTGGAGAATTCTAATTTTCTTTTTGCTTTTATTTATAAGCTTGAACAGTGCTAACATGTTTTCGAGGACAACAAAATTGTATTTTTATTGTTTCTACTTAGAGAACCCCTGTAATTGGGATCACCTGTTGGGGTTCCTGTTTAATAAAATAAAAAAAAAATACCGCCCCATTGGCATAGAATTCTACATCCTCAACTCCACCTTTGCTCACAACAAGCATCTTAGTTTTTTTACAGTTCAATTCCATCGAAATCGCGCACTTACTTCTACTAAACGATTTATTAGGTTCTGAAGACTATCCACACTATCTTGAATGAGGACGGTGATGCCTGGCTACCTTGGATTGTTGATAGTTTCGCCGTTGATGATAACACCATCGTCTGCCTTATGCTTCCTGAAACACCCTTTCGTAGTATAGGTTAAAAAGCATTGATGAAAGGATACATACAACCTTGGCTTACTCCCATTTCCACACAGAATTCAACTGGTTCTTCCTGTACGTGAAATCTTGCTCTTTTACAAGCATAAAAATTTCTTATGAAGCGTAGATCCTTATTATCAACATCAGATGTTTTGAGTATTCCAAGGAGCAATTGATGTAGTATTATGTTGAACGCTGTTCTATAGTCAATAAAACACATGTATTCATAGCATTTAATGTCTCGTGATCTCTGAATGAGAGCCTGTATGGCGAACAGTACGTCTCTAGTACCAAGACCGTTCCTAAACCCAAACTACCTATATATTAGCACATAATTTTTCTCTGATATGGCATATGCTAACAAGATTCGATGTTTTTACATGGAGTACATAATCCTCTTTGAGAAATAAAATGAGATAAATAAATTCAAATTCTGCAAGAAACGACCCCATATGGATGATGGCAATTGTTGACCACTTTTTGCGTGTAACGTTTGTTATTTTTGAAAATTCTTATTTTCGGCAATAATGCAAAGCGAATCACGAAATTTGATCCCGGCAGAATGTGCTGATGATATCGTGTTAACCGGTATTTGGTGACTAATTCTTTTCTAATGTTTTACATTATATTTTAACAGTTTCAGTTCAATTGCCGTGAGTACCATTTTCATTTCGATTGTTCTAAATGATTCCTTAGAGCTGGTGGATTACTGGAAAAATAATTCTTCAATATATCTCAATTTTTTCTGAAAAAAATTTGAATTTTCGATTTTGTGCATAGCTTTTCGGTGCAACGTATACCGTGCAATGGATAAAATAAAAATTTTCACCATTATAGGTAACTCCTATTTGAAACCAATCTTGTGCGTTTCGACATCTTTGCAGATTTGAATTAATTCAATAAATAGAGGTTAGTTTATGGCTCATTTCTTTCGATTTATTTCTAAGTTAAAATTTCTATAAAAAAATTTGCTGTATATGAATTTCTGCTTTTAACTCGTCCGGAATCTACCACACACAATGCTGGAAATCGAGTTGGATGATTCCATTGAGTATGGAAATTTATGGAACGTAGCTGACTCGAAAAATTCCTAAATTCTCTCCATTGTCAATGGCGAAATGTTCAGCTGCCCTCAATACGATGGCTGGAATTCAGTTTATATCTAGATATCTGGGGAGTTAGTTCGGTAAATTTATACCCAAGGGTTGATTTTCTACATTCCCTTTCACGGTTGCTCCTTTTGCTTTCGATTTGATGGCTCACATAAATGGTAAAATGGATAGCTATATTCAATTTTTTATAACAGTGATTTGTCGAAATGACATGCGAGAAAATGAAATGATACCCGCACGTTTTTATTTTTCAGGTAGATTTCGTGAAAAACATTTGAAATTGCAGCCATGGTAGAGTTTCTGGCGGATTCCGAGTTTTCCATTGTGCTCATAACACTTAGATCTCTTAAACACCCCTTGTGTAAAAGGGTATTATGCTTAACATAGTTGACATATTTCGGTATAAAGTTTAGCGCAAAGTATTGCATTTTAGATATTTGAAGATTTTTTTGATGTATCGTAAATTGATAAAACTTTTCGATTCATAATTCTTCTCATCCAGCGAAAGTTTTATTTCCGAACATAATCTGGAAATCTCACTTTCGTCGTAACAACTCGTGTATTGAAAACTGCCGAAAGAGAACAGGATATATTTTCAATATTCGTGGAATATACTGATTATTTCAAGCAGAAGAAACATATTTCTCTCCTTGTGGAGTGCGTTTGATGCCTGATTAATGTGTTTCCCAAAATTCTGTTTTCGAAATCAGTTACCAAGATTACTCGAAAATAAGTGAACATTTAGTATCACATGTTAACAAAAGCCTATCAAATCTATTTGTGGTAATTCTCGAATCTTTTTGTTTTTTCTAACTTGATGAAGGCTAACGTTTTGACAAAAACGCGATTTTTGTTTCAGAAGACGTAATTTGAACTAGGTAATAATATTTATATATTTACTCCTTCATAGTTTACATTTGTCATATTTTTCGAACGACTGTAAAAATTTTTTCGCAAATTTTTCTTTAAATTAAACAAGTTTCACGAAGAAATAATATATGGGCGATGTCAACCCAAATTATTGGGTCCATAATGATTCTAAAACATCTATTGATCATAATTATCATCACTTGGAAGACTGAACCTAGCCATCGGGGCTCTCTCGGTCAAACAGAGAGGGAATTTGAGGAAATATCGCAGGTTATGTATTTTTTTATTATCTCCTTAGTCCTTTTCATGACCTTGCTTTCTATGTAAAATCTTTTTTTTTAAATTTGTTTAGACATATAAGAAGTATGATTGTTGAAATATTTTTCTGCTGGTTTCTTTTTTCATTGTTACAGATTCCTTTCCCGAACCTCCTTCCTTTCTCCCTTGTCTTCGCTTGAAAATCATGGAATGCAAGAGAGAATGAAGCGGCTAATCAGAAAAAAGTTTGGCACTCTTTATGTACACACGACACTAACACAACCTAAACAGACAAGCTATTGCTAGTGCAATAGCGACAGGGAAACGAGTTTTTTCCTCAGGTTTTTTCACTCGTTTATTGAATCATATACAAGATAGTATGGTCTCCCTGTTACATTTGCTGAGCTCACACTTGTATTTTTTCCGACACACACCAAAATTATAGATATGAGCATTATTGTAAATACAATTATTCAAATTTATATATATATATATATATATATATATATATATATATATATATATATATATATATATATATATATATATATATATATATATATATATATATACGGTAGGACAAATATCTTCCGCGATAAACTTCGCGAGGAGTCTACATATGTAAACTTCAAACAAAAGAATTATTCAAAAATCCGTAGATCAATGAATGATCCTTCCTGACAAGAGTTAGTTAGTCTCGGAAACAGAGACCAGTAGAACATCATCGATAATAGGCGTTCTTTGGGTGCTTATGTTTCTCTTCTTCAGCAATCAATTTTTTGAGTGTTCATACTGAGTTTCCATCTTTTGTGAAAACTCTTCGTATGTTGATGGAAGCACATTTTACTCATTACAGGAATTATTACAGCACGACTTCATTTCAATCTTAAATTTTTACCACAGTTTGAGAACGAAATAGTACCTAACAGTTATGAAAATAACATCATCGCAATATTAGTGTGCGCAAAAGGTGCCCTTCATGATGAATCGCAAGTAGATTCATCTTTCGAGAATTTGTTTGTTATAGAATTTTATCGCTCAAGACATGTTTTCTGAATTGAAAATCCTTTATTTCAAATGTTTCGATTCTAAGCTGTTCGAAAACTGTATTCAAAGACATGTTCAAACTGCATTAAAACTTGCTTATTCCATCTTCAATGTATCTCTCAAATTAGGATCTGCATAATTTAGAAGAAATGTAAGAATTATATGCAAATTGCGAAATTTTTGACTTATTCAGTTATACTGGAAGATCAAATGAATTGAAAAATCTTAATTATTGATTATATCAGTCAATTTTTATATATCCCTATAATTTTTAATCATTTAAACCGTTTGATTATTCTTAAAAGGTCCAGCAAATATTGACAATTCTATTTTTGAAAGTTTCAATAAACAACAAATCAAGCTATGAATCATTGGTCGATGATATATTCACATAATTGCATGTTGAAAAACTTTCTCTACACACTATGCATACAATATACTAATTCTTGATTTCTTATGTAGTGAAATGAGAACTTCATAGAATGGAACAGCATATAACATATAACATTTTTATTTGGTCAATCAATTACTTGAGACAAAGTGGTTAATCTCTAATGAAGAATATCGGTGTGAACAATCAGCTTTTGAGTGAAAGAGGTTTTTTCTCGAATTATATAGTTATTCTGTACAATTTTATAGGATGATGTAGATCTCATGGCGGTTCGATTTTTACGTACACTTCAGTAATCCTTTTTGCTAGAACCTCATCTCAACTACGAATTGTATTGAGAATGTGGAGAGATGAAAATTATAAGGATTCTATTCTTCAAATATTATATTAGTGCGATAAATAATTATTTAAAATTATCAATAAAACTTTTAATCAAACAGAATAATTTATGTTTAGTTCTTTATTAAAAATTCAACAAATAAATAAATCAAAATTCAATCAGATTAACATAGTCTTTAAAATATTTCAACAATGCGATACCGGCCTAAAGGTCTCCGCATCGTTGTGAAAACGGATGAATTCTTCATAGAACCTTGGAGAATACAAATCAGGAACGGGACTGGTCGTCTTCTTGAGAGAATGTTTTTTGATCAGAAGAATATGATCAACATCGAATGTCCTCCTGGTGGTCGTTCCTCTCTTCTTCAGCAATCCATTTCTGAAATGTTGATACGGCATTTCAGTCAGTTGTAGTAACTCTTGATCAATTTCTGGAAGCATCGTGGAATTATGAGGATAATAGTTGAAGCACGAATAATTTTCTTTCATTTCGAAGTTCATCTTTGAAATAGTTTTGAGACGAAGTCGGTACCTAACCACAGGACTCTAGAAACTTAAATGAGGGTACCTTCCTTGATCTCAGGTTATATGGGTTAGTGTGCGCAGCTGGTGGCATTCCTAATGGGTCACATGGGTGAGTAGGCAGGTAAGCTAGACTATTCGATGGGTTACTTAGATATTTGGAACATCTGATATTTGTTGAGAGATGCTGCCCGTTGCATTTTGCTCATTTGGGAATGACGTGACTACTTATCCATCGTGGAATGTGAAGTATTGGAAAAATATTGATTAAATACGAAGATTATCTAAATGTTTTTCTTTTGTAACGTATATCGAACTTATATTTAATTGAGTGGAAAAAACAATTCCTCTTTTAGATTATTAACTGATTTTGATTACGCAGCATCTGTATATTTTAATTTCAATATTTTTCAAAGCGTTAATTGTTCCTCCAAAATATTTGGTGATCGCGGTTGTTTTTTGTTGGTGTGACAAATATTTTACTTGATATAATTGACATCTCTCGGTACACGGTTTGAAGCAAAGTACTGCATTTTTGATATTTGAAGATTTTCCTCATGTATCTTCAATTGCCTTGCATTTTACAGTATTTGATTTATATTTCTCCTCATTCAGCTAATATCTGAAATTCTCATTTGCGTGGTTAACAACTCGTGTATTGAAATTTTCCAACGGAGAACATGATATATTTATATAAGCAAAAGAAACACGTTTCTCCCCTTGTAGAGTGCGTTCGAAGCATGAAACGTATATTTCTCAAAATTCTGGCTTCGAATTTGGCTACCAAGATTACTCGAAAATAAGTAAACATTCAGTCTCACATGTTAGCTCAAGCCTGTCAAATGTATTTGTTGTAATTATCGAAGTTTTGCCTCTAGGGTAATTTTTTTTTCTTCAAATTATTGAAGACTAAAGTACTGACCAAATTCCGATTTCTGTTCCAGAAGACGTGATTTGATCCACTAATATCATTAATATTTTCCTCCTTTATCTACTTTTATTAAGTTAATTATTTCATATGCTCATTTTCACAGTGTTACGTATCTTAAGATTATGTAAAACAATTCTGGATATAGAATAATTTACAATTTGATGACAAAACAAACATAAAATAATGATATTGTCATCTCTTAGTTGAAGAAAATCCTCTCAATTTGGAATCACTAAATATCGATTTACATCTACATCGAATATTGTAATCCTCTTGTCGACAATTTCATTACGCAGAAGATTATACCTTTCTTGTTCCATTCAGGCATGTTTCGGTCATAAACAATACATACCTATCATTTGATCTGATCTTATTCTTAGAATCTTTAAATATTATAATCTAAAGTTTTTCCCTCGTATTTATGGAAATTTAAAGTACTAACATTCACTATGTAACACTCACACCATTACTTTATTTTGTATCAGTCTTAACTAAGATCTTAGCATTAAATTCATTCATTATGCCTCATCTTATCATATCGTTAATACAGTATATTTTCAGTATTATGTATCATGCATTGTGAATTTTATTTATGAGTAAATAAAAATGTTAAAGAAAGAATCAGTTTCAATCAACAAGAATTACTTACAGTCAGATAAACTCACTGTCACAGTTTCTAATTCTAGCTTAAATTTTCATTATTACTATAATAATGAATACTAATTCCTCTAAAATTATGTTCTCATTACATTTATTTTTGGTCATCCTGACATTATATTTTCCTTCGATGAAAATTATCTATCATTATAATTTAATTTTTAAATTTTCAGTAGGGAAACTGTAATAATCAAATGTATGTTTTCAATTCATTTGAATTTTAAACTGGCACAGAATGATTTTCAATGAACGACGTGTGGAAATCTTCATGTTAAACCTTGGGTGCTTACAACTTAGTAATTGAAATGGTCCTTTTCATAAAACAATCTTCTTTGATCAGTAGAATATCATCGATAATAGGCGTTCCTTGGGTGGTTATGCTTCCCGTCTTCAGCAATCCATTTTTTGAGTGTTTATACTGCACTTCCATCTCTTGTGATAATACTTGGTGTGTTATACGACTTCATTTCATTGTCAATTTTTTACCACAGCTTGAGACCGAGACGTTTCTTACGTTTATGAAATTACCACCATACCTTCCATAGTATGCGCAGCAGGTGTCTTTCATGATGGGTCGCAAGACTTGTCAAGTAGATTTTTTTCCGAGAACTTTTCGACTATAGAATGTTATCGCTCTCGAATATGTTTTTGAATAGAATATTCTTTGTCCAAAATGTTTCGATTCTCAAACTATTCCAAAATTGTATTGAAGGGCATGTTTGAACTCTATGAAAACTAGCTTATTAATTCTTCAATGTATCTCACAAATTAACAGCTGCAAAATTCAGTAAAAAGGTTAGGATTATATGCAAAATTCGAAACGCAGAAATTTTGACTAATTCTGTTATACTGCAAGATAAAATAAATTCAAAAGTTTTATTTCTAGATTATCAGTCATTTTAGAAATCCACATCTCTACAATCGTTAATCATTTATGCTTTCTTTATTTTGATTTTCTTTTTCCATTCTTATAGATTTTTCCTGTCCCAATCCGCCTTCCTTTTCCCCCTTGTCTTCGTGAAGAAGTCCTGGAAATCATGAAGTGCAAGATGACAATGAGAGAATGAAGCTGCTAAGCAGAAAAATTTTTGGTACTCTTTTTGTACACACAACACCAACACACCCTAAACAAGCAAGCTATTGCTAGTGCAATAGCGACAGGGAAACGAGTTTTTTCCACAGGTTTTTTTCACTCGTTTACTGAATCATACGCAAGATAGTATGGTTCCCCTGTTACATTTCCTGTGCTCACACTTTAGGGGCAATCGTAGGAGGCATGATGCGAGTGTAGATGCTTGATTAAGGAACGGACATGGTGTTTTTTTTTCTGCTGGTATTCTATTTCTTCGCTTGTTTTTCTACGATTGTGTTTTTTCTTACACACACTAAAATTATAGCTATAAGCATTTATTGTAAATACAATTATTCGAATTTTTGAAAATCCTCTCTTTTCAAAAGAATATGTATATTATTTTTAAAAGGGTCTATATATATATATATATATATATATATATATATATATATATATATATATATATATATATATATATATATATATATATATATATATATATATATATATATATATATATATATATATATATATATATATATATATATATATATATATATATATATATAATATAATATTTTTTTGAAAGTTTCAATGAGATAATGAGATACAAATCAAGCTAATAATATAATTGGATATTGAACCAACTTTCTCTGCCTACTGCGCACACAATATACTAATTCTTGATTTCTTATGTAGCGAATAAGAACTCCATCGAATGGAACAACATACAACATATAAAATTTGTAGTTGGTCCAACAACTACTTAAGGCTCTAAAGTTGTTAATTTTTGATGAAGAATATTGGTGTAAACAAGTGGCTTTTGAGTGGAAAAGGTTGGTTTTCTCGAAATATCTAATTATTCTGTCCAATTTCATAGCACGATGTAGATCTCACAGCGCTTTGTTTCTATTACGTACACTTCAGTAATTTTTTTGCTAGAACCTCATCTCATCGAATTGTATTGAGAATGTGAATAGATAAAAATCATAACGGATTCTTTCCTGCAAATATTATATTAGTACGATAAATAACTATTTAAAATTGTTAAATAAAACTTTTAATCCAACAAAATAATTTATGTTTAGTTCTTCATTTAAAAATTCAACAAATATATCAAAATTAAACCAGATTAGCATAGTTATTAAAATATTTCAACAATGCGATACCGGACTAAAGGTCTCCGCATCGTTGTGAAAACGGACAAATAAATATATAAAAAGAATCAGACAGATGAGCATTGTCAGAAAAATATTTCAACTAAGGAATTCTGAAGAAACTCTCTTCGAATCACTTGTGAGAAGGAACGAATTCTTCATAGAACCTTGGAGCATACAAATCAGGAACTGGACTGGTCGTCTTCTTGAAAGATTGTTTTCTGAACAAAAAAATATGATCAACATTGGATGTCCTCCTGGTGGTCGTTCCTCTCCTGTTCAGCAATCCATTTTTGAAATGTTGATAGGGCTTTTCAATCTGTTGTAGTAACTCTTGATCTATTTTTGGAAGCATCGTAGAATTATGAAGATAATGGTCCAAGCTCGAATAATCTTCTTTCATTTCGAAGTTCATCTATGAAATCGTTTTGAGACAAAGTCGGTACCTAACCATAGCACTATAAAAGCTTCAATGAGAATACCTTCCTGGAACTCAGGTTATATTCCATAGTGTGCGCAGCTGGTGGCATTCCTAATGGGTCACATGGGTGAGTAGGCAGGTAAGCTAGTCTATTCGATGAGTTACTTAGATATTTGGGACATTTGATATTGGATCACAGATGCTCCTCGTTGCATTTCTCACATTTGGGAGTGAAGTGTCTACTTTTCCATTCTGAAATGTTAAGTGTTGGAAAAATATTAATAAAATATGAAGATTATCCAAATATATTACTTTTGTAATGTATGTCGTACCAATATTTATTACAGAGGACAAATACAATTCTTTCTATAAGATAATTAACAGATTGAATTTACGCAGCATTGTTATTTCAAATTCAATATTATTCAGAACGCATATAGTTCCTCCAAATTATTTGGTGCAGGCGTTTTTATTATCGTTCGGACAAATAATATTTATTAATATAATTGACATTTCTCGGTATAATGTTTAGAGCAAAGATTTGCATTTTTGATATTTGAAGATTCTCCTGATGTATCTTCAATTAATACTGATTTTCGATTTATTTTTCTTCCCCTCCGGCGAAAGTTCGATCTCCAAACATTATCTGGAAATTCCATTTTCGTCGTTAACAACTCAGTGAAATATACTGATTATTTCAAGCATAAGAAACACAATTATCTCCTTGTAGAGTGAGTTTGAAGCATGGAAAGTATATGTCTCAAAATTCAGATTTCGATGTCAGTTACCAAGATTTCTTGAAAATAAGTGAACATTCAGTCTCACATTTTAACACAAGCCTGTTAAATATATCTGTTGTAATTATCAAAATTTTGTCTCATGAATAAAGTTCTATCTTCAAATTATTGAAGGCTGAAATTTCGACCATATTACGATATTTGTTTCAGAATGCGTAATTTGATCAAATAATTTCATTTATTTTCACTGTCTTTCTCTATATTTATTTGGTTTATAATTCAAAATTCTGCCTTCCACGGTGTTACGTACGTTAAGATTATGTTCACAAATTTCTATATTAATAAATTCTAATTCCTCTTAAGATATGTGTCTACGAGCTACACTTTTTTTAAATGTTCTTCAAAAATCGAGTTTATAACAAAATAATTAAATCTGTCAAAAGTTTTGACAGATAAGGCCAACAACTTGAGTATTTTATGCCTTGCTCAAATGTCGGTTCTAGATGTATAATAAAAAAGGTAGATTGCCATTTGAAATAACAAAGTAATTACCCACTTCCGGTATAACCGGAAATGGTATCACCTCGAAAATATTTCACTTCAATTGGAAATCGCTAGTTATGACCGCGTATTAAATTTCAGCTTGATATTGTAATTGGAACTCAAAAAGTTTTTAACGGACGGTCCCGGTGGATATCCCTGTACATTGTTTGAGAGCAAAGTCCACTAGTTTTGAAGATTCTTCTCTTTATGCCTTTTGATTTGCATTTTTCGTGTTTAATATAATTTTCATTTCATTTTCTTCTCATCATGCGGAAGTTTGAGGTTCAAACATCATCTGGTAATCTCGTTTTTTTCGGTAACAACAGTTCCAATATCAGACGCTGCCATAGGAGGACATTTTCAATTTTATATCCTTGCATTCGACGGCTTATTTCAAGCTGAAAATGAATTCCACTCCATATAAAGTGGATTCGGAACCTAAAACGTATCTGTCTCAAAACCGAGTGTTTTTAGGTCGGTATTCAAGATTTCTCGAAAATATTTAAACAGTCAGTCTCAAATGTTAACAAAAGCCTCTCAAGTATATTTTATTTGTGATTAATCGAGGGTTTTTCTCATAAATGAATATTTATTTTTCTATCGATTATTGAAGGCCAGAGTTTTGACCGAAACACGACTTTACTTCCAAAGGTCTCTACTTCATTAAAAAATTTCCCAGTTTTTATTCCTTCGTAAAATTACAAGATTAAACATTATGTCAAGGAAATTCATTAAGTTTCATTATTATAAATGTTTCAATCTACAAACCACGTTTGAAAAATAACAAACTTCCTCTGAAGGCTGCAACATCTTTCCTTATAATTTGATTTATAAATGCATAAACGCGAAATAATAATAATGAAATTTATGTTTTCATTCATTTCAATTTTTGAATTAGCTAACAGTATCTTTCAATGAACGGACTAAAATATATTTGAATTGACAATTTCTTACTTACGTTGTTTAATAATTAATAATCTATTTCCATATTAACGCCTTCAGAATAATGTTACAAATGCGTAAAACAACATGAGAAAATTGAGACCTCACAGCAGCGGAAAAATTAATAAATATTCAAGCGAAATATTTAATTTGAAATATCAATTATTCAAACCACATTTATTACGTCAATTAAAAAATTGACCAAAATTCAATTTTCAATAGGAAAAAAATTTATAAATCATCTTGATAAATCGGTTAAAACTTTAAATAAAAGAATTCTGGACTAACTTTTTTCTCAAGGGGTATGAAAAAGACGAGTTATTTTAAGGCATGTGAGCTATCCATATTAGAAATGTTCATTCTCCACTTCCATTTGTTGAGATAACTTTCTGTCTGTTGTGGAACCATCGTCGAATTATTACCAGACGAATTCATTTCGAAAATTTTTTTCATTACACTTTGAAAGTGAGGCAATATCTATTTATACGATGGTTGAAACAGTTATGAAAATACCATAATCACAATCCGGAATGTTAATTCAACTCTTTCAGAAAATTGAATTTTGCTATTATTTCCCACAAAAATATGTATTGGATTAGAATATATGTTATTCACTTTCAAATGTTTCCATTTTCAAATTATTCGAAATATATATATTCGAACGAAAATTGAAGATGTATTAAAAGAAATGACATTAACGATATTCAGAAGTAATGTTAGAATTATATGCAAATTGCGAAGAAATAAAATCTTTGATTAACCAGTGTTACATGAAGAATAGATACGTTTCATATCGTCTCCTTTTTCATCAACTTCTTTAGATATTCAAGTGTCTATAATTGCCAACCATTCATATATTTGGAATTCTCTTCACATAGGTAATTACCTCGTTGCAAGTCTATATGCATAGTAAATCAATTTCATAATCTTCGGACAATAAAATATTCACACGTGGATATTGGATTAATTTTCTCTGCTTTTCCTGTATTAAATATAGAAGATCTTATTTTCGTATGTAGCTATGTATCAATATAATTCTGTCGAACGACTCCTACAACATTTAACATTATTTTTAACAACTACTTGTGACTTCATAGTTGTTAATGCTTTACATAGGATTTTGGAATAAATTGTCAGCCTATGGTAGAATGAGATTCGTTGTCTCGAATTATATAACTATTCTGTGCCATTTCGTAGAATTAATTTGATCTCTTGGCGAATGGTTTCTATTGGGTATACTGCAGGTACTATTCTAAATGAGTCAAGGTCGGAAACACAGAAAATCCTCTTTTCCTACAAACAAAATAATTTTTGTTCAATTTTTTATTTAAAATACTACAAATAAATAAATAAAAAGAATCAGACAGATAAGCATTGTCAGAAAAATATTTCAACTAAGGAATTCTGAAGAAACTCTCTTCGAATCACTTGTGAGAAGGAACGAATTCTTCATAGAACCTTGGAGCATACAAATCAGGAACTGGACTGGTCGTCTTCTTGAAAGATTGTTTTCTGAACAGAAAAATATGATCAACATTGGATGTCCTCCTGGTGGTCGTTCCTCTCGTCTTCAGCAATCCATTTTTGAAATGTTGATAGGGCTTTTCAATCTGTTGTAGTAACTTTTGATCTATTTCTGGAAGCATCGTGGAATTATGAAGATAATGGTCGAAGCTCGAATAATCTCTTTGATTCGAAGTTCATATTTGAAATCGTTTTGAGACAAAGTCGGTACCTAAACATAGGACTCTCGAAACTTAAATGATGGTACCTTACTTGATCTCAGGTTATATTCCATAGTGTGCGCAGCTGGTGGCATTCCTAATGGGTCACATGGGTGAGTAGGCAGGTAAGCTAGTCTATTCGATGAGTTACTTAGATATTTGGGACATTTGATATTGGATCACAGATGCTCCTCGTTGCATTTCTCACATTTGGGAGTGAAGTGTCTACTTTTCCATTCTGAAATGTTAAGTGTTGGAAAAATATTAATAAAATATGAAGATTATCCAAATATATTACTTTTGTAATGTATGTCGTACCAATATTTATTACAGAGGACAAATACAATTCTTTCTATAAGATAATTAACAGATTGAATTTACGCAGCATTGTTATTTCAAATTCAATATTATTCAGAACGAATATTGTTCCTCCAAATTATTTGGTGCAGGCGTTTTTATTATCGTTCGGACAAATAATATTTATTAATATAATTGACATTTCTCGGTATAATGTTTAGAGCAAAGATTTGCATTTTGATATTTGAAGATTCTCCTGATGTATCTTCAATTAATACTGATTTTCGATTTATTTTTCTTCCTCCGGCGAAAGTTCGATCTCCAAACATTATCTGGAAATTCCATTTTCGTCGTTAACAACTCAGTGAAATAAACTGATTATTTCAAGCATAAGAAACACAATTATCTCCTTGTAGAGTGAGTTTGAAGCATGGAAAGTATATGTCTCAAAATTCAGATTTCGATGTCAGTTACCAAGATTTCTTGAAAATAAGTGAACATTCAGTCTCACATTTTAACACAAGCCTGTTAAATATATCTGTTGTAATTATCAAAATTTTGTCTCATGAATAAAGTTCTATCTTCAAATTATTGAAGGCTGAAATTTCGACCATATTACGATATTTGTTTCAGAATGCGTAATTTGATCAAATAATTTCATTTATTTTCACTGTCTTTCCCTATATTTATTTGGTTGATAATTCAAATTTCTACCTTCCACAGTGTTACGTTAAGATTATGTTCACAAATTTCTATATTAATAAATTCTAATTCCTCTTAAGATATGTGTCTACGAGCTACAATTTTTTAAATGTTCCTCAAAAATCGAGTTTATAACAAAAATAATTAAATCTGTCAAAAGTTTTGACAGATAAGGGCCAACAACTTGATTATTTTATGCCTTGCTCAAATGTCGGTTCCAGATGTATAATAAAAAAGGTAGATTGCCATTTGAAATAACAAAGTGATTACCCACTTCCGGTATAACCGGAAATGGTATCACCTCGAAAATATTTCACTTCAATTGGAAATCGCTAGTTATGGCCGCGTATTAAATTTCAGCTTGATATTGTAATTGGAACTCAAAAAGTTTTTAACGGACGGTCCCGGTGGATATCCCTGTACATTGTTTGAGAGCAAAGTCCACTAGTTTTGAAGATTCTTCTCTTTATGCCTTTTTGATTTGCATTTTTTCGTGTTTAATATAATTTTTCATTTCATTTTCTTCTCATCATGTGGAAGTTTGAGGTTCAAACATCATCTGGTAATCTCGTTTTTTTCGGTAACAACAGTTCCAATATCAGACGCTGCCATAGGAGGACATTTTCAATTTTATATCCTTGCATTCGACGGCTCATTTCAAGCTGAAAATAAATTCCACTCCATATAAAGTGGATTCGGAACCTAAAACGTATCTGTCTCAAAACCGAGTGCTTTTTGGTCGGTATTCAAGATTTCTCGAAAATATTTAAACAGTCAGTCCCAAATGTTAACAAAAGCCTCTCAAGTATATTTTATTTGTGATTAATCGGGGGTTTTTCTCATAAATGAATATTTATTTTTCTATCGATTATTGAAGGCCAGAGTTTTGACCGAAACACGACTTTACTTCCAAAGGTCTCTATTTCATTAAAAATTTCACAGTTTTTATTCTTTCGTAAAATTACAAGATTAAACATTATGTCAAGGAAATTCATTAAGTTTCATTATTATAAATGCTTCAATCTACAAATCACGTTTGAAAATAACAAACTTCCTCTGAAGGCTGCAACATCTTTCCTTATAATTTGATTTATAAATGCATAAACGCGAAATAAAATTAGTGAAATATATGTTTTCATTCATTTTAATTTTTGAATTAGCTAACAGTATCTTTCAATGAACGGACTAAAATATATTTGAATTGACAATTTCTTAGTTACGATGTTTAATGTTTAATAATCTATTTCCATATTAACGCCTTCAGAATGATGTTACAAATGCGTAAAACAACAAGAGAAAATTAAGACCTCACAGCAGCGGAAAAATTAATAAATATTCGAGCGAAATATTCAATTTAAAATATCAATTATTCAAACCACATTTATTACATCAATTAAAAAATTGACCAAAATTTAATTTTCAATAGAAAAAATCTATAAATCATCCTGATAAATCGGTCAAAATTTAGATAAAAGAATTCTGGACTAACTTTTTCTCAAGGTATATGAAAAGACGAGTTATTTTAAGGCATGTGAGCAATCCATATTAGAAATGTTCATTCTCCACTTCCATTTATTGAGATAACTTTCTGTCTGTTGTGGAACCATCGTCGAATTATTACCAGACAAATTCATTTCGAAAATTTTTTTCATTACACTTTGAAAGTGAGGCAATATCTATTTATACGACGGTTGAAACAGTTATGAAAATACCATAATCACAATCAGGAATGTTAATTCAACTGTTTCAGAAAATTGAAATTTGCTATTATTTCCCACAAAAATATGTATTGGATTAGAATATACGTTATTCACTTTCAAATGTTTCCATTTTTAGATTATTCGAAATATATATATTCGAACGAAAGTTGAAAATGTATTAAAAGAAATTACATTTACGATATTCAGAAGTAATGTTAGAATTATATGCAAATTGCGAAGAAATAAAATCTTTGATTAAGCAGTGTTATATGAAGAATAGATACGTTTCATATCATCTCCTTTTTCATCAACTTCTTCAGATATCCAAGTGTCTATAACTGCAAACCATTCATATATTTGGAATTCTCTTCACATAGGTAATTACCTCGTTGCAAGTCTATATGCATAGTAAATCAATTTTATAATCTTCGGACAATAAAATATTCACACGTGGATATTGGATTAATTTTCTCTGCTTTTCCTGTATTAATAGTTGAAAATATAGAAGATCTTATTTTCGTATGTAGCTATGTATCGACAGAATTCTGTCGAACGACTCCTACAACATTTAACATTATTTTTAACAACTACTTGTGACTCCATAGTTGTTAATGCTTTATAGGATTTTGGAATAAATTGTCAGCCTATGGTAGAATGAGATTCGTTTTTTCGAATTATAACTATTCTGTGCCATTTTGTAGAATTACTTTGATCTCTTGGCGAATGGTTTCTATTGGGTACACTGCAGGTACTATTCTAAATGAGTCAAGGTCGGAAACACAGAAAATCCTCTTTTCCTAGAACTCAATCTCAAAATCGAATTGTATTGAAAATATGAATAAATAAATTTCATAAAGGATTATATTTCTGTTATTATATTCATACAATAAAAGATTATTTGAAAATATTAAATGAAATTTTTCTACAAAAAAAATAATTTGTGTTCACTTTTTATTTTAAAATACTACAAATAAATATATACAAAGAATCAGACAGATAAGCATTGTCAGAAAAATATTTCAACTAAGGAATTCTGAAGAAACTCCCTTCGAATCACTTGTGAGATGGAACGAATTCTTCATAGAACCTTGGAGCATACAAATCAGGAATTGGACTGGTCGTTTTCTTGACAGAATGTTTTCTGATCAGAAAAATATGATCAACAACGGATGTCCTCTTGGTGGTCGTTCCTCTCCTCTTCAGCAATCCATCTTTGAAATGTTGATACGGCTTTTCAATGTGTTGTGAAAACTCTTGATCTTTCTTCGGAAGCATAGTGGAATTATGAGGATAATAGTCGAAGCACGAATAATTTTCCTTTATTTCGAAGTTCATCTTTGAAATCGTTTTGAGTCTAAGTCGGTACCTAACAAAAGAACTATAGAAGCTTAAATGAGAGTACCTTCCTCAAACTCAGGTTATATCCCATAGTGAGCACAGCTGGTGGCAATCCTAATGGATCATATGGGTGAGTAGGCAGGTAAGCTAGACTTTTCACAGGGTTACTTAAATATTTGGGACACTTGATATTTGCTGAGAGATGCTCCTCCTTGCATTTAACTAATTTGGAAATGAAGTGTCTACTGTTACATTGTGAAATCTAATGTCTTGGAAAAATATTGATACAATACGAAGATCATCCAAAGATAATTCTTTTGTAACGTATACCGAACCTTAATTCAATTCATTGGAAAAAACAATTCTATTTTTTGATTATTTACTGATTGAAATTGCGCAGCATCTGTAATTATAATTTCAATATTTATCAAAGCGTATACTGTTCCTCCAAAGTATTTGGCGCAGGCGGTTATGTTTTATCGTTCCGAAAAATATTATGCCATATATGATTGACGTCACTCGGTTTATTGTTTAGGAAAAAGTACTGCATTTTTGATACTTTAAAATTCTCCTCATGTATCTTCAATTGCTTTGCATTTTACAGTATTGGATACAATTTTTCGATTTATATTTCTTCTCATCCAGCGAAAAATTTATTTCCAACCATGATTTGAAAATGTCATTTTCGTCGTCAACAACTTGTGTGTTGAAAACTGCCGAAGGAGAACATGATATATTTCAAATATCCGTGGAATATACTGATTATTTCGAGCAGAAGAAACATATTTCTCTCCTCGTAGAGTGCGTTTGAAGCTAGAAACGAATCTTTCTCAGAATTACGATTTCGAAATCGGTTATCTAGATTACTCGAAAATAAGTGAACATTCAGTCTCACATGTTAACACAAGCCTGTTAAATATATTTGTAGTAATTATCGAAGTTCTGTTCCATGGATTATTATTTTCTTATTAAATTATTGATCGTTAAGCTTTCGACCAAATCCCGGTTTTTGTTTTAGAAGACGTAATTCTATCAACTAATTTCATTTATTTATTTCTTTCCTTCTTTTATTGATTTCACTATTTCAAATGCTACTTTCCTCAGCGTTACATCATCATCATGATCATGTCGAACAATTCTGGATATTGTATAACTTGAATTTTCATGAAAAAATTTAAGCAAAAATTTGCATTAATAAATGCACAAATTGTATATATATATATATATATATATATATATATATATATATATATATATATATATATATATATATATATATATATATATATATATATATATATATATATATATATATTAATGCATTCTAAATTTCTCTTAAAAACAGATTTTTGGTTATTCCGACTTTATATTTTGCCTTAATGAAAGTGAACTTTTGTTATCATTTAATTTTTAATCAAATTAGCGCATAATTTAAGCGACAGTGGTTAATAATAAATGTCAGAAGAGTCTAACAGATTATTTATGCTTCTGTACAAAAAATCAAGTCACTTTCGATGCTTTGTTCGAGTCGCAAGGCCGCGTAAATCAGTTTTACAAAAATTGTACCTCAACAGTGACACATCTTCGAAAATTGATTTTGTTATTTTAACGCTCAAAACATGTTTCCAAATTGAAAATATTTCCTAATTTTCAATATATTCAGTGTTAATGCAAGAATAAATCAATTTCGAAATTCAATTCATCGAATATATCACTTTCGAAAGAAATTAATGTTTCTATAATTGCCAACTATTCATAATTTTATATTTCTTTTGATAAGTTAATCGAAATGTTTGCAGCAATACTATATTTGAAGGTCTATATGGACAATAAATCAAACTAATGATCATTGACCAATAAAATAATTTTAAACCTAGATATTGGACTAGCCGTTTCTGCATCCTCTGTATACATTACATTAAACCTTGATTCTGTAGGAGGTGAGTGAAAACAGGACTCTGTCGAATGAAACCTCCATCACACAACAATTTTATTTTGTTACACTGCTACTTTCTATTCCAAAGTTAGTAAATAATATTTAGGATATTGATGTAATTAAGGAGTATTTAGTCGAATGAAATTATGATCAGTAAATTCCAAGTAAAAGACGCCTGAGAATAAATTATATCCATTATGTGCACAGCAGGTGGTATTCCTAGTAGGTCACAATGGGGACTCATCAGGTAAGCTGGTCTGTTGACTGGACTATTTGGATTTTTCGGAAATCTGATATTTGTTGACAACTAACATCAATGACCTTGTTTATGGCTTTCAACTTGGACAGATGGTCCGCAACTTTGCCCTACTTTATTGATTATCGATTATCACTGCTTGTTGATTTCTACCCAGATGAGTTGTGCCGGGTATCCTTTATTTCCTAACACCTTTGTTACTTTAGTCTAATGATATTCTTGTTCTTCTAAAACAAAAGTAATCTCTTCTCCCTTTAATTCTACAATTTTTTCTCATATAACTGTCTTCAGTTTTTCTCCGACTTGAATACATAAGTATTGAATTCGATTCTCTCCGCCTTGAGCAGTATAATATTTCTTCGATAGTCGTTTTCAGCAGTCCGTTCCCTTTGCTTTCCTTGCTAAACAGTTCAATCTTTTCTGTTGTGATTCATCAACATCCAAAAATTCTTCAACACCTCTACTTTGCATTTCGTTATCACATGAGTAAATTGTCTCCTCTAAAGTATTTGACGAGATATGTTATTTTTATCTTTCGCTATAAATATTATGTTCTATAAAATCAACTTCACTCATAATAGTGGACACACTCTTTATATATTTTTATAGAGCAAAATCCATCATTTTTGAAGATTCTCGTCATTATTCATTTTTGTTTTGCGCTTTTCAAAGACCAGTTATTTGATATGAGCATTAGTTTCATTTTTCAACACATTAAGCGAAAGTTTGAGGTTCAGACATCACCTGGTAATCTCGTTTTTTTCGATAACAACAGCTCGAGTATTAGAAGCAAGGTGCCGAAGAGGGGATTTTGAATTTTATATCCTTCGAATCGACCGCATATAAAGTGCATTTGAAACTTGAAACGTTTCTCCCTCAAAACTGTTGTTTCAAGTCGGTAACCGAGATTTCTGGAAAACAAATAAACAGTTAGTCTCAAATGTTAACCGAAGCCTCTCAAGTATACTTTTTCTTTGATTAATCGAAGGTTTTTGTCATGAATGAATATTTATTTTTCTATCGATTATTGAAGGCCAGAATTTTCACTGAATTTTGTTCGAAGGGTCGCTATTTCATTGAAGAATTTCAATCGTTTTTACTCCTTCGTGAAATTAGTGTATTATACATTATCTCTACGAAATTCATCTGGTTTTATTATTATAAATGTTTCAATCTACAGATAACGTTCAAAAATTTCAAATTTTACCTGTAGGCTGCATTATCATTCTTTATAATTTAATTAATAATAATGAAATACATGTTTTCATTTATTTGATTTTCAAATTAGCTAACAGTATTTTCAATGAATGAACCTAAATATATTTGAGTAAACAATTTCTCAGTCACGTTGTTCAATAATCTAATCCCATATGAACTGCTTCAGAATGACGTTACAAATGCGTAAAACAGCAAAAGAAAGATTGAGACCTCACAGCAGCGGAAAAATTAATAAATATTCAAGGGATTTATCAAATTTGAAATTTCAATAATTCAAACCACATTTATTTAATCAATTAAAAAATTGACCAAAATTTCATTTAAAATTAAAAAAAATATATCAGCCTGATAAATCAGTGGAAGATTTAATTAATGGAATTCTGGACTAACTTCTTTCTCAAGGGGTATGAAAATGACGAGCTATTTTAAGAAATAGAATCTTTGACTAACCAGTGTTACATTAAGAATACATACGTTTCAAAATTTAAGTTATCGAATATATTACCTCCTTTATCATCAACTTCTTTAATTATCCAAGTTTCTATAACTGCCCAACCACTCATATATTTTGAATTCTCTTCTCATAAGTTATTACCTCGGTGCAAGTTTTTGTGCATAGTAAATCGATTTCATAATCATCGGACAATAAAATATTCACACGTGGATATTTGTTTAATTTTCTCTGCTTTTCCTGTATAAAATATACAAGATCTTAATTTCGTATGTACCTATGTAGCGGCAGAACTCTGTCGAACGACTCTTACAGCATTTTACATTATTTTTTAACGACTACTTGTGACTCCATAATTGTTAATGCTTTATATAGGATTTTGGAGTAAACAATTAGTCTTTGGTAAAATGAGGTTCGTTTTCTCGAATTATTAGCTATTCGTAATATGAATTTGACCTCTGGGCGGTTGTTTTCTATTGCGTACATTGAAGCTACTATTCTAAATCAGTCAAGGTCGGAAACACAGAAAATCCTTTTTTCCTAGAACCTAATCTCAAATACGAATTGTATTGCAAACATGAATATATAAATTTCATAACGGATTCTATATTTCTGTTATTATATTCATACAATAAAAGAGTATTCAAAAATATTAAATGAAATTTTTCATTAAACAAAATAATCTTAATCAGTTTTTTATTTTAAAATGCTACAGATAAATGAATAAAAATCAAACAGATAAGCATAGTCAGATAAATATTTTAACAATGGAATTTTGGAGTAACTCTCTCCGAAGGAACGAATTCTTCATAGAACCTTGGAGTATACAAATTAGGAACTGCACTGGTGGTTTTCTTGAAAGAATGTTTTCTGACCAGAAACATATGATCAACATTAGATGTCCTCCTGGTGGTCGTTCCTCTCCTCTTCAGCAATCCATTTCTGAAATGTTGATACGGCTTTTCAATCTGTTGTAGTAACTCTTGATCTCTTTTCGGAAGCATCGTGGAATTATGGGGATAATAATCTCCGCACGAATAATTTTCTTTCATTTCGAAGTTCATCTTTGAAATCGTTTTGAGACGAAGTTGGTACCTAACCATAGGACTGTAGAAATTTAAATGAGAGTACCTTCCTTGATCTCGGGTTTTATGGGATAGTGTGCGCAGCTGGTGGTATTCCTAATGGGTCACATGGATGAGTAAGCAGGTAGGCTAGTCTATTCGATGGGTTACTGAGATATTTGGGACATTCAATATTTGTTGACATTGCAGTTTGAACTTTGTGCATTTGGGAATAAAGTGTCAATTTTTCCAATGTGAAATGTGAAATATTGGAAAGATATTGATGATATACGAATATCATCCAAATAAATTTCTTTTGTAACTCATATTGAACCATATTTAATTCAGAGGAAAATACAATTCTTATTATTAGAATATAAACTGATTGAAATTTCGCAGAATTTGTAATTATAAATTCAATATCATTCAAATCATATATTGTCCCTTCAAAATATTTGGCGCAGGCTTTTTTTTCACCGTTTCGATAAATATTGCGCTTCTTATAATTGACATCCCTTGGTAAATGGTTTAGGGCAAAGTATTGCATTTTTGATATTTGAAAGTTCTCCTCATTTACCATCAATTGCTTTGCATTTTACAGTATTTGCTAGGACTTTTTGATTTATATTTCTTCTCATCCAGCTAAAGTTTTACCTCCAAACATCAACTGGAAATCTCATTTTCGTCGTCGACAACTCTCTTATTGAAAACTACCGAAGAATAATATGATATATTTTAAATACACGTGAAATATAATGATTATTTCAAGCAGAAGTGACAAATTTCTCTCCTTGTTGACTGCGTTTGAATCTAGAAATATATCTTTCTCAAAATTATGCTTTCAAAATCGGTTATCTAGATTACTCGAAAATAAGTGAACATTCAATCTCACATGTTAACACAAGCCTGTCAAGTATATTTGTAGTAATTATCGAAGTTCTGTTTCATGGATTATTATTTTTTCATTAAATTATTGAAGGCTAAGCTTTCGACCAAATCCAGGTCAAAGAAAATCTTTTGATTTTTTTTAAGGTCTAGGAAATATAGGCAACAAAACTATTTTTAAAACAGATATAGAATAAAATTTCGAATCTTAGCTGAAATTTGCAGTAAGATTTGCACAAATTTCTTTATTGAAGAGTTTAAAATTTCTCTCAAAATATTTGCTCACAAATCTGATGTTAGGTTAATCTGACTGTAAATTCTCCCCTAATAAAAGTTACCTTTCGTTATCATTCAATTTTTAATCAATTAAGCTCGTAATTCGTTCGACAGTGGTTGATAATAAATGTCAAAATGTTAAAATGTCAGAAGAGTCTAACAGAATATTTATGCTTTCGTACAAAAAATTGAGTCACTTGCGATGCTTTATTCGATTTGAGTCGCAAGGCCGCGAAAATTAAATTTCCAAGAATTGTACCTCAACTGTGACAGTTCTTCGAAATTCGATCTTAATATTTTAATGCTTGAAATATGTTTCCGAATCGAAAATATTTTTTTATTCCCAATACATTCAGTGTTACACAAGAATAATTCAATTTCAAGACTCGAATTATCGAATATATCACTTTCCAAAGAAATCCTTGTTTCTATAATTGGCAATTATTCATAGTGAATAATAAAATAAAACAAGTTACTATGTTTTAACTATCACTAATTTATTGATGTAAAAATGACAAAAATTTTCACATTGGTTAGGTTTCGGACATACGTCCATTATCAACAACAAGAGAATACGGGTGAAATGAATAAATGGGTATGGGTATTATGACGTCACCTTTGACGAAAAGGCATATTCTATTTTGGTACCGATATGTTGATGACATTTTAGCCTGTTTCATTAGAACGAATAGACAGCTAGAAATCTTTCTGAATTTCATTAATAACATTCATCTCAAAATTAATTTCAAAGCAGAAACAGAAATCGATAGTAAAATCAATTTCTTAGATCTAACAATTACCCAGGAGAATAATAACCGTTTATCAATTAATATCTTCAGAAAACCATCATACACGGATAATGCCATACCCATAGATTCATTTCACCCGTATCCTCAAAAAATAGCAGCCTTCAAATCCGTGATTAACAGAGCGATTTTTTTGCCTTTATCGGACACGGACCGAAAATCAGAATTTAACACCATTATGTTAATAGCAGAGAACAACGGCTTCGATATGAAAGCAATAGAGAATTCAATTAATCGAAAAATACGCAACAACATATTCAACATGATATATCCCCAATCCAAGAGAGAAAAGCCCGAAAAATTTATGTCTCTAACATATTTTGGGAAGACGTCAGAACAGGTTGCTAGAGTTTTGTCTGATAGTAAAAGCTTATATTGCATTCAAACCAGTTAGCAAATTGTCAGGCCTGCTTTTCAACACAAAAGAGAAAACCAAAAAATTCCAAAAATCAGGAGTATACCAATCAACATGTTCTGAGTGCAATTCCTTTTATATAGGTTAAACAGGACGCTCTTTCAAGGCTAGATACAAAGAACATTTCCGGTCATTCCTACGTCAGAAATATGATTCAGCTTTAGCTGCACATTGTCTGAATGAATGTCATCCTTTTCCAGAACTTCAACAGCTAAAAATTCTTCATTCCTGTGATAAATCTTATAAACTCAATTTCTTTGAATCGATGGAAATTTCCAAGGCATCTAGGGTAGAAAGGGTTTTCTCCTTAACGACCATGTAGACTTAATTACCTACCAAACACCATTATTCAAGTTACTGTGACCTCTACTAGCATTTTATTGATGGTAATTCCTGTATTGTACATGAGTATTCAGTTTTCATTAGCTTGTTGTTGATAATGGACGTATGTCCGAAACCGGGTTCAACTAATTAAAAATTGTGTCATTCTTTACATTAATAAATTAGTGATAGTTGAGACATAGTAACTTGTTTTATTTTATTATTCATTATGGATATCAACTATCACGTAATTCATGCTTCATCGATCAATTATTTGGCAACATTTCATATTTTTAATTCTCTTCTAAGAAGTTGCAGCAATACTATCTCTTAAAGTCAATATGGACATTAGATGAAACTAATGATCGTTAACCAAGTAAATAACTTAATACTTAGACATTGGACTAGCCGTTTCTGCATCCTCTGTATACAATATAGCAGACCTTGATTCTGTGGGTGGCGAAACCAGGACTCTGTCCAATGAAACCTACATCTCACAACAATTATATTTCATCGAACAGCTACTTATGTCCCCAAAGTTGTTAATATATTATATACCAGTATAATGAACCGGCTTTTGGTAGAATGAAAATGTTAATAGGAATTTCCAAGTAATAGTAAATGGGTTGCAAGTCCGGATAGTCAGAAATTGAGTTAAATGCATTGTGCGCAGCGTGGCGCATTCCTAATAGGTGAGTAAAGAGGTAAGCCGACCTGTTCACTGGATTATTTTGAATTTCAGAATTTGCTCATATTTGTCGACAATAACATCGATGATATTCTTTAAGGCTTTCAACTTAGACTGATGACCCTCAACGTTACTCTGCTTTACTGAATTTTGATTCGCACTTCTTATTGATTTATACTAAATATGGGTGGTATCCTTTCTTTCCAATCATTCTTGTAACTTTAGTCGCAGGATGTTTTTGTTATTTCATGTCGTTAGCAATTCCTTCTTTCTTTCATTCTCTCATTACTCCTTATATAACTGTCTTAATTTTTTCTTCGACTTAAATTCATAAATGGTGAATTTTCTCCACCTTGAGAAATATAATAGTCCTTCGATAGTCGTCTTCAGTCGGTATTTTTCAACTCAATTTCCTTTTCTAAAGGAACTCTTTTGCAATTATAGATCCTCTTTATCTTGTTTCTAATTATTAGTGAATATATTTTTTTTTCTTCTAGGTATTTTTGTCTCCTTCTATATTTTTCTTATTTCACTTTATGTTTCTCTTGACGACTTGATGAGTGCGGTAATTGTGTCCTTCATTCGTTTTCTTTCTTTTTATCTCTTCATTTTTGGCTGCGATCAGAGCGCTTAATGCGTTTTCACAGATTTCTTCCAACGTTCGGGTTAGGTTCAAAACTCTTCGGTTCTTAAAACGTTTCGTTCGAGATCTCGATGTTAAGTATCATTGCAATCAGATCATTTATCATAGTTAGTGATTCACTGCTTGACTTGTAAATCAAACTGCTTAAATTGACCCGACTTGAAATAAAGTCAAGCTCGATTTTCACATACACAATAAGATGGGTCATTATAGTATGGGAAAAATCAAATATTTTCTTTTGACTTTTAATAATGGTAAAAACGTGTAACATGGTTATAGGAAGTAATAGAGAAAGTTTCATAACAATCAGATATTGCCTTCTGCCTCTGAATTGGGGTTGAAATTGTGAAAAATTGTAACAAAATTCGTATTCCTCAAAATTCATTCTAACTATTTATTAATTGTTGTAGAATACATGTAATGAGATACAACTTTAATTTTGGCTATATTTTATTAAATAATTAGGTTTCAAACAAGTGCTTGAATATATTTTTTCAATTATTGAGTGTTTTACTCTACACGAAAATCTTCTTTACTGTCAAATTCTGGCATGGATTTACGAGACTCAATTTTTGCTTGAATGAAACCTTCACGCTCTGATTTTGTGCACAGACTTTCTGCAGCTTCAGTTACCGTTTGACTGATCTCTCAACTGCTTGAGTGTGGCAACATAAACGTAAATATCTATTTCGTTGACCTTTCCTCGAGCAATGAGAGATTGAAGTTCATCATTACAGATTTTCTGTAAGATCGGTGATTCTGTGACATGAGCCTGCCAGCTAATAAGGTCATAATAACCCTTTGCATCCATGTTTACTTCAGGAACCTGAAATAACCTTAAATCTTGTGTTTTTTCACTGTGTTCTTTCAGAACACGAAGCAGAGCCAATTTTCTTATATATTTTTCCGAGTCTGATTTCATTGTTAGTAGATTTTCAAGATGGGCAAAGTAACTGTTGCGTTGTATTATCTGATCAATAACAGCCTTTCAACTTGTATTGTTCGAGATACTTGGCTGTTCTCTTTTACTTTGTTTTGCCTTTTTCAAAAATTTTTTACAATGAAATCAATCAACTGTTGCCTTGAGGATGAAAATGAATTTTCCGAAACTTCGGCTATACTGAAGAGGTAGTTTTTCCTTCGAAATTGACCCCATTCCCACAAAAAAATTTTACTGCATAAGTTGCTAAAGTAGGAATTTTATCAGATGGTGCTGTTGTCGCAATGTACAAACGAAAGATTCTATTAGCACGCCTGAGGCACCTGGCATGAGACATATTTCAAGGCAATTTGTGAACTAGGTCTTCAGGGCACTCACCAGATATAATGGCGAATACTCTTCTGTATTGATACAGTTGGTCATAACTGAGATCTTCGTGTCTGCCTTTGGCATTTAAGCTGAAATATTTTGAAATCTAGCCACAGCTTTCTCTTAAAAGTTTTCTAAGGCTTTTCCAGTTGCACCCGAAAATGTTCTTGGACCAGAAGAAAATAAATTTCGAAACGGTAATTCATTCATATGCAGCAAACACATAATCCATTGTAAATGTCTGTTCAATATTTTTTCTATTAATCTAATTATACGACCAAAATTTCTAACATTGACCATCTCATCCAATAGCCACCAAGTGGTCCAGTGATACCTCTTTAGTACGAAAATAATGAATAATTTCTCTTTCTATAAATTTAGCTGTTCCAGCTGTAGTGATATAGCCTAAAAATTTGCTATCTGGTTCCTCAATTAATGAAAAATGTTCTTTAACCACTAGGTTTCCATAGTATTTTCTGCCTTTTTTCTTGGTAACCAAACATCTTATTTTTTCGACCATCAAAATATAACGCAGGCTTTTGACAGATATTTTGTTTCTCAACTTTGTGTTTTCGAGATTTCTCTCTTTCTCTTCTAAATTTATTTTTATAAATAGCAGGCATTTGTTTTCTGTTAAGGCAACCGAGGCTATAGCTGTGGCTGCTACCATCAAAATTCTATTTTTGCTGGTTGAAAATTCTCGCTTTCGCTAGACGACTCACTTGCAGAAGATAGGGAGCTATTATCGGTAGAAACAACTATAGTTAGGACTTCGGTACTTGTTCGTGGGTATTTTGTTTTGATATTTCCTGTTTGAGTTTCCTTTTTAGACGTTTTTGATTTTTCCTAGATGTTACGGCATCTGTACTCCCTATTATCATTTTTCTTGCAGATCTTTGGCCTGTAAGAAAGCTTTGTTCATTCAATGAGATTTTTCTCTAGAGAGCAAGTACAGTTAGTAAAATCTGAACATTTGCAAGAAAAAATGCCAAATAAACCATATATTTTCTAATTTTGAAGTGACAATAACAGCAACTTCTTGAAAAGTTAATTTATTTCTGGTCATTTTAATATCAAACCTCGTCCATTAATAACACTCTATTATTTCTTGGTTGGAAGCATATATTCCTCTAGATCCCTTGTATCACGAAATATAGAATATTTCCAAGCTTTTTTTGAAGTCACACTACCACATCTTTTTTCTCGTTGAATACAGCAACTAAACGACTGAGGAAATCACTTTGCGGACCTAATTCAAATAATATTTACACCTACGTACAAATATTATGTTTCTAATATAAACATGAGGTATATTTGAAGTATAAATTGTGTGATTGTGTGAATTCAAGTACGTTCATTTCAATTTTTCAATTTCAATTAATTCATTCCAGATTTGAATACATATAACTTATGTTCATAATACAATATATGACCTAGGCTACTTAAATATTAGCCTGTTTGTCACAAAATTATCATAATTACACATAGGTATATCAGGAAAATATATCAGTGCTCACACGAAAACAGCGAGCAGGACTACGGCTACAAGAGCATATCGAATGGTAGGTAATTTTCAGAGAATTCTATCATCTAAGATGATGAATCGTCAAAACTTCAGCTTCAGGAACCATTTGTTCAAAAAGTTGTATAAAATATAGCAATGAAGAAAGGTGAAAAATATTTTGATTTCTACAGGAAAAGAAAAAATATTGAAACTTAAGTAAGAATCTGTGCGAATTTGTCGTAGTTTGAAATGATGAAATTTTTCAGACTGGTTTTTTTTCTTTTGTTCTTAATGTTAATTATTTTCAAATTTATGGGGACAACGCTATACAACCTTGTCCCATGAAGAACGAAATTACGACGAAGATGTGTCCCACGAAAGAATGGTACAATGAGTGATTCATTCAACTTGTATTTAGTTTGGCGAGAATGTTGGACCAATTGTTTCTCATTCTGTATTATCCTCAATAGACACTGAATATATATATTTGCCGTAAATGGAAACGACACAATAGTGTTGATATGTGCTATATAACCAACTTTTTCCCAACGCGATTTTAAGAACCGTTTTCTGAATTACTTCCAACTTATTCAATAGTGTACTAAACATACCACCCCATACAGTGACACCATACCTAAGTATAGATTCTATAATTGAATCGTAGACCGACAAGATACCTCCAGTTCCGAGAATATCTCTTAAGTTATAAAATATATGGAAAAGGCTCTTCAATCTACGAACCAAACATTCAGTATGTTCATCCCATCGCAAAAAGAAATCAATATGGAGACCCAAATATCTAGTGGACCCAACTTTGGCTATTTTAGGACAGCTACATGGTTCTGATTCATTACATTCGAGGAAATGTACCGGTAGGCTGGTGACTATCGGTTGACCTGTCGAAGTTAAAGAGAAAGCAATAAAATTGGTTTTTTAGTATTCAGACTCAGCATGCTGTCATTCAACCATGCCTATTCTGTTCTGAGGCCACTTACCGCGGCACCATAAGTTTCCTCCCAATTCTCGCAATTGAATACTATCACCGTATCATCAGCATATTAAATGATTTGACCGTTTGAAACAGATGAGTTAGGAAGCTGATTGATATACACTAAGAAAAGAACGGGTCCAAGGACCATACCCTGAGGAATACTTATATTTACAACCTGTGGAGCACTTAGAATTCCGTCTATTCCAACCCTTTATCTGCCCTTCCACGACCACCAATGTTTTCTAGTCGTTCCAACAAAAAAGCATGGTCAACGGTGTCGAAGGCCTTTGCTAGGTTTAAAAACACCGTCAAACATTTTCTACTTTTATTCACGGCAAACAAAATATTTCTCATGAGATCCTCTATTGCATCCTCTGCAGTTATATGCTCTTTGAAACCGTATTTTTTAGGACTAAGTAAGTAAAATTTATTCAAGAAATACAATAATTGATTTTTGAAACTCTTTTCGAAAATTTTGGCGATGTTGGTAATTATTGATTTCGGCCTATAATTCGTCATCTTCTTTTTCTCATTAGATTTATATACAAAAACTATATGGAATATTTTTCATTCTCTCGGCACACTTCCCGTTTCAAAAATTAAATTAATAATATGCATTAACGGAGCTGCAATATAAAGATGAATATTTTTCAGAGTGATTGAGGCTATATTGTCAGGACCTGGGGATGAACTAATTTTGAAGGAATGAATCAACAGGATTATTTCTTCTTCAGTTATTGGATTGAGAAACATAGATTTTCGATTGAAAATTCTCGGGAAATTGAATTTGTTTTTTAATTTTATTTGCCATGTTTTTGCTTATATGAGTGAAACATTTATTGAATTTATTGGCCTTGTTTTTTTTCCCTGATTTGATATCTTTCCTCACCAACTATGTCATGATCGAAATTAATTTTTGATTTAGTTTTATTGTTTATCTCATGTATGATATTCCATTCTTCGAATCATTGACCTCATCATGTAATTTCCTACTGTTATATTGATTCTTGGCTTTCTTTAAAAGTTTGTTCAACGAATTCCTGTATGTAATGAATGGTTTTCTTTCTGGAGTGTTATCATTCTTCAACTTCAATTTCAGTTTGTCACGATGTCTTATTGAAACCACCCGACCATTCGTAATCTATGGTTTAACTTTCTTTCGAGAATTTGGTTTGTTGAGTCGGTAGTAACTAGACTTTTTTATGCATTTTTTTCAGTTTATTAGTGAATAATGTGCAAGATTCTTGCGCATTCGTTTCATTGAGAACATATTGCCATGACTCATTTTCAAGATACATATGGCGGGTCGAATAATTGATTTCTTTTTTCTTGAAAGTTTCATTGAGTTCGGGCGCACTCCGACTTTTCAACTTCACAGACAGGAAAGTTACAAAGTGATCAGTGACAGGAGTTTTTATCACATCAGATTGAAAGGTCAAACAATCCCTGCTCTGTATATTTCCAGATTTCCTAACATAAATATGATCAAGAGCAGTCCTGAAGTTTCAGACACTCTTGTTGTCTCATTAATATATGAAAGAAAACCATTCAAATCCAGAGCACTTCGAGAGTTAGTTGTCTTCACCGAATTTCGGTCCTTCAAATCGATATTTATATCACCTAAAAACACATCAATCTCTTGCCTTTCTAAATTCGATAGATAATAATTTAATTCACTGATATAATTACCGGTATTTATAGATTGCAGTCTGTACGAGGCATTCACACCACAGTGTAATCCATCCTTTTTCAAACAAATATGAAGTGAATTGGTTTGGAACAAATTGGTTATGTTATGATCAAGAATTGTAATTTTTTCTTTATACAAAATCAGAGCATCACTTTGATTTTGTTTCGAATTATTGCAATAAATATGTTTTATCCTTGACCCAACAAGGAATACTCTCATAAATGAGCTAGTTTATTGAAAATACTCTCGTATATCGAAATTTTAATCCTGATCCTGAGGCAGTTATACTATACCGATTGCTATAAAATTTCATACACGTCATTTCAGTCCCAACTGACAACGAATTATCGCTATAAGAAATCGTTATTTGAAAAAAAATTTTTGACCCACCCTAATACACAATTTTCAAGATTATAAGATAGCAACACTTTGAAAAATAATTCCGCTATTGAGCTATCGGTGTGTTGAGCATGAGCTGGAACAAAATCCAACGGAGTGGAATGAAGTTCCCATCTATGAAATGGACAGTTATTCCATCCAACTATTGTTAAAGACAATTTTGTGGTACATTCTCCATGAAAAAAATATTAAATTGTTATTTCTCACCGGTGGATTTAAGTTAGTCAGAAGAAAACTATCTTGCTGCTATTTCCTCTTTATCCTGAAGGTTATCCCTCAGTTCTGGATTCGCGCCCGCGCCGTTATACGGATTCAAGCTGGCCGCTCGCGATACTGGTCTTGACAGCCGATGCGAAGCTGTGTGCTGTGAAAATTCGCATTTGAGAAATGTGAGTTTCGGATTGTCTGCAGTTATTAAAAGGAACATATATAGTTTACCAATTCACAAATTAAAATGGTTTGTCATCGTATTGTATAGAATAATAGATCATAAAATTAACGGCACGAATCTACAAAGCAACTGTAAGGCCCATTATGATATACACTGCAGAAACTAGACCAGAAACAACGAAAACCAAGCGACTACTGGAGACAACCGAAATGAAGGTACTTCGCAGGATAGCCGGGAAAACACTGCTCAACAGAGAGAGGAGTGAGAATATTAGAAACATGTGCAAGGTGGACAACATTAACAACTGGGTATTGAACAGAAAACAGGAGTGAAATGACCATATAAACAGAATGGATGACAGAAGAATAGTGAAAATCGCCCGTGATAGATCTCCACTGGGGCGCAAAAGAGTGGGACGACCACGAAAAAGGTGGAGCGACAACTTGAATGTTCCGTAACAGACAAACGACCGAAGAATAAACAGGCGGTTTCGCCTAAAATAAAGTTGGAAGAAGAAGAAGAAAATTAACGACATTTTCGGAATCTTCATAATTGTAATAACCCTAATTCACATCAGACTTTTCATTATCGGAATCATATTATTATATTTCCAACAAATAATTGATCCTACTCACGAGACAGATCTACATTTAAGACTTGACCAGAAGTACATTACGAGAGAACCTGATAACATCACGCAAACCAACACAAAATGCTGAATCAATAACCCACCACCATAACTTGTGGGCTTAGTTTCAATCAGTTCATATCTGCAATAGGAAAAGGTATGCACATAAGCCGAAAATGCGAAAGATTTGATGCAAACGCAAGCATCACCGTATATTTCCACTCTCAATCGTGTGATGCGAACGGGTGCATAACCGTACGCAGCGAACAGTAACGTATGATGCAAACATGTGCAGATACTCAAGAAAATGAGAATGAACATTAAAAAAATCATTCAATATGAAAAAATTACGACATTGCTCATTGCAATAACCCGCCATTTTTCGTTTTCAAAAAAGTGTTTTTAATACACTCATATTTCCTTGGTATTGGTTCTCTATCTGTTGAGAATATACAGGGTGTTTCCGAATAATATGTCATAAATGAAGGATGCGAATCCCTGAATGATTTGAGCAAGAAAGTTCGAAGAACCAATGGTCAAAAAATGCTTCGTTGCCGAGATACAGGGTGTTAAAGTTGAGAAAATTTTTCGATTTTCTCTCGATAAAACCTAGACTTCTCAAGATTTCGAGCTCAAATTTTCTCCTTAAGCTATTAAACACAATCTGAATCACCAGGTGAGGCCAAATTTTGAAACAGTATACAGGGTGATACATTTTCATGGGCCATGTTCCATTTTACCCTCGGAACTTTTTTTTGGTACGCCACTGGCACTAACAAAAAATAAAATCGAATAGATCATTCAATTTGAATTTTTTTTTGACTCTTGCATTTTGATCGTTACTATCACCGTTTCTGAGATATTAATTATTGAAAATAATCCAATAGTTTTCCCATATCGAAGCCATGGAGATATTATCTTAATAACTGATGCAATTTTTCAGGAATTGAGCTAAAATTTACATCAGATATCTCCTTATTGTATGTTTATAACAAAATGGGGCAGAAATTCCTGACAGTATACAGGGTGTTATTTTTTCACGTGCATTTTCCTCTTTTTGCCCCCTGAACTTTTTTGTGGTGCGCTACTGGTATATTCTGAAAACAGAATCAAACAGATTATTCAAAGTGAAAACTTTTCTGTTCCTTGTATTTTTCCGTATCTGCCACCATTTTCGAGATATTCATCAAAAAAGTAATCGTATAGTCCTTCCGTATTGAAAGCTTGAAGATATTTTTCATGTTATTTCGGCAATTTGTGAAGACCTTGAGCTCGAATTTCAAACGAAGTTCACATTTTAAGATCTGCACCACTAGATTGGTAGGATTTATGAGAAAGTATAAAGGGTGATATCATTTCCTGATCATTGAATTCGAATTCAAAATGTGTTTTATTGAGTGTATAAATCGGAAGTAAATGAATAAACAACATAAATAATCGCGAATGATTTCAATAACAAAAACTCATAAACAAAAATTGAACAAACAGAACAAATCAAAGAAGATGTTGAAAATGTCCTCCACCTGAAAGAATACATGCTTCTGCTCGTCGCCGCATATTAGTGCGCACCCTCTGAAATATTCCTGGGGTATTTCTGATGACGTCACATGATGCTGTAATTCTATTCCTCAATTCTTCAAGTGTATTCACGGGAGAGCTATAAACCAAAGTTTTCAGATGTCCCCAAAGAAAAAATCCAAACTGTTTAAATCTGGCGACCTTGGAGGCCAAGCTTCTGGTCCACCACGCCCTATCCAACGGTTATTGAATGTCATATTCAGATATTCTCTAGCTTCCATGCTGAAGTGCGGTGGTGCTCCGTCATGCATAAACCACATTCTATTTCTAGTTTGCAGCGGCAAATCAGGAAATCCCCAATTATTCCAACCCAGACATTAACCGAAAATTGTTCTTGATGGTGACATTCCTCAATCATATGGGGATTTTCTTCAGTCCAATAGTGATTGTTATGAAAGTTGCTGATTGCATTTCTCGAGAAGGACGCCTCATCTGTGAAGATGATTTCGCTATCGAAAAGGGGATTATGAGCAATGTTATGAAGGAACCATCGGCAGAAATTGAGTCGCAGAGGAAAATCGCGGGGTAGTAGAGCTTGGACGCGTTGAATATGGTATGGGTAAAGCAAGAAATCATGGAGAATTTTCCAGACCTATACAAATGAGATATTCAACTCTCTTCCAATTTTTCTTGTACTCAGCTGAGGATCCTCATCTATACAATTTAGGACTGCCTCTTCGATTTCCGGGGTCCTTATTGTCCGATTTGCCCCTTTTAAGTCATGATTCGGTTTGAATGTACCCCGTTCTCTCAATCTTCTGTGAATGTCAGAAAACGTACACCTATCAGGAATGATTCGATTAGGGAAGCGTTCTTGATACAAACGCCTTGCGTGCACTGCGTTTCCTTCAGCCACACCGTACATGAAATGTATATCGGCCATTTCTGCATTAGTGAAAACCATTTCAAAGATTATTGGTTACTACTTACAGCTGTTTCAAATGTAGGCACAACAAACTGAATGACAAAACTTACAATCATTGAAGTGTCAAGTTTTTTTTCTATGATTTCATTTGCAAAATTGTATCAGAGCCTACTAAGCCTTTTGAAATCACCAACGTGTTCTGATATGAGGAAGACACGATAAATTCTGATGATTTTCAATTCAAAACGGTGAAAGACATGAGGATCAAGATGAGCACAAAATTATCCGAATTGAATGAAAAATCCGTTTCTGATTACGAAAAACGTCAGTTATGCACCGAAAAATATACGGAGGCAAAGGGGTAGCCTGTTCGGGCGTTGTTGATTAATTTTTCGAAAATGGTGGCAGATACGGAAAAATACAAGGAACAGAAAAGTTTTCACTTTGAATAATCTGTTCGATTCTGTTTTCAGAATATACCAGTAGCGCACCATAAAAAGTTCAGGGGCAAAAAGAGGAAAATGCACGTGAAAAATAACACCCTGTATACTGTCAGGAATTTCTGCCTCATTTTGTTATAAACATACAATAAGGAGATATCTGATGTAAATTTTAGCTCAATTCCTGAAAAATTGCATCAGTTATTAAGATAATATCTCCATGGCTTCGATATGGGAAAACTATTGGATTATTTTCAATAATTAATATCTCAGAAACGGTAATAGTTACGATCACAATGCAGGAGTCAAAAAAAATTTCAAATTGAATGGTCTATTCGATTTCATTTTTTGGTAGTGCCAGTGGCGTACCAAAAAAAGTTCCGAGGGTAAAAATGGAACATGGCCCATGAAAAAGTATCACCCTGTATACTTTCTCAAAATTTGGCCTCACCTGGTGATTCAGATTGTGTTTAATAGCTTATGTGGAAAATTTGAGCCCGAAATCTTGAGAAGTCTAGGTTTTATCGAGAGAAAATCGAAAAATTTTCTCAACTTTAACACCCTGTATCTCGGCAACGAAGCATTTTTTGACCATTGGTTCTTCGAACTTTCTTGCTCAAATCATTCAGGGATTCGCATCCTTCATTTATGACATCTTATTCGGAAACACCCTGTATTAGTATCAGAATGCGACGAGTATTCGTCTGGGTATTTTGAACGTCTCCTTCTGAAGGATCTGCTTCCATTTTCGACAAGATGTCAGAATAAAATCACTCGTTTTATTTCCAAACGATTTCCAACACTAAACATGTATATTGTCTTTCTCGTCCCACTTCTAATGTAGCCAGTTCAAAATTTCTATGGTACTACAGATATTACCTGTGCGAAACTACATTCCTACTTCATCAGATAGCTGGTTCGCTGTTTTGGAATCAAGAAATTTGTTTTATATATCTATATAAATTTCTTATATATTTATTTATGTTTCCTATATATTCATGTATATTTTATTTTATACGAGTTTTGGAGACATTTTCTCACGAAACTTTCTTCATCTATTTTGCTGCGAAACGTATGACTATATCGAATGTACTAAGATTTGAAATCCCAGTGTGTCGCAGCCAATTGAAACATTCTGAATAACTAGAGATACTTCCGACTTCTATTGCACCTGTGCGGTACGGCAACAAGCGATTATCAAGTGAACTCTACTTTATGCTCTCACAAATATTAAGCTTTCGAGTATCAAGATCGAATGTGATTGAAAAATCTTGATCTCAAGTCAAGCTTTTGGGTTGCAAAATCAAGTCTAGTCTAACCTTTTAATATTCAGAAGCTGAAATTTCTAGACAAGTCAAGCACTTCAAAATGTTGCTTGACTCGATGAAACCCTGATTATAGTGCTTACAGCAGTTAGCATTCATAATGGGCGCAATGGCGACCAAACAAGAAGGCCAAGAATCTTATCTAAATATTCTCTTACAATTTGGTTTCATTAGGATCATCAGTTTCAGATTCAGGACTGAATATTTAACATTAGAAATAATTGTAGTGACATTGGAATGGTAGTTTTTCAATACAACTTCTGCTTAAATAAAGGTATCCGTCACATTTCACCCACCTTGTCTAGGGGGTAATACAGGGTGTTACATAATAGTATGTCACAACTTGAGGTGGTAATCTACGTGGTTTTTCTTTCAAAATTCCTGTAGGTTTTGAGATATTCAGCCCAAATTTGGAATGCAAGCTCATTACACGTCCTTGATTTTAACTGAAATTCGCAAGGTGTTTCTTTTCCGAGGTCATGTCTCCTATCGCCCTTTCAAACTTTTTTGCAGTAAGCGTACAACCAATTTTCGTCTTTTTTGTTCACTTCAAAAATTTTCTTGACACTTGTAATTATTTTGATAGCTCGTCTTCTGAGACTCAACTTATACTTATTCAATATCAAACTGAAAAAAAGAACGATAAAAAACTAAATAAATTGCTAGAAGTGTCCTTCACCTGCAAAAATACAGGCCTCTGTCGTTCTTCGCATATTATCACGCACTCTTTGAAATATTCCTGGAGTGTTTCTTATCGTGTCACAAGAGGTTAGGTTAGATTTCTCAATTATTCTACAGTGTTCACTGGAGTGGTATAAACTAAACTTTTGAGATATCCCTATAAGAAAAAGTCTAAACTCTTTAAGTCTGGAGACCTAGGAGGCCATGGTTCTGGCCCACCCCGACCTATCCATCGGTTGTTGAATGTATTATTCAAGAATTCCCTAGCTTCTCCACTTAAATGTACTGGTGCCCCGTCATGCAAGAACCGTATTATGTTTCTCACCAAAAGTGGCACATCCTCGAGCTATAAAGGGAACTCCTCCTCAAGAAATTGCCAATACCGTTTAGTCTGTTAGGCCCAATCAAATAATTTCCAATTAATCTGACTCAAACATTCAGTGAGAATTGTTCTCAATGATGAGATTCTTCAATCAAATAGGGGGTTTCCTCAGCCCAATAACGATTATTGTGAAAATTTGTGATAGCAGTTCTCGAAAAGTTAGCTTCGTCTGTGAACATCATTTCACTATCAAAATAAGCATTTTCTTTAATTTCATCTAAGCACCATCGGCAGAAATTCAGTCTCGAAGGAAAATTTCGAGGAAGTGCAGTTTGGACGCGTTGAATATGAAACGGGTACAATAAAAAGTCGTGGAGAATCCCCCAACTAGAACATGTGAAATATTCAACTGATTTCCAATTGTTCTTGTACTCATATGAGGATTCAAGTCAATACAATTTAAACAAAACTGCTACCTCAATATCAAGAGTTCTCATAGTTGGAGTTGCACCTTTTAAATGATTATTAGCAGTAAAAGTACCAGTTTACCTCAATCTTCTGTGGATATTTGAAAATGTTGCTCTATTTGGAAAGCGCACCTTATATAAACTTCAAAAGTCCTAAAATTAATCGTTAATTTAATGAACAAATCAAGCAGATACTTGTTCAATTTTAGCAACTGTCAAAATAAATAAGTAAATGAAAAAAATCAAAACCTACTAGTCATGTTTTCAATTAGAACAGCTTTCGATTCAGCGTGCATAAAATAGTTTACTGATTTTTTGCTCGAGAACGGTTCGAGATACGAAAAAATTACAATCGTTAAAAAAGTTTCTAAATTGAACTTAGATGACGAAAATTGATTGTACGCTGGTCAGTGGCGTACTGCAAAAAAGTTTGAAAGGGCGAAAGAAGACATGGCTCCGGAAAAGGAAATACCTTGTAGATTCTAGTTAAAATTTAGGACGTGTAATGATGGAGGCTGTGAAAAATAGCTTGCATTCAAAATTTGGGCTGAATATCTCGAGTTTTGAAAAAAATCCAATCTTTCCCGGAAATTTCAATACCCTGTAGCTCCGTAACGAAGCTTTTGCGGACCTATATTCATCTGAACTTTTTTTTTTAAATTGCACGTAGATTTACCCCCTCAAGTTGTGACATACTATTATGTAACACCTGTATAATCCATTTATACTTCGTTTTATTGAAGAATATGGGGATCTAGACTGACAGCCGAAATTATTTATTTCATTCTGAAATGAATAAAAAAAAATGATTTTTCATAATAAACCTAACCTGACTGTGGAAGTCTGAAAGTTCATCTTCCCCATAGATATTATTCTCGCATTCATGAGCGGGAATGATACCTTTTCTGAATCCCTCATGTGGGATTTTATTATAGGACGTCATATAAAAATGAATATGAACTACACGTAAAACGTCGCCGCAATATGGACATAAATGGCCGTTTTCTTTGTTCATTGAACTTGAAGATCCATCCTATGAATTTCAATATAACTCACACAGAAAAATGCTGACGCAATATATTTGAGGATTTGTAGTTCCAGTACCTCGTAAATGATAAAATAGAGGGTTGTTCGATTTTTCAAGACGCTCATTTATTTATACGGACACGAACCGACATTGACGCTTTCTCCGCATCAAGCTAATTAACATACTATTTTACAATTTACCCGTAAGACAGTAGCTACGAGGGTGGTCTGCAAGGTTTCCGACTTAACAAAGATACAAGACATTTTTTCTGAATATTTTTCATCATAGTCTCCTTGTAACTACATTCAACTACATACTTTTTCCAGCGATGTTCCCATCTCTGTAATCCATTCAATTCGTACTAGGCGTTTTTCCATGCAAAATATTGATCCACGAAGGTAATTGTTTCTTCATTTGACGGAAGCTCTGTCATCTGAGCGCAATTTTGAGATGAAGAACAAAAATAGTCGGCTGGGTCTATATCTGACGAGTGAAAGGGGTGATCAAGCAGTTCAAAGCGTAATTCGTAAATTTTTGCCATGTCAACCCCTCTTCGGTGATGGTTCTTCATTTCTGAGGATAATCGTTTGGAAAAGTTCCCTAACTATCCCAAAAATTTGTTCCCATCACCTTCTCATACAAGAAAACAGTTTTTGCTCCTTTGCAACCGATTCCGCATTTTCAGTCCACTGTTTGGACTATATGTTTGTGTTTCCCATATAATGGTGTATCCAAGTTTCTTCTACAGTATTCAATCGGCGCCAAAACCGTGAGTTATTGCGCCCAAACTGCGCCAACAGAGCATTGGAAATGTTCATTCGAACTCGTTTCTGCATTCTGCAACCAGTTCTTTTTACATGTTCATAACCTCTGCTTTCTCTCTAACTTCGATTAAGTGATCATCTAGCACCATTTGGTGAACTTTGGCGATGTTATCTTCGGTAGTTTTCGCACGTCGCGAAAGTTCATAGCTTCACAATCTCTTACCGCCACCTTTAAATTCAACTGCCTAAATGCAATGTGCTGAATGATAGTGAAGAGTCATTATACGCAGAATCCAACTCATCATTAATTCGTATAGGGGTATTTCTTTTCAAAAACTAATATTTAACGACAGCTTGAAACACGGTTTTGTCAATTTTCACAAAAACACTGACATCTACTCACTCTTACGCCTGTTCCATAACAACTAAGCGTCCAAAATGGTGGGTAAATATCAACAGATGGACAATGGAAATAAACTAGCTACGAGTGCAGCCATCTTAACGCAGAAATCGGAAACTTTTCAGACTACCCTCGTAGTGGAGAGTTGATCAGGGTTGAGTTGTTATAACGAACATTAGGGCCTCCTGGAAGCAATTTAATGAAATTAATGAAAATGAAAATCTCTAAATTCTTATGTTATTCTTCTTATTCATTCAAAAGATGAGAGTTCTCTTTGTTTCGGTTTTTATAAAAAATATATAACAATATTTTATGAATATGCAGGATGGGTCACGGTGAATGGCCTATTGGACATTTATGGAGTAGGTTTATAAGGTTATCATGAAAATTAGTGTGTATATACAGGTTGCTCCCCATATTATACGACAAACTTTGAAGGGTGGTTCCTGAAGAAATTCTAAGACATATTAGTGAGAACAGTATAGTCTAAATTCTTCCAATTTAGAGATATCCAGCTTCAAGAATGACGGCCCTGAAATCACTAGTTTCAACATAGAGAGCGATTGTGTGGTGTTACTGTAGATGGAATGAAATAAATAGCTTGTTGTGCAGAAGGTGACAGTCATAACCATAGTAAATGATTATCAAGGGTATTGAGTTACTTCTGATTAGTAATAGTTTTGCGATGGCAATACCATAACACTGATGACTCAAGAACGATTCTTTGGAGATGAAATACATATATGTTATAATTATTTCGACCTAAAAGATCAAAATGATTGTGAATCGACATTATGTTTCAAAACTGGGAGAATTTATTGAAGAAAATGATACATTTACTACAAAATTACTCAAAATGACTGCCTGCAACTGTAATGTATAGTTCACATCTACGAATAATTGACTGCCGAACAATATGTTGGACATTTTTAAAATTTTACGGCCGCATTGTTTATCTGTTCTTGTAAGTGTTCGAAACATATTATCTCTTCACTGTAGACGAGTTGTTTCATATACCCCTGTACGTAGAAGTGTAACGCGTTGAGATCCGAAGACAGTGGTGGCCAAGCAAATGGACCTCTCCTACTAGCCTATCTATTTTGAGAATATTCAAGCAGCCATCCAGAAACTATTCTTCCTTGTGGATTAGCTCCATCATTTCGATAATACATATTCTTAATAACATCTAGAGAAAAATCATGAATTAAATTGAACCAAGTAGAAAATTTGAACCTCCTTTGCAAACGTCCTTACCTAATCACATTTGAACCCATGAATGATCATTATGGAAATAACTTTTTATTTATTTATTCATAAATATGAAATACCTACGACTTTCCTCAAATGGCATCCACTCAATTAAATGTTACAACCTATGTCGGATCGGGTTGCAGGGAAAAAATAAAAACATAACATGGAACAACAAGGAGATCAAGAATACAGAACAGATAGACCACTGGGTCACAGTGGCCGTGCTGATAAGCAGCCCTTTCTTATTTGATATATCTATCTAGTTGTTCTATATCATATAATAAAATATTCAGTTGAAGATGATAGGAAATACGAGAACAATGGCGAATATAATAATTCTTCATTAAGATTCATACAGCGAAACTCGTCCTGTGAAATTAATATCCCGATTAAGGCACGTATGTTCGGATAAAGTATTTCATCAACGAGATAATAATTTTCCTATTTTATAGTACGTGTCTAGTTTATTCAAGTCCGAGGAGAATGGATTGTTCAATTCAATTGGGAGTTGCGAAGCAATTATCATTTCAAATGTGAGCTACATATCTCGATGTGAGAGATATAAAATCTACCAACATTCTCTCGTAAAATCCGAAAGTTTCAGATACATTAAAACTAGACTTTACTAGAAAAGCTGAACAGACATGAAACTGATTCCGTAATTTCGGATATTTTATTGCACTGTATGTGATAGATAAAATACGCTCAAAATGTAGTCAATTTTGGTGTTTTTATTTGAATTGCCTTCGAATTTCAATTTGTTTATAGTCAATCCCTCTAAAGGCTCAGGGTTGTCCATTATTTCTTTAATAGTTAATAAAACAGAGGATATTACATGTGAGTAGGTTCGCCATTTATGTTTAGAAAATAATATTGTCAGAATAAGCATCTGTTGATGGTTTATATTCTGGGCGATATATTTCAACAGAGCTACATTCTAAATTTCGTTGAGATTGGAAACATTCGCAGAAACACGCCAAATGATTCTGCTTAGGAAACATCTGTTGATGTTGGCTTCAACGAGCCACTTCTCGGGAAGGGGCGCTTCAACCATCAGAATTGAATAGGGCAAAATGGTCGATGAGCCACTTTGAATATTTCGTCTATTTTCGAGACCTTTCAGAAAAGAAAACGCAAACCAATTATGGTTTTGAAGGGAAATCTATCGGAGGACGTTAGTGTCGGCCTCCATTAACTAGTAAATTTACTTGCCCTGAGGTATTTGACGATAAGAAACTATGGTTTTCTAAAATGACTCTTGAAATCCCTTTTCAAAAAACTACAAAATTCTCAAAAATATAGTATTGTATTATTTCATTTAATTGCAATTCTCATTTAATATGAGTAGTTCTTATAAAACATGTACATTCTGCCAGAAAAGTACTAGAAATAGGTCAATGAAACACAAAATATTTATTTCTCGTCCAAATTTATCGCCTTCAAGGTAGGCCCTCTACGAAATAAAAGATTTACGCGAACGAATCATCCGACCATCAAAACGTTTTTCGAACGCATTTTTCGGAATCCCCTTCAGTTCTCGCCGCGAATTCTTTTTTATGTCTTCTATGGATTCGAAACGGGTACCTCGAAGTGGTAATATTAGCTTTGGAAAATGAAAAAAAATCGGCCGGAGTTATATCACGTGAATACAGTGGTTGTTCGATAGTCTTTGTTGAGTTTTTGGTCAGAAATTCTTCACAATGATAACCTTAGATAGTGCATTAGAGTGGTGCCAAATTCATGAGTTTTTTTTCCACAAATCTGGCCTTTTTCGACTAGTTTGCTCTCTCAATCGGCACACGAAGCTATGGTTATATTCTTTTTTGACGTCTGATCTTCTGACCAGAATTCCGATAGTCAAAGAAAACAGTCAACACTACCCTGACTTTTGATCGACTTTGACATGGTTCTTCCGCTTTCGGTTCAGTTGGAAGGCGTTAATCGGTAGCTTTCTAACTGGTTTCCTTGCAAACTCAAAGACCCATATTTTTTCACCAGTTACAATGCATTTTATGAATGTAGGCTCGTTTTTGCATGTCTTCAGTTTTATGCCCAAACAGTGATTTAAAAAGGTAGGTATTGATTAGCGAGACACTGTTAGGTCATTGCATATTTCTTCCAAAAACAAATGACGATTTTCAATTACCATTTACTTCACTTTATCTATGTAACTTCAGTTGAAAATGTTGATGGCCGAACAGAACGAGACAAATCTTTCACCACATCTTAGCCGCTTTTGAATGCACTGTATCAATCATATGCACGTATTCTTGATAATATAGGTTTATCTTAAGTCTTTTGTGAAGTTTTCAGCGATTCAGCAAATGAAATAGAGTTTGCAATACAAAATTTGAGATATTCGTTATTTTTCACAAAAAAAAAATTGAAGATGCCCTAAATCGTATCTGAAGAAGCAGTTCCCTACTCTCCCTAAAAAGTGAAAATAGAATCTGTAAACACCAGGCTCATTTTTCTTTAGGCCAACCAACAAAGCTGAAATCTTGACTATGAACAAGGTTTGTAACAAAAAATCTTGTGGTATCGATGATATACCTGGAATTAGTATAAAAGAAGTAGCATATTGCATCAGCGAACCATTGTCCCTGATACTGAACTTAAGCTTTGAGGATGGAACCTTTCCTCACACCCTTAGAACCTCTAAAATCATCCCTGTATACAAAAAGAAGAGTAGTATAACCAGTGCATGCAATTATAGACCTAGAGCAATACAATGCCAGTTCAGTAAAATCTTCGTATACATCTGTAACAATGGATTATCAGAATTCTTGGAAAATAACTCTATTTCATCTGACTACTATCATGGCTTTTGGGCAAATTGTTCAACAATTCCAGCGATTGACAGCGCACTACCGGTCATATTTGAGGGCATCAACAGGGGAGATCTGGTCGTAATTATTAATTTATCGAAAGCATTCGACCTAGTTGATGTAGTGATCCTGGAATCTAGACTTGAGACCTGTAATATCCGGGGAGTTGCATACAACTGGCTTATGTCATATCTAACTAACAGATCCCAGATAATGTACATAGATGGGGAGCGATCGAGCCTCTTGAATACGTACGTCGGGACTCCACAAGAATCCTGCACCTCACCCACACTTTTCAACATATACATCAACGAATTATCTCGCATTCTCAGGAAATTTGGTCATCCAGTACCTTATGCGGATGACAACACAGTTATCATAACAGGTAAAACAGCAGCGAGGAAAGAGAGAAATGTAATGGATGTGTTGAGGCAATGTCTGCTTGGTGTGAAGACAATAAATTGAAGCTTCATGTAGTTCAAACGAGTATCTTGGAAATATATCCCAAGAACAAGTAGGTAAAAAATTCTATTTTAGTTGAAACTAAACAAAAAATCTATTGCCAACTGTCCAGAGACAAATTTTCTTGGGATACTCATTGACAGAAAACTCACTTGGGGCACACACATTGTTGAACAACTTACAAGGCAACTCATGCTGCTACTCAACACGTAATATAAGAAATTCAGTGTTGATCGATGTCCTCAAGCAAGCATATTTTGGGATATTCCAATCCCGAATGACCTGTGGTGTAACGTATTGGGCTCTCGGTGCTGATGCCTACAATGTGCTCATACTCCAAAAACGAGCCATCCGCAATATGCTGAATCTTAGTCCCACAGAATCATGCAGACCATACTTCTGAGTAATGGGAATACTTACTTTAACGGATCTGTATTTATTCCGTGTAATAGTTGAAATCAAGAAGAATATCAATAATATGACTACAAGAGGTGATATCCATAAGCGCATCACTGGACAGAACTCAATTCTGGAAGAACCTAATCAACGCTTAACAACCTGCGAAGCAAATCCATCTTTCTTAGGGATGGGATCTTAGAAAAAACCACTGAAAATGCACCAAACATTTTCAACACCTAAATTAGGTCTTCAAAAGAAAGGGTCTCTTACTAGAAAAGAGCTGCCACCTTGCTAATGGATTTTTAGATGAATTGACTAGCACAGTAAGACTACATAGTGTTTATTTTAGTAACTTGCTCATTTTTCAAATTGTGATACAGTATTTAAGTCTATTTTTTTCTTCTTTTCGTAGTGTGTATATACTAAGCACTAACCTGCTTGCTCTTCAATTCAATTTGTTGATGCTTATATATTCATGACATGTCTAGAGACAGTGTACTAAGTGACTCTGTAAATGACTTATAATAAATTTAAAATTGAAATTGAAATCGTTGTAAAAATCGCAAAACGCTCTCGTGAGAATTGACAGTATCGAGCACTGTAAACAGACTAAATAACACATCGGGTTCGAGCAAAGTCATAGCAGAGAGCTGTTCCAACTTAGCAGCATCCAAATTTTGAGAATAGTTTTAATCAGATATTTGAAATAATCAATTTTGACAGAATATATATATATATATATATATATATATATATATATATATATATATATATATATATATATATATATATATATATATATACATTATTATATGACATTATTAAGAAAACGCTACTATCGTAACCAATTCAAGAATAATAATCAATTCCCATTTCATAAATATCGTTTAAATTTGTTGAACCACAGAAACAGAGTGGAATTGACAACTTCTATCGAAAGTTAATTGACAGTGACATAATATTTTATATTATCCAACTCATAAAATTCATCAGTTGTAGTGTAGTACCCTGATAGTTTATTATTTGGTTGGTTATTAGATTGGTTATGTTGATAACATCGGAAAATGTTCTTAAATTTTCGAATTCAAGAAAGAATATATGCGCCAACACAAAAATATCCACTGATTTTCCATGAAATGAGTGACGACATTTTACCCAGAAGATTCAAAAATTTCCTAGATATTCATGTATGTATACATTCTTCACAGTAATTAATACTTTCGCGACATGGAACACTGCAAATGAATATTACTGTGAAATTATCTTAGAGTTTCTTGTACCTTTTTTGAATATTATTTAATGAGTTTCAGGTCTTAGTTTTAGCGTTTTATGTACCTTACCGGTGGGTCACGACAACTACCTATAATGTAACCCTAAGCTACCCCTAGGAAACCTCCGTGGGACACTTCGCACAAAGCCAATAGCAAAACCTATACGTGAAGTTCAAAGTCTATTATTCTCCGGAATAGGTTATGAACAGAAGTAACGATTAGTTCATTTCGATTGTAGAAGGTGCGAGATGAATTCAATTTCACTTAAAATTTTGTTACCTACCCAAGGTGCTACTGAAAATGAAAATCAATCATTTGAAGAATCAGAACCTTACCAAGACTCGGAAGGGTCATACCTAAAGTGTCCATTTAGTTTTTCGTCAAAGCGGGACTTCTCCTGTGGAATTACTTAAAAAAACGTGTTTTTTTATTAGAGAAAGTAATAACAGTAATACAAAATAATCAAACCACTTATAATAAATAAGTGGAATAAGTTACAAAGCACCAAAGGCATATTTTTGTATTTATCAGTTGAACAAATTAGAATATCAGGTCAGATACGTATGAAGCTTAGTACATGATCTATTCATATTCATCTTAGTTATCAAAATGGCTTGCGACTCTTAACTGTGTTTTCTCATTTGTCTATATTTTGTTTATTTGAAAGAAAACTCTTTCGACGGGTGCATTACTTCTAGGCAGACACATAATGTACTCAATAATTATGGAAAAATTCGTTAAGTGGAAATTGTTGCCACGGACGTGCTGGAATATTTCCGTTCAACGATTTTCAGCAGCAAGATTCTGAGAATTCCAGTTAGTGATATTTTCATCTGTCACAAAGTTGGAAATAAGCAGGAACTCGTCGAAGACGAGTCATGTCTTGGCTACTGCTAATAAACCCTTGCGTGATCAGCCAATCCATCGCATTCTGTATCTCTTCCCACGTAGGTACTTTTGTCAAATTTGCTCATTCAAACACTTCTAGTTCTATATTGAATTGACACCACTGCTCCAAGTGTTGTTTGCTGGATTTACAAAACTCAGCCGCCGCGGTTTTCACATTCTGCTGATCAACAGCAGCGTCAGTTCTCTGTAGTTTTACAAGTAGTTCACGGACCGTGTGAGAAAGGAAAACCGAATTCTCTTGAGGGCTAGGTTATCTCGAAGACGATTAATTTTCTTCGCAGACTCTATTACAGACACGTTCTGACCCTCGATTTTAAACACAGCTTGATGAAAAGTCTCTGCTTTTGCGTGCAAGAAATATAACCACAATTCTGAGCTGGAATTTTCGAAAAAGGTTTTTTGAATATTTGGGCATCTTTCGGTACTCAGAAAATAGTTTTTCAAAGGCTAAAGAGTTTCAGAACTCTTTCAAGCGCGGGCATTACCGCAAGCCACCTGGTTTTACTGTAGCCCAGCAGTTTGTGATACTCTATGTCAGTTGAATCACAAAAATCTTTTAGAGCTTCAACTCGAACGCTATAGATGTAGAAAAATGAATAAAATTTCAAAATGATGCATTCGAAGTCAACAGGAAGACAATCAGCGGCAGTTTTGATTGCGTTGTGGACTATGTGGGCTCCACATCCAATCCCAATCAGCTGCCTTCAGAGTGATTGGTTCAATTTTGAGTGAACATTATTACTCCCTTTTCTATTCTCTCCTCCAAATGTGCAGTTTGTGTTTTCTCAACAAAATGTCACAATTTTTTTTTTATTCAAATCTTCCTTCAAATAATCGACAATTATATGCGATGTTTCGCCTGGCTGCTCCCGAAACTCTAAAACCTTGACTTTCATGCCTTCGCATCGTTAAAACTATCAAATCAAAACTGGGAATATTTTTATTGAGCCATGGTTTGAATCATCCGTTATTAAAATTATGCAATGGGCTTCGCGAAGATGCTCTTTCAATTCAGAGGTTTCCATAGGTGACCACATTTACAACAATAGCCTGTGATTTTGTACGAGCACATCTTAATTTTTGCATGTTTGAATATGAAATGAAAAGAACAGTCATTTGAACGAAAGCTGTGATGATGTTACACGGTGTAAAACGCCCACGCCCCCTCAGCTACAGCTATGTCCAAATCTTTGGAAGTCGGCGAATCGGTTTTTTCAAAACAAGAAAGCATTGATGAGCTTGAAGCAGCAGCTCGATCGGAAAGCCTGTGATTTTCTGATTTTAATTGTTTTTCAATATCACTGGCATTACTATGTCCAACACTAAAATCAGTTCGACACTTTTCTCACGTATATTGTTTGTTTTATGAATGGATACTTGTTTTGTTAGTTTACAATCACACACTCTGTACGTAAGACCCTATTCCTCGTTTGATCTGAGTGAGTGAGCGCGGCATCTATCAATCCAGCTCTGGCGCGCGCGGCGCAAGGGTGGATCGCTCTCTCGTCACTCGCCCCACCACCGCTGCCGCGCCACGCGTCGCGAGTGCGAAAAATAATTTGCAGATTAAATTATTGTTTGGGCTGTTCACGGAAGCTGGACTTTTTGATCCTCGTTAGGGTCGTTAGGGACAGCGGGATAGATATCCTGAAAGCGAGACGTTTGGGCACGTTAGTGTCATTACTTCTTGATTTCTAGGACTGTGTTTATGCTGACGATTTAAGAGAATTCGAACACAATGTTACGAAAGAAGTATTAGATGACGAGGTGAAGAGTGAGAACACCATTATCACAAAAAGTGGAATATAAAAATTGAAGCTATAGATACATATAATCCATATAAAATCTATACAAATTTGTTACGGATGAAATAGTTGATTTAATTCTACCAGTGTCTTCGTTACACTCTAATCGGATAAGGTCAGTGCAAAGAAATGTGAAGATACTAACAGAAAATAAATTGAGCAATTTTTCGGCATTTTGATTGTCTAGTAGTAAAATTTACAAATTGTGCACACTTTTGATGTATTAATCTAAATCAATGCACGGCACGTGCTTAGGAAGAACAAGGGTATACAATTGCACATAATATCAAGAACAGCCACCAATGTGACTGGAGTGTTTCAATTAAATTAGATGCTATTCTGCGCGGTTCTGAAGCCCTTAGTATTTTTTTATATCATTTTCCTTAAGTATATAGTGAAAATTTTGGGTCATGCATATTTTATAAAATAATTGATATGGATTACAAGTGAAGTTAATTATAATTCTGATAAATTTTTCAGAATATGCATTAGGGTAAATTTGTTAGAGATGGCCGTACGGGGGAGTTGGCCAGTCGAAATATTTCCTAGTAGCATTTGCTAGATGGCGTTGTGTTGCGATTAGTTCGCTTCGTTCAGTGCGCGGGAACAAGTGATCGAAACTACGTAGAAAATATTATCAAAAAGTAAGTAAATAACGATTTAATTTACATAGTACTGGTGAAATTTTATACTAGCGTCCTATTTTAGCGTGAAATTTTATCCTTTCAATCAGGTACTGATGTTATTGTGTATTTTTTGTACTTTTCTTAATAATGTGTTCGTTCTAACCTCGTTAAGGCGGTAGAATTGTTTAAAATTACTTTAATATTTGGTATGGCCATCTCTCCCGTAAAAAAAGGGGAGATGGCCGTATGCACTAGAGGTTAGATGGCCATATTAGTTTAGATATTTTTTATTTCATTATAATTGTTTATTTCATTGTTATAGATGCCAAATAAATACCGAAGAAAGGCTGTTGCTAGTCGTGACAATTGGAGTGAAGAATTACTGAAAAGCGCCATTAACTGCATCAGAAACGAAGAAATGTCAGTATACAAAGCTTCCATCATCCTCGAAAAACTCTTGAAAAACGATACTGAAATAATAATGATAAAAAAGGTCCGATGGGTCCCTCATCAATGCTTGGAGATAAAAATGAAAAAAAAACATCTTCAACTCGTATAAAAAATTGCAAGAAAAGGTATCCCCTTGACATTGACGGATTTGAGGGAAAAAGCTTTCCAGTTTGCTGAACAATCGAAATTTCAACATAGATTCAACAAATCGAAATAGACCGGTTTTGATTGGTTACAAATGTTACTTCGCAGAAATCCCGACAAAGTTTTAAGAAAATCTGAAGGAGTTTTAATGGCTCGATGTCGAGATATGAACCGGGTTGAAGTGAATGCCTATTTCCGCTTGTTAGAAAACATTGTGATAGAAAATTATTCAATGTCAACACCTACATATTCAATATGGACGAATCCGGATTACAATTAAATAATCGTCCCGGACATGCACTCGCTGAAAAGGGTTATAAGAGTGTAGCCACTACAACATCGACAGATAAGGGGTAAACCATTACTATCATAATTTGTTGTAGAGCGAAAGGTATGTTTTTGGCCACCAGCATGAAGTGCAAGAAGAAAAAAATCGAATTTGAAATTGTATGCCCCCTGGATCTCGTGTATTTATGTCAGATAAATTTTCTTCCAGCCATATTTTTACAGTGGCTCAAAATAATTGTTCTGCCAAGGAAACCAGCTGGAAAATTTCTGTTGTTGCTCGACGGACATTCCACCCATTGTAACTCAGTAGAAATGCTCACATATGCCAATCAAAATGAAATAATTTTGCTTTCCATGTCTAGCCATACTTCACATTATATACAACCCCTTGAAGTGGAAGTCGGCTATAGTTATCAAAATGTAGGCCACCGAATCACAAGACTGACATTTGGTTCCCTGCTGAATCAAGCCTGGGGTAAGGCTGCTTCTACCGAAAATGCCAGTTTTGGATTTAGGGCATGCGGGGTTGTGCTTTTTAATCCAGAGGCAATACCGGATTATGCTTTCCTTGAATCCTCAGTTGTGCCTAACTCGCCTCGTCGTTTAGCTACTCGAACTATAACTAATACATCGTCATCTGAACCACTCGAAGTGAAAGGCTTTTAACTTCCAATGAGAATATAAGAATAAGAAGATGAATATCTGAAAGAAAGTAAGCATAGAGTTAAGCCATAAAAAAATAATGAAACGAATATCAAAGAGAAAAAGACTGATGAACTCAGCAATATTCGAATACGTAGAGCGGTTAGACAAATGACAATGAGTAACTCCGATGACGAAGGTGATGAAGCAATGATACTATGTGATACTTCATATGAAGATGGTAAAAAGAATGAAGCAGATAACTGCGTGGGATGTAGCGAAAATCATTATGAAACACAACTTAAAGAAAATTCACTACAATGTTTTATTTGTCACAGGTGGGTTCATGAAAATTGTACCGAATTCGACAATATGTGTTCCGAATGTGGCAAAAAGAAAGAAATTGATGTTGAGAAAAATAAAAATATGGGAAAAGGGAAGGGAAAAGGCAAATGTAGCAGTGGTCATCTCTCCCGTTCTACTCCCCAAGTTCCCCTGATGTGCCGGGAGAGATGGCCAAGTAAGGTTTGTTGAAAAGTGCATTTTATTTTCGTTATTACCATAAAAATAGGTTTTGTAGATTTTTAAAAAACTGATTATAGCTGATTATTTAAGAAATAAAGATATGATAATAACACAAATATTTTACATTTTATCATACTTTGAAAAAACTATGGCCATCTCTAACGAATTCACCCTATATATTTCGCTTGTGAAATGATGATTATTATTGAGCTGGTAGGTTTTTGTTATACAATATCTAACTTAACATTCATTTTATACAGAACCGAATGCATTAGGTAATATATGTTGTTGAAAATGATGGAATCCCTACATTTACCTTTAATTCACATTTAAGATGTCGTTATTTCCGTATACTCGGTATGTCGCTTCAAAGTAAGTTATCACATTTTTATCATCCACAATAATAACGCAGCCATGTATCCCACCGGTAGCGAACATGTCTAATCGTACACATTTACGATAAAAGCATTTCCGAAAAAAATACAGATCTAATGATTCAGTTTTTTTATTGAATTAAAAAAAAGTCTAGGGAACACTTTAAAATATGAATTTGATGATTCGAATTCATAGAAATCTTTCGGTGTTTGTTAGGATGTATTGTATATAATGTATTCTCAAGGAAACAAAATAATATTTGACTTCTCCAAAACACAAAAAAAAACCTGAACTAATAATTTCGAAACGATATGGAAGCACTCATATTTTTCAGTACCCAGAAGGTCCACCTCTGTTATTAATGACACTTTGGCATCGTCGCGGCATGCTCAATATTAAATTGTTTATTACATTTTGGCCTAAGTCATTCCAAGCCCCCTGAACTGCTAATCGAAGCTCCTGTTCATGATGACGTTTTGACGCAGGAGATTTCTTTTTAGGGTGTCCCACACATGCTCGATGGGACCCATTGTTTGGAGTTACGGTACCACTACAGGTAAAACTATCTCATTTGCGTAAGAATTTCCCGGGTGGTTGTTCTGTATGAAATCAAGGTCAGTTCTTCCACCAATGCGTATACCTCCCCAAAACATCACTGATCCGCCTCCCTGTCTAACAACTTCTCGAGTATGCTGGAGACGGTTTTGCTTTCCAGGTTCCCTCCATATTCGAATTCTTTCCGAATCGGGATAATAACTGAATCTAGATTCATCACTGAAGAGAACTGTGGCCCACCTATCTTGAACCCAGTTTACGTGTTCTTGGCACCAAGCTAAACGAGCAGCGCGATTTCCATGGGTCAGTTGTGGAACCCTTAAAGGACGTCTGGAGTGGAGTTGACCGTCGTGCAGTCGATTTCTCACAGTTTAGTTGAAAATTTGTACATTATGAACTCGTGATAGCTCTTGAGCTAGTTGAGATGCTGTGGAAGTACGATCTCTTATGGCTTGTAAAACCAAAAATCGGTCTTGGGCGACTGTAGTAATCCTGAAATGACTTGTATGGCGTTCTTCTACGCTACCTGTTTCATTAAAAGGCGACCATAAACGGTTTATGACACTTGGGCTACTTCCCAGAACCCTGGATACTTCCTGTTGTGAGCTCCCAGCTTGGAGCATGCCAACGGCTAGTAACATCTCTTCTCTAGTCAAATGTCGTCTTTCCATGGTCGAATCACAAAGTTGAATGTTTTATTTATGCTTACGACAGAAACAAAGTGCCAACTAACTGATTTCAAACACTGAATACATGAAATGATTATAAAGCAGCGTCAGATCTGCTGCATTCTTAGTTTTTTACAAAAAAAAAACTGAAATCTGTTGCGGCACTCTTCATAATTTGGTGAGGTGTTCATTTTTTAGAAACAATCATCCATATTGATCGTTCTGGATACGATATATCGATATTCAGAAGTGTTCCCTAGACTTTTTGAGGTGATTATCTCCACATGTTAGATTTATATAATATTTTTACATCAAAAACACCAGTTTTTTTCTGAAAAGTAATCCATATTTTTCGCATAAACATGTCTGAATCTTTCCTCAATTATTATATTTAACATTTCTCTCTTTTCTTTCCCTTTTTGCAAGTTGAAAAGGAACCAGACCCACGTAACATTATCTTTTTTTTTTCTGAAAAGATATTTGGTATAATTCCAACTAATGTTTCCTATCAATGTTAATACCAGATTTTTTGAGTAATTTTCCCTGGACCTATTGCCAGTTTTCCCTCGCCAGACCACAATCTCTCGGAATTACGTCATTAATCAATTTATATACTACAGTTTTCCATTGAGATTTTATGTCAAAATGATTTAAGCTTTTCCATATCTTCTTCCATGTAACAGTTATCGGTTTGTATTTTATTTTTCTGTTTGTTTTGTTCCATGATATGCATGTACATACTCTTACAATTCTGTAGCGTATTATTATGTACTTTTTCCTCAAATTCTCCAATGTTTCTCGAATATTTCTGAAATGTTTTGTTTGTATGAATTTTTTTCAATTGTTCTTTCGAATATCTCGGTTAAAATCGATTTATATTCAATTTTATTCGGAATATTTACCCAAGCCAGGAGAAGATTTTCAATATAGAGCACGTTCGTCTTTTTTTCAACATTTATCAGTTTCGTTCCACTCTCACTGACAGGCAGTTCTAGTTGTGGTCGAGAGATGCGATAAATATTTCCCTTCAGATATATGTCCCTGTTAATTTAACAAAATTTTGTGCGACTATATATGCTACAGGACACCGTACCTACCTAGTATCTTGTATGTACGACAACCCTGTATCACACATACTTGCAGCCTCTCAGAGTCGATCGTAGGTAGTCTGAAAATATTGAGGTAGATCGACAGCAGTTCAAGTTTGAGCACCCACTCTCTAGTACATACAACATCGGGGATTCAGTCGATTGAACTGCGATATCGAAGGCTGTTCAATAAATTTTTCATGAATTCCTTTGACATATTAATTATTATTCATTGTTAATGATTTATTTTTGATGCATAAATTTCAATTTAAATTCAATTCAAAATTAGGTAGTGAATAAGTAAATATCAAACTAACAACATAATCTACATTCTGCATTTCGAAAACCTTAGTTTCACCTAACACAGTCGTTTTTGAATTTTTTTTTTCGATAAGGGTTCAAAATACGAAGAAGAAAAACGGAGCAAAAAGTTCTAGAACAGAATGGCCAACCGTATTTGGTGTTTAGAGCTTATCAGCGGTGCACCGTTTCAATGGGACGAAATGGAGCCTGACTGCAGAAGAAATATTGCCCTATGGAGTTTGTCAGGTGCATTAATATAACTCATATTGTATAAACCCCTTCTGAAATTAGAGAAAATAATAATCTCAAGGGTGCTATAGAGAAAAAAACTAAACAGATTTTTCAATTTCAACACCTTATTGATTCGTATTGAAGCGTTTGTGGACATAGGTTTATTATTAGAAACTTCAGTCATGAAATTAGTCAAAGCATCATCCATTTCCATTGAAATATGGCACTATTTTTTTTAGTAGTTGGACAACAAACTTTTTTAAATCATACAGTGGCTGAACAAACTTCCACTTCATGTTATGTACATCATTGAACATTCATGTAATTCTTCTATTTAATTAATATAGAGGATGATCCAACAAAAACATAACACCTCGATTTTCCAGTTTCAAAATGAAAATAGGGAGAAACGCTCGGAGCCGTCAATTTCCGATTTTTTCATCCCCGTAACTTCAATCCCCTACCGAGGGTAAGCAAAACCTCCTGATTTTGAATGAATGAGAATGAGGGGTGTTCCGATACCTTATTTTGAAGATCTTATCGAGAACAACCTGACCCTAAATGCTCGTTTCAAAAATTCGATCGTTAACGAAATGGCAGCTAAAGAAGTGGAAAACTATTTGCTTCTTTGATTAGATTATTGAGAGCTGAAAATGCGCACCAATCACTTCCATGCAGTAAAATAAGTTCTGCTCAAATCATTCACTTACATCATTCAACATTTCTGGTTCAATTTGACAGCATCCAGTGACTAAAGGTGGGTAGCGTAAATGTTAGATTTCAGGGACCTCATAGAAAAAAGTCCAGTGGCGCCAGATCAGGTGATCTGGGTGGCCACTTATTAGGTCCCTTTCTTCCGATCTGGAACTGAGGAAAATTTTTATCCAAGAACATGTTGAAGGAAATGAGGTGGTGCGCTGTCTTGCTGAAAAATGATCATTTCATGCTCTTCTTCATTCTCCAATACTTGCACGAGGGCTGGATAAATAGCGTTCTGTAACAGTGCTGAATACATTTGGCCAGTGTTATTACCGGGTATAAAAAAGGGCCGATGATGTGAGTTCCATAAATACCCGCCCAAACATTTAACTTCTGGGGATTCTGAGTATGCTCTTCTCGAAATAATCTTGGATTTTCATCTGACCAGTACCGACATGCATAACGCATGTTTACAGTGCCGTTAAGGTAAAATGAACATACGTCCGAAAAACAGATATTGAACATGTAGTTTGGATTATTGTAAATAATTCCACTGACCACATCACAGAACATGAGTCGGCGATCAAAATCATTCTCATTCAGTTCCTGAACCAATCGTATCTCAAATGGATGAAACTTATGTTTATGTTTTCTTAAACATCTCATGATTGTTGTTGGTGAAACACAAGACAAATTGAACAATTTCCTAGTACTAAGGGTCGGATCCATCGTTACGTGACCTAAGATAGCCACTTCCCTCGCTTCGTCTCCTTCATACACCCTATTTTTGTTGCCGCCTGAACCAGTTTCGTCAAATATAGCAACCAGTTGCACAACGTAAGCAGCGAATGCATTTTTATCAGGATGTCGTTCGTTAAATAAAAAGTCGTTATTTCTAAAAAATAATTTCCACCCTCTCTTATACGGAATACATAATTTTAATCCTACTACAAACTTACAATCGCTTTCGCACAGTTTCAATTTTCCTGGAAATTCACGATAGACTAACGAGACTAAGGTAAATCAAACACATGTCTACTTGTTCGACCAAAAAATTTACAAATAAATAAAAACATTGTATACCTCGAGGTAAATTCAATAAAAGCTAGCCATACAACAGCGTTCTCTACTGTATGGAAGTGAATGGTGCCCGTTTTCAGCACTTAATAAACTTATCAAAAAAGTAAGTATATTTTTATTTTTTTTGCTCTCATTTCGTTAACTATGAGAATTTTGAAGCGAAAAGGGTAAGATAGTACTTGATAAGATCTACAAAATGAGGTATCGCAACACTCCTCATCTTTATTGAAAATCAGAGGGTTGTGCGCACCCCTGTTGAGGAATTGAAGTTACGGGGATGAAAAACTCGAAAAAGTTGTTCCCCCTCAAATCTGAAATCGACATATTCAAAATCGAGGTGATAAGTACTCGTTAGACCACTCTGTATGTAAGTACAAATATTGCATAGTTGAACCTCTTTAGATTTCTGATATGCTGTTCTGACAACTTCTTAAACTTATTCTTCTCCTCAAAACCATCAAAGGATTAATAGTTCCATTCGAGAACACGAACCCTCATAAAACTTAGCCCTGAAAGTATACTGCGTTACATAAAACTTCAAAAGCCTAACCCCTGTATTTCCCATGCCATAACACTCATCCGTCTTGGAAAGAAACACATCTTAAAATCTGTCCATTACAGTTCATAAAAGTAGGACATTTCCTTTCATCCTGCTTGCCCATTTTCGTGATTTGTCTGGAATGACATCACCGCGTCTCTTCATTCAGTAGATTAGGGTGGTATCTCTCGCTCGGATATATATTTATTTCTCAGTGAAAATATTGGATACATTGAAAAAGCGGAAATATTTATCTAGAACTTCTGTGAATAATGATGAGTGAGAGCTTTCATAGACGAATAATTGCAACTGTTGAAAAATTGAACACTAGTGGTCGTTACTTAATGCAAACCAATTTCAAATGATGAACAAGAAAAAATTGATTTTACACATATTTAGTATATTTGTAACGCGTTTGACGACAGCGCTTATATCAGACAACTACAGAATGAAAACTATACCAAGGTATAATAATTTGTACATGATCTGCAATAATGGTTGACTATGTTACCGTTTCCACTACGGTATCTCACCATAGATCGCTCTAGGCCCCTCCGAATAAGCGTGTTACCGTGTTAACCACGCTTCCTTAATTACAGATCGCCTAGTAGGCCCTTTGACCAGACTAGGAACAGAACGTACTCTGGGTCTACCTGGACCGAGGGTTTAAATATCCGCGCATTTCGGAGATTCCCCCACTTTTCTCTTCAACGACCTCTTCGAATTCACACTGTCTTAGAAAAACGGCTGCAGCACGCGTTGCCACGAGCCGGCTTTCCCTACCCACGCCATATTGCCAAACCGCCGTTGTTTACCAACGAACCACGTGTTTCTATTTCATTTTAATTTTACGTTTACAAAGAGTGTTTGTGTTAACCATCAGTGTTTCCATCGTGTGTGTGACCCCATCCCGGTAGCAAGTGGAGCCCAACGTGTGCATTAGGACATTGTATTCTCCGTTGAGGAAAAGTACCCATCACCAACTGGGTTGGCCGATAAATATTGATGCGAGAATCCAAGTGAAGAATTCTGCTACTTCCGCACACGAGGTAAATCCGACGCACGTGGTAGGACCAACGCGAACAATAGCAACGACGCACGTGGATAGTATTCGTCCAATTCATCTACCCCAGAATTAATCCACCACCGCAGCAGCTGTGAATGAAGCATCCGGTTCTTGGATCGAAGACAACACCAAGTGGCGCCCAAAGACGAGTGTGTGAGTATAGTGTTGTTAAACGACCAGTGCTCTAGTGAATCTAGAACCTACTCACAGTCGCAATTGTTCAACATATGATAAACTCATCATGTGTTCTATGTGTCTTAGGTTAGTAAATTGTTTTTTTGTCCAGTAATATTTTTCTCTTTTTCAGGTACTTTTAATATCTAAGTTTTATGTGTGATTGACAAATAAAGATACGAAGTAGATGCGTTTCACCCCCTCCCCCTCAGATTTGTTATTGTACATATCTTAGATTTAAATATTTTAAAACAGCTTTGCACCACGCATTGTTACAGATTCCTATCCCAAACCCCGTTCCTTTCATTCTTGTTTTTGGAAATCATGGAATGCAAGAGAGAATGATGCGGCTAAGCAGAAAAATCTTTGGTACTCTTTATGTACACATGACACTTACACATCATAAACAGACAAACTATTGCTAGTGCAATAGCGACAAGGAAACGAGTTTTTTCCTCAGGTTTTTTACTCGTTTATTGAATCATATACAAGATTTCTGACACACACCAAAATTATAGATATAAGTACTTATTGTGAATACCATTATTCAAATTTTAGTAAATCCTCTATTATCAAAAGATATATATATATATATATATATATATATATATATATATATATATATATATATATATATTCTCATATTTAACGTTATCCTATAAAGACCGCTGCGTCACCGCTGATCAGTTGTGAAGTTGATCGCAAACTGGTAAGGTTTTACTGAAAATAAAACCGTCCAATACTCTTGAAATAATTTTCACTCTAAAATTTCAAATCAACTGAATTTTTATGAGAAATAACATTGGTTTAACTGAGATTAACTGAGATTAAACAGATCTATCTGTTTCATGCTCATATTTTGCTGCATAGACGACTCTTTCTAGAGTCGCAAACACTAAAATCTTTGCCGTAAATTTCTTAATAAACGCTTGATCCCTCTATTATATATAATATGATAATATAAATTATTTTGTCATTGACGACATTTGTGAGGCTGTTAAGGCCATTATCTTAGTAATATTTGTAGTGTATGGGCGTATCAGTTATAGCAATAGAAGAGTGAGCAGATATATCACAATTCACAGGTGAATAAGATTTCGATATTGAAAGGTATTATTTTGCTATTTACGTTACCATTACACCTATAAATTCCTCAAAAAATGTAATCTGTTAAAACCAATTATACCCCATTTCTATTTTGATAGACGGAAAACAGATTCTAATTTCACTGACTATTTCTTTTGATCAATCATTACATATACAAATAAATAAATAATGAATATGTGTTCGCTAAGTTTTGGTGATTCAGGAAAACGGTTTGGAGAACTTGACATTTAGTGCCAGTTTTAACGATCATAAATATTTTATATATTCAATCGATATCAAAGTAATTGGGATTTCATGTCATTGGATAATGACAACTATTGATCCATTTATTTTAGGTCTTGCTGTCGTATTATTTAATAAAAGTGAAGTGAAACGCAAAATATCAAACATTTGCTAAGATGTATTTATTAATGATAAATATAATAGAGAATCAATTAATAACACAGCTCTACAAATACTAAATTTGGTGCCCTGGCTATCTGCTCTGTTTACTCGCTTCTTAAAGAGGGCCAAATTGTAGGATGTTGGGAAGATGTTGGACGAAAGCGAGTTCCACAGCTCACCGGCCCTGTGAATGAAGGAATTCTTATAGAGAGTGGTTCGAGGGGTCATCAAATGTACCGCCATATGATGAGAACTCCTCGCCAGCCTAGTGTTGCGGCAAAACATGAGTTTTCCTGGAACAAGGTCTTTCACCTCCATGCGTGCTCCTTGGAGGATCTTTTGTGGAAGTATCTGTAACACAGAGAAAGGTCAGCAACTTCTGAGAGTCAGCTGTTGGAGATCGCGGGTGATCTCTGGGTGGTCCATGGGGCGCACAGCCCGTTTTTGCGCACCATCCAACAATATGCCATAGCAGGTCGAATCTGCGCATAATATTAAAGCAACAGCTGAGATGACGTGAAGTTTCGCTTGGCTCTGAAAAGAAAACTAAGTTTAGCTGATACCGTTTTAGCTATTGCTGATACATGTTCATGCCAGCAAAACCAGAAGCTTAGCGTTATTCCGAGAAGGTGCATCGAATTTTTGGATGCAATTTGTTGGCCTTGCATCATAAGAGGAGGTTCTCCAGCGGGGGCCTTTCTAGAAAATGTAGCTGCTTGCGACTTGCTCGCGTTGAAGCTCACAAAGTTCAACTGACCCCACTCAGATATCCTCTGTAAGTCGAAGTTTAAGTTATCAACTTGTTGACATTTTTGACTGAACATCTTGTGCTCTGTAGATGACAGAAGATCGTTTATCTGTAACAGAAACAAGGTTGGCGAAAGAATGGACCCCTCAGGTACTCCTGCTTGCAACTGGAAACAATCAGATGTTATACCGTCGACCACAATTTGTGTTGATCTATTCGAAAGGAAGCTACTTATCCAACCCCGCAATTTTTCGGGAAGCCCATATGCAGCAAGTTTATTCAACAAGGCTGCATGCCAAACCCTATAGAAGTCTTTACTGATGTAGAGGGATATTGCTCTAGATTCATCATGCTTTTCCATCGTTGATGTACTAATATGAGTGACGTAGGCGAGCAGATCTCCTGTCGATCCTTGCCTGCGGAAACCATACTGGCACTCGTGAATAATTCCCTGCAACTCAAGTTATTTGATGAGTTCATCATTTATGACTCTCTCCATCAGTTTGAACATAATGGAAGAAGTGCAACAGCGCGGTAGTTTTGTTGTAGGGAATTCTTTCCTTTTTTTGGGATCGGCTGAATTCTCGCTATTTTCCAGCTGCTTGGAAAAGTCTGGCTTTCATAATAAATCTGAAACAGACAGTTTGAAATGAGTGCTCAGGATGATTCGCGCTAGACGAACTGCCTTCTTGCAGTTCAGCTGCTCGAGAGCCCGTCTCACTGTGCGGACTCTGAACTTGATTTCTGCCATGGAAGAATTTGTAGCTAAAATATCCAGTGGTATTGCGTTAGATGACCCTAGCACAGAATTCTTTCAGTACAAGAGAGCAAAGAGATCGGCTTTCCTTTTCGGAGATGATGCTATACTTCCGTCTTCTCTAACAAGAGGCGGAAAGGCAGATTTGCAGAAATTGGCACCGACAGTCGTCGCCAAGGACGAGAATCATTTGTCGCGCTTGCCTATTTAAAGAGTTTATTAGTTACCCCTTCGTTGAAACTGGCCTTTGTTCTCGCAGTTGTCAGATTGCATACTTTTCGTATACGTACGAAGGTTGTTCTTGTTTCCTATGTTGGATTTATCTTCCATGACTTATAAGCTCTGTTCTTGGCTGCAGAGGCTCTTTTTCAGTCAAACATCACTCAATGGGAAGCACGAGAAGAATTCACGCAGCTCATCTCTATTATTACGGTTCTAGTACCAGATGCGTCTGGGTGGTTTAAGTTCTTGGTTTAGCTGCAGCACTATGGTTCCAGTAGCAGATATCAGGTTGTGGTCTGAGTTGCCTAGCAGTGCTGGGACCTCCATTCTAAAATCATCTGGGTCAGAAATCAAAAATAGATCCAAGGATCCTTTGAATGAAAGTATAACTCAATCCAATATCCATTGATGCTGACATAATGGACGCATATGGATTGGCACAAAAATACGCTAGCGTATTAATTTGATTGTCTTCGTCCGCGAGGATTAGTTTTCTTCAAGTTTCTATGTATTTTGTTCCTCCAAATTGCAGAAAATTGCTTCTAATTCTTCGAAATTTTGTTTTACTCATAGGCGCCAAATTTGAAAATTGGTTATTGAATTGCCTGCAAGTTCTATCACTTTTTGACATTCGCCATGAATTAAAAAGAGATTAAACATATCCTCGTTTGAATAATCAGCCATTTCATTATCAATCTGGTGTTTTTCAAAAATATTCACTTCAAGTTACCAACAATTCTTGTTGAAATATCAAATTCGAATGAACGAAGTGACAAGTACATTAATTTTAGGCACCTATCAGGTGAGCGTAGCCAGTTCAGCTACTTGATTCAAATATTTCAAAGCATTCTCTGTTAGTTCTTGCAAAATCATCAAAATTCAATATATTCCCAGATTATTTCGAAACTATAAGAGATGGGTATAGTACATGCTGATACAATTCCATCTGAAACTTGACGCTTCATCTGATGGCGATATAAAAATTGGCACGTGCCATTTGAAAAAATTGAGTTATTGCTGTTTGAAAAAGGCCAAATTGAAATAATCATACAAAACAACGCACTAAACATTTGACATGTTTAGATTGCTTAATAAATTTCTTGATCCTTCTTCTATCCTCCCAAGCAAAAATTGTGTCTGTAGTGCAAAAGATCAACGAGCTACAATTTTTTTAATGTTCCTCAAAAATCAAGTTCATAACAAAAATAATTAAATCTGTCAAAACTTTTGACAGATAAGTGCCAACAAGTTGGGTATAATATGCCTTGCTCAAATGTCGGTTTTAGATGTATATTAAAAAAGTTAGATTGCCATTCGAATTAACAAAGTGACTTCCGGTATAACCGCAAATATTTCACTTCAATTGGAGATCGCTAGCTATGGCCGCGTATAAAATTTCAGCTTGATATTGTAATTGGAACTCAAAAAGTTTATAACGGACAGTCCCGGTGGATATACCTGTATATGTTTATATTTTCAACTTTAGTTCAATACTTGTTGTCAGCTGAAGATTGTCTAGAGATCGAAATTGCAATTCTGATATTCAATAAATCTCTTGTGATAAGTGTTGCATTTAATTTCTTATTATCATCATGATAAACTATCACATCGTAACGGCGGAATCGATTTACTCACAATAATAGTATAATATTGCGACGTTAATGATCGAATCTTTGCCTCTTCCCTTTCGAAGAGCTCATTATTACAATCCTGGTACTGAAGGTAATATACGTTATATTCCAATTATGCACATAACCCATTTTATATAGAATCACCCAATATTTTGAATATTACCTCAAGGATTTTAGAAATCTAGAAGGATGAGCTGTTGTGGGGTTCTTAGATTATACTGGCACGATCTAATTTTCTTTTTGAGATAATACCATAAATTTTCAATAAGATTTAGGTCTGATAGCAAACTGGCCAGTCCAGAAAAGTAATTCCCTCTGTTTCAAGATAATGTCTCGCGAGGTTGGTGTTATGCGGAGGAGCATTATCTTGCATAAAAGTGAAATTCTCATCGTGGGCACCTCGCCATAGTCTCACTACGGGCTCCATCACTAGCTCCACGTAATTTCTAGACGTTACTTCCGCAGGAAACGAAATCAAACCTGTTTCCTCCTCCCAGCATAATGCCAGTCGAAAACATCACACTGCCTCCTTGGTATTTCGGAATTTGTCTTGCTGCTCGGAGTCTAGCTTGTATTCTACGACACCCTAAAACCCGAATCTAGCGGTCATCTGATCGAACACCATTTCTGGTCTCATCCGAAAAAAGAACATTTCGCCAATTCCCAAAATTCCAATTTTGATGCTCGATACACCATTTAAGTCTGTTAATTTTTTGTTGTCTGTTAAGCTCAGACATTTTTAAGTGCCTCAATAGATTGAACCTTAATTAGATTTCTCTTGATTTTATTCATCGAAACACAAACCCTGTCATTCTGACTGTTTTTTGGTGAGTCAACAATGCATAATACCACCCCAAAACTTCACACAGCCCCCTTGGTATTTCGAAATTTGTCCTGCTGCTCGGAGTCTAGCTTGTCTTCCACGACCCTTTAAAACCCGAATCCGGCTGTCATCTGATCGAACACCATTTTTGGTCTTATCCAAAAAAAGAATTTTTCGCCAATTCCCAATATTCCAATTTTGGTGCTCGATTCACTAATTGAGTCTGTTAATTTTTTGTTGTCTGATTATCTCTGGAACTCTTGTGGCCCTTCTGCTATATAAACCCCTTGAACAAAGTCTTTGACGTATCGTTTCGACTGGTACACTGATGCCTGTTGCTTCCAGAAGTTGCCTTCGGAGTATGGGGTGCGACGCACTAGGGTCTATTCTTGCAATTTGGCACAAAAGCGGGCTTGTTCTTCACAAGTGATCTTCCTACGACTTCTTCTAGGCCTATTTTGCAGAGATTGTAACTCCACGCATCGGGCGTAGGTTTTTGAAATCACCCCATTTGATACTCCCAGTGTGGCCGCTATATCCCTCTGTGTCATCCCTTCTTCAAATAGTGCAATTATTCTACCCCTCTGCACATCAGACAATCCAACGTAAGCATTTTCAATTATGATTATAGCCTTTTTTAAGTTTTGAAATTCACAGTTTCAAATCTCAGTGACGACTGATTACAATTTCCCGAACATATGGTGATAATTCAACATTTCTTATCATACTATCCAGTTTCTTTACAACAAAAAACTTACTCCACTCATCACAAGCAGTCAAAGATCCATGGTTGAAAACAATCAATAATGTGAAATATCGAGTGATTCCATATGAATTTGGTTGTGTGTACAGCAGTATTTGTATATGAGTATCGAGAATCGTTGAAAATGGGAACCTATTAAGTAATAAATTTGTTTTCGACTAATTTAACTTTTTTAAATGACAAACTTTATGCTAAAGTATTTTTTTTTTTGGTTTTCAGGGACCACTTCACAATATGCCTATTTCGGAATTCCGCAAGAAGAAACTGCTCTACGTCTTTCACGTCTTCTTCGGTGAGTCTTTCCTCAATGAATGCAATTTTTGTAATATTAGGGATAGTTAATAATCAATACGGAAAACTGAATGGTAGCTCAAATGCAAAAAGCATTGGAGTTATGTTGGTCATCGGTCAACTTCTCTTGTACTTCAACATTGTTTCGCCGCAAACTCGTAATTGTTCTTTTTAATTAATAATAAAATAAAACAAGGTACTATGTTGTAACTATCACTAATTTATTGATGTAAAGATTGACAAAATTTTACATAGGTTGGACCGGTTTCGGACATACGTCCATTATCAACAAAAAGCTAATGAAAACTGAATACTAGTGATTGGTAGGTAATTAAGTCCACCTGGTCGTTAAGGAGCTTAACCCTTTCTACCCTACATGCCTTGAAAATTTTCATCGATTCAAAGAAATTGAGTTTATAGGATTTATCACAGGAATGAAGAATTTTTAGTTGTTGAAATTCTGGAAAAGGATGACATTCATTCAGACAATGTGCAGCTAAAACTGAGTCATATTTCTGATGTAGGAATAACCGGAAATGCTCTTCGTATCTAGCCTTGAAAGAGCTTCTTGTTCGACCTATATAAAAGGAATTGCACTCAGAACATATTAATTGATATTCTCCTGATTTTTCGAATTTATCGGTTTTATCTTTTGTGTTGAAAAGCAGGCCTGACAATTTGCTAACTGGTTTGAATGCAATATGAACCTTTTTACTATCAGACGAAACTCTAGCAACCTGTTCTGACGTCTTCCCAAAATATGTTACAGACATAAATTTTTCGGGCTTTTCTCTCTTGGATTGGGGATATATCATGTTGAATGTGTTGTTGCGTATTTTTCGAATAATTTAATTCTCTATTGCTTCTATATCGAAGCCGTTGTCCTTTACTATTAACATAATGGTGTTAAATTCTGATTTTCGGCAAAGAAAACGCTCTGTGAATCACGATGGTTTCCTGAAGATATTAATTGATAAACGGTTATTATTCTCCCTGGTTATTGTTGGATCTGAGAAATTGATTTTACTATCGACTTCTGCTTCTACTTTGAACTTTATTTTAGGATGAATGTTATTAATGAAATTCAGGAAGGTTTCTAGTTGTCTATTCCTTCCAATGAAACAGGCTAAAATGTCATCAACATATCGGTACCAAAATAGAATATGTCTTTTCGTCAAAGGTACGTCATAATTTTAGTGTTTTTCAAATTAGACATGAAAATTTCAGATAGAAGGGGACTGAGGGGAGAACCCATAGCTAAACCATTATTTTGTGAATATAACTTATTATTGAACTTATTTCAGTCCAAGAGAGAAAAGCCCGAAAAATTTATGTCTCTAACATATTTTGGGAAGACGTCAGAACAGGTTGCTAGAGTTTTGTCTGATAGTAAAAAGGTTCATATTGCATTCAAACCAGTTAGCATATTGTTAGGCCTGCTTTTCAACACAGAAGATAAAACCAATTGACATGTTCTGAGTACAATTCCTTTTATATAGGTCAAACAGGACGCTCTTTCAAGGCTAGATACAAAGAGCATTTCCGGTAGTTCCTACATCAGAAATATGATTCAGCTTTAGCTGCACATTGTCTGAATGAGTGTCATCCTTTTCCAGAACTTCAACAGCTAAAAATTCTTCATTCCTGTGATAAATCTTATAAACTCAATTTCTTTGAATCGATGGAAATTTTCAAGGCATCTAGGGTATGATAAACCGACAAGAATGATCATATTTTTATTGTCCTACATACAGATTATTGGGCATATCTGTGTTAATTTGCATGAAGATGCAAATTCTAGAAGTATAATATGAAATTTTCATGAAACGGGATTCATAATTGGAGAAACGAAAACTTTTTGGCAACCGATAATCCGAATATGACTCGGAAAATTGTACATCATAAATGACTCAGACTTAATATATTTGCTTCAATGATGAATAATCAGATACGATTCGAAATATATTGAATATTTTCAGAACTTTTGTGAAACCGTTCATAAATAATTTGCCTCTGGCTATGCACCAAATTTGTTTACAGTCAACTAGGCAAATTGCAGCAGAATAAACCAGGCTTTTTGAAGAAAGGTGGTTTCGTAGAAACGATCCCCTTATTTGGCCACTGAGGTCCTACGACTTAACCCCTATAGACTTTTATTTATAGCCAACAGTTAAAGAGATTATTCATAAAACTCCTGTGAATATTAAGGAGAATTCGGGGAATTATTGAAGCACTAGTTAATCTCAATCTCAACATAATTAGGACAAACGGCGCAGCTGCAGTTGAACGTAGCTCGATTATTAGCTTTATAACAAGTGGTGGTAATAATACTTGTTTGTACCAATCATAAGCGTACAGTTTATTTCTTCGCGATTGCGTTTATTATGCCGATATTCTTTTATCTCGATGTGTTCACATGTTGTTTCACCTTGTGTCTTTCTCAAATTATCATACTTTAGCTACGACATGTGAATACCACTTTTTTTCAAGAAAGTTGAAATATTCTCGAAACATTTCAATCCTAGCAGGCTCGGTGGCGTAGAGGATATGATGCTCGTCTCCTGCGCAGAGATATCTGGGTTCATCCCCACCAAATCGGTGCGATTTTTCGGATTCTGGAATTATTTGAGTGTCCATCTTTCTGAGAAGCCGTCGGTCCTGCCTAACAGAGATGTGTTGGACATTAAAGATCCCTTCCTTCGATACGAGAGGGATTCGACAAAATTCCTGGGTTAGCGAGGTGACAGAATTCCCCGGCGTGTCTATGACGAAAGGCAGAAATAGAGCATGTTGAAGGATCGAAAAAAACAAATTCCTATGAAGTCTCAACTTTTTGGAATCTGCATTGAGAGGGCATTCAAACTCTTAAAAACTATACAGGCAGAACTTTTAAAATAAGAACTTTAGGTCACCTTCCGATCTAACTGGAAATGGCAGAGTTGAAATTATATTGGGAATATAATTTATCTAAACCAAATGTAACTGTAAAAATTTCAGGAAAGTAACATTACAAATTTTCCATGAATAGGATATCTAACTTGAGCAACCCGGTATGACGGCTTAGCAAGATATAAGTTGGTTGATATTCAGAATCATCAAGCAAGCACAAAGATTGCTGATAGTGGAAAATAATTTATCAGTTTGTAGTAAATCACACGGAATATATAGGGATATCCACCGGGACGGTCCGTTAAAAACTTTTTAAGTTCCAATTACAATATCAAGCTGAAATTTTATACGCGGCCATAACAAGCGATTTCCAATTGAAGTGAAATATATTCGAAGTGATATCATTTGCGGTTATACCGGAAGTGGGTCATCACTTTGGTATTTTAAATGGCAATCTACCTTTTCAATTATACATCTAGAACCGACATTTGAGCAAGGCATAAAATACCCAAGTTGTTGGCACTTATATGTCAAAACTTTTGACGGGTTTAAATATTTTTGTTATAAGCTCGATTTTTGCGGAACATTTAAAAATATTGTAGCTCGTAGATATTTTGCATTACAGACACAATTTTTGCTTGGGTAGATAAAAGAAGAATCAAGGAATTTTTGAAGCAACTTACACATGTCAAATGTTCATTGCGTTGTTTTGTATGATTTTTTCAATTTGGCCTCTTTCAAACAGCAATAACTCAATTTTTCAAATAACACGTGCCAATATTTAAATCTCCATCAGATGAAGCATCAAATTTCTGATGGAATTGTATCAGCATATACTATACCCATCTCTTATAGTTCCGAAATAATTTGGGAATATACTGAATTTTGATGATTTTGCAAGAACTAACAGAGAATGCTTTGAAATATTTGAATCAAGTAGCTGGACTGGCTACGCTCACCTGACAGGTACCTAAAATTAATGTACTTTTCACTTCGTTCTTTCGAATTTTATATTTCAACAAGAATTGTTGGTAATTTGAAGTGAAAATTTTTGAAAAACACCAGATTGATAGTAAAATGGCTGATTATTCAAACGAGGATATGTTTAATTTCTTTTTAATTCATGGCGAATGTCAAAAAGTGGTGGATAGAACTTGCAGGCAATTCAATAAAAAATTCCAAATTTGGCGCCTATGACTAAAACAAAATTTCAAAGGATTAGAAGCAATTTTCTGCAATTTGGAGAAACAAAATACATAGAAACTAGAAGAAAACCGATTCTCGAGGACGACGACAATCAAATTAATACGCTAGCGTATTTTCGTGCCAATCCACATGCGTCCATCAAGTCAGCATCAATGGATATTGGATTGAGTTATACTTCCACTCAAAGGATCTTTGAGATACATAACATGCACCCGTATTCTTTAATCAGACTTCAAAAATTGAAACCAATTGACTTTTCCAAACGGCTAAATATCTGTGAAAATTTATTAATTCGTCTTCAAAAAGATGAGACAATTCTGCAAAAAATTATATAGTCTGATGAAGCCAAGTTCAATAGAAGTGGAATAACCAACAGGAGAAATCGACATTTTTGGGCCACAGAAAATCCACATTTCATTGAGGTTATTGATTTCCAAAATAAATTCAGCATGAACGTTTTTGCAATTTTAATGAATGATTTGTTGGCTTATCACATTTATGAGGAGAATCTTAATAGACAAAGATACTTGGAAATTTTGAGAGGAACATTAGCAAATTTTTAGATATATTACCCCTCAACATTCTAAGGGATTGCTTTTACCAAAGGGATGGTGCACTAGCACATGAAACACGAGCTGTAGATCGGCAGCTAACAGAAATGTTCTAGGATAGATGGAGGGATAATCAAGGACCAAATTTATGGCCTCCGCCTTCTCTGGACCTAACGCCTCTTGATTTTATTTATGGGGCAAAATCAAGAGTGAAGTATATCTTATTTCTGTAAGAAGTAAAGAAAAGTTGCTAGAGCGCATTCATAATGCTTTTCGTAATATTGATCCCGAGGAAACTAGGACGAAACTAGTTTGAATACGAGTTGTCAAGTGTATCGAGCAAAATGGGGCCCATATTGAACATTTATTCAGATCGTAAATTAGTTTTCTCCTATGATTTTTGCGATCATTTATTCGTATTAATGTAATTATCTTCGATGATTGGTTTTCGCTTAGTTCCTACAATTTTTATTCATCCGAATTGTAGAAAATTGCTTTCAATTCTTCGAAATTTTATTATACTCATAGACGGTCAATTTGAAAATTGTTTATTGAATTGCCTGCAATTTCTACCCACTACTTTTGTACATTCTGAATTGAATTAAAAAAAGATAAAATATAGTTTCGTTTGAATAACCAGTGGTTTTATTACAAACGTGTTGTATTTTTTGGATATTTTCAATCTGAAATAACGACAATTCTTGTTGAAATGTCGAATTCGAATGAACGAAGTGACAAGTAAATTCATTTTAGGCACCTGTCAGGTGAGCGTAGCCAGTTCAGCTACTTGGTTCAAATATTTCAAAGCATTCTACGTTCTTGCAAAATCATCAAAACTCAATATATTCCCAAATTATTTCGGAACTATAAGAGATGGGTATAGTACATGCTCATACAATTTCATTTGAAATTTGACGCTTCATCTGATGGCGATATAAAAATTGGCACGTGCCATTTGAAAAAATTGAGTTATTGCTGTTTGAAAGAGGCCAAATTGAAGAAATCATACAAAACAACGCAATAAACATTCGACATGTGTAGATTGCTTAAAAAATTTCATGATTGTTCTTCTATCCACTCAAGCAAAAATTGTGTCTGTAGTGCAAAAGATCTACCAGCTACAATTTTTTAAAATGTTTATAACAAAAATAATTAAATCTGTCAAAAGTTTTGATAGATAAGTGCCAACAACTTGGGTATTATGTGCCTTGCTCAAATGCCGGTTCTAGATGTTTAATAAAAAGGCAGATATCCATTTGAAATAACAAAGTGATGACCCACTTCCGGTATAACCGGAAATCGTATCGCTTCGAAAATATTTCACTCCAATTGGAAATCGCTAGTTATGGCCGCGTATAAAATTTCAGCTTGATATTGTAATTGGAACTTAAAGTTTTTAACGGACGGTCCCGGTGGATATCCCTGTATATACTATAAAATTATAATTGGCATCATTCGTTTCTCCTGGCAGCAGAACATTTTCGGATACTAAATAAATAATTCAAAAACGTCCGAACATACATGAAAAACATGAATAAAGCATGGAAAAAGGTTAGAAAGGTTTAAAAATAATTATGAAAGCTGAACAAGCCCACCTGAATTTGGACGAGTTGGGCAACAGGGAAAAGTTCCCAACACAACTGATTTAAATCAAAATAGAATTACCGCAGTCGTGGATGCTGAAATTATGTCCAATCACCAAGTTTTTAGGACGCTGCATTATTTCAATTTGAATATTATGAAGTATTTTAGCGAAAATGATTAAATTTTGAATAATTGAATGAGTCATTAGGACATTGTTAATAACGAAAATGTGGGATATGGAGTTTTCTATTTTAATTTCGTGACATTTTGTGACGATTTTTTTACCACTATATGATCCAAGAAATGTTTGTACTTAATGACTATTATAACGGTCTCTGAATCTCATCAGTCTGTTTCACACAATTTCAAAAAGCGACTAAATTCAATATTCCCTTTTTCCATGACAAATTCAAATACGGCAATGGCAATACTAACAAAGCATGAGTTCAGTGAATTTAGAGCTGGTTTTCACAATTCTATCTAATGAATCAATGTCTTAAAAATAAACCTTATGAAAAGTACGTAGCTATTACTGGTGAAAACATTCTAATAGGGTAGCCCATCATTCTTATCGTTGACGTACTCAAGCGTCGTGTAAACCAATTGAATTTTTATGATTTTGTGATACATTCTGTCAAAAAGAATCGATTATCTAAAAAAATGTTTATCACGATTGTCAAAATTTTTATTGTTGCTTAGTTGGCACAACCGTTTTCTATACTAAGGAGGAGTTTGGACGCGATCTGTCATTTAATTTTCTTACAGTGCCCGACTTTGTCTGTTTTCACAAGTGTGTTTGGCGATATTTACAATGGATAAAATATCGAACAGTGAATTTGACTCAAATTTGGAAATGGAATTTCGTGTGCCGCATTCCTGAAAAATTACGGAGGATCGATTTTATTAATAATACGTAAATATGAGTAGTATAGTGTATTCAACCGCGGCCGAGATGTAGTGGAAGATTTGCCTCGCTCTGGTCGGCCAGCAAGATCTTCAACTGAAGTTAACATCAATATAGTGAAATAAATGGTGATTAAAATAGTCATCTAACTTTGAGAGAGAGATATGCAATGAACTATCTGTGTCTCTCGAATCAATTCATATCATTTAAAACGACCCTTTAGGCATGAACCGCGTTGCTGCTCGATTAATTCCATAAGACCTGAATTTTCTTCAAAAATTGAATCGTCTAAAATTCTCTGAAGACATTCTAGAAGGAGTCAATTTCGACCCCACATGCATAAAACGCATAGTAACTGGTGATGAGACATGGGTTTATGAGTTTGGCTTGCAAACCATTCACCAAGTTTCGAAATTGCGGTTTCCAACTGATCCTAAATGGAGATAACCTCGTCAAAGTCTTGATAATCTTGACTGTTTTCTTTGATTATCGCGGTGTCGTCCACTCGACATTCTTGATAGAAAGTCAAACGGTAAATGTAGAATATTACGTGTGTTATGAGACTTTGAGAGAGCAAATTCGTGAAAGAAGATTTGTGGAATGAAAACTCTATCATTTCGAATAAATTTCAGACCAAAAACTCAACAAATACCACCGAACAACCACTATATTCAACTGAAATGGCTCCGGTCGTCTTTTTTCTTCCAAATCTCAAATGCCACTTCGAGGTACCCGTTTTGAATCGATAGATGACATAAAAGAGAATTCACGACAAGAAGTCTTGTCGATTCCGCGAAAACCGTTTGAGAAATATTTTGATGTTTGAATTATTCGTTGACGTAAATGTGTTATTCCGGAAAGGGCCTACTTTTAAGACGATACAATAAATTTGGATGTAAAATGAATATTTTGTGTTACATTCACCAATTCCCAGTTCTTTTTTCACAGAATGTATAATGAAAAAAGTTTTCATATTTTCTCTTCCAGATGTAAGGGCATCTTTTACAGATCATTTGGAAAATTTACACTGAAACAATTAGATCATCATCGAGAAGAAGATTCTGATCTTCATAATTCCATATGATATCTTTTATACACATTTCAATGTCGGTATTCCATCATATCAAGAGTTTGGCGCTTCAAACAATTTTTGTCGTCTTATTAGTCATCATTTTCCAAATTTTAACAAAATTTACACAGATGCCTCTAAATCAAAAGGTTCAGCAGTTGGTTTGCCTGTTTCCGACTCTGAATTTGATTCGTGTGAGAGATTCACTTTGGGAGAAAGTTTGTCCATGTCCTTTGGATAACTCTTTGCAATTTTGATGGCCTTTCCATTGTTGAAAATGATTGAAAATCATTCTTCTCAAAAGAACTTATTCATTCTTTCTGGTAGTTAAAGTGCTGTTCTTTTATTGACAATTTTAAAACTCGATAGCTAAATAGATACTATTATCAATGCTCAATTTTACGCAAAAAGTTGTGTTAGTAGTATTGAAACGAAGTTGAAATATCGAATTGCTATTATACATTGAATTATTCAATTGCTGGCAGATAACGAATGTCAATGCTATTTATGGTTTTTTTGACGAATTATAAAAAAACAAGGAGTAGTGTAGCTCCTTCTTGCCAGACGTAGATAGTTTAGGTTCGCTATAATGTCTGTGATGAAAAAGATATGTTAATCCAATGGTGAAAGCTGGTCAAACGAAAGGGGAGGAAATAAACAAAAATAATTTGAGAGTTTAAACTGTTTGAATATCAAAATTAGTTCTGAAAAGTCTTTTTGTTAGAGAATATTTACGGGTTTCTGAGTTCCTGAAAATTGTACAAGATAAAAAGATGATGGAATGGTTGATGTTAGATTTATTCTTTAAAATTCTAGATGCATAACAGAACAAAAAGAATTCTTGACGGAAATCTAGAAGTGGTTCGTAGCGATTGGCATCCTTTAGTACATTTAAATTTGTAGAGTTGTAACAAATGGACCGATAGTCGATTTTACTTCGAATCAGCGATTCGTATAAATGTAGATGATTTGAATCGGTTCCTCTCGAGACGTTTAACTGATATTCGAAACAGATTGAAATGATTCGAGAATTTCATCAATGTGTATCTGCCATGCTAGCTGACTATCGAAAGTAATACCCAAGAAATTTGTGCTGTCATTTCCGATAACGAGTTTACCATTAAGAGAGAGGTTCAGCTTATCGTTGGAATGTTTTTTGCTTAACAGAATATAATGCGAAGGAAGCTTATGTTTCTCGACCATTCCTCTAATTCATTTATTGCTGTCTGAAGTAATGATGATCCGGTGTTGATGTTTATAAATCTGCTGTACAGGGTGGGCAAATTTCGTTGTATTTGTACAGCAGCTATGTGGAATATTGCAGATAGAGAAAACTGAACACCCCTCTCGTTCTTATTTTCAGGGACTAGTTTAGTGGGGCCAAAATTTTGCTGATATCTCTTTCCGTTCTGGAATTATTCAAGATTTCACGAATTTTGGGAAAATCGTCCATCGCGGATAGCTCGATCATCATCAAAGTTACATAAGAATATGTTTGACATTCTACAGGCACTTTTTTATGTAGAATAAAGTGCTGTGTGAAAACGTTTTTTCAGCTCAGTGTTTTTTGATTTTCAATGCAAACATCCTTTTTTTAAAGATGAAAAATAGAAAATTTTGTTGGATGCAGTTATTTTTTTCCTTCTCAATAATATGCAACACTTGTAGTCAATCATTGCATTCAATACCTTTTGTCACACAAGAACCTGAAATTGCCACAATTCCATTCATTAGGTGCATGCCTATAAACGATCCATATTGTTCTATGACTGACAACCACAGATTTCGAAGAACCAATCTAAAATCAAGGTTATTTCTATGGTTTGATTCGATTAAGACCATAGTAATTGACTGTTTTCTTAGAGTTTGACACTTACGATTCCAATTCCAGTAAAGGTATTGATGTTTATTGAATATCGAAATAGCAGTTAGTTGTATGTTCCAACTATTTCATCTAAGAATTTGTTCACCTTAGACTTTGGTTGTCTCAAGATGCAGAATAGAAATCATAACTATCGAGGGACTGAATGTCACGAAGGGTCCAGGTCCGGACTCCATCCCACCAATTTTTATAAAATCATGTTCCGCTAGTTTGATGACTCCACTTCAAATTATTTTCAACAAATCTTTAGTACAAGGTGTCTTCCACATAAGTGGAAGGCGGCAAAGATCGTACCTATTTTCAAAAGTGGTAAGAAAAATGAAATAGGTAATAACTGACCTGTCTCTATTCAAAGTTATTTCGGTAAAGTTTTTGAAGCAATAGTAACGGATAAATTTTTTCATTCATCCGGTTTCACGTTGATTCAACCCCAACATGGGTTTTTCAAAGGAAGGTCGGTGTTAACTAATATAACTCCTTACGTTCATTTCATAAGTAGTAGTTTAGATGATGGTATTCAAGTTGACGCCGTCCATACAGACATGGCTAAGGCCTTCGATAAGGTACATCAGGCAACTTGTGGGTTCTAGAGGACTTTGGTGTGGAAGGATCCTCACTGAAATGGATAGAATCGTATCTGTCGGATAGACTGCAGTATGTTGCACTCAATGGCACTTATTCCGGTTCCGTTCGTGTCACCTCTGATTTTCCTCAAGGGTCACATCTGGGTTCCCAGATTTACATTAATGATATTTCGGAATGTTTTCTTTATACAAAAAATGATTTATATGCCGACGATCTTAGAGTGTACAGTGCTATTCGGTCCTATGATGATATTTTGCGGTTTCAGAGTGATCTGGACAGACTTTTCTCTCTTTGTCAAAGTGGGTTTTTTTCAATTAAATATTGATAAGTGTAAGCATATAAGGTTTACAAAGTATGTCAATGTCTTCGATGCTATTTTTTCTGTTGATGGGCTTGTAATTGGGAGAGTAAACCAAATTAAGGATCTTGGTATATATCTTGATTCTAAGTTGTCCTTTGAGTAATTGAAATTGGGAGGCTTTTACTTGGTGAAATTCCATTATCAATAATAAAAAACAAGTACTGTGTTTTAAGGAATTTTACATAATAATTGCGACTCGTAACGCGATTCACTATACCGTAGCTTCTTCAGACAAATGAGTGTACAGAAAATAAGAATGAGAATATAAATATAAATGTTCTTGAGTAATTAAGAGCTTATTGCAACTGATAAATTTTCAAACAATAAATTTTTGACACATTCACAGGTTTAACTGATACCGATTTTACACAACCACAAAAAATCAATTAGAAAAAGGATTCAAACATAATTTACATCCAAAACATAATAAAACTAATTTCGAACAGTTAGGCATAGACTCCGAAATCATTCTCAAAAACTCCAAAGATAATATTTTAGCCAAACATCAAACAGCAAAAATCATCAAAGAAGACTTTTCAAAATTATCACCTCATTGCAATTCCGAATATAAGATAATAAAAACAATTCGTGAAAATAGTACCAAGAACGATTTAGTATCCACTAAAGCAGATAAAGGTAACACCGTCATCGCGATTAGTAAAACTGATTATATTTCTAAAACTGAAGAATTCTTAACAGCTGGAAACTATATAACATCAACTAAGGATCCTACTGCATTTCAGAAAGTGGTTAAAAACATAGTGTCGACGGCAAAATCATTAATTACAGACCACGAAAAATATAAATGCATTAACTCCAATCCACAATCCCCCGAATTATATTCGTTGATAAAACTTCATAAACCTAATTACCCCATTAGACCTGTGGTTTCTTATGTAACGGCACCTTCTTTCAAACTTTCAAAATTCCTCAACGACTTGCTACTAAAACATTGCAATTTTAAATCTAATCTTTCGGTCAAAAGTTCATACAAACTAATTGCCAATATCAAAGATACCATTATACCACCTAATTCCAAACTCATTTCTTTCGATGTTAAGAATATATTTCCCAACATTCCTCCGAAAGATACGTATTACATAGTTGAAGAATTATTAGAAAAGAATCATGTCAATACTATCATTGAATCAGATATTCTTTCATTATTACAAATTTGTTCAGATCAGAATTATTTCCATTTCAATAACAAGGATTATACTATTGAAGACGGCTTGATTATGGGTAATCCTTTAAGTCCTTTGTTAGCAGAAATATTCATAAATAATTTGGAGAACTTAATTCATAATCAACCACTCAGTAAATATTGTTTATACTGGTATCGCTATGTAGACGATATCATTATTTGTTTCACAGGAACAGATAGACAGTTAAAAATTTTCGAAAATCATATAAATTCATTACATTCAAAAATTGGATTCACAACCGAAATAGAAAGCAATAATTCGATAAATTTCTTAGACGTAACAATTTCGAATGAAAATGGAAAACATGTTTTCGCAATTTAACATAAGCCGTCACATACAGATATTATAATACATAACTCGTCGTGTCATCCTTATCAACATAAAATGTCAGCATTCAATAGTTTTATTCATAGATTGATTAACATCCCGTTATCACCAGAAAATTTCAACAAAGAATTGAACTTTGATTAAACAAATAGCCGAAAATTATGGTTACAATCCCAAAGTAATGAATAATATTTTAAATAAAGAACAAAGTAGAATCGCATTGAATGAAGTTTACCCTGTCGATAAATCAAAACAAAAATTCAACACCTTAACCTACGTTGGCATTACAAGTGAGAAACTGAAATCAGTCTTGAGTAGTAATAATTTCAACATAGCTTTCCAAACTAATAATAATTTAGGCAAATATATAAAAATAATAAAACCAAACCAGTTAAAAACAATAAATCAGGTGTTTATAGATTGAATTGCAATGAGTGTGATAATTCAAATTACGCGAATCATCTCTTAGAAATTAATCACTCTTTCGACCCACAGTTTGAAATTTTGAATACCGATAATAAATATTGGAAGGTAGATCTTTGGGAAACTTTAGAAATCAATAAATACAAACACTCAGGTAGACTCATCAATGAAAAATTTATTTAATTTAAGCCCTTCACCTCTATTGAATCTCTTCGGGGAGCAATCTATTCCTCAATTTTATTGGATATACCTGTCATAAATAACCAATTAAGAAGAAGCAACCCAATAAGCTCTTAATTACTCAAGAACATTTATATTTATATTCTCATTCTTATTTTCTGTACATTCATTCATCTGAAGAAGCTACGGTGTAGTGAAACACGTTACGAATCTCAATTATTAAGTAAAATTCCTTAAAACACAGTACTTGTTTTATATTATTGTCCTTTGAGTATCATATTGATGAAATAGATTCTAAAGCTTTCAAAATGTTGGGTGTCGTTCTAAGAATCACTAAAAATTTCAGTGATCCAAGGTCTTTAAAAATGCTATATTTCTCGTTGGTGAGGAGTAATTTGGAATATGCTGCACCTATTTGGTCCCTTCACTATTACAAGTATATTGACAGAATTGAACGAGTCCAGAGGAAGTTTGTCAAAAGTTTCAACTTTAGATTTTTCAGTCCTAACCATAATTATTAATTAAGTTTGCTTCATCACAAAATTTTAAGCCTGGAGCAGAGGAGAGTCCTTTTCGACACTGTATTCCTTTTTCGAATTTTGAATTATTCTTTTAGTTTTCCGCTTGTTAATTATCTCACTTTCAATATTCCCGTGAATCCTAGACTTTGAAATGCACTCTTCTATGTTCCGATGGCCCGTACTAGTTTATTTTTTCATTCTCTTTTCTTGCGAATTATGCGTCTGTACATTTGGCATATTGCCAGTATAGATATTCTTCATGTACCTCTTTCTTCTTTCAAAAAAGATGTTATTGCATATCTCATTAGATTTGAATCATGCTCATTGTGGTTTTTAGCTTTCATCATATTTCACTTGATTCTGTAGTCTTAGGTGAGTCTTTTTTTCCCTCTGAATCTTTATGAAAGTTATAATTTTCATGTCGTATGACAGTTTCATTTCTGTTTATTTTTCTGTTATCATTTTTTGTGAACTCCGGTAATTCGGTCTATCCTGTAGGGGTTCCTTTGTTTCGCAACAATAAATAAATAAATAAATAACTATGAAAATTATGAACAGTTCGATATGATGGAACGTTATATTCTTAGTGGGTATGATTCAGCAGCAACGGCCGAAACATATTTTAATCGGTATCCTGCAAGGCACCAGCCAAATAAATCTATTTTTTGAAGAATGAAAGAGAATCTTATCAATTGTAACTAATTCGGAGAATCAAGAAATAGAAATTATCATGTATGTGATAGAGAGGAAGCAACGATCGAAGTGATAGGTGCTGTAACGGCCAAACCTTCAATTTCGTGTAGACAAATGGAAGCAGAAACAGAAATTTCGAGACGTCGGACGGCATTCTGAAGGAGAACCAGTTTAAACCCTACAAAATGCGAGTCTCCCAATTCATTGAAGGATTTCTCGATAAATTTCCGTTTGCACAAAGATCAATTTTGTTTTGAAACTAAGGCCATCACTGATCTGTTTAATTTGAATTTTGGACATAATTATATAGAGACTGAAGGTCCTGTGAGATGGCCGGCTCGTTCCCCTGACTTGACGCCACTAGATTCTTTTTCTTTGGGGTCGTGTGAGGGATTCACTCTACAAGAGGAACAGTAACAATTCAGAAGAGTTAAACAGAATTTCAGGGAATACCTTGGTTCTGTTTGCAATATTCATATTTAAAATTCCTGCGATGTAATTTATGCATTGAAAACAGTGGCAACACTTTTGAATATTCACGATAAAATAGTTTCCCCCATTTGTATCGTTAGGACTTTTTGTTTCTGTTAAAGATTTTCGTATGTGTTTTTGGTTTTCGTTTGAAAAAAGTTTAATGTCATAGGTCTTGTTTTTCATAATAATATATTTTTCTACTCATATAACTTTCTGATCATTCTTATAGAATATTGTCAAAGCAACATGCATGGACTCATATGTAACGCAGATTCCTTAGGTTGGCAAGTTTCGAATTTCAAAAAAAATCAATGTTCATTTGTAACTCGATTTATGAAGAGTAGAAGTGATTGTCGAACTCCAAGAGGACAGTAAATTACTATGGTCTAAATCAAATCAAACCATAGAGATAACCATGAACTAAAAAGGATCTTTAAAATCTGTGGTTTTCAGTGATATAACAATATGAATCGTTGATAGACATGCACCTGCTGAATGAAATTGTGGAAATTTCAGGTGGTATTGAATGCAATAATTGACTACAAGTATCGTATATTTCTGAAAGAGAAAAAAATTACTGCATCCAATAGAGGTAACATTTCTTATGGTTTGTATTTAAAAAAGCATGATTACAGGAAAACTCGAATACCTCTGAGCTATAAAAAATTTTTCTTCTTCACACAGCACTGTATTTTACTTAAAAAAGTGCTTGTAGAATGTCAAACTTATTTTTATGTAACTTTGATGATGATAGAGATATCTGCGATGGACGATTTTCATTAATTTAGAGAAATTTTGAATAAGTCCAGAACGGAAAGAGATATCAGAAAAATTTGGCACCACTAAACTAAGATCGAGAGAGGGGGTTCATTTTTCTCTATCTGCAATATTTCTCATAGCTGCATTACAAATACATCGGAATTTGCGCACCCTGTACATCGGCAGTACAGTCATCGGCATTACAAGTTGCTTCGATTAGTTGATCCCTTCAATTATTCAGTAAGTCGTTAATTACTATGACTTTTATTTTAATTACAAAATGTGATAAAGAAGAACTCAAAAAATTATCTAGATATTCAAAAATATCAATTATATAGAATGAATATTAATATTGAATAGGATTTTGAACATATTTTTGTTCACTCCTCATCTTCATCCAATGAATTGACAGCGTATTGTAAAACCTCGTTGTCAATTTCAACATGTGGTTCGGAAATTTCGATGCATCATTAAATTTGGTTGCAAAGTATTATGATCGCTGTGAATCTTTGTTTTATCGATTTCGATAGAAAGTTCTGAGCTAAAGTAAGTGACAGCAGTTCCGCATCATACGCATCGCACCCAACGGATTTTCGTAAGCTTTGTAAAAAATCTAATGTAACTGCATTTATTGATCACTATCGTATGAATCGCACGAATCGACTTGTCGGTAATGCCAATGCAGTTGCTCGAAGGGGCAACGTGTCCGATGCCAAATGCCCGTCCGCTTTCCACAAAATGTTATGATAGCTGGTCATGGGTTTTGTTCAATATGATCCATCCGATGCGGATCTCTGGGCAGTTACCTTTTTCATATATTGTTCGTGATTTTTCCACTTGCAGCGACAATATTCTAAAAATATTATATATTTTTCAATATATTTGATATAAATTTTACAATTCTTCAGTATCTTACACACAGAATATACATTTCATAATGTTATCACTTACCTTTGCAACAGATATTAAATTCACAAAACGGAAAGCATTGTGGAAATGGTACGAGACAGTTACAAATAAATATAATGAAAGAGAAAGAGAATCCCGACATGGAAGAAAGATGCTTTATTCCAGCTTCATGCGATATATACACAACCAAATTTATATGGAATCCCCCGGCAATTCACATTATTGATTGTTTTTAACGAAAATGCCTTACGTTGGATTGTCCGATGTACAGAGGGGTCGAATAATTGCTCTCGTTGAAGAAGGGGTGACACAGAGGGATATAATGGCCACAATGGGAGTATCACAGGGGGTGATTCCAAAAACCTACGCCCGATACGTTCTGAAAGCAACAAGCATCAGTATATTAGTCGAAATGATACGTCAAAGACTTCGTTCAAGGGGTTTATACAGCAGAAGGCCTTCAACAGTTCCAGAGCTATCAAGACAATAAAAAATTAACGAACTTAATTGGTGCATTGACCAAAATTGTAATATTGAGAGTTGGTGGAATGTTGTTTTCTCGGATGAGACCAGAATTGGTGTTCTATCAAATGAGCGCCGGATTCGGTTGCTAAGGGGTCGTGGAAGACATGCTAGACACCGAGCAGCAAGACAAATTCTAACATGCCAAGGGGGCTGTGTGATGTTTTGAGGTGGCATTATGCTGGGAGGCAGAACAGATTTGATTTAGTTTCCTGCGAGTGTAATGGCTATAAATTACGTAGGCCTAGTGCCTGAACCCATGATGAGACTCGGGTAAGGTGCCCATGGCGAGAATTTCATTTTTATGCAAGATAATGCTCCTCCGCATACTAGCAACCTCGCGTTACATTATCTTGAAACAGAGAGAATCGCTATTTTGGACTAGCCAGCTTGCTCTCCAGACTTAAATCACATTGAACATTTATGGAATAATCTCAAAAGGAAAATTAGACCGCAATAGCTCTTCGAAGCCGCCACATAAGAGTGGCAGAATATCACCCCACAGGAGGTCGAAAACCTAATTCGAAGCATACCTAGACAGATTCAGGCATGTATCAGGACAAGAGAAGGTAATACAAGTCACTGACGTCGAGAAAAAAACACCTACTCCTTGAGAAAACAATTTTCAATTTTTTGACTACATACGGAAAGAGTCTCTTATTTTCTTTTATCTGTTTCTTTCTTAAAATAAATCTTAATTTATTTTTTCAATAGAAATATCTCAAAATGATCAATTTCAATAATGCTTCAAAATTTCCTGAATCCCTGAGGTAATTTTCAAATTATCAGTTGATTTCATATGAATTTGGTTGTGTGTATGTTATTATTGATTTTACCATTTCGTCTTATAGAAATCGACAGATTATATTTGTTTTGGCTTTATTACATTATTTGCTTCAAAATACAAAAACTATGTTCGCCACATATGACAAAAAACTGTCCGATTTATTCAAACATCATCTCTTTTTAGCCATTTTTTTCAATATTCTCTTCAAATAATTGAAAGTACTTGAGTAAACTAGCTGAAACTGACTTAATATACACCGTCACTTTACGTGCGGGTAATTAAGAATAAGAAGAAATGAGAAAGCACACCAAAAACATTGAACAAGATAATGATATTCGTGGAGAATTTCATGAAGATCATAGTTTTATGGCTGTGTTATTAGTATCATTATTATTCAGTGTGGTTGAAGACTAATTCTATTGTTACTCCATACATGTGCAATATGGAGGGAGCTACAAATTGAAAAACAACCAACGGATGTTTGCTGGGTGACGCCAATTTAAAAGTATGGCAGATGAATTACAACAGATGAAAACTCATGGGAGCGACCTCATATCCGTGGTGCTAGAATCAGCAGTCTATTGAAAAAAAAGTTATTTTGTAGTATATGGTCGAGGGCTTATGTGATAATTTCGGCCATCCCCCCTAGTAGGCTTATTAAATGATCAATTACGAATATTTTCTTGACGATAAAAACACTTTAAAATTCTTTTCGTATCATTTCGTATCATCACAATCATCTTTATTATAGTTTTGGGTAGAGTAAATGAATTTGCATCCATCAACCATTTCAAATGTGAAATTATTTCTTCGAAGTTAGGAATTATTTTCTTCGATGCACTACTTTCATAAAATCTTCCAGAAAATAGTAGTATTAATTGGATGAATTGAGTTATCAGAGTTTCCAAGTTTTCGATGTTATCGCGTGTATGTATTGTTCAACACAGGTATCAGGTGGTCTATTCTCAACCCACGAGGCTTTATCGATATATCAAAATTTCTCTTTCCGAGCTTCTAGACTTGTGAAATTGCTAAATCACCCTACGTTATAAAGGGGTATTTTGTCAATAAGTTTTTGTGTTCTAGTTCGATGTTATGAATTCAATCAAACTTTATGAAAGTTAAAAATAAACTGCGTTTCTTATGTATGATGATTGAAGACTATGATATTTGCGTCTTTATACCAGTGAATAGTTTAATATATAACTATTGAAAGCGTAATCTTCAGTGTCTATTCTAAGAATTCTAGTATTATTTCGGAAATACATTGAAGCCTACGGTTAAAGTTACATATAGAGTCAGAAAGCTCTTTTCATTCAACATTGATCATTCTATTTGAAATTTTTTTACCCTAGAAAAATTCATAGCTCGAATCTAGTTCTGGTACACTTAATTAAATTGGTTGAATTTGATTACTTCCAGAAATACTTGATCATCATTGCATTAGGTGACGCCAGTATTACATTTTTTCACTATTCAGAGTAAGTATGTTTGAACTCATCGGGAGAATTCCACCAGGATGAGAACTAATTAAGAAATCTTCTCAATAATCGACAAGTGGCACATATAACCTCCTTCTCGGACATGGAGACGAGTGGCAGGTAAAGTTTCAGTTTGATGACGTTTTCGACGAAATGTTTATTTTCCTGATATAATTTGTTCACATTATAATTCGACGGTACTTTTTTGTCCAGGATAAGTCCCAGTACAGCCTGAATTCGGCGTATTCGAGCAATCCTTGGGGCTCATAAAGGTAGTTTTTCGTATGCTACGGCAACAGGCCATTAATCTACGCAAGAACTTCATGAAAAAGCTTTGTCATTACGTTGTGCCTATCCAAGAAGTACCTCGGCGCCAACATGGAGCATGATTGTATTAAGTATTGTATTGACTCTAGGGATTTTGCACACCTCCTTCATATTATGTGATATAATATGCCTAATATACGCTCTTGTGGACACTACCTGGTCTTGGATGACAGCTAAGCGATCCTCGGTTTCATTGTATTGATTTCAGTCTCGTATGAAATTGCTTGATTCCGTTTTGTCTACCGCGCTGTTCTGATGGACATTCGAATATCTACCTTCTCATACCATTTTTCCTTTATTTGGTCCTTTGATCTCCCAATGCGGAATACCAGATTCTTGCCAGACGCAGTACTGAAGGATTTTCATCAGCCCTGCTGATTGATGTGAAGAACGAGGAGTTTTTCGAGTGAGATAGCAATGGCGTTATCTTGAGACATTTCCAAACACATTGATCCCTTTCTCCTTCCTTTCTTGAAAGATGCAAACTGATCACGGACGTATGTGGACCATCTGACGACCTCAATAAAGTAGGCGATACATGGTAAAGCCCATGTGTTCATGGCAGTGAAAATGGCTTTCGAGATCAGCTTTGCACTCTGCACTCGATTCATTCGCAGGAGTTTCTCCGTTTCTCCTTCAGGATGGCTTTTTCTGGGCAGGCTCGGTTTCCATTGCTTGTTGCATTCCCATATACTTATAAGACTGCTAATGGTTCAGTGTTAGACTTACTGTTACTGTTACCGCTTCATAAATGCGGTCCATCCTGCATCCTCCACGATTTTACTCCTCTTCATTGTAACGGTCTCACACTATATGGGAATGCTATCTCACTCGAAAAACTCCCCGTTCTTCACACCAATCAGCTGGGCTGATGAAAATCCGTTAGTACTGTGTCTGGCAAGAATCTAGTATTTCGCATTAGGAGATCAAAGGACCAACAAATAAAGGAAAAATGGTATGGCAAGATAGATATTCAAATGTCCTACAGAACAGCGCGGTAGACAAAACGGAATCAATCAATTTCATTCGAGACGGATATCTATACCATAAAACCTAGGGTTGCTTAGCCGTCAACCAAGACTAGGTAGTGTCCACAAGAGCGTATATTTGGCATATTATATCACATAATATGAAGGAGGTGTGCAAAATTCCTAGGGTCAATACAATACTCAATATCATCATGCTCCATGTTGGTGCCGAGGGACTTCTTGGATAGGCACAACGTAATGACAAAGCTCTTTCATGAAGCTCTTGCGTAGATGAATGGCCTGTTGCCGTAGCACACGAAAAACTACCTTTATGAGCCCCAAGGACTGCTCGAATACGCCGAATTCAGGCTGCACTGGGACTTATCCTGGACAAAAAAGTACCGTCGAATGAGAATGTGAACAAAACATATCAGGAAAATAAACATTTCGTCGAAAACATCATCAAACTGAAACTTTACCTGTCACTCGTCTCTACGTCCGAGAAGGAGGTTATATTTGCCACTTGTCGATTATTGCGAAGGTTTCTTAATTAGTTCTCATCCTGGTGGAATTCTCCCAATGAGTTCAAACATACTTACTCTGAATAGTGAAAAAATGTAATACTGGCGTCACCTACTGCAATGATGATTAAGTATTTCTGGAAGTAATCAAATTCAACCAATTTAATTAAGTGTGCCAGAACTAGATTCGAGCTATGAATTTTTCTAGGTGAAAAAATTTCATATGGAATGATCAATGTTGAATGAAGAGAGCTTTCTGACTCTATATGTAACTTTAATCATAGGCTTTAATGTATTTCGAAATAATACTTGAATTCTTAGAACAGACACTGAAAATTACGCTTTCGATAGTTATATACTTAACTATTCACTGGTATAAACACGCAAATATTATAGTCTTCAATCATCATACATAAGAACGCAGTTTATTTCCAACTTTCATAAAGTTTGATTGAATTCATAGCATCGATTTAGAACACAAAAATTTATCGACAAAATACCCCTTGACAACTAAGGGTGATTTAGCAATTTCACAAGTCTAGAATTTCGGTAAGAGGAATTTTGATATATCGATAAAGCCTCGTGGGTTGAGAATAGACCACCTGATACCTGTGTTGAACAATACATACACTCGACAACATCGAAAACTTGGAAACTCTGATAATTCAATTCTTCAAATTAATACTTCTATTTTCTGGAAGATTTTATGAAAGTAGTATATCAAAGACAATAATTCGTGACTTCAAAGAAATAATTTCACATTGGAAATGGTTGATGGATGCAAATTCATTTACTTTACCTAAAACTATAATAAACTATAATAAAGATGATTGTAAAATTATTCAGTTCAACCTTTTGCAATACAAAAGAATAATATGAAAGTGTTCTTATCGTCAAGAAAATATTAGTAATCGATCATTTTTGGCAAGTACTTTCAAATGTTTGATGAGAATGTTAAAACAATGGCTAAAAAGAGAACATATTCGAACAAATCGGACAGTTATTTTGTCATATGTAGCGAACATACTTCTTTTTATTTTGGAGGAAAGTAGTTAAATCAAAATAATATACACACAACCAAATTTATATGAAATCAACCGATAGTTTGAAATTACCACAGGAATTTTGAAAATTCCAAAGGATGATTAAAACTGACCAAACAAATAAAGGTTTATTACAAGAAAGAAACAAATAAAAGAAAATAAGAGACTCTTTCCATATGTAGTAAAAAAATTGAAAATAGTTTTCTCACGGAGTAGGTGTTTTTTCTCTACGTCAGTGACTTGTATTACCTCCTTTTGCCTTGATACAAGCCTGAATCCGACTAGGTATGCTCTGAATTAGGGTTTCTACCTCCTCTGGAGTGATATTCTGCCACTCTTTTGTGGTGGTTTTGATGAGCTATTGCGGATTTCTTGGATCATCCTGGCACGATCTGGTTTTCCTCTTGAGATTCTTCCATATTGTTCAAAAGGATTGTAAGTCTGGAGAGCAAGCTAGCCAGTCCAAAATAGCGATCCCCTCTGTTTCAAGATTATGTCGCGCGAGATTGCTGGTATGCGGTGGAACATTATCTTGTATAAAAATGAACAACAACACCCATCTCCATTCCAATGGATTCGCTGTATGCATAAATATTCTCCTATTGACATAACAACCGGGCAGGGTTCGATATGTAAGTCTTAAGATCGTCCATAGTGCTAATGGATTATATTCGTGATTCTGTCTTTGTCAATGACAGAACTATTATTGTTGTTCAACAGTATATACACACACACACACACACACATATATATATATATATATATATATATATATATATATATATATATATATATATATATATATATATATATATATATATATATATATATATATATATATATATATATATATATATATATATATATATATATATATATATATATATATATATATATATATATATATATATATACTTTGTTACCGTGTCCACTACGGTATCTAACCATAGATCGCCCTAGGCTCCTCCGAATAAGCGTGTTACCGTGTTAACTACGTTTCCTTAATCACATATCGCCTAATAGGCCCTTCGACCAGGCTAGGCACAGAACGTACTCTGGGCCTACCTGGACCGAGGGTTTAAATATCCGTGCATTTTGGATACTCCCGCTCTTTCTCTTCAACGACCTCTTCGAGTGCACACGGCTTTAGAAAACCGGCTGCAGCACGCTTTGCCACTAGCCGGTTTTCCGTACCCACGCCACCGACCATATTGCCAAACCGCCGTTGTTTACCAACGTACCACGTGTTTTTATTTCATTTTAAATTTACGTTTACAAACAGTGTTTGTGTTAACCATCAGTGTTTCCATCGTGTGTGTGACCCCATCCCGGTAGCAATATAAATAATAATCGGTATAAGAAATATTGTTTTCAGTCTCCTAGTGTCGGGTAAAGCAATTTTATATATGTTTATATTTGCAGTTTTCACAAATAATCTCATGTCGTTGAGACAAGTATATATATATATATATATATATATATATATATATATATATATATATATATATATATATATATATATATATATATATATATATATATATATATATATATATATATATATATATATTAATATTTGACAGAGCAGCTTGCCACTTAGACCGATCTATTGTGGATATTGCGAATTCACTCACATAGCAATGTACTGTTTACCCTCGAACACGATCCATGAACTGCAACCATTTCAATAAGCTGTCAATATGTTTTTACATGTTATCCATGAATATATAGACTAACAGGGAGCTGAGAGGTGATCCAATGGGAAGTCCTGATGTTTGAATTATTTTGAAATAGGCAGGTTTTAAGAAGGTTACCAAACTCATAAGCAACTTGTGGCAGCGTCTTATTTTTGGCAAATATCTCTCTGAATATCGGACAGCATCCATCTGGAATATTTGGATACTTGTTCTATATATCAACTGAAACTAATTCAATTAATAGAGGTCAAAATGGTGTGTTTGGAACGGAATTTTGAGGGTTCAATAAATTGCGATTTAACAATTTCGCTAATTTACCTACAGTTGTATTTATATATGATACTACTGGTCTAGCGGATTCTTCTACTGTGTGCATTGTTTTTAGTCCGTAAAACTTTGAAGGTTGAGCATTCATTGGAATCAGTTTTCTTTCTTTTTCTATTCTGTATGTGCTAGGTAATCTGTATGTTTCAATTCTAGTTTTATGTCTGTTTCCGTGTAACTTTGCTTCTTGGGTCGAATATTGGTTTCTTTAATTATTTCAGCAACCTTATGTTTATGGAGAATGGGATTGTTGATGATGTTTGTAATTTATTTGTTTTGTAAATACTGTTTATTATTGACGAATCTCGGAAAAAACAATATATCAAACAGTAATTTCACTGAAAAGCAGATAACTCTGTCCAAGCCGAACTAAATATCCAGAAGCACAAAAACATCAACAACTATCTCATTCTCTATAAACATAAGATTACTGAAATTATTAAAGAAACCAACATTAGAACCAACAAGCAAAATTACATGGAAACTTTGAAATCCATATCATAAAAATCCAAGATGAAGATCTCATTTTATCAAAATCTTATAGGGGCAAGAGCATTGTATGCCTCATTAAAGCCCAATATAAAGAAGAAATGCAAGATATATTAGAAACACTGAAAATAATGGAAATATCTAAGGATCCGACCAAACCTTTCATAACAGACTGAAACAAGGATAGGAAGACACAGGAAAAAAAAAGAAAACTGTTTCCAATGAACGCTCAACCTTCACAGTAGAAGAATCAGCTAGAGCAGTAATATCATATATACATACACCTTAAGGTTAATTAGCAAAGTTGTTAAATCAAATTTATTGAACTCACAAAATTCCGTTGCAAACACACCATTCTGAACTATATTGAACTTGTTCAAACACTTTCTAGGGTCTGAAATACACAAAATCTTGAATAAGTTTCATTTGATATAAAGAACATGTATCCAAATATTCCAAGGGATGAATACTCTCCGATTGTTAGAGAGATATTTACCAAAAATAAGACACTGCCACACGTTGCTTACGAATTTTGTAACCTTCTAAAATCCTGCGTATCTCAAAATTATTTTCAATTCAATCAAAATTTCACCAATAAATATCAAGACTTCCCATAGTATCACCTCTTAGCCATAACATAAAAAGAGCAGTTATATTAAATAACCGATTAGCAAACAAACATATAATCTTCTGGTACCGATATGAAGATGGTATTTTGGTAGGTTCTCATGGCCCAAGCAGGCAAATTGATAAATTTCTGCAATTTTAGAATGAATTTTATACCAACATTAAATTTAGAGCAGAAACAGAATTTAATAACTCAATAATTTTTTCGACCTGACAATAACTAAACCGATTAATAATGTCGTGTTTAACATCTACAGAAAAGAATTCTTCACAGACTCAGCGATTTCTTGGACTCATTCAGTCATTATTACCACAAATAATCAACTTATATTTCATTGATTCTTAGAGCCTTTTCCATTCCACTGTCACCTGCGACCTTTGAATATGAAATAAATATTATCAGAAAAATCGCCTTATATAACAGAATTCCTCTAAAATTTATAAAATAATTCATCCAAAGTAAAGAAAAACATCAAATAACACAATTATTATATTCCATGAAAGATACTTGCTTGATAAAATACGCTAATTTCAACTACGCCGGTCCTCTCTTCAATGACTTGAGCTGCTATTTTTCCAAATTTGAAATAACCACGTCTTTCTCAAGTAGTCTAAACTTGCGTAAATCATTATTCAATGCTAAACAAACGACAGACAAGTTCAAAAGTTCAGGAGTTTACAAAATTGTTTGCAATTAGTGTTTACGGTAGCATATGTTGGGCAGACTGGTAGGAATTTCGAAACCAGTTTCAAAGAACACTTATCCTTTGATAACAATTCTGTTTTATGTGAACATATAAAAATCACTAAATATTCAATATCATTGAATAATATCAAAATTCTTAATAATTGCGACAAAGGAAAGAAAATGAATCTGTTGTAATGTAATGTTTGGAAATCAGTAAACTTTGTGAAAACCCAAGCGAAATCACCCTTGATAGCTAGGTGGATATTAATACATCTCCACTACTTAATTTGTAATTAGGCTAATATCTATATAAGAAGGTTCGTTTCCCTAAAGTAATCACTTGAAAATGACTTGGCAATCGAAACCGGTCGTGTTTGTGAAAATAAAATCGTATAAAGTATAAAATGTATAAATGAGATAAAAAACACAAGGTTTAACTTTAATCTACACTTTATTTGAAAAAATTCGACGAAGTTTCGCTGACACAGCAGCTTTATCAAGAATGAAAAACAGAACGAAGAGTATGGTATTATAAACAAATCGTAGAACAAGTTGGATGAATAACAGGAAAATCCACACCGAGCCATTCTACAGTTAATATGAAAGGTAATAAAAACTAATTAAACAAGTTAAGTAGGGGTGAGTAATTAACATCCACCTGTTCATTCAAAAGCTTGTCCGAATGTTTGTATCTATTTATTTCTAATGCTTCTAGGAGATCTAATTTTGAACTTTTGATTTTATATGTAATATGTCAAAGTTTTTATTGAATGAATGGTTTTCTTTTATTAGGTGGTTTGAATAATTTGAATCAGATTTATTTTTATCGAAGCTACGTTTATGTTCAGATGTTTTTATGCCAAAACTCCTATAGGTTCTACCGATATAAATTTGATCACAAGAACCGCAATTGAGTTTATAGATTCCTGAGTTACTTGATTTTTCAACACGAGATTTATTATTTTTAATATGTTTACCTAAGTTATTAGAAGTTTTGAAAGTTATATTAAGATTTTGTTTGACGAGAAATGATTTAATATTTGTACTTGCAGAACCGCAGAATGTTAAACTGTTGAATATTTTATAGTCTTTATGGATAGGATATACTTCATTTATTGATTTCTGATACAGTTTTTACGAATGATTAGGTCTATCATATCCAGATTACATGAATTATTAATGGCTATCTGTTTGATGATGTTTAACTCTTTATTATAGTCTTCTACTGATAAAGGTAAATTGAGTAACCGATGTACCATGCTGTTTAAAGCTGCAACTTTGTGTTGAATTGGATGTAATGAGTAGTTATGTATAATTGTATCAGTATGTGTTGGTTTACGAAAGACCGGAAAAACATGATTATTATTTTGTTTAGTGATTTTTAAGTCCAAAAAATTAATGGAATCGTTCTGTTCAATTTCTATCGTGAATTTAATGTTCAAATGGATCGAATTAATGAAATTAAGAAATAAGTCTAATTGACGAGTAGTTCCAATGAAACATACTAAGATGTCGTCAACATCTCTATACCAATAAAAAAGTTTGGAAATGAGTGGATGTGTATGAATTTTCTGCTCAATATTATAAATAAAAATCTGTGCTAAAAGTGGACTCAAAGGATTTCCCATGATCGAACCATTTTCACTACTGTAATAGATGTTGTTGAGAGAAAATAATATTGTTCAATGCAAACGTCAACAAATTCAATATTTCTGATTTAATTATATTATGATTTTCGAATGTTGGTAAATATATCATAATATAATTAAATCAGAAATATTGAATCTGTTGACGTTTGCATTGAACAAAATTATTTTCTTTCAACAAATATAAATTCTCAAGAGAAGTGTCTAAAATCAATCGTGAAATAACACTACAGTATCAATTCACTCATTTAAAAGATCATATTGTACTAGAATCATTTACACTTTGTAAAACTTTCATTTCTGAAAGCTCTATGCGTTCTATAAATCGCAAAGATAAAGAGCAGTATACACGAATTTTTATTACAGCACATATTTCAGCAGTTCAGCTACAATTTTTAAGAGCTCCATAAATCATAACTTTAACTATTCTCACAAGTGAACCACGTTTGATTCATTTCAAGTACCTTCCTGCATATAAAGGGACACTGAAGACATCAATAACTGAATTTGGTCTGGTTCTTCGTCATTCTTCATATTCATAAATCGCGAAACTCGCCTTAATCGATACCAGGGGATCGTTTCTAGTATTCAATAGAATTTCAACTCCCTCTGGTGAACGGATCGTAATCGTTTCCACAAATTGCTTCGAGGCGACTGTGTTTGAATGCGATAAGATTTTGCCTAGCATCTCTTAAAACGAGGCCCGATTTCATTTCTGCTCGATTGGTAATGTTGTTATCGGAATCGAATCATTACAATCGCAGTCGACTCTGTTGAATAAATTAAATCTTAAGGAACATGGCCATTTCGCATTACCTGACCTGTTTGAGAATATCTCTCACACGAATAATAGCATAATATTTCAGGGGTGATGTATAATATATTTCCAGAAAGAAAATAATCTATCTGATGTGATATCAATTGACATTCTGATTGTGTAGATGAGGCGCCGTATTGATGGAATACTTTTGTTTTAGATAATCTCAGGTTATATTGTCCTGCCTTGAACATCCTTTGATGGAAAATATAAGACGGGTAATATTTTCTCATTTTTGAATCACATACCGAAATAAAAGTACTGTTCACCATTTTAACAAAACTTTATTTGAAAACTCGACGCGCGTTTCGCCAACCAAATTGGCATCATCAAGAGATAATACGAGGGTATTTCAAATATGATGAAGACGAGCGCATTAGCTGCATATAGGTATGTTTCGAAGGTCGTAGCTGGAGTATCTGATACCTAAGTCCCTTACGAGCAGTATGGCATAGTTTTCGTCGCGAACGCATGTTTCACGCGCGTGATGCTACCATTAGTGAATGCCTACTGCTGTTGCCCAACATATCGTAATTCGTTTTTAATCAGAGAGGGCCAAAGAAGTATGGACATTTTTCTGCGTTTGCGAAAATAGTTCTGTAGTGAGTGCCTGAGTTTGATTGTTGTATTGCTAGTGCAGTTTTATTAGTCCGTATAACTTTGGAGGTTGAGCATACATTTGGATCAGTCTTATTTTTTCCATTCTGTATCTTTCAATCCTCGTGATAGTCTATTATGAAGGATTTAGATTTTATGATAAGATATTTCCATTATGTTCAGTGTTTCTAATACACCTCGAATTTCCTCTTTATATTGAGTTTTACTGAGGCATACGATACAGCTTGTGATGTGATCTTCTTCTTTGATTTTTGATGAAATGGATTTTATTGTTTCGTGTAGAATGTTGGTTTCTTTCATTATTTCAGCAATGTTGATAGTGTTTTTGTGCTTATGAATATCCAGTTCATCTCGGACAAAGTTATCTGCTTGTTTTCACTGTTTGATATGTTGTTTTTCTCAAGATTCGTCAATATATTAAACAGTAATTTCAACGAAAATTAGATAACTTTCTTAGAGAAAGAGCCAAAATCACTCCAGAGAACAATAGAATAAAATAAACTAAAGAAATGATTGCAGTCCAAGACGAACTAAATATTCAGAAGCACTAAAACATCATCAACAATCCCATTCTTCATAAACATATGATGCGATGAGGAAATAATCATGGCAGAAGACTTGATTGGGTTGATCATGAACCCATTTTCACTACGCCAAGATATACTGCTTGCAGCAGAGTTTAGAACTCTTACTGCGTCATCGATTTTCGATGCTTCGGCATGAACATAAACCTGAAGATCATCAGCATACATGCAGTATTCAAGACATGAGTGAGCGATGGCACCTGGTGAATCCATAGTATAAATGAGGAAGAGAATCGATCCAAGTATACTGCCCTGTGGGACACCGCGTTGTATATCCTTCATTCCTGAGCGTATATCACCCACTCTTACACTCTGATAACGATTGACCAAGTATGACGCGAACCACTCACAGCTGACGTGATCCAAGAACAGCATCAGCATCATCATCCCTTTATCTGAAGCAGAACTAGCATCATTTAAAACTCTTAGTAGTGCTGTTTGAGTTCCATAGCCATATCGAAAACAAGATTAAAAACAAGGCAATGTATTATTCAATTCCAAATATGGAACTAATTGGTCAGCTACAATTTTCTCTAATAATTTTGCTAGAGTGAGCGAAACACTTACGGGTCTCAAATCACCAAAGCAACCCGGACGTAAGACCTTGGGAATAGGTATGACCAATGAGTGCTTTCAAATTTGTCTCACTACACTGTTACCAAGATAAATATTAATTATACCACAAACTTCACTTACACAATGAGGCAAAACCAGCTTCAGCATCTTAAGGTTTATACCGTCAGCTCCATTAGCATTTGTTTCAATTGATTTCACTTTCTTTGAGATAGCCTCATCGTCAACTTTGGCGAATGAAAAGGAAATATTGAAGTTGAATCGGTTCTCATTGAAAAGGTCCACCAAATTCTCACTCACATCAAAACCAGCACCTACACTCAAGAGATACTCATTCAGCTCATCCACGTCCCAGCCTAGATGAGAAAGATCATGATCTTCTGAATGACTTCCAAAGTTTCTTTCCCATTAACTAAGTTTTCTCCATTTTTGTTTGAAGTCTTTTTTACACTGCCTTATTTCGAATTCGTGTAAGCTGCTCTCTCACTCTTTATTTCCTTTTCAAGAAGATTTCGTATATCTATCTATCTATCTTCTTTCAACCTTAGATGTTCAAGTGCAATGTTCAAATTTCTTCCTCTTTCTGAAAAATCTTCTGTTTTTTTGGCATTTGTCCGCTGGCTTGTTAAAGGTCGTCATATTCTGTAACTGGGCCATGATCAGTAGATAGTTTTAGTTTGAATTTTCATTAACTTCTTTGCAGTTTGGGCAGAATTTATGTTCGCTGCTGCAGTCCTCAGTAGGGTGAACTTCACTACCACAATTGAAACATACCTCCTCTTTGTCACAGTCCTTGGCAACGTGATGATATTCTGCACATTTGTAGCATCTCAGTAGGTTTAGGCACTCAAACACAGATTGACTTATCTATATATAGAACTAACAAATCCATGGTTTCACTGTAAGTAGATAAATTGCATTCTAATATGGCGTTATAATTTTCATGGCTTCTTAGTAGCGATAATTTTTATTTCATTCGTTTTGGGTATTTGGTCGCTCTGGTTGATAACAGTTTCTTCTAGCTCTTCTTCATTATTGGATTATCTCATGCCATTCACTCTCACTCATGGTTTTTGTCTCTCTGGTAAAATAGTGTTGTACCTAACACCTACCTTAGTTAATTAAATTAATTACTATTTCTCTATCCCTATTTTTCTTGCAGACTATTTCGAGTCCACCATTGTTTATCGTTTTGATGTTTGAAATACCTATCTTCAACTCAACTGGTTTTATGCTTTTCTTGATATCCTCTCTAGTATCGGCGCTGTTTTGTGTCGTATTCGGTTTAACAACGATCACATTTTTGAAGTTTCCCACAACTTTGGAGTAGCTAGATTTTTGTGGTGCGCTCTCAGGTTCTATTTTTCCCTCAGTGACAATCTGCTTCAATTCTTGTAACGATGCACGGACTCCGCCCGATGTTCCCTCGATTTCTATCAGTTTCCTTTCAAATATAGTTTTACGACCCTAAGTAAAATCATTCATTACATTTTGGAATTTATCGCCCATTTCTTTTTGAAGAGCTTTAAGTACCTCTACAACTTGTTGATGTATAACACTCGGTGTAATATTCCGCTTTTCTTTCAATGCATTCAATTCTTCAGTTAATTTTTTATTTGATTCCATTAATACATTCATATATTTGTCCTCAAAAATGGAAAGGCACATATCGCATTTTAACTTGAGTATTCTGTTAGCAACAGTCAAACATCTTACCTCTGTAGAAGATAAATGCTGATACTTTTGGCAAAACACTCTTTTACAGTAATCGCAGGGGTAATGAGTTTGCGAATCGCGATCTTTTACATCTGGATCATTCTTGCTTTTGCACTTTATACATGCCATTATACGTAAAGTGAGGAACAGTACGGCACTGGCGGAAAAGATGTTACGTTTAATTCACAAATAAGAGTTGGGTGGTTGCAGCGTTGATCGTAGAGGATATGATGTTCGTCTCTTGCGCAGAGTTATCTGGGTTCAACCCTCACAAAGTCGGTGCGATTTTTCGGATTCTAGGAATCGCTTGAGGAGGAAATGTGAAGCCGTCGGTCCTGTCTAACAGAGATTTGTTGGAGATTAAAGATCCCTTCCGTCGACACGAGAGGGGTCCGGCAAAATTCCCGGGTTAGTGAGGTGACAGAATTCCCCGGCGTGTCATTGGCGGAAAGGCGGCAATAGAGCACGTTAAAGGAATAACAAACAAACAAACAGATGATCTAGCACTAGTCTACGGTGTTATCATAGTTCTTGCCGGATTCGTTTTTTTTCACTTTGATAAATTCCTGATTTAGATTTATTGACCCTCTCTTCTCAAATACAAATTCGCGGAAATAGTGAAAACAAAATACATTTCTTAATAATTTCTTCCAGATCATCACGAAGAATGACATTTAACGTACAATTCGGCACCATCTTCAAATTTCAATTCCCAATATTTCCCTCTAGTTTTTCAAATTCAAATGAGAGACATAGATTTCGAGAATATCCTAACCAAAAGTTTAAAAATATCAGCCGGGTAATATTTCTACATTTTCGAAACACATACCGAAATAAACGTACTGTACACCACTTCAACAAAACTCCATCGACAAACTCGACGCGCGTTTCGCCTACTAAGTTGGCATCATCAAGAGATAAAACGAGGGCAGTTCAAAATGATGTAGACGAACGCTTTAGATGTATGTATGTATGTTTTGAAGTTCGCGGATGGAGTATCTGATACCTGGGTCCCTTACGAGCAGTATGCTATAGTTTTCGTCGCGAACGCATGTTTCACACGAGTGCTGCTACCATTAGTGAATGCCCAGTGCCAAGTACCGTTACATATCGTTTTTAATTTGAGAGGGTTAGAAAAGCATGGACATCTGAGTTTGCAAAAATAGTTCGGTAGAGAGTCCCTGAATTTGGTTGTTGTGTTCAAATGGCTGATCTGGTCATCAGTATTGCTAGTGCAGAGTCTATCATCTACCAACACCTTCAATATCGTAAAATAACGGTACGATGTGTTCCCAATTTGTTGAGTGGAAGTTTGTCGCCGCTTGCTGACGCGAGGCAGAAGGGAGTGGTTTTTCAACACAAATCTTCATTACAGACGAGACAGGGTTACACTATTACACTCCCGAAAGCAAGTTGTCGTAGATGTAGAGGAAGGGGCACCAGTTAAAACGAAGACCAGGTCAGCGGGCACGGTTATGTGTAACGTGATCTGGAAACAGCATGCGAACTAATGGACTAAGGTTGAATAGAGGAAAAACACAGAGCCCTCTATTTAGAACGATGACTGGAAATGATGAGTCGCTCAGTCTGCTTGGTAGGATTCTTGATGGAGAGTTGAATTGGGATAGGTTTATTGATACACTCACTGGTGGATTGTCAACAGCAATTTCCACGGTTCGGCGTATGGAGCATATATCTTGTCACCATGTCTGTAAGCTAAAATACTAAGCTGATTTCCACTCTATAGCATCTTATGATATATTGGTGGGGGCCATAGTCCAAGTATCAAGAGAGTCTTCCTCAAACACAAAGATGTAGAGAGAGCCTTATGTGGAACATGCAGAACAACCAGTTACAGAGAACTATTCAAAGAGCAAGGTGTACTTACCATCCCATCGATCTTCATGCTCAATTGTGTTAAATATATACATAAAATAAAAGCAAATTCAGTAGAGGCGAACTTTTTTAGAGCAACAACACCAGAAGCTATAATCTCAGAATGCCATCGATTGCGAAGAACATAGATGGGCACTAACTACCATTGCGTTCAGTTGTATAATAAACTGCCAGATTCTATGAAAATCATGAATACTAGTCAATTCAACAGAAAAATCAAAAAACTTCTGATGATGTAAACCTATTATAGTATCGACGAGTTTTTAATAGTAGTTTTCGGACATATTGTGGTTTGGTTATTTTATCATTGTTCTGTACTTGCACTTTTTTCTTTTTTGTATTTTATTGTATTGTGTCGGTATTTCTATTTGATTTGAAACTAATTCCCACTTATGTGACATGCCATGTACTAGTATTGATGGTTATCAAAGAACTGAACTGAACTGAACTATATGTCGACTGTCTGTACACGTAACGTTCCCCTCAATGATGCATTCTACTCTAACCTACTGAAAACAAACGTGAACCCCAAGAAATTCTTTATTACTGGCATCAAAAAGCTTCCGGAGAGGTGGTACAATTATGTAACTAGTGGGAAGGAGTACCTGGACACACTGTGAATTTTTGTAAATTTTTTGGATGATAACAGTACGTGTCAGATCATTTATATCGATCACATTCGAATCCCCGCGTAGTACGCTAGATCTAATTCTACACGGCTCTTTCATTTATATTTAAACTATCTCTGCTACATCACTTTCGAGGAACAATCGTTCTCATAGGTCCAATACGCTGGTAGTGGGCGAGTCTAATCCAAAAAACCTGTAGAGTACACTGAATGGAATCAAACTTTTGTCCTTCTTCAATAGATGTTTGCATTCCATTGTTTGGTAACTTTCAGAAGCGTAGTGAAGTGTATTCACATTCTCAACATTTATCATCAAGTTTTCATTCTCGAAATCTATTCTATGGTCTTGTTCGAAATCACGTTGAATTACGCTAGATTTTTCTGTGCGTCCATATTTAAAATGTGCTTTCATGTTCTTTTCATCTGATGATCATGGATCCGTCAATTCGTCCGATATATTATCTTCTTGCAATGACAATTCAGATAAATTACTTACTGTTTTATCATCAATACCCCAGTTTCTATAGCCAGAAGATTTCCAGAGTTGACTCGATTTTCTCAACTGCTTTCTGCAGAAATCTCAATAATTGTTGATTGTTTTCATCTAATTCGATTTCATATAATAAGAATATCTCGTAAGCTTTTTAATTTGCAATGACTATTGAGTGTGTCTTCTCAAAATTGCTGAACGATATGGTCACTTCGTTATTACAAACGATACTATATTCACACAAAATTGACATTGATATGGGGTTACAAGATAAAATTAGGGAAAAAATATACAATTTTCGGTTTTTCATCGTGGATGAAAAAACTGAGTGCACATTTGATATACTTCTGAAAAGAACAAAAACTGTATCCAACGAAATGAATGTTGTGTTTGGTTCAATTTTGGAAAAACGAAAAATTGTTACTCAACCGTTGTTCGAAAAAGGAAATTTCCGCACATGTTTTGATTCTAGTAAATAAGTGCCTATAGAATGAATAAAAGAACACAGGAAAGAGGGTTCACTTTTCTCTATACACAATATTTCACATAGCTGCAGTACTAAAACGTTTATTTTCAGATAGTTCACCTTGAAAGAGAACAAAATATCACCTACCTTCAGTAATCAAATAAAACAACTTCCATTTTCTAGTGACACTCAAAATTCGAAAAATCCACTGCGTTCTGCATTTATCTTGGTATTATTTTGAGGAAACCAGAACCCATATTTAAATTTATTTGTTGCAAATTGGGACAAGATTCATTTACATTCATTCGAGATCACTCCGTTTCAACCTCGGTGAAATTTCCCATTTCCAGGCGGCTGATTTTCCGGTGATTCTCTCTTCTAACAAGCTTTTTGGAAATTCTTAGATCGTATTTAATTCATTCATGTCTCTCCATAATAATAAGGAATTCGGGCCTTCATTCTAATAATGAGAAAATTTTAATTACTCAAGAAACTTTCCTCGATTTGTGATGAGGGTTGAACCTGTCCAAATGTTTCAACTGAAATAAATGAAGCACCATTAGATTATTTTTTAACAACAATCTCAAAAGCGTTTGTTTACCTGAAAAATTAAGGACTTAGTTTTAAATATGGAGAAACGCCAAAACCCTGAAGGACTTTCTTTTACTCTTTGTGATTATTTCTTACCAACTTTATACTCAGAGAGAGTGAGGAGCTTAACACGATTTTTTCTTCATTTCCAGAAGTTCATTCTATTTATAGGGAAAAAGAGTCAATAAACCTTGCGATATATGCACTTTTATTAGTCACACCGTTACAAGCATGGATTACAACTGCAATCCACTCAGGTTAGATCAGACTGATTGGTTCGATAAAAAAAAAGAGAAAATGGTATTAGTTGCTCCCAATAATTCAGAATTTAGGGGACCGTTAAAATGATACGAATTTCTATTCTTCGATCAAAATTAAACTAATGAGAAAGTAGCAAAACTTTATTAACTACGAAATCTTGCCCTACCTTTATAGTCATCAACTCACTGCGCAATTTGTCATTAGATAATTTTGCTGGACAGATGGAAATTTTCAACATCCTCATCATCCTATGATTTCATCATCAGAGAGCAACTCATGAGCAGGAATTCATTAGTGATAACATTATCATTTATTTTCGGAAACCTTGACACCATTTTATTTTCTTCCCTAAAAAGATTCGGCTACCATTCCCACCAAATCGAAGAGTCGCTACTAGGATGACTTTCGATAGCATGAAAAGAACTTCGGAGAGTAAAGTGAGTTTAACTCTAAGCTGTTAGCAAGCAAGTAGAAAAAAAGTTATAGGGTGCCACAATATTTGGTTTACTTCGTAGTAGTAGGTTGCCAAATGTATAAAAGAAAAAAGAAAGAAAGAAAGAAATTTATTCACTTACCAGTTAAAACGTTATACAATGTAATAAGTACAAATCTGTGAATCAATGTGGTGAGGTACTGTGGACCTGTCATCTAAAATACAATTTTGTGTAAGACTCGATCACACTCAAAAAAATTAATGAATATTGTAATTTCAAAAATATCATATCTTAATTTTCTCAAATGGAAAATCCTGTATTTTATTATTCATGTCAAAGCACAAAATATTGTGCCATATTTTTGGAGAAGTAACCTTATCTTTATCTTCGACCATTTTCGTAATAGAAAAAACAAATAATAAAATCAGAGGTTGCGATAGAAGAGTTCATTAGTACATATCATCATACCCGATCAGATAAATGGAGATATTTTAAGGTAATTGTGTATGAAATAAGTAATAGATTGGATTTTGGTGAGATGATCTACAAGGTGTTAAACTATTTCGATAAGTGTTCGAAATGTTGCCTGTTTCTTTGTAGACACAACTCAATCCTTTTGAGGAAAGACCATTTAACTCTCGACAACATTTGCGGATTAACTGACTGAAAGGCGTCGACTATTCTCTGTGTCATATCTAACTGTGTTGTAGAAGTAATCTGGTAAACGATGCCCTTAATATAACCCTATAAGAAAAAAATCTAGATTTGTGAGGTCCAGAGACCTAGGTGGCCATCTAACAGGACCACCATGTCCTATGCATTTGTTTGGAAATGATTCAAATGCTCCCTAACCTGATGTGAGTAATGTGCCGGTGCTCCATCCTGTTGAAACCACAAATCTTGTGTTATATGTTCTGGTACATCAGCAAGTAACATTGGTAGATGATTTTGCAGAAAATCTAAATACATTTTACTATTGGGGTGCCAGTCGAAAAAGACCAGCCCAATTAGATATCCATCTACTATAGCGGCCCGTACATTCAAGGACCAACGACGCTGGTGATCTATTTGTCTCATGAGGTGTGGATTATCCGTGGCGTAATATTGAAAGTTGTGCCTGTTAACATTCGCATTTTTGTGGAAAGTTGCCTCGTCCGAGAAAAGAACTCTGCTAAAAATAGTTGGATTTTCCGCAACTTTGTCTCTTGCCCAATTGCAAAAATTGATTCGATTTTCATAGTCTTGATTGTTCAGTTCCTCGTGAGGCTGTACATGATATGCATGAAATTTATTCCCTTTCAAGATTCTCTGGAAGATAGTTTGACTCATGTCGGTTAACTGAGAAATCTCTCTTTGGCTTGTGTATGGGTCCTCTGTCACTGTCAACAAAACTGATATCTGGTTGTCTTCAGCTGTAGCAGTTATTGGTTTTTCATGTTTTTTGTAAGCGATGTTGCCCGTTTCGATAAATCTAAATAGAAGTTTTTCAAAGCATCTTGCATCAGGATGCCTCTTATCAGGAAACCTTTGTGCATAAACTCTACTTGCCAACAAAGAACTTCTATTACTTTTACCCAAAATGAAAATCATATCAACCATTTCTTCTTTGGATAACTTCATGAAAGTCAATTGAGAAAATTGGGTTCAAATCTCAATTTAACAATGTTTAATAACGAAACACTGATGAGTTCGCCATGTAAAATGCAGAATGTGATATGTCCAGATCATCAAAATTTTTACAAATAATCTGATATTTCGAAAATAATATAAGATATAAATAAGGTTACTTCTACAAAAATATAGCACAATATTTTATGCCTTGACATAAACTATAAAATATAGGGTATTCCATCTGAAAAAATCAAGATATGATATTTTTTCAAAATTTCAATATTTAATAATTATTTTGAGCCACTCCTGTATAAAATGAGGATAATCTATTTCAATTCATCATTAAAGCTATCATTGGGCAATGAGAAAACGAAAGGAAAAAACTATTCATCCTCTCTGGCCGAAGGAGCATGCGATGATGTGAGTCTATTTTCATGAATTTTTACGGAAAAAAAAATATTTTGATGAAACTACTCACCAAAAAACTTATTATCTAAAGACATTATAGCACAATTTAGGCCGCTCCTGCATCTTGAACAAAAAAGTGGTCTTCCAATCTGAAAACCCCAAGATTGTTTCATAGAAAATTGGGACACCCTGTTTACTGCTAAATAAGTTGCTGAAGTGAGTCTTACTTTCTAAATACAATACCGTTCGAACAAAAATGAAATCTTCAAGAGTGTACGAGCTGCAGAGCACCGCGTCACTGGTGAATCACCCAGTAAAAATCTGCCTTTGTGTTATACTCTTGAAGGTTGAAATTATGAGTATGATTATGATGATTATGAGTATGATTATGAGAAAGTACAAGATAAAAAGATTTGTTCGGAGGGGGCTCTCATCACCAGGTTTTTTCAATCTGTAATGACGAGGAAGAATTCCGACTGAAGACGGATGGGGTGAAGGCAACGAAAGAGGTGACTAGTTTATCCCTATTACATCTTAATAAATAGTGGTTGGGGGATAAATCCAATCTATTTGAAGTTTTTCTCTTGATTATAATATCTCTGATGTTGTATGTGTTTCGGAGCACGTTTTTAGTGAGTAACGAGTAAACTGCTTATCTATTGATGGGTGCTATACTATGTCAGTGTTTGGTCGTGAAATATTGCAGCATGGTGGCGTTGCAGTCCTGTATAAGAAATAAAAATCTTGTACCTCTCGATGGTATTTGTGGATCTTATACTGATGAGCTTCATTGTGACGTTACAGGTGTTAAACTTGTTGATTTTAATATATATGTACTGTGTTTTTACAGATCCCCTTCTGGTGTTTTGAAAGATTTTTATTCATACTTGCATCTATTTTGAAGAAACTCAAGTCTACTGATAAATTATTCTTGTGTGGTGATTTCAACGTTCACTTTAATGTTTCAGATATGTTTTCGGAATTGTTTTGCTATCTTCTCAACTCCTTTGGTTTCCACAAAAAAGTTTTTGAGCCTACACGAGGCCCATACTGTGTTTATAACCAAGATGAGAAAAAGAAAAGCAGATATGTCGCAAAAATTCACATCAGACATATGAGCTCAGAACTATACAAATCACTTTCAGACTCAGGTATAGGTTCTCTGTTAGGAGACCAAAGATGAAAGCTAATGATACTGCATTTTTGCAACTTACTTACGCTCTAAAAATTATGTGGAGTTTTATCAATTCCAAGAGAAAATCTAATTTTAAAATTGAATCTTCTATATCTGCAGAGACATTTAGTAATCACATTCAAGTTCCCTATAGTGTAATAGATAGTCTTGGACCACAGATTCATACTTCTGATGAGTTATCCTAAAAAGTGATATCTTCTGAATTATCTTTGTCATTTAAAGAGGTTACTTTTTCGGACGCTAGGAATGCAATCAACTCATTGAAAAGTAGCAAATCACTTGATTTTTATGATTTAGCAGCTATACTATTGAAGCGTAATATAAATATTATTATGTATCCACTTACATATTCGATGAATAATTGTATCAGAGAGAGGACCTATCTGGATTTTCTGAAGTTATCCAAAATTATCCCTGCTTTTAAAAAGGGAGATTCTGATTTCACGAACTATCGGCCAATCTTATTGGTTTCAGTGTTTTCTAAGGTTTTAGAAAAAGTGTTCAGTGATCAGATAGTGAAGTATTTTTAAAATAATCTGCTTCTTTTCCCAAATCAGTTTCGATTCAGGAAAGTCCAAAGCCTGGCATATGCGGTTGTGGAGTTCACTAATAACACATTACATTGTTTTGAATTGGGAATGTATTCTCTTTCATTGTTTTTGGCCTCAGCAAGGCCTTTAACTGTGTGGTTCACTTAGTTCTGATGCAGAAGATTGGTTGGTATGAATTTGATACAAGTATCAGGAAAATAATATCATCATTTCTGACTGATAGATGGCTGACAGTTTGTGTAGATGGCAGATATTCGGGTAGAGAGAGTGTCACTGTTGGGGTACCACAGGGTTCAGTGATGGACCCATTATTGTTTCTTATTTTCATTAATGCTTTCCTAGATAACCTGAGTGGCTGTTTAAACATTCTCTTTGCGGATGTTACAACAGTATCGGTGCCCTGTTCTGATCTGGTGGAAGCTCAGGATCTGTTTGAGCGGTTGGAGTCGAGGGCAATGTTTTGCTGGTAACCTACTTTCTACGAATAATGATAAAACTGAAAGAGCCGTCTTCGGTATGAGACCTCTTGAGAAATCTTCTGTTCGTTTTTTGGGTGTACATTTGGACGCACGTTTCATATGGAGTGTCCACTGTGGCTTTCTTTCTAAAAAGCATAATAAAACTTTATTTTTCATGAGAAGTTTGTCAATATATTTATCTAATTGAGTTCTTGTAACAGCGTATTTTGCTTCATCTAAAGGACACTTAAAGTATGGTATCCTCGTGTGGGACAATTGTAGCGATATTAATCGTATTTTCGGAATTTAACGACATATAGTGAGGATTGTTGGTGGGTTGGGCTATAGAGAGTGCTGTAGAAATCCCTTCAAAGAACTGAACATCCTTACTTTTCCAAGTCTATTTGTAATGGAATGTCTTCTATATGAGAATAAAAACCAACAATCAGTAACTTTGAATAATCAAGTCCAATCACATAATACCAGAAACAAGGACCAAATTCATATTCCATTCTATAGGTTGCGAAGGTCGCGGAATGGTTCCAATTTTCTGTGTTTTAAATTTTATAACTTACTGCTTATTAAGTTTCGCGAACTGTCTGTACTATCTTCTGAATGTTAAATTCGCAGTTTTTCAATGAAAGAGTGCTAATACAGACTTGATGATTTCAACTCTCTCAATTTTCACAGTATGGCAATCTGAATAATTAATTTTCTGGATGTCTGTTTACTTATTGACAGGTGTAAATACTTTTTTATGCAAACACCAAACAAAAAAATATGCTATTCTTTTAACGAATCGACATGTTTCCTGGTGAAACTCAATCGGGATTTTTGATGTACTGCAATTAGAGCTGGGCCTCGAGCTGCAACATGAGGCCTCAAACTAAATTCCTTTGAACGTTGTTGCATCTGTTCAGTGCTAATTTGCACCCTACTGTACTGTCAAAGCTGCATTTCAAGGTGCCTAGCAGTAACGAACCATTATATCAAAGAGATTCTTTAATAACTGATCATTCTGGAAATCGATGAATGGACAGCTAAAGTTTTTGGGCCTATTCAGGTAAAAGTCTAATCTAATTCACCTAGCATCACTGCTTTAGCACACTGTTATTATCCAGAACCAAAAATTCATGATTCGCTTTGCATAGCTACCAACGATCAAAACTTTCAAGAATAACAATCCTTACTCGCTAAAATTAATCAAAAGCTGCCGTTATCAAGATGTGGTGGTTTCTTGCAATATCAGAATTCATTTTTTTAATTTTTTTTTGCACAAGAGGAACTATTCAACAGGAAGAACTCAGCGTGTTTGGTGGAAAGGTGATTTCTCGGAGAAGGAGACTGTAAATTTTGGTGTGCCGCAAGGATCCATTCTGGGACATTCGATGTTCATCATATTTATCAATATGAACATAAATTTGAATAATAATAGCGATATATATGCTGAAACGTTCCTGTTTGCAGACGAGACACAGTATTTCATTAGGGCATCGAACACAAATTACCTGAGTCAATTGAGGAAGGGTATACTCGACAGATCTGATGAATGGTTTCAGAGTAACTCATTCCAAGTGAATGACAGTAAGACTCAATCCATCACTTTTGGAGCAAATAGCGCCCGAGGATCCACTGTGACATTCCTGGGAGTACACTTAGACCCTAGATTATCATGGGAGAAGCACATTGAGGTGACTAGGAGGCTCTGCGGCCATTTTTTCACTAAGGGCAGTGAAGAGAGTGTGTATTTATGAAGCAGCATTAACAACGTACTTTGCAAATTTCCATTCTCTACTTTCATACGATATACTTCTTTGGGGAGTCTCAACGCATGCTGCTGATCTTCTACTGCATCAAAATAAAGCAATAAGACTCCTCCTTGGTTTAAGACCGACATATACCTGCAAAGATGCCTTCAAGAAACTGAAAATATCTATATATGTGAGTGCACTTTTTATGTACATACCAACAAAGAAAAATTCAATGGCAAATTTCATGAATATAACACCCGGAGAGACTACTTCAGTATCCCTCATCATAACAGGACAATGTTGAAGCGAGGAGTCAACTTTTGGGGGTCTGAATTGTATAAGCATTTGCCTGAGAGGATGAAGATTACAACAGCTAGAGGATTCAAGAATAAAGTTGAAAAGCTACTATTAAATGAAACAGTTTATAGTATAAAATAATTTATGGAAACCTCATATTTATATGTATGTTAAATTTTTCATCTTTTTTCTAACATGACATGTGAATTTATTCTCTTCAATATATTTCACTTTCACATGTGCGCCAAGAAAAAACATCGAACTTTGTTGGACATATCTGAAAAAAAAAATGTGTTAATAATTAGTTGTCTACCAAAAACAAAATTTGCACCATTGAAATTATGCGTTAATTTCTTGACGTAGTGCATTCGAAAATATCGACTTCTTCCGTATCACTTATAGATGAAAAAAGATATCATTTTCTCTTCGTCGGACATAATAAATTAATTAAATCATTACCATTCACTTCTACCGCGAAAGCAGAACTTTTAATGAAAATATGTGTCCATTTTAGACTCTATATCGATTTTGTAAGTTGATTTTTCAGAATGCAAACATAAATAGTTTGATCTTTTGAAAATATACAAATCTTCAATTCCATTTTTTTCTCTGTGAGCTAGTATTCTTGTCTTGATAAACGGTCTGCTTCAATTTCATGAATTTTTTTTGGGTTATGGACAACAGCGATCCTATGGAGCAAAACGCTACCTTTGGTTTTGCGACCCCATTTTCATTTTTAATTGAGATTTTCTAGAAGTTCATATAACTATATGTTTGACCATACAGGGTGCTTCAACGAAAACTAAACAGAGGCTATATCTACCAAGATATCCATTTCTGATCAAAACGCAAAAACAGGTCAATTTTTGTTTCGAGCGGGGGTTGCAATCCTTGAACACTTTGAATAGGGAAGATGGATCGAGTGATAACTCAAAAGAAAGGTGGTATATTTATCTACATCGCCTTGAATGAATTTTCATTTTTAATTCAAAACTGTAAAAGATACAGGGTGAGCAACTGAAAGATAAGGAAGACTATTTCCCTGAGACTATTCAAGTTTCAGTGAGGTAAAATGGAACAGATCCATGCTAATCAATGGCAGTCATCATCAAGTACCATCCTCATCTCGAATTTCAACCCCTGGAGCAGGAGTGACAACCCTTGAAAATTTGGAAGAGGGTAAATGGGTCGAGTGATAACTCTAAAGAAAGGTATTATCTTTGTCTGAATTCCCGTGAAACAATTCTCATTTTTGATTGAAAACTGTAGGAGATACAGAGTGAGCCAAATAAAATAGAGAAGACTATCGCCCCAAGACTACTGGAGTATTAGTGCGAAAAACTGGAATAGATTCATTTTTGATCAAAAGCTGTGAATGGTGGAAGATGATAGCCTTTGATCTGGAATGAATCTGTTCAATTTTTTTGCACTAATACTTGGATAGCTCAGGGCGATAGATAGTCTCTTATATTTTTCAGTAGCTCACTCTGTATTTTCTACAGTTTTCAATCAAAAATGAAAATTCGTTCACGGGGATGCAGACAAAGATAATACCTTTCTTTCAAGGTATCACTCGACCCATCTATCCCCTTCCAAATTTTCAAGGGTGGTCACCCCTGCTCTAGTGGTTGAAATTCAAGACAAGGATGGTACTTGATGATGACTGCCATTGATCAGCATGTCTCTGTTCCATTTTACTTCACTGAAACTTGAATAGTCTCAGGGAAATAGTCTTTCCTATCTTTCAGTTGCTCACCCTGTATCTTTGACAGTTTTCAATTAAAGATTGAAATTCGTTCAAGGCAATGTAACCAAAGATACCACCTTTATTTTGAGTCATCACTCGACCCATCCCTTTCCAAAATATTCAAGGATTGCAACTCCCGCTTAAGGGGTTGATATTTCAAGCAAGTTTTCTATCCCAAAAGATGTCCTCCTCGAAACAAAAAATGACCTGTTTTTGCGTTTTGATCAGAAATGAATATCTTGGTAGGTATAGCCTCTGTTTAGTTTTCGTTGAAGCACCCTGTATATTACCATTCGACGGAATTGCATACTCATAGAATTTTACCATTCCAAAAATCGTTCAACTCGCAAAAATAATTTTTTAGATATATATAACTATATTCAACGTTGCATAATTTCAGCGATATCATTATCAACTCAACAATTGGTCACTTTCTTTCTCAAATTAAAACGTGTCTGATCCGAACCTGTCTTCACCGAGCTCCATACTGTAAGAATGCGTTATTACAAAATTCAGAAGAAAATTATCCAGGATAAAAGTATATATATTCATGAATAAATAACATACTAACTGATTTTGAGTTGGAGACGAAATGTCACAATTCCCTGCAGCCCAGACTGAACCCTCTTAATTTTTTATAGGGTTGTTTGAAAAGTCCGGTTCACTTGAATAAACCAGTGACGATAATCCTGCCCCACAGTCTCTGCCGTTTGTTACATTAGAGGCTTCACCAAGCCTATAAATAACTCATAGAGAGGAACTTTAAAATTTCCTGGCTTGATTTGCAGAATGATTGCTTGCTTTCATGTGCAATTTTAAACAACATGCCGGTGTGCGTGTTCGCTTGCACTCTAGCCTGGTTATATTTCTATTGTCCCATAAACAATGAATATACGTTGTACAAAGTAGTTTTATGATCTCATTGTAATCGCTAATTTGATGGGTCCGGTTCACAACTGATATAATACACTCGGGGGCAAAATTAGTGGAACACTCGAAAATTTAACCAAATTCGAAGTCCGATATTTTTCCTAATTCTCAACCGATTTAGATGATTTTTTCGGCAAGTTATAGATCAACTCTTCTTTGTAGAAATTATAAGGAAAAACAAAAAAAATTTGAAAAAAATTTTATACGGGGGCAAAACTAAAAGTGTTTTATTTGTCAAAAATTCGTAACACCCTGTGGAATTTCGTGGCCCGAGTTGAAACATACAATATCATGGTCTGTCAATACATATCCTCCTACAGTAACGCCCTTCTTGTTTTATGCATTTATCTCTATTTTTACAAGAGATATCCAATTTGAAGCGAAAAGTCACAAATTTCAAGAATTTATTTTTAATCTTGCGTAGGTGCATAACATCGGAGGTTAGCCAAAAAAAATTCAAAACTAGAGAAGCGGAAATCTAACGAAATGGACATTTTTGAAATTCACTGGCCAATTTCACGCTCCGGGAGAACTCGAAGTACACTGGAAAAATCGTTGATTTTGCACATTTATTTTTGAATTTTTTTGTGTGACACTCTATAATAATTATCGTTCCTGTCCAAAATTGAGAGCAGGTGTGTATCCTGGCGATACACTCGTGAAATGAAATGAACATGTTGAGAAAAATGTTCATGATGACCCACAAAAAAAAAACATTTGATTTTAGTAGCGAGTATGACCCCCCTGAGCTCTTATTACAGCGCGCATGCGATTTTGCATACTCCCAATGATGTTGTCTATCATCTGTTGAGGTATGTTGTCCCACTCTTCCACCAAAGCCAATGTCAGCTTTTCAACGTTGCCTGGATTCCGTTGTCGAACCCTTCTTCCAAGAATGTCCCAAACGTGTTCGATCGGGTTTAAATCCGGTGACCGCGACGGCCAGTCCATTCGTGTGATCCCAACTTCATTGAGATATTCTATCACTATGCGCGCAGTATGAGGGCGCGCGTTATCGTGCATAAAAAGGAAATTTTCCCCTATGTAAGGAGCAAAAGGCACAACATGGGGCTCCAAGATTTCTGTTATATACCGATGGGCATTAAGTGATCCATTGTCAATAATCTCCAGTTCTGTTCATACTCCCAAGCATATGCCACGCCATATCATAACTGACCCTCCACCGTATTGCTCAGTTCCTGCGAAGTTCGCTTGATTGTACCGTTCCCCTCGATGCCTCCATATTCTATCTCTACCATCCACGAAATTCACACAATATCGACTCTCATCACTAAATAAAACTCGTCTTCACTGATTGATTGTCCATGCTGCATGCTCCCTAGCAAACGCCAATCTTGCTACCCGATGGTCTCTATCGAGTCTTGGTGATCTTGCTTGCGCGTATGATCTCAGAACAACTTCATTTAATCGTCTTCTGACTGTCCTCACACTGACGTTAATGTTATCTACTGCTTGTAAAAGGTTACGTGCCTGAACAGCAGTAAGACGAGGATTTCTTTTGGTTTGATTGACGATGAAACGGTCATGTATAGCGCGGGTTGCCCGATTTCTTCCTTGTCCTCGCCTCCTCACGTACAATCCAGTTTCCCTGTAACGTCGGTAGATTCGATGGATAACCGACGTCGAGACACCCAACAAGGTACCGACTGAGCGGTAGGTGCGCCCTTCCTCGATCAACGTAACTGCCCTTGCTACTGAGGTTGGTGGTAAATCTCTCATTCTGAATAAAAAATTCCGTTTCGAATCGTAAACAGTAAAAGAATCACAAAGCACCGCAACCGATCGAATTTGTATCAAATCAAAGAATGGAAAACTCTCATTCTTTAAACATGTGCAAATGTGGTCATATACAAAAAAACGTGTGTTGTATTTCATATTTTATAAAAAAAGGTGTGCACATGTGTAAATGAAAAGTTTTATTAATGGTCCAAGAATTCGGTTGTGTATTTTAATACCTTCCGACTGTTATCTCCTATGAATTCCTAATTTTCACCAAATTAACCAAATTGTCATCAATAACTAATGCAATTCGAACATAAAAATTGCGAACTACAATTTCGACACGCCTGAGTGATAATAAGAAAATTCCAGATTGATAGACGAATTTTAATGACAATTTCGTGATTCAATGGAATTTCTCCAAAATGGTGATTTTCCACTTGAAATGAAATATATTTTGCAAAAATAGAGATAAACGCATGAAACAAGAAGGGCGTTACTGTAGGAAGATGTGTCTTGACAGACCATGATATTGTACGTTTCAACTCAGAGCACGAAATTCCACAGGGTATTACGAATTTTTGACAAAAAAAACACTTTTATTTTTGCCCCCGTATAAAATTTTTTTCATATTTTTTTTGTTTTCTCTTATAATTTCTACAAAGCAGAAGAGTTGATCTATAACTTGCCGAACAAATCATCTAAATCGGTTGAGAATTAGGAAAAATATCGAACTTCGAATTTGGTTAAGTTTTCGAGTGTTCCGCTAATTTTGCCTCCGAGTGTAGTTCGAACCGGAATTTACTCTTGAAAAAGCTCATAAAGATGTAGGCGATACCTGATTGAATTCGGAACGACGATTAGAAATAAATATTTGAATGTTTGATAAGGCATAAGGAATTCTCAAAGTTATTGGCAAACCAAGATTCGGCAGAGCCTACAGGCAGAGAAAGATTTCACTTTCCAGTCTGGGGAATCATCTGAGCTGAGGCATAATATAGACTTTAGTGAGTTAATCAACTTTCAAGGCCTTGAAAGGAAGAGAAAACTTTTCAAACAAAGATTCTCAATTATGATATTCCTAAGAAAATTATGAAATTCGCATATCATGTATGGTTTCAACCATTCCCGAGATGATATCCTCCACCTTCGGATTACTTCTCGTTGATATAGAAAACTTAAATTTGGAGGAAACGATGTCACACGGCTCGTATAAAGGAAAACCCTGTAAATTTTTCAAACACCAAAAGAAATTTGTGTTAATAAACCCATTCGCCGTTTCTCAGGAATGCGTTGAGCTATCATATTGATCTTCATACCCAATACTAAGGTTTTTTAACTATTTACCTTTATAACTTATAGGGAATACACAAAAATATCAATTGAGATTGATTAAGATCTGCAACTTAGAATTATGACATTTGATCTCAACCAAGGCCATTTATCTCATGATAATAAGATATTAAACTGGTATTCTACTATCATAAGAGTTTATTGAAAATCAGGAATCCACTTGCGGTCTCTCGATCATCTTCAGTTGACAACAACTACTGAACTAAAGTTGAAATACGGGTAGATACGAAATCAATAAGGGTGCAACCAAGAGATAATGAATTAATTATGTTAGAAGCAGGTATTATAAAGATATCGAGTATGAACAAGCCCGGCCATACTGGTCGTTCAGAACATTATCTTTGTGGAAAGTTTGTTAGTTTAAGTAGATTCTAAGATTCTTAACTTTCGTCCTTTAGGCATTCTGTGAATATTTTTAAGTTTATCTATGGGTGGAAGGGGATGGCTATTTGCAATACAATGTGAAAGTAGATTCTTCGGTTCTCTGCTAATTGTAATCCGATTGATGCTCTTTGTATCTAGTTTTGAATGCACGACCAGTTTCACCTATAAGACGCCTTTACAATACATAAAGAACAACTTGTAAACTCCAGTATCGTCGAATCTATCAGTTTCATATTTACTATTGAAACATCCTTGAAAGAGTTTCATGTGGGTTTTGAAGTCTTCTTCTTCATGACATTTTGAAATGACATTTGAATTTTTTGCCCTGATAGGGCAATAATCTGTTATTGAAATGTATTTATCTGTATTAGTTGATTCTATTCGTGGGTGAATATTATAATATACTATTTGTGCTTATTGTAATCCGATTGATGCTCTTTGTAATCAGTTTTGAATGAACGACCAGTTTGACTAATATAGACGCCTTCACAATCCATACAGAACAACTTGTAATTTCCAGTATTGTCAAATCTATCAGTCTCATATTTACTATTGAAACATTCTTGAGAGTCTTGAAATCTTCTTTTCATGCTCTTTTGAAATGACATTTGCAATTTCTTCGCTGATAGGGCGATAATATGTTACTTACTGAAATGTAACTGTCTGTATTAATTGTTTCTTTTCGTGGGTAAATATTATGATATGCTATTTGTGTTTGTTTCTTTCTGATCATTCCGTTTATTAAATGTGAGAGATAACCATGGTTCTTAACTATTTCTTCAATAGTTACTCTTTCCTGGACCTATTTTTTCTGAATAATGGCAGGGAGAAACCCCTATGAATTATTGGATTAAACGCAGTGTATTTACGAGAACTTGGATGTGTTGAGTCATAAAAGATGCAAATATCAATGAAGGTCTGTTTTCGATGTATATCAAATTGAAAGTGTAATTCTTATGAGTGATTATTAGGTCTAAAAATTGGATGTGATAATTGACTCATCTGTTTATTTTGAATTTAATTTTAGGATCAATGCTATTGATGTAAGTTTAATATTGATCTAGTTGTCTAGCGGTTCCTTTGAAACATCCTAGAATATCATCTACAAATCTATACCGAAAATACGGGGAGTCCACGCGAGATAAGACATTAAAAGTATATGAAAAAAGGAATGACCGATTGGAAATTGATTTTTTTTTGTTGTCTTCAATATTGAAAACTAAGTTCAGAATATATTTTCAATGCTGTGGCACGGTTTTACCGGAATTTGACCATCTTTGTTATTTGAAATGGCAGAATGTATTTTTCAATTTTTTTTATTGTAGAAAATAAAATTTCGAACAATTTTTTCTCATTCCATTGCCACCTGCATCAACCGAAAGGAAAGTATGAAGTTTTCAATTGGAATTTTTGCATTGAGAAATAGAAAGAGATCAATACACGTTAAGAAATACCCCAGGAATATTTCAAAAAGTGCGTTATAATATGCGAAGAAGGACAGAGGCCTCTATTTTTCAAGGTGGAGGACACTTCCAGCAATTTATTTAGTTTTTAATTGTTCTTGTTTTCAGTTTGAAATTGAATAGGTATAAGTTGAGTCTCAGAAGACGAGCTATCAAAATAAAAGCAAATTTTGTGCATACCTATCGAGTATTTCCATCATTTTTTTTATTCAGTGAATAACATACATTACAAATAATACAAATTCAATAATTTTTCACTCGTAAATGGTTGGAGATACGAAAAATCAAAGGTGTCAAAAAAGTTTTTAAATTGAATGAAGACGACGAAAATTGATTGTACGCTCATCAGTGGCGTACTGCAAAAAGTTTGAAAGGGCAAAATAAAGACATGGCTCTGGAAAAGGAAACACCTTGTAGATTCTAGTTAAAATTTAGGACGTGTAATAATGGAGGTTGTAAAAAATAGCTTGCATTCCAAATTTGAGCTGACAATCTCAAAAACTGCAGGAGTTTTGAAGAAAAAAACATTTTTTTCCGGAAATTTCAACACCCTGTAGCTCCGTTACGAAGCTATTGCGGACCTATGTTTATTTGAACTTTTTTTCTTAAAATTGCACGTAGATTTACCCCCTCAAGTTGTGACATACTATTATGTAACTGTATTTTTGTGCAAACTTCATTTATTTTAGATTTTACAAGATTACTCATAAAAATGTCTGCAAATAAGGAATTGAGTGGGGATCCCATGGAGAGATTTGTTTAAAACGAAGCTTTGGCGGACCTATGTTTATAAAAACTTTTTTTCTTAAAATTGCACGTAGATTTCAAGCTGTGACATACTATTATGTAACTCCCTGTATATACTTGAATTTCTATTCCTGTTCGGAAAATTTTTTATGAAACATTTCTAAAACAAGTGTTTTTTCTCCGTTTTCAATTTTAAATTTAAAATTGTACAAGAACCCCAAAATTATGATTCGATTTAACAAACACTCTGTGTAGTGTAAAATAGATATACTGTAGACACAGAACAAGGCAGAATTTTATCCTTGAGAGATTTTTAGAGTAAAACCGGCGTACAAGAAACCACAAAAAGTAGATGTAACCCTTTTTAATCTCTGACCCTTCGCAATAAATTCGTTATACATGAAAGGCACTAGCTGTTTCATGACAGTTATTTGTTTGAGATGAATGAGTACCTTGTAAAAAACTTTTCTAAGAAAATATCATTCACAACTATTCTCGACGATCCAAAGTGCTCTGTCATTTCCCTTTCATGAATTTCTTGCTTTGTTGACCTACCTCATTCTCATCGGCATTGTTGACAGATCCTGACCAAATAAAAAACTAACAAGAGTCTGACGTTCGGTAGGAGATGAAACATAAAACGTCTCCGACAATGGCAATATCTCAAGAGTTATTTTACAGACGCTTATTACGACCATGCCATAACTCTTAACGGGCTTCATGAGAAAAATTAATTTGTGAGCACATTGTCGCGCAGCTGCGAGATTGTGAGATGTTGCAGTTTCAGAAAAGAATGTTCTGAATATAAAATTGGTGCTTAAATTGTCATTTCGTGATCGTGATACTAATTTTGAAGAAGATTATATAGAAACGACTATTCGTTGAATTCATTATGTGTTCTTGTTCATCACCGTTAGTTAGATCGATTTATTACTTTGCAGTCGTCCTTCATGTATAAAGGCCCTAATTGAAAGGGGTTTTTCAAATCTGCATTACTTCGTTATTCGAATTGCTGGTCAAAAGAGCATGAATAATATTCATGAATTTGGAATACTCATTTATAAATTTATCGTAAGCTACAATTGGATAACTTTCGAAGTTTTATTCTGCTATCGCCTGGTTGAAGCGTCAAATCGGCCACCCATCTAACATAAAATAGACGTACAGACGGACTATCAATGATAAGGAGTCCGTTTGTACTGGAAATAGTTTTTATACTGTTTGTTTCAAGCTCGCCTATACATAAGTATTATTGAAATACGCAGTTTTATCAAGCCTACAATTGACTGGTTATTCAATCAATGTTTTCCAAGTGGCAATTTTCCATCGTCAATTGGTAGCGGTTCTGGGGACAGATTGGTGCAATGGTGTCATGGAGCACCTGGTTTTGTACCTTTGTGTACCTCTCAACTCAATCGCACTAAGGAACCTTAAACTTGGCACGACTTTGTCTAGATTTCAATACATTTTAGAGATAAACGAGCTCCATCGAGACTTGGCTACTTTTTTACGAAATGTTTTTGGTGGGATTTCACTTATTTTGTAGAAACATGATTATATTGATGTATTTTATTATATTTTCCTATTTGACAACTTTCTTTCTATTTAGGAGTAGTTTTTTTATTATTACAAATCTTTGTTTTTTTTTCTTTCCGATTCTGATTCTTGTGCATTAGCAACAGTTTTTGCATTGCCATTTCGCTATTTCTTTTTGTAAACCTGTAAGTATAAGTATAAAAGTCAGTCTAGTCTTATCCAGAGTTTTCATTTAATTTTATTTATGTGGGTATTAAAAGCAGAAGGGGAGGCATTCGACCAGTAGTGACTGTGGGACATTATAGGCTAGATTAAATTGAAAGATGTGTCGCACTACGCTGGATTTCTGCAATAACAGTCAATTTTTTGCAGCTGAGACCAGCTGAATGTTCTTCATCAGATACTTCAGACCTTCGATTTTTGACATCAAATAAAGCGGCCCACCAAGTTGAATATTTTTTGTAAGAGCGGTATGTTGATCTTCAATAGTTTGGTTGGGCTCTTGTGTTTTCTAATCAGGGTCACCAGGTACTCCACATCTTCGATTATCCTAGTTTTTATAGTTTTCCCTTCAAGTTGCCATTAAACCCTAACTCTTTATCAAATTTCAAATTTCTGAGTTTATGGGAAGTACTAGTTCTATTCTGATGATCATGAGTGAGTGAGTATATATATATATATATATATATATATATATATATATATATATATATATATATATATATATATATATATATATATATATATATATATATATATATATATGAGAGGATTTACAAGAGTTCGAATAATTGTATTTACAATAAATGCTTATATCTATAATTTTGGTGTGTCAGAGAAACACAAGTGTGAGCTCAGGAAATGTAAAACGGGAACCATACTATCTTGCGTATGATTCAATAAACGGGGAAAAAACCTGAGGAAAAAACTGGTTTCCCTTGCGCTATTGCACTAGAAATAGCTTGTCTGTTTATGTTGTGGTAGTGTCGTGTGTACATAAAGAATACCAAAGATTTTTCAGCTCAGCAGCTTCATTCTCTCATTGTTATCTTACACTCCATGATTTCCAGACGAAAGCAAGGCTGAAAGGAATGGGTTTGGGACAGGAATCTGTAACAATGGAAAAAAAACAGCAGAAAATTATTTCAATAATCATACCTGACACTTATATGTCTAAACTCACTCACTCAGCAAGCAAGGCCATTAAAAGGACTAAGGAGATAATCAAAGTACCTAACCTGGGATATTTCTTAATTCACGAAGATGTTCTTCCGTCGCAGTGTAAGTCTCCTGAAACATAATCAATTCTGTGTTCTTGCTTGCCAATTTTGAAGTATAATCGCAAAATCTTTTCAATATTCAAACTCAATAAAAACAATTCCCTCTACGTTCGACAGAGAGAGCCCCGATGGCCAGGTTCGATCTTCTAAGTGATGCCAATTATGATCTATAGATGTTCTAGAATCATTATGAACCCAATAATTTGGGTTGACATCCCCATATATTATTTCTTCGTGGATCTTGTTTAACTTAAAGAAAAATTTACGTGAGTGAGTGAGTGTCATAAATGCGAAACTTTGCTATCGCTTTACTTCGGAACTAAATGATCTATAGACTTGAAATTTTGAATTTCAAGTTTGTGATTATAGCTTACTGAATGACGGAAATTTCTGCCTTCTGGTCTCATCCAGAAGTTCTCAAACAGGGGCCTGAAAATGCAGCTAAAATTTTAACTCAATAAAGTGAAGTTCCTTCAAATGCTTAGATGAGTCTTTTCAACAGGAGTGATGTTAGATCCATACTACGCTTTGAATGTATTCTCTATGGAACTGCTTGCAAGTTCGTTTCGAAAAGAAGGCCTAGAAATTATATACCGGGTGTAATTGAAACAAAGGCCACCCCTGAAACTTTTTTTCTATTTGAAATATTTTGATAAAATTTGGGAGTCGGATAGCAAACAACATTTTAAATTCGATAGCATTAATATGTTTGCCTTTTCGTTTCCGGTTATGCCGGAAACGATACCAATTTTCAATTTTCAAATGGGACACCTTGTATTTTTTTGCTTATTTTATTTATTAATCATATAGAACAAGTAACTGTAAGTTACAAAATAAATGATGGATGAACGGGAAACCCCCTCTAGAAAAAGCAAAACAAATGAAATGAAAATAATCAATTGAATGAGCACTGTGATATCGAACAAAATTCAAGTGACCGAATCGCATTGATTGCTTTCCTTCTGAAGGTTCTAAAAGACACAGAAAAAAAAATCGAGGCAATGAACATTGTTCGCTAGAGTGAGAGAACGGTAGAGAAAAAAATTCGAAACAATAGCACCTATGCATTCGAACATTGAACAATGATGTGTGCCGTGTACGTCTTAATGGCAAATTAAAATCAATTATATTTAACAGATCTACAGTATGGTTCAAAATTCCAAACAAAAAGCACAGATCTGACACCTTCTGCCGGTTATCAAGAGCATCCAAGCTAAACATGTCACTCACAATATCAAGATTTATTTCTCCGTAAGTATGAACGGTAAACTAAATATCTTAAAAATCTTCTTTGGATCCTCTCCAGAGCATCGATATCACATATGAAGAAAGGGGACCCTATAATAGAACCATATTCCAAATTAGACCTTACGAGAGAACAGTACAGCATTTTGATAGTGTGAGGAGAGAATTCTTTCGAATTTCGCAGCACAAAACCAAGCATCTTAAATGATTTCGAACATATATGAACTTTAAAGTTCAATTGAGTGTCAATGCTGACTCCAAGATCTCGAATACTTGAGACCTGAACAATACTTCTAACACTAAAACTGTAGTTGAACTGACACGACTTAACAGATCTGTTAAATGAGATAACTCTACATTTATCGAAATATAATTTGAGGCAATTAATATCTATCCAACCTAGGAAAGCATCAATCTGAGATTGCAAAAATAATGAGTCGTGTATATTTTTTATGACTGAATACAACTTTAAATCTTCAGCAAACAAAAGAAATTTGACCAATATACAATCTTTAGCATCATTGACAAAGCGGTTGAAAAGCAGTGGCCCAAGGTGAGAACCCTGGGGCACACCGGATGTTACAAGAATCTCTCTAGAGTAAAAGTTTTTGTGTTTAACAATCTGTGCTCAACCATACAAAACATCAGCAAGCCATGAAACAGGGAACCTGATATTCCTAAAGCTTCAAGATTAAGTAACAATATATTATGATTGACGGTATCAAAAGCCTTGGAAAAAGATTAGTTATAATAGAACTGCCTTTACGGAACCCATTCTGCTCATTAATAATAACAGATCAGCATTTCCAGGATAGATAATTGTAAACTAAACAATCTAGAAGCTTAGGTAAGGCAGACTGCAAACAAATACCTCTATAATTAGTAATGAGAGATCGTGATCCACTTTTGAACAAGGGAATCACAAGGCTTTGCTTCCATATTGCAGGAATTCGCCGCTACTTAAAGAAAGATTGAACAAATTGCAAATTGGAGACGCAAGGGCGAAAGCACATTTTTTCGAAATTATGGCTGGTATTCCATCACAACCCACAGAAAGTCCTGTTTTAAGGTTATTTATAGCTTCCACAACTTCGGTAGGAGAAAATTGGCAGCTACTGATATTAAGAGACCTATCATATTCAACTTTGCTTGACACAATTACATCTTTGCTATATACAACCGAAAATAAATCTGCAAAAAGATTAACTACAATTTTACCATCACCACTATAAACGCTATCATACTCCATACAACTAGGAAGTTCTGATGTTTTTTTCCTAGAATTGATGAAACTCCAGAAGGCCTGTTGGTCAAAATGGATAAAATTTTCAATTTTATTTGAATAACTTGAATACAGTTTATCAAAAAGCACCTTGCAATCAAACCGCAACTTTCTGAAGCAATCGTAGTCAGCCGCACTACCGGATCTCTTAAATCTAAAATTAACCCCTCTTCTTACGACTAATCAACTTGATGAGTTCCTTAAAAAACCAAACAGGATATTTCCCATTTTTTCTTATAATTTTAGGAACAAATTTGTTGAAGCCAAAAAGCACAAAACTATAAAATTTAGAAACACAATAATTTAGGTTCTTTGGGTCAAATGACCAATCGCACCCTGACAGATGTTCATTGAGTCCAACATAATCGGCTCTACCTAAGTCAAACTATTCTTCACAAAATGGCAGAGTGGATACAACTGGTTTATCCAAAGCTCTGCAAAACTCAAGTGACGGATGATGTATGCTATCCTCCTGAACTGAATCAGTAGCACGACGGACGCGAATAGTGTCATTGTGAGTATAAACCAAGTCTGAGCAAATTTTACGGCTATTTGCAATTTCACATACCTGATTAAGGTTCACGAAGTCAGTGCTTTTCTTGAGAGACGAAGCAGGACTCACTCACCCTCGCGCCAACCGCACTTTGGGACATTGTAGTCCCCACAAATGCATATCTCTCAGTTGGGATATAATAGCGATTTTTGTTCTATTGCATATCCATGTTATTTGTAGACAACTTCATCAGAACCAGGCGGTATGTAGAGTCCGCCAATAATAAACTCGCGATTTCCATGAGAAATGATCGAAAATAACTGTTCCACATTTTCCACACAATGATTTATTACCTTGGGCTCTAAACTTGATCCAACCTGAATCACTACTCCACCGCCTTCACAACTTGAACTAGTTGCTCGACTTCTGTCAAATCGAAACACAACATATCTGGAGGAACATATTTCAGAGTCCAAACAATTTTATAATTTGATTGAGGAGGTCGTTACTTGATGACAATCGATATACATATTTTCAATGAAATAAAACTAAAGTATTTAGATTTTCACCATATTAAGAAAACTATGACCGGTTTCACCACATTGTGGCTTCATCAGATAGATACAAACTAATGAACAGAGTTATTTCTTATATATTAGTCTTATTTCATACTCAATATTACAATAGGTACAAGAGGTATGTTGGAAAACCCATCGGAGTTGCTTACTTTATGGATTGAAAAGATTGAGTGAAGGAGAAGGATTTAGATCTAATTGACTATTAAGTAACCTACTTGAATTCTTTTATTTGTTGATCTCTAAAATTTCCAATAGATTGAGTTTTTGTCTGTTATTTTCATTGTGTAAAATTTTGAAATTATCATTAAAGTTATGGTTTTCTTCGAGTAAGTGATTAGAATAATGGGAATCTGATTTATGATAATTAAAACTAATTTTGTGCTCGGATAATCTAACTTTGAAATTTTTGAAAGTTCCACCAATATTAATTTTATTACAATCCCCGCAAGACAGTTTATAACACTGGATTTATTACTTTTATCAATTTTAGATTTGCAGTTTTTGATATGTCGGCCTAACATAGACTCATTAATATTCCAATGTCACAAAATAATTTCATAAAAGAGATGAATATAATTAAACAAATAGCAGTCAATAACGGTTACAGTCCAACTATGATTGAGAACATGATTTCACGCAAAAAATTTCAGATAGCAATCCAGGAAGTGTTTCCAAATATAAAAAGTTCAGACACAAAATACAACAGCTTAACTTATATTGGTAATCCTAATCTGAAATTAAAATCATTCCTCTCGCATTATAATTTCAATATAGCATTCCGAACTGATGATTCTTCAGGCCGACATATCAAAAACTGCAAATCTAAAATTGATAAAAGTAATAAATCCGGTGTTTATAAACTGTCTTGCGGGGATTGTAATAAAATTTATATTGGTAGAACTTTCAGAAATTTCAAAGTTAGATTATCCGAGCACAAACGTAGTTTCAATTATCATAAACCAGATTTCCATTATTTTATTCAATTACTCGAAGAAAACCATAACCATAAATTCAAAATTTCACACAATGAAAATAACAGACAAAAACTCAATCTATTGGAAATTTTAGAGATTAGCAAAGAAAAGAATTCAGGTAGGTTACTTAATAGTCAAATAGATCTAAATCCTTCTCCTTTACTCAATCTTTTCAATTCATAGAGTTAGCAACTCCAATGGGTTTTCCAACATACCTCTTGTACCTATTGTAATATTAAGTAGGAAATAAGACTAACATATAAGGAACAACTCTTTTCATTAGTTTGTATCTATCTAATGAAGCCACAGTGAGGTGAAACCGGTCATAGTTTTAGTAGTATAGTGAAAATCTAAATAATTTAGTTTTATTTCATTGAAAATACAAACAATTTTCATTTATTCATGTTTCCGTCAGTATTATGATATCAAATGTGCATTGCTCAAACCACAGGTATATAGCATCAAGTTTGCTCCTAATGCCGCCGACATTTTGATATTAAACAGTTAATTCGCCAGGGGGAGGTGCTAATTTTTTTGTTTAGATACCACAATAGTCGGTACACCCCTCACATATTTGATTGTCAGTTTGAGTTCACCATTTTGTTTACGGGCCTCAAGTTGATGATGAATATCCTTCATTTGCGCTCTCTGCATATCGGTAACCATCTTCAAATAGTGACAACTTATGATTGCAAGCGTTACAAACTGCGGTTCTGTTCTTAAGTATTTTGAGGGACACATCAGTACTAGATAACACGACCTTAGTTGGACGACTTTTGTTTCCTTTTTTCCCAATTCTCACTTCTTTCATTACATCATCCATGCCAACTCCCGCAGGAACTAGAAGTTTTGTACTTTCATTAGTATCATGGGCAATCCTCTTTTTCAGGTTGCTAAGATCAAACTCCTTGACATCGAGTAATATCACATTTCTAGCCCTTAGCGATATATCACTAATCTCGAAAATAACATCATCATAATCGAAATTGCTATTCTTCAAAATTGAAACTTCTTTTTTAATTTCGTTCAACTCTGTTTTGAGTGATTTCATTGTTCATCTCATCCAACGACCTTTTGGCATATTTTAGAAAGAAAAACGAAACAATATTTTTTTTGCAATTTTCAGTACACGATTGATGGTTCCCCTCACAACATTATTTGGGCTGTAATGTCTGCAATAGCCTGTCTCAAACGGTTTTCTAATTCTTGTTGGGTTCTTACAGTTGTTTGGTAAACCACATTCTCCAAATGGCCCCACAGGAAGAAATTTAGTGAACTCAAATCAGGTGATCTAGCTGGCCATCTTGTGGGACCATTTGTACCTATCCATTGGTAAAACTTTCGTCCAGATACAACGAGACCTCCTTTGTGTTGTAAAGAGGTGCACCATCTTGTTGAAAATATATTTTATTTACAACAGCTAATGTCAACCCGTCCAATTCATCTTGTATTTGGGTTCTCAAGAATTCCAAAGAACTCTCCCCTGTCAATAAACCTTCAAAAATTAAAGGCCCTTTTAAATATTTTCCCATCATCCCCATCCAGACATTGAACGCAAAACGTTTTAGGAAGTGCTCACCTTGATATCAGTAATAATTTTATTGCAACCAGTACCTGGTATTTTGCCTATTGAACATCCCATTGCTCGTGAAACGTGATTCGTCAGTAAATAAAATTTTTGTTGGATATTGCGCATCACCCTCCATTTTCCTAACGTACTCTTCTCAGTAATGGAGTCTCCTAATACTATCATTAACATACAGGTGTTTATGTGGTTGATATTTAAATGAGCAGAACTTGTTATTTTTCAAATTTCTTCATGCGCTTTGGTGATTAATCCCAAGCTCCTTGCAATTTCCCTTGTTGATGTGATTGGATTAATATCAACGAATGTCAATACCTCTATTTCGGTATCTTCGTCGATAAATAAATAAAGTTGCACCTCACGAAATTTTCGTTCAACTTTAGCGAAATAGGTTCCATTCGGATGAAGTCTTTCGGGATAGCGTTCTCTGTGTAATCTCCATAAATAAGGAGCCTATCGACATTTTCACTTTGGGTCTATTGATTCATACTCAAAATTGAATTCACTAGTTCGCAATGTCGATAATTAACAACATGTCACACTAATATTCTTATGTTCACAGAATATTATAAATAGGAACAAAAATTTTGCATAGCCAACTTAGTTATTGTTATTAGCGAATGGGGAAACTACAAAATAAGCCTAGATATTTTCCACTAGAACTCCGGAACCATTAAGAATAGAAAGACGTGAGTGGTATAAAAAAAGAGATAGATAACTGCTTCTGTAAAACCAGAAGGCCTGATATGGCTGTCTCAGAAGAAAACCTACCTTTAAGGAAAAACTGAAATTTAAAACTCAGACACCCCGTAAATAGTGAGCTATTAAATTTTCAGATACAATCTTGTATTTTCGTGATAGGAGATGTTGAGCTAAGCCAATTGTCAATGTTCATGGCTTTTTAGAACGAAAGATGAAAATTACAAAAAAGAAATTGTGTTTTGTTTTTCTTTCAAAAATATGTCAAAAGAGATCGTAGGTTGAGATGAGCAATTAAAATCAGCAAAAATTACAGGGTCTATCTAACCTAACCTAACCAGAGTAAATCAAAATCGATATAAATGAAGTTATAAATTAAAAATGTGGCACGACAAAAGGTATTTCCTACAAACTTGTGCAGGCGTCTCGATATCCACCCTGTTTACTTAATTTTAAGTCATCACAGATGCAGCGGTATAAGTGAACGTTATCTCCTTCCCATTACTGACACCGCCAGCTAAAATTGCCACACAAATTGGCGGCACCAACTTATTTGTGAAATTGCAGGAGACGCCTTCCAGTTTACATTGCACACGAAGCAAGTATTTGTTCTGAAGAGAAGACAATTATCTCAGAATTAGATAGTTTCAACTTGAAAGTTGGAACAATCTTGCCAGTCATAAAATTTATGAAGTGTTATCTTTAGTTTAAAAGCGATGACACCATATTAAGGTTTCCTCATGTTTCTCATTTTTAACAACGATATTTACCTATATATTCATTGCACTTGTTATTCGGTATTGGTTCAACATTAAGCATGTAAGGTAATGTAACATCTAGAGTTCAGTTTCTATGGTTTTGTTCATTACACAAGTCTGCAAAAAAAAAGTTGAGAGCTGTTTTGGTTTTTTTGTGTAATTCTTATGTTTTTGGGTGTGCGGAATTCGAAAATGACTTTCATTTTGACCTAGCACGCCACGTTTTCTGACAATGTAGGTGTCTATACTAAACAAGTTATTATCTTAAAATAAAACATAATTTTTTTTTAAATAAATTAATTCATAATTGCGTATCAAAACTTCTTTTTTTATCTAAAATACATTAACTAGTGAGCACTAAACACATTTCTTTTTCCCAGTGAGACTCCTTTTGGTACATTTTCGATGGTGGGAAGCATCTGAAAGGTCTCTTTTAAGCGTCCAACAGTAGTCTGCCATCATTGAGACGCTCCATTTTTCCTGGTATCTTTTTTCCATCTCCTTAATATCTTGGTGAAATCGTCCACCTTGCTCTTCACTCACGTCTCCTAAATTTTCTGGAAAATAGTCGAGGTGGGAATGACGAAAATGTACTTGTAAATTCATTAAGCAACCTAAATCTTGAAATGCTTTTAACATTATTTTGACGATTTTTTGTAGTTAGGGTCTTTGTTAATTAACCAAGTGATATCTGTATGATAATAATAATAGTTAGTCATGAGGAGAAATTGATACCTATAAAGAAATTTACAAGGATTTATTATTGAGGCAACTCAATTAATACCTATAAACAAATTTACAAGGATTTATTATTGAGACAACTTCAAGAATGTAATCATATCGCTGTAGAAGTAATCATGGCGTCTTTTTGAAAAATTTTAAACTCCCAACGATTATCATAATCAATACTTCTGCCAAGAAAGGCCTATAATCAGCTGTTCAAATAATCAAAGCGCTACTACTACTACTAACCTTAATCAGTTTAGTGGTTAAAAACTCAATAAAAAAACTACAATAGATACGCTAATATAAAATCATTTATTCAAAAGTAAAAAAAAATTGTAAAGACAATTTAAAAAAATTAAATCATCAAGGTGTGATCCATTCGACGCAGACACTCTTTCAACCTGAAGCTCAAATTATTAAATTATTATTTTGAAAAACCCTTTGAACAAGAAATTTGACCCATTTCACCTATTATTGCTTCTTTCTTTTGGTGAATTGATGCAGGTTTTCCGGCGTATACTCTGCTTTTCAATTATCCCCGTAGAAAAAAGTCAAGTCTGGACTTCTGGGAGGAAATGGAATATCCCTTCGGCGCGATATCAGTTTGCCGGGAGGCATGTACTTAACAACCGGTATTGTCTCGTTAGAAGTATGAGACATGGCGCCATCTTGTTGAAACCTTGTCTTACTATTGTATCCTTCAAAATGAAACAGCTGTGGCTCAAAGATATCCCTCAGCATTTTAGTGTAACGGTCCGCATTCATAGTACTGTTTGCCCAACAGTATATATATATATATATATATATATATATATATATATATATATATATATATATATATATATATATATATATATATATATAAACACCTCAGAAAAGTCTAGGAACACTTCTGAATATCAATATATCGTATCAAGAAATGAACACCTACATCAATTTTTTTTTTATGAAAAACTAAAAATGCAGCAGATGCGACGCTGCTTTATAATCATTTCATGTATTCAGTGTTTGAAATCAGTTAGTTGGCAATTTGTTTCTTCAGTAAGCACAAATAAAAGATTCAAGTTTTGTGATTCGACCATGGAAAGACGACATTTGACTAGAGAAGAGATGTTACGAGCCGTTGGCATTCCCAAGCTGGAAGCTCACAACGGGAAGTATCCAGGGTTCTGGAAAGTAGCCCAAGTGTCATAAACCGTTTATGGTCGCATTTCAATGAAACAGGTAGCGTAGAAGAATGCCATACAGGTCGTTTCAGGATGACTACAGTCTCCCAAGTTCGATTTTTGGTTTTACAAGCCAGAAGAGATCGTACTACCACAGCATCTCAATTAGTTCAAGAGCTATCACGAGTTCATAATGTACAAATTTCCGACCAAACTGTGAGAAATCGACTGCACGAAGGTCAAATCCACTCCAGACGTCCTTCATAACTGACCCATGGAAATCGTGCTGCTCGTTTAGCTTGGTGCCAAGAACACGTAAACTGGGATTAAGAGAGGTGGGCCACAGTTCTCTTCAGTGATGAACGTAGATTCAGTTATTATCCCGATTCGGGAAGAATTCGAATATGGACGGAACCTGCAAACAAAACCGTCTTCAGCATGCTCGAGAAGTTGTTAGATAGGGAGGCGGATCAGTGATGTTTTGGGGAGGTATACGCCTTGGTGGAAAAACTGACCTCGTTTTCATACAGAACTAATCACGGGCAATTCTTACGCCAATGAGATAGTTCAACCTGTAGTGGTACCGTATCTCCAAAGAATTGGTCAAAATCCACTCTTCCAACAAGATAATGCCCCTCCTCATCGTGCAAGAGTTTTCTTGAACGTTCTTGAAGAGAATGATATCGATCTTCTGCCGTGGCAATCCTGCTCCCCAGATCTAAATCCCATCGAGCATATGTAGGACACCCTAAAAAGAATTCTCCTGCGTCAAAACGTCTTCCATCATGAACGGGAGCTTCGATTAGCAGTTCAGTGGACTTGGAATGACTTAGGCCAAAATGTAATAGACAATTTGGTATTGAGCATGCCGCGACGATGCCAATGTGTCAATAAAAAACAGAAGTGGACCTTCCGGGTACTGAAAAATATAAGTGCTTCCATATCGTTTCGAAAATATTAGTTCAGGATTGTTTTTTGTGTTTTACCAAATTTCGTCATTTTCAAATTTCAATTTTTTTTTTATAATAGGTGCTTTGGAGAAGTCAAATATTATTTTGGTTTTTGAGAATTTGAGAATACATTATATACAATACATCCTAACAAAAACCGAAAAATTTCTATAAATTCGAATCATCAAATTCATATTTCAAAGATATTGATAAATGTACTTGAATTATTTGACTCCGATGTTATTCGCTAAATAAAAACAAATAATAGAAATAATCGATAGATATGCCCATAATTTGCTTTTATTTTCATAACTCGTCTTCTGAGACTCAACCTATTTTATACAATATCAAATTAGGAAAAAACAACAGTCAAAAACTGAATGAATTGCTGAAAGTGTCCTCCACCTGCTAGAATACAAACCTCTGTCCTCCTCCGCATATTATCACGCACTCTTTGAAATATACCTGGGGTATTTCTTATCGTGTCACGAGAGGTTATTATTCGATTTCTCAATTCTTCTACAGTGTTTACGGGAGCGGTATGAACTGAACTTTTTTGATTTCCCCATGAGAAAAATTCTAAACTTTTTAAGTGTGGGGACCTAGGAGGCTATGGTTCTGGCCCACTCTGACCTATCCATCGGTTGGTGAATGTACTATCCAAGAATTCCTTAGCTTCTCCACTGAAATGTGCTGTTGTCCCGTCATGCATGAACCACATTATGTTCCTCACCAAAAGTGGCACATCCTCCAGTAACAAAGGTAACTCCTCTTCAAGAAATTGCCGATGAGCGGGACCGTTTAGTTAATCAAATAATTTCCAATTTTTCTGACCTAGACATTTTGTGAGAATTGTTCTTGATGATGAGATTATTCAATCAAATGGGGGTTTTCCTCAGCCCAATAATAATTGCCTGCTCTATGCTTGTCTCTATGGAAAATGTATCAAACAGGTAGTGGGTAAAAATCGGTTCCATAAAGTATGAAATACTTGTGGTAGTGTTGAAATAACATCCGATTTTCGGGCGATCATGTAAGCACTTAAGCGATCGTTGAGTCCATGTCAGAAATATAATTTCACCACGAAAAAATTCAACACTGATCCAAATATTTCATGGAACACGTCATTAATGCATTAGAATTTTTTAATTGTACTTTATATATAAGGGAAAAGTCATTATTTCTACTACACTAAGAAACCCTTTAAGAAATATTGAATCCTAGACCTACAGAATAATTCATAAAACTAACAACAGAAGGAGAAAATTTTATATCTTTTCCTTGGATACTTTCCAAAGGAAAAAAGAGGAAGAGTCATAGAAGTTTATTATTTTATAAACGTGGATTATTGATTAATATTTTCACCTTCTGTTGTTAGTTATATGAATTGTTCTGTAGGCCTAGAATTCAATATTCCTTAACAGGTTTCTTAGTGTTGAAGAAATAATAACATTTCCGTTATATATAAACAACAATTAAAAAAATTCTAATGCATTAAAGACGTGTTCCATGAAACATTTGGATCAGAGTCGAATTTTTTCGTGTGAAATTATGCATATTTCTGACATCTTTCATGGACTCAACGACCGTTTATGTGCTTACATGAACGCCCGAAAATCGGGTGTTATTTCAACACTACCACAAGTATTTAATACTTTATGAAACAAGCATAAAGCAGGCGACGATCTGCTTCTACTGTGGGACGAATGGTTGTACATTGGGTAAAATTTCATATATTCTCAAGTTCCTACAAATCTTCTACTCACATCATTATTTGTTTGCTTAGATTTCTCAATCAATATTGTTCCCGTATCTTCAATATCATCTAATTTCACCTGGCTGATTTCAAACATTCGACAAGCTCATACCTTCTCAATCCAACATAACGTTGGTCATCAAATGAACTTTATCGAAAGTATTAGTCAAAAATCACTAATTTATGTACTTGTGAGAATTACAGCTTCCTTGGGCATGTAATCTTTTCAATTTTTTCTTAAGTGGGATATTCATTATTATACGGAAGGTTGAATATTGCACCGTGAATAGAAGTCTTCAATGTGTCAACACATAAAGCGATGAGTTTCTCGTTATATTTGACATTGAGATATAATGTACATCTAGAAAAGATTCATTAAGTACTGGATGCAAGCTGATTTCACCACCACCTCGATAGACACAGTGTGTATTGTTGCGTTGAATAGCCTAACTAGTCTGGTTTCAATGTTTTCTTCGTTTCCAAAGACGCCCTACCTAGTGGTCTTTTGTATTGGTTTATTGAAAGGTGCCGAGCGTATATGGATATATATGAATATACTCAATACTTCCCAACGAGTTGATACGATTAGGAGCAGTATGGACCCATGTTCTGTGTATGCAATTCTGACTAGTTCAAACGAAAACGAAACTGCAGTATGTTGCTCCTATTCATAACATCTGATTATACACACAAACAAATTTATAATGAATGAACCGATATTTTAAATACTACTACAGGGATTTATGAAATTTCGAAGATTGTAAGAATTCATCATCTTTGATATATTTCAATTGAAAATAGAAATAAACTAAGGTTTATATTAAGAATGAAACAGAAGAAAGAAAATGAGAGACTCTTTTCGCAAGTAGTAAAAAAATTGAAAATTGTTTTCCCACGGAGTAGGTGCATTTTCTCTCGACCTCAGTAGCATGTTTTATCTCCTCTTGCTCTGATACAAGTTTTAATCCGTCTAGGCATGCTTGGAGTTAGGTTTTTCACCTCCTCTGGGGTGATATTCTGCCACTCTTCTGTGGAGGCTTGGATGAGCTGTTGTGGGATTCTTGGATTCTCCTGGCGCGATCTAATTTTCCCTTCAATAACATCCCATAAATGTCCAATATGATTTAGGTACTCTTTGAACATCTCTCTATGAGATTTCCTTCGATTACAAGGCGGTGAGCTGTGGAACTTGCTTCCGTCTAACATCTTCCCAACATCCTACAATTTGGCTTTCTTCAAGCGAGTAAATAGACACCTCAATTCTTCCCAGGTGTCCACTGTGGTGTGACAGGTTTGCCTATTCCTGGAAAGCGCGCATAAAAAGAAGATCTGAAAAGGACCAAGTGGGCCAGTCCAAAATAGCGATAATGTCGCGCTAGCTTGCTTGTATGTGGAGGAGCATTATCTGGCATAAAAGATAAATTCTCAGCGTGGGCAGATCACTCGAGTCTCGCTATGGCCTCCAGCAGTAGGTCCATGTAATTTTTAGCTGTTACACTCGCACGAAACTAAATCAAATTTAGTTTGCCCCCCAACATAATGGCACCTCAAAACATCACACTGCCCCCTTGGTATTTCGGAATTTGTCTTGCTGCTCGGTGTCTAGATTGTCTTCCACCACCCCTTAGATTCCGAATCCGATGGTTATCTGAACGAACACCAATTCTGGTCTCATCCGAAAACAGAACATTTCGCCAATTCTCATTAATCCAATTTTGGTGCTCCATGCATCAATTAAGTCTGTTAATATTTTGTTGTCTGGTTTGCTCAACTCTGAAGGGCCTTCTGCTGTAAAAAGCCCTTAAACGAAATCTTTGACATATCGTTTCGACTGATGCTTACAGAAATTGCCTTTGGAGTATGGGACGATATGCGACGCACTGGGGTCTCTTCTTGCAATTTGGCACAAAAAGCGGTCTTGTTCTTCAGAAGTGATTTTCCTACGACTTCTTCTAGGCCTATATTGCAGAGATTGTCGCTCCACGTATCGGCCGTAAGTTTTTGAAATCACCTCCGGTGATACCCCCATTGTGACCGCTATATCCCTCTGTGTCACCCCTTCTTCAACGAGAGGAATTATTCGCCACTCTACACATCGGACAACCCAACGTAAGACATTTTCAATTATGGTTATAGGCTTTTTTGAATTTTGAAATTCACAGTTTTGAATCTCAGTGACGACTGAGTACATTATCCTGGAGATGTGGTGATAATTCAACATTTCTTATTATACTATCCAGTTTTTTTACAACAAAAATTTCATTCTTCACAAGTAGTCAAAGATCCATGGTTAAATACAATCAATAATGTTAAATACCGAGTTATTTCATATAAATTTGGTTGAATAAATTAATACCATGGTGGCCTTGGCTGGCGATGATTATGACGAGTAGATAGGAGAACTAGCTGCTTCATAGGAGGAAATTTAACATACAGAAGATTGAATATTGCTCCATCAGTATAATTACACATACAGGGTGCTTCAACGAAACTAAACAGAGGCTATCTCTACCAAGATATTAATTTCTGAAGAAAACGCTAAAACATCTTTTGGGGTACAAAACTTGCCTAAAATAACAACCCCCTAATGAGGGGTTGCAATCCTTGAGCATTTTGAATAGGAAAGATGTGACGTGTGATAACTGAAATTGAAGGTGGTGTCTTTGTCTACATTGCTTTGAACGAATTTCCATTTTTAATTGAAAACTGTAAAAGGTGAGCAACTGAAAAATAGGAAAGACTATTTCCCTGAGACTATTCAAGTTTCAGTGAGGTAGAATGGAACAGATTCATGCTGATCAATAGCTATCATCATCAAGTACCACCCTGATCTCGAATTTCAACCCCTAGAGCAAGGGTGACAACCCTTGACTCTTTTGAAGAGGGTAGGTGGGTCGAGTGATAACTAGAAAGAAAGGTATTATCTTTGTCTGCATTACCGTGAAAGAATTTTCATTTTTGATTGAAAACTGTAGAAGATACAGAGTGAGCCACTGAAAAATAGAGAAGACTATCGCCCCAAGACTATTGGAGTATAAGTGCGAAAAACTGGAATAGATTCATTTAGATCAAAGATGACTGCTTTTGATCTGGAATGAATCTATTCCATTTTTTTTTCACTAATACTTGAATCGCTTAGGGCGATAAATAGTCTCCTCTATTTTTCAGCAGCTCACTCTGTATCTTCTACAGTTTTCAATCAAAAATGAAAATTCGTTCACGGGGATGCAGAAAAAAATAATACCTTACTTTCGAGGTATCACCGGACCCATCTTCCCTCTTCCAAATTTTCAAGGGTGGTCACTCCTGCTCTAGGAGTTGAAATTCGAGATGAGGATGTGACTTGATGATTGATCAGCATGGATCTGTTCTATTGTACTTCACTGAAACTTGAATAGTCTCAGGAGAATAGTTTTTCCTTATTTTTCAGTGGCTCACCCTGTATCTTTTACAGTTTTCAATTAAAAATTGAAATTCGTTCAAAGCAATGTAGACAAAGATACCACCATTTTTTTGAGCCATCACTCGACCGATTTTCCCTATTCAAAATGTTCAAGGATTGCAACCCCCGCTTAGGCGGTTGTTATTTCAGGCAAGTTGTGTACCCCAAAAGATGTCCCCCTTGAAACAACAATTTTTGCGTTTTGATCATAAATGAATATCTTGGTAGATATAGCCTTTGTTTAGTTCTCGTTGAAGCACCCTGTATAGCGATGTAATGCGAATTTATATAATTTTGAAATATAATATATTTTTTACCCATTTATTTCTGTAAACTGCATAAACATAACGTGTTCATATAGCGTTATCAGTAATGAAACATTCTCTTTCCTAAAACTGCGCACTAGTTCCGAAATATTCGAAATTATCTTATATGGAATTTATATATGAAATACATAGAATTTAATACAGTCAAATCATGGAATATTTTCTCAAGGTACACTAACATAAGAAGAATTATCTGTAGATGCGAAAACTAACCGCAAGTGAAATAATTTTTCATCAAAAAGATTGCGTTGTCCAATCACTTGAAAGATTTCATTAATTTCAATTCCAGTTCATACCATTTTGTTAGATGTAATCCGTCCTATTTACCGACGGACTCGTTGAAGTTCTGACCTTTTATCTCAACCTCTACTATAAAATCTAGAAGTTCATACTGCACCAAGATATTCAGTTCCAGTTTGAGAAAGCTAAGTGTTCTACGAGATTACATCAATGATTCATTCCTTTTTGAAAACTCATTGATTAGAAATTATATTGCTCATCCAGATCTTTTATTTGTATTGAAATCTACAGCGCATTTAGCCAATGTAATGATCGTGGAGTCATTTTCCTCAATCCATTGTCTAACTCCCTCCCAGTTGAGCAATATGAGTTCATCCACATGAGATTATCCAAAAACACATTCATTCAATAATGTAATAATTTAGTGTGACTTTGATTAGGTTGATGTGAGGGTATATGTATGAACTACTCGCAATACGCGTAATCCCGAATTAAACAGCGTGTTACATAATAGTATGTCATAACTTGAGGAGGTAAATCTACGTGCGATTCAAAAAAAAGTTCTAATAAACATAGGTCTGCAAAATTTTTGTAACGGAACTACAGGGTGTTGAGATTTCCGGTAAAATTGTTTTTTTCTTGAAAACTCCTCCAGTTTTTGAGATTTTTAGCCCAAATTCGGTATGCAAGCTTTTTTTTACAGCCTCCATCATTACACGTCCTAAATTTCAACTAGAATCCACAAGGTGTTTACTTTTCCGGAACCATGCCTTTTTTTGCCCTTTCAAATTTTTTGCAGTACGCCACTAATCAGCGTACAATCAATTTTTGTCATCTCCGTTTAATTTAAAAACTTTTTTTTATTTGTAATTTTTTCGTATCCGTGACCGTTCTTGAGCAAAAAAATATGAAATAATTGTATGCATTCGCTGAATTGAAAGCACTTCTAATTAAAAAAATGACTAGCATTTATGTATTTTGATAGTTGCTAAAGTTGAACCAGTGTTTGCTTGAATTGTTAATTAAATTAACGATTAGTTTCAATACTTTTCAAGTTGATGCTGTAAGAAAAAATGGCTAATTTTACTAACGCCGAATTGGCTGATATCCATTAGATGTAAGGTCTGGCTGACAGAAGCACGACAGAATATAGGCGATTATATCAGGTGCGCTTTCCAAATCGAGTAATACCAGACAGGCGAACATTTCCAAGTATCCACAGAAGGTTGAGGGAAACTGGTACTTTCACTGCAAAAAATCATTTAAAAGGTGCAACTAAAACTTTGAGAACTCCAGATATTGACGGAGCAGTTTTGAATTGTATTGATTTGAATCCTCACGTTCTAGTTTGGAGGATTCTCCATCACTTTTTATTGAACCCGTTTTATATTCAACGCGTCCAAACTCTATTTCCTCGAGAATTTCATTCAAGACTAAATAAATTTCTGCCAATGATTCTTAGATAAAATTAGAGAAAATGCTCATTTTTATAGTAAAATAATGTTAAAGCATTTCGAGAAATGCTATCATATATTTACACAATAATCATCATCATTTTGCTGAGCAAAATCCGCATTTGATTGAAGAATCCCATCGCAAGAACAATTCCCACTGAATGTCTGGGACGGAATAATTGGAAATTATTTGACTAGGTCATCTTTTCTGCCTAGCAGACTAAACGGTCCAGTTTATTCGCAATTTATTGAGGAGGATTTACCTTTATTGCTCGAGGATGTGCAACTTTTGGTGAGAAACATAATGTGCCTAACGGCACCAGCACATTACAGTGGAGACGCTAGGGAATTCTTGAAAAATACATTCAACAACCGGAGGATAGGTCGGGGTGGGCCAGAACCATGGCCTCCTAGGTCCCCATACTCAAATTGTTTAGACTTTTTCTTATGAGGATATCTCAAAAGTTTAGTTTATATCACGCCAGTGAACACTGTAGCAGAATCAAGAAATCGAATAATAACGACTTGCGACACGATAAGAAATACCCCAGGAATATTTCAAAGAGTGCATGATAATATGCGAAAAAGGACAGATGCCTGAATTCTTGCAGGTGGAGGACACTTCTAGCAGTTTATTTAGTTTTTAATTGTTCTTTTTTTTAGTTTTATATTGAATACGTACAAATTGAGTCTCAGAAGACGTGCTATCAAATTAAAAGCAAATTTTTGCATACCTATCGATTATTTCTATTATTTTCTTTTTATTTAGCGAATAACGTACAATTGAAATAATTCAAATTCAATAATGTTTCACTCGAAAACGGTTGGAGATACGAAAAAATTACAGGTGTCAAAAAAGTTTCTAAATTAAACGAAGATGACGAAAATGACGAAAATTGATTGTACGCTGATCTGTGACGTACTGCAAAAAAGTTTGAAAGAGCAAAAGGAGACATGGCCTCGGAAAAGGAAAGACCTTGTTAATTTCAGTTGGAACCTAGGACGTGTAATGATGTAGGCTGTAAAAAATAGCTTTCATTCCAAATTTAGGATGAATATCTCAAATACTGCAAAAGTTTTGAGAAAAGAACCAATTTTTTCCGGAAATTTCAACATCCTAAAGCTACCTTAGTGAATCTTTTGCGGACCTATGTTATGAGAACTTTCTTTCTTGAAATTGCACGTAGATTTACCCCGTTAAGTTGTGACATTCTATTATGTAACACCCTGTATGTTCTCAAACGTTTGCGACTCCTTTGCCATCCGATACTCCTTCGTCCGATGAAGGCTGGTGGGCTCTTACTTACCGGTTTACCCATGAATCATTTCAGCGTCTAAGTATCAAACTGGTAAGATGACAGCAACATCATGGAAGTCAGCTAGTATAGGCACAGCCTAGATACTTCACATGGGGGAAGTAGATACGAATAGCAAAGCTTCAGTGAGGGATGAATCTACGATGAAGTTTTCGTCATGAAATTGTAGAGTTTGAGAAACGCTATTCTTCTTGGACAATCCAGAACAACTGGTGAATTGTGTTTTGGATGACATACTTTTAGTTCCAAGGCTAGTATTCATAATTTTAGAGGTGTTATGAAATAAACTTTCAGCTACAACTTGAAATCGATTATTTGAAAATACAAAGATGAATCCTAAATTCTCCAAAAATAAGCAATTGATATTATCTCTTATATAATTTTCAACTCGCTCAATACTCTTGCAGCCTAGATTTATGCGGTATAGTATATAATCAGGTCATGCTGCTTTAGAGCCATCAACGCCATCGAAAAATTTCCCTAGTAGTTGGAATCGGAATCATCCTGATGGATATTGCGCTGCTTAGTGCTACCGATCTTGCGATTTTATTTTCACCTTTTGTTTGGACTTGGGCTCGAAATACTTCGTTCATGAAAGAAAAATCTTTCAGGATCGATGACTTCATGTCATTTTCCTCTTGAAGTTTCTTGCGTCACTCATAGAAAGTAGTTTCGGTGGAGAAGAAATATGATTCAGTGTCTCTTCGGAGGTAAACGATGTAGCAAAGACTTGGCAATCACGCTGATTTGTACCAACTGACCTATCGTATGATGTTTAATCATCATTTTTCTTCTTGCATCTCTATCGTTCATCTCCATCTCAATAACTTGGTCTGTCGATTTCGCTGGGTAGAAACTAATGATAAGAAAATGTTCGTTGGATAAATTTCTAAATCTACTCGTAATATTTCCACACATGTTCTATCACTTCCATATAATATCCTAGTAATACAATCGACTTGGTGAAGTTCGATAACTCTGACAGGGTGTGCTTTCAGCCAGGTGTTCATTTCTCGGCTATTATTTTAGGTGCGCAACTAAGTTCTCGCTATTTGTCAATAGATAGCTCCAGCAGTAAGTGCTGGTCGATTTCAACATATCTAGAACATCTTGAACAAAGCTTAGACATATTATAAACAAACCATTGTGACACATAAGTGATTTTGTTTTTGCGTCATATACTTTTAGTTCTGAAAAAATGACTGATTTTGTGCCAAATAATCGTCATTTACGGGAAGTGTTGATTTTCTTCTTTCATTCGAAGAGAATGGCGGCTGAAGCTCATAGAGCGCTCCAAAAAGTTTACGGAGATGCTGCTCTAAGTGAAACAACGTGCCGGGATTGGTTCGGTCGATGATTTTGATGTGGACAACCGTCCCCTTGAAGGAAGGCCAAAAATCTTGAAAGACGCTGAATGGAGGCATTGCTCGATGAGAATCCATGTCAAACGCAAGAAGAGTTTGTTACAGCTCTTAGAGTTACCCGCCAGGCCATTTCAAAGCGATTGCCTGCGTTGGGAATGATGCAAAAGCAAGGAACTTGGGTTCCTTATGATTTGAAGCCAAGAGAGGTTGAGCGCCGTTTTTTCGCCTGTAAAGAACTGCTCCAGCGGCAAAAAAGAAACTGTTTTCTTGATCGCATCGTAACGGGTGATGAAAAATGGATTCATTACAGCAATGCAAAGAAAAAAAATCTTAAGGACTACCCGGTCATGCTTCTACGTCATCGCCTCGGACGAATATTCACGCTGCTAGAGCTATGCTGTGTATTTGGTAAGACCAAGTCGGTGTTATTTATTAAGAACTGTTGAAACCGAACGAAACCATCACTGTGGAACAGTATCGAACTCAAATAATGCGATTGCATAAAGTACTGCTCGAAAAACGGCCACAATTCGAGCAGAGACACGAAACAGTAATTCTACAGCATGACAACACTCGGCCTCACGTTTTCAAACCCGTTAAAACCTGCTTGAAAACGCCCAAATGGGAAGTCCTATTCCACCCGCCATATTATCTAGATATTGCACCATCCGATTATTACTTGTTTGATGGCACATGGTCTGGCTGATCAGCAGTTCCGCTCATATGAAGAGCTCGAAAAATGTCTTGATTCGTGGATAGCCTCAAAAGACGAACACTTTTACCGTCCCGGTATTCGAGCTCTACCAGAAAGATGGGAAAAAGTTGTAGCTAGCGATGGGCAATATTTTGAATAATTCATTTGTAATCATTTTTCAGCGAGAACTTTGTTGCGGTCCTAATACGAGGATAGTCTGAAATTTTTTCAGACCACTACGCAAATAAAAGCTATTCAATTTTGATTGCTCGTCTGTTGACCGGTACTCACCAAAGTTTCAGCAATTTTGGACGCGCAGTTGTTAGGGAACAGTCATTTTGTGAGTTGCTGTGAATGTTTTTGTGAAATTGGATAAAATCGAATATCGAGCTCTCTTCAACTATTTGTTTTTGGAAGCCAATACGCCCACACCAATTGAATATGCGTTGGATTCTGTGTACGGGAACCCTGGACCATTTAGGACAGTGAAATTTTGGACAGGTGAATGTAAACGTGACCGTAAAAGTTCGGAGACAATGAATGTTCGAGACATCGAAAAACTGCAACTACCGACTATAACATCGCCAAAGTTCACAAAATGATGCTAGACAACCGCCAAATTAACTTGTCTAAAGAACGTGTTTGTTAAATATTAAATCACCACCCACAAATGAGAAAGCTGTCCGTGCGTTAGATGCCGCGTCTGATATTATTGGACTAAATACGTGTTCCAATGAACAGTTTCAACGCTCTGTTGGCGCAGTTTAGGCGCAACAGTGCCTAGTTTTGGCGCCGATTAAATATTACGGATTAACTTTTGGATACACCATTATATGCCAAAAACAAAAATACAGTCCAAACAGTGGAGTGCAAAGGATCTAACCGGTTCCAAAAACAATTTAAACTGTTTTTTTTTGCCTCGGAAATTGAGGGCAACTGTCTTTGGGATAATCATGTTGTTATTTCAATTGATCATCTTCAAAAAGGAAAAGCCACCACTGGAACATATTAAGCATCATCACTTGATAAGCTAAAAGCAGAACTTGTGGAAAAATTGCCACATTTAGGAAAAACATAATTCTGTTTCACCAGAACAATGCACCGTCTCACATCTCGGGAGATGCGATGGCGAAAATCAACAAGACGGTAGACATAGCAATATGATCTCATTGATTGGTGTCCTGGAGTTTTTGTGGCTGCTGCGATCATCTCTAATCAAAGTAACTTTTTTCGTAAGGTTACAACATATGGAAATGACGAAAGGTTCTATCCAGCTGGTAAGTAAGTGATAACCACTAGAGTTACATGGTAACAAGATTCCTAGAGATTTACCATTCAAATATTCATGTTTATAATTCATTTTCGAAAAGGTCGATACAGGAGGAATGAAGTTTCCAGCAGTATTAGTTCTGATAGTGTTATAGACATGCTGGCGGCGTTCAGTACTGGTTAATTTAATTCCATAAATTTCTGTCCAGATATTTTTGATGGCTTTCAAACGGTGCTCAGACCAATTCCATCCATAATATAAATATTTGTCGATATAATACTCTTAAATTTACTCAACAGAACGAAAATGGTTATCATCTGGAATTTGTCAAAAGCTCTTATCCTCGCAGAAAATGTGGGTTCAGAGCTCTAAACGAAGGAATTTTTAGTTCCGCTAAATACTTTGAACCAGTCCTTTTCTGCCATTTGTGTATCACTGCTCAATCTCTCAGATAATCCTGCCTGTTTTACAAAGTGATATGGTAATTTTTGATATCAGTGATGATTTCGAACAATTTTTGTTCGAAACGAAAAATATATTTCATATATTTTTCAATAGTTGCTTCAAATATAAGTTTAAAATAGATACATTCTCGAACTGTGATATGTTGATCATTTTAAAACCTCATCTTGATATCTTTAACGCTCTTAAAGGCCTTCTGCATATGTTACTGTGATGACGAATAAATGCATAAACTTTCGTGTATTGTTACTGGAGATTAAGCATTCTGCAAACATTTCCATTCTCCCTAATGAAATTCAGGGTAAGATGTGTTCATGTATCTTAAGCCGATGGTTGATATATCATCTAACCCTACGAGGTGAAAAATATATTCCGCCCCATATTTTATTATTATTAATTTTATCATTTTTCAGTATTTTTAATGGAAATGTCCACAGTTCACAAGTAATCGGACTAACAAAACTCTACCTTCAACAAATTTCCAGCGCTAACACTTTCAACAAAATTTAATTCTCGAGTCACGAAATCACAACATTGTACACAACCGGAAACAATGAAAGCAAGCGAACATAATAGTAAAAAGCGGTACCGCCTCATGTTGACCAATGTGCAATGAACGATTAAATACTAATGGCGCGTAAATTTGAACACATATGACCTCTATATTATATCAAGCACTAAAAAAACTACCCTATTAAAACTGCTGATTATGAAGGGAAGGTTAATTGTTCCACAGTGAAAACATTCTCAAAGTAGAATAAAATTGTTCACTTTTCATACAAATCAAATAACACCCTATTAATACTTTCTACCATATATTCTGACGTAATTTAAGAAGTTTATTCAAGACTTCAATTAGTCTATGAAGACAAGTTGACTTTATTTAACTCAAGGTTTCAATAGAAAAACAATTGAATGTTTGATTCATTTGGGGGGCGGGGAGCAAACCACCTTTCGTATTCTTGTTCCCATATATAGTTGAAACTTTGTAGGTTTTCAGGGCTGAAACAGACGAATTGATAAGTTTTACAATTTCTGAATATACTTCAAACTCATATCAGTTTCACTGCTGAAATACAAACAAATAGCGCCATTTTGTGAACATAACAATAACTGAATCGATTGACAATTTTATTTAAAACATCTACTGAGAATAAACTTTCTCAGAATCTACTATTCCGACGGACTCATTCAATCCTTTAATACATCAACTAGCATCTTATAACCCAATGATCCTCATAGCTTTTCAATTACATTGTCAGCTTCCGAAGCCTAAATCAACTCTGTTACTGAAACTGCTTCAAATAATAACATTTCGCGTATTTTTATAGAAAAAATCATCCAACGTGAAGGAAAATGGTTAGTTTAAAATTAATCAGTTGATTCCGTCGTTACTACGTGATAGTTTATCATGATGATAATGAGGAATGAAACTATGTATTATACTATCACATGAGATTTATTGAAAATCAGGATTTTAGTTTCGGTCTATCGACCATCTTCAGTTGACAAGTATTGAACTAAAGTTGAAAATAATACATATATAAACAGGTAGGTACGAAATTAATAAGAGTGCAAACAAGAAGTGATAAACTATTTATGATAAAAGCAGATTTATTTTGAAGATTTCAAACAGGAACGAATAAGCTGGGCCATACTGGTCATTTAGAAGATTATCTCTATGGGAGGTTTGTTGCAGTTTTTGAAAATTTCCGTTGATTCCAAGAAATCTAACTTTCTTCTCTTAGATATTCTGTGAATAATTTTAAGTTGATCTTTGGGTGGAAAATGATAGCCATTCTGGATACAATGTGAAGCAAAATTAGATTCATCTGTTTTCTGGATATTGTAATCTGATTGATGCTCTTTATATCTCGTTTTTAATGAACCACCAGTTTGACCTTGATAGACGCCTCCACAATCTATACAGAACAAAGTGTAAGCTCCAATATTGTGAAATTTATCAGTTTTTTCTTTACTATTAAAACATTGCTGGGAGACTTTCATGTGGGTGTTGAAAGCTACTTTTTTATTATGTTCTGCAATAACATTTGCAATATTTTCGCTGATAACGCCAAAATATGTTAAGGAAATATATTTATCTGTATTAATTGATTCTATACGTGGGTAAATATTATGATATGCTATTTGTGTTTGTTTTTTTCGGTTCTTTTCGTTTAATTCATTTGAGGGATAACCATTGTTCTTAGTTATTTCTTAAAGGGTTGACACTTCCCTGGACATAATTTCTTCGGATAATGGCAGAGAGAAAGCCCTAAGAATCATTGAATTAAATGCGGCGCATTTATGAGATTTTGGGTGTGTTGAGTTCTAAGGGGTGCAAACATTAGTGAAGGTGGGTTTTCGATATAAATCAGAACTTAGTATGTTTTTATATAAGTGATTGTTTGGTCTGAAAATTAAATCTGATTATCGACTTCTCTCTCTATTTTGAACTTAATTTTGGGATGAATGTTATTGATGTAAGTTAAAAATTGATCTAGTTGTCTAGCGGTTCCTATGAAACATGCTTATATTTCGTCTACATATCTATGCCAAGAATTTATCAATTCCGAGTTGAAGGAATTGAATATGATTTCTTCAATATACGCCATGAAAATATCAGCTAGTAAAGGGCTCAATGGTGATCCCATCGGTAGACCGTGAGGTTGTTCATAGAATTTGTTATTGAATTTGAAATAATTCTGTTGTAGACAAAAATTGAGCAAAAATATGAAATCATTTTCTAAAACCGGATTAACGTGTGATTCGTTAAAGATGTCTGAGACCAATAGAAGGCATTCGTCTCCAGGGATGTTGGGAAACATGTTATGTACATCCAAACTGATTAAATATGATTTGATTTGGTTTTGAACCGAATTCAATTATTGTGTTAATTGAATTGAGTTTTTTATAGAATATTTACGTGTGAAATTTGATGAATTTTTGAATAACCTCATAGATTTTCATACCACACATTGAATTCAAAACCCAAGGTCTCTTTGTAATCAATTCATCAGAAACTCTCTTATTCCGATATTCTTACGCGTCGTTAGACCCTAATAAGAGAACTGGACCTTCATAGCCATATTTTTTTTATTATTTATACTTAGGAAGAGTCAAAGCCTGTCATACCACAAGTGTGGTCGTCCAAGATGATTTGATAAGTGTGTCCACTTGTCAGAGGGGGCCTGATTGTAGGTTATCGGAAAAATATTCGATAGAAGCGCGTTCCACAGCACACTAGGCCTATAAACAAACGAATTTTTATGGAGAGAGGTACGTGGCGTAACGCGTGGACCGACCGCTGATGAGAGCTTTTCGCAAGCCTGGTCTCTCTTTGGAACTGGATTCTCTCCGGAACTAAGCCTTTCAGTTCATTAAAGTATTTAACATGGAAATGTCTGTAAAAAAGAGGAAGATCAGCAACCTGCCGCTTATAAGCGAGAGGCTGGAGATGACGCTTGATATCCGGATAGTCGATGAAGCGCACTGCTCTCCTCTGGATACTATCCAATAGTTATAATGGATGTTGAGGTGCGGATCCCTGTACATAAGAACAGCATTCTAAACTAAGTCACACCTCTGCGTCGTATAAAATCTTCAGCAGTAATGGCGTGAAGTACTGATTTGCCTTGAAAAGAGAACTGAGGTTAGTAGTAGTTGATTTGTTAATGGCTGACACATGGTCATGCCAGCAACCACCGAGGTTGACTGTGACGCCGAATGCATGCATGTTCTTTCCTGAGGAAATTCGATGTCCTTGCTCGATAAAAGTAAGTAATACCGCAGTGGTTTTTCTGGAGAACGTTGCAGATTACGAATTTTTCGCATTAAAAATGACCAAGTTCAACCAGTCCCATTCTGATATATTATCTTAGTCTGAATTGTTGGTCATGCTCTGTTGGTATCCTTGTCGGTGTGTTTCCTCATCAGTTATAGGATGCTGACTAGAAAACGAAGACACCAGAGAGAGTCATCCACAAACCCAAATATATTGTTTACGGTGGAATGAAGCAGATGATCAATCTGGAACCGAAAAAGAGTTGGTGACAGTACGGAACCCTGGGGTACCCCTGTATCTACTTGAAAAAATTTACTCGTTACATCATCAACTACCACCCTAATCGATCAACTGAGAAGAAAGCTACTGATCCAACTACGCAAATCTTCGAATAGTCCTTATGCAATTAGTTTATTCATCAAAGCTGCGTGCCAAACCCTGTCGAACAGCTTTGAGTTATCAAGAGAAATCGCTCTTGATTTACCATGCTTTTTGATTGTTGATGTCTACAAATGCGGAACACATCACGAACAATTTTAATGAGGAATAGCAATTGAGATAGATGCGAAATGAAACTTGACTTTGGGTATTGAAGCGCGACACTGCATGTCCTCAACATACTTTTCACAAGATGGTACGTAACCACTGAGTGCTAATGGCAAGCATGATGACATAAGATCGTCAGTTAATCGATTGCGTTATTTTAACTCAATTATCCTCATTTCAGAAAATGCAGACTCGCACAAGTAAGTTGACCCAAACATTGGCGTCAGTTGAATGGCTGTTTGCCTAAGATTCGAATGATTATCTTCAGATATAAAATACCATAAATTTGTATCAGATGCTAAAGCTTTGAGATGTATATCTGGTATAATCTGCACCAACTTATTTTCAACAAAATATGAGTTCAAATTAAACTGACTTGCTATTTCAGTAGCTAATTCCCCAATGTTTTTACATGAAAAAGGATAACTCCTAAATTATGTTATATTTGCCAATTTACTGCTATCATAAAAACGCATTTCGAATTGTCCCAAAATGTTTGATAATTCAGCCTCATACGTATCATAATTCAACTGAGGCATCCTTACTTTCGAAGACGGAAAATGTTTCAGATCCTCCCTTTTCAGTTGATCTGTCATAAGTTGCAATTTACTTTTGAATGCGTTTACTGCGCTAATCAGCTCATTTTTCGCGACCCAACCACCTGACGTCCGTGCGAAGAACTCAATCTGTGTGTTCAGCTGACTCCCTAACTTCCAACTGCAACTTAAAGAGCCGCCGTTGCAAGCTACGTGCACGGATGAAATTCACATATTTTGATGCAATGCCCATAGTTTCCTCCGTGTTTAAAACTTTTGAACACAAAACTTGTTGTAACATAATGCAATGGATTGACAAAAATCAAGGTAAATCTTCATTAGCTCCACACAATGCCACAAAACCATTTTTGTTTACAGTGATTACTGGTGCTCAATCGGTTGTAATGCATACTGATTCATATATTAGTAGCTGGTAGTTTTTTACAAAATTGTAGAAAACGTCATATATATCTTCGCTACGGGTCTTCCCCTTCAGAGGAATGATTGTCAAAAATTCTTCCTTATCCAACATGTCATTGAATATCATCCGAAAAAAATACACAGCTAGGCAGTGTCTGTCATATCGGTGGATTTGCTGAACTGTAAAGAAAAGTATGTACATTTCATCATATTATGTTTTAGTTCATCTGTCATGTCCTGACTCATGACTTCAATACTCCTTGTGACAGTCGGATGAGATAACTGAAGTTCTCTAATAGCAGACATAATTTCTGTTTCATTTTTAAAATCTCCAAATAAAGTCTCATTCGTTTCAATAACTGCTTCCTTCACAGCCAATCCATCTTCGAATGGTTTCTCGTGTTCTGCTATATATAAGATATTTTAAATGACGCGATCGTAGCTGCTTTGATTGTTTGGCATGGTTTGTTCTTTTTTCAAACAAGATATCAAATCACGAACTTTTTGTTTCCTCAATGCACTATGTGGCGGAAAATCCGCGTGCGTAATCGGGTGCGTTATCCACGTTTTCTAGTGATCCATTCAATAACCTTGACGGTTTACAAAAGTTCAAAAAAACTTTAACGTGTTTTTAATCAACCATAATCTTTCAACTGTCTGCGTTTGAGCAAAACTGTTTCAGACATTGAGTAGCTATAGTAATTATCAAACTTTTTTGACTCTTGAGAAATTTTGATATGATGAGCGGTTCAATCACATAAAACAGTTCTTCAATTTAACGATTTCAGTTTTAGGATTGCATACATCCATAAGGTGGGTGGGAGGTTACTCACAGCCCAAATCATGGAGACCGATTAATCCCATGTATTTCGATCCTGAAACCCAAGAAAAAAGGTAAGATGGATTCATCAGGACTCGGGGGTTATCCTTGAAACACTGAGTGAGCATCAATACGCCTTTTAAAACGATGAATCAACTGATCTAGCACTTAACAATATACTAGAACTCGGTCTCTGAACTGCAAGGAGACTGCAGCCACATTAATACCAAATATTATTGCGGAATGAATTGCAACATGCTACATGTCAGAGTGATCAATATTTCCCTGAATGGAAGGTAGTTAGTTTTGTGGCTGGAAGGGGAAAGTACTATTGCATTTGTTGCGGTCGCTACAGGTTGATGACTTCTAGCAATAATCATCGCACTGAACGTACAAGTGCAAGCGTATGCTTTCAGATATAGTCATTTTGGCGGATATGACGACGAAATCAGCTATCCAGAGTTAGTGTGAAGACAACAAACTTAGTATAAACCTTCACAAAACTCCTATAGTGCCATTCACTAGGAATAAGATGAGTTTCGTTTCTCTACTTGGACAGTAAGCTCACGTGAAATTCGTAGCTTGAAAATACAATACACAAAGCTAGGCAATCCTAATGGGCATGTCAAATGACCTATGGAAAGAAATGGGGTCTTGCTCTAAAACAAATTTATTGGCTATATGTTATGGTGGTAAGACCACGTATCACATACGTCTGCATTGCTGAGTCGGAGCAATCCCAGCTCAAGCTTTCTTGATTGCATAGAACGTCCTGCCTGATGGTTATTGGAGCTTTTAACTCACTGCTGATTTATTGGACCAGCACCAAGGACCGTCTACCTGAGGATCCTAGTTGGTACACAGACGGCTCAAAAGTCATTGACCACTCTGCTAATCTCTTGCTTGCGGGGGGTTAACAAATAACAAATAAGTTAATGAAAAACATCACCGATAGCCAAGTTGCACTGAGAGCTTTAGCATCCGATACCGGTACGTCACTTATGGTGCAGGAATGTCGCTCCACCCCCAAACTGGGAGAACCTACCCTAACCTGATTTAGGCTGTGAGTTACCTCCCACCCACCTTATGGATGTATGGAACCCTAAATTTCCGGCAGCTGGTCGGCACACCATTCTAGGTCAGACTCGACCGAAAGAGCCTAATGAGGTATGAATGTATGGGGGATGTCCACCTCCTGACGTAAAAAAGCAGGCATGGTGGTTATATGGTTAAATGGCTCAAATATATATAGGGGGTTTTACCCCGACGAGTTGCCCATATATCTGTTCATGCAATCAAACTGATTCCATGAAAAAATATAAATCCACCACCCGGTAATTAATACCATTGGCAGGCAATGATTATAATCAAAACATATCCTGGAATAATTATATATTAGGATAACGTTAAATGTTATGAGAATATATCAATCTACCAGAATATATACATACTATAGCATCATCAGACAATGATATCAATGTACCAACGAGTAGTGTCAGAGGCTTTCTCCCCGGAAAAATCCAGTGTACGGACCTTAGTCAAGTAACACTGAATGTTACTCATTAATAGTTTCCTTTGTGTGAAGTGGTGAACGATCGAATAGAATACTGCTCTCAATATAAATATGACAAAATTGTCAGTTAATTATATTACATTTATATAAACAAATAAATAAAATATGAAATGAGATTCTGAGCAGTATAAACTAAAGAGAAAACCTATGACTCTACCTCATTATTATTTTCGGAAAGAAACCTACGAAGAATATTACAAGATTTGATGACTGTTATCTTTTGTAACTGTTCAAACAAATTTTCTTCAGACCCAAAATCTCAATACTTTCGTGAAGATTTCTATGAATAACACCTATTGTGGAAATAATAATCGGTAGAATAAATATTTTCTTCATTTTCCACAGTTTTTAATCTCGTCGCCAAGCATCATATATTTAGAAATTTTTCATTGTATTTATTTTGTATATTATGTGTGTCGGGTATAGCAATATCAATTATATATGTTATTTGATTTTCTTTATCATTAAGAATGATATCTGGTCTATTGTGTTTTACAGCTCTGTTTCAAAGAATTGTTTTATCAAAATAAAGTTTATATTCATTTTTTATCAGTCATTTTCACAAATAATCTCAGGTTCATATTTGTGAAATTTTTTCTTTGGGAATTAGGTCCTGTTTAATTCCTAGATTAAAATGAATAATATTAGCGACGGCATTATGTCTTTCTAAATAATCTGTTGAAGCAAGGACTGAGCAAGATGATAATATATGAAAAACTGTTTCTGAAGAACAGAAACATCTACGGCAAGAATCATCTATATTTTGTTTGATGATGTGTTTTCTATAATTCCTCGTGAAAACAACCTGATCCTGGATCGCAATTGCCAAGCCTTCTGTTTCAGCAAACAATTCTCCAGATACTAACCATTTATCCGATGCGATTTCATCAATATAATCATTTTTCAATTCTTTAGGGTGCTTTCCGTGTAATTCCTTCTGCATCCAACTTTCTCTTTTAGAATTGTCATCAAATATATCAAAATCTACCTTTTGCATTGTCAAGTTCAGAGGTGTAAGATTATAATCTGAAGCAACAACAATATCATGTAATTTAGACGTTCTCTGTTTATCATGAAAATGGGAACGTAGATGAAAAATCTGTTTACTATGAAGATTATTCAAATCAATTAATCCACGACCTCCAAGATGTCTAGGTAGTGTAACTCTCTGAACAGCTGACTTTGGGTGGTGCTTATGATATTTACAGAGCATTTTCCTCGTTTGACATTGTAATTCATTTAGATCAGTTTTAGACCATTTAATAATTCCAAAAGAAGATGTAAGAATAGGAACAGCATAGGAGTTGATAGCTCTGAAAAGGTTTTTACTAGTTAAATAACTCTTGATGATAACTCTAAGTCTTTTGTAATATGAACTTCTAATATTTTCTTTAGTGCTGCTATGGTTAATTGTCTTCTCTTGACAAAATCCAAGATATTTATATGTATCTCCTTGATGCATTGGCTCGATTTCGATATTGGAAATCTTTATATAGTCAGAGGTGATCTTTCCTTTTTCAATAGAAAGATTTTTACATTTTGGAAGCCCAAATTTCATATGAATATCATTGGAATAGTTGAAAGTAATCTCAAGTAGACTTTTAAATGAGATCTGGTTCCGGCATATAATTTAATATCATCTAAATAAATTAAGTGACTTAATTTGAATTCAGTTAATAGACTCTTTATTTTGAAGCCGAAACTAGTAGCATTTAATTCATGAGATAATGGATTGAGGCAAAGACAAAACCAAAGAGCACTTAAAGAATCACCTTGAAAATGCCCATTTTGATTGGAATTACTTCGGATTTTAACGATTGTTTTGAAATATTTAAATGAAGATTGGTTCTCCAATTTTTCATTACAAATTCAAGAAAAAGACGAAGTGTCTTATCAATTTTATAAATTTCCAAAATTTCTTGATGCCATGAATGGGGAGAACTATCAAAAGCCTTTTGGTAATCAATGAAGGCTGTATGAATATTTCTCTTCTTAGTTTGAGTTTGATTCAAAGCAACAGAATCAATTACAAGTTGTCTTTAGTACCAAGGTGTTTTCTCTCTATCTTTTTGATGTTCGGAAAGAATATTATAATTCTCCAAATGTGCATAATTTTTATATATATATATATATATATATATATATATATATATATATATATATATAAAAAAAATATGCACATTTAGAGAATTATAATATTCTTTCCGAACATCAAAAGGATAGAGAGAAAACACTATATATATATATATATATATATATATATATATATATATATATATATATATATATATATATATATATATATATATATATATATATATATATATATTCCATGTTCGTTATGCGTAATCAGGTGAGTTATTCGCGTTTTTAGTGATCCATTCAATGACCTCGACGTTTTACAAAAGTCCATAAAAACTTTAGCGTGTTTTTAATCAACCATAATTCTTCAACTGTCTGCGCTTGAGCAAAACTGTTTCAGACATTGAGTAGCTATAGTAATTATCAAACTTTTTTGACTCTTGAGAATTTTTGATATGATGAGCGGTTCAGTCACATAAAACAGTTTTTCAATTTCATGATTTCATTTTTTCAACCACCTAGCAAGTGGAAAATATCACATATTGACTATGTTAGCTTTGGATTCGTGGTTGAACCCGTCATCATGTCAAAATTTCTCTCAAGAGACAAAAAAGTTTGATAAGTAGCCTGGCTACTCAATGTCTGAAAGAGTTTTCCTCAAACGCAGACAGTTGAGGGTGAATGATCACTAGATGAGTCTCTCAGATCTCAGAGACTCTCGACTTGCCATCGCTGGAAGGCCACTGCGAGAGCCAAAGCTTGGCTTGAACTCTCCAGGCTGGACCTGAGAGCTCTAACTGCCATATTAATGCGGCACTGTCGCTTCAGAAATCAGTTAAACAAGTTCGGATTGATTGAGGATTTAGACTATGTGAAGAAGAGATAGAATTAATGGAACATGTTATGTGCGAGTGCCCATCTGGGGACAGAGTCAGGATGGATGAACTAGGATCTAACAAACTGAAGCTAGCTGAGATTATATAATTCGATTGTGGAGGTCGTTACTTGATGATAATCGATATACATATTTTCAATGAAATAAAAGTATGTATGTAGATTTTCAATTCTAAAAAATCTATCTAAAGAAGCCACAGTGTGGTGAAACCGGTCGTAGTTTTGAATAAAAAATTGAGAGACCTTTCCAAAGATATGTTACCCCATTCACTTGCTCAATAATGCATTTCAAATTAGGGTAGGGGGTTGATATTACATCATCCGAACCCACTTAGAAATTAGTCCCTCTCGAATCAAAAATTGACATGTCACAGCTCATTCCGCTACATTCACTCTTTCTTAGCATAGAGGGGTTGGCAAATAATCGAAGGAATGCGAACTATCGATGTGTTTGTACTTTCTGTGTGATATTGAATGTTCATAAAGATACTATTTTTCAATAGAGAATAAAAAACCTCGTCCAAGATATGCCTTCCAACCCACTTTTCCCATAATAGAGGTCAATGGTTGATTATACATGATCCAAACCAATTCAGAAATGTATCCCTCCCATATCAAAGATTGACGAGTCTTATCTCTACTAATAACTCATAAAGTCCAAACTTTTGTTGGAAAATGTTTCGATACGACCTCCCGAATCGGGAAGGAGGTTATGAAGTTTTAAATTCGCATTACCTCCAGTAATGACCAAGATATATCTATGCTGTTCGCATATTACTACTAAGTTCATTATTTTGCCTTACTCAGTAGTGAAGTTCAATACTTTATTGTTGTTTTGTCGTATGCTCTTATCGAGCCATTTCATTTGTAACTTGAATACATTTTATTTTAGTGTATCTTAGCGAAAGTGTCACTCACATTCTAAGGGTTTTGAGCTATTATTTATGAGGATCTTGGTGTCACAAAGGTGAAAACTGGATATAGTCTGGTAAGACAAACAGTATATTTCCTTGATCACATAATATTCTAAAAATGCCTTGGGGGAGGTTGTTCTAAAAAAGGAAATATTTCAGTTCGATTGAAATATTTCTCAATCAAAAACCGACCTTTATAGGCTTTTGATCAATGCTTGGTTGTTATATGCCAGTGGATCTTTCTTTTATTAAGTTCCTGCGATACATAATACCAACTTCCAACAATCATCTATTGTGAAAGGACTATGTTGCAAGACTGGGCATTTTTTTTTATTTTCCATGGAAATACATTGAAGAGGTAAACTTTTCAATATAGCTTATATATTTCGAAACGCTAACATTCAACGCGTGAGAGAAACAATCGGAGTGAAAGCTGAACGCCCGAAATGGAGGAATTCCCATTCTGTTTTGTTCGTCCCAAATCCATTATGATTGAAAGTGAAGGGGGTCGAAACCTTCATCCTCCATAACAAAAGCCAAATAGCATCACTCTTGTATGTTTCAGTCCTGCATAAAAAACTACCCACTGATTACGTCAGTTTCCTCTCAATCTTTCAGAGATTTGCTAAGTGAGAGCACTTTAGATATGGGTGAAACATAATACTGACCCCGAAAGAAAAGAATTCGAAATCCATCAGCATTGAAAGAAAGAGACATGTAATGAACGAAAATAATCGTGACTGAAAACTAATTTCAGAAAATACTTGAAGATCAAAAGTTTTCGAAGATCGAGTAAAACGTGAAATTGGCTTGATGACACCGATATGCTATACAGGGCGTTACCTGATTACGTCGACTTATATTTCATGGTAGTTTCCCGGCTACAAGGAGAAAGATTTGTCAATTATCTTCTTTGTGGTCTTTGTTGTAGAAATATAGCAGCTCTGAGTGGAGACTAAATGATATATAATATATATATATATATATATATATATATATATATATATATATATATATATATATATATATATATATATATATATATATATATATATATATATATATATAAATATATGTCATCTTCGAAACACCATTCACATCTCAAATTTCATCTGTTCCATTTTTTTGCACTAATAGGTCAGGGCGATAGATTTACCCCAAAAGATGTCCCCTTGAAACAAAAATGGACCTAGATATAGCCTCTGTTTAGTTTTCGTTGAAACGCCCTGTATATATATATATATATATATATATATATATATATATATATATATATATATATATATATATATATATATATATATATTTTTTTTTTTTTTTTTCCGGGGAGAAAGCCTCTGACACTACTCGTTGTCACATTGATATCATTGTCTGATGATGCTATAGTATGTATATATTCTGGTAGATTGATATATTCTCATAACATCTAACGTTATCCTAATATATAATTATTCCAGGATATGTTTGATTATAATCATTGCCTGGCAATGGTATTAATTACCGGGTGGTGGATTTATATTTTTCATGAAATCAGTTTGATTGCATAAACAGATATATGGGCAACTCGTCGGGGTAAAACCCATATATATATATATATATATATATATATATATATATATATATATATATATATATATATATATATATATATATATATATATATATATATATATATATATATATATATATATATATATATATATATATATATATATATATATATATATATATATATATATGTATAAAAATTCTGATATAATAATATAATACCAATTAATCAAAATAATGTATTAACTTCATAGAAGAAATATTAAAGAATTCGAAAGAATGATATCAGGGATCTTCAACGTAGAATTGCATACTCTCTATGGGATATCCGCAATATCAGTTAGCGAAATCGTTGAAAAGCACGCTGACTTTCGAAGGAAATCGTCTAGAGAATTAATTTAACTTGAGAAAAACTAATTTGAAAATTTCTTTCAGAAGCGCCATCGCTGGCGCGAGAAGCTATTCTTTTGCGATATCTTTCGGTCAATTATAGGTAATTCAAGGATAACCGAGCATGATCGGTGCTCCAAATCGAAGAGAAAATGACCAGTGTCTCTAGTGTGTAACTGGACCTCTCAATTCTTTGAAGTTTAATCGAGAGAATTCGGAAAAATTCAAGGAAGAAAAATGTTTTCTAAGAGAGTTACCTGAATCTTAATTTTATTGAGGAGGTTGTTACTTGGCGAAAATCGATTTACATTTTTCGAACTAATACTGTTCAAATTTTCTTTTAGTTTATTCATTCATTTCAGAATGAGCCTACTTTGAAGGCTAAACAATGAAAAATAAATTTGAATAAAAGATGAATAAAAATAAATAATGAAATGGGATTCTCGTTAGTTTCCCTATATCTCGATAAAGACTGGACCAATTTAATTTAAGAACAACAAGCTTTTCTATAAAAAACAGAAACAAAATCTTCCGGGGCCTTGAAAACACTGAAAGCAAGGACGGTACTTCTCCCACTAAAGAGACAATACACAATTTCTGGAGTGACATTTGGTCGGACGCGGTTATCAATGTGACAGGGGAAGAAATCGCTCGAGTCCTCAAAAGAACGAACAACTGCGTTGCTCCTGGAGCACATAAATTGCACAAACACTGGTGCAAATACTTCACTTCCACACATTCTACCATCGCATCTCTGTTTCAGCGAGGACTGACAGACCCAACAACAATCAGATTTAACACTTGGCATTACTCATCTACTACCAAAGGGACATATATCTCATGACCCTAAGCTGTACCGTCCTATAACATGCTTGCCAACCATTTATAAACTCCTCACTGGAGTAATGGCCTTCCACATCAACGCCCACATTAGAGAGCACAATCTGCTATGGCAGGAACAGAATGGTTGTCGAAAGGGAGCAAAAGGCTGTAGGGAGCTTCTCGTTATCTACCAACTAATTACAAAATACTCAATGTTAAAGAGGCGGAACCTCTTGGTGGCCTGGATAGACTACCGAAAGCTGTTCGATTCTGTCCCGCATTCCTGGTTGTTGAGAGTCTTGGGTATGTACGGTGTGTCACATAGTATTGGGGACCTTTTGAAGCATCTGATGAGTACTTGGCGGACATCGATGCAAACAAAAACGAAGTCAGAGGGAATCAACACTGATAAAATTTCTATCAAACGGAGTATCTTCCAGGTGGATACTTTCAGTCCTCTATGGTTTTGCCTCGCCCTGAACCCCCTGAGCTGCCTTCTGAACCAATTCCTATATGTTCGATAGGGAAAGGAAGATCAGTATATCTCATCAGTTATACTTAGACGACCTTAAACTTAGCACAAGCTCGAAAGAGAAGTTGAAGAGGCAACTAGAAATGGTTAAGGCATTCAGTGAGGCCATATTTATGGAGCTCGGACTCAAAAAATGAGCTGTTCTAAATGTTGAAAAGAGGAAGGTGGTCAATGCATCACCAGGAATAACCTTGTATGATGAGAGTGTATTTCCTGCACTACCATCAGAAAAGGCTCACAAATATCTAGGTATTCAATAAGCTCTGGATCAAAAAACAGTTGAAGTTAAGGAGTTCTTTAGGGCGAAGCTTTCCACCTGGGTCAAGCGGGTGCTTCAATCGGGGTTGAACTCAAAGGCTATGGTAACTGCACTCAACACTTTGGCGGACCCCAGCATCACCTACTCATTCGGAGTGGTTGACTGGTCAATGACGGTATTGCGCAAGTTCGATCAAAAATTAGAACCATGCTCACCAGGTACGGCATGTATCATCCGCATAGCTCAATAAGTTAAGTTAAGTCTTACCAACATAAAAAATTCTCAAAACCTGATGAACCTGAGGGGATACTTCGCTAGGAAGAACTTACCTTTCTATAGGTCCATCTGACAGCTAGATGATTCGACACCTCTCCAACTGGCTAGGGCAGAAATCAGTACCTCAGGTTAACTACAAGAGGAATGGATGTCAAAGGCACTCCATGGATGATATCCTAAAATATATATATATATATATATATATAATATATATATATATATATATATATATATATATATATATATATATATATATATATATATATATATGTGTGAACTTGAGACAAGACGAATTATTCAAAAATCCACAGATCAATGAATAATCCCTCCTGACAAGAGCTAGTTCCCAAACATGCCCACCATGCACGCAGCCCTCAAGCGCCACAATAGTGCAACTAAGCAGGATGCCGAGAAACGAAGCAGCAGATTGCAGTTTCGCCTTTATTAAGAGCTCATCAGTGTCGCATATTGCTTCTCAGCATCCTAACGAGCTACGTCGGGGTACCCTATCAATTCCAGAAAGGACGCACCTTGTACATACGTATGAGAGTCGCCCTTCATGGACCGACATGGCGAACCCGCTACCGGACTTCGAGAAAGATACGAACAATAACAAACAGATGTGGAAATGTTAAAAATCCATGGAGGGCGACTCTCATACGTATGTACGAGATGCGTCCTTTCTGGAATTGATAGGGTACCCCGATGTAGCTTGGTAGGATACTGAGAAGCGATATGCAACACTGATAAGCTCCTAAGCAACACTAATGAGCTCCTAATAAGGGCGAAACTGCAGTCTGCCGCTTCGTTACTCGACATCCTGCTTAGATTTGGGAACTAGCTCTTGTCAGGAGAGATTATTCATTGATCGACGTATTTTTGAATAATTCGTCTTGTCTCCTCAAGTTTACATATGTAGACTCCTCGCGAAGTTTATCGCGGAAGATATTTGACCCATCATATCAATATATATATATATATATATATATATATATATATATATATATATATATATATATATATATATATATATATATATATATATATATATATATATATATATATATATATATATATATATATATATATATATATATATATATATATATATATATATATATATATATATATATATATATATATGTATATATAGGGTTTTACCCGACGAGTTGCCCATATATCTGTTGCAATCAAACTGATTTCATGAAAAATATAAATCCACCACCCGGTAATTAATACCATTGCCAGGCAATGATTATAATCAAAACATATCCTGGAGTATTTATATATTAGGATAACGTCAAATGTTATGAGAATATATCAATCTACCAGAATATATACATACTATAGCATCATCAGACAATGATATCAATGTACCAACGAGTAGTGTCAGAGGCTTTCTCCCCGGAAAAATCCAGTGTACGGACCTTAGTCAAGTAACACTGAATGTTACTCATTAATAGTTTCCTTTGTGTGAAGTGGTGAACGATCGAATAGAATACTGCTCTGAATATAAATATGACAAAATTGTCAGTTAATTATATTACATTTATATAAACAAATAAATAAAATATGAAATGAGATTCTGAGCAGTATAAACTAAAGAGAAAACCTATGACTCTACCTCATTATTATTTTCGGAAAGAAACCTACGAAGAATATTACAAGATTTGATGACTGTTATCTTTTGTAACTGTTCAAACAAATTTTTCTTGAGACCCAAAATCTCAATACTTTTGTGAAGATTTCTAGGAATAACGCCTGTTGTAGAAATAATAATCGGTAGAATAAATATTTTCTTCATTTTCCACATTTTTTAATCTCGTCGCCAAGCATCATATATTCAGAAATTTTTTCATTGTATTTATTTTGTATATTATGTGTGTCGGGTATAGCAATATGAATAATATATGTTATTTGATTCTGTTTATCATTAAGAACGATATCTGGTCTATTGTGTTTTACAGCTCTGTTGCACAGAATTGTTTTATCAAAATAAAGTTTATATTTGTCATTTTCACAAATAATCTCAGGTTCATATTTTTCAAATTTTTTTCTTTTGGGAATTAGGTCATGTTTAATTCCTAGATTGAAGTGAATAATATTAGCGACGGCATTATGTCTTTCTAAATAATCTGTTGAAGCAAGGACTGAGCAAGATGATAATATATGAAAACTGTTTCTGAAGAACAGAAACATCTACGGCAAGAATCATCTATATTTTGTTTGATGATATGTTTTCTATAATTCCTTGTGAAAACAACCTGGTCCTGGATCGCAATTGCCAAGCCTTCTGTTTCAGCAAACAATTCTCCAGATACTTACCATTTATTCGATGCAATTTCATCAATATAATCATTTTTCAATTCTTTAGGGTGCTTTCCGTGTAATTCCTTCTGCATCCAACTTTCTCTTTTAGAATTATCATCAAATATATCAAAATCTACTATTTGCATTGTCAAGTTCAGAGGTGTAAGATTATAATCTGAAGCAACATCAATATCATGTAATTTAGACGTTCTCTGTTTATCATGAAAATGGGAACGTAGATGAAAAATCTGTTTACTATGAAGATTATTCATATCAATTAATCCACGACCTCCAAGATATATATATATATATATATATATATATATATATATATATATATATATATATATATATATATATATATATATATTGTAGGATTGGTAGGATACTGAGAAGCGATATGCAACACTGATGAGCTCCTAAGCAACACTAATGAGCTCCTAATAAGGGCGAAACTGCAGTCTGCCACTTCGTTACTCGACATCCTGCTTAGTTGTACTATTGTGGCGCTTGGGGGCTGCGTGCATGGCGGGCAGATTTGGGAACTAGCTCTTGTCAGGAGAGATTATTCATTGATCTACGTATTTTTGAATAATTCGTCTTGTCTCCTCAAGTTTACATATGTAGACTCCTCGCGAAGTTTATCGCGGAAGATATTTGACCCACCATATCAATATATACATATATATATATATATATATATATATATATATATATATATATATATATATATATATATATATATATATATATATATATATATATATATATATATATATATATATAAATGAATTCTTGTAATTCTTCATGTTATTGTTCAACTGCTTAAGATATAAAAAATCGTTTTCATAAAAGTTAGTCATGAGAATAGTTTTTGAAAATGAGAAAGGTTAGGTTAGTTTCTGGGAAAATGTATTTGATGGCATCATACTCAGCCATTTGGAAATTCTCAAAAGTAATATTTCAAGTCACAAATACAAATAAACGATGATTTCTACTAAAATATATAATTAAATGCTCGAGGCGTTTCGACACACAGTATCTTCATCAAGAGCTAATGATTACTACAAATATATCTTACTAACAAAGTTTTATATATACTAAAGAGGCAATCCACTCAGAGCTATCCGTACTTGAACTTATGTTAAGGAGATAAATTTAATAAGGGTGAGTTATTTATATCTATCTGATCATTAAAATTTCCGGTGAATACCTAAATCTGTTAATTTCAAGTGCTTCCAGAAGGTTGAGTTTTATAGCTCTATTCTTAGAATGTAGGATTTTAAATTCTGAATTGCAGGAGTGACCATTTTGCCTTAGGTAATTTGAATAATTTGAATCGATTTTTCCATTGATGAAACTGCGTTTATAATCAGAGATTCTAACATTAAAATTTCTTCCTGTTCTACCTATATAAAAACAATTGCAATCTGCACAATCAATCTATAAACACCTGATTTATTTTCTGTTTCAATTGGAGATTTATGATTCTGATAAATGAACTTAAATTTTTGATGTTTTGAACGCTATATTTAAATTTGAATTTTAAAGAAGGGTTTCACATTATTGCTAATATTGCCTATATATGTTAAACTATTGAATTTCTTGTCTTGGTGTTCACCGATATGATATATATGTTGTAAGGCTAGCTGGTAGAAATTCAATAGTTTAACATATTTAGGCAATATTAGCAATAATGTGAAATTCTTTTCGAAAATTCAAATTTATATATAGCGTTCAGAACATCAACAAATTTAGGTTCATTTATCAGCAATTATAAATCTCCAATTAATAAAAAATAAATCGGGTGTTTATAGATTGATTGTGCAGATTGCAATTGTTTTTATATAGGTAGAACAGGAAGAAATCTGAACATAAACGCAGTTTTATCAATGGAAAAACCGATTCAAAATATTCAAATCACCTAAGAGAAAATAGTAACTCTTTCAATTCAGAATATAAAGTCCTACTTTATGAGAATAGAGGTATAAAACTCAACCTTTTGGAAGCACTTGAAGTTAACAGATTTAGGTATTCACTGGAAATTCCTAATGATCAGGTAGACATAAATAACTCACCTAAATTCCTAAACATTAGTTCAAGTACGGATAGCTCTGAGTAGATTGCCTCTTGAGTATATATAAAAATTTGTTAGTAAGATATATTTGTTGTATTCATTCGCTCTTGATAAAGACACTGTGTATCGAAATGCGCCGAGCATTTAATAATATATTTTAGTAGAAATCATCGTTTACTTGTATTTGTGAAAATGGATTTCTATCACGTAAAAGCCTAATCAATTGAATATTTGAAGTGCAGATAAAACTTAAATCATTTTACTTGAACCCTATAATTTCGAATTCATTTCCGAGTTTTTTGTTTTTCCGATATACTGGATCATTGAGTTTGGGACACCCTGTTTACTTCCCCACGAATCGCCATGATTACGTGCGACTATTCAATTTCTTGAAATTCTCATGATACAGCTTGGATATTCCACATACACATACACAAATCGAGGCATTATTTTCGAAATTGAATTGTTCTATATCCTTCATGATTTTAATTTGAAAATGAAAGAGGATCAGTCATATATGGGCAATAATCCAACGGATTATCGTCATTGTTACAATGGTAGAGTATAATTTAGACTGTGATTACATGGGATAAAGATTAAATGAAATGAATTATTCCATTTGCGATTCTCATATAGATTCTATGATGGGAAACTTGTTTCAACAGTAATTACTTCTTGTTTCAGATGTCAACCAGAGTGGCACAATCGATAGGAAGGACTTCGAACTCGCGATAGAGGTAGGATTTTTGTTTAATATAAGTGTTTCGTAGAAAATTGCATTAATTCACTCCAAAGTGAGTGTTGATGGAATTAAACATATCCTCAATTATCTCTTATTGTTTTTCACTAATGAATACAGCGTAAAAATTTTTAGAGAATTTTTGTCTAACTGACTTCATACTCTTCAGTAAGTGATCTGAGCAAGCTGCTTAACTTGACTCAACTTGAAATAAAGTCAAGATTTGTTTTCAGAATTGAAGTCAATTTTTTTTTTCATAAAAGCTTGAAAAATTCAAGCATCTTGAATCGCAAAACTTAAAAGCTTGAATCAGAACACAATTAAGATAAAACTGTGAACATCCCCGTGTATTCTATACGAGCGAGAATACTGGTTTGAAGAATACTGAATATTTCATCAGGAAATATTTAAATGAAATTCAACGTAATAATCTGAAAAGAATTCATGAAGTCGATGAATGAAATACAAATACAGAACACACAAGAGTGGAAATGACAAAAATATTTTCAAATGAAACAAAAACTCACAAGAACAACATGAATCAAATTATTTTAACAAAATCAAACAAAATTATGTGAAAACAAAACAAATGAATTAAACTTCTGTGAAAATAAAGGATATACCTACATTGAATAAGGGAATCTATATTCCCACTTCATCATAGTTGATATTTCGCTGTTTTGAACGAAGAGTTGAGAGACATCAACGTCCTAACTAATTCGTGGTTCAATTTGTTTCTACTCTTAGTATCATTACGCAGCGAAAACTAACGTAACATACCAGCGTGTATTCATGAAGTTGAGAATGAAACTTGTTAATTTTTACGGAATTGTAAATCAATCAATAGAAAGGAATTGTAGCATTGCTTATTGATCGAAAAAATTGTGTATTTTAAAAATGATAGACAAACCAAACTCTTATCAAAAATTGACCTATCCGAGATTTTTGTCAGTTGAAGTAGTCAATGAAATGTTATGAATTTTACTTTATTCTTAGATTTCACTCTTCAGTTAAAAAGGATTGAAATTTTGAGAAAAATCGCTAAATTCCAAAAATTTCTTATTCATCAGGTTAATAACTGGCACATTTTGTTGGAAAAATATTTTTCCTTCTATATTCGAGAAACTGAATCTCACATTCACCTAAAAACAGTAAATTCCTTTCGCAGTTTCAGTTAGAATAGAATAGTGTATTTATTGAACACAATATATATATATATATATATATATATATATATATATATATATATATATATATATATATATATATATATATATATATATATATATATATATATATATATATATATATACAGTGTGTTCCCACGAAAATTTGACCCCTATAACTCCGAAATGAGTAACATTAGCGAAAACACCAAGACACGTCGATTTTTGTTTCGAGGAGAGCATTTTCGAAATAATTCGAAACTTGTCAGATCAACCCCTACCCCAGCAACCCTAATTTCGAAATTCATCATAGGGAATAAGGGTCGAGTGGCACCTTACTGTAAAGGTCTGTCAATTTTCCATTCTGATTTGTCTTTTTAGAATTTTAAATTAACATACAGGGTGTCCCAACCGAGGGTAAGTTGAATTCCTGCAAATCCCAAATACTAAATGAAATCGATTTATTTTGGCATAATGCAAGCGCAGGTTTATGCTCGGTCTAGAAAACGACCTACACTTGTGAATTTGGAGTTGGTGCAATCAACCCCTATTTCCAGCATCCCCAACTCAAAAATCATTCGATCGAAAATAGGTCAAGTGGCACCTCGTTGGAAAGGTATTTCAATTTTCTCTTCGAATTTGGTATTTTCGAAATTCAGAATCAGCATACAGGGTGTCCCGGAGCAGGAACACTGAAAACCCAAATAACTTTTTGAAACTGGTTCATTTCGGTATAATACGAGAACATGTTTATGTTTGATTCGAGAATAAGACTCTCTTGCGTGAATATGGAATTTTTGCAATCAATCTCTTCCATTCAGCATCCCCAACTCAAAAAATCATACAAGTGATTACAGGTTGAGTGGCAAAGTTCCAGAAAGATTTTTCTATTTTCTGAATCACTGAGGCATTGGTTTCAGTTTGGCAATCGAGGTTTTCTGGCGTGAGGATCAGGATGAGGGATGATGGAGAAACTGATTGGATGCTCATCTAAACAGGAAAACGAGATTTATTGAACTTGTATTCAATTCAAAACAAAAACTAACTTGATTATTACAACAATTGTTCAAAATGACCTCCGCCCACCTCCATACAGTTATACAGACGATTTTCGAACTCTCTTCTCACAGCGAAAACTTCAGGAGTCAAAAGTCGGCATTCTGTGATAATCCTCATCCGCAGCTCCTCCAGGTTTTCTGGTCTTGTGGCTTAAACTTTAGATTTTAGATGGCCCCACAAAAATAAATCTAGGGGATTTAAATCTGGTGACCTGGCTGGCCACTCAACAGGTCCTCTTCTACCAATCCACCTTCCTGGGAAATTTTCGTCTAAATATTGGCGCACCCGAGCATCATAATGTGGAGGAGCACCGTCTTGTTGAAAACGCATTTCGTCCTCAGAAAGAGTTGGATCGTTCTGTAAAATTTCTGTCAATCTAGGATGTATGTGTTCCTCTAACAACTGTAGGTAGCCATTTCCATTCAGATTACCCTCAATAAAGAAAGGCCCAACTAGATGATTGCCAAAAATTCCTGCCCAAACGTTCAACTTCTGAGGCATTTGCGTGTGGGCCTCTCTAAACCAATGAGGATTCTGTGTGTCCCAATATCGACAATTATGTCTATTCACTTCACCACTGAGCATAAAGGTGCTTTCATCAGAAAAACAGATGTTATTCAGAAAATTTGGATTAGCGTTTAGGTTTTCACTTAGATTTTCACAAAACTGTAAACGACGATCTGGATCATCTTCGTTTATTTCATGCACTAATTTTACCTTGTAGGGGTGAAATTTGTGATGTTTCACGATTCTATGGACAGTTGTAGCTGATACACCAGTCAGACGAGATAGTTTTCTGATCGAAGTAGTATTCTCCATTTGTAGATGACCCACTACTGCCACTTCCGTTGCCTCATTTCTGACAGGACATTCCACTTCATGTTTTTTGTTTGCCACCGAACCCGTAGCTAGGAATTTGTCAACCAAATATTTAACGTACTGGTGACTGACTCCCCTTTCTCTTTCAGGATGGTTCCTATCGAATATCCTTGCCGTTTCTTTGGCACAACTGTTATTTCGAAAATACGTCGATACAATTTCGACCCTTTCCTCAGTGGAATAAACCATTTTCAGATTAATTTCAACTGACGAACAACAACAATAATGAGGAACTGATCTGAATAATAATAATATTTCATTGCAAAATGAGAAATAACAGATGACTGCACGCCAGATGGAAATGAAAAAATTTGAACATTTTCAATGCAGAAATCAGCTTTATTTCTTCGTAATTGATGCTCAACACATCGTACCCCAATACTTTTAACAGTTTCGAATTAATTTTAGTTGATAATTTCAAATGACGATATTGAATTTTTCGAAAGCGACATCCTGTATGGAGAGCCGAACTGAATGAAATGCTTTAATCATTCTGGAATTCAAAAACCTTTCTGAAGATATGCCACTTGAATTATTTGTATGATTTTCAAGTTGGGGATGCTGAATGGAAGGGTTGATTGCAAAAATTCTATAACCACACAAGAAAGTCCTATTCTCGGATCAAACATGTTCTCGTATACCGAAATGAACCAGTTTCAAAAAGTTATTTGGATTTTCAATGTTCCTGCTTCGGGACACCCTGAATGATGATTCTGAATTTCGAAAATACCAAATTCGAAGAGAAAATTCCAGTACCTTTCCAACGAGGTGCCACTTGACCTATTATCGATCGAATGATTTTTGAGTTGGGGATGCTGGAAATAGGGGTTGATTGCACCAACTCCAAATTCACAAGTGTAGGTCGTTTTTCTAGACGGAGCATAAACCTGCGCTTGCATTATGCCAAAATAAATCTATTTCATTTAGTATTTGGGATTTCCAGAATTCAACTTCACCCTTGGTTGGGACACCCTGTATGTTAATTTAAAATTCTAAAATGACAAATCAAGGTGGAAAATTGACAGACCTTTTCAGTAAGGTGCCACTCGACCCTTATTCCCTATGATGAATTTCAAAGTTAGGGTTGCTGGGGGTAGGGGTTGATCTGAGAAGTTTCGAATTATTTCGAAAATGCTCCCCTCGAAACAAAAATCGACGTGTCTTGGTGTTTTTCGCTAATGTTACTCATTTCGGAGTTAGAGGGGGTCAAATTTTCGTTGGAACACACTGTATATATATATATATATATATATATATATATATATATATATATATATATATATATATATATATATATATAGAGCTACTGGGCGTCGCCAGGACCCGATAAAAATTCACATTTACTGATGGAAATATCTAACAAATGTACAGCACTCCCTCTCGGATCTGTTCCAGCAGTCTCTGAGTGATCCGACAGTCATATCAGGCTTCTTCACGCTGGGTTAGGTTAGACAATGCATGCAAAACAGAAACTAAGCAACATCTCTGTAGTGTGGATCGATCACGCTAAGGCGTTTGATTCGGTACATCACTCGGGGCTGCTTGGGGTGCTAAGCATGTATGGTATGTCGGAGAACATCATAAATCGTTTAGGGCATCTGATGGGCTCATGGCGGACTACCCTCATAATAAGAACCCAAAGCGGAGAAGTTAGAACAGGTGAGGTTGCAATCAGAACGGGAATATCACAGGGTGATACCTTAAGCCCGCTCTGGTTTTGTTTGGTACTGAGCCCCCTTAGTACTCTCCTCAACAACAGCAAGATTACATATATCATAAACAGAGACACTAATGCAAGGATCAGACACCAGTTTTATATGGATGATCTTAAACTATACACGTCAAACTCTTGCCAGATGAAGAGACAGCTGGAGACTCTAAGGTCATTTAGTGACTCAACTCACATGCGAATGGGCATTGAAAAATGTGCAGTTCTCAATGTGCTGAGAGGGAAACTGGTTGAGGAACAAACAAGGATTGAGCTGATGAATCAAACTCATATCCCATCTCTCCAACCAGAACATACTTGCAAATACCTAGGCATATAGCAAGCACTAGAGGTAAATATGTCAGCGACCAAAGATTCGATAAACTCGTCAATAAACTCCTCCATAGGGTGAGTAAGTTGCTTCACGCACAACGTAATTCAAAGGCACTATTCCAATCTATCAACCCCTGGGCGGTTCCAGCTACGGCATACACTTTTGGTGTTCTACGTTGGTCACCAGAATCGTATCTCCTTCCATTGATATTGAGTGAGACTTTCTGCCTTCGATCAGCAAGATAGCTCTTAATTAACTGGAGTTGTTTGTCTCTTATCCCATAGTTTTCTAGTTTGTGTATCAGTTTGTCACGAGAGACACAATCAAATGCTTTTGACATATCAAGCATCAGACACAGAGGTGTTTTCTCCCTTTCTATAGCATCCAGTATACCCTGAACGTGTTAAAAAATTGCAGATTCTGTGCTCCTACCTTCAACAAAGCGATGATGATGCCTTGAGAATATTTCAAATTTTCTAAAAAACTTTATCATTCAAGTAGCTGGTATCTTCTCAAAAATTTTAGAGAAACTAGATAACAGTTTGAGAACTGTTTAAGTTATTAATTATCAGGAACCTTTTTCTATGATAATTTCTCGAATTATATGTGTGTCATTTAGGCCTCTGACCATTCACAAATATAAAAATTTGATCTTAAAAATACCTTCTAATTTAAATGGTGTAACATGATCAATAAAGAAATTTTTGTCCCTTTCGGCAGAGAAAATGGCTTACAAAAAGAAACTCTGTATGTATTTACGAGATAATGACGTGTTTTGAAATAAAAGAGATTGAAATAAAATAAAACTCTTGTTCGACATTTTTGTTGATGCTGTTGCCACAAAGCGATCTTGAAATCATCCCAGAAGTGCTAGCAGCAGAGATTAGCTGTTCATGCTCTGTTGAATCTCCTGACAGCATTTTGTAAACCCCAATATGCTTAAAATAGAGATGTTTCTTCAGCGAGATGGTTGCACAATTCTCTATTTTGAAACTTGATGCTTTTTTCCTGCATATATTGTATTTCCCTACTTTATCTTGTTAACTATTACTTTCCGCGTCTTGTCTAACAATAAAATTATAAGTAACATAGTTTTTCATTACACTAATTTTTCATTCAATATCAGAATGTGATGATCAGTTTTCGTCTGGGTATTCTGAACCTTTATCCTCATAAGGATCTGGTTTCATTTTTCGATGACAGGTCATAAAAACCATTCATTTTATTTCCACACACTAAACGTGCACTTTACCTTTCCAGTTTTCTCTTTGAATACGGTATGCCGTACTTATATGATGATAATAATATAACTTTAACAGTGAAATCCAAAAAATGGAGTGAGAAGGAGAAAGCATTTCTTTTTATACACTAGTTTCGGGAAAGTCCCTGAACTCTCAGTTCTCTAGGGGTCACCGTTCAATCTCAATTCTAGGGAATTCACTCAGTCCCCGAAGGTGTTCTGATGAGTATCGCCAAATGTAGAAAACCTTCGATAGATTATTATACTTACACTTCTGGTAGATAGATGACAACACTACACGAATTTCTTTAATTATTATATATTTTTAGGGGAAATATGTTTTTTAAGGAATTTACTGAATATGCGCAATTCGTAACGCGTTTCGCTACACCGTAGCTTATTCAGGCAAATGAGTCTAAAGAAATTACGACTATATATAACTGAAAATGAGAATTTAAATACGAATGTTCTTAAGTAATTGAGTGCTTGGTATGTTTCTTCTTCTTAAGTATTTAAGTGGTTATGAATGACAGGTATATCCAAGAAAAATTAAAGACTAGATTGCTCCCTGAAGAGATTCAATAGAAGTGAAGCTAACTTCAATCAATTTGCTCATTAATGAGTCTACCTAAGTGTTTGTGTTTGTTGATTTCTTGAGTTTCCCAAAGATCTTTTACCCAAAATTCATTATCTGTATGTGAAATTCAAAACTGTGGGTCGAAAGAATGATTATTTCCTAGTTGATGATTTGCGTAATTTGAATCTGATTTTTTATTTGAAGAACTCCGTTTATGTTTCGATATTCTAATATCGAAATTTCTATGTCTTCAACCAATTAAGAAATTATTACAGTCATTGTAATTGAAATCTATAAGCACCTGGTTTATTATTTTTATCTGATTTGGTTTTGTTGTTTTTTATATATCTGCCCAAACTAATTATAGTGTGTAAAGCTATGTTGAAATTATTTCTACTCAAGAATGATTTCAATTTCTCACTTGAAATACCAACGTAATTAAGTTGCTTCGCTTTTTATTCAAAATATCATTTTTCATTTCGGGATTATAACCATTTTTCAGCTATTTGTTTAATTAAATATAGTTCTTTGTTGAACTTTCCTGGCTATAACGGGATGTTAATCAATCTATGAATAAAACTGTTGAATGCTGATATTTTATTTTGTATGGATGACACAAGTTATGTATTATATCTGCAGCATGTGATAGCTTATGGTAGATTGCGAAAACGTATTTTCCGTTTTCATTCGAAATTATTACGTCTAAGGAATTTATTGAATTATTGCTTTCTATTTGGGTTGAGAATTCAATTTTTGGATGTAATGAGTTTATATAATTTTTGAAAATTTTCAACTGTCTATCTGTTCCTCTGAAGCAAATAATGAAAACGTCTACATAGCGAAACCAGTATATACAATATTTACTAAGTGGAGGGTTACGAATTAATTTCTCTATATTATTCATGAATATGGCTGCTAATAAAGGACTTAACGGATTGCCCATAATCAACCTGTCTCCACTAGTATGATATTTATCAATGAAATGGAAATAATTTCGAACTAAACAAATTTGTAATAATGAATGAATATCTGATTTAATGATCGTATTGAGATGATTCTTTTCTAATAATTCTTCAATTTAATAGTACGTTTCTTTCGAAAAAATGTTAGGAATAAGATTCTTAGCTTCAAAAGAAATGAATTTGGAATTGGGAGGTATAATGGTATTTTTGATATTGGCAATTAGTTTGTATGTATTTTTGACCAAAATTCAGATTTAAAATTGCAATGTTTTATTAGCAAGTCATTAAGGAATTTTGAAAGTTTGAAAGAAGGTGCAATTAAATAAGAAACAACAGGTCTAATAGGATTATCAGGCTTATGAAGTTTTATGAACGCATATAATTCAGGGGATTGTGGATTGGAGTTAATGAATTTATATTTTTCGTGGTTGTAATTACTGCTTTTGCTGTCGAAATTACGTTTTTAACTTCTTCCTGAAATTTAGCGGTAGGATCTTTAGTTGATTTTATATAGTTTCTCGTTGTTAAGAATTTTTGGTTTTTGAATATAATCGGTTTTACTAATCGCGATGACGTTGTTACCTTTATCTGCTTTAGTGAATACTCTTTATCGTCCTCGGTACTTTTATTTCATAATCGGAATTGCAATGAGGTGATAATTTGGAAAACTATTCTTTGATGAATTATATTCGTTGATAAAATTTCATAAACCTAATTACCCTATTAGACTCGTTGTTTCTTATGTAACGTCACCTTCTTTCAAACTTTCAAAATCTCTTGCTAATAAAACAATTTCAAATCTGAATACAAGTCAAAAATACATACGAATTAATTGCAAATATCAAAGATACCATTATACCACCTATTTCCAAATTCATTTCTTTCGACGTAAAAATCGATTTCCCAAAGTTCCTCCGAAAGATACGTTCTACTTAGTTAAAGAATTATTAGAAAATAATTGTGTCAGTATGATCATTAAATCAGATATTCTTTAAGAATTTGTTAAGTTCCAATTATTTTCATTTCAATAACTAATATTATACTGGTGAAGACGGCTTGATTATGGACAATACGTAAAGACCTTTATTTACAGAAATAATCATTAACAATTCAGAGCAATTCATTCATAACCATCCACTCAGTAAATATTGTTTATACTGGTATAGCTATGTAGACGATATCATTATTTGCTTCACAGGAACAGATAGATAGTTTTTACATCCAAAATTGAATTCACAACCGGAATAGGAAGACATAATTCAATAAATTTCTTAGACTTAACAAATTCGACTATAAATGAAAAACATGTTTTCCGAATCTGCCATAAGCCGTCTACAGATATTTTATAATACATAACTCTTCGTGTCATACGTACCAACATAAAATATCAGCATTCAACAGTTTTACTCATAAATTGATTAACATCCTTTTATCGCCAGAAAATTTCAAAGAAGGATTAAATTTAATTGAACAAATATTTAAAAACAATGGTTATATTCCCAAAAAATAAATAATATTTTGTATAAAGAGCAAAGCAGAATCGCATTGAATGAAGTTTACCTCGTCGATAAATTAAAACAATAATTCAACACCTTCACCTTCGTTGAGACTAATCAATCAAATCAATCAAATTCCTTCGTAGAAATAATTTCAACATGATTTTCCAAACTAATGATAGTTCGATTAGTTTAGGCAAATATATAATAAACAACACCAAATCAGAAAAAATAATAAATCAGGTGTTTATAGATTCAATTGCAATGTAATGATTTTTACATTGGTAGAACACAGATTTTTCCTATTAGAATATCGAAACATGAATGCAGTTTTTCAAATGAAATATCAGATTCAAATCACGCAAATCATCTTCTAGAAAATAATCATTCTTTCGACCCACAGTTTAAATTTTACATACAGATAATACACTTTAAATAATTGATCTTTGGGAAACTTCATAAATCAATTAACACAAACACTCAGGTAGACTTATACAGCATTTATTGATTTTAAAAATGCATTTAATATTTCTCATTCATAGTTCCAAGAAATTTTAAAAATTTATAAATCCGATAAGAGAATTCTTCTCCTTCTTGAATTGTCATGAATAATTGAATCTTGGTAAAAACTAACATCTGAATTCTTTCTAATCAGGCGAGACATTTTTCAAGACAGAATCACTGGTTTCGATATGCTTCGACGTCAAATCTTCTACATATTATAACCCTTTCCATAAAACGGGCCTTGATCATCCTCATCTCCATCTCTAGGAAGGAAGACGGGTTCATTAAAATTTAACAGCTTTGTGTTTCCCGAAATCAACGTGCTCTATAATTTACTTAATATGGGGCAATGTAACCCTTCTGCCCTAGATTCTATTAAATTCGATGATTTACGTAGTCCCAAGGTCCGACTGCCCTTAATATTCTTAATGAACAAGCGTTTTTGTCCTCTATTTCACTTATTGCACTGTCCTTTAGAGGAAGAATTATGATTCCTACCGAAATGTTATGACCGATATCTAGATACTTCAAACTTATATTTTTAGAAAATCCCAGTTTCCCTAATTTATACTGTCAACATGATACGAATAATAATTTTGAGGAAAATAACGTTTTCTCCAGTGGTTCCAAGAATTCTACATAGCGTGTTTAGGTGTCATTTCTACATAACATAACTCATCAAAAACATAAAAAAATAACAAAAATAACTTAACTGGTTAAGCCTAGGGAAATATGAGCTATGAGACTCTAATTCAATATTTGTCACTGAGGTCTTGGAAGAACAATCAAGGAAGTTTTGCTCAGATATTTAATTACATATTATAATTATAAGTAAAAGTTATAGCAAACAATATTCACAAATACTTCTTGTTATATGTGCAATCAATACACTTATCTTGGTGATAATTAAGGATAATTGGTTCTGTAGAAACAGTTGAGGCAGAATTCGTTGATCTTGAGTTCAATTCCATAAGTCTCTTGTAAATTATGGAGTGAAAACCTCTATTTCTACTTCGGATTCATCTAGATTTCTGGGCTTCAGATATAAATTGTATTTCGGCCACAGGGCTCCACCTAGGACTCTCCACCTACGACTGAATTTCACGAGTTAGATATATATCACCTAGATATTCTATGCTTGTATATATATTTAAAGTAACAAAATAATGTGAGTAACATTATTCGAAGATAAGAAGCAACAGGAAAAGTTACAGAGATTCTAGCGAGTAAACTATAATATGATAGTGCAACCTTGATGGGGTCACACACACGATGGAAATACTGAGAGTTAACACAAACACTTTTTGTAAACGTAGAATTAAAATAAAACAAAAACACGTGGTTCGTTGATAAATAACGGCGGTTTGGCAATATGGCGTTGGTATGGAAAGCCGGCTCGTGGCAACACGTGCTGCAGCCGGTTTTCTAAGACAGTGTGAATTCGAAGAGGTCGTTGAAGAGAAAGAGAGAGGGAGTCTCCGAAATGCACAGATATTTAAACCCTCGGTCGAGATAGGCCCAGAGTATGTTCTGTGCCTAGCCTGGTCGAAGGGCCTACTAGGCGATCTGTGATTAAGGAAGCGTGGTTAACACGGTAACACGCTTATTCGGAGGGGCCAATAGCGCTCTATGGTGAGATACATTAGTGGAAACGGTAACAATAGCTATTCAGGTAGGTCATAGAATTAGAAGCTAAATTACATAAAAGCGAGGAAGCATCTACAATGAACTATTTTCAATTAAAATAGAAGCTACATAAAAAGCGAGGAAGCATCTACAAAACCTATTCACAAAAAATTACAGATGTTTGGCAACTATTTTAAAAATTTGAAAGAATTTTATGATTTACATGATAATTTCACGAAAATTACTTGAAAATGAAGGAAATAATGATTGAATATTGGAGTTTTAGTTTCTTTTGTCGTTTTCCACTCAGAAAAATTATTTTGATCGTGAGAAAGACAAATTCTGCAGAGCAGAATTTGAATTTCTAATAGGTACTATAAGGCATTCAAGCAGTTAATAGAAAAATGCTGTAAGGAAAAATTAAAAATCAGATTTTCAAGGTTAAGTGCAGTATTTTGCTAGAGGAACTTTCAACTTATATATTTTTAATAAAGGTCACTACACAGTATTTATTTTAAAGATATATTTCTAATTTTCACTAGAGAACTTTTATATAAATTAATTATTTCAAATACAATCAACGATGATTTTCAAGTCGAACTAATTAGTCCAAAGGTCGGCAAAGAAAAAAAGCAAAATGAAGATTCTGAAGCGAAGCTGGCAGGACATATCATCTGATAACCGGATTATGCGCATCAGACTATTAACCAGTGGCGTAACGATTTGACACAGATGGAGGGTTGACTGGAATCAGGTGTTTTGAATTCAAATTGTTCAGTTCAGATTTTTATTCTCGTTTCTGTTGAAAACTCTTAGAGTTTTCAAGGGATCTAGCTCCAATTTAGATAAGGAATTTCTTCATTCACAAATTCATCAGATGTGTGCAGAAGTTACGAAAATATACAGGGTGATATTTTTTAAGGTCATATTCGCTATATTCGACTCCTTCAAAATCATAGTGTGGAGTGCCACTGGTCTTTTTGAAAGTATTTGTTAAAAACACCTCCCAATTTTTAAATTTTTTGTTTCATGAAATTTTCTCTGAATAGCAACTGTTTTCAAGTAAAAAAATCATTTACATGAAAAGACACCCATGTTTTGAATCAACTGAAGTTAGGGTCGATAATTCGTAATTTGAAAGTGGGAGAGAAACCGTTCCCATAATTTTTTCCAAAAACTAGACAAATAGCCTTTCGAATTAGTTTTCACCCCGTTTTTAGTTCGAATCTATAGAATATTCATTTTATCAGTGGAAATTGAGACAATAGAGTAAAACGCGTTCTCACTGTAGATAAGAGTATGTTATAGGAAATTACATATGACTATAACGAAATAGAAGAAAGTTGATGAATAATAAAATTCGGCATTTAACGAAAATGGAGATAATAAACGAAAAAACCTCCTTTTCAAAAGAATGAATTGAAAGTAAGTATTCGAAATTACCACCATTCATTTTCACACATAGTGTAATGTTAGGTTAAGTTAGATATGAGCGGCGATTCACTGAAGGCAACAGCTGACCAAAAACACCTGGCATATTTCTTATTCTCTCAAAACCATCCAAAACACGTGCATCCAATTCCTGTATGGTAGCAATAGGTTGTAGGTATATTAGGATTTTCAAATGCCCCCAGATGAAGTACTCTGAAGGATTCAAATCGAAAGATCGTGGAGGCCAAGCTACAGGACCACCTCTACCAATCAATCTGTTGGTATATGCTTAGTTTAAATGATTCCTCCCTATTGGTCAAAAATGCGGGAGGCATCATGCATATTTTAAATTCTCCATTCATTTGCACAAGCCACATCATCGAAAAACTCAACCAGAATGTTCTACAGGAAGTCAAGCAATACTAGAGAATTCAATCGATTAGGTAGAATTAGTGGCCTCAACAATCTGCCATTATACCATCCGGCTACAAAATTGATAGAAGATTTTCATTGGTAGCTACGCTTAATGATAATTTAGTATTCAGTATTCTGTATTTATTGGTGCTAATGTACAAAAGTATTTACACACGTCATAGAAAAATATTACTAAAAAATTACGAACGACCCTGATACCCCTTCAAAAGCAAACACAGCGAATAGTGTTCAGGTTGTCAATTCTGGAGAGTTGAGTTTAAAATAATCACCAGTTTTATACAAACATTCTATATTCAAAAATTTCTTGATTTAATTTCAAATGATGCCACAAGAAGTCTAAGCATACAAACAGGTAAAACATTATACAATTTGTAACACAGAAAGTTTCGTCCATTCTGCGATCTCCTCAACCTATAAAACGGAATTCTTTCATTATCTTTGCTACTGGTTCTATAGGAATGAAACTGCCTATTTGGAGTTACTAACTGTTGGTTTTTATGAGCATGGAGTAGACACTTAAGTACAAACAAGCTAGAGAGAGTCAGTATATTGAATTCCCTGAAAGAGACTTTACAACAATCTCTTTAGCCCACTTCACCAACAATTCTCACCGCTCGTCGTTGTATTCGGAAAACCCGACCAAACTCACTGCAATTTCCCACACCAGGATACTGAATCTCAAATGTGTCTCAACAAGGGCAAAGTAGGCAGTTCTCAGTACCCTCCTAGACAAATAGCATGCCAAACTTCGCAAGAGCAATGCATTCTTGCAAATTATTTTAGCAAGCACATCACAATGAATCCCCCAAGTGAGACGCGAATCCAAATAAATACCCAAAAACGAACACTTTTAGCTTCAAGAGCTCTTACACCCAACACAACTCTCTCAGTCTTGTTGTTGTTCATGCTCAATAAATTACCCGGAAACCATTCCAAGGCCCTCGATGCCGTATGCGCAAACTTTTCTTCAGCTTCCACCAAACTATCACTAGGTACAGATACAGTAATATCATCAGCAAACAAAATGTGAAGGCATCCGCTCAGGTAATCCGGAAAATCATTAATCAAGATGAGGAATAATAAAGGGCCATCACAGAACCCTGTAGTATTCCAACTTCAACTCTCTCCTTACCCGAGAAACAGCCATTTACATAAACCGTTTGAAACCTATCAGTTATAAATGAAGAAATAAGTTCACAACTATTTGCATCAAACCCACACCGAGAAAGCTTCCGCATCAGAACCGAGTGATCCACGCAGTCGAAGGCCTCAGTAAGGTCCAAAAATTGAGAAAGTGAATAAAATCCTAATTCAAAACAGTTGAGCGTGTTATTGATGAACTCAAGAATGACATCCGCGGTGTTACGTGCTTTTCTGAAACCGAATTGATGCTGTGAAAAAACATATTTTTCTAAAAGTAACAAACTATTTGATAACGAGGAATTTTTCCAAAAACCTTTGAAAATATCGGCACTGACAGCAATCACTTTTGAAACCTTTGATACTTCCGGAAAAATGCCGTCAGCAATACATTAATGATGACACTTGTCAGGATTTTGTTCAACCCAGACGTGATCGTTGTGGAAATTTATTATACCCACTTGAGTGAACACTTCTTTGTCTGTAAACAAAATTTCTACGAAATTCGGCATTTTCAGCACATCTTTTTATTAGCAATTGGGAAAACTCAAGCCCTCTGGGTAGATTCTTAGCTTTGAGGGATTGAATCTCATACACTCATACCCATACAAAACTGCTCAAACCTTCGAGTGCCCATTCTTTATTTATTATGTACTTCATTCAAAATAATTTCTTCACCTATCAGTGTCTTGACAAACCGATCTGATCCTGAATTTTCCTTGACTAGAGGTTTCAAGATGGAGTCTTTGGGCTTCAGCTGCATTACCATCTGATGAGCTATGGAAAAGATGAAAATCAGTCAATCCTTGATAGGTGTATACCAAGTTTTCATAATACCGTAACCTATGTATTATTTATAGAAATCAACTTCGATTATAACGAGTCTAATGTATGTCACTATGAAAATCCGCCAAATAAGGTTTTACTTAAAATTACCTTTAGTATAGTGCCCTAAAAAGTTACAGGTCAATAACCAAAACTGAAATTGTTTCCAAGTGGTCAGTAGGATGTTTAACCAAAACTGTCTTGAACGTAACGTTCGCCGTAAGTACGTAAACGAATCGATATCACAAATTAATGAAGAGGATTTTATGCACTGTAAATCTATAATTAAATTACCCCACAAAAATTTTCGCATCACCCTACTTTTACGACAATACTATATAAACTTTTAGGTTGGTCATTCAAGAGTCTCTTGGTTACTTTCAGAAGTGTAAAATAAGAAGATATCATTCAAAAGAAATGAATTTATGATGAAAAATATCAACAATTTTTGAGTTAATGAAAAATTTAAAAATTCTACGATCTTCAAACACTCGCGAGAGACCAATCAACTGGCATCGAATGGTTACAAATCATTTTCAAAATCGAATGTTTCCTTCCCGGGCCCTAATTACTGCCAGTTTACGTCTCGGAATCCCCTCAAACAAATTTTGAATATACTCTTGAGTCACTGAGTTCCAAATTTTAGGAAGCAGATTTTCTTGTTGTTCGAGTGTTCTACAAGGCATCCTACGTGGCTGAATTTGCCATCCAATGTTGTCCCAAACATATTCTATGGGATTCAAGTCGCGACTTCTGGCTGGTTATCTTAAAATATCAATTTCGGCATTTTGCAGAAATTCTGTAGCTACTCTAGCTGCATGAGGGTGAGCATTTTCATGCATATAAATGAAGTTTTCGCCAATCAATGGGCCAAAGGGTACAACATGGGGTTCAAGGATATTTGCGATTTATCTGTCTGCTGTCATTCTTCCATTATTCACTAGGAATAACTCAGTTCGAACATGGAAAGAAATGCGTCCCGACACCTTTACTGAGCCCCCTTCGAAGTTTTCGGTTTGCCGGATATTGCATTGCTGATACCGTTCCCCAGGTCGTCTGTATACAGGCATGCATCTTTTATTTGAAACTAGACAGAACCTGGACTCGTCAGAAAAGAGAACATTCCCAATTTGCATGTCCCCTCGCAAACTGAAGTCTTGCAACTCGATGCTCTCTGGTGAGACTCGAGCCGGTAAAATCCACCCTTGCTCTGATATCGTCTTGTTTGAGCCTGTTTTTAACAGTTTGCAATGAAATATGCACATTTCTGGAAAGTGCCAGTTCATTTTGTAGCATTCAAGCCGTACAGTGCTAAACTCTTAGTGCAGTTAAGCGAAGCCAACGAACATCAACTGGTGTTGTTATCCGATTTCTTCCCTATCCGGATCTTCTTCCATATTCGTGGTACGGATTAATTGATATTGAAATAGTAATTTGGTTAACACTCAACAAGTTAGCTACGTAACTTTGGCTTCGCCCCTTCTCTAGAAGTATTACAATTCTTACCACTTCATGATCACTCAAATAACGTCCTGGACGTTCAGCAGTCATTACAATAAATTCAAATATCCGAAAATCAACAAGAAACACAGAAAACTTGCATTAATTTAGCGTGAAAACTGTAGAGAAATCGAATGAATACTGATAGTCAAATAAACTCATTCTTGTATCAGACGTGCTTGAAATCATATGGAAACAAATTTTACTACATAGATGAGATTTTTTTCCTCTCATATGACCAAAAACTTATGTTGACAAAGAAACTGCGATCGAGCTGCTAAATCGATTATGAAATTCAGAATACCTGGTGATGCGACAATTTTTGTGGTGTGTGTATTTTGTTGATAAATAGTAATGTAAAATATCATGAAAACTCTGAAAGACAATATTTTCTTTGCTGTGAAAATAAGAAGAAAAAAGTGTGAAACCAATATAAACTTATAGATAGTTAGAAACTCCTTATTCCAAGTATCTACGGCCCTTCCAGCTATTTACCGAAAATTTCATTAGGATCCATAAAAAAATTAGGGCATCAAGATATATCCGAGAAGATTTCTGAAACTTAATGAGCAACAAAATGCGAAATCTTTTGGAAGAACAATTAGATACCACACGCACCAACCCCTTGAACTACTTAAATTTAATTTAACCTGTAGATTAATTCTTCTGAAATTCACTGAATCCATTTCATCTCAGCGGCTTCTCTTACAGTCTTAAAATTTTATCACTCTTTTCTTCCAATATTGTCTGGAGTTACATCTTATACACTGCGTCATGAAATTCACGCATAAATCAATATTTCAAATTTCTTTTTTGGCAGGCAATTAATCATTAACACATGTTTTTTTGAATATATCCGCGTTATGTCAACAAAAACCGATGTTTTTTCTTGACGCACATGTCCCAGTCATGTGGAATAAAATGAACGGAATTAATTGAGGTTTTGCAAGAAACCACCACATATCGATAACAGCAGTTGATCAATTTTTAAGTGTAACGTTTGTTCTTCTAGAAAATTTTAAGTTTTGGTTTTAATGCAACTCGAATCATGAAATTTGGCCCCAGCAGAATGTGCTGAATCAGTAGTATTTCATGATATTTATTGGATGTATACAAGAATAGGCTATAAGCTAAGAGTGTCCCATTCACCTGTTTCCGGAATGATCTGCAGGTACAAAAACTCTGGAAGTCATTGAAGAAGACCTGGCAAGAATGACCTCTAACAACAGCATCGATCCATGACCGTAATTTAGGAATTTCCTTGTTGAGACAACAGTTAACTTATGCCAGGTGCCTTTGAATACAAAGACAAAACGAAACTACAACGTCTCAGGGAGTTCCGTTTGAGGCCTCGTATTTCAGCTCGAGACCCTAGTCCTACCCTCAGCACATCAAAGAGTCCGATTGAATTTTGCCTGGGAACATATCAAATGTTTAGAAACTGACGGAGAGACGGTTTTATTTACAGATGAGTCGAACTTCCATCCATGTGGAGGTTCATCGTGAGTAATGGCACTTGGAATGCTCAGAAGTACGTTGTTTTAGAAGAACAAGTTCTACCATTTGCGGCAAACCTGGATGAAAACTATTTTTTTATTGATAATATTGTCATATCTCCTCATATTCAACAGTTCCATTTTCGAAGTCTCACTACGGTAGCTGTGTAAAATACTGCAAAAAGAGAAATAATCATATCTTAATTGAGTGAAATCTGATTTCTCTAAGACGCTGGAGTATTTTGAGAGTTTGTATAGGGTCTTGTGATTTTCGCTTATTGCTACAGCACCAACGCAATTTTCAGATTTCGAAGCGTCGGTGTAAATGATTCTGTGATTGATAGAATATCGGAAAACTTCCCACGAATGATATGGTGGCTCGTTTCTGTTTTCGCATAAATCTTGAGGGAAGAAATGACTTGTGGAATAGAGATTATCCAAGGTAGAGTCCAGATGGTGCAGGATATCGTGGATTTTAGCAGATTGATGTCAAACTGGGTTCATCTTAGTCTTTCAAAAAATGGTGCTGGTTTCAGGTTTCTAAGTTGCGTTGTTCTTTCAGAAAATGGCATATACGGGGTGCTGTGGGAAGCTTGATATTTTTGAGGCATAGGAAAGAGATAAGTGTTGTCTGCGCATGTGTAGAGGACGTTTGTTCACTAGGGCGTGTAAGCTCTCTATTGGACTGGCTCTTAGTGCTTCTGTGGTCACTCTTATTGCTGTATTTTGTATTGTTTCAAGTCTGTTCAACAGTCCTTTGTTTGCATTGTTGTAACAGATGCACCCATAGTCGACTACACTACGTATGGTTAGGAAGTATATTCTGAGGAGAATAGAAGTATCGCTTCCCTGGCTAGTAACTTCAGGAGGTTCAGTCTTTTTTGACTTGATTATATGGTTTGATTGATTTGTTCGTCCCATTTCATATGACTATTGAATATTATGTCAAGAAATCTTATGTTTTCTTCTCTTTGTAAAGGTCGGTTGTTCAAAAACAAAGCAATATTGTTTGCAGTGGATCTTGGTTTGGTAAATATCATATATTGGGTTTTTTCCTCTGAAAATCAGAATCTTGTTTCAGAAGTCCATCTTTCAAGTTCGTTAAGACCTTTCTGTATGGTTTTTGACCGGTTGATAACTTGTTGATTGCCATGTACATCACAAGATCGTCAGCAAAAAGAATGTATTTTATTGGAGTTTTGAAGGATTGAGTTACTTTGTCAATAGCGATTAGGAAAAGTGTGGTAATCAAGACGAAGCCTTGTTGGATTCCGTTCCCTGGTGGTCTACTTCTGGATGTTATACCATTGACTCTATCTCGGATGGTTCTTTTCTTTAAGAAATTGTGGTTGAAAACTAAAAAGTTTCCATTTATGTCCATGTCAAAAAATTCAAAATTTCGATCTGTTTGTGTGACATAAGCTGTTCGACATTCTTCGTATTTAATGTTGTTTTCTGGATATTCCAGGCTGTTTGAGCTTATAATTTTCTTGTTTGTAATTTGCTTATGTTGAGATCATCGGAATAAGAGGTCGTTAAGTTGAAATTTGAAAGAAAACTGCTGCTGTTATTAGAGAGGGGGCTAATGTTAGTTATAAAAAACTATTTATTCTCTGGTTTTTCAATAAAGGAATATAGTTATCTGGAAATTTGATTTTTCTTTGCGTTTGATAATACTGTTTGTGTGGAAGATGGGAATATTATTATTTGATGCAGTTTTTCTGATGATATTGGTTTCTGTATTGAAATCTTTCATGAATGGAAAATGCTCAATCAATTATCCACTTATATAGTTGGTTAATTTGTATGTAATATGGTTGGAAGGATACATTTGGATTTCTGTCTGTAAACATTTCTCTTTTATATATATATTTTAGGTGAGCTGATTATTGAGTTTAGTGACGGTAATGTCTAGGAAATTTATTGAATTGTTGCATTCACTCATACCAGTGAAGGTTAATTTATTATGCATTATATTTAGAAAATAAAAATTCAGTCTATTTGGCTGTTCGAGTCTTGAAACCCCACAAAAATGACATCAACCTGTCTGTACTTGAAAGTAATATACAGAATGTTACATAATAGTATGTCACAACTTGAGGGGGTAAATCTACGTGCAATTTTGAGAGAAAAAAGTTCATATAAACATAAGTCCGCAAGAGCTTCGTTATGGAGCTACAGTTTTTGAGATATTCAGCCCAAACTTGAAATGCAAGCTAATTTTCACAGACTCCACCATTACCCGTCCTAAATTTTCACTAGAATCTACAAGGGAAGCCATGTCTTCTTTTGTCCTTTCAATCATTTTTGCAGTGCGCCACTGATCAGCGTACAATCAATTTTCGACATATTCGCTCAATTTAGAAGTTTTTCTGACACTTGTAATTTTTTTTGTATCTCCAACCGTTCTCGAGCATAAAATTATTAAACGATTGTATGCATTGGCTGAATTGAAAGCACTAATTAAAAAAATGACTAGTAGGCTTAGATTCTTTTCATTTATTTATTTATTTTGACAGTTGCTAAAGTTGGACCAGTGTCTGCGCGAGTTGCTTATTAAATTAACGATAAGTTTTAAGGCTTTTGAAGTTATTGCTGTAAGAAAAAATGGCTAATTTGACTATAGGCCAATATCCCTTTTACCTGTGGTTTCCAAAATGATGGAAAAAGCCATCAATATCGAGCTTATCAAATATTTAGAATCTGTTGGTATTATTAATGATCGTCAATATGGTTTCAGGCACCAGAAGTCCACAGGAGATCTACTCGCCCATGTCACTTACATGTGGAACAGATCTATAGAGAAATTTGGGGAGTATTTGGCTGTGGCTCTCGATATTTCGAAAGCTTTTGACCGGGTTTGGCATAGGAGTTTGCTAGGCAAGCTGTCTTCATATGGCTTATCCAAACACCAATGCCAATGGATTTCAAGCCTTTTTTCAGATAGATCTCTCAGTGTGGTCTTGGATGGAGTACATCTGACACACTTGACATTAATGCTGGTGTGCCTCAGGGCTCGATTTTAGCACCAACTCTGTTTCTGCTTCATATAAACGACTAGCTTACTGTTACAGGTTGTAAAATTTACAGTTTTGCGGACGACTGTACACTTCTCGCATCCTGCTGGTCGAGAAAATCACTATCATCGCAAGTTACAGACGAAATACATCTGCAACAGTGTGATACAATCAATAGTGATTTGAAGGCAATTCTCGAGTAGGGCTCTGCGATCCTGGTGTAGTTTAATGCTAGCAAAACTCAAGCTTGTTTGTTACTAGGAAGGTTAACAGTACTGTACCAGATATAGTAAATAACAACGAGACTATCTCATTCATTTCCTCCATAACAATGCTTGGGGTAACAATCGGAGACAAGTTGTCATCACCCCAAAAACTGGGTTTCCTGTATCGTACCAAAAAATACTACACTCCGACTGAACTTCTAACTCTCAATAAATCCCAAATTCGTCCCGTTTTAGATTATGGTTCCTACGTGTGGGGTTCTGCCCCTAAACACACCTTGAAACTCCAGGATTCCATACAGAAGACGGCGATTCAATTGATTGGTGACTGTGCTTTAACAGATTCCATCCCTGCACTGGAGCATCGCAGGAGAGTGGGTGAGCTCTCTCTTTTTTACAGGTATTTTCATGGAAGATGCTCTGAGATGATTTCTACGCTTGTTCCTCCGCTCGTTTCTGTTTCAAGGCTAACTCGCCAAACTAATGCCAACCATCCTTATGTGGTTGAAATTAAGACACCTAGAACGTATCTACACCAGAAGGCCTTTTTCCATAGAACAACGCAAATTTGGAACGTATTTCACCATGACTTCAATTTGGTAGCCTTCAAGCGAAATATTAACCATCTCTCCTTTTCAGGTACTCGCCGTGTCGTCGAGACATAATAGGATTCAGTTTCTTTACGCGAGTATCTCTAATATAAAAATTGGCTGATATCCATTACACGTACGGTCTGGCTGACGTAAGCACAACAGAAGCTAGGCGATTATATCAGGTGCGCTTTCCAAATCGAGTACCACCAGACAGGCGAACATTTTCGAATATCCCCAGAAGGTTGAGGGAAACTGATACTTCAACTGCAAATAATCATTTGAAAGGTGCAACTCAACCTTTGAGAACTCCAGACATTCAGGAAGCAGTTTTGAATTGTATTGATTTGAATCCTCATGTGAGTAAAAGAAAATTTGGAAATCAGCTGAATATCTCACATGTTCTAGTTTGGAGAAATCTCCACGACTTTTTATTGTACCGTTTCATATTGAACGCGTCCAAACTCTACTTCCTCGAGATTTTCCGTAAAGACTAAATTTCTGCCGATGGTTTTTAGATGAAATTAGAGAAAATGCTCATTCTGATAGTGAAATAATGTTCACAGACGAAGCTAACTTTTCGAGAACTGCTATCACAAATTTTCACAATAATCAATATTGGGCTGAGGAAAACCCCCATTTTATTGAAAGATCTCATCATCAAGAACAATTCTCACTAAATGTCTGGTCGGAATAATTGAAAATTATTTCATTGGGCAATTCTTTTTGCCTAACAGACTAAACTGTCCCGCTTGTCAGCAATTTTTCGAGGAAGAGTTACCTTTATTGCTCGAGGATGTGCCTCTTTTGGTGAGAAATATAATGTGGTTCATGCATGACGGGGCACCAGCATATTTTAGTGGAGAAGCTAGAGAATTCTTGAATAATACATTCAACAACCGATGTATAGGCCGGGGTGTGCCAGAACCATGGCCTCCTAGGTCCACAGAATTAAAAAGTAAAGACTTTTTCTTATGGGGATATCTCAAAAGTTCAGTTCATACCACTCCAGTGAGCACTGTTGAAGAATTGAGAAATCGAATAATAACCTCTTGTGGCACGAGAAATACCCGAGGAATATTTCAAAGAGTGCGTGATAATATGCGAAGAAGCACAGAGGCCTGTATTCTTGCTGGTGGAGGACACCGGCCATTTTTGTTAGTTTTTAATTGTTCTCTTTTTTTAATTTTATATTGAATAAGTATAAGTTGAGTCTCAGAAGACGAGCTATCATAATAAAAGCAAATTTTGGGCATACCTATCGAGTATTTCTATTATTTTTTTTCTATTTAGCGAATAACATACGATTCGAATAATTCAAATTCAATAATTTTTACTTGAAAACGGTTTGGATTACGAAAACATTACAAGTGACTAAAAAGTTTCTAAATTGAAAGAAGATGACGAAAATTGATTGTACGCTGATCAGTCAATTACTGCAAAAAGGTTTAAAAGGGCAAAATGAGGCATGGCCTCGGAAAAGAAAACACCTTGTAAATTTCAGTTGAAATCTAGGACCTGTAATGATGAAGGCTGTAAAAGATAGCTTGCATTCCGAATTTGGGCTGAATATCTCCAAAACTACAGGAGTTCTGAAGAAAAAAATCCAGAAATTTCAACACCCTGTAGCTCCGTTACGAAGCTATTGCGGACCTACGTTTATTTGAACTTTTTTTCTTAAAATTGCACGTAGATTTACCCCCTCAAGTTGTGACATACTATTATGTAACTGTATTTTTGTGCAAACTTCATTTATTTTAGATTTTACAAGATTACTCATAAAAATGTCTGCTAATAAGGGATTGAGTGGGGATCCCATGGGGAGATTTGTTTAAAAATTTTCTATTCATATCGGAATTATTTTGTAAAAAATTTTAGGTTATGTTAGATTAGGATTACAAAATACATCATTAATGTATTTGAATCGAAGATTTCCTTTATTAGATGCGGACACCGATCTTTTGGAATGTCTGGGTACACGATTTTTATATAAAATGAGAGAAACTTAAAATTCTTAAGTGTCGAAAGTTTATCCATCAGATGTACTGAATTGAAAATGGTGTATTGTGGATGAAAGTTAAAGAGTTTCATGTATTTGTGATTTGAGAAGCTTGTTAATTCTACTTTGAATGTGTGTCAAAAGTTGTAGATCATATAGTTTTCTACAAAAATTGTCTTCATACCTTTTTTACGTACGATGCACTGTTCGTGACATATCGCGTCTTTAAATATTAGAAATAATCATATTTTACATAATGTGCACACTTTTCCGCACCACCTATAAGGCAATGTACTTGAAGCATTTTGTTAACGTGATTTTCCCAGTAGGTATATTCCACGATCAATTTTCATAAAGAATGTTCGATAAGATCGTATTTTATTGATTGAAAGAATGGTACTATTGCTAATGACCAGAGGATAGGTTAGGTTTCATTATAAATGTTACTGTATCTTCACTTCCTTCTCCTTTCAGAATTTTTGTACGTTATTCTAAGGAAAAGGATGCATCAACTGTCCCTTCATTAATATCATAAGTATTTCTATCTTCTGAATGTGATTCAATATTGGAGCAACTCTGACCCTGACAAATGATACATACTGGCGAACAAAATAATCCCACTTTTAGACAGCCACAGTTGTTACTACAGCCCGTCTTGCAGTTAGAAAAAATTGTATTAAGCTGATTTTCTGGAGCAGGCGGGAATAGAGTTTAAATTGGCTCCAAATAGTTATCTACTTATTTATAAACCCATTTTTCTGGGTCCAGCTCATTGCCTTCCACTCTTGAAATTGATATTAAACACGACAGTGTTGAAAGGCAGAAGCAGATGTTGGAGGTGAACAAGATAACTGTACTCTATATTCAACTTCAATCTTCTTTTAATTGTATTATTGTCTATAGTTGGAGTTTGGCCAATATCTTTTGATTCTTGCTGTGAAAATTGAAAATCATAATTTTTTTCATTTTATTGAAATATTTCCTCCATCGCCTTGTTCATTGAATCATCTTCGGGACGACCGACTTTATACCCCGTAGTGGGTCTCAGAAACATATTATAACAAGACTTGTGGTACTTAGCTCCAGCAGCAACTTAGTCGAATTCATACTCAATGCGGGTTTTTGCTACCACATCAGCACGAGTCCGAGATACCTTAAAAATGGAATCTTTAAATTCAAGTATAGATATATTATATATTCGTCGACGAACATTCTTCTTTTCAGCTTCTTCATTCACTTTATCGCCTCAAAATGAGCAATATCTTTCAAAATTGAAACCTGGTTCACATAATCGTGTTCTAGTATGAGCTGGCCTTATCGTTGATATCCTACCTTCTTCTTTCTCCCGCTGTCTTCAAGCAGTAGAAATAATACTCTTGGGAGTGTACATTTTACGACAATGAATGTCGACTGTCACAGATTGTACGTCTTTCAAGTATTCAAGAAATTTATCATTTCTTTCTACACTTTCATCCATCAAAGTCTTCATTCCACAATCAACAACAACAACTTCACTTTCTTTCAAAGGTTTATCACGAATAAAACAAACTTCTGACATCTTGATAAAATCATTTAACAGCAAAAATTAAAATTGAAAATATTAGAAATAATCACGTCTGCTCGCTGCTGAGGAATTTTCAAAAATTACAGTACATACTAAGTTAAGTCGTTTACTTCAAAAATAGACAAGTATACGACCGTCCACACTCAAACAATTACGTACCTAGTAGATGTTACTCAAGGTTACAGACGAAGGGAAGTAGGGACTGTTTGTTTGTGGTTTGTTTTTCCTTTAACGTGCTCTATTTCTGCCTTTCGGCTAATGACACGCCGGGGAATTCTGTCACCTCACTTACCCGGGAATTTTGCCGAACCCCTCCCGTGTCGAGGGAAGGGATCTTTAATGTCCAACACATCTCTGTTAGACAGGACCGACAGCTTTACATCTCGTCCGAAAGATGGACACTCAAGCGATTCCCAGAATCCGAAAAATCGCACCGACTTTGTGGGGATTGAACCCAGGTAACTCTGCGTAGGAGACGAGCATCATATCCCATACGCCACCGAGCCGGCTGAAGTAGGGACTGAGAGTAAGGAAGTTTTACTGTGTGAGTAATACAAACCAATATTTTTTCATTTTATTTATACTCAACATCGTATACAGGCTGCATTTAAGTGTATATTATGTTAAATATGATATTTAAAATTGCTATATCTCACCAACAGTTAGTCTTACGAAAAAGAGTATTTCAACAATTTTTGTAGAGAATTGGGTGATCTACAACTTTTGGTTGACCTATTTTGATAAAACTTTTGCAGAAGTAGGATCGAAGGGACTGTTTACATTTTATATATATAATGGCGTATCTAACATATTTACGAATTTTCAGCTCTATGCGAATTTTGTCTAAGTTATAATTTTTTTTTTCTATTTTGACTGGATTACATTCCCATTATCAGGTTTCGTGAAAATGACGTAGCTATCAAAACAGATCGTGTCTGTATCAGAAATAAACGTTGTGGAAATCAGACAAACATGTGTGTCATTTCAGTAATATAATATCAAAATGAATTTCCATAAAACCAATCCATCATTAATATCGTTATTATGTTCATGTTCGTGATTTTTGTGAGAATAACAAGTCTTACTGATTAGAATTAATATGATTACTTGGTTTTTATTTTCAATTTACTTTTATTCCCTGACGGTGGTAGTGAAAAGGATAACCTACTTGCGATTCACTTGAGGAGGGATACATGAAACCGTATACCGCAATTTTCGATGAAAGCAAAACTCTTCGAACTAATCTTGACATAGATGTCGTTCGTGAGGTATATCCACACTTGCTCGCGCTAAGGGACACTTGTGAATACGTTTCAGTTTAACTTCAACGTTCTAGTTTTGGGATCTGGAAATCCCTCTCAACATAGGACTGTTAGAGAATTATTATAATCATATGGAAATTGATGGTGGAGGTATATATAAGGTTATTCACAATGTTATAATCGTAAGAACACCTGTTATGCAGAACCTTGGAACACGACCTATGTAAATTATTATGTAAACAAGCAAATATTCATGATGACCGCATTTCTGAGTTTGAATTCAGACTTAAATAAATTAAGTGGTTTTGATTATTGCGTTTTGTTAAATACTGTCGAATTTGGTTGAGAAATAACTCTAGAATTTATTTATTCATTCATTCGAATCGGATCAGAGAAGATTAATTGAATAAAACAATAATGCTCAAATTTACACACCGTTAATGAACCTGTATCGGGTTTCAACGCACTGTGACTTCATCTGATAAATAGTACATTTAAAAAAATGATGTGTCTTATATAATTCATTGATAAAAGCAGGTATTCAGCTCAATAGGAGTAAACTCCTATTGGTTGGAGCACCATGTGTCTATTTTACATTGAGGAATTAGATAATATTGGGTATTTCTGCTTACTGTATTGTTAGCATTAACTCTTTCTGGTATAGGTATTGCTCGAAAAGATGTCTCTATTTTCCTACGGATTTTGAAAACAAAAAATGTTAACCGCTCAACGTTTTCGTACTGAGGCTAGGTCCATGATCTTGCAGAGTGATCACAAATTATTGCGAGCGATAGAATCAAAAGTTCTCGTCTATGAAGATGAAGTCTCCATGAATAGGGGATTGATATAGAGTCGAATAGTCTGAACGATGTTCTGAGGTTAGAATCCTTCCTAAATCTGCGTATTCTTCTGAACATATATTAGCAGCATGGCTTAAGCCATTAAAGAATCAGTCTAAAATGGAACCGCTCAGTGCGTAAATAGTTGTTAATACTTCTATTCTACTCTTCAGACCCCAATACTTGAACGATATAAACCAAATCTTGATTCTTTTCCAAAGGTCCGAAACTCTTTTCTTTCTGTCAATATTTTGTCTTCGGCCCATGTACAAGCAAGTAGAAAAGCCACTACCAGTTTTCGAAAATCTGTACTTGTTCTTTTGAACAAATTTCACAACTTAAGCTGTCGCTAACACCAACTAACAAATTCTATAACTTCTACCTACCGCTTACTACACTAACTTGACCCACTTACTCACACGTATTTGTAATACACGTGTAACCTTAATTTTCATCAAATTCATTGTAAAACCGAACCACTCAATTAGCATACGACGAACTAATTGTTCAACCAAAGACTTGATGTAAATCATTTAGGGATGTCAGCAGGCAAGCGGAGTGGGACAATGCATAGAAAATTTCGGTCTTTTAAATTTATTTTTGAGTGGTCGTATGTATTGCAGTGAGGACTACAACATTCAAATATTTTTCTCTATTCAGTGACAAAGTTACATCTCAATTTTATAATTTCTTTTATGGACACTATCAAATTCTTCCTATTTTCGACTTCAAGAGACCAAATGAAGGTGAGTGAGACCAACACTTCCTATACATAACGTTGACTGCTTCTCAGGTTTGAGGATTTTCTTCGAAACCTTTTCGCACCATGACTTTTAGTTTCATAGTTAGAAATTTGAAGCAAATATGATGATAGAAGTCCATTCTTTAAAGGTCGGTCATTTTGTCCACCCATATGAGACAGGGTGATCGATGAAGACACTATATCACCACTACACCAAAATTTTAACCTTAACTCTCGACGCGCGTTTCGCTTACTAAGTTAGCATCATCAGGAGATGATAATATACTAATTCTAAACTACAATGCTAGCCTACTTATACTCTAGAGTGATCGGCGAATCAGGTTATTCACCAAACCTGTTTCCTGATTGGTCGACTCTCTTACAGTGGTAGGGGCGTATATTAATCGATCAAGCTGTACAACGAGCTTGCGGGTATCGGGCATCTGTCTCTATTTAATCTATTATTGCGTTTAATAATCTCAATACTTTCAAACGCATTCAAAGTATTGACATTATTTACATTTTTTAACAACTTAACATTACGAAATCTACATTGTGATCGCTATCGAAAGCATGTTTCGCTATACTAGATTTTTCTGTTCGTCCATATTTCAAGTGTGCCATATGTTATTTTATTCTAATTATTCATTTTCTCCTGATTTGAAATACTCTTCAACTGCGAACGCACGAAGCTCTCTTGTCCAGATAACCATTCGATTTAAATGGTAGCTCCTCCTCCCCTCTACTCACTCACCGTTACGTGAACTACCCGTTACAAAAACGCCCTTCCATTACGACCCAGCCTGTATCCATATCATATGTAATAAGTCCAGTCACTGTTACCTCGTGATTTTCCAAACTCTAATTAGCTAAAATTGAAAGGAGTGTCTGAAAATCGATAGTAGTCATAAGAATAAAACTGAAAAAATCTAATGATTTCAACAACTTGTATTTCAGTAACGAAGCGTTTGCAGATATATCTTCATTAAAACTTTTCGTCATGAAATGGCTTGAGGAATCACCTCGCAAAAATTTTTTGCAGCTTATCATTTACACCCTGTATAGGAACTGATCTCCGTCCATTATAAACAGATGCTCGAGAGCCAGTCGTAATCTTTAAAACGAGCGCCATCATCTACCTTAGATTGAATGTTAAGTTCTGTTTTCGTTTTCAAAATGGTTCATTTCTGGATGGACCAGAATCGTACATCTGGAACAACTTATTCGTGTGACTTAATCATCCTCGTATACTTTGGCCATTCTCTTATCGTATATATTTCAAGAGGAAAATACGTTTCACGCCGATAAAATAGCACTCGAATTTGACGTGTCAGCCATCGATTTCCATTCAAAATTATACCCACTTTCTCGTACCGAGAACTAGAGCAGAACGAAATGAGCAAACAGTGGGTTGTCAAAAACGCCGTTTCATTTTCGTTCGTTTTAATTAATTGGGATTGGCTTGACATTGATCGGTGCCTGCTGTTAGCAAAACATCACTCTGTCGTGTTATTTACGAATACTGGAATTTGTGTTTACATATATTTGAATGGATGGAATTCTGCGAATACGGATGTTGATGATTTTCTGTATAATTTCAGTTCAGCAAAATGAAAGTACCTCAGTAAACTACTTAACAACGGCTGTGGTGTATAATCACGAAGGGTTCCTTTCAGCCAATCCCAGACATAGAAATTAGATTGATTCACTGCCTTCAAGTTCGAGATTACATTGTTCTTTGCAATGTGGGTGTTCTCGTTGCTTCTTGATCGAGCTGCATAGTCAGCATTCCAGAGCCCAGGTGCTCGATATGCGTGATGGCTTAATAACAAATATTCGCGAAAACAATTGCAGATATCTTGCAGACCAATCGACGAATGTGGGCACGTAAGGCATTTTGCACTTGAATTCTCTCGAAAGTGGCTCTGTTCTAATATTAAGTTAATGTTACAATTGTAGTTTCACAACGGCCACTTTATTCTTATTATTATTATTATTGAATACTGTTTGAGGCTAAGAACGTATCCTATGAAACCTTAACTCAAAAGGAGCGTAAGGTAAAGCAACAGTGAAAATGATATAAGTGAGAAGTTAGAGCGGGAAAAAGAACGTGAGTAAGATTAACCTTATGAACTGAACATAAATTGGTCCATCTTGTTCTTGAATTCGTTAACAGAGAGAGAGAGAGAGACTCGACGACTTTGCTAGGAAAGTTGTGCCAGGGAGAGAAAATGTAGTTGACCAGGAAATGTTGGCGTTGCCTTGTGTTGAGATGATGGTCGCGGAGACGGACTCACTATTCAGGTTGAATATGCAGCTGCGGTCAGCATAATTTTGTCTGAGCATGCGGAAACACAGTATGAGGTCACCTCGAAGCCGACGGTTTTCAATTACTCTATCCAATCTCTCGAAGTGTGATGATCGAACACTTTCAAATGACACTCGCGTGGCTTGACTTTGGACGCTATCCAGCAAGTTGGCGTCACACACTGCAACGGCGAACTCCAAAATCGGACGGACATAAGTTTTAGAGAGATCCTTCGAGGTGTCAAACGAGAGATGCAACAAGGATCTACGGATCAAATACAAGACGGTATTAGCGCGTTTGCATATACTGATTACATGCTCCGTCCAGTATAAGTCCGACGTAACATTCACAATCAGATCCACATGCGATGACACATCACGTAAGGTAAAGTTATCGATGTTATACCGATGGCACGGAATACTAGAACATATGTGTAGCACAATACATTTTTCAACGTTCAATGGCAACAACCAGTAGGTGCACCTCTGGCGTATGGAGTTTAGGTCGTTCTGTTAAAGCGGACTGTACGGTAGTGGGTTGCCGTATATTTTAGTGTCATCAGCATGAAATGATTTCTTGCTCTCTATTTATAACGATAGCCCACTCGCGTGAACAAGAAATAATAAAGGTCCGAGAACCGATCCTTAGGGTCACCGCTAGTTGCGTATCTTTCTTGCGAACAAGAGGCACCAAACCTAACTTTGAAGGTTCTGCCTGACATGTAAACCTCAATTCGGAAAATGAGCTTATCACTAATCCCAACGCTATCCAGCACAAACAACCGTCTTTCAACAGTCACCCTATCAAACGCCTTGGAAAAATCGAGGTATATGACGTCCGTTGGAATTTTTTTGTCAAATGCAAGAGTCCAGTCATTCAGACAGGTAAGAAGGTTTGTCGTGGTGGACTTGCCCTTCACAAAGCCATGCTGTTCAGTTGGAATTATGAAGAACTTAGTTGAATGATCTGTCATAATTTCCACAATAAGCGATTCCATCACTTTTGACGGGATAGAGAGGGGGCTAATGGGTCGATGGTTGAGAGGGTCAAGTTTGTCGACGTTTTTGAAGACCGTTACACAGGCTTTTTTCCGCGCGAGACAAACTTGTGATTTTGAAAATGATGTCGACATAATCATCGCCAGAGGAACACAAAGCTCATCTTCGAAAGTCTTGAGGAGGAAAGAGTTGAGGCCATCGAGATTAGGAGAAGAGTGACTTTCAAGGCGAGGAGATGTTTTTTGACAATATGAGGGGTGAATTGTACTTCAGTTAAATTACTGTCAAGATGTGTATCTACTTTAGGAAGTTGATCATTTTGAGGCTCAATGGTGAAACAGCTAGCAAATGTATCAGCTAGCACCTCAGCTGATTCAGATTCAGATGATTTCATTTGGCCACTACTATTTCGGAGGAGAGGAAATCTATCCTTGGACTGTCAGTTAAAATGGATTCATTTATAAAGTTTTTTGCTATCGTTAGAGTTCATAATCGATTCCTCATAGTTGCAGCTGAGTGAAGGCCCGCATTCAGATAGTTTGGAGAGTTGCAATGACACAAGAAATTTTTGGTGGTTTTGGCGTGTTTGTAATTCTTCCAGACTCGTCTCTGCTTTACTAGAGACATCAGTTCTGAGTTGATCCATGGTTTCAGTCGATTTATGCAATATTTCTTTTCATGCGAGTGTTTTTGTATGAGACTAGTTAATGTGCGATGAAAAATTTCCCATGATGATGATAATCGGATCATCGTCAACAAGCAGAAGTTCTTCGGACAATGTGGCAATATTTGTAACGAAGTGGCTGATGGTATCTTGTTTTTTTGGCCTATGATGGTGTTGATTTACATGATGGTGGTGATAGTTACGTGGTCAAAAATGCCTATTGGGGAATGATACTCGGATTCTGCGATAAGTTGTTCATCATTTATGAGAATGAGGTCTAAGAGAGAGGGATCGTTATTTACACGAAATCTTTTTGGTTCAGTAACGAGTGGAATCAGGTTCGATTCAAGCAAAAATTGTGAAAATGAACAAGCAGCAGAAGCGATATGAGGGACACGAGTAAGAGGCCGAGAGGATACTTGAAGTCACCAGCGATGAAAAGGTTTTCAGAAGAATATAGTTCGGTTAGATATTCAACTATCAGAGAGTTTGCCTCTTGAAAGATATCACCAGGTCTGTATATGCTGCTTAGGTGGATATGCAGCACCTCAATTCCACCTCCGCCAGAGTGGTTCGGTCTGTCGCTGCGGTAAGCAGTATAGCCATAGATTTTAACCAGAGCATCGGGGTTATGGGGCCTCAACCACGTCTCAGTCAGAAACGCCAAATGAAGTTTTGAAACTCCTAAGTTGCAGACTAATTCGTCAAATTTAGGTTTAAGAGCAGCCAGGTTCGTATACAAGATTTTCCACGTCAGAAGAGAAGAAGATGAAGTATTCTTAGTTATGAAATATCGACCCAATTTGGGGGACACCTTTAAAGTATTTGATGGAAACTTTTTTAATGCGCGGGGAAAATCGTTAATGTTTGAGGAAGTCGGCCATTTTGAATTCGAAAGGAAATCAAATTTTAGGTTGGTTTAGTAAAAAATACTTTTTTGTCTTCCTAGAACATCCATGAAAAAGACAACAACTTCAGGAAAGCCAACTACATGACATGAAAAAAATATTTCGATTTCAGCTGAAAATCAGAATCAAAAAAATTCTACACGCTACCAATTCTTGGAATATTTTTGAGATCATTATGTCAAATTGATCAGAAAAGACTGAATTATCGACTGAATGCCCCATTCGAAATTTTAGTGAAAATACGTTGCAGCAATCTTGAAATATTGCCATATTGGATTTCACCAGAACTGAAATTTCAATACAAGTTCTGAAAAACTAGTCCTTTGGCTTTTCAATAAAGCAAGAAAGAATGATCTAGCTCTAAAAATGCGAAAGTACGGAAAAAAACGTTCGGTTTTCTCTGACGCATCCTATATATTGCTCAGTTTAATGAAAAAGAGTTAGTTCCAATATTTTCTATTGATAATTGAGCGCTAAAATTAAAATGAATAATAATCTTTTCAACTTGATGACGATATTTTCATAGATGTATTTCTTCTATTTATTAATCAAATCGGATGAAAATATATAGCATACTGCAAAAAAAGTAGACAGTCTGATTTATCCAGAAGTATTGCAACTTCAATATTCCAAACGATAGAACACCGAGGAGAAACAATGTTAATTTCATATATTTGGATGTTATGGAGGAAATCAAATGTGAAATGAATAAAATATATGAATAACCCATCAAATTCGAACCTTATAGCTTGAAAATAGTTAGAAACAACTAACCCATTAACTATTACATCATAAATGTTAGCATTATTATAGTAGACGAAATCTGAAAACAATTTCCTCATCTTATTTTAATGATTTGGTGAGAGAGTTTTTCTAAAAGCCCCTCAAAGAATTCAATTGTAAAATAAAAGACTTCCAAATTCTGAGTAGACGGGGAACGTGATATTCGAACCATCTGACGATTACATGCCAAGCTTTTCCTCAATCCCAAATTTTGAAAATTAACTTATCAATTTGAACAAGTACAATTACACTACTAATTTGATAGAAAAATTTGTATCGTCATTCAATGATTTAAAATGCAAAAATTAATTAAAATTCTTATAGTGTGGAATGCTTTGAACAAAGAATTCTGGAAAGATCCTAATATGGCATAACACTTCAGGCATACTTGAAATATTGTCCAATAACATCGTTGTCGGACGCAGTTTTACACATATTAATATATGAATTAAGACAGAATTATAGTTTTTGAATGAAAATTTCGAAAAACTTTTAACAATTCATTGTTTCAATTCCTAGTTTCTGTTCCGATATTAAGAAGTATTATAAATGTTAGATATTTGCAACCTTTGAGTAATCGGAATGAAAGTCGAAAATAAGTATATTCAAATTTGTATTTGCGATGTGAATGCATCAAGTTTATTATTCAGACTGGCATAAGTATCGTACAATATTGAACATGTGTTCTAGGTAGCAGTCGAAATATATCAATAAAAAAAACATCACGTTCATTCAGTTCTAAAATAATATGTTATATACAGTATTATCTTTAATAATGTAACATCTTCCCCTTGAATTATTTACATTTTTCAAATATACATTATTCTATGAATATTCGATAATTTTATTATTAAGTAGCACAAATTATCTCCATTTATTGTACAATAGGTTAACCTTATAATTACAAATATATATATTGAATTTGTTTCAATTAAATCTATTCAAAACCAAGTATTTGTACATTTTTACAGTTCTCCTCTCACGTCTTGAAGCTAAAGGCAAACTTTGATGTTTTATATCACGGGTATTAGGATTCCGAATATCTGATACTGGTACTGATAATTCAGATAAATAGTTTTTCTTGAGTTGATCAATATGCTTTCTCAGAAATAAACCTTTTCTAGTATCCAAATTTTATATATACAATTTCCTAATTTTCCTTTTATGATACATTTTTCCTAATATTCTCTATTATTCCTGAAAGCCTTAACTAAGACTTTATCATCAATATCAAATGAAATATTTCTTTTCCCATCAAAGTATCTTTTTGTTCATTTTGCTTTTCCTTAATCCTGCTAAATGATTGATTAGAGTTAGGCAAAAGAATTGAACGAAATCTGGCATGAATTGAATTTCTATAATCGAATAAAAATCTAGAAAGTGCGAGATCAAAATCAGTTAAGTTTGATGCAATAGCTTTTTGAGTGATTGCTTGATTATTTTTTTTACTGATGGTTCAGCCTGTCCATTAGAGCTTTGGTGATAAGCTGGAACATCAATAAATTTAATTCGGTTTTTTTCTAAAAAAGTTTGAAAAAGATTAGATTCAAATTGTCGTCCTTGATCAGAAACTATAACTTTGGGGATACCAAAACGAGCAAAAGTGGATCTCAAAATTTTTATTGAAGCATCTGCCGTGATAGCATTCATTGGGAATACTTCGAGCCATTCTGAATGTGCGTCTACTATTAATAAAAAATATTTATTCTTGAAAGGACCCAAAAAGTCAATTTGTAGGAGATCTCATGGTTTTTCTGGATATGGCCATGGATAAAGTACTGATTTTGGAGGGTTTTGGCCATTTAATTTACAATTTTCACAACTTCGGACAATATTTTCCAAATCTTCATCGATTCTCGGCCACCTTATGTAGGACCTTGCGATTCCTCTCAATTTTACTATGCCTAAATGGGTAGAATGTAATTTTCTAAGAATATCTCTTCGTAATATTTTAGGTATAACTAATCGATTATTCCATAATAAACATTCTGATTCAACTGAAAGCTCAAATCTTTTTGTAGCAAAATGCTTGTAATCTTCATGTTTGAGATATTTTGTAAGCCACTTATTGGTCCGAACGAATTTTTTAATATTCACCAAAATTTTATCCTAGTTCGAAATTTTCCTGATATTTCTGAAATTTATATCAAAGCCTGAATTTTCAAAGAAATTCATGTAACTGAAATCAGAATCTATCCAAACATCTGAAGAATTTTTTTCGGGGATTGGTAAACGTGAAAGACAATCTGCAATATTTTTATCAGACTTCACATATTCGATGGAATAATTATAATTTGATGAAATAGATGCCCATCGTCGAATTCTGTTAGCAGCATATTGTGGAAGTCCTTTATTTCCACTGAAAATATGAACCAATGGGTTGTGGTCACTAACCAACCTGAATTTCTTGTTTCCGTTCAAATTTTTTTTTTTTTTTAGAAATTTTTATTGACATCAAAAAGAAAAAAATTACATGTCTCGTCAGGGTGTATATAAAATACTAAATTATCATTAAAAATAGGCAAATATGTAAAAACGCATAACAGTGTATATAACAATATCACAGTTAAAACAAAGAACAAGTTACGCTCAAAATACACAAACAAGTCTTATCAAAACTTAGCCTCAAGAAATTCTTTTATACTGTAGTACGATCCGTCAATGAGTAGCTTCTTGATCGCTGCATTGAACTTTTCTTCTCGAAGAGCTTTTATTTTTTCAGGCAATTTGTTATATAACTTGATGCCCCAGTAATCGAAGAACTATTGCGTTTTATTCAGCTTATGTAGTGGTGTTACATAGTTGTTTTTTAAACGAGTGTTATATCCATGTGCATCTGAATTCCTTAACAAGCAGTTCTTATTCTGGTAAGTATATTTAATGCATTCGTTAATATATAGAGATGGTACGGTAAGTATTTTTTCCTTTCTAAAAATAGGTCTGCAACTCTCTCTCTGGCCTAAGCCTTCAAGAATTCTGATGGCTTTTTTTTGCAATGTGAAAGCTGGCTTAGAACATTGTCCCCAAAGAAGTATCCCATATGAAAGAACACTATGTACGCATGCATAGTAAGCCGTTTTTGCTACTTCATAAGTTGAAACTCTTTTCATTTTTCTAAGGAGGTATAGAGCTTTAGACGTTCTTCTGCAGATGCTATCTATGTGGGTAGACCAGCTCAGCTTTGAGTGGAGAGAAATTCCCAGAAATTTTACTTGCTTATCATTTGGACCTGCCCTGAAAGTAAGTTCTTCCGTTTTGTCTTCATTCAGTTTTAGTTTGTTCGCAGCGAACCATTCTTTTATGTATTTTAAAGCTTTCAGTTTTTGTGTGCTTATGTCCAGTGGGCTTTTACCTTTGATCAACACCGATGTGTCATCGCAGTAAAGACCAGTAAACTCTGATTCTGGTACTGTTAGATCGTTTATATAGAGGATAAACAGGATTGGTCCAAGTATTGATCCTTGGGGGACTCCATACTCGACCTCCACCACATCCGAGAAATTGCCCTTCCAGAACACCCTCTGGCTACGGCTCTGCAAATAAGACTTGAGAAGTTTGTGAACTATACCTCTAAATCCATAAAAATATAACTTTGACAAAAGAATTTCATGTGATACTGAGTCGAATGCTTTGCTTAAGTCAAAATTTAGCATTTCTAGTATCTCTCCATTATCCAGCGCTGATGTTATCGATTTAATGACTTTTGTTAATGCCGTGGAGGTACTTCGTTTCGCTCTGTATCCATGCTGTGCATCGTTCAGTAATTGGTGTTTTTCTAAAACTTAACAATACGATTTTTATTGCCAGTTCAAAGATTTTTGACAGGCTAGGAAGTATCGAAATTGGCCTATAGTTGTTGCATTGGCTTCTGTCTCCTGTTTTTTATATATTGGGATTACCTTTGATTTTTGAGTTCTCGAGGAAAATAGCCATCCTTAAAGCTTTTGTTTATTAGAATGCTTAATGGTTCTGCAAGTTCTTTTGATAGTAGCTTCAGGTGAGAGCTGGAAACATAGTAGCTATCCACTGTATTTTTACCTTTTAATGATGCAAAGAGTTTCCTGATTTCTGTTCCTGTGCAGTCGAAGAGAAAGCAACTCAACTTAGTGTCCAACTTTAAGTCTTCAAGGTAATCGGCATATGAGACGGAAGTTTGATCAACTTCTTCAGCTGTGGATTGCCCCACTCCCGCTAAATATTCATTCATCTCTCCAGCCGTTAAATTGCTTTTTTCTTCTTCGCTTTTTCCATTTGCAGGTTTTATGATTTTCCACATTGCCCTGGATTTGCTGCTTGCTTTGCGTATCTGATTTTCGTTATTTTCCTTGATTTTCTCATTGATTTTCAAATTGTAGATCTTCTTTAAGATATCATATGCCTTTTTTGATTCTGCGTCCCTTCGTACGGTTTCAACGACTTGCAAAGCTTCCAACTTATTCTTCATGTCTTTTAATTCTTTTGTGTTCCATTTAGAGGTTTTCTTTTCTTTTTGATCTATAACTATCTCCTTAACAGGCACCCATTTGTCAAGAAGTGAAACAAATAATTCGTGGAAACTACTGAAACCATCTTCCGCATTTTTATTGTGCAGAAAGTTCTTCCAAATATTGATTGAATTTGCAAACACCAAATATGATTGCAAGTCCCTCCTTTTCGAATTGAGAGTATCTGCGTTCTGTGTTACTCAGCAATCTAGATGCGAAAGCTAACGGTTTTTCATCGCTTTCTTTTAATATTTGGCTCAAAATGGCGCCAACCCCATACTCTGATGAATCGACAGTTATTTTTAGAGTCGAATTTGGGTTATATGGGTGCATTTTGAATTGCTTCAACTTTTGAAGGACATGAATGAATTCCATTTTTGTCAATTATGTGACCTAAGTATTCAATAGAAGTTTCAAAAAATTTGCACTTTTCCTTAGCTACTTGGAGACGTTTTGCAAGATTTATAGTACTCGTCTGAGTCTCGCCAAATGTTCTTGCTTATCTTTTCCAATAATTTCAATATCGTCTTGCATAACTACTACTCCCTCAATACCTACTAATAGCGATTCAATTTCTTTTGAAAAATTGTTTAAGCTGGTGAGACACCAAATTGTAGTCTCAGAAACTTGAATAAACCTTTGTGAGTAGAGATAACGACTAATTTTGTAGATTCTTCTTCTAATTCAACTTGTCAATATGCATTAGACAAACCAATATTTGAAAATTCTTTTCCCCCACCTAGTTTAGCAAAGAGTTCTTGAGCTACAGGAAGTGGATATTCATCCTGCTTTAAATAAGGATTAATTGTAAGCATGAAGTTACCACATAACCTAATAGTTCCATTCTTTTTTAAAACTGGCAGAATAGGATTTGCCCAATCTGAATAGTCTATAGGTGCAATGACTTTCAACTCCAACAGTCTATTAAGTTCTTGTTCAACTTTTTCCTTCATAGCATATGGAATAGTCCATGGTCTAATCTAAAAAATTTAGGTTGAACATTGTCAGGATTTTTCAAAACTAATTTTGCTTTAGACTCATTGAAAGTGCGTAAACCTGAGTCGAATAAAGTTTTGAATTCATCAATAAAATTAGTACCCTGAGAGTTGAAACTATAAAATGTATTTTTCAAGTCAACTTTAAATTCAGATAAAAAATTTCGACCTAAAATTGGTGGGCCACCATTCTCAATTACAACAATTTTTAGGTAATGTTTCGATCCATTGACAGTAATTTCAGGTTTAATATACCCTAATGGCTCAATTTCATCACCATTATAAACATGTAAAATTATATCACAGGAATGAATTTCATAATTAGCGAAATTATCAAAATGAAATTTACTCGACATAGCTGAAATACTAGGCCCTGTATCTAATTGAAAAGAAAATAAAATATTATCAATCATAACATCTACCATTATTGGTTTTATGTTACCATAATCAACTATCGAATATAACGAACTGAAATCTTCTTCTAAAAAATTCTGATTAGGACCATTTTTTTTACGATCAAAATTACCATTTTTAATCGGTTTATTATTTTTCTTACGCGAATCAGGACAAACAGGTGCCAGATGTCCTTTGCGGTTGCATACATGAAAACTATAGTCACTGAAGCGGCATTGTGTAGCTGTGTGGTTCCTCCTACCACAAACAGAACAAGATGATGAAGTTGATGATGACTTGTGTTTTTGCGATGACAGCTTCGTCGAATGAAATTTCCTTGCCTTCTTCGAATAAACGATCTCTTACAGGCCCCTTTTCGAGTCTCATGATGAAACGATCTCTCAAAACAACTTGAAGTTTGTCACCAAATTTGCAATTTATGGCCTAACTACGAACACGTGCTGTCCAATTTTTCAAACTTTCATTTGATAATTTAACGGCATTGTAAAATTTCAGTCTTTCTGCGAATATGAACAGTTGACTTCCAAACTGCTTATTGAAAATTTCAATCTATTTTTTAAAAGATTCATCTTCTGGAGCTTCAGGCATGCATAAGTTGAATAAAAGTCGGTACGAATCCTTTGACAAAATATCTAAAAAAGTTGACCGTTTTCTCTCCTCATCCTTAATTTCGTTTGCGTTGAAGAAATTCTTCAAACGTGGCTTGAAGATAGACCAGTCATTGTTGTGGACGTCGAATTCTCGTAAATGTCCAATAATGTTGATTTGCGGAGCGGTTGATTTTGTTGCCTCGGCTCCGTCATTGTGATATATATATATATATATATATATATATATATATATATATATATATATATATATATATATATTAATTATCCTCGTCGCCAATTGTTAGATATTTGCACCCTTTGAGTAATCGGAATGGAAGTCGAAAATAAGTATTTCAAATTAGTATTTGCGATATGAATGCATTAAGTTTATTATTCAGGCTGGCATAAGTATCGTACAATATTGAACATGTGTTCTAGGTAGCAGTCGAAATATATCAATAAAAAAATATCGCGTTCATTCAGTTCTAAAATAATATGTTATATATAGTATTATCTTTAATAATGTAACAATAAATTTGAGTGAAAGTGTTAGGCCCATAGCACATGGCGTATTTTAATCTCGCAGAAGTCGCTGATTGTTGCGTTTTCATTGATGATACAATCGCGCGCATGAAGCACGTATACACGCGTTTGAAGTGATACAAACGCGCGTACAGAGGAGCGAAGTAGGGGTGTAGGGGGGATGTGCTCACGCCACCACTGCACCATCGCCTCTACATTTACTTACTTTTATTTTTAAAAGAAGTACTAAAGCCAGCGTAAGCATTGTTGTCCCACCCGACACCATTGTACAACTGAAGAAGAGAAATGAGAAAAAAACACAAGGTTTAACTTTAATCTACTCTTAATTTGAAAAAATTCGACGACGTTTCGCTGACACAGCAGCTTCATCAAGAATGAAAAACAGAATGAAGAGTAAGATATTATAAACAAATCGTAGAACAAGTTGGATGAATAACAAGAAAATCCACACCGAGCCATTGTACAGTTAGTATGAAAGGTAATAAAAACTAATTAAACAAGTTAAGTAGGGGTGAATAATTCACATTTACCTGTTCATTCAAAAGCTTGTCCGAATGTTTGTATCTATTTATTTCTAATGCTTCTAGGAGATCTAATTTTGAACTTTTTGATTTTATATGTAATATGTCAAAGTTTTTATTGAATGAATGGTTTTCTTTTATTAGGTGGTTTGAATAATTTTAATCAGATTTATTTTATCGAAGCTACGTTTATGTTCAGATGTTCTTATGCCAAAACTCCTATAGGTCCTACCGATATAAATTTTATCACAAGAACCGCAATTGAGTTTATAGATTCTGATTTACTTGATTTTTCAACACGAGATTTATTATTTTTAATATGTTTACCTAAGTTATTAGAAGTTTTGAAAGTTATATTAAGATTTTGTTTGACGAGAAAGGATTTAATATTTGTACTTGCAGAACCGCAGAATGTTAAACTGTTGAATATTTTTAGTCTCTATGAATAGGATATACTTCATTTATTGCTTTCTGATACAGTTTTTACGAATGATTAGATCTATCATATCCGGATTATATGAATTATTAATGGCATCTGTTTGATGATATTTAACTCTTTATTATAATCTTCTACTGATAAAGGTAAATTGAGTAACCGATGTACCATGCTGTTTAAAGCTGCAACTTTGTGTTGAATTGTATATAATGAGTAGTTATGTATAACTGTATCAGTATGTGTTGGTTTACGAAAGACCGAAAAACATGATTATTATTTTGTTTAGTGATTTTAAGTGCAAAAAATTAATGGAATCGTTCTGTTCAATTTCTATCGTGAATTTAATGTTCAAATGGATGGAATTAATGAAATTAAGAAATAAGTCTAATTGACGAGTAGTTCAATAAAACATACTAAGATGTCGTCAACATATCTATACCAATAAAGAAATTTGGAAATGAGTGGATGTGTATGAATTTTCTGTTCAATATTATTCATAAAAATCTCTGCTAAAAGTGGACTCAAAGAATTTCCCATGATCAAACCATTTTCACTACTGTAATAGATGTTGTTGAAAGAAAAATAATTTTGTTCAATGCAAACGTCCAACAGATTCAATATTTCTGATTTAATTATGTGGTTAACATGATTCGAATTCAACATGTTTTCAATTAATATTTTGACATCACCTGGAGGAACACTTGGGTATAAATTCTCAACATCAAACGAAATAAGTTTTGCGTTAGGTGGTAGGTTAACGTTTTTTATGTTGTTTATCAATTCGAAAGAATTTTTTATTGAAAATTTTGATTTGAATGAACAATAATTTTTAATGATATCTATAAGGTAGTGCGACAATTTCACGGCTGGGGCTGTAACGTAAGATACGACTGGTCTAACGGGGTTATTTAGTTTATGCAATTTAATGAGTGAATACAGTTGAGGTGGTTGAGGGTTTGGTAAAATTAATTTGTATTTATCTATTGCTTTAATTAAAGACTTTGCGTCATTTATTGCAATTTTAATATTTTTCTGGAATTTAAAAGTTGGATCTTTGTTTAAAATTGTATAGTTTCCGGACGAAATGAAATTTAGAAATTGCAATAAATGACGCAAAGTCATGTTAACCACATAATTAAATCAGAAATATTGAATCTGTTGGACGTTTGCATTGAACAAAATTATTTTTCTTTCAACAACATCTATTACAGTAGTGAAAGTGGTTTGATCATGGGAAATCCTTTGAGTCCACTTTTAGCAGAGATTTTTATGAATAATATTGAACAGAAAATTCATACACATCCACTCATTTCCAAATTTCTTTATTGATATAGATATGTTGACGACATCTTAGTATAGTTCATTGGAACTACTCGTCAATTAGACTTATTTCTTTATTTCATTAATTCCATCCATTTGAACATTAAATTCACGATAGAAATTGAACAGAACGATTCCATTAATTTTTGGACTCAAAAATCACTAAACATGTTTTTTCGGTCTTTCGTAAACCAACACATAATGATACAATTATACATAACTACTCATTACATCCAATTCAACACAAAGTTGCAGCTTTAAACAGCATGGTACATCGGTTACTCAATTTACCTTTATCAGTAGAAGATTATAATAAAGAGTTAAACATCATCAAACAGATAGCCATTAATAATTCATGTAATCCGGATATGATAGATCTAATCATTCGTAAAAACTGTATCAGAAAGCAATAAATGAAGTATATCCTATTCATAAAGACTATAAAATATTCAACAGTTTATCATTCTGCGGTTCTGCAAGTACAAATATTAAATCGTTTCTCGTCAAACAAAATCTTAATATAACTTTCAAAACATCTAATAACTTAGGTAAACATATTGAAAATAATAAATCTCGTGTTGAAAAATCAAGTAAATCAGGAATCTATAAACTCAATTGCGGTTCTTGTGATAAAATTTATATCGGTAGGACCTATAGGAGTTTTGGCATAAGAACATCTGAACATAAACGTAGCTTCGATAAAAATAAATCTGATTCAAATTATTCAAACCACCTAATAAAAGAAAACCATTCATTCAATAAAAACTTTGACATATTACATATAAAATCAAAAAGTTCAAAATTAGATCTCCTAGAAGCATTAGAAATAAATAGATACAAACATTCGGACAAGCTTTTGAAAGAACAGGTAGATGTGAATTATTCAGCCCTACTTAACTTGTTTAATTAGTTTTTATTACCTTTCATACTAACTGTACAATGGCTCGGTGTGGATTTTCCTGTTATTCATCCAACTTGTTCTACGATTTGTTTATAATACCATACTCTTCATTCTGTTTTTCATTCTTGATAAAGCTGCTGTGTCAGCGAAACGTCGTCGAATTTTTTCAAATAAAGTGTAGATTAAAGTTAAACCTTGTGTTTTTTATCTCATTTATATCATGGATCTACATCAAGTAACGGCCTCCACAATTCAAATGAAGAAGAGAAGTCTCTGATCAAAACGCAAAAGTTACAAGCGACTACAGTGCGTCTGTATCGCTGTATCTGCGCATATACGAGCAGTAGAGGCGCGTTTTACGATCGCCACGTGTGGTTAAGTTACAAGGTTGCGATAGAGTTTCGTTTGACTCGCCTATACGCACTTAAGCTGCGCGTTGAAAATACGCCGTGTGCTTAGACTCTTATGATTGAAATCTTCTTTGTATTTTGTTCACATTTTATTTATTCTTGATATAATTTTGCACATTTTCATGTGTACATTCTGTCAAAATAAGTATCCTGAATTGATTATTAAAGAAATCTGCTCAAACGATTATCAACATTTTTGTTGTTGCTAAGATGGCACAAATGTTTTCTATTCTTACGCGGAGTATGAATGGGATCTGTCATTAAGTTTGTTTATAGTGCTCGATTACAGTTCTCACGAGTGTGTTTCGCGATTTTTACTATAGATAAAAATATCGAACAAAGAATTTGTCCCAAATGTTGTATTGCAAATGTAACAAAAGGCTTAAGATGAATCAACTTCATCAAAAACGCTTACTGGTGCAGTGCATTCAACAGAGGCCGCGATGTGGTGAAAGATTTTCCTCGCTACGGTCAAGTTAATGAAGTGAAGGAAATGATAATTTAAAAATCGTCATTCAAGTTTGGGAGAGTTAGGCAATGAACTTTCTGTGTATCACGAATCAATTTGGACCATTTCATACTACTGTTTGGGTTGCCGTTGCCGTTCGACTTGTTCCAAAAGACCTGAACTTTCTTCGAAAATTTAATCGAGTAACGATCGCTGAAGACATTCTAGAACGAGTTAATTCAGATCCCACAATCATGAAACGTATTGTAACATGTGATGAGACATGGGTTTATAAATTTGACATGCAAATCAGTCAAGAAGCTTTGGAATGGTGCTCTCCAACTATACCAAAACCTGAAAAAACACGTCAAACTCGATCAAAAGTCAAGGTAATGTTGACTGTTCTCTTTGTTTATCGCGGTATTGTGCAGTCTATATTCTTACCAAAAGGTCAAACAGTAGACAAAGCATAATACCTGATCGTTATGCGGCGGTTGACAGATCAAATTCGTTGGAGAAGTCCAGACTTGTAGAAAGAAAACTCATGGATTTTCCACCACGATAACGCACCATCTTACAACGCTATCATTGTGAATGAATTTCTGATCAAAAACTCAACAAATATCATCGAACAACCATTGTATTCACTTGATATGGCCCCGGTCGACTTTTTTTTTCCAAATCTCAAACTACCACTTCGAGGTACCTGTTTTGAATCGATAGAAGACATCAAAGAGAACTCGCAGCGAGAACTTGAATCGATTCCGGAAAAAACATTCGCAAAATGTTTTGATGATTGGATTATTCGTTCGCGTAAATGTTTTATTTCGGAAGAGGCCCACTTTGAAGGCGATACAATGAATTTTAATGGAAAATAGTGTTTGATTGGCCAATTACCGGTACTTTTTTGACAGAATGTATACACACCACAAAAATTGTTGATTAAGCAGTTCTATAGCAGTTTATTTGTCAACAATGTTGTTGAACATATGAGGGGAAAAAATCTTATCTATGTAGTAACATTTGTTTCCATATGATCTCAAACACGTCTGAAACAAGAATGAGTTTATTTGACTATCAGTATTAATTCAATTTCTCTTCAGTTTTTACGCTAAATGACTGCAAGTTTTCTATGTTTCTTATTGATTTTCGAATCTTTGAATTTATTGTAATGGCTGCTGAACGTCCTGGACGCTATTTGAGTGATCATGAAGTGGTAAGAATTGTAACACTTCTAGAGGAGGGGCGAAGCCAACGTTACGTGGTTAACTTGTTGAGTGTTAACCAAAGCACTATTTCAAGAGCAATTAATCGGTACCACGAAACAGGGGAATATGGAAGAAGGGCCGGGCAGGGAAGAAATCGGATAACAATACCAGTTGATGATCGTTGCCTTCGGTTAACTACACTAAGAGTTCGGCACTGTACGACTAGAATGCTACAAAATGAGCTTGCACTTTCCAGAAATGTGTATATTTCATTGCAAACTGTTAGGAGCAGGCTCAGAGAAGACGATATCAGACCAATGGTGACTTCTACCGGTTCGCGTCTCACCAGGGAGCATCGAGTTGCAAGACTTCAGTTTACGAGGGAACATGCAAATTTGGGTATTCCAGAATTGTCGAACGTTCTCCTTTCCGACGAGTCCAGGTTCTGTCTAGTATAAAATGATAAACGCATGCCTGTATACAGACGACGTGGCGAACGGTATCAACAATGCAATCTCCGGCAAACCGAAAACTTCGGAGGGGGCTCGGTAATTATGTGAAGAGGCCTTTCTTTTCATGGTGGAACTGAGTTAGTCCTAGTGAATAATGGAAGAATGACAGCGGCCATATACATCGCAGCTAGCCTTAAATCTCATGTTGTACTCGTTGGCCCATTGATTGGCGAAAACTTCATTCATATGCATGATTATACTCGGCCTTGTGCAACTAGAGTACTAACAGAATTTCTGCAAAATGACGAAATTGATATTTTAAGATGGTCAGCCAGAAGTCCCGACTTGAATCCCATAGAACATGTTTGGGACAACATGGGATGGAAAAGTCAGCAACGTAGGATGCCTTGTAGAACACTACAATAACTAGAAAATCTGCTTCCTGAAATTTGGAACTCAGTGACTCATGAGTACATCCAAAATTTGTTTGAGGGGCTTCCAAGACGTAAACTGTTAATAATTAGGGTCCGGGGAGGTAACACCCGATTTTGCAAATCATTAGTAACCATTCGATGCTAGTTGATTGGTCTCTTCGCGAATGTTTGAAGATGGTAGAATTTTTCTAATTTTGCATTACCTCGAAAATTGTTGATATTTTCCATCATAAACTCATCTCTTTTGAATGATATCTTCTTATTTTACACTACTGAAAGTTACCTTAATTATTGAAAACTGTAAAAGATACAGGGTGAGCAACTGAAAGACTGGGAATACTATTTCCCTGAGATTATTCAAGTTTCAGTGAGGTAAAATGGAGCAGATCCATGCTGATGAATGGCAGTCATCCTCAAGTACCATCCTCATCTCGAATTTCAACCCCTGCAGCAGGTATGATATCCCTTGAAAATTTGGAAGAAGGTAGATGGGTCTAGTGATAACTAGAAAGAAGGGTATTATCTTTGTCTGTGTTCTCGTGAACGAATTTTCATTTTTGATTGAAAACTGTAGGAGATACAGAGTGAGCCACTGAAAAATAGAGAAGACTATCGCCTCAAGACTATTGGAATAATATAGATATAATAAATAGATTCATTTAGATCAAAGATGACAGCCTATGATCTGGAATGAATCTGTTCCACTTTTTGCACTAATAATTTAATAGCTCAGGGCGATAGATAGTCTCCTCTATTTTTCAGTAGCTCACTCTGTATCTTCTACAGCTTTCAATGAAAAATGAAAATTCGTTCACGGGGATACAGACAAAGATAATACCTTCCTTTCGAGATATCACTCAACCCATCTACCCTCTTCCAAATTTTCAAGGGTGGTCACCCCTGCTCTAGGGGTTGAAATTCGAGATGAGGATGGAACTTGATGATAACTGCCATTGATCAGCATGGATCTGTTCCATTTTACTCCACTGAAACTTGAATAGTCCCAGGGAAATAGTATTCCCTATCTTTCAGTGGCTCCATCTGTATCTTTTACAGTTTTCAATTAAAAATAAGAATTCGTTCAAGGCAATGTAGACAAACATACCGCCTTTCTTTTGAGTCATCATTCGACCCATGTTCCCGATTCCAAATGTTCAAGGATTGCAACCCCCGCTTAGGGGGTTGATATTTCAGGCAAGTTTTGTACCCTAAGAGATGTCCCCCTTGAAACAAAAATTGACCTGTTTTTGCGTTTTGAGCAGAAACGAATATCTTGGTAGATATAGCCCCTGTTTAATTTTCGTTGAAGCACCCTGTATAGTATTGTCGTAAAAGTAGGGTGATGCGAAAATTTTTGTGAGTAGTATATATTTGAGATTTCTAGTTTTTTACGCATATTTTGAACAAGAAACGTTGCATTATTATGTGCCTAAACACCACTTTTCTAAATGCATATTAGCTTAAGTTTTTTCATGAATGTCATCAATTTTTTCACTTTGGAGGCCCAATTTTCTGATGACTGATTTTTACTGAGTAGAATGGTCAAAAAAAGTTTATCGAATTGAACACAGTCTTTTTGGTGAGGATCATAATTTGATTGTAGCGTTGCATTGGAAATAATTGAATGTTTCGTAGTACGTTGATATTTTGCATATTTGCATGTTGTTCATATGTCCAAAGTCACAACAGTATTGTTGTAATATAATAAGTATTTTTTCAGGTCTTTTCCAAACATATCGAAGAATTTAAATGTCAATTCTGTTTCAAGCAGCTTGAAATTTGTAGAGTTGGTGATATTTTCTTGTTTACCCCCAGCTGAACTAAATTGCCCGTTGTATCATCATTTATAGGTTTGAAGAGAACGAGGGCGTAGGGTTAGATTTTGGGAGCCAGTGAAGGACTTTGGTCGAGACTCATTTGTGTTGGAAATTTAATGAGAACTTGTTTGTGTGCTGAAGGCTGTGCGATATTTCGAATGGTTGATAAACTACTAAGTGTGCCTTTGGCATCGAGCAACTCTTGTGGATAATGTATTGAGTTTGCACGAAATTCAAAGAATTCAATGACCAACATTCTTTAATATACATTCGAAATAAACACCTCAAAAAAGTCTAGGGAACACTTCTGAATATCGTATCCAGAACGATCAATATGGATGATTTTTTAAAGAAATGAACACCTGCATCAATTTCTCACCGAATTATGTAGAGTGCCGCAACAGATTTCAGTTTTATTTTATAAAACGCTAAAAATACAGCAGATGCGACGGTGCTTTATAATCATTTCATGTATTCAGTGTTTGAAATCAGTTAGTTGGCACTTTGTTTCTGTTGTAAGCACAAATAAAAGATTCAAGTTTTGTGATTCGACCATGAAAAGACGACATTTGACTAGAGAAGAGATGTTACGAGCCGTTGGCATGCTCCAAGCTAGGAGCTCCCAACGGGAAGTATCCAGGGTTTTGGGAAGTAGCCCAAGTGTCATAAACCGTTTATGGTCGCGTTTCAATGAAACAGGTAGCGTGTAAGAACGCCATACAGGTCGTTTCAGTATTACTACAGTCGCCCAAGACCGATTTTTTGTTTCACAAGCCAGAAAAGATCGTACTACCAAAGCATCTCAATTAGCTCAAGAGCTATCACGAGTTCATAATGTACAAATTTCCACCAAACTGTGAGAAATCGACTGCCAGAAGGTCAACTCCACTCCAGACGTCCTTTAAGAGTTCCACGACTGACCCATGGAAATCGCGCTGCTCGTTTAGCTTGGAGCCAAGAACACGTAAACTGGGATCAAGAGAGGTGGGCCACAGTTCTCTTAAGTGATGAATCTAGACTCAGTTATTATCCCGATTCGGGAAGAATTCGAATATAGAGGGAACCTATAAAGCAAAACCGTCTCCGGCATGCACGAGAAGTTGTTAGACAGGGAGGCGGATCAGTGATGTTTTGGGGAGGTATACGCCTTGGTGGAAGAACTGACGTCGTTTTCTTACAGAACATCGGGAAATTTTTACGCAAATGAGATAGTTTTACCTGTAGTGGTACCGTATCTCCAAACAATGGGTCAAAATCCACAATCCAACAAGATAATGCCCCTCCTCATCGTGCGAGAGTTGTCTTGAACGTTCTTGAAGAGAATGATATGGATCTTCTACCGCGGCCATCCTGCTCCCAGATCTGAATCCCATCGAGAATGTGTGGGACACCCTAAAAAGAAATCTCCTGCGTCAAAACGTCTTCCATCATGAACAGGAGCTTCGATTAGCAATTCAGGGGGCTTGGAATGACTTAGGCCAAAATGTAATAGACAATTTAATATTGAGCATGCCCCGACGATGCCAAAGTGTCATTAATAACAGAGGTGGACCTTCAGGGTACTGAAAAATATAGGTGCTTCCATATCGATTCGAAAATATTAGTTCAGGATTTTTTTTTGTGTTTTACCAAATTTCGTCATTTTCAAATTTCAATTTTTTTTTATAATAGGTGCTTTGGAGAAGTCAAATATTATTTTGTTTTCTTGAGAATACATTACAATACATCGTAACAAAAACCGAAAGATTTCTATAAATTCGAATCATCAAATTCATATTTTGAAGATATTGGTAAGTGCTCCCTAGACTTTTTTGAGGTGTTTAAATGTGAGGGGCATGTGAATTCCCTCTAGACCAATAAGTGCCCAAAATGCATAGGTAAATTCGAAAACAATGATTTTAGGATACGTTCATCCTCTCATGATTTGAATGTAGCTTTCAGAACGCATAACTCTAAATCCAAAATAATTGAAGGATAAAAATCATGTGTTTATTAGCTCTATTATGGAAGTAAGTATTCCCTAGACTTTTTCGAGTTGTTTATTCATGGGTAAATGTCAGAATACTTCAATATTCCTCAAAACCCTACAGGAACCTTTCAACAGCTTGTCGCAGTGCTTTTATAGATTTGGCGTTGTATCATACTTTAAACACAGTATATCAAAACGAGGCACGTTTCGCCAACTAATTTTGAATTATCAGGGTACGATAGTACATTAAAAATAATCAGTCATAGTCTATCTATCCCTGCTGCTTGACGACGAACCGTCGTCCTGATAGTTATTAGCTATTTGTGGACATCTCTAAAACTAAAAACTTCAGAATATACTGAACAGTATCGGAACTTTGTCCCTAATGGATTTTTATATTCTATTATATGATATCATTCTTGAAATCTATTTTTAGGCCTTGTTCAAAAGCTTGTTGCCAACGCTAGATTTTCTGTACGTTCGTATTGTAAATGTGCTTCATGTTCTTTCGATCTGCTTTCTTTGATTACGGCACATACGGTGTTTTGATCGCTTTGGCTATAGGCACTGACATTCAATACTTTCCAGTCGTCCGTCGCCATTAAATTTTTCAATGTCGGGTGAGAACACCATCCTCCCGCAATCATCAAATGCTTGTAGCTGCTCGGTCAGCAACCTCAGAATGATGTTCTCCATATTGAGAACTTTCTTCGCTTCACTGCACCACAGTTTCTGTGGTTGACGATCACAGAACAGTTCCTCTTGATTGTTTTGATGCATGCATTGAATTTCATCAGTAAGGAGGCACTGAAAACTTTCTGTCTAAATACTGTTATGGCTATAGAAATCTATTTAGTCCCAAAGATTCAAGGAACAAGAGTATTCTGAAAAGAAATGGATTGGCAGAAAACTTTATTCCGTTATGGTTCAACAGGATTTCCTAACATCTACTTCTTAAAAGCAAATTCAAGTAAATATGGAAACAAATAAGCAACTACCTAAGAAACACAGAAAAAAATATACATTCGTTATTTACAATCTCCAAAGCTCCGAAAAATCGTTTTATCTTGGATACGAATATCGGGTAGTAAACTCGATTGACCAAAATATGTTCGAGGTAAGAGAGAAATATAGAAAGCTGACATGCTGTGTATTGGAAACCCCATGTTGTTCGACAATAGCTTGAAAATTGATGATTCGATTGTCAACCAATTTTTATAATCCAATTCGTAACAAAATTCGAAACAGGAAGCAGTACGTGCCTCGCGTGGGAATCCTCGATACTCATTGCAAACAATTCTTGAATTTTCAATTGATGCGTTTCTTTTGTGCTAGAAGCTTTCAAACTACTTGCAAGTAAATAGTTAATTTATTCCGCCGTTACTACGTGATAGTTAATCGTGATGATGATAAGAAATTAAAACTATGTACTATACTATCACAAGAGTTTTCATTGAAAATCAGGATTACATTTTCGGTCTCTCGACCATCTATGGCTGACAACAAGTATTGAACTAAAGTTGAAAACACGTACACACAGGGTGTTACATAATAGTATGTCACAACATGAGGGAGTAAATCTACGTGCAATTTTAAAAGAAAAAGTTACAGGGTGTTGAAATTTCCGAAAAAATTGGTTTTTTCTTCAACACTCCTGCAGTTTCTGAGATATTCAGCCCTAATTTGTAATTCAAGCTATTTTTCACAGCCTTCATCATTACACGTCCTAAATTTTAACTAGAATATACAAGGTGTTTTCTTTGCCGGACCCATTTCTTCTTTTGCCCTTTCAAACATTTTGCAGTAAGCCACTGATCACCGTACAATCAATTTTCGTCATCTTCCATTTGGAAACTATTTTGACACCTGTAATTTTTTCGTAATTTCTTATGTCACAAGAGGTTATCATTCGATTTCTCAATTCTTTCTATAGTGTTCACTGGTGTGGTATAAACTGAACTTTTGAGATACCCCCATAAGAAAAAGTCTGAACTATTTAAGTCTGGGGAGCTAGGAGGACATGGTTCTGGCCCACACCGACCTATCCATCGCTTGTTGAATGTATTATTCAGAAATTATCTAGCTTCTCCACTGAAATGTGCTGCTACCCCGTCATGCATGAACCACATTATGTTTGTCACCAAAACGGAGTTATCCTCGAGCAATAAAGGTAACTCCTCTTCAAGAAATTGCCGATAAGTGGGACCATTTAGTCTGTTAGGCAGAAAAAATGGCCCAATCAAATAATTCACAACTATTCCGACCCAGACAATTAGTGAGAATTGTTCTTGATGATGAAATTCTTCAATCAAATGGAGGTTTTTCTCAGCACAATATTGATTATTGTGAAAATTTGTGATAGCAGTTCTCGAAAAGTTAGCTTCGTCTGTGAACATTGTTTCACTATCAAAATGAGCATTTTCTCTAATTTTATCTAAGAACCATCGGCATAAATTCAATCTTGAAGGAAAATCACGAGGAAGTAGAGCTTGGAGACGTTGAATATGAAACGGGTACAATAAAACCTCGTGAAGAATCCTCCAAACTAGAACATGTGAAATATTCAACTGATTTCCAATTTTTCTTGTACTCACATGAAGATTTTAATCAATACAATTCAATACTCCTTCCTCAATATTTGGAATTCTCATAGTTTGAGTTGCACCTTTTAAATGATTTTATGCAGTAAAAGTACCAGTTTCCCTCAACCTTCTGTGGATATTTGAAAATGTTCGCCTATCTGGTATTATTCGATTTGGAAAGCGCACCTGATATAATCGCTTAGCTTTAGTTGTGTTTTCGTCAGCCAGACCGTACAAATAATGGATATCAGCCAGTTCGGCGTTACTAAAATTAGCCATTTTTTCTTACAGCAATAACTTCAAGAGTCTCAAAACTAGTCGTTAATTTAATAAACAATTCGAGCAGATGCTGGTTCAATTTTGGGAACTGTCAAAATGAATATATGAAAAAATCAAAGCCTACTAGTCATTTTTTTAATTAGTAGTGCTTTCAATTCAGCGAATGAATACAACCGTTCAATAATTTTTTGCTCGAGAACGATCGCAGATACGAATACTAAATTGAACGAAGATGACGAAAATTGATTGTACGATGATCAGTGATCACTGCAAAAAAGTTTGAAATGGCAAAAAAAGACATGGTTCCGGAAAGGAAACACCTTGAAGATTCTAGTTACATTTGGGGCGTGTAATGATGGAGGCTATAAAATATAGCTTGCATTTCAAATTTGGGCTGAATATATCGAAAACTGTAGAAGTTTTGAAGAAAAAAACCAATTTTTTCCGGAAATTTCAGAACCTTGTAGCTCCGTAACGAAGCTTTTGCAGACCAATGTTTATATGAACTCTTTTTCTTAAAATTGCACGTAGATTTACTTCCTCAAGTTGTGACATACTATTATGTAACATCCTGTAGATAAATCGGTAGGAACGAAATTAATAAGGGTGCAAACTAGAGGCAATAAAATAATTATGATAAAAACAGGTATTATTCAAAGATTTCAAATATAGACAATTCAGCCGGGCCATACTGGTCGTTCAGAAGATTATCTCTGTGGGGGGATTTGTAGCAGTTTGAAAATTTCTATTGATTCTAAGAAATCTAACTTTCATCCTTTAGGTATTCTGTGAATAGGTTTAAGTTGATTTATGGGTCGAAAATGATGGCCATTTTCAATACGATGTGAAGCAAAAGTAGATTCGTCTGTTCTCTGGTTATTGTAATCTGACTGATGCTCCTTATATCTCGTATTGAATGACCGACCAGTTTGACCTATATAGAAGCCTTCACAATCCATACAGGATAACTTATAATATTGCAATCTTGATTTTCAATATAATCTCTTGTGATAGTATAATACATGGTTTTAATTTCTTATCATCATCATACAAGTATCTAACCTAGGAAATATTGCGATAATTCCATTTAAACAACTTCAGCATTTCGTATATTCTGGATGTTCAAATAATCATAAAAAGTGAAAAACCATATTGAACTGTTTTTTCCCAGAGGTCAGTAGAAATATCCAACCTAATAGAACGACTAAAATTTGTTTCATAATATTACGACGACAACTATATCAGAATGGGATGAAATCGTCTCATAAAAATAAAGAAAGGAAATTCTACTGCTTTTTGTATAAGATACATTTTGCGAAATAATTGGAGTTAAAAATGTACAAAGATTCATGCAAAATATGTTATATTATGTCCACTGATTCTTCTGACGAACTTCATAATGAGAGTAGAAAGTTAACCCATTAGTGCATACAATCCGATCTATCGGATTCATCAATTAGGCAAGCAAACATGCACAATAATATAACCTCAAAATTATTACCACGTGCAATATCAAACTGAACGTGTCGTGTAATAGTTTTGGGACTTTTTGAAGTGACTGAGTGAACGAAAATAGAGAAAACAAAGTTTGAGATGGATCCAGCTCTTTACACAAAAAGTGCGAGAGGGTAAGTATATTCTGATTTCTTTACTCTTCCTGTGTTTTCCGAAACCCTTGGATCATCAATTCAGACATATAAGACTTGAAAGTATATATTTTTTGCGAATACTAGCCTTAGATATATATTCTTTCGACAATATATGGGTTTAAACTTGAGATCCGATATATCGGATGCTATGCACAAGTCAGCTCTTGAGGTTCAAAATCTTCGGTACTAAGGACTGTTTTCATTTTCAGACTCTCTCTTGCTGAATTGTTGGATATCGTAGAAAATGATGATTTTCATGATGGAATGGATATATATGCTGTTCCACCTGAATATTTGGAAGATACTGACTGTGATAGCATTGGTCAGCCTAATGGAAATTTGAACAACCTAGGACCGAAAATGTTGAGTGCTCATTGCGAATATTCTGTGAAAAATAAAGAAACCGAACCGTCAGCAAAATACCTACGTATCGAAAATCAAAAAGGAAGATATAGCACTAAGAGATCTAAACTGGAAACGCTGAAATGGAGGAAAAGACACCCCGAGTTCGATGCGAATGTAGCTGTGGAAAAGCAACCATCAGAAAATTCGAAACAGGCAACATCTGCCTTAGATTTTTCAGCCTTTTCTTCAACAGTGTGCTACTATCACAAATTTTGAGACAAACAAATGCTTACTCAAGCCAAAAAAAAACATTCCTTCGAATGTATCCATGGAGGAGGACAAAATATTGTATTGGTCCACACTGGATAACGTACCTCAAATCTCGTTTCGAACTGATCCTTAGGCATTTACACTTGAATGATAATTCAGCCATTGACAAGGACGATCGTTTGTATAAACTCAGACCTCTCATAACATCTTCGAATGAGAGTTTTCGAAGACATGGTGGATTACTGGAAAATATATCGATAGACAAATCTACGATTCCATATTATGGCCGTCATTTTGCCAAACAATATATAAAGAGAAAACCAATTAGATTTGGTTTTAAGAATTGGACACTTTGTAACAGCGATGGTTACTTGGTTTCTTTCGAGTTATACACAGGAAAAAGTGACAAGGTTGATGAATTTGGAATCGGCTGCGATATTGTTCTTTCTCTAATAAATTCTGCGAGTGTTCCGCCGAATCAAGGATATGAGTTCTTTTTTGACAACTACTTTTCTTCAATACAATCATTTCAACACTTGACATCGACTGGATACTGCGCAACTGGAACTATCCATGACAATAGAGTTGGTAAATATCCGCTCACAGAAAAATCAGTTATGCAAAAACATTAAAGGGGTACGTATGATTTTAGGACGGATAAAGAAAATACAGTGTGCCTTGTCAGATGGAAGGATAACAAGGTAGATACTTGTGTCACCACTTTCGAAACCATTGCAGAAACAAAGTGTTCGAGATGGTCTAAAGTAAGTAAAGGAAAGATAACTGTTACTCAACCAAACCTTGTTGTGAATTATAATCATGGCATGAGTGGCGTCGATAAAATGGATCAATCGGTTGCTAATTGTAGAACAAGAATGCGTCAAAAATATGGTGGTGGCCAATATTCTGCTACTTATTGGATGTGACTCATTCCTGGTTATTGATGAAAAGAATGTGTCCAGGAGAAAAGCATCGTGCTTCTCTACTGATTTTTAGGAGGAATATAGATATGTCTCTTCTATCTTCAGCAAAAAGTAAGCTGATGAAAAATCCCATGAACGATACACGTTTCGATGGTCTCAATCACTGGCCACAATACATTACTACCGAAAGACTTTGCAGGTTTTGGGGTGAAAAGAGCTAATTCATTTACACAAAATGTGGAGTTGGATTACATCCCAAATTATATTTCAAAAATTTTCATACATTTTAAGCGACTTGTGCGCAAAATCCAATTTATCGGATGACGCTCATATTTTTTGATGAAAGTTGAATGTATTTTGTTTGTTGATTATATTATTATGACTACTAAATACTAAGAGAATAAAAACGAACTGAACTTTCATTATTTTTCAACCTTATGCAACAATGGGTTGATTGAAAGTAACTTGAGAAAAACTTATGTACACTTTTTTATTGAATAAAACAATGCTGTTCAAGTTTTCAATTTATTTACGAACTTATGACGCGAAACACCACACTGTAGCTTCAATAGATAATAATAATAATAATAATAATTTTTATTCACTCAATCATAATCACAATGTGAAAACCCCCCTCCCATTACAAACTATATGAAAAAAAGCACAAATTATGACCATGACGAATGAACAAAACACATCAAGGATTACCCACTAAGGCTAAGCCAGTGCGTGGGTACGCAACTACAAACAGAGAAACACAAAAGGTATGCTATGATCAACGAAATACAAATCAATAAAAAAAATTTAATATGGATCAAAACAAACAATGGATGTCATTTCTATCTTTCATTCTGAGAAAACAATTGACCTTCCTTTTGAAACTATTTATATTGGGTACAATTCTTATGTTTAGTGGAAGGAAATTATACATTCTATAGGCATTAAAATCGAAAGACGTTGAGATAAAGTTCTCGAAAAGAAAAGAGTTTTGACCTTTGCCTGTGAACAAGATCGGGTCCCATATCCATGATCAACATATTGAAGTTTGTTTTTACTTTTGTGAATTTGTGTTACACAATCAAGGAAATACAGCTGCCTGACATCCAATACACCAGTTTGTTTATATAAGTCATCTGAGGGGTAGGTATTTCGTTTTTTTGAAATTATTTTTAGAATTTTTTTCTGTAAGATTTCCACTTTATTCAGATAACAGCTTGCTGCAGCACCATATATCGTGATGCCGTATCTAATTCTGCATTCTACAAGGCCGTGATAAATCATCTTCAATCTACGATAATCGGCAAACTTAGCAAGGAATCTGAACAAGTAGAGCAAACTCCTCAGAGACTTAACCAATAATTCAATATGATAGTCCCATCTTAAATTTTGATCAATTAGTACTCCAAGATACTTCACAGTTTCTTTTGTAGCAATTTTGACAGTTTTTTAATTTTTTTCGATTTCGAGTTCTTTGAAAAGGGGTAAACCACTGCTATAGCAACTAAACGGCATAAAATATGTTTTATCATAGTTAACAGTCCATAACATTTCATCAAATGCGTTCAATATTTTACTTAAATCCATTTCTGTCTTTTTCTTAACAGCTTCCCATGACCTATCTGTATAGAACAAAACCGTGTCATCCGCGAAACTAATGATTGTACCCTCTGTTTCAGCTTTCAAAATTTCGTTCATGTAAATTATAAATAGAATCGGCCCAAGAACAGTGCCTTGGGGTACTCCGTATTTAACGATCTTTTGGGAGCTCAGTGTGCATCCAACCATAACATATTGTTCTCGTCCTTGCCTCGATAACTTGCCTAAAGTTTTCCAGCAACGCCTCGTATTCCCAAGTCTTGCAATATTCCTAATAATCTTTCATGATCGACAGTGTCGAAGGCTTTGGCAAGGTCTAGGAAGATTGCCAAGGACCGTTCACCCTTCTCAATACTTTCATAAATTTTTGAAATAAGACAATTGATAGCATCTTGCGTCGATATATGTTTTGAAAACCGAACTGCTTAGGAGACATCAGTTGATATTTTTCTAAAAAGTCAACAAGCCTTTTTTTCAAGACCATTTCGAAAATTTTCAATATAATACTTATTGATGTTATTGGTCGATAGTTCGACATTTGTTCCTTGCTGCGCGATTTATGCAATGGTTTTATTAATCCCACCTTGAATGCTCTCGGCACTATACCCATAAGCATTATTCTATTAATCAAATAAGACAATGGTGAAGCAATGTAATCGACTAAGATTTTGAGAACCTCTGATTTAATTCCATCTATTCCTGGTGACTTATTGTTCTTTAGTGACATAATCGCAATTTTTATTTCCCCACATGAAGTGAGTGAGAGAAAGATGGAGTTTTCAACAGAGACCCTCTTCTTCAGAATCTTGTCTCTTGGTTTTGAAATTGCTTTCGCAAGATTTCCGCCAACTGTGGTGAAATATTCATTGAAGGAGTTCGCAATTCCCTTCTCACTTTGAATTGATTCATTCATTGAATTTACTATACTCTTAATCTGAATACCTCTACCACCGCTCGGATTGATCGAGTTAACAGTATTCCAAAGGGATTTACTATCATGACAGTTACAATCGACTCGTTTTTGATAATATTTAAGTTTTTCCTTTTCTATTAGGGAATGCAAGGTATTTCTATATCGAACATACTCTTGTCTCAACTCTATGTCATGAGGTTTATTTTTGCATTTTTTGAATAAATCGTCTCTAGTTTTGATAGATGTGGTAAGTCCTGCAGTTATCCAGCATTTTCTTTTTTTATGTTTATGTTTTATCTTAACTTTTCGGGTAAATTCTTCTATTTTATTTTGTATAATATCAATGAGGTATTCCGTAGCCTGATTTATATCTTGAATACAATAAAATTCAACCCAGTCGAGAGACTGAAAGGATTTAACAAGTGCTTCCTTGTCGAGAAAATATTTCGTATATGTTTTTTCGATTGGTTCCCTCTCTATTGACACAGGTAAGTCAAGTACAGTAGGATAGTGGTCGGTTATGTTTATTCTGACACTGAAGGAGTTAAATAAGTCACTCTCAGTGCCACTTTTTAGGAATGTGTGATCTATACAAGTACCACTGTCTGGTCTAGTTATTGTGTTGATCATAGATATGTAACCACCCGTGCTCATTATATCCCGATATTCACTTGAGACAGCGTCTTCATTCAATATATTTATGTTTAGATCACCCGTAATAATATGATGTGTCGCAGTGGTGGATAATGAATCCAAATAAGACTGTAAATGACCCAAAAAGTCCAAAGACATAACACTTGGAGACCTGTATATAGCTGTTATAAGTATTTTGGACTTACCCTCTGTGATTCTGACATCCAAAGCTTTAACTCTACCTATTGTCACAATTTTATAAGTATACTCAAGTTTTTTATTAATATATACCACCAAAAAGTACAAAGACATAACACTTGGAGACCTGTATATAGCTGTTATAAGTATTTTGGACTTACCCTCTGTGATTCTGACTTCCAAAGCTTTAACTTTACCTATTGTCACAATTTTATAAGTATACTCAAGTTTTTCATTAATATATACCACCACACCATCCGCCATACTCACATCCCCCCCACTATAAAGAAAATCATAACCATCCATTTGCAACATGCCACAGTTCACTATGCCCCAAGTTCCGGTTAAAATTATACAATCAAAAGGATTTTTAAGCTGCAATAAGTTAACCTTAAGTACATCCAAGTTTTTACTTATACTCCTAATGTTCTGATGAAAAAGCCTAAATTTATTCGCAGGAAATGCATTGAATTGTAGCATATTGTCCAGTTCAAAATTCTTTACTGATTCCGGATTGAAGTCTCTTATGAACGGATCCATATTATTCGTCACTGAAATAGTCGGTTTTCGATCTTATTACATTCAAATGATGTTTGAGAACGGGACAATCTGAGTTAGTTGAATGATGACCAGTGGCGTGGTTCGTTTTCATCTTCTCGTTCCATCGAACACAGTTTGAACAGCAGGTAATGTTGTTTTTACATTCATTCACCCCATGTTCACCCGAGCATCGTGGACAAACTATTTTCTCTTGACATTTGTCCATCTTATGGAAAAAGCCCTGGCATTTGAAACACCTAGGTACTGATACATCTTCGTAAATTATTACATTCCATTCAATGAAAACTTTGCCCAAATTCATCATTGTACTGAATGCTCTGGGCGAGCATTCACAAAAAACCGTGTATTCTTCGTTTTTGTTTCTTTTTATATAATTTATCTTGATATCGCCAGTGAATGAATTCTGACTTTCAATTAATTTTTCTAAATCTTCTGCATTGGTTTTTTCTCTTATGTTGGTTATTTTCAATTTGGGTCGTCTCATTTCATTCTCCTCAATTTCATAGAATCTTCCTAGGCTCTTCTCGGCAACTGCTTTGAAGGTTTCATTTTCAGCCCTTGTTTGACAAGATATCGCCAATGCTCCATCTCGTAGAGTTTTAATTTTCTTGATGCCAACTTTTAACTCTGATGGCTTAATTTCCCTTTCAATGTCACTTCTCGTTTGTGTGACCGATTGTGAGATAAGTAGGTACATTCAAAAGGAAGATGTGCCTTACATATTTTTCTATTAATTAATTTCAATTCATCCCAGGATCAGTTTCAATCTATTATTTTCTTTATGCCCACTATCAGAATTATTATCAAATTTGCATATAGTAAGTGATTAGCATAGTGAGAATCTCATTTTTGTTTGACCAATCTCCGTTTGTGCTCTGATAACCTACTACTGAAATATCTGCGGATATAAATTCTATCACAACTTCCATAATAGAACTGATAAACACATGTTTTTTCTCCTTCAATTATTTTGGATTTACAGTTTTCAAAATACCTGCCAAAAGAGTTATGCGTTCTGAAAGCTATATTCAATTCACGAGAGGATTAACCTATCCTAAATTCTTTGTTTCCAAATTTACCTATGCATTTTGGGCACTTATTGGTCTAGAGGGAATTCACATGCACCTCACATTCAAACACCTCAAAAAAGTCTAGGGAAGTCTTACCAATATCTTTAAAATATGAATTTGATGATTCGAATTTATAGAAATCTTTTTCGGTTTTTGTTAGGATGTATTGTATATAATGTATTCTCAAGAAAACAAAATAATATTTGACTTCTCCAAAGCACCTATTATAAAAAAAATTGAAATTTGACAATGACGAAATTTGATAAAACAGAAAAAAAAACCTGAACTAATATTTTCGAAACGATATGGAAGCACTTATATTTTTCAGTACCCAGAAGGTCCACCTCTGTTATTAATAACACTTTGGCATCGTCGCGGCATGCTCAATTCTAAATTGTCTATTATATTTTGGCCTAAGTCATTCCAAGGCCCCTGAATTGCTAATCGAAGCTCCTGTTCATGATGGAAGACGTTTTGACGCAGGAGATTTCTTTTTAGGGTGTCCCACACATGCTCGATGGGATTGAGATATGGGGAGTAGGATGGTCACTGTAGAAGATCGATATCATCGTCTTCAAGAACGTTCAAGACAACTCTTGCACGATGAGGAGGGGCATTATCTTGTTGGAAGAGTGGATTTCAACCCATTGTTTGGATATATGGTACCACTACAGGTAAAACTATCTCATTTGCGTAAGAATTTCCTGTGAGGTTGTTCTGTATGAAAACGACGTCAGTTCTTCCACCAAGGCGTATACCTACCCAAAACATCACTGTCTCCCTATCTAACAACTTCTCGAGCATGCTGGAGACGGTTTTGCTTTCCAGGCTCCCTCCATATTCGAATTCTTCCCGAATTGAGATAATAACTTAATCTAGATTCATCACTGAAGAGAACTGTGGCCCACCTCTCTTGATCCCAGTTTACTTGTTCTTGGCACCAAGCTAAACGAGCAGCGCAATTTCCATGGGTCAGTTATGGAACTCTTAAAGGGCGTCTGGAGTGGAGTTGACCTTCGTGCAGTCGATTTCTCACAGTTTGGTCGGAAATTTGTACATTATGAACTCGTGATAGCTCTTGAGCTAATTGAGATGCTGTGGTAGTACGATCTCTTCTGGCTTGTTAAACCAAAAATCGGGCTTGAGCGACTGTAGTAATCCTGAAACGACCTGTATGGCGTTCTTCTACGCTACCTGTTTCATTGAAACGCGACCATAAACGGTTTATGACAATTGGGCTACTTTCCAGAACCCTGGATACTTTCCGTTGTGAGCTCCCAGCTTGGAGCATGCCAACGGCTCGTAACATCTCCTCTCTAGTCAAATATCGTCCTTCCATGGTCAAAAAACAAAACTTGAATCTTTTATTTGTGCTTACAACAGAAACAAAGTGCCAACTCACTGATTTCAAACACTGAATACATGAAATGATTATCAAGAAGCGTCGCATCTGCTGTATTTTTAGTTTTTATAAAAAAACTGAAATCTGTTCGGCACTCTACACAATTTGGTGAGAAATTGATGCAGGTGTTCATTTCTTAAAATAAATCATCTATATTGATCGTTCTGGATACAATATATCGATATTCAGAAGTTTTCTAGACTTTTTGAGGTGTTTATAAAGGAGTTGTTGGAAAATATTCACGGTGCTCAAACACTTTACCAAATGACAACCAACTATTCGACTAAGACGTATAGTTTTGATGTCAACACCTCTTAATTCTCTTGCGATTAAGCAAAAGGAAGACCAATTGAAAGCTTGAAGTTCTGCTGGCGATAATACATCCTTTCGAAGTGTCCACAAATCAAATCTGAGTTCCATTGTAGATTGAAGAATAATTTAATCAACATAAAACCTAAACTGTATTACAGTTCTCAAAAATACCAGCAAAATTGTTATTTTTATTTTCTAAGAACCACCTACCCAATAGTCAAGTGAGTTTGCTCTTAGAAAAATTTCGAATATGTGTCACACTGATTACCAACTTTGTAATATTTTAGCACGAGTCTCAGAACTACGAACCAAAGCGATAAATATTCACCTTGAGTTTCCTTCCTGCTAAATGGAAAATTGCGTTTTCAGTTCTCATGATATATTAGGATTAATAACATGAATCGGTTCACCGATTTATGATAAATATTCTATTCGTTTCAGTATGGGCTTTATGTCTCAACACGTGAAATGCAAATTAGTAAGAAGGAGAAATAAATTCTCGTAGTCAGAAAAGTATAAATCAGATTCCTGAATGTGAACAATTCAATGAAGCATTCGTCATTACCTTGTCGGTTTCGCAGAAAAAAATTCATTTTGAGTAATTCTGAAAAGCGAAATGAGTGGTTTCACTTAAATATAACGGCATTCACGACAGGAGATAGACCAAAGTCTGTTTGCGTATAACAAACTTGCTACCTTTTGCTGCAAGCGGACGTGATTTCCATCATCTCTCAAATCTACAACTTCATCCCATCATTAGCTGGATATACAAGTTATATCTCCCGAAATATATGAAATGATTTTTATCAATGCTATATTCAGAAAAACCAGTAGAACTTCTGTTTTGAATAATCGATGTCCTCGATACTTATTCCAGGTTGTTCCAAGTATATCCATTGTTCAGCGAGAGAATAGAACGGGAGTGAAGGAACGGTATGACGCTCGATCGCGTAGGTTTTCTTTCACAACTTTTCCTCGTCTCGTCATATTGACGAGTAGATACACAAAAAGTCAATGAAGGACGCCCCCGCGTTTCCGGTTGTTTCCTCGTAGACCTAAATTGTCCCAAATTCGAAAATTGAGTCATAAAGTGACAATTTCTCTTTGCGGATCCGATATCGAGATATGAAGGAATCGTTCGACATCCGAATAATTTCGGCTTTCAATCATGTATAAGAAGGCAGATGAAAATAATACCTGTATTATGACAGCTCATGTTGGGTAATTTCATTAATTTCTGGCCTTCGTAGATTTTGGGAATGAGGAAAATGGAGCGAATTTTGCGAACGTCTGCCGATAGTCCTTCGTTCGTTCGAAGATTATTTCGTTTTCCTGAGGTTTCACGGGAACCAAATAAAAAAATATTTCGGCGCATATTGCGAATCTGGTGCTTCATCCTCGTCCCGGTTTCGAATCGATCGAACGTGATAGAAGAATTTATATAGACATAAACGTCCAGTAAATTACCTCCTCCACCCGCGAAAATTCAGAGGCCTTTTTCATTTTTGCTCTTTTGGTACTTCTTCTCGCAATTTTTTCACGAACGGTTATATCGATCGCCTTCCGAAGGACCGAAGTTTTTCATTCTGAAAAAATCTCGCCGTTTCGACTTTTCGTTCGCTATCAGCGACGTTTCGGCGAAATTTTCGAAGAATCCTCAGGGCTCCTTTGTTCGAGCTGAGGGCTCCAGATTTCGTACAAACCTTTCTCTAACCTTTCTCTACCGGAAAAAGTTAATCGCGAGGGCCTTCGGCTCTGATTCGTCCGCCGCATACCTTCTTCTCCGGTCGGTTCAAACTACTGTTATCTCCTCCAGATAATCCCGAGAAAGGTCTTACGACTTCAATATTATTGACTATCAATGAATCTAAATTATTTTTTATTAGAACTGATGTTGATATTCTTGTGCAATCTATTACAGATCTTGTTGCAAATATTAGGAATATTATTAATTACAAATTCTCCATTCGATTTTTCAGTATGCAATGAATAGGTGCTCTGCAGTAAAAGCTCACGTTGTTCTTGTTTTATTAAATTATCAATTAAATTCAGTTCAATACCACCTTCATTCTCAGAGATTAATTTTATTATTTGAATTTCATTCTCGAAATCACCAGCTGATTAGAGAATAGAGAGTTATGTGTGAACAAATGCTTGAATGAATGATATTCTTGGATTGAGAACTGTTATTAATCAAGCTATGTGAATAAGTTGGTTTCCTGTTTTTTGAATGCCAATGAGTCTTGAGCCTCATAACTTTACGTTTCTAAGTGAAATATTGATGACAAATGCATAAAATACCATTTTCAGTTTCACTTACAGCTAAATTAAAAATATATTTTTATGGAAAGAGAATGGAGATCATATTTTCTGTATTTGAAATGGCACAGATAGACAGCTGAATTGTTTCTTACAATTTTTCCGAGGCATACATAATACTTGGTCTAATCATTATTTTGTAAATGTTTAACTTGGTGTTTCTTGTAAGTATTTTGCTTTTCAGAATTCTTTTATAGGCATGGTACGCTCTGTTGGCTGCCATTATTTTGTCGTTCATCCCGGTTGATCCTCTACCATCGTTAGTTATGATGCCAGCTAAGTATCTGAAACATTCAACTTCCTCGAATTCATATGTTTTATTTTAATTTTGATTTTCGGATATACTCCATTTTTACAAGCCTTAGTATTTTCGTCGTGTTTCCGTTTATTTTCAGTCCCAATTTTCTCCCTTTCTCCAGTATCTCCTTTATCATATCCTGTATTATCTCTCTTTTCTTTGATATTCAACAACGTCGTCTGCGTAGGCTATTATTTGTTCTCCCTCCGCCCTCAGATTACTTTTATTCATTTTTCTCAGCACGTGTTCTAGTACTAAGTTGAACAGTGTAGCTGACAAAGCGTCTCCTTGCTTGAGCGGTTTGTTGAACCTTTCTGGGTTACTACTTTGGCTTTTGTTTCTTTGAGTGCCATCCAGATCAACCTTCTCAATTTCGAGTGTATTCCAAGTTCGTCTAAGACCACCATAAGTTTTGGTTTCCTTATTGAGTCAAATGCTTGTATAAAGTCGATATACAGTATTTCTGAATCTATTCCGTGTTCGCAAGCCTTCCTCATTTTTCTAATTTAGTGTGTGAACTGGGTCTGTTGTTGATCTGCCTTTGACAAACCTGCATTGATTTTGTCCTACTATTGTTTCTGATGCTTTGGTAAGACGATCCTGTATCGCCAACGAAATATGCGGTATTAAGTAAATTTACTCCCCTGTAGTTTTGACAAGTGCTTTTCTACCCACTACTTTTTGACATTCTAAAATGAATTAAAAAAAGATCAAATATATTTTCGTTCGAATAACCAGTGGTTTTATTCCAAATGTGTTGTATTTTTTGGATATTTTCAATCTTAAATAACGACAATTCTTGTTGAAATATCAAATTCGAATGAAGGAAGTGACAAGTACATTAATTTTAGGCGCCTGTCAGGTGAGCGTAGCCAGTTCAGCTACTTGATTCAAATATTTCAAAGCATTCTCTGTTAGTTCTTGCAAAATCATCAAAATTCAATATATTTCCAAATTATTTCGGAACTATAAGAGATGGGTATAGTACATGCTTATACAATTCCATCTGAAATTTGACGCTTCATCTGATGGCGATATAAAAATTGGCACGTGCGATTTGAAAAAATTGAGTTATTGCTGTTTGAAAAAGGCCAAATTGAAAAAATCATACAAAACAACGCAATGAACATTTGACATGTGTAGATTGCTTAAAATATTTCTTGATCTTTCTTCTATCCACTCAAGCAAAAGTTGTGTCTGTAGTGCAAAAGATCTACGAGCTACAATTTTTTTAAATGTTCCTCAAAAATCGAGTTCATAACAGAAATAATTAAATCTGTCAAAAGTTTTGACAGATAGGTGCCAACAACTTGGGTATTTTATGCTCAAATGTCGGTTCTAGATGTATAATAAGATGCCATTTGAAATAACAAAGTGATGACGAACTTCCGGTATAACCGGAAATGGTATCACTTCGAAAATATTTCACTCCAATTAGAAATCGCTAGTTATGGCCGCGTATTAAATTTCAGCTTGATATTGTAATTGGAACTTAAAAAGTTTTTAACGGACGGTCCCGGTAGATATCCTTTTGATATGTCTTTTGATGAACTTTCATATTTTGTCGGAATAATGAGGGATTTTCGTATATACTAGTGTTCACTACTAAACTTGCTCAGTAATTTTGTAGGAATTCAAGTTATTATATCATCTACTTTTTTCCTTTACAGCCTGTTCAGGATACACAACTTGCAATTCGCAGTCATTTAGCTTTTCACTGCGTACTTGTTGCAATATTCCTGCAAATATTTGACAGCCGTATTAAAAGAATCCTGAATTTTGTTTGACGAATTTTATTCGAGATGATATTTTGTTTTCTTGCGTTACGGCACTGTTGAGGTTAGAAAATTATCTACTAGTTTTTTTGGACTTTTCATCATAATTTAGCAGTTGAATGAATGAAATGGTGATAGATAGTCGATTTTCGGATATAAAGTGTGGGTTTCTCGAAATACATGAGGATTTTATTCACTCCAAAACCTGGAGTTATGCCGGTTAATTCCTCCATGATGTAAAAAAGCAAACCAAAAAGCAAATGCTATACAAGCAGTTAAGGTTTATCTTCATACGCTCGGCCTTAATTTCGTAATTCTTACCTAATACCGCCACAACTCTTCTCAATAAATTTTGAAATCAATTCCATTACCTACTTATGGCGAACGTTACGTTCAAGAAGGTTTTACTAAGAATCCTTGCAGCCACTCGGACACTATTTTGATTGATTTGATTTGATAAAAATCACGTAAAAATTAATGTTTTCATCTTTTATCATTTATATATAGTTTTGTAGAAATTTTCTTATTGAATGAGAAAATATTGTAATTCAAATAAAATAGTAAAACATTTTTAACACTGAAGTAGTTTATAAAACGGGATTTCAAAACCCTAAAATCAACTAATCTTGAAGATAACCAAAATAATCAAGGTGATTCATTTGAGATAAAAACTGATTTTTTGCAAATAATTCGTCAAATTACTTTTCTCATACATCGTAATTAGGAAGCTTCAAAGAGCTTTCTAATTTAATTTTTTCTAACTACCACAAGATGGTTCGTTGGAGATGGAATACCCTATTTAAGCACAATAATCATGCTTATTCTTCTTGGTAATAACTCATTCACAGACTAGCTGTTACTGGGGAATCAGCGACGGGTGAGACAGAGGTTTTTCTAAGGTTTTCTATTTCTGTTCTATTAAATCACATCAAAGATTACGTACGGTTCATTCGATTTTATAATTCTTTCCAGATTATATTTTGAGGACAAGAATGGTATGGTATGCGTGTGTTGAACAATTATCTATTCTAGACTGCGTTTTCCCTGAATGTTATTTTGACTCGCATAAGATTTGACAATATGTAATAGTCAATGTTATATTTCAATTTGGAGCTTTTCTCTCTCTAATTTGATCGAGGAGGTCGTTATTCGATGAAAATTGATTCGCTCCTTCTAATTGAATGAAACAATGATCTTCAAAGTTTCACTATATTCACAAACTTATGACGCATTTCACCACACTGTAGCTTCATCAGATAATTAGGACACCGTGATGTCATTAATAAACAAATTAAACCACAAAGGCCCAAGGTGGGAGCCCTGAGGTACACCAGAAGTAACAGAAATAGCTTTAGAGCGAAAATATTTGTATTTTACAATCTGCTACCGATTAAATAAGAAAGAACGAAACCATGAAAAAAGAGATCCAGGTATACCAAGGGCGCCTATCTTGGCTATTATCAAGTTGTGATTAATCCTGTCGAAAGCCTTTGAAAAATCAGTGTATATGGCATCATATCGAGAACCTGCTTCAAAACAATCAAAAATGTCATTAATATATAACACCAGATTAGATGTTGTAGAATGACCCTCAATCAAATCCATGTTGTTCAACAATGGTTACAGAGCAGCATTTCCAAGATAAATAGTTACATACTAAACTATCCAGCATCTTAGGAATGACAGATTGAATCGAAATTGTCCTGTCATTTTTAGTAAGTGATCTGACCAGATTTAAAAATGGTACCAATAAAACTTTGTTTCCAATAAGTTGGAAATCTCCACAATTTTAGAGATAGATTAAATATTGAACTAATAGGGCCAGACAGGGCACTCGTACACTTTTTAAGGACATAATTGGGTATGCCATCAGGACTAGCAAACAGCTTGGACTTCATACTCGAAATAAATTCAAAAACTTCAGTCGGAGAAAACTGACGAGTCAAAGTTTACAACCTGAACATAATTTATCTCTGGTGGTACGATAACTCCGTACTGTATACAGTTGAGAAAAATCAGCAAAGAGATTCACTATTTCAACTTCATTCGGATGGTCGAAATTATTTAATTTAGTGGTGATATGCTTCCAAAAACTCTGCGGGTCTGTATGGAAATTTCTCTCAATTCTACGCATGTAACTATTGTACAGAGTGTTCGACAGTAGCTGACATTCCAAACGAAGTTTATTAAATACATAATCTGAAGGATCTCTGGTGTTCTTGATCCCGCAGTGTGCTTTTTCTTCCTACTCACAAGCTTAATTAACTCACCATTGAACCAGGGAGGTATTTCATAGGATTGACAGCCTTAGTCGGTACAAACAGTTGAAAACCTGTATATATATATATATATATATATATATATATATATATATATATATATATATATATATATATATATATATATATATATATATATATATATATATATATATATATAGCCGTAAAATGGTGAACACTGTTCGGTTGTAATAAGTCAGTGGCATGCGAAACATTACCACTAGAGTCATTTGAGAAAAGCAAGTTCAAAAGTACGCCACGACTATATGGAATATTACAAACTTGAGAAAGATTTGCAACCTCGGCCGAATCACTGAAAACTGATGCGCAACTACCATAATGAAAAAACACCATAAGTCCACTTCGCGGACGGTGAATAATAGTCACCGCACAAATACACATCGAGATCTGGATATCGCAGTGAAATTTCCTCAATTGCAAGTCTATGAGAGAGATAAGCTTGTTCATCAGAACTAAGCGGTAGATATCTTTAATCCAAATTTTTATTCTATGATACAAAACCCTGAAAATTTGACCATGAGAAATTCAAATTTTTGTTTTTCAGCAAGAATAGATCTTTGCAATATTTTCTGATAAATAGTTGTGGCAATAGAAGTGAATAAATGAAACATAAACTAAAAACAAGAATCATTCGTCCAGTGCGGAAATGGTTTATTTCTCGTTGTTATTCATGGCTAGAGAGATGAAATGGGACGAATGATTTCTCAGTCAAGCAATGCACATAATAGCTATGAAGTTTATCCTACTTTCTATTTAGCACATCTCATTTTATTTGAAAGATATTTCAGAGGCATTCTACTGAATGCTTTTACGTTCCTTGGTCTATTTAATCCGAAGAACATGTTTGAAGAACAGCCGATATGGATCAGTTGAGACGTAATAAACGAAATGGAATGGATATTCGAGTCGCTCTATCATTTCTATATGGATCTTTATCGACATATTCCAATTTCAAGCGAACGAATTTTTATTACCGTGCAACAAAAGTTTTGACATAAAGAGAAGTAAAAATACTCCATAATCATTTGGAGTTGGCTTTACAAAAGAAAGATGAAGATCCAAAAAAATATTTGAGATTTTGATATTAACGATAATATGCTAGCTAGAATGAATGGTTTTATTATAAGAGAGACTGTTTGAATATCATCAATATGCAAACCGAACGTCAGTCATTTGCATCTGGTTGATGTTGGTTATGATGACATTAAAAACGTGTCGTACAAAATTCATATAATCTCTTATTACAGCAAAACATGTTTTCACTAATTGAAATTCATTCAATTAGTTTTTCTGTTTATAATTAGATAAATTTCATGCGAATAAATTAAGAATTGATTTAACGTACATGTTTATTGTGTTCATGATACCAATATAATGTAGATACAAAAAAGAAATACATATAAGATTAACCACCATTCATTCGTTTAAAACATCTAGATTGTAAACTACCCAATTACTTATAGGATGTAAACTAATAATAATGAATTTAATTAGGAAATGTTCACACTTTGTGGTTTACCCTGCTCAGTCGTTTTAGATGGGTCGTGCAATTTTAGTTCCCTTCAAGCATCCAATATTGACGGTTCCTCCCCAATAAAATGAACACAATATATTTAAAATTACATATTTAATAAATATCTAGGCTTCACAAAATTTAAGAAATAGACTTATTTTTATAGTAATGTGCTAGCACATAAAATGGAGAGTATGTCAGCAGATTGGTAGCTATCCAAGGAAAGGATTGATCTCCTCTAAAAATAAGGGAGGTTGGTGGATATCCCAGAAAATGATCGAACTCCTTTGCCCTGTCCTAAATAGAGGTGTTGAATTTGTCCTCTCCAAAATAAAGCTGTACTTTTGTCCTCTCCAAAAAAATAAGGGTGTTTTGTCCTCCACAAAAACTGTAAAGTTTTCATACATCACCATGTGCTCGTGATGTAAAAGTGACCTCTCCTCTGCATTTATTTGAATTTTGAATGATTTCAACAAATTAAAAGTGAAGAAAAGCGTAGATAAATATATAGATAGATAAACAATAAGAAAATAAAATGGCGATTGAACACACCAGACTTATAAATCAATTACTAAAAGAAAGCTAGATATCATGATGCCATTCAAATAAAGCCGGAGAGAGGTCAGCAAGTAATGAATGAAGTTAATAAGCAAAAGAAATATGAAATAAATATGAAAGGTATAAAAAATTATAAAAAAGCGTTGGGTAATGCTGAAAGGAAATGAACAAAGCAGTAGAATATTCCTATATAAAATTAAGAATTAATAACGTAGAAACCATAGATTCATGCTGTAAGTAAATGTGACCTAAAGAGAATATGAGATTATCGAAGCTGGATATTCAGTAATCTATGCACTTGTTGAGATTATTGATTTAAAGATGGTTATTGAAAATAACTACTCAGTTGTGCAAGGGATCTAGGTATCATTTCAATGTTTGATCATTATTAAAAGAAAATAGAGAAATAAAGCGGATGACAACCCTTTAGAATAAAAGGGTAGGTGATAACGTACTTTTTATTCTGAAGGGTGAGCATCAACTTCCTTGACATAACAATAACACGAAAAGACAATAAAATACTAGCGGGATGGTACCGAAAAGAAATAAACGAAGATAAAATCTTAAAATACAATTCAAACCATCACCCATCCCAAAAAAAATGCATTATTAAAGGATATATTGATAGACCACTGGAACTCACCTCACCACAATTAAGAAAAAGACGTATTAAGGGACACAAAAGACCTACTAAGAATGAACGACTACTGTAAAACAACAAATAAAATCAAACAAAAAAGAAAACACGACATTACTAACACCACACAATACATAACTATCCCTTACATACCTCAACTAACAGAAACCATCAAGAACATCCTCGAACCTTATAACTTCAAAATGGCCTACTCAGCCATAAATCAAATGAGACACGTACATACAAAACTAAAATCCAAAATACCGCACATGGAGGAAACCCACATAGTATACGCCATACCCTGCAAGAGCTGAGGAAAGGTCTACATTGGACAAACAGAACACCTCAAAGAACGTCTCAAATCCCACAAATACGCAAAAAACTACAGCACTGCTCTAAACTAACACAAAGAACAAGAAAAACACGAATTTGACTATGACCAGACGAAAATTCTTGACAAAGGACACAACAGAAAAAAAAGAGAAAAACTTGAGATGAAACACATACAAAAAAACATAGACAACTCTGTAAAGGACCGGAAAGACATAAAGACACTAAGCTCCATATACATAGATCTTCTACAAAATAGGTTAGATTAGGTGCAGTTTTCGAGATATTCAGCCCAAATTTGGAATGCAAGCTATTTTTACAGCCTCCAACATTACATGTCCTATATTTTCACTAGAATCTACAAAGTGTTTTCTTTTCCGGAGCCGTGTCTTCTTTTGCCATTCAGAACTTTTTTGCAGCACTCCACTGTTCAGCGTACAATCAATTTCGTCATCTTCGTTCAATTTAAAATTTTTTTTGACACTTGTAATTATTTCGTATCTCCGACCGTCCTCGAGCAAAAAATTATTAAACGATTGTATGCATTTGCTGAATCAAAAGTCCTTCTAATTAAAAAAATGACTAGTAGGCATTGATTTTTTTCATTTATTTATTTTGACAGTTGCTAAAGTTGAACCAAAGTCTGCTCGAATTGTTTATTAAATTAACGATTAGTTTTAAGACTTTTGAAGTTATTGCTGTAAGAAAAAATGGCTAATTTTACTAACGCAGAATCGGCTCATATTCATTACATGTACGGTCTGGCTGACGAAAACACAACAGAAGCTAGGCGATTATATCAGGTGCGCTTTTCAATTCGAGTAACACCAGACAGGCGAACATTTTCGAATATCCACAGAAGGTTCAGGGAAATTGGTACTTTTACTGCAAATAATCATTTTAAATGTGTAACTCAAGCTATGAGAACTCCAGATATTGTGAAAGCGGTTTTGAATTGTATTGATTTGAATCCGGGTATGAGTGCAAGAAAAATTGGAAAGCAGTTGAATATTTCACATGTTCTGGTTTGGAGGATTCTCCACGACTTTTTATAGTACCTGTTTCATATTCAACGCCAAACTCTACTTCCTCGAGATTTTCTCTCAAGACTGAATTTCTGCCGATGGGTCTCAGATAAAATTAGAGAGAAAAGTTAAGTAATATTCACAGACGAAGCTTATTTTTAGAGAACTGCTATCATGAATTTTGACAATAATCATTATTGGGCTGAGGAAAACCCCCATTTGATTGAAGAATCTCATCATCAAGAACAATTCTCACCAAATGACTGGGTCGGAATAATTGGAAATTATTTGATTAGGCCATTTCGTTTGCCTAACAGACTAGACGGTCCCGCTTATCGGTCAATTTCTTGAGGAGGAGTTACCTTTATTGCTCGAGTATATGCCACTTTTGGTGAGAAACATAATGGGCACCAGCACCTTTTATTGGTGAATGGATAAGTCGGGGTGGGCCAGAACCATAGCCTCCTAGGTCCCCAGACTTAAATAATAATAAAAGACTCTTTCTTATGGGGATATCTCAAAAGTTTAATAATAATAACCACTGGTGACACGATAAGAAATACCCCAGGATATATATATATATATATATATATATATATATATATATATATATATATATATATATATATATATATATATATATATATATATATATATATATATAGTTAATGGGTGTACGACAAGGGCAAAATGATAAGCTCACACTTTCATACTTCAATCTCTATATTTCGATCCTAGTTTGGATCTTCCTCAGGAGCGCTAAAACGAAAAACAGTGAAACTTACAATTGGACACACTAAAAGTACCTAACTTATACAAGAAAAAACACAACGAATTGTTATGAATGACCATTACACAAATTAAAAAGCCTTGATTGTAGTCACTTACCGTATTCACGATGAGAAAAAGGCACTGCAAACCAGAAAACCATAGAGACAACCTCGAGAGAACCCCATTCACAGGAGCATATTTTATATTGTCTCAAGTAGCAATTATCGTACAATAATATATAACATATACCACATAACAGTTTTTTCCTCAATTAATAAACTGTGCCAGACTGAATCAGTAAGAATAAAATAGGTATGTGCTCGCTTATTGTGTTAACCTAACTTCTAGTCTGTCAATTGCTTTTTCTTGGTGTAGTCCAGTGACATACCTATTTTATTCTTACTGATTCAGTCTGGCACATTACCAGAAAATACGTATATATATATATATATATATATATATATATATATATATATATATATATATATATATATATATATATATATATATATATATATATATATATATATAAATATATATATAAACAAATTTTTACTGGGGAATCGAGGTTAAGAGAACGGAATTGTTTGAGGTTAAAACTTATAATTTGCAGAGTGTTTTTACGCGTTTCGGCACAGGCCATCATCAGAAAACATTCATCTCTGCACAATTATTATCTAAAACAAAAATCATAATTTCAGTAAAACACATCATACAATTCTTACGTCAAAAGCTATAGACCTTACACATTCTCTCTTTACATCATTATCGTCACTGGTAAAACAATTTTAATATTTGAATATAACTGGTTGCAGCAATCCATTGAAGGGTGTATTCAAATTATCAGATTATTGTAGACATTCATAGATCCGTCAACGTCAGCTCTTGAATTCACTGTCTTAGGTTCTTTTGGGATTTCGATCATTTCTAGAATGTTTCTTTTAAAGTCGTTGCTTTCAGATGCAAGAACTCGTACATCAGCAAAATTAAATTTATGTAGTTGTTCAATGCTATGTTTCGCTAGGGCGGTACTTTTTTATTAGATCTAACGGAGTAGTCGTGTTGGTATATTCTTTTATGCAAGTATTGTTCAGTATTACCGATATAGCACGCTCCACAGTCCTGACAATTAACCTTGTATATACAGTGTGTTTTGTTCTCATGTTTCACCCTAGGCCTGAGAGTGGTGAAAATTGTTTGCAGTAGTTGTTAGGTTTGTGTCCAATCTTGATGTTATAATTTTTTAGACATTTATCAATTTGTTTTGACAGCCCGGGTGTATAAGTGAGGCCGATGTATTTAAAATCTATTTTTCCTTTTTCCTTTGTTCTGTATTGTATATTTCATGTATAATTTTCTTTATGTATGGTACAAAAAAACTAGGTGGAAACGCGTTTCTTTTTAGTATGTTCTTCAATTTCTTTATATTTTTTGTTCTAATATTAGGGTGTGATAGTTTGATGACTCTATCAACCAGGCTATTGTAAACGCTTCTTTTGTATCGGTTTGGTACAATTGATTCAAAATTTAGGTATCTACCACTCCATGTCAGTTTCTGATACCAATTCGTATATATTTTTCCTGTATATTGTATGTCGAGAAATTGATTATTTTATCTTTTTCGATTTCATTGGTAAATTGAATTTTTTGTGATATGAATCGATGATTTTGGTTATTTCGTTTATTTTGTTAACATGATAACAAAACACACTGTTTATACAAGGTTAATTGTCTGGACTGTGGAGCGTGGTATATCATAATATATATATATATATATATATATATATATATATATATATATATATATATATATATATATATATATATATATATATATAGACAGTGAATTAATGAGATGACGTTGGCGGATTTATGAATGTCAACAATAATCTGATAATTTGAATACACCCTTCAATGGATTGCTGCAACCAGTTAAATTCAAATATTAATTGTTATTGCCGTTTATTGTTTGTCTTGATTTTTGTAACTGTTTTACCAGTGACGATAATGATGTAAAAAGAGAATGTGTAAGGTGAATAGCTTTTAACGTAAGAATTGTATTATGTGTTTTACTGAAATTATGATTTTTATTTTTTATTTTAGATAATAATTGTGCAGAGATGAATGTTTTCTGATGATGGTCCTGTGCCGAAACGCGTAAGAACACTCTGCAAATTATAAGCTTTTACCTCAAACACTTTCCGTTCTCTTAACCCCGATTCCCCAGTAAAATTTGGTCATTTTCGAAGAAAGGGTTAGTAAATAAAGATCAACTTAAACACTATATATATATATATATATATATATATATATATATATATATATATATATATATATATATATATATATATATATATATATATATATATATATATATATATATATATATATATATATATATATATATATATATATATATATATATATATATATATATATATATATATATATATATAGAATGAAAAAATACTCATCCTATCTTCTCCAAATTCACCTAAAGTTTACATTTAAAAAAACAATAGCTTATATTTAGAATTCAAACACCATTCAACAAAATAAAGGTGAATTCGTTTTACATTCTACCCAAAAAGTGCCCCTGGAGTGTTAAAATAGTTTTCACCCAACTTTGATTGCAACAGAGATGTTGAAATGTGTCGAAATCCAGGAAAATCGAGAAATCCGAAATAATTACAGAAGATAGAAGCTATCTGTTTTCACCAATGAGTTTTGCTCGAAAATCGAAGACGGAAATTGGAAGTTATTCCTCTTGATGTGGAATATTCAACATAGTTTCCGTACTAAGACTTCGAAAATGAGACACACTTTTCAACATAGTCTAGGAATATAGTATATGCCTTTAGATTAAAGGTTACTCTTCCAGAGAGTCATCAATATTGTGCTCACATATTCACAAAATATAGTTCACCATGTTATCTTCAATTACAGGATGGACCCTATGTATAGCTCGACATTTCTGGGTTTGATTTCATGATCTATTTCGAGAAGATTTAACGAAAACCTGATGTATTTAAAGTAATTCGTTTCCGAGATACAGGATTCCAAATTAATATTTTTAAAAAAAGGGAAACAAGTAACATCGAAACCTTGATTTGAAATTTGGCTCATTTCTAGACAGTATCTGAAGCATTATCTACTAGATTAACCCTCAGAGAATGCAACTAGTTGTGTACCATAGCATGTAGCAACCCTTCTTCATCCATTACTTCTGTGCCACTGACTATTCCTTGAATATAGGTTCATATTCAAAAGCCTCATCAAATTTTCTGTAAGCCATGATTGCTGGGATTACCTTCCAAGTCATAAATTATATCAGGAACCTTGGACGTTTCACATGAAGATGGTTTTTCGAAAATTCATAGAAAGAAATCGCATGGGGTGAAATTGAAAGAGCGGAACAGCCACCCTTAATCGCCTCTACTTAAAATGAGGCGCTCTAGGACGTGTTTCCTCAATACAGTCGTCAATGCTATTGAAGTGTGTGCCGTTGGACCGTTTTGTTAGAGCCAAGTATCATCTACCTCCAACTCATCTAACTGTGGGAAAAAATTCCTGTAACCTGTTCACATACCGATAATAAGTCACTGTCACTGTGACTTTCATTTCCATAAATAACGAGGGCCCCATAATTCTACCTGTGAAAATTGCACATTACACTGTAACTGTAGGTAAATTAAAAGGCCTCTGAAGTAATTGTAAAGGATTGTTGTCTGCTTAGTAATGCATATTTTGTTTACTGCTGGATCTACATGAATGAAAATGGGCCACATCACTAAATGAAAGTAATCACGTCCTCAAAAGAAGGCTTCCAGAAGAATCTGTCATGCTTTCCTTCAAGAACTAAAACTTTTAGGCTCATACACTTCGTCCAGCGCTGCTTGAGTTTGCTGATCCCTTCCACCTGATAGGATTCATCCAAATCTGTGAAATAGCCATTTGATTCTGCAATCATCTCTACGTTTAGTAAAAATATCTTTCCTGTCGGACATTTCTTCATATTGGGAAATGAATAATAATCCGAGAGAGTCAAGTCTAGAAAATAGGGGAATGAGAAACGAGTTGGAGCCATATTTTCATCCATTTTGCTGCCAAAACTTGTGTGGAATTAGCTGGTGCAATGTCGTGATAAAGAAGGACTTCTTTGTGGGTCTATAGTTGACGGTTTTCCTTTTAGTTTGATTTTCTATATATCTAACAAAGTAAATAATACGCACCAGTTATAGTTCGATCATTTTCAAAATAGTCGATGAGATCCTTCCTTGGGAATCCTATAAGCCATAACCTTCTCGGCCAAATGATGTTTTTAGATTTTAGTTGGATAGTGATGCATCCATGTTTCATACACAATGACTAAACGACGCTCAAAGTCCTGCGGATTCAGCTGGAATTACTACAACGCCCTTGCAGCACTTCACACGATTTTGTTTCTGGAGCAATCGAATTTTGCGGATAGCTTTTTTATGTCCAACTATTGATGCAAACTATCCCTCCGGCAGCAGCAATGTCACGCACATTTAATCCCATGTCGCCTAAAACCATATCATGGGTTTTGTCAATGATTCAAGAAGTTTTGACTTGATCAGGGCGTCCAGAACAGAAGTGTCCATATTTTCAATAAAATAAGACTATGGTATTTAGATTTTCACTATATTAACAAAACCATGACCGGTTTCACCACATTGTGGCTTCATTAGATAGATACAAACTAATGAACAGAGTTATTCCTCATATAATATTCTTATTTCCTACTTATTATTGAAATTATCATTAAAGTTATGGTTTTCGAGTAAAGGATTAGAATAATGAGAATTTGATTTGTGATAATTAAAAATACGTTTGTGCTTGGATAATCTAACTTTGAGATTTCTGAAAGCTCTAAAAATATAAATTTGATTACAATCCCGCAAGACAGTTTATAGACACTGGATTTATTACCTTTATCAATTTTAGATTTGCAGTTTTGATATCTCGGCCGAAGGAATTATCTTTTCGGAATGCTTTATTAAAATTATAATGCGAAAGGAATGATTTTAATTTCAGACTAGGATTACCAATATAAGTAAAGCTGCTGTATTTTGTGTTAGAATTTTTAAACTTGGAAATACTTCCTGTATTGCTTTTTGAAATTTTTGCGTGAAATCATGTCCTCAATGATACTAGGACTGTAACCGTTATTGACTGCTATTTGTTTGAATATATTTTGCTCTTTCATAGAATTCTTTTGTGATATTGGGATATTAATGAGTCTATGTACCATACTATTGTAAGCAGCTAAAGAATGTGGATAAGGATGTGTAGATGAGCTGTGAATAGTAATATTTGTATGCGATGGCTTATGAGAAATCATGTTTGCCGTTAATTTTAGTAATAGTTAAATTCAGAAAGTTAATGGAGTTTTCTCTTTCTATCTCTAATGTGAATTCAATATTATCGTGAATTTTGTTAATGAATGTTTTGAATGACTCTGATTGTCTGTTTGTGCCAGTGAAACAACAAATGAAATCGTCGACATATCTTAAACACAAAAATGGAGTATTTGAATAACGAATGTTCCATGAAAATTTCAGCTAGTAGAGGGCTCAGAGGATTACCCATGATTAAACCTTTTTCACTTTTCACTATTAATATTACCCCATTGAAGTTAAAATAATTTTCTTCTAAACAAATTTCTAAAAGCTGTGAGATTTCTGATCGAATTACCGGATTGGCTTTATTAATTTGAAGAGCGTTGTTGATGAGTTTTACTGAATTACTAGGTAGGTAGAAGTGTCCATATGAACAATTCTGAAACCACTTATAAATTGACGAAATCAATAGTGCAGTCACCATAATGTTCATCTTATTTCTCTATAAGAATGTTCAATCAAGAAACGAAATTCCTTTTCGTCTAATTTTTGAAATTCACTCGAAATTTTAGTTTCAAAGGAATGCCAAACACAAAAAACTTAACCATCTTGTTGAAACTGGGTGTGTTCTTCCAAGAGATGCTACTAACTGAAAATTACTTCCATATGCACCTGTAAAACCATCTCTCTGACTTTGCCCTGATATTTCAAATGAATCTTGTATAAATGGAAATGGAGATCACCATAGTGAATTCTTCTCACAGAACGAACGGTCCAAGAGTCCAAGCATGTTTACAGAAGAACTCCGTGGTGATCGCAATATTGAATTGACCTAATTTACTCAGGTGATCTGATGCAGGGACCCCAGTTTTTGGTCTTGTCGCACAATTTAGCCCTGTTCGCGTTTATCAGGAAAAAGAGCCTACAGGGCTAAATCAAAGCGATTACAAAATGCATGCTGGGTTGCAATCACAAAACATGCGCTCGAAAAGTAAGCCTCAATGGCAAACGAACTCACTGTTCTGAGGCCTGATGTCGAAAGAGAACTTAGTAATCTCTCTAACGATATTTCAAAAACAGTTTATTTCAAGATTAAATTACACTTTTCAAGAACACTCATAAAAATACAAAAATGGGTTACCGATTTCCCCAATTTCCACAAATAGGGGAAGAACGAAAATTTTCAGACATAAAAGCTTTTAAGTTAAGCATTTTTATGAAATTGCAAGCTAATTGCCTTTTTCGTTTGCAAAGAAATAATTAAAAGCCGCATTTTATGTCTCCACTTTGAGCAATCAAACCTCTAAAAGAAGAACCCTAAGAAAAAAGCGTTATTTGAGAAATCTTCCTCATTTCATCTGGGGAATCACTACATAGTGTAGGTTCGCGCAGAAACACCCTGTATAACAGTGATATTAAATTGCTGAATTCAAGTTTCTAAAGACCTATGAATTACTTACTAGTTTCTTTCATTGCAAAGGACAAGTGCCAATATTTGTGTAAGAGATTCCTTGGAATTTATAACACCATCTACGATTTTAAATATTCATAGGTTCTACATACAGGCTAAATAAGTTATAAAAAGCGCCTGACATAACTTTCCCTGAACAAATCTTTACATATGAAAATGGTTTTTTTGGTGAAAATCGTGGGGAAGCTTGTATCCCAGAGGAATGCATTGAGTAAGCGGATGAATCCAATCCCTTTTCAGTTAACTTTCTTCTTCAAACAAACCCTATTTTCCTTCGGTGTAGATTCGAAACGAAATCAAACAAACATTGCAAATATTTATTCATTCTATAAAATCGTAGGTAATGTTTTCATGATGTTACAAGAGATCCTCCTCATAGAACTCAAAATTCGAGTTATTTTGTTTTCAACGTCAAGATTATCATCTTGGAAATTGATAATTTTCATTCTGAACAGAAATCTGAAGAGCCAGTACTAATGTGGTTAGGGTATTTTGGTTCCGGCTAATTTATGACTTGAAGTGTTTCTTCAGATCTTTTTGATTCATACTCGAGAATAATTTATAAAGGAACAAATTTTTATATACGGTGCATACCAGAATATAATTGCAACCTTCCCGAATTTGATAGAATTCATAGAATTCAATGCATAATTTCATTCGACATTTCTAACTGACACTCCCTGGTTGAGATATTATAATTGAAATATATAAAACACTAAATTCAACCAGATTACATTTTTCGTTTTCATTAGTTGCTATCTATGAACAATATTTAATTATTGATATAGCTATACCGAGGTTCTGTACTTGATGTCAATTTTGTATAAGTTCAAACGTCATTATTTTCTTATTTCATATGGAATGCCCGCAACTGAAGTTCAATTCCAATACCTTTCGAAATGTATCGAATGCCCTCATTTTTATTCCTCCTCTCTTCTTGGATTCATATCTCAATACGACGTACAAAATTATGACTTTGAGTCTAATCAATATTTGATAGCTAGTGGAGGACGCCCTGTAGAGTTGTACCAATAAATACTAAATAGTTCATAGTTATTTAGATTTATAAAAATAATTTATTATTGAAATTAAGATTCTCAGACGATTCCAGTAGGTACAGGTGATGTCCGACAAAAATTCAATTCATTCGAAAACAGTTCAGTTAAAAAATATATTAATCTTAACAAAGTCGCCTTATTTTGAGTTAACTCACAAGAAGCATGGGAGTCCAACTTCATCTTCAAAACTTCAAATTGATAGATTGATCGAATGAGATCCAAAGTTATCTGAACATAACGTTATATTGTCAACACCTATTGGTTATGACGAAAAATATGGGGGCTTTTTTAGGGGGTAGCTCGCCTCGAGGAACAAATAAAGAAAGAGCCATTGACAATTGCTGAAAAAAAAATCATTATTCAGAACTTATATGAAAAAAATTAATAAAAGTGAAAAATAATAATATGAATATCAATAGAACAGTTTTGTAGGCAATGACATCGAATAATTTACCTAAATAGATTTGAGGGTTTCAAATTTTTCTCGGTACACTAGATGACACAAAAAAACACTAAATTTTACTGATCGCTGAGTTGACTTAATTAAATTATTGAACTGAAAAAGAACTATATTGAACACTGATTAATTAATGCCTGTTTAACAATGAAAATGTCATTAAGCAAAAAGTTATTGTTTGTAAGATAACCGGAATTTCTATCAAATGCTACTGTGATGCTGATATTTCCAACTGCAGCGAAGATATAATCGCTTTTGAGTAAACTTTGTTTTTTACCCTTTTATCGATCAAACTATAAGCCGTTAGTTTATCTAGAGTCAATAAAACTGTTGGTTTGTGAAACACCGAAATATGTATGGGGTAATCCTTGAATATTTCGAAAATAGCTTTTCTCACATCATCTCATAACAGTTTATCCAAACCACAGCCTATTTTAGGAATAGCTAAGTTATATATGTTGTTCCTACTAATTTTATGTATTAAGTTTTGAAGACAAACGCGTGGTTTGCATCGTTGGCTTTTCGCAATATCTGCGTTTTTGACGAGGTAGTACACATAACGGTTCCCAACTCTTATGCTCGCTACATTACCTATTTCGGAATGTAGTTTCAATAAGTCATCAACTCCCCCGAATTTATCTCTAAAATTTTCAGCTATGTCTTTGCTAACTTTTGAATCTTTTGAGACACAGTGAGGTTATGAATATTTCTCATCTATTAGAAAAATATCCTCTTCCTCTATATCAGAATCACGTACCATTTCATCGCTACCATTAATCAAAAATATCAAACTATGTTTAAACTATCGGTAAGCTCATTTTTCTTTACTGCAAGTTTACCTGTTAACTTGCTAGGGGGTTAGTCTCTGCTTTTGTTTTCTCTACTGTTATATTACTGAATACTATTTAATTCATTATTCTTCTTATTTATTCTAGTTACCACACATTTATTATCTACAGAAAATTCAACAATGCCATCTCTCAAATTGACGACAGCATTGTGGCGTTCACGAAACTCGGCTACTAAGATTGATGGAAATCGTAGTTCCTTGACCACCAATGCTTCAGACGTGATAGATTTACCTTCAAGTTGCAAAATGAAATCAGCAGTTACAAATATAGAGATTCTCTTTCCACCTGCCGCAAAGAGCCAGTAGTGGGGTGATTTTCCATAGTATCTGCTGATGGGTGCTGATTTGCTAATTATATTTCCTGTCGAACCTGTACCCAAAATAGTTGTCACTAGTTTTCCGTTTGTTTTAATAATTATAGTTACTATTTACCCAGACAGACTTGGGCTATTGGCCTATAATGCCGGAAGAATGACACCAGGGCCTACCGCGTCTTTCCCCGTTTCTTTTAGGATGCTGCCTGCGGAGACTACAATCTCCGCAGGCAGCAGCACTAGGTCCATTTCTGCCGCAAAGTTGACATTTTGGACGACCACCTCTGGTTCTTGTATCAGGTATATTGAAATAAGGTTGTCGATTATTTTGTGGGTACAGTCCACCATTTGGGGAATTTGGTCCCTGATACCCATGATATATGGATGAAAATGACCATTGAGTTGCCCTAGATGTCTTAACATTTTGTGTAAAATATTGACCATTATTGTTTCTAGATTGAAACTGGGGATTGCCATTACAAGGGTAGTAGTACCCATTACTATGTCCATTTTGTGCATTTGAATTGCGATGACCAATGTTTTTATTTATCTGTGCTTGGTTTCCGAAATTAGTGTAATGTTTGTGAGGAACGTAAGTATTTCCCGTATTATGTAGGATCCAATTTGGCGGAAAACAGCTGTTTTGTACAAGAGTATTTTTGTTGAAAATTTGATGGTTTTGGGCCATTGATGATAAATGCTTACAATTATTGCAAGAATCGCACATATTTTAGCTGCTTTCGGTTCTCTACTCAGGATAGGAGTAACCTTTTCTTTCTTCTGTTGAATTTTTCATAGTCCTAGTCATTATCGAGAATAAAACGATAACTTGGATATAAGTCCTGGCTGATTCCGTTTTCAAAAAATTTTCGGAACTCTTCCACGTTGTTCGTGCTAGAAGGTCGAAAAAAAACAAACCTGGCTTCTGTTTGCGCTCATACATTCGTCGCTCTAGGGAGTTTATTCCTCAATTTTCCCTCCATCAGATCTGAGCATGTTTTTGTACATTGTCAGGATCTGCCCTGAATCGTTGCTGCAAGTGAAATGCTGCCTCCTCTAGAATAATTTTAGATATATCATTTTCAGAGCATCATCCGAATCATTCGCTTTACTTGTTTGCTCGTATTGTTGTAAGAGTGATACCGCACTCCCTGTAGAAGGGTTGAATATTGAGGGGCACAAGAATGTAGAGGTTGCCGCATTTCTTGCCCTCTGCAAGCTGGCAGCTAACGTAGTGTTCACATTCAAAGAAGGTGGTGAAGGAGCACTGCCCGGTACAGTTGGGAAATCAGTTGATCGATAAGGGATTATGATTCTTACAGGAGATGTTAACGGCCTATTTGCAATTAAATTCTTTGTTGTTCAGTTAATGGTGGGGTATTTTGCCTGTGTAGTAGCTGAGATTTTTCTGGGAGAAAATGTGTTGTTCAAACGAACTTTTGGTGGATATTAATTTTCGATAGTTGAAGGGGTAGATTGATTTGGTTGAAAGCTATGTTCTGGCGTTTCAGAGTTATTCGTAAATTGATTAAGTTCAGGGTTAGTAGGTAACACGTCTGCAGGAGTTGATACTCGGAAAGCACTGCCAGGTTAAATTTCTTCAAGGATTTGACAATATTTTCTGTTCTTTCTGTTGCAGTTGAGGAAAAAACCAATGCACTTGAACGTAAGGAGGCGATGAGGTCCTATTCAATCGATCTTGTTGTATTTGCGGGGGGTTAAGAATTGTTTTTTCTTGCTGATCAATTTCTAGTTTACGTTTTGCAGCTTGAGATCGTTTGTTCATCTCAAATTGTAAGAGAATAAGTAAAAATTATATGAACATATATATTTTTTTTGTTGAAATCAATACATGAATGAATAAATAACATTGCGAAAATGTGATAAAAATAATTCTCGATAATTTTATTAATTTTCAACAGCTAGCAGTACCCATTATACATGTTACTGAATATTAAATGAGTTTCTGTTCGTATGATTTGAAAGAAAGAACTGGACGAGATTTTCCTCATTATCTTTTGCAAAAAAATTGATCTTGAGATTAAATTTTCATGATATGAAATTCGAAATGTGAATTTGAATGAATATTCTGAATTTAGAAAAACTTTTTATTTTTTCTAATTTCTAATTTACAGTAAGAAATCGAAATATCTATTTAACTTTGGAAGGTAAGTTTAATTCAGATAGCAGTATTTGTCCTTTCATTAATTTCAGACAGAAAATAGTTCTTCAATTTTTGGTCTACAGCTATAGAGGCTGAATTAATATATTTAATCTGGAAAAAGTATGAGGTATGAGAAAAGTTGAATATTTTCAAGGTCGAAGTAATAAAACATATTTGAAATAATTCTTAAAATTTTGAAAAACATTTCGAAGGATCGAAAATAATAATTATTCAGGAAGTATCGAAGAAAATTTCAATGTGAAATTCGAAAAATTAAATTTGGAGAACATTTTTAGAGTAATCAAATTTGTTTTTCTATATTTGGTAGTTGTGATAAACGATCCAATAAAATTAACATAATGGAGAACCGCTCCATTATCTCGCCGTTGCACAAAACTATCTGGACAATAGGTTTTTGGGTCGTGAGATAAGTAGGAGAGGCGCCATAGTATGGCCGGCTAAGTCGCCCGATTTACTCCCTCTCGATTTCTTGTTGTGAGTGGGAAGTTTTTGTAATGCTACCTAAATCGTTGGAAGAACTACGAGCCATTTATGTTTCATAATCAAACACTCAGAATAAAAGTGAAAATCGGTAATATATAACATTGCTTCGGTACCACATCACGGAAAGTCTCAAAAATAGTTATTTGGAAATTTTATAAATTATTCACGTGTTAACGATTGTTCATGAAGTTGTGTAGAAATGTTTCTAACATTCTAGAGACACTTTTTTACGAAGAATCGAACTACGTCCAAATTCGATATCCTAGAATAGAGTTTGTTTTCTTTTCAAACATATATCACCTGCGGAAATTGAATTCTGTTTGGAGAAACCAGATGATAGGAATGCAGCTCACAAACTATTGAAAGGGGGTTATTATTTAAATACATCGAAAATGTGGGATTTACATAGATCAGTCTGGTCGATTATCTGAAAATTGTCATTGAAAGTGATCTGAATATTTCGACTAATTTCAGATAATTGACTCGTTTGGGACAATGTGTAGAACATTCAATTCATTGATATTAGGATAAGAAGAGCCATTTTGGATGGAGTGATTAGCTAAAGTTGAATATTATTCATTTTCAATGAGTGAAGTGTGGTGTTGTTTACTTTGGAAGCAACGACCTTATTTATGTCTATCATAGAAAACAAAGTACTCAAGTCTAACTTGCCTATTAAAATTCATTTTCGTTTAGAAACTATGATATATACTTTTTATCGAAACAGTACACCTAGACAAGTGAATCATTTTCTCAAATTCATAAACATCCCTACGAAAATAATATTAAAATTTCCACAGTACAATTCAATAATCCACAGCGTATTTTCGTAACCTTTATCTTCAAAAACTATTGAAAAAAATTGAAACCACTTAATAGCTATAGCTATAGCTCAAAACAACAGTTCAGATCGTGACTTAATTGACGAATTAGTAGACAAAAACAATTACATATAATTATTAAAATTAAAATCGAAATCAATCCCTTCTACTTATTTTGTAGTTCAATATGAATTGCCATTACTTTTATTTAATGCGAGAAGTGCTATTGAAAATTTATACAAACCAAGAGTTTCTGTTTTGTTGTTCAGGCTGCAATAATTTCTTCATAGATCAGACTGGTCGGTAATATTGATAAATTGAGAGTTCCACACATTATCTCAAAGAAAGAAAATTTCAACTACCCAGAATCATTTGAAATTTCCAAATCACTTTCTAATGGCAGAATGAACAGACTGATCTGTATAGATCTCAAAATTTCGATGTATTCGAACTACCTTTCAATACTTTTTGAACTGTATACTCAATATTTGGTTCTTCTAAATCCAAGTGATAGTAATTTAATGAAGAATTTTATTCGAGGAACAATATTCAACCTTCCGTTAATGGTTAAACATCCTGTCCTGAAAGAGCTGGTTCTCTGATCCACCCTCTATAATCGACAACCAGGACCACACAGAAGTGGTACAGATGTCATCAATAGGATCAAGAGACTGCAATTTCGGTCTCATTTGACCTCGTCAGTATTGCCTACCCATTCACAATATCAAGCCAAACCGTCACCTGCTAATCTCAATCCGTTGGAGCGCTACAAAACATGTATACGTTATTGCGCCCCCCAACGGACTGACACAGAAGCTAAACACAATCGCCACCAGGAAACCATGAAAACGAAGAGTGGATAAACAGAAAACCTCGAGAAGTCACACGAGTTCTACTATTCACCGCAACGCTACACACAGTGTCTGCAAGAAAGCGATCTGTCGATAGACTGACGGTCCTTATTCATATCTGGTTGTCAACCAGATATACTCCAAATCTCAATAATCTTATCGCTTTATGTGTAGACAAAATGAAGAATTTTATTCAAGGAACAATATTCAACCTTCCGTGGAAAGTTGAACATCTTGCTCTGAAAGAGCTGGTTTTCTGATTCACCCTCCACAATCATCGTGAAGGAGGACCAAATAGCAGTGGAATGTGTCTACACATACAGCGATAATTACGCGTGTTATGATTGATGAGATAATAGTGATTTATTAATTCGATCAATTTGTTGCTAATAATAACATAGTAAAAATTTTCATTTGCATTTTAATCATGATCAACTTCCATATAGGAATGGCTAAATCCATACAGTGTCTTTCATAATGTCTACATTTTCGCACACGTGTACCTGAAATATTTGCAGGTGAAAAATATAACGACTATAGGAATACTTCGGATCCTCAATTTTGAATCAATCTTAGTTCTAAAAGGATTTAATTTATGACATCACAAGAATTTCTCAAATAACAGAAAAAATATTTTGAAAATCTCAGAATCCATCTCAAGACCCACATAAGAACTAAAATTTCCCCTGAGGAAACCGTAGTATTCTTAGCAAGATAAACGATCTTCCACAAAGGATTTCTTCCACTTAAATAATCTTAAATGTTCCATTCGGCCCCTAACTCGACAAGGACCGGGAGTGTGAGCTGAGATTGAACCTGTGAGAAGATTTTCCTTCCTAACGATAAAATGATTATACTACGGGTTCGCAGGCGATGCTATAATGCTCTGGACGGTCGAAATTGTAGGACAGCAATTAACGCTTATGTTAAGATAAGGCTCGCCTTCGAGTTATAAGGAGGACGGCGAATTTGAGGGATAGTAGTAATTCTACTTCTTTTTATTGTCAGGGAGAGTCGGCCAATTTGCGGTGGTTCACAATTAAGAACTGGCGACTTTGTCTCCCCCGTAAATGGTTTTTGTACGTTTTTATTCTGAATGTTCTGATAGCCGAAAGCGGTATGATATATTTTCCTACAGTGCCAACTTTTAAATGAATCCAATTATGGGTATTTTACTGGCATTTTATAGAACATCTAGAGCTTTCTACTGAAGTAATTTTTCAAAGAGACCAAAGATTTGGCCACTATGATTTTATTTCTTGGTACCCCTGCTCTACTTTCATTACCACAAAATAAATTAATGCAGAAATTCCGTAGGATCTCTCATAAGTTCTGGGTTTAAACAAAAGATTCCTAGTTATCTCTTGTAAAATTCCCCACTAGTTATATTTTATCTTGTTCAATTCACTATTAACTTTATGAGAGTGTGAGGAATCATGTGGAAACGAAAAATTCATTTTTTCTACTGGATGTAAGTTTTCGAGATAAGCTCCTTTTTGAACTATATAGTTGCTTTATTCCTTCTAGATATTTTAAACCTCTTTTCATGGTTGTATCTCTAAAGATCCTCGAAATATGCTATTCTTTCAAATCTGTTGAGAATGTCCGCCCTCCGATCTATATTATTATGTTTGGAAATGAATAAAAATCACCAGGAGCCAGGTCAGTAGACTATGTTGGCTGATATTGCAATTCATATTGTAACTCATCTAGCTTGGCTGTTCTAATGGTGGAAGAATTTGCAGATATATTGTATTTGTAAAACAAAATTTTGTTCTTGACAAGATGTGGTCGCTTCTTGTAATATGTCTAGACTATGCTGTATAGTCTCCGATCTTATATGGCATTTTCTCTTATCTGTTTGTAATGTTCCGTCCTTCATTATAAATTTTTGTAATTGCTTGTAGCGATCACTTGGTCTTGGATGGCCATAAGGAATCCTCTGTTCCTCTGTTTCTGCGAATATTTCTCCTTTCATCAACCATTTGTTGGAGGCTTCTTTGTCGATGTGTGGTTGATTAATCTCATGGTGATGTCGTTCCATTGCGCTTGTTTTTCAATTGGATTTCTTATCTGTTCGGTGTGTAAATTGACAACATCTATTAATCTAAAATGAGTAAAGCAACACTGGAATGGCGTAGGTGTTAATTGCCTTGACTAGATTCCCCGAGTTCAATATCAATACGCTGACTGTATTCTGAAAGAATCTTCTCCTTTGATTGTTTTTGGTCTAACAATCTGGCTTGTTGGTATCCCAGTGCGAAGGACTCTTTTAATTATTTATTATTATTATTATTTAATATGAAATTCGATGAGAGTTGAGTTGAAGAACATACGTGAGTGATGCCTATATAACTCTAATAATCATAATATACATTATGTCTAACAGATTGCAAATCAGTGAAAACAAAGTAACACAAAATGACTTAAAAATAGGTTAGGCTATTCTAATCTGGTGAAAACAAAATAAAAAGATTCTCAAAAGCAAGTAGATCAAACATTCAACCTACCTACAGAAAACTCAAATGAAATACAATAATTGCTTATCAAAAACATGTTGTAGGTACTTAGAAATCTTCAGTTGCCTGTTTCAGAAAATATCCATGAATCATAGGCATTCTTAAAAGCATTGACAGAAGAAGAAGAAATTACATGTGGTGGTACATCATTCCATGCCGTAAATACACGATTGGAAAGAAAATTCTGTCTTGGGATGGATTTGAAGTTTTCTCGATACAATTTCAGTCTGTGGCCTCGTAGACATCTGTTGTGATTGATCGTTAGAAGTGGAGATAAATCTGCACCGAACCTGTTATTCAAGGCCCTGTAGACAATTATAAGATCACCTCAAAGCCGTCTATTATTGAAAGGTTGAAGATCGAATATTTTGAGGCGTTCGGAATAACTTGGTCGCCGATGCCCGTACGGAATTCTTGTTATCCTCCGCTGAATAGATTCGAGAGAATTCGTCTCGTAATTGTAAATGGGAGACCACACAGGACCTGCGAATTCCATTAATGGACGAATATAAGTTTTATATAAGAGACTACAAGTTTTGGGCTGACAACCTTTGAAAGATCTCTGAAGCAGAAACGAAAGTCTAGAAGCCTTGCTGCAAATACTTTGAATATGATCAGTCCACGTTAGGTCATTAGAGATGATAACTCCAAGATCAACTTGGCTTCGATGTGGTGATCAGAGCAGTTCCAGAGATTTTGTACTTCCGATGGGGGTTGTTTTTGCCAAGGTGTAGGACCTTGAACTTATCCAAATTCAAGGGTAAAAGCCAGTCGGTGCACCACCTGGACAGATGATCGAGATCTTGTTGAAGAGTGTGGAAGTCAGAAAATGCATTATTATATAATTTTGTATCGTCAGCATAGAGAGAGCAAGTGGAAGAAAGTATAGAAGGAAGTTCAGCAGTATACAGTAGGAATAGTAATGGGCCTAAAACGGAACCCTGAGGAACACCACTTGAAACCGGCTTGAGGGAAGACTTTTCATACGAAAATTTAACGCGAAATCTTCTCCCAAGTAGAAATGCTCTGATCCATTCTAAAATATATCTTCATTTGTTGTCTTTTCTATTTGGATAAACTCTAAGAATACTATGATGGGTGGTTGAATGGAAACTGATCAAACTAATGCGGATCAAACTATAAATGCCGTAAACAGAACTTCCAAAGCCCCTTCATGTTCCAAATACAGGGTGATTTTCAAAATCTTCAAAATTGAATTAATCTTCGTATCTCGGTAATCAACAGAATACCTCCAAAAATGGAAACGAATTTGGTTGACGGAAAAACTCAAAATGTTGTATAAAGTACGTGACAATATCAAAATTTTTGTTAAAACTGTGCAAGATGAACTATTCTAATTCTACACCCTACATATTATCGAGTTTTATTGTCGCGAATATAAAATCAATATGGAAATTAGCCAGATGTTCAAAAATAAATATGACAGTTTGCATAGAAAATTTTCTACCCTAGAAAAAAAGAAACACTTCAACCGAAACAACCAGTAACGAATTCTGTATTGCCCGAAACAATGGATACAACCTTCATCCCAAGAATCGTCAATATATCAAATAATAATTTCAATCAAAAACAGATAGCTTTGTTGAAGAAAGGGCCGAAATTCACTTCAGAGATCTAAGTGATTGAATGAGTTTATGGAAATAGTTGAGTCTGTAAAGGTTTCCTTTCTGTAGATGTTATGAATAAAATTGTTGGTCAATTAAATTTTTGTCAGATCTAAAATATCTATAATAAAAAACAAGTACTGTGTCTTAAGGAATTTTACTTAATAATTGCGATTCGTAACGCGTTTCACTATACCGTAGCTTCTTCAGACGAATGAATGTACAGAAAATATAAATGAGAATATTAATATAAATGTTCCTGAGTAATTAAAAGCTGATTGGGTTTCTTCTTCTTAAGTGGTTATTTATGACAGGTATATCCAATAAAGTTAAGGAATAGAGTGCTCCCCGAAGAGATTCAATAGAGGTGAAGGGCTTAAAACGACTTGATCATTGATGAGTCTACCTGAGTATTTTCATTTATTGATTTCTGAAGTTTCCCAAAGATCTACCTTCCAATATTTATTATCTGTATGCAAAAATTCAAACTGTGGATCGAAAGAGTGATTATTTTTCAAGAGATGATTCGCGTAATTTGAATCTGATATTTTATTTGAAAAACTGCGTTTATGTTCCGATATTCTAATATTAAAATTTCTATGTGTTCTACCAATGTAGAAATTATCACAGTCATTGCGATTCAATCTATAAACACCTGATTTATTGTTTTTACCTGGTTTGGTTTTATTTATTTATTATTTATATTTATTTATATATATATATATATATATATATATATATATATATATATATATATATATATATATATATATATATATATCCACCGCTTTTCAGGTAAATTAGGTGACATTGGTCACTAATGCTAAAATATCACTGTGCTATATACTGACGAGAAGGCCCTGACTATTCGTATCGTCCCCAATATCGCTTGTTTTTAGTTTTTCAGTATCGCCCGACAATATGCCTATATATATATATATATATATATATATATATATATATATATATATATATATATATATATATATATATATATATATATATATATATATATATATATATATATATATATATATATATATATATATATATATATATATATATATATATATATATATATATATATATATATATATATATATATATATATATCAGGTGTAATCGTTCTAGTAACCTTTCATCGTCTTAGAATTAGAAATAATCGAAATAGTTCAAACTTTTGGGTCCGATGTTTTTCTAAGCTCCTCAAGTTGTAGGAGGATTGCCACTCAAACTATCTAACCGTATCAGGTCTATTTGTATATTTATTTCAGCCTTTCGACTGATATAAGACGCATGTTTGAATTATAACTCAATGACCGTTCGATAAAAACAATTGCCTGCCCGTAGTTCGATTCTACTAAAAGACCTATTGATGTCAAAGCCATTTCCACATAATTTCGAGAGAGTTTTTGGCACTTGACTGAAAATTTTAAAATTTTCCAAATAACCAGAACACGAATGTACCTACCTCAAATCTATTTGCGGCAATAAATTCCTAAGACAAACAGATCGCGGGCGTCATTTCCTATACACAATATTTCTCCTAGCTGCAATACAAAAAATTTTCAATCTTCAATTCAGGGGTCATTTCAAATACCTAACTAAAATAATTGATAAACGTGGAATTGTTTCACACTGTTGATTTTCAAATTTATTATACTAGTCAGAGCAGGATTGTCTTTTAACAGTATGAAAGATATACCAAAATTCACCCTCGATTCCTTACACAGACAATGGCTGGCAGTTTGCTGTCTGTTTCATTGTTCCACTGACTAATTGTATCTTTATGCTGAATGCCCTTTGTCACTGATACATTTATAACCGGTTTTATGGTATTTAAATCATTCATTCTCAACTCTTCATGAGGAAGTGCCCTTTTAATTAGTATCACAGAAGTTTTATTCTCGGAACTCAACAATATCATCTATAGTAACAAGGTAATATTATATCGATTTATGACATTCCGAGTCTTCTGTGCATTACAAATTTATTCGTGTTGCTTCTTCCTTAATTTGACCCAATTGCAATATAATATTCATTATAATCTATTGCCGATGAATTATAAATATGGAATCGCAACGTGTTTTTATAAGCAGAGATATTTCTTTTTATAGCTCTTATTATAGAGTCACTTGAATTTTAGCTCGTCATTTGATATACCACCATGGCCATGTACCTCAGGGGTGCTTAAACGCGCGATTGCGATCGACTAGTTGATCGCGAGTGCTTCTTGAGTAGATCTCGTGAAGAAAAAAAATTTTAATAAGTTGGTAACTAAACTATAAAAATTTATTACGTATTAAAATAGCACTCTGTTAGCGGCAAATGCGGCTTTACCAAAGGAACTCTCGGTACTTGTCAAAGAAAAGCCGCGTCTTTATTCTTGTCGCTTTTCTAGAAATTTCGGGAGGCGCGTTCGACGGGAACATTCGAGACTTTCGTTCATGACGAAACAAATGTTCCGCCTGCAGGAATTGGAGTCATTCTGATTCGTAACTTGAAGGCAATACTACGACATTACAAACTTTATTATTAAATAGTACGAAATGAGTGCAGCGAAGAAATCTAAAATGTATCATTCTAATATCTTTGTATTTTATGAAACTTATTTAATGCTTTGTGTGTTTTCGCGCCTAGAAAATTTTTGTACAAGATTATTCGATCTCGAAATCATGTTTATGATTTAACAAATTTTGCTTATTTACCTGAATGTGTATTTATAAATGATACTACTGGTTAAGCTGAATTTTTCAAGTGAAACTTTCATTACATCGTCTCAAACTTTTTCGTATGTGTGTTGCATGTCGCGTGACGGTCGGTCGCGAAGTAGGGATAAAGTGTGTTTAATGTAAATGTTTTTTGTCTGGTGATTTTAATACTGACTTCAAGAAAGAAGAATCTGCTCAACACATTAAATACTTGAGAGAAGTATTTACTCTTGAAATGATAAATGATAGAAATATATCCACCACGAGATATGGTACAACGATTGCTGCAGTTTTTACTAGATATATTAAAAATCGAATGTAAGTCACTGTTCACCTATTCTAGTTACCATAAAATATTGTTTATATTTATGAACTGTGAAACTCATGATAAAGAAAGATTTGATAATGAAATGATTGAAAATAATTGAAAAACGAATAAAAATGAGTCAATATGTATGTCGCACCCTAAGACACAGAATTCAATAAAAATATTAGTTGGAGACTTAGTCTGCTTTTCTCATTACCCATTATCATTCCAATTTTCCAAGTATGAACTGAAAAATTTTTCTTTTGTATGGTGAAGGATAAGTGCATTTGTCTTATTTGTCGTGCGCCAGTTGCAATAGCTAAGCGTGATAACTCAGAGAGGTATCATAAAACCGTTCATAAAAACTATGAAAATGATTTTCCGCCACAGAGTAAATTGATAAAACGAGAAGTACGTGATTTGAAATCTTGTTTGGAAAAAGAACAAACCATGCTCACAAGACCAGCCAAACAATCAAAAGCTGCTACGATCGCACCATTTAAAATATCTCATATATTGGCGAAACAGAAGAAACCCTTTGAAGATGGATCGGTTCTGAAGGAAGCATTTATTGTAGCGGGTGAGACTTTTTTGGAGATTTTAAAAATAAAACAGAAATTATGTCTGCTATTAGAGAACTTCAGTTATCTCTTCCGACTGCCACAAGGCGTGTTGAAGTCAGAAGTCAGGACATGGCAACTAAAACATGATATCATGAAATGTACATAATTTTTGTTACAGTTCAACGAATCCACCGATATGACAGATACTGCCCTGCTGAGTATTTTTATTCGGATGGTATTCAATGGCATGTTGACGAAGAGACAATTTTTGACAATCATTCCTCTGAAGGGGAAGACCCGTGGCGAAGATATATATGACGTTTTCTTCAATTTTGTGAAAATTTACAAGCTACCAATATTCAAATTAGTGTGCACTACAACCGATTGATCACCATCAATGACTGGAACCAAAAACGGTTTTGTGGCATTGTGTCGAGCTAATGAAGATTTACCATAATTTTTTTCATTCCATTGCATTATTCATCAACAAGTTTTGGGTTCAAAAGTGTTAAACACGGAGGAAATTATGGGCATTGCAACAAAAATTGTGAATTCCATCCGTGCACCTAGCTTGCAACTGCGGCTCTTTAAGTTGCAGTTGGAAGATAGGAAGTCAGCTGAACACACTGATTTAGTTCTTCACACGGACTTCAGGTGGTTGAGTCGCGGCAAATTCCTAGAAATTCCGAAATAACAGTTTTTCTAGACGAACGAGGTTATGACACTCAGATGATGAAAAAAGAAAAATGGCTGACTGATTCGGCATCCCAAATCTGCCCGCCATGCACGCAGCCCCCAAGCGCCACAATAGTGCAACCAAGCAGGATGCCGAGAACCGAAGCGGTAGACTGCAGTTTCGCGCTTATTAGGAGCTCATCAGTGTCGCATATCGCTTCCCGATCTTGGTTGCACTATTGTAGCGCTTGGGGGCTGCGTGCATGGCGGGCAGATTTGGGAACTAGCTCTTGTCAGGAGGGATTATTCATTGATCTAAGGATTTTTGAATAACTAGTCTTAAAATATTGAGGTAGATCGCCAGCAGTTCAAGTTTGAGCACCCCTAATGTACCTGTTAGTGATATCGAAACATGATGAAAATGATGATGATAAAATAAATTTTGCATTAATTCATTATGAATTTATGTCAAATACAGCAGACTATCCGAAAAAAATTGGACCTCGAGGAACGATCTTTTTTCAAATTAAATTGGTTGTCTTTATTATTATTGCACACAGAAGGAAAACAATTTCATTCATTAAAACTTTAATGGTGAGATGATATTTGAGCATAAAGTGGTGCTACAAACTATTAGTATGCTCCAAGCTGGGAGCTCAATGCAGAGGTATCCACGGTACAAGAAAGTAGCACAAATTATACAAATTGATTGTGGTTGCATTTCCATGAAGCTGCTAGCATATGAGAATACCATACACGTTCTTGATTCAAAAATTCATAAGGTTATATACTTTAGAAAAGAAAATAAATTTAAATAATATTTAACGTAAAACAAAGTTGCTTATGGTTCATATTTAAAATAAACACATTATTGTTATTATCATATATTTCATGTAAAAAAAGTACCCCTGAAAATGTTGAAGCCATTTTTTACATATTTTCAAAAACAACCGAGATATTAGCTCTCAAGCGATTTCGACAATTTTCTAGATTTGCAAGTAACACGACAACGAAAAAGGCTAACTTCAATCTCTTTGCGACAATGGACTCTTCACGCACAAAGAATGAAAAGAAGGGGGGCAAAACAAGTAGCACCGTTCCCGAGTTTCCTCCGAGTCACTATCAAAGAACGTATTGAATGGGTGTAATCTTCAAGCGATTCTGGAAACTTTGGTTAGAAATGAGAAAACCATTTCAATATAACTTCAAATGCAATGAGGACATTGCACTGATTTCGAAAATTTTCACATTTTCCAATTCACTCGATAACGAAAAGAGCTATCTTGTAACTATTTGTGGCAATGAATTTTCTGGTCGCAATATTTTACATCCCTGCAGTACTGAAACTTTGAAAATTATCAACCCTGTGCTCTTCATTGATACAGTTTTTATTACGCTTTAAGATGAAGTCGAATATGGAAATGCAAATGTTCCTTCTCATTCTCGTATAACACTTTGACATCATTGATGCTTTCGGAAGGCATATATTTAGGTGAAAAATCTTCCTAAATACATCTTCCAAGCCTCGCTTGGAAGTTCAAGAGGCTATGAATGAATAAGGCTATAATCTTGAGTAAGCCAAGACAATGGTGCTAAAATTGATGATTTACTTTGAGAAACTAAAAATATTCAACTGTTCCGGCATATTTCCAAAAATAATTTTTCCTTTCTTATAAAACTTTGAAATACAAATTCTCATCTTTTAGGGTTCTGTAGTCGACAAAGAAGAAAAGCAAACTTCTTCGATCACTTCGTTTTCTGTCACGACACTTTTCAGAGAAGCATGTGTAGGTATAGAGATAATTGATACTAAATAATCAAGTTGGCAATCTCTTGCAACTATGAAAAATCAACATTCTCAAGAGAACCAGAAACATTAGGGTATTAACCGGTAACCTAGAAACATAAAATTGGTAAAAAATCAGTCTGATACTTCAGTTATAGCAAAAAATCGAAATCTGTAAATTTGTAGATAAAGCATTAAACAATTTTCTTCTGATTCCTTCAATTTGTAAAAAAATCAAACTTTTCGGTAGAGGCCATCGAAAAATACGGCATCCTACTGCGCACTGAAACGACTTTGAACTTTGCATTTAGCTTAAATTATAAAATTAGAGAGAAGTAACTTCTTCTAGCAAGAAACTATTGGAAACTTTTGAAACTGTAAATTTGTAGTTACATCGTGAAAAAATTTGTCTACCTATTTCTAAGGGTAGCAAATTGAAACCAAATATAAATATAATTATCTACAACAGGTTTTTAGAAATGTTTAAACCCTCCGCTCCCGTATGTGAATTGATACAATTCTCAGTTGTATGAATATACAATTATTCAAGGGCGAGACGACTGTCTCTACGTGGGCTCTTATGTAAAATTTTTGCTTCTTTGAATTTAAAAGAATGTCCAGTGTCCAAAGAATGTCGACATAATTTTTATTCATCATTCTCTGTTATGTCAACATTCTTTGGACGCTGGTCATACTTTCAAATTCAAAGAAGCAAGAATTTTACATAAGGACCCACGTAGAGACAATCGTATTGCCCTTGAATCATTGTATATTCATACAACTAGGTAATTATATTCAGGTAATTGTTGACTAGTCTCCTTAATTTCATGATTGTTTTGTTTATATTTTGCTGGACGTATCGTAACTTTATAGGTTAGATATTGTTTGTGGTCAAGTTGTATGCATTGATTTTTCTTTATTTTCTTGCTTATGAACTTTGTATTGACATAGAATATAATTCTTCTCTTAATGTAACACTGTATTGTGCAATTTATTTGAGGGGTAATATGTCAATTAACATAAGGTTTTCTTCAAAACAAAAATTATATGCTCGATCAATTTTAATGATTCTAACTTGAAGTTTTATTACCTACATGTAGTTTTTTATTCTCCTGCTAAGCGAAATATTTTTAATAATTTTAACTCGAAGTTTTATTATCTACATGCAGTTTTTATTTTCTCTTGTTGAGCGAATGATTTTTAATAATTTTAAATTGAGGTTGTATTACCTACATTCTGAAGATTTAATCAATGTAAGTACCCAATATGAGCAATATTTGTATCTTCTTCGTCCCATTTTCGGTTTGTCCCTCTCCAAATGTAAATTTATTTATATTTCCCTGAGGAAGACATATATCAGGTGTCGAAACGTTGGAATGTTTTATAGGAAAAAATTAGAAGCTTAAAGATCTATTCTTGTTTTATTTATGAGAAATCCGTTGTTTGTTGGGAAAATTGATTGTTGGATGTTGGTAGACTTGGAACTGATTACAAGACTGATCTAGATCTGATACAGCAGTTTTTAATTACGGATTTGAAATCGTCATTGAATAAGGCTGATATCATGTGCCATAACTCAATCATCACGTGAAGTGTAATTCATTGCTAGAAATGACTTCTTGAAAATTATGTCTACATCATTAATTATATCTGCTAAGACAATCTATCATAATTAAATAGATTGCCTGAATTAATGACTGAGTGAATAGGTGTTTTCAAGTTTCATGTAACTAAAATTCCCAGAAAGAATTAAGAAATATCATTTTCAAACATTCTGCTTGAAATTGAACTATTCAACTTATGGTGATGGCGCATTCGCCAATTTGTTGTGTCTCAATTCAGATTCAAATGAAAATCGAACATATACCCAATAATCCAAGAAAACCCAATTACCTGACTACGATCTTCTCTGTCTTTTTTGTTGCTTGTGAATATTGCTGTTCTCGTTTCAAAGAAAATCTTTACGAACATGTGTTTCAGGGTTCTCTCCGAAAATAAAATTGCATCAAACACTAATGTATCAAACCTAATCTAACCTAACCTAACAACGATAATCACTTAATGTGAATATCTAGATAGTTACGTTTACCAAAAATAATTATTTCATGAATTTCATGCATAACTAACTTACGCTCAATTCTATACGTTAAAATATATAATAATTAAATAATGTTTATGATATTTCAGATAATTCTATAAGTTTAGTAAATTATGGAAATGAACATTTATTTTACTTATATTATAGTAGACTTAAGCTAACTTTTGCACATGAGTTTTAACATTATCTAACAGAATGTTAAACAATGTTTATAAATAATTTCATTTATAAAGCGTCTAGTTCAATTTCTTAAAAATCGAAGTAATGCTTCTCGAAATTCTCATATATATTTGGGGCTGCATTATTCTCATAAAATATTTACAGTTTGTTTTCTAATGATACCTAAATTCACTATAACAGGATCTATCATGGCATCCATAATATGATCCAGTTCCTACATTTTATTTCCTTCTTTAATGACGTGGTCTATACTATTTTTCTAGTTTTGGGATGCAACACTTTCAATTAAAAACTTGCCCGTATTAGTTCAATCGGATTCAATTCGCAGTGCTAAGGTGGAAGACGAAGTATACTAACTTCACGTTTCTTTGCCGTATTGTTCATCCTATTTTTTTTTGTATGATTTTTTATGTAATTTTACTTGACACTTGACAATAATTCTTTTTTCACTATATTTTCTTCAAAAGAAATATTTTTATCGAACAGCCATCTAATGTCTTCTTTACGGCATGAATCAAATCAAATCCAACAACTGTTCAAAATATCCTTCGCAAACATCAGCATTATTGTGCTCATGATAGTCTTCAGTACTTCTACTTTGAAGTGATAATAACCCCATCCATAAACCGTTAACACTACCTATATACGCTATTATTATACGTCGTCCTTTTCCTTACAGAGCCTGAAAACCTGTAGACAGTCCTTGGAGAAAGGCTTATCTACAATCTTTCATGTTTTTATCATTGCAAGTTTTCTGAACCATGACGCCTTGATTTAGTCAAACTTCATCCAGATAAAGAATTTTCTTACTTTGAGTACGATATTTTTCAATTGCTCTTAAATAATTTCTTCTCCAGCAAACGATTTTTTGTTTATCTATGCTGTTCCTTCTGCATGAGGAACTCAATTCATGCAAAACTAGCCGCAATTTGTTTATTGATATTAAAGGCAAGTCCTGATGGCCTACGAGTACAGTGTGTATTTTCTCCACAGTGTTTTTGGAAGTTTTCATCATGAATCTATTTTCAGATTTTCTTTCCTTGAGAAGCTTGTATATTGTGGACTCTTCAATTCCTGTCATTACAGAATACATTTAAACAACTTCATCGATGGAAGGTCAATGGCCTTGATGCCTTAAAGCACCGTATGCATTCAATATGATTAATATTTCACTTTGGGAAAGATATATATTTTTGCACGTTCAATATGGGTAAAATTAGAAAACTTTTCTATCATTTGTGAAATAAGCAAAGCACTTTCACTAACTACTAACTGATGCATACAAAGGATGCTACTACTTCAAGAATTCTCGTTACTATATATCTATGTAATAAATACCTTTCTTGGGGTTAAATTCGGAGAATATACTTAACAATATCCTTCAACCTTTATCCGTGTGGACATTAGCCCAACATACCTGGCAGGCGGTGGTACCTGTGTATCACAATCTAATCGAATCTGTTTATTTCATAGTAAATCATTCATGATAGGTATTACTCATCAAATTTACATCTATAATGATCTCAGATAGAAGTTATTGTGTAAAATCAAAACGGTTGCCATATCTGTTAATGGGAATTTAACTTATGCTTATGAGTTTTTGAATAGAAATGAAACCAACCTGAATTACCAATATTATTACCAAGTACTCCGTATTATACTATGTAAAGAGAACATAATGGCACCACTCTGACCATCACCTAAAGATTTATTAATCTATGGCTTTACGAAATCGACTATAATCCCCATTTAAAGAGGTAGAATCATACTCAAAGATCACAAAAACTTGATGCTCAGGCCGGAATTTCACGAGAACATACTGTAGGACCCTTATTTATACAGAAAAACTTGGACGGCGAAACCACTTCAAACATGTAGGGAATTTGATTGATCACAGCAGCATCAAAAGTGATCCTAATTTATCCTTATCATAACGTTATGTGTCAACCTGATGAAACCTGACTATATGGACAATGGATTTTCGCTTTGTTGGATGGGTAGAAGAATTACAATAGGCTACATCGCCCGATCTAAGACCTCTCGATTTATTTTTGTAGGGCGCAAGTATGAAGCTAATTTTTTTTATGCGCGCTTCCCAGGAACAGGCCAACCTGTTACACCACATGAGCAGGCCGCTGGGAAGACTTGAGGTGTCTGTTTCCTCACTTCATGAAAAGGGCCAAATTGTGGGATGTTGGAAAGATGTTGGATGGAAGCGAGTTCCATAGATCACCGGCCCTGTAAAAAAATGAAAGTTATAGAGAGAGGTTCGGGGGGTCGTTAAATGTACCGCCATATGATAAGAATTCGTTGCCTGCCTAGTGATGCGGCAAAACATAATTTTTCCCGGAACAAGGTCTTTCAGCTCCTAGAAGCATCTTCCGTGGAAGTATCTGTAAGACAGACAAAGGTCAGCAACTTGTCTTCTGAGAACCAGCGGGTGATTTCCGAGTGGTCGATGAGGTGCACAACCCGTTTTTGCACAGTATCCAACATCCGCAACTAATGTTTGGGCGCAGATCCCCATACATGGGAACAATATTCCAGAACAGGTAAAATCTGCGCCTTTTATAGAAACACCAGCTGAAATGACGTGAAGTATCGATTGTCTCTGAAAAAAAACTAAGTTTAGCTAATGCTGACTTAGTTATTGCTGATACATGTCCATGTCAGCAAAACCCGGAGTTGACCATTATTCCGAGAAAGTGAATCGAATCTTTGGAAGCAATTTGTTCGCCTTGCATCATTAGAGGTGGTTTTCCAGCGGGGACCTTTGTAGAAAACGTAGTCGCTTGGGTCTTGCTCGCGTTGAAGCTCACTAGGTTCAACTGACCAAACTCAGATATCCTCTGTAAGTCAGAGTTTAAGTTGTTGATTTGTTGACATCTCTGACGCTGAGATACCGCAGCTTTAATCGGTCGCAGACTACTGAAAGACGAAACCAGGGTACAATCGTTTGCAAAACTGAAGATCTTGTTCCCTGTAGATGACAGAAAATCGATTATCTGCAACAGAAACAAGGTTGGCGTAGTGATCTATTTGAAAGAGCTACTTATCGAATCCCGCAATTTTTCGGGAAGCCCATATGCAGCATGTTTATTCAACACGGCTGCATGTCAAACCCTATCGAAGGCTTAAAAGATGTGGAGGGCTATTGCTCTAGATTCCCCATGCTTTTCCATCGTTGATGTACAGACATGAGTGACGTAAGCGAGCAGATCTCCTATCGATCTTTGCCTGCGAGAACCATACTAACGGTCGTTAGTAATTCCCTGCAACACAAGAAATTTGATTAGTTCACTATTTATGACTTTCTCTATTGGACAAAATGGGAAATAGTTCAACAAGGCTATAGTTTTGGGGTAAGGACTTCTTTCCTTTCTTTGGGATCTGTTGAATTCTCGCTATTTTCCAGCTGCTCGGAAAAATCTGGCTTTCATAAGAAATCTCTAACAAACGATCAAAAATGGGTACCAATTCAGGAGCACACTTTCTCAAGACGATTGGCGGTATTTCGTCTAGACCAACTGCCTTCTTGCAGTTCAGCTGCTCGAGAGCCCGTCTCACAGTACGGACTCTGAACTTGATTTCTGCCATGGAAGATGAATCAAGCACAGAATTCTTTGAGAACAAGAGAGCAAGGAGATCAGCTTTCACTTTCGGAGATGATGCTATACTTCCGTCTTCTCTAACAAGAGACGCCACCCGAATCGTTGGAAGAACTTCGAGAAAGGATTATTCAAACGTGGCAGAAGTTGCAAAATGTAAGGCAATTATTCGAATATCAATTGTACCAAATCATGGCGAGAATAGGGGCCACCCCGAGCATTTACGTTATTATTGTACTATGATTGAAAAACTGAAAACTCCATGGTATGTTTCATTTCATAAGAATCATAGAAGTCTAACCAGTGGTACTTTTCAATGAATGCGCTTCAAGAGATGATGAGATAACCTTTTTAATTATATATTATTAATCGTGGTGACAATTGATAGGGGTACGAGGTGGATAAACAAACATTTAAATTCCTCGCTTGATCGAATCGATTTTGATGAAATGTTTTCTTCAAGAGTAAATCTAAGGCAGGGGCGCTAAAACTTGAACTGCTGGCGATCTACCTCACTATTTTTAGACTACTTACGATCGACTCTGAGAGGCTGCAAGTATGTGTGATGCAAGGTTATCGTACATACTTGATACACCCTAACTAACTACCTTGATAGGGTTTACAGAAGCATATATAGATATCAGCTTTCCGCACAATAAATATTGTTTTAGTCAAGGTTTGGGTTAGGTTTAGTTAGGTTCTTTTCAATAATATCAATGAAAATACTCATAGTTATTCAAAATTGCGAGTTTATTGGTTGTTACAAAACAAAAGAGTTACATATGTAACTTTGGATGTTGAAGCGTGGCACTGCCTGTCCTCAGCATAATTTTCATAAGATAGTACGTAATCACTCAGTGCAAATCGCAAGCATGATGACATATGATCGTCAGTTAAACGAATGTGATATTTTGACTTAATTATCTTCATTTCAGAAAAGAACAGACTCGCACAAGTAAGTTGCCGTCAGTTGAAGGGCGATTTGCCTTAGATTCGAATATTTATCTTCAGATAAAAAACACCAGAAATTTGTATCAGATGCTGTTGCTTTGAGATGTATATCTGATATAATCTGCACCAACTCATTTTCAGAACATGAGTTCACATTGAACTGATTTGCTATTTCAGAAGCTAATTCCTCCATGTTTTTACATGAAAAAGGATAACTCATAAATGATTCTATGTTTGCCTATTTATTGCAATCATAAAAACGCATTAATAATTGTCCCAAAATATTTGATTTGATTGATGATACAGCCTTCTACGTATCATAATTCAACTGAGGAATTCTTGCTTTCAAAGAGGGAAAATGTTTCAGATCCTTTCTTTTCAGTTGATCTATCATAAGTTGCAATTTACTTCTGAATGCGTTTATTGCGCTAATCATATCAATAATGGTTTTTCCTTCACCCTGAATCTCCAAGTTGATGGTGTTTAAGTGCATTGGGATGTCAGTCAAAGATGCCAAATCAGTCAGCCATTTTCGTTTCTCAACATCTGAGTGTCATCACCTCTTTCATCTAGAAAAGCTGTTATTTCAGGCAATAATTCTCAAAACCTTTCTAAGAATTTTTGCGACTCAACCACCTGAAAAACTAAATTAGTGTCTTCAGCTGACTCCCTATTTGCCGACTGTAACTTGAAGAGCTGCTGTTGCAAGCTACGTGTATGGATGGAATTCACAATCTTTGTTGCAATGCCTATAATTTCCTCCGTGTTTGAGACACAAAGCTTGTTGATATCTAATGCAATGGAATGAAAACATTGAGAGAAATCTTCATTGGCTCGACACAAAACCGTTTTTGTTCTCAATCATTGCTGGTACTCCATCGATTATAATGCACACTAATTTATATATTGGTAGCTTGCAGTTTTTACAAAATTGAAGAAAACGTCATATATGTCTTCGCCACGAGTCTTCCTCTTCAGAGGAATGATTGTCAAAAATTCTTCCTCAGCCAACATGTCATTGAATACAATCCGAATAAAAATACATAGCTGGGCAGTGTCTGTCATATCGATGAATTTGTCGAATGTGAAGAAAAGTATGTACATTTCATGATATCATGTTTTAGTTTATCTATCATGTCCTGACTCATGACTTCAATACGCCTTGTGACAGTCGGACGAGATAACTGAAGTTCTCTAGTAGCAGACATGATTTCTAATTTATTTTTAAAATCTCCAAACAAAGTCTCACCCGCTTCAATAATTGCATTCTTCACAACCGATCCATCTTCGGATGGTTTCTTTTGTTTCGCAAATATATGAGATATTTCAAATGACGTGATCTTAGCAGTTTTTGATTGTTTGGCTGGTCTTGTTCTTTTTTCAAACAAGATATCAAATCACGTACTTTTTGTTTTTTTGATTCATTCTGCGGTGAAAAATTTTTTTCATAGTTTTTATGAACCGTTATATGATGCCTCTCTAAGTTACCACGCTTAGGTATTGCAACTAACGCACGACAAATAAAACAAATGCACTTATCCTTCATCATACAAAAGAAAAATTCTTCCTCCCAATCGTTATTAAAATGATACGGTTTAGAACTGTTCGATGCACTCATTTTGTACTATTTAATAATAAACTTTGTTTCGACGTAATATTGCCTTCAAGTTACATTTCAGAATGACTCCAATTCCTGCAGGCGCAACATTTATATCGGCATGAACGAGTCTTGATTGTTCCAGTCAAACGCGCCGCCCGAAATTTCTAGAAAAGCGGCAAGAATAAAAAACGCGGCTTTTCTTTGACAAGTACCGCGCGTTCCTTTGATAAAGCTGCCTTTTGCCGCTAGCAGAGTGTTATTTTATTACGAAATAAAACTTTGTAGTTTAATTACCATTTTATTAATGAAGACACTATATCATCACTACACCAAAACTTAAACCTTAACTCACGACGCGCGTTTCGCTAACTGAGTGTGCATCATCAGGAGATGATAATATACTATACGACCTATTAAAATTTTTTTCTTCTCGAGATCTACTCAAAAAGCACTCGCGATCGACCGCTAGAGCACCCCTGATCTAATCAATTCATGAAACCCTGGAATTTTATAGAATATAAGCTGCCAGGGGTAGGGCGTTGATAGGAGGGAAAAATATATGTATCAAAAATGTCCCCGAGGAAATGCACGAAAAAATCGAACCCGCAAAGTTATTCAGCGTCGTTCGTTTAATTGAAGAGCACAATATAATTCCACAATAAAAAGAAGATAATTAGACATATTAAAGAGATTGAAAAGTATCATTCCGGTATAGGAGTGCTTTCTGATAAGTGCACTTTTTTCTTTTTTTCGTTGTCACGCTGATAATGTGCTAAAAACTTATTTTCAATTAATCAACAAAATAAATAATAAATTACCTGAAAGATCGCTCATTGTTCTACTATAACTGTCTATCATATCAAATAAATAGACTTTACTTTTCAATCCGAATTCAAACTGTTTCCAGACATTCAATGCAACCGTTCCGTATCATATAAAATAAATAAACCAATAACGGATAGCGTTAGACTTAAATCGATTTTTAGTGCACGGAAGCGACTGCAATTGCAGCAAAACCGTTCTCAACTTCGTAATCTTGGCTTTCAATTGTCTGTTCAATTCGTTGCTAGAGCATAGGATAACAGAACTATTGACATTGCGGAGAATTGGAAATCGTGTTTGGATTTTGCTCTCGAGTTTTTTCATTTAAATCAAGGGACAATTGATGCTCCATTATTCGCAATTTTTTATAGTCATAGACTTGCTGAATTCTAGGATAAACATACAAGATTTTGAGCTTAATTTCTTTCGATTACGAAAGAATATGACCAAAAATCCCAAGAAGAAGATAATAAATGTTCCGATTGTAATTTATTCAAGTTAGAAGTTCAGATCTGCAGGAATCACAATAAATTTTTATTTAATTATTTAATTCAATTTAATTTAACTACTTATCTACTTATTCAATTTATTTTATTGCCATTTATTCACCAAAATGACATAAAACGGATATCATGAAAGTTCTCTCTTATTTCCAAACACCATATGAAATAAAACTCACTTTTTCAGGAATGGTTCAGTTTTTTTACTAGGAATACCTTTCGAACATCTGAATATTATCAGGAGTAGTTTAGTTTTCTTACTAGGAATACCATACCTATCGAATCTCTTGTGGATGGTTGCAGTGCCTCATGAAATTTAAAATAAGAGTGACCATTTTTTCAAATAATCATGAATGCGCCCGGTTTTGTGTAAAATAACACATATTAATATAATATATTTATTGAAAGATGAGAATAAGATTTTAATGAGAAGAAATTTGCTAGCTTCACTTTTTAAATGAGAGGTAGAGGGGTTTCACCAACATATTTTCATTAATGATATTGATGACCTATTCATTTTGTGACAATCCATTGAAAAATATGAAATTAGGAATTCTTGTTATTTTTCTACCGGTCGTATATTAACACACGTCCGATTTCGACCCTTAGGTAATTTTCAAGTACTGAATGATAACTGGGGTAAAAAGATGATTAAAATATATATTTTTCTCTCAAGTGTTGAGTAGGAGGAAGTTAATGTTTTCAAGTGGGCTATTGGAAGTTGTACAATGTGGAATTTCCTTGGGTTCAGAAATTTCCAAACTTCCCAACAGATTCATTTTTCTTCCTTCATTGCACTTGTGGAACACTTTGAAATTAAGTAAAATCATTACTTGGTTTGTTCATAGACAATCCTGATAATTTCTGTTATATCTGCGGTCAACTTGCTGTTAAAAGTCAACGTCTTAGTTTGACACCATTAGCTAAAGACTGTAATTTTAATTATTTTGGTTTTCTGGCGCAAAATTTGGTGAAAACCTGGAATCCTAGTGTTTGTTGTGCACAGTGTGTCACTTTAATAACATCATGGGCTAAAGGACCTCATCATATGGCGTTCGCAGTAACAATGATTAGGGACGAACTGAAAAACCATGTATCAGATTGTTAGTTATGCCAAACTTCTATAAAAGTTATTAATCACAAATCTAGGCACTCTGTGAACTATCGAAATCTACAATCTCCTTCAAAGAGCTATCTCACACAGTGATGATTTACCTGTTCCTCAGCCTCCAGTTAACATGGATGACGTGACCGAAGAAAATATATCCGAGAGTTCAGATTCCGACTTTCGAACCCAGTACTTCAATCAAAGAACCTCATTTTATAACTCGAAACGATCTCAATGACTTGGTATGTGATTGGGATCTCAGTAAAAGACTGGGCAGAACTGTGGGTGTTCCGACTTCATAACTAGAATTTAATGGAAAAAAATACCAGAATATCCGTATACAGAACTCGACATACGCACTTCTCAATTTTCTTCTCAAGATGGCAATATAGTGTTTTGCACTGACATTCCCTCAGTGATGACGCAGTTGACGTTTGAATATAAAAATTCTGACTGGCGGTTGTTAATAGATTCCTCAAATTATAAATCACTGCTAGAACATATTAAGATAACCAATATTCTTGAAAATTATGTGAAGATTTGAAAGTAATTGCTGTTTTGCTAGGTCTACAGCTTGTATATACGAAGTTTTGTTGTTTCCCCTGTGAGTGGGATAGTCGAGATAAAAAAAATTATTTTATCAAAACGGAGTGGCCTGAGAGAGACGCTCTTATACCAGGTCTACGAAATGTTCTTCACACTCCTTTAATAAATATTGAAGATGTATTGCTAGCTCCATTGCATATCAAACTCAGATTAATGAAAAATTTTGTCAATGCTATGGATAAAAATGGAGATGGTTTTTGTTACGTGAAACAAAAATTCTCAAAAATCAGTGATGCCAAAACAAAAGAAGGAAAGAAAGACCTACTGGCTGATGTAGAGATTGAACAAAAACTTGATCCCATCGAAGTATCCGCATGGACATCTTTTCGAAATATTGTTCGTAATTCTTTTGGAAACCACAGGGCCGAAAACTATGAAGAGTTAGTCAACAACCTCTAAGCGGCTCACAAAGACTCGGGATGCAATATGTCGCTCAAGATTCACTTCTTACACTCGCATTTCAATTTTTTCCTCAAAATTTGGGTAACAAACACGGTGAGCGTTTCCATCAGGACATATCCAACATGGAAAAAAGGTACCAAGGCAAGTGGTGTCCGAACATGTTAACTGACTACTGCTGGATACTCAAAAGGGATGTACCTGACGCTGAATATTCTCGAAAATCCTGAATAAAATTAAATATTAGTTATTTTTTCTTCATTTGAAACATTTTTTTTTACCGTTTTCACTTAAAAAAGATTAATTGTTCTTCCAAAAAAACTGAGGGGTATCAAAATATTCTAAGAATGCAGATTAGTTACAGGCTAGTCGTAGATACAAAATAACCCATTCAATTCCGTTTAACTTTCATTAAGGTCATTTTTGTCTATCAGTGTAATCGATCATACTTTTTTGATATGTAAGGATTCAATTTCTCCCTATTTACTCAATCCACGTCTTTGGTTTTTTTTATTTTTTCAATTTTCATCCTTGAGTGGATTCTTTAATCTCCATAATGGCAGTTTGCATCCCTCGTTTCAATACACTTTTCGGAATTCCGATGTCGGATCAGTATGATTTGCATGAAAACACCATTCTTTCTTGCTTCAGTTTAAATGCATCTTTTAGTCGAGATAAATTGGAAATGTCACTGAGCTGGTGCTTTATTTATTGTTCGAAAGATTTCCACCCATATGTAAATAACATGAAACAAAATAGTGGGGAGTGCATTCATTCTTGACTGTTGAGAGTGATGAGTTTTGGGATTCTACAAAGTTTCTTAATTTTAATCAGATTCATTGTTATCTCTTTATTGCATTTGTGGAGAATTTAAAAAAATTATCTAATGTAATTATATGACTCGTTGATTCAATATGATCAAAAACCACTGATCTGTTATCTGAGAAGATATGTTCTCTGAATGTAGATTCAAAATTTGGACCTATTGGCTATTCATTTCATTCAATTCTGTATAATCCAGACTATTTTATTATTATTTTTTGCTTGGCATTGAATAATAATTTGCTTATGTTGGGACCACTGGAAAATGAGGTTGTTGAACTGGATTTGGAAAGATAATTGGTGATGTTATTAGAGAGGAAGCAACGTAAGCTAGACATGCGTATTCATTTTATGGTTTTTGTATAAAGTATAGTGATTCAGAAATCTGTTCTTGATCTTTGCATTTATCAATACATCATATGATGTACAATCTAATTCTAAGCAGATGAGGAATGCATGTTTCCTTAAAATACTACCCTGGATTTGTTATGATTTCTATTGTGTAAATTTTTTTCTCTAACTGGGCAAACACCCTATCAGGTGAAAAAAATTGGTGCAGCATTAGTATAAAGCCAGTAAGATAACGTACAACAAGTTGTATACTAAGTGCTCAAAAAAGCGGAATGATACTTCATAGAAGTTTTTTGAATAATCTAGTTCCTCAATACATATTTTTCTTTGATAATCCTACGTGCTCTATTTCTAACTTTCGGTCACCTCACTAACCCGAAAATCTTGCCAAACCCCTCTCGGGTCGAGGAAAGGGATCTTTAATGTCCAACACATATCTGTTAGTTAGGACTGACGGCTTTACATCTCCTCCGAAAGATAGGCGCTCAAGCAATTCCCATGATATTATAGATGAGAATTTAGTGGAAGACTATTTAGAGCAATTGCCATTATGGCGAAGAGAAAATATATATTTTTAGCATGAAGGTGCACAGAACTAACATCAGAAATGAACCTTATCCCAACTTCTGAACTGGAATCTGGGGGCAAGTTGAGAATTTATTGCATAAAATGGTCAGATAACATAAACGAGGTGAAACGAAATTTTAGGATTTGTTTCTGTGCACTCATTATGACGTTTACGAAATTAATTCTTGCACTGACAATTCCTATAAATTATTCAATGTTCCCTCATCAAGTCACAACTTTTATGTGAATATAGTATCGTTCGTAATAACGAAGCGACCATATACGAAAATATTAAAAAGTAACAAGCGATCGTTATTTTGAATCACAAAACTAACGAAAATTTTCATTATATTGAATTAAATTTAATGGAAAGAATCAATGTAGGTATTCAAATGTATCGTAGTTATTTTGTAGGCATAATTCAAAACGTCTGACTATTTTCCGACACGCATTGGAAATTTGAATAATGGTAAACTCAACAATATAATGTCTGAAATTTTTCTTCAACTCGATTATCTTTTGTATAGTACATATCCTTGATTTATTATAAAGGAAAAAGTCAACTCCAGGGACGGGCCATCTTACAAGCCTCCTATTTTGAATACAATTTTTGCCAAAATTTAAGTTGAGTAAACCAGCAACGGCTATTGTTTTGATGAAGAGGAGGTCCATCTTGTTGAAAATAGGTTTTTCGTCGTTCAGCAGAAGATAGTTCGTCGAAACATCTACCTGTAATGTTGTTATACTCATATATTTTATAATATACTTGACCATGAAGGTTTTAATCAAAAATCACATAGCTAATACGCAATTATCTTTCACCATACATTGGTATTATTGATTGTATTATCGACCTTGACGTTGAATATTTATATGGTAATGTAGATTTATTTCTGGCTAATGTTAATTTTAACGATTGAATTTTTCATCACTAGTGATTTTAACTTCATAAAGTGGAAGAACTGCTGATTTTCTCCAAATTTCTGCAAAAATCAGTTGAGAAAGGAAATAGACATTTAAAATCTCATAGCTGCAAAAACTGGGATCTTCTCATTCATATCATTCTTTCTGAGCTCTCGACTCTTAGTTGGTTGTGTTAGCAGTTACACTACACTACACTAAAATATCAATTGTTGCATCTCCTCAATCAAATACTTCCAATTCTTTTTTCCTTTGGACGTTAAATGTACCATGGCTCAATAGGTTTTGTCTCAATTTATCATATAAGTTTTTATGAGGTTGACGCCCCTCTGGAAAACAAACCAAATAAGCTGCTTCTGCAACTTGCGCATCATAAATATTTTGAATATTATATTCAATCATATTGAAGTTATTGAAATTTTTGTACAACATGGCCGCTTTGTTACTGTAAACGATACTCACTGATATTTTCACACAATAATTGCAACTTGTTGAAGAAACATTGAGAAATTTATCTGAATCGTCATTGCAAGATTTAATTTCCGATCCGTTTTAATGAGCGCACAGAATATACTTCAATTATTTCAATAATTCCATTTAAGTCTGTGAATGGAGATAGAATAACTAGATAAAATTGGGAAAAACTTATACAATTTTCTGTTTTCTATGAAAATACCTTCTTTCCAACAATTTTCAGAACTTTTTTCCATAAAACACAAAATGTTTATTCTTCATCCAAATTCATTTTATCTCCTTCAGAATAATCACCATTAGAACCGATACACTTACAATACGGTGCTTTTGGAATTATATTTGTGCAATTTCTGGCCAAACTCATGTACAAGCATCGAAGAATGTGCAGGCGCGTTGTCATGATGCAAAAGCCAATTTTTGTTCTTCCACAAATCTAGCCTTTTTCTGCGTATAGCCTCACGCATCAGCTGCTCCAGAGCCCGTCTCACAGTGCGGACTCTGAACTTGATTTCTGCCATGGAAGAATTTGTAGGTGGAATGTTAGGTGGTATTGCGTTAGATGAATCTAGCACAGAATTCTTTGAGAACAAGAGAACAAAGAGATTGGCTTTCTCTTTCGGCGATGATACTATACCGTCTTCTCTAACAAGAGGCGGAAACGCAGATTTGCAGAAATTGGCACTGACAGTCTTCGCCATAGACCAGAATTGTCTAGTTCCGCTTGCCTGTTCAAGGAGTTTATTAGTTACCCCTTCGTTGAAATTAGCCTTTGCTCTTGCAGTTGTCATGTTGCATACGTTCCGTAACCGTACGAAGGTTGTTCTTGTTTCTACTGTTGAATTTATCTTCCATGACTTGTAAGCTCTGCTCTAGGCTGCGAAGGCTCTTTCGCAGTCTTTGTTGACTTTGGCTATTGTGCTGTTGTTCTCTTTATGGAATGATTTCTGTAACAGATTCAGTGCACCTATTGATGTCAGGATCTGAAAGGCAAACACCAAGCTCATCCCAATTAGCACGGTTATAGTGCCAAATGCGTCTGGGTGGTTTATGCTCTTGGTTAAGTGGCAGCACAATGGTTCCAGTAGCAAATATAAGGTTCTGGCCTGAGTTTCCTAGTGGTGCTTGGACCTCCACTCCAAAATCTTGTGGATCTGAAATCAAAAACAGATCCAAGGAGTTCGGGAAATCGGTTGGGTGATGAGGTATCTTGTCGGTTCGTGTACTATCTGCGTTAGATTATAGCTGATTGCGAAAGTTTCTTCCCGATTCATCCGTTCTATTGGAGTGGCAGAGCCAGTTGATATTGTGAACTTTGAAGTCACCCAGTACAATGACCTCAGCTACCGGATGATATGTCTGAATCCAATCCACCTTATCACATAAATACTGCAACAGTCTAGGAAAGTGAATATCGTTTGGCGAGCGATATAGACAGCATAAGACCAATGTTTTATCCTGCAAACAGATTTTAAACTGCGCAAGGTCGAAATCGTCGTTCTCCATCGTGTCCTCTCTCTGGAATGCAACATCCGATCTGTCGAAAACACAAAGGCTCCCTTTGAACCTAAATCTCTTATGTAACTCATACCTATTAAAACGTAAATACGTTGTGTTGTGCGTGAATGAATTTAAGAATTCGCCGGAGAAGTGCTCGACCCGCATCATGAATCCCCCGAGGCAGTCCCCCCCGGCGATACGAATGAGAGATTATTTTAACTCTGGATGATTTTGTCCCAGAAGAGCTCATCATGCTTCGTTTGCAATCCTCCCCACCCTGGAAACAGGACCATCCATCAGATCCCGAAACTTAGTCACACAGGTAACCAATTCACGGGACCTATAGCTGGATGTGGTGGTATTACACCGGGCGACAGGGGTGAGGCCGCCTGCCACCTTGGTGATGCTGGTCCGGTGTGCGGATCGTCTTCAACTCTAGTACGGCCGCCTTTGTACCTTCTATGCCCCTCAGATACTGGGTTAAGCGACATAGGATTATCGGGAAATCCTTATCGCACCATTTAAAACGTTTTGAAAGCTTTGAACCTTTTCGAAACACAGAATTTAATGCAAATTCTTTGATCGATATTTCTCCACATGATGAAAATCGACGTAACAGACAAACTAGCGTCAAAACTCAGCTCAATATTTTTTAATAATGTGTCAAATGTCAAAATATTCTCTCCAGAGATATTAAACAATAGCATCAACATGACATAAATAAATTTTGAAAATTCGTTAAGTAGGAAAACTTGAAATGAAAAAGTACTGAAAGTTGTTCGACAGAAGGTACGTCCTCGATGAAAAACTTTGGTGAACATGTGATATATTTTTGATACGGACGAAATATCAATGACCTATGTTATTTAAAAGAAGCAAGTTTGCATTGAAACTCAACAACCGTTGAATGAGAAATAAATTTCCGCACATACTTCGATTCTACGTAAAAAGTGCCTGTAGAATACTGAAACCGAAATATTGGAACTAATTCCAAAACTTTTCAGAATTTTCACATAACTCGAAAACGAAAAAAACATGCTTGAATCTGTTTGGTTTCCGGAAATGAATTGCTGGCCCGAAAAGAGCCCGAGGAAGGGCAGATTATATTCCTCTATTTACAATATTTTACATAGATGTAGTACTAGAACGTCGAAATCTGTTGATCTAGTACATTCAGAGAAACAAGCGGCTTCAGGAGTATTGACGAAATATAGAGATACAAAGATCAACAAGTCTCCTTTGGATCGTATAAGCAAACACTTTAAAAGCAGGGACCAGAATAGAGAAGGCCTCTATCCAATAATGTATTGAGATGAGCAGATCTTGATCCTGAAACCATTGTAAGAACGTAATTGCATTATGTCGTTTTGTACTGATATATTCGCCTAAGCCTCGCTAACCTCTTATAAACCGTCTCAGCAAATTTATTAGCGTACCATGTTTTTAAGAACTTCATATAAAATAATTTACATATTATAGAATAATTCAGTAAATGGTATTCTTTGTTGGGTATAGAATGAAATCAGCTCTCCTGGAAAAAGATTATCAGCCTGTTTTGATCACTGGCGTAATGCAGTGCAAAAATGTTATTAACATTCTAAAGAATGATTGCATCATCTCAATGTTATTTCTGTAACAATGAGATATTAAAAACTTTTTTTTCCTATTTCAGAAAGTTTGTACGCTTAGAGGATGGGCGCCTGGATCTAATGAGTACAAGAAAACATTCAACAGTATGATTGAAATATGGGAAGGCTTGAGACAGAAAGCAGATTCCAACAAGGATGGACAGGTATGGTTTTATTTGAAAGAATATAGTTCGATTAATGATGTTGTTGACGGATTTATTTGATGAAAATTCAGTTTAATATGAATAAAACGAAACATTTTTGTCTGATTTCTTCAATGTTTGTTTTCAATACACACGACCTGTTTCCACAGTTACGTCATTTTCTGGAATCTAGAGCTAACAGTCATAAGTCAAGAGCGGACTATATGTGAATTACGCATTTTTACATATTTTCGTGATTTACCTATATTCAATAGATCAGGGGTGGTCAAACCGTCGATCGCGAGTTCTGTTTGAGTAGACCCTGAGAAGAGAAAAATTTTAATACGTCGTTAGTATATTATCATCTCTTGATGATGCTAACTTTGTTAGCGAAACGCGCGTCGAGAGTTAAGGTTAAAGTTTTGGTGTAGTGGTGATAAAGTGTCTTTTTTAATAAGTAGGTAACTAAACTACAAAGTTGTATTACGTAATAAAATAACACTCCGCTAGCGGCAAAAGACGGCTTTACCAAAGGAACGAGGGATACTTGTCAAAGAAAAGTCGCGTTTTTTATTCTTGCCGCTTTACTAGAAATTTAAGGCGGCTCGTTTGACAGGAACATACGAGACTTTCGTTCACGCCGATATAAATGACTCGCCTGCAGGAATTGGAGTCATTCTGAATCTTAACTTGAAGACAGTACTACGTCGATACATAGTTAATTATTTAAAAGTACAAAATTAGTCGAACGAAGAAATCTAAAACGTATCATTTTAATCAGCGATTGGGAGGAAGAATTTTTATTTTGTATGGTGAAGGATAAGTGCATTTGTCTTATTTGTCGTGCGTCAGTTGCAATACCTATGCGTGGTAACTTAGAGAGGCATCATAAAACGTTTCATAAAAATTATGGAAAAATTTTCCGCCAGATAGTGAACTAATAGAATTAAACATAGGTAATTTGATATCTTGTTTGAAAAAAGAACAAACCTTGTTCACAAGAGCAGCCAAACAATCAAAGCTGCTACGATCGGGTAATTTAAAATATCTTATATATTAGCGAAACACAACAAACCATTCGAAGATGGACCGGTTGTGAGGGGAGCATTTATTGAAGCGGGCGAGAATTAATTTGGTGATTTTGAAAATAAAACAGAAATCATGCCTGCTATTAGAGAACCTCATTTATCTCGTCAGATTGTGACACGGCGTATTGAAGTCATGAAATGTACATGCTTTTCTTTACAGTTCGACGAATCCACCGGTATGACACACACTGCCCAGCTGTGTATTTTTATTCGGATTGTATTCAATGACATGTTGGCTGAGGAAGAATATTTGACAATCATTCCCCTGAAGGGGAAGACGCGTGGCGAAGAAATATATGACGTTTTCTTCAATTTTGTAAAAAACTACAAGCTACCAATATATAAATTAGTGTGCCTTACAACCGATGGAGCACCAGCTATGACTGGAAACAAAAACGGTTTTGTGGCATGGTGTTGGGCTAATGAATATTTTCCTTATTTTTTTTCTTTCCATTGCACTATACATCAACAATTTTTTGTTCAAAAGTTTCAAATCGGAGGAAATTATGGGCATTGCAACAAAAACTGTGAATTCCATCCGTGCACGTAGCTTGCAACGGCGGCTCTTCAAGTTGCAGTTCGAAGATAGGGAGTCAACTGAACATACTGAAAAATTCCTAGAAAGATTTCAAGAATTATTGCCCGAAATAACAGCTTTTCTAAACGAAAGAGTTGATGACACTCAGATGTTGGAAAACGAAAATTGGCTGACTGATTTGACATTTTGACTATATATATATATATATATATATATATATATATATATATATATATATATATATATATATATATATATATATATATATATATATATATATATATATATATATATATATATATATATATATATATTAGCTTTCCGCACAATATACATTATTTTCGTCAAGGTTTGGATTAGGTTTAATAAGGTTCTTCTCTATATAATATTTATTACTTGATAAATTTTTGTAGTTAGTTACCTGCTTATTGAAAAATTTTTTCTTCTCGAGATCTACTCAAAAATCACTCGCGATCGACCGTTTGAGCACCCCTGATTTAGAGGCTTCGCGGTATACAGGGATTTCTAAAGCATGTGGCAAATCTTAGTACATTCAAAGGTACAAAAATCCGCTTTTTCAAATTGGACTATCTATTTATGCACACACTATTTAACTCATAATATTAATAGGCTTCAATCTCTTATAGGTTTCAATTTACCTAAAAGGCATCGTTGCCGAGTTAATCGCGATTTTATTCCAAAAATTACGATTTTTCGCGTGAGGACCCAGAAAATCTCAGATTATTAACCGGAAATATTTCAATTAATGCATTTTGATCTCTCAATACGAGACTCATCTCAAAATCTTCATCAAAGTAATTCTTGTCAGATTTCCAAGAGAAAAAGTGCGAAGTCAATTACTATTGAAATGGTTTGAATCTGACTTATGGTTTTTCTTCTTTTTAGCAGGTATTCTCGATTACATCAGTTACTTGTCAGGAAAGTCATTTGAAAATAAATCGCTCGTATTGCCGGCTCGGTGGCGTATGGAATATGATGCTCGTCTCCTGCGCAGAGTTACCTGGGTTCAATCCCCACAAAGTGGGTGCGATTTTTCGGATTCTGGGAATCGCTTGAGTCTCCATCTTTCGTCGGCCCTGTCTAACTGAGATGCGTTGGACATTAAAGATCCCTTCCTCGACACGAGAGGAGTTAGGCAAAATTTCCGGGTTAGTGAGGTGACAGAATTCCCCGGCGTGTCATTGGCCGAAAGGCGGAAATAGAGCACGTTAAAGGAATAACAAGCAAAACAAACAAATCTCTCGTATTGAGAGATCGAAATGCATAACTTGAAATACTTCTGGTCATATAATCTGCGAATTTCAGGGTTCTCGTGAAAAATCGTAATTTCCAGGGAAAAAATAGAGAATAACTCAAAAACGATTCATTTTAAGTAAAGGGAAACCTATAACAGATCCATGCCTATTACTATTATAATTTAAATATTGTGTATAAAGATAGGTAGTCTAGTACGAAAAACCGGACTTTTGTACCTTTGAATGTTTACACAACCAAATTTATATGGAATCACCCGATATTTTGAATATTACCTCAGGGATTTTAGAAATTTCGAAGGATTGTTAGAATTGATCCTTTTCGAAATATTTCAATTGAAAAATAAATGAATTGAGGTTTCTTTTAAGAATGAAACAAATAAAAGAAAATAAGAGACTCTTTCTGCATGAAGTAGAAAAATTGAAAATTGTTTTTCCACGAAGGAGTTTTTTCTCGACCTCAGTAGCTTGTATTACCTCCTCTTGCCCTGATACAAGCCTGAATCCGCCTAGACATGCTTTAAATTAGGTTTTCGAACTTCTCTGGGGTGATTTTCTTCCACTCTTCTGTGGCGGCGATTTCCTCTGTTTCAAGATAATGTCGCGCAAGGTTGCTGGTATGCGGAGGAGAATTATCTTGCATAAAAGTGAAATTATTAATGTGGGTACCTCGCCAGAGTCTCACTATGGGCTCTAGCACTAGGTCCACGTAATTTCTAGCTGTTATACTCGAGGAAATGAATTCAAATCTGTTTTGCCTCCCAGAATAATGCCACCCCAAAACATCACACTGCCACCTTGATATTATTGGTTCGTTGATGCACTGACAGATTATTTCAGATGTACATCTCAAAGCTGCAGCATCTGATACAAATTTTTGGTGTTTTATATCTGGAGATAAATATCCGATTCATAACCGAGTCATCGTCATATATATATATATATATATATATATATATATATATATATATATATATATATATATATATATATATATATATATATATATATCTATAATTTGGCACAAAAGCGGTGTTGTTCTTCAGAAGTGATCTTCCTACGACTTCTTCTAGGGCTTTTTCGCAGAGATTGTAGCTCCACGTATCGGGCGTAGGTTTTTGAAATTACCCCCTGTGATAACCCCATTGTGGCCACTATATCCCTCTGTGTCGCCCCTTCTTTAACGAGAGCAAGTAATCGACCCCTTTGCATATCGGACAATCCAAAGTAAGGCATTTTCAATTATGACTGTAGGTTTTTTGAAATTTTGAAATTCACAGCTTCGAATCTCAATGACGACTGAGTACAATATCCCGAAGATTAGGTGATAATTCAACATTTCTTATCATACTATTCAGTTTTTCACAACAAAAACCTCATTTTTAACAAGTAGTCGAAGATCCATAGTTAAAAACAATCAATAATGTGAAAAACCGAGTGATTTTATATCAATTTGGTTGTGTGTACTACGATTTGCCACATGATATACGTTTAATGTCCCATCTCATGTGCACACCCTGTATATGTACATATTTACAATATACAATGTGTAGACACATCGAAGAAAATTATTTTTCAAGGGACAATATTCAACCTTCCGTAGAATGTTAAATATCCTCCCTTGAAGAAGCTAGTTTTTCGATCTACTCTTCATAATCACCGTTATCCGGTGCCACAGGGAAGAGGTACAGCACGGTCAGATGTCACGAATAGGAACAATGGACTGCAGTTTCGGTCTCTTGGTTGATGAGGTAGCCTCTGTTTCGGTTCATTGGGGGGCCCAGTGATATTTACATTATTGCTTTCGCTCCAACGAATTGAGATGAGTAGGTAACGGCATAGCCCTGTGTTACAAATGGGTAGACAATGCTGACGAGGTCAAGCAAGACCGAAACTGCAGTCCATTGTTTCTATTCGTGACATCTGGCCGTGCTGTACCACTTCCCTGTGGCTCCGGTTAACGATGATAATGGAGAGTAGATTGGAAAAGTAGCTCCTTTAAGGGAGATATTTCCGTATTGAAGTCTTGATATTGATTTCCTTATAAAAATCAGTAATGGATAAGGGGATGGATAAGGATCTATGAATTACTGAATTATAAGCGGCTAATTTACATGTTATGTGGTTGAAATAATCCATTGGTTGTTGAATCTGCAAATGTATCTTTTCTAAATATGGTGTAGGTGAGATTATTAATGAGTTAAGTGATGGTTATGTCTAGGAAATTTATTGAACTGTTGTGTTCAATTTCTGCAGTGAAGGTTAGTTTATTATGCTTTTTATTCAGACAGTGTAAAAGCTGGTGTATTTGTCTGTTTGAGTCTCGAAAACCCCAAAAAATCATCAACAAAAATATAATATGTTTTTGTGCAAAGTTATTATTATTCATTATAAATTATTCAAATTGAAATAATTTTGAGACCAACTGGTCTCTTAGAGATCAGAAAATTCATCTATAATGTGTGGTGCAGTATTATTTCGGTTACAGATTTCATTTATTAAAGATGTACATTCATATGTTAGAACTTTTGGGTGCATATTTTTATATCAAATGGAACATTTAAAAAAAAAATTAAAATTGTTAAGTGTCGAAAGTTCATCTATCAGGTCGACAGAATTAAAAAATGTGGCAAGTTTCATCAATTTTTGCGGTTTAAAAAGCTCGCTAATTCACCTACAGGTGTGTGTAAGATAAAACAGTACTAGCGGGGTTTTCATTTTTCATATGGTTTGGTTAATCAGTATATTTCAAAAGTATGGATGAAATTGGAATGAGTTTCTTTTTGCACCTTTCTGAATAAGCTAGATAATTCGATAGTTCCACACAATTTTCCTCATAAGTGTGAACACTAGCTACTTGAAAATGATGTAACCATCGAAACCGGTCGTGTGTATCAAAAATAACATCGTGGAAATTAGACAAAAGTGTTTCGTTTTATTCAGATAATTTGAAATATTTTGAAATAGATTCGAGTGTTTTTTAATATTTCCCATTTGACTATGAAATGGATCAATTAAGTCTGTTTGTTCCTTCAGGTGAGCGTTGAAGAGTGGGCCACAATGTGGGATGAATATTCCAAGAGCCCGGAGAACGCATTGGAATGGCAAACTCAATATATGCGCTTCATGTTCGAGCTTGAGGATGCATCAGGTGATGGTTCCATAGACGTAGATGAATTTACTTCAGTTTGCTCATGCTACGGACTCGAGCCAACCGAGTGCAAAGAAGCTTTCATTAAGATGTCGCAGGTAATATCACTATTTTGTTAGAAATTATAGAACAATATATAGGAATTGTATTTGGGGAATCTCCAAGTTTATTTAAAGACCCCATTAACAGTAACAAAAGGTTCATCGCTTTTACAGGGTGCCTGTCCTAAAGTGCCCATTAGAAGTAACTAGGGAACGGGTTCCTCGATCAATTTCAAATTTTCGCATCAGAGAACACGATACTGATGTGTAATTTGTACATTATTTGTTTTTAGAGCGGTACCATTTTCGGTTATACCGACTACAACATGCTATTCTAAATAGCATCGTGCACTTATTATTCTTTTTAGAGAAAGTCAAGATTTACTCCATCGAAAATAAACCACGATTGAGCTATGATTTTTTTTATCTTCGGAATGATACTGATATTTTATTTTACCAAAAAAATTGACTCATATTTGGGTAAGATTATTACTTTTCTTCTAGTTTAACGAGGAAAGTATTATCTCTGAGGCCAACGTACTTTCCGATGATATTTTATATGAAGGATACTCGAAACGCACTTGTCAACTCAATACAACTAAATTTTCGAAACCCGTTGTGTTCAGATACCAATACCAATTGTTTTTACTTTAGTGTAATTTATTTATACAAATAAAAGTAAAAGATGATTTCTACTAAAATATATTATTAAATACTCGACGCGTTTCGAAACACAGTATTTTATCAAGAGCGGATGAATACTACAAATATATCTTTCTAACAAATTTTTATATATACTAAAAGGCAATCCACTCAGAGCTATCCGTACTTGAACTGATGTTTAGGAAATAAATTTAATAAGGGTGAGTTATTCATGTCTACCTATCCTATTCTCAGAATGTAGGAATCGAAAGAATGACCATTTTTCCTAAGATGATTTGAATAATTTGAATCGGTTTTTCCATTGATGAAACTGCGTTTATGTTCAGAGATTCTAACATTGAAATTTCTTCCTGTTCTACCTACATAAAAACAATTGCAATCTGCACAATCCAATCTATAAACACCTGATTTATTTTCTGTTAATTGGGGATTTATAATTCCTGATAAATAAACCTAAATTTGTTTTGATGTTTTGAACGCTATATTTAAATTTGAATTTTTAAGAGGGATTTCACATTATCGCTAATATTGCCTATATATGTTAAACTATTGAATTTCTTGTCTTGGTGTTCACCGATTGGATATATATGTTGTAAAGCTAGTTTGTCATCGACAGTATTGTGTGTTTCACAGGAACCAACAGACAGTTCACTGTATTCGAAAATCTCATCAACAACCTGCGCCCAAAAATAAAATTCACTTCATAAATAGAACAGAACAATTCTATCAATTTCCTAGACCTAATAATAACAAAGTCAAATAAGAAACACCAGTTTTCAATTTATCATAAGCCTTCTCATACAGATATCACAATTCATTATACATCGGCACATCCTTACCATCATAAAGTTGCAGCATTTAATAGCTATATACATAGACTCTTGAACACACCGATGTTTGATGATAATTATTTCAAAGAATTGAATTTGATAAAACAGATCGCAATAAATAATTGTTAGGATGCAAAATTAGTTAGCAGCATACTACATAAGAAAAACAAAAATTAGCTTTACAACATATATATCTAATCGGTGAACACCAAGAAAAGAAATTCAATAGTTTAACATATATAGGCAATATTAGCAATAATGTGAAATCCTTCTTGAATATTCAAATTTGAATATAGCGTTCAGAACATCAACCCATTTTGGTTCATTTATCAAAATTATAAATCTCCAATTAATAAAGAAAACATCAGGTGTTTATAGATTGGATTGTGCAGATTGCAATTGTTTTAATATAGGTAGAACATGAAGAAATTTTAATGTTAGAATCTCTGAACATAAACGCAGTTTCATCAATGAAAAACCGATTCAAATTATTCAAATTATCTTAGGTAAAATGGTCACTCTTTCAATTCAGAATTTAAAATCCTACATTCTGAGAATAGAGATATAAAACTCAACCTTCTGGAAGCACTTGAAATTAACAGATTTAGGAATTCACATGAAATTCTTAATGATCAGGTTGATATAAATAAATCACTCTTATTAAATTTATTTTCTAAACATTAGTTCAAGTACGAATAGCTCTGAGTGGATTGCCTCTTTAGTATATATAAAAATTTGTTAGTAAGATATATTTGTAGTATTCATCCGCTCTTGATAAAGACGTGTGTATCGAAACGCTTCGAGCATTTAATAATTTATTTTAGTAGAAATCATCGTTTACTTGTATTTGTGAAAATGGATTTCTATCACGTAAAAGCCTCGTCAATTGAATTAATTTATTTATTTTATTTATTTTGATTTCAACTAGCCTGAGGCTATTAATTACAAATTTGTATAATACATATATATATATATATATATATATATATATATATATATATATATATATAAATACAATGAAAAAATTTCTAAATATATGATGCTTGGCGACGAGATTAAAAAATTTGGAAAATGAAGAAAATATTTATTCTACCGATTATTATTTCTACAACAGGCGTTATTCCTAGAAATCTTCACAAAAGTATTGAGATTTTGGGTCTGAAAAAAATTTGTTTGAACAGTTACAAAAGATAACAGTCATCAAATCTTGTAATATTCTTCGTAGGTTTCTTTCCGAAAATAATAATGAGGTAGAGTCATAGGTTTTCTCTTTAGTTTATACTGCTCAGAATCTCATTTCATATTTTATTTATTTGTTTATATAAATGTAATATAATTAACTGACAATTTTGTCATATTTATATTCAGAGCAGTATTCTATTCGATCGTTCACCACTTCACACAAAGGAAACTATTAATGAGTAACATTCAGTGTTACTTGACTAAGGTCCGTACACTGGATTTTTCCGGGGAGAAAGCCTCTGACACTACTCGTTGGTACATTGATATCATATCATTGTCTGATGATGCTATAGTATGTATATATTCTGGTAGATTGATATATTCTCATAACATTTAACGTTATCCTAATATATAATTACTCCAGGATATGTTTTGATTATAATCATTGCCTGGCAATGGTATTAATTACCAGGTGGTGGATTTATATTTTTCATGAAATCAGTTTTATTGCATGAACAGATATATGGGCAACTCGTCGGTAAAACCCCTATATATATATATATATATATATATATATATATATATATATATATATATATATATATATATATATATATATATATATATATATATATATATATATATATATATATATATATATATATATATATATATATATATATATATATATATATATATATATATATATATATATATATATATATATATATATATATATATATATATATATATATATATATATATATATATATATATATATATATATATATATATATATATATATATATATATATATATATATATATATATATATATATATATATATATATATATATATATATATATATATATATACATACATATTCTAAATTCTTTTTTGTCTAATATCTTCCACGCATGGCTGCTTAAATCTGTCGATGAATCTGTTGATTCTTGTAAGTCTTTTACAACCTAAAATAATCCTCATTGTCTGTTTTGAAGTTTTCGAAGTATTCCTGTCTCTTTTTTGTTCAGGTAAACTAGAATGTTAGGGCAGTATTCGAAGTGAGGGCATATTATGGATTTATACACTAATACTTTAGATACTTCTGTCAACGATGTAGAAATTCTTCTGAAATATCCCATTCTCTTACTAATTTTCTTAACACTATTTTCAAAGTGACCTTTAAAAGACAAAGATTTACAAGTTTCAACATATTGAATAGTGTCATCCATTAAAGATATTTTGTCATCTACATTTGTTTTATTATTGATGAGAATGATTTTAGTTTTTTAGTGTTTATCAGTAAACTATTTCCTTGGAGCCACCCTGTCAAGATATTGAGTTCATTCTGATTTTTTTTCAAAATAGTGTTTATATTTTTTCCATATACATAAACAAGAGTGTCGTCAGCAACAAGTTCACTTGGGTTCCATCCGAGAAGCAAGAAATTATATCATTGACATAAATCAAGAATAACAGTGGTCCTAGTATCGTCCCCTGAGGAAAGCCGTGAAGAGATTTTTTCTCATTAGAGGTTTCTGAATAGCCAACTCTTGTCACCTGCCATCTATCCATTAAATAGCTTTCAAGCCACTCACAACATCTTATTCAGTTTCAATAAGAGATTTTTTCTACATAACGTCTCAAATGCTCTTTTCAAGTCTAAAAATGTCACTGCTATTATATCTTCCTCATCTATAAATTCTTTCCATCTTGATAAGATCAGTTGTATTGTTGTTTCGCAGGAGTAGATTTTTTTTCTAGATATTTCGTAAGCTGTATCTTGTCATGCATTTCCATAATTTTTTTCGCCAGAGGTAACATATTTAAGGGCCTAAATTCTTCAATTTTTGTTGTCCCGGCCACCTTTGGTACTGGTATGACGCAGGAAACTTTTCATCAATAGACGATAATTTTTTAATCTTTTTCATATATTTCAGTACCAGTGGTATAGTTATTGGTTCCCCATCTGAGTTTGTGAATTAGTATCAACAGTTATTGCTTTCTTCAAAGTGTCGGGTTGACGATTGTCTGGGACAATATCTTCTAAACTCTCTATAGAGTAATCATTTAACAATTCAGATAATTGAGTTTTCTCAGTAATCATCTTTCCGTATTTGCACAATGTGATGTTATTTTCTTTGCTCTTTGTTTCCATAATATGTTTTTCATAGTAATTTCTGCTTTTAATTCGTATCAGGTTCATTACTTCAACTCTTTTCTCTTTATATTTATTCCACCAAAATATTCCTAAACCACTCGTTGCCTTTTTGTAACAGATATCTCGTTCATTAGCCATTTTCTTGATCTCGTCATCATACCATGCATTCTGTTTTTCTACAAATAATTTCACTTTCTTTGGAGCGACTGTATCCAATGTAACTAAACATTTGTCATGAATGTAATCATATTTCAAATTATTCTTGATTGGTATAAGGTTTCCCTATACCTAAAATATACTGTTTTCATTTTATTTGCTATTTCATCAAAAGATCGCTCGGAAAATTAAATTATTATACCGTGGAACATAAAAACAGACAAAGTGGATTCAACTCAGATACCAGTTTCTAAACTGAAACGTACGTATTCAGCTTTAGTTTAATCTCTTGGGTTTTCCTTCTAGTTTTTGAAGCTCTGTTTTTAACTGTGACAGATTTTTGACAGTTTGTAGTGAACCAAGGCTTTTGCGCGGATGTTTTTCTTGTGAATTTTGGAATGTGGAGGTCCATGCCTGTGAAAATAACTTTAGTGATGGATTTAGTCCTGACATTGATGTCAGGATCTGGGAAACAGCCGTTATTGAAGGAAAAAGACGAGAAAAACTCACGCACCTCCTATATAGCTCGGTTGTATTGCCATATCTTCCTGGAAGGCGTTAGATCTTCATTGCGTGGTTGTACTAAGTTACCAGTAGCACTCACGTATATAGTGGTGGTTCGGGTCATATCTGACGAGCTGGGCTCAGTTTGTTTCTGTTAACGGGGTTCCAGTTTGGGAACCCTACATTTTATTATTTATATAAGGAAAACATCCCGATGTTTTAATAAAAGTGAAGTACTATCGTTCGCCGATGACTGCAAAATTTTCATAAAAATTAATCACCCTTGGGACTCACTCTGCAACTTGAATTTTGCGCTTTTTTATCCGAATAACAGCGTTTATTTCAGCAAATTAATTCTAGAGCAATGTCTGTGCAACCTTCGAAAGGAATGTCTTAAGACATCTTTACGTCTTAAATAACACTTTAGTATGAAGAATCGATACTGTAAAAGATCTGGGGGTGGTATTTGATTTGAAACATTTTAAATATTTCAATAACAGGAAAGTATTACTAGCCTTCTAATTTGTATATATCGGGGGTGCTCAAACGATTGATCGCTATCAACCAGTTGTTCGCGAGTGCTTTTTGAGTAGAACTCGAGAAGTAAAAAATTTTTAATGAATAGATAACTAAACTACAAACATTTATTACGTAATAAAACAACACTTCTCTAGCGGTAAAAGGTGGCCTTATCAAAGGAACGCGCAATACTTTTCAAAGAAAAGCCGCGTTTCTTATTCTTGATGCTTTTCTAGAAATTTCAGGCGGTGCCTGAACGAGAGCATTCCAGACTTTCGTTCACGCCGATAGAAATGTTTCGCCTGCAGGAATTGGAGTCATTCTGAATTAATCGTTCAATAACGATTGGGAGGAAGAATTTTTCTTTTGTATGGTGGAAGATGTGTGCATTTGTCTTATTAGTCGTGCGTCAGTTGCAATACCTAAGCGTGGTAACTCAGAGAGGCATCATAAAACGATTCATAAAATCTATGAAAAGGATTTTCCGCCACAGAGTGAATTGAGAAAACGAAAAGTAGGTGATTTGATATCTTGTTTGAAAAATGAGAAAACCATGTTCACAAGACCAGCCATACAATCAAAAGCTGCTACGAGCGCGTCATTTAAAATATCTTTTATATTGGCGAAACACAAGAAACCATTCGGAGATGGATCGGTTGTGAAGGAAGCATTTATTGAAGCGAGTGAGACTTTATTTGGAGATTTTGAAAATAAAACAGAAATCATGTTTGCTATTAGAGAACTTCAGTTATTTTCTCCTACTGTCACAAGGCGTATTGAAGTCATGAGTCAGGACATGGCAGATAAACTGAAACATGATATCTTGAAATGTACATACTTTGCTTTACAGTTTGACGAATTCACCGATATGACAGACACTGCCCAGCTGTGTACTTTTATTCGAATGGTATTCAATGACATGGTGGTTAAAAAAGAATTTTTGAAATTTCTGTAAAGTGGAAGACCCGTGGCGAAGATATATATGACGTTTTCTTCAATTTTGTATAAGACTTCAAGCTACCAATATATGAATTAGTGTGCATTACAACCGATGGAGCACCAGCAATGACTGGAAACAAAAACGGTGTTGTGACATAGTGTCGAGCTCCTGAAGATTTCCCTTCATTTTTTCATTCCATTGCATTATACATGCACGTAGCTTGCAACGGCGGCTCTTCAAGTTGCAGTTGGAAGATAGGGAGTCAGCTGAACACACTGAAAAATTCCTAGAAAGGTGGTTTCAAGAATTATTGCCCGAAATAACAGCTTTTCTAAACGAAAGAGTTGATGACACTCAGGTGTTGAAAAACTGAAAATGGCTGACTGATTTGACATTTTTGACTGACATCACAATGCACTTGAACACCATTAACTTGGAGCTTCAAGGTGAAGTAAAAACTATTATTGATATGATTAGCGCAGTAAACGCATTCGAAAGTCAATTGCAACTTATGATAGATCAAATGAAAAGAAAGGATCTGAAACATTTTTCGTATTTGAAAGCAAGGATTCCTCAGTTGAATTATGATACGTATGAGGCTAAATTATTAAGTATTTTGGGATTATTTGAAATGCGTTTTTATGATTGCAGTAAATTGGCAAATATAGCATCATTTATAAGTTATCCTTTTTCATGTAAAAACATTGAGGAATTAGCCACTGAAGCAGCAAGTCAGTTTAATATGAACTCATATTCTGTTGAAAATGAGTTGGTGCAGATTATATCAGATATACATCTATAAGCTACAACATGTAATACACATCTGATGTTTTATATCTTTAGATAAATATCCGAATCTAAGGCAAGTCGCCCTTTAACTGACGCCAATGTTTGGGTCAACACACTTGTGCGAGTCTGCATTTTCTGAAAAGAAGATAATTAAGTCAGAATATCGCAATCTACCAACTGGCGACCATATGTCATCATGCTTGCAATTAGCACTCAGTGATTACCTACCATCTTATGAAATATATGCTGAGGACATGCAGTGCCACGCTTCAACATCCAAAGTCACTCCTTAATTTAGTTTAACACCATATATAACTCTTTTGTTTTGTAACAACCAATAAACTGAACCAATTTTGAATAACTATAAGTTATTTCATTAATATTATAGAAAAGAACCTAACCTAGCCTAACCCAAACTAATTAATGTATATTGTGCGGAAAGCTAATACCTATATATGCTACAGTACGCCCTACCTAGGTAGGTAGGTAGATAGGATGTATCGTGTATGTACGACAACCCAGCATCACACATACCTGCAGGCTCTCAGAGTCGATCGTTAGTAGTCTAAAAATATTGGGGTGGATCGCCAGCAGTTCAAGTTTGAGCAACCCTGGTCTATATTGTTGGTGACTGAGTGTTTTAGCTGTCAAAAGAATCCCACACATTTAGTGATACATTTATTACTTATCAATCAAGTCGGTTGGTTGTGTGAGTATTCTGAATTTATTAACTCATCTCTCCGTCAATAGTCTCTTCTTCGATTACCATTGAGAACCACAAATCGTGCCATCATTTCACCAATGTATCGCATGCTTCAATCACCTAAGTCCTGTAGTACTAATGATGACTTGTTTTGCCTTTGTGGCGCTTGAAAATTGCTTGAGGGTTGTAAATTGTAAATTGATGAATATTTTTCCGGTATATTTACTACTACTGTTGTTATACTATATGTTCATCGAACTCAAACTCTGGTCCTTCTTTCCTTTTTTATGTGTAAACTGATTTGACTTTTCATTTACATTTTTATATTGCTATTCAATTTTATATTGTATGTATAAGAATTCCTTGTGTGATTTTCAGTTTTTGTACTCGTCAATCAGTAAACATTGGTACTGGATGGTAATTCATCTATTTCAGCCACCACGTCATTTTCCTCGTCTGAATATTCTTCACCTGAAATATCTTTCTTGTCTTGCTCCATTAATTTGTTTTCACCGACGTCTTCTATATCTGAATATTCATTTTCTCCTGCGTTATGTGACATACACTCATCGACAGAAGTGCTATTATTATTCACCTCATCAATAACTACTACAATAACAATAAGGAATATTGCAATATAAATACATACAGCATATATTAAACTAATCATTTTTTCATTTCTTCAGTTACAACATTGTATGCGTTATGAGTTTTTAGAATGGTACTGAAATGACAGATTTTCTACAGCCGTAGAACCATTAGTTTTTATTGTCTTGAACTTAAAAAACATATTGAACCGAAGGTTGAATCTATCAATTGGAAGGATTGAGAAAAAAATTGGAATTCGCTAGACTAAATTAAGCTCAAACCTTTTTCCGAAAAAAATATCTTTCATTGAAGTAGTCGTCGACTTGTCAAACTGCCCCCGTATAAGATAATATAGAACCATATTGTTTTATATTTTCTTATGGTTTTTGGGTGCCCTTACATAGATAGGCTGAACTCTACAGAGTGTTTTAGGTATGCGCTTCATTTATTTCTACAAGAGATTCCCCATCAAAAAAGTGAGAGAAATATCCATAAACATATGTTGAGCGTCCTCCGTTCTCAAGATACCGGGTATTGAAGTTCAAATCATTATTTTTCACGTTTCTGTTGTTAATTCTTGTAGTTTTCTTGGCATCTAGCTCCAATTCGCAGAAAGGAATTTTTTTTACTCATCAATTCACAAGTTATGTTCGATAGTTGCTAAAATATACAGGGCGATTTTCTTCAGGGTCATACTACATTTAACTCCATCACAATCATAGTGTATTGAAACTTTTTGTCTCCAAATTTTTTTTTTAATTGCGGCATTTTTTTTTCAATAAACGTGATGGTCGATAATCTGTAATTCGAAATAGGAAAATAACCTTCTGAAGTTGTTTTCTAATCATTTTGAGTTTAAATATCAGGGTGGTGATTTAATTCAGTGAAAATTCATATGATCTGAAACTCTTTAGGGTATCATATTACGGGTACTTTCAAGTAAAACCTAATCCTGCTGGTTAGTCTATAGGAGACTGGTGAGACATAATAGAAGTTGAATGAAGAAAAGTTAGAATGGATTACACCCTTTAAGAATTGGTTGATATTCATTTACTCTATGGCCGATCAGGGGTACTGCAGCTGAATTCCAAAGACTCTTTCTTACGACTTTTTCCATCAGTATTATTCCTTCCATTGACCGTTACGTGAAACTAGACAGTTTTGACCAGCCAAGGATTTTGGATCTGATCGGTTTGTCAGTACACCGATAAATTATTAATTTATTATATTGTTAATATAATAGATCCCTTTAGATAAAACCAGGATATCCCTACAGGTTGGCGTATCACATTTGACTGGTTGGAGAGTTTTGAATGTTATACCCCTAAGATATTCAGAGGATTCAAGCCATCAAAGCTCAAGATTTACCCAGAAGAATCGAATTTTGCTAATGGCTAATTTTGTAGGAATATTTTGTTTACAGACGGAGCTGGTTTTACCCGCAAGAGTACAGGGTGTTACATAATAGTATATCACAACTTGAGGGGGTAAATCTACGTGCAATTTTAAGAAAAAAAGTTCATTTGAACATAGGTCTGCAGAAGCTTCGTTATGGAGCTACAGGGTGTTGACATTCATTACACGTCCTAAATTTTAACTAGAATCTACAAGGTGTTTTCTTTTCCGCAGCCATGTCTGCTATTGCCCTTTCAAACTTTTTTGCAGTACGCCACTAATCAGCGTACAATCAATTTTCGTCACACTCGTTCAATTTACACACTTTTTTGACACCTGTAATTTTTTCATATCTCCGACCGTTCTCGAGCAAAAAATCACTAAACGATTGTATGCATTCGCTGAATTGAAAGCACTTCTAATTAGAAAAAATTACTAGTAGGCTTTGATTTTTTCCATTTATTTATTTATTTTGACGGTTGCTAAAGTTGAATCAGTGTCTGCTCGAATTTTCTATTAAATTAATGATTAGTTTCCAGACTTTTGAATTTATTGCTGTAAGAAAAAATTGGCTAATTTTACTAACGCCGAATTGGCTGATATCCATTACATGTACGGTCTGGCTGACGGAAATACAACAGAAGCTAGGCGATTATATCAGGTGCGGTTTCCAAATTGAGTAACACCAGAAAGTTGAACATTTTCAAATATCCACAGAAGGTTGAGGGAAACTGGTACTTTTACTGTGAATCATCATTTAAAAAGTGCAACTCAAACTATGAGAACTCCAGATATTGAGGAAGCAGTTTTGAATTGTATTGATTTGAATCTTCATGTGAGTACAAGAGAAATCGGAAATCAGTTGAATATTTCACATGTTCTAGTTTGGAGGATTCTCCACGACTTTTTATTGTACCCGTTTCATATTCAACGCGTCCAAACTCTACTTCCTCGAGATTTTCCTTCAAGACTGAATTTCTGCCGCTGGTTCAAAGATAAAATTTGAGAAAATGCTCATTTTGATTTTTCACAACAATCATTATTGGGTTGAGGAAAACCCCAATTTTATTGAAGAATCTCATCATCGAGAACAATTCTCACTAAATGTCTGGGTCGGAATAATTGGAAATTATTTGATTGGGCCATTTTTTTGCCTAACAGTCTAAAAAGTTCCGCTTATCGGCAATTTCTTGAGGAGGAGTTATCCTTATTGCTCGAGGATATGCCACTTTTGGTGAGAAACATAATGTGGTTCATCCATGACGGGACACTAGCACATTTCAGTAGAGAAGCTAGGGATTTCTTGAACCTATGGATAGGTTGGGGAAGGCCAGAAACATGGCCTCTTAGGTCCCCAGACTTAAATAGTTTCTTATGAGGATATCTCAAATGTTTGTTTTATACCACTACAGTGAACACTGTAGAAGAATTGAGAAATCATATAATAACCTCTTGTGACACGATAAGAATTACCACAGGGATATTTCAAATAGTGCGTGATAATATGCGAAGAAGGACAGAGGCCTGTATTCTTGCAGGTGAAGAACACAGCAATTTATTTAGGTTTTAATTGTTCTTTTTTTAGTTTGATATTGAATAAGTAAAAGTTGAGTATCAGAAGACGAGTTATCAAGATAATTTTGGGCATACCTATCGAGTATTTCTATTATTTTTTTTATTTAGCGAATAACATACAATTCAAATAATTCAAATTCAATAATTTTTCACTCTAAAATGGTTAGAGATACGAAAAAATTACAACTGTCAAAAAAGTTTCTAAATTGAACGAAGATGACAGAAATTGATTGTACGCTGATCAGTGGCGTACTGCAAAGTGTTTGAAAAGGCAAAAGGAGAATTTCAGTAGAAATCTAGGATGTGTAATGATGAAAGCTGTAAAAAATACCTTGCTTTCCAAATTTGGGCTGAATATCTCAAAAACTGCAGGAGTTTTGAAGAAAAAAACATTTTTTTCCGGAAATTTCAACACTCTGTATCTCCGTAACGAAACTTTTGCGGACCTATGTTTATATGAATTTATTCTTAAAATTGCATGTAGATTTACCCCCTCAAGTTGTGACATACTATTATGTAACACCCCGTATAATGAATTTCTACAATCATCATTTGAGAACTGAAAAACATCATCATGAGATAATTGATCGTAGCCACCATGAAATGTTGGGGCCAGTAATTGTAACAAAAAGATTTAATTATCTAGCAAACCTTAGCTCCTTGCAGATCACTCCGCGCTGATTTTTTCGAAAATGTCATTGTGGGAATATAAGAAAATATAGTTTATGCATGATGGTACTCCTCCGGAGTTTTGACTAATAGTGATTAATCATCTATATCAAGCATAATTCAATAAACGCATTGGTAGAGGCGGTCCTGTAGATTGGCCTTTATTATCACCCGATCTAAATCTCCTAGACTACTTCGTCTCAAGGCGACTTAAAAGCCTAGTATACTCGAGCCTGTTGCTATCATACAGGAATTGCATGCACGCGTTTTGGATGGATATGGAAAATATGCCAGGTCATTCGATCGGGTATAGGCTTCAATGAATTGATGTTTTGTTCCTTTATTGCTTCAATTATCTTTGAATTCCAAATATCGTCATACATCAGTTTTCTTCCATTTTATTATAGTCATATATAATTTTTCATAGCACACTCCTGTCTGAAATAAGAATGCGCTGAAATTCTCTGATTTTTACTATATTGTTTCAATTTGCACTGAATAAAATAAACACATATTCGAACTCAACATGAAGTGAAAAGTACATAGTTACGATGAAAAATTGAGATAACTGTTTCAATCCCGCATTGAATTACAGATTATTTACTCTCACTTCAGTCAAATCAATCAAAACGAGCGTGCCTTTTCATGTAAATCAATTTTTACCCGATAATGGTTGCGGTTTCGCAAAAGATACAAAAGAAATTTACAACTGCAATATATTCTCAATAAATATGCTCGAAAATACTAGTGGCGCACTAGGCTATGGGGACAAAGATAGCATGACCCTGGAAAAGAAATTACCCTTCCTATTTTCACAAATACATGTAATGAATTTGAGAGTGAAAGAATTAATTTTCTGCAAATTGTAGATAGATCCTTTGAAAACTATAAGAGTTAACAACAGAAACGTAAAAAACTTCAACATTCTGTATCTCGAGAAAGTAGGTCTTTTAGACATATGTTCATGGGCAATTTTTCATGTTTCTTGATGTGGAATAGGATTAATGACGGTATACCTTAAACACATTGTATTCATATTTTGAATTTTTTACTAATGAATGTGAATCATGTTTGCTGTCCGCATCCACCTAACGAAATTGTCAATAATATATTTGATTCATACGATATTTTATTACAATTTTTTCTTTACATTCGATTTTTGACATTTGACAAATGAAGAAGCAAAGGTGCTAAATTGAGAACTCTTTGTTTGCGAAGCCAAATTCAAAATTAATCATTATCAATTACTTTCATTTCACTGAAATTTGTGCCAATTATGGAAAAAATTCTATTCTCATTATATAACTAGTTTTCATGTTGAAATGAGTTTTGCAACAACCATTCATAGAAAAAAACGCGATATAAAAGAATTTCCCTCGAGCTATACACGAAATATCATACCAATTAATGAACTAACAATGTTCTGTAGAATGTTTTCAAATGAATGCGCTAAAACCGGACAACTACGGCAATCATTTGGAGAATAAATTCCATAAATAATCTCTAACAAAGCAATAATAATTCGAAACTAAAAATCATAGTTGTTTCAAAAGTAATTTCAGAAATAAGCGAACTGCTATCAAAAGTATTTTATGTTTAGTCGATAGCAATCCTCATTTCGAATGAGAAATCTTGTTACTAGATGGAAAATACATGATGGTATCCATATTCAACTTAAATAAAATAAATCACAGATTTCGTCTCATTATTGATGATTTACATATAACGCCCTTTCACTGTTCAGAATGACCCAAATGCGTTCGGGAGCTACTTCTCGGAAACCGTTAGAGTTGGAGAAATATGATGAAATTTTCGATCTCACATCTCAGAAAATTGCGGAGGGAAAGATTGTGTTCGGTTATCTTCAAACGTTTCCTGAATTCATCAAAAAGTTTTACTTTTGCCTATATTCAAAAACTTTCGTAAGTTGCCGTTTAGTTTCAAAAAGAAGACAACAAATTTGGTTGCTGTGCTACAATATGTTAAGGTGCCGCAAAAAGCTTTAGATATTTAAAAACCTTAAAATTTGTTATTTTATTTTATGGTTTCTTCATCAATCATAATCTTACAAAGCTTTGCCCTAAATATGTTTATAGATAATCCGAATGAAAGAAAAACGTATTAAATAAAAAACATAATAGTTAATGTCAAAAACTGTATACTTTCGATGATTTATAAAATTGCTCCAACTATTTCTGTTATTAAAAATAGTAATTAATAAGTTTCAATCAATTTCAAGCGCTTGAAAGCAATATCGAGGAAAGTATCAAAAGAGAGTAAAAAAGGCTCATGGAAAAAATATACGAACTCATTGAAAACAGACACACTTCAACTGAACTATGTAACCATATCAAACGAATACTGGGACAAAACACGGCTCACAAGATTCCAGCTCTCAAGTTATAACAGACAGTGAAGAGATGGCTGACACACTCGCCCAATATTTTCAAGCAGAAACTAAAAATATTAATACACAAAATCCACCTACCAACCTTTCGAGCAGAAACTTATTAGAACAACTCAATAACAATACCATCAACAATCTTTACAATAGAAAAACTTACATATGCTTTATCTACTCAGCAGCTGGTCCAGACCAAATTCCCTTCATATTTCTAAAAAATCTACATAAAGATACTTTTAAAATTCTCGAGATTTATAATCAGATTTGGACAAGTCAAAATATTCTTATCTCTGGCGAAAATCAATCATGATTCCAATAAAAAAGGATACTGAAAAATTATTCGAAAGAAAGGTCAACAAACGCCTCCTATGGTACCTAGAAAGCCAAAACATTTCAACATCTGCTCAGTCTGTCTTTAGACCAACCTGCTGCACCATAGACAATTTAGTAATACTTCAAACTGAAATTGCCGACGCTATAGCTAATAAATAAGGCGTGAAGAAATTAACGTCACTAGAAATGTTTATGGAACTTTCTCTCAGATAGGTCAATCGAAGTACGGATTAGTGGAGTGATTTTACTTTCTATCTCACAGTATCCATCTAAGGTATAAACGATATCTGTGCTATACGAGCACCCATAAAATACACACTCTACGCAGAAGACTTAATCATCTTCTGTCAAGGGAAAAATACGACAAGTACTTGTATTCTTCTTCAAAATGCAGTGGCAGTTTTCCCAATGGTCAACTCAAACTGGTTTCAATTTCTCACCAACTAAGTCCAAAGTCATGAAGTTCAGCAGAAGACACAGCAGTCTAGGAACCACGTATTACACTAAATGGCATCCCTCTGGATGCTGTAGATCACTACAAATTTCTATGAGTAACTTTTGACTCCAAACTCACCTGGAAACTCCACATTCAGGAAATCAAAAAGATCTGTTTGAATAGACTAGATATCCTGAAAAGTCGATCACATCACCACTGGGGCGCTGAAGAGGAATTACTTCTCAGAATATATAAAGCTATAATATTTCCCAAAATCAATCATGGAAGCTTAGTTGACTTGTCTGCTTCAAAGTCAAATTTAAACGTAGTTCACAAAATAGCTCTTCGCATTTGTTTTGGTGCCTTCCGATCCAGTTCTTCTGAAAGTCTTCACTGTGAGTCTCACGAACCTTCTCTCCAACTTCGAAGACAACAATATCTGAAATTATACGCAGCCAGAATGTCAGCAAATCTCACGAGCCCAATATTCAAATTGATGATCAACATCCAAGAAGCTCCCAATACACAGAGAGGTCCTTTATCAATTCCTCGTATTTTGAAAACGTTTTTAGGAAATTTAAATCTCTCGTTCGCCACACTAATCTCCACTTCAATTAACCCACCGTGGATCAGAACAACACCATGTATGAACACGACCTTAAGAAACTTTAGTAAAAATGAAACACCAAATATACTTCTCAAACAGTCATTCCTGATGATCCTTATTAGGCATAAATTTGATCATATCCTTTATACTCATGCATCGAAAGGATAAGAAAGTGTTGGTTGTTACGTAGTTAACACAGAAGAAATAATAGCGAAATATCGTTAATAGTTCTAACCAGCATTTACACTAGTGAATTATTTACAACCTTCAAAGCCCTTGAGTCATTGACTATAAACCAGAAAAAAGTCGCGATCTGCACTAAGACCTTGTCCTCTACATGTTCAATCAGTGATATCTATTCTAATCATCGAATAGTACAAAACATACACGAGAAATGTCACCATATCGCCTCTAACGGAGTACCCTTCATCATTTTCTGGGTTCCATCACATATCGGAATTCTTGGCAATTAACTAGCAGATCGAGCAGCTAGAGGAACCACATATTAAGATATCACAGAAGAGATTCAACTACCCAACGATCTTAAATCAACCATAAAGACTCAAACCCTTGCGGTGTGACAAAAACCTGTGGAACACTCCGAATACTGAGCTTCGTACTGTACGTCCAATTATAAGTTCTAACTTCCCCCGATGAGTAGAAAGAATACAACCATAATAAGAAGAATAAGAGTAAGCTACACACGTCTCACTCACGGTATCAGACAATCCACTAGAATGTGAACACTGTAACAATCCGCTACCAATAGAACACATTCTCACGGAATGCACTATCTTTAGAGATGTTACGTTACACCACAATCTCAGCAGGAACTTAGGAGATTTACTAAGTTCAGAAGATCAAAAGTCGGTTTTCATACTACTCACGTCGCTCTATTCTTAATGGTTCCGAATTTCTAGTGGAAAATACCTAGGAAATTTTTGCAAAATTTCCCCATTCGCTAATAACAATAACTTTTGGCGATGCAAAATTTTTATTCATACTTATAATCTTCTGTGATCATACAAGTATCAGTGTGACACGTCAAAACTCCATTATTGTTAATTATCGACATTGCGAATTAGTGAATTCAGTTTTGAGTATGAATCAATAAACTCAAAGTGAAAAAGTCCATATGCTTCTTGTTTATATAGAGTGCAGGCAAAATAGGGTTCAAGCTGAACAATTATGCAGAGAGCGCTATCCGGAAAGACTTTATCCGAATAGCACCTATTTCTCTAAAGTTGAACGAAAATTTCGTTAGGTGCAACCTGCTGAAGAGGAGGATTTCGTTATCGACGAATATACCGAAATAGACGTATAGTCATTTTAGGAAATTAATCCATCCACATTCATAGGGGAAACTGCCGAGGAACTTGAAATTAGCCACTAAAGCACATGAAGACTTTTGAAAATACTAAGTACCGCTCATTTAAATATCAACTACACCAACACCTGTATGTTAACGATAGTGATAGGCGACTCCAGTACTGTGAAGAGTACCTTAGGAAAATAAAGGGTGATCTACAATATCCCACAAAGCTTAAATTCAGTGATGAATCACGTTTCACGAACAATGGGATGTTCAATAGGCAAAAGACCAGGTACTGGTCTCAACAAAATGAGCACACATATCAAAATGGAAACTTCCAAGAACGTTTTGGGTTCAAGGTCTTAGATTCTCTAAGGAAAAATGACTTTGCACAGGAAAGTGTACAGGAAGGTCATGATGCACCAGAACTTGTTGACGAGACTCCCGAATTATCTATTCCTAATATTTCCACGACAATTCACACTGCTGAAACAACAATCGACGAGTAAGAATTAATGTAATAGATTATTTATTATGGATCACAATTTTTACTGGTTTAAAAAATAGTATATTGCACTAGAAAGGTAGAAAGTTGAGAACCCTGAACTGCGCGTCATAACCCCCGAGGCGAAGCTAATAGAATTTCACTTTTGTGACGCATACTGTAGATATAGATACGTTTTCTCTTCTATACTATAATATCAACAAATAAATACAAGATTGTAAAGTATCATAACCATTCCAACTTATAGAAACACAAGATGACGAGGAAATTGAGTGGAGAAGAAGAATCCAGTGACGAAGATTGAAGTTTTTATTACATTTAATTATGTCAATAATAAAAAAAGACGAAAAAAATTATTTTTCAATCATCAAATTAAGAAAACCCCCTCATATAATTGTCAGATTATCATTGTGGATGATTAGGACATCATCCTGTATAAAATCTGTATAAAATCTGACGCGCTCGAGTATTTCAAGGTCACGTTGTTTTTTTTCATTTTCAAAAATAAGTCATGACTTTTTGCTGCGTCCAAATCGTTAGTAATTTGAATAGGACGCTTTTTTGAGTTTATTAATTTAATTAACTCGAAAATATCTGAAACGCTCGAATAACTTTTTGTTTTTATCTACCCTCTACCCCTTAATTAATCGTCAGATTAATATTTCTTTTATTATCATAAAGATATTGCGCGTATACACTTTGAATGTCTGACAGGCTCGAATATTTCCATATGACTGTTTTTTTGTTACATTTTCAAAAAATTGTATGCCCTCTCCTCCCCACTAAAATGAGAAATTTTACATACACTTTTTTGACGTGATAACGTCTTATAATTCGATGGAGCCGAATGCACGCACGAAAAAACATGACTCATGCGGCGTTACCTCGCTCTGAGGCGTTCCATTTAAGGCTTGAAGTACAAGCGAGAGCGCGGAACGAGAAATAAAGAGGCAAAATCGGCCTCCGCGTTCGGCAGATCTCGACATCTGTATCTCTTGTACTTAAGTGAGCGATGCGTCCGCGTGGACAGCTGCTATACAATAATACATTCACTTGTTTTCGTCAAGTATGAAGTGCAGTAAAAAGTGAATGTGGTGTCAATTGTTTATAGCCACGATAATTGCAGCGATAAAGGTAATGATTCTTTCGATATTAAATATATGTTCGTGCATTCATCATTAAAATAAATAGCATCGGTCCGCTAGTGCAGCGATTGTAGGTTATGCTATATATATTATTTGATTTTGACTGAAACGTAGATGCGTGACAATTGTGATCCAATTTCAATTGAAAATTTTGAATGTGCAACCCGGCAGAATAATCGATCAGATTCTAAAACAAACGCAACAGGTGAAGTGGCAATTTATAGAAACTTATCATCGACATCCACGGCCAAATTCTCAACGGTGAACTGTCGGCTACAACCCGCCATATTTTTGCTTGGCAGAAGTTACATGCTTCACCGCTGATACCACGTTTGATATGGTTCTTGACGCAGTCTATATTAATCCTGGAGCAAGTATATCTAACATCAGTGTTCTGCTGCATCAAGTACTATTTCCGTTTATTTACAACAGCCAGTATGTACATTCCATCATGGAAGTTGATACCGAAGTACCAATTCTTCTTTGTGGCGACTTCAACACAAACGATAAATGACGAAACATTTCTCAAATTCACGAAAGATATGTTCAATCTTGATTGTGCATCAGACGTTAATAAGTCAACAACACAAGAGGCACCACCGTCGATTTGATTTTTTCAAGAAACATTACAATCGAAACAATCAGAATAACACAAATTGTAAGAAGTTAAATATTACACATGTTTAAAAGTTGTGAAACAATTGCTCAAAGCACATTCATACTTGTAAAAACTATGTACATTATAAAAAATCAATAAAATTGACATAATTTTAATTATGCTCACAAATAAATGCAACCTGATCAATTCAATTGTGATTTCCATTTACCTTCTTCTCTATATCCATACAAAATATCTATCAAACAAATAAAATTAAAATTTTCTTTTGAAAAATTCAACCATTCCATCAGTATTTTCTCAGACGTTGTCACGTTTAACTATCGTCAGTAAACCGACTTTACAAATAACCGATTTTTTCTTTTAAGGGCCTAATTTTGACTATCCAATAGGTCCCAATAACTCTTGAGTAACTGTATATTTAGCATTCCGGGCTCCCCTACTATAAAGAACTTATACTATATTTGAAATCAATGAAGTAGTGATAGATTATAGAAATCAAAAAATTTCAACAGCGATATCGTTTTTTTCAAAGACCATGATTTCAGTAATGGGAGAAATTCGATTATTTCAAATTTTTTTTTGAAGTACCTACTTCATTATTGAAAATTTGATTCTTTTCAGGGCAAGAAAGATGTCAACTATGGTGAATTCGAGATTCTATGGAAGCAGTTTTTCATGTCCGAAGATCAACAGGAACCAGGAAACTATATCTTTGGAAAAACCAAATTTTAACGCTATTGAATTTTGTACTTACGGTTGATCGGTAACACAATGGAGAATTTTCCTATATACCTATATCCTTATCTCCTCGCTAAGCGATAATGTGAAAAAACGATTGTGTTAGATGGGGGATGATTTACTATTCGTATTAGTCGTTATTGGCATATCTGAGACTTTATATAAGCCCTAATATAGATAGGCTAGAAATACTTTATATACACAACTTTCAACATATTTGAAAAATATATTTATACCTTTCCTCAGCAATATTCGGAGATTGCTTCTATGAGTTCAATCAATTCAATCAAAAAGCTTGTTTTGGCAAAGTTAATAGTACATGCTTTTATCCAGATTGTTTTCGAAATTCGAGTCTCATTCTTTAATGAATTAGCTATGTAGCCATGTTAATTCATTGTGGAAGTAAATCCTAATCATAATATTTTTCCAATATTTTTCTTATTTTTCACCCATTCTGTAGTGTGTATTATTGTTAGTTTCTATAAATTAACCCAAGTTCGTTCCACGATATCTTTGTGAAAATATTCTCACAAGATAGTAGCTTTATTCCTTAAAATCTACAATATTGTATTATAAACGAAGAATAATTCTATATGATATAATTGTATGGTTGCTTCAAGTTTAAACAAAATGAATATCTGAAAGCAGTTTTAAACTATAAATATAGCAGAAAACTTTTTATGTTAGAAGAAACTGAAACACAAAATGGTTTGAATTGAAGTCGAGAGCAATGTATGTGTTATTATGAAGAAGAATATTTCAAGCAAATCATGAAATATTCATGAAATCAAATAACGTCCAAATGGCAGTGAAAAAATTCGGAGTCAATAACTTTTACCGTTTATGATTACAAATGACATAGAATTTGATAACCGACACTCAAATAATTCAAATAGTAATTCTGCTTTTTCAAAAAACACTTGTCGTAAAAGATCCCAGAACTCCTATAGACGTTATTTTCTCGAGAACAAAATATAGTGATTAAGAAGTGTTATTATGTGCTTGGCCGACTGCCAATCTTTTGGTACCAGATGTTGAAGATACGTAAGACCATAACAAAGTTTTCTTAAAGTTTCTAATTTGATTAGATTATGTTCAGGAGAATATTCTTGAAAACTAATGATCAATACTGGCAGGCTGTTTTGAAATAGGGTAACTTTAAAGCTTCAAGTTTCCAGAAAATGATTTAGGTTTCACTTAGAATCTCAGTCAAATTTTGTTATACATGATGATCAAGAAATAATTTCAATACCATCTATAATCAGTTAGTCTAACTATAGGATCAAGTATCCCCATCAGACTAAATTTGAGTATTTTTATGAATATAAGCTAGAGTGTGATTAGTTAGATGGATTATAAGATAGCTCAACAGAAGTTATGTTATTAATGGTTAAATATAAGTCTTCAATCATAATTAGATAATATTTCAACGTCCAATCTATCGGGCACGATAAAATATCAACGAACTACGATAAATATCTTATTAGTACCAATATAATGGTATGAACGAACGTCCCTAATTATTGGTTATTCAGAGAAATCAACTTTTGAAATAATTACCCTTGAGAATTTCATAAAATAATAATTTATTGTCATTTTGTTCATCTTATTCGTTTGAAAACTTTGTTGAAAACTAATATACCTGTTTCAATTTATTAGGTATTTAGACGCAGTCGAAGGACCAAAAAACGATTGTTATGATTTTTTTCTGATAACGTTTTCAATTGTACAAAAACTCAAAAACAAGAAGTCTTGGCTCATTTAACAGCAACATCTAAGAACAAAAATATTGCTCTTGTGTGGGCCTGTAAATAATCTCTTGAAGGTCCTCCAAAGAACCGGTAACCGTAGTTCCTCTGGCTTAGTTAATCGTAAATCAAGGAAAAAAGGATTCGTTTTATGGATAGACGAATCTGAGTATCGTAATTCGTATTTCTTGGTAAACTTGCTACGTGAAACTGTTTAAAAATACTGAGATATCATCATCCGGAATTTTATTCCTTAGATCTGACAAATGTATCAATTAAGATTGTGCTTAAGTTCCAACCTAATCGGTTAGCCCATTTCTTTTCCATAAATTTTGGTTGGAAGATTTAATGAATATACTTTTAAGAAAAATAATATTTGAATCGTCTTGATATGAAATTATTTTATCTAGTTGCACAAGGTGCAGCAGCAGCAATTTCTTTTGCTTCAAACTGTTGTTATTCGCGAGCAATTCTTTCCTCTCCTAACATCCAAGAAATATATGTCAAAGCGAATTAACTCATCTATGTACATTCCAAAAATGCAAAAAATTAAAAATTGATTCATTGTAATCATCAAATAAGTAGAATCACTTGAAAAGTTGTCTTATACGAAGTGTTCCAATTTGAGACGCCTTCCATAAAACTTGAAATACTTTTCTCGGATACTCCGAAAAGTCAGGTTAGATTTCATTGTTTATCCAATGCGATCATTCGAATTCAGTTCATAATGTGCAGGATGATAGTTTGCTATGTTTCATGGGCTCTTCATTCTTTTAGAACTTCTTTACAATACGCGAGTTTTTGTTGCTAGGAGCTTTTTTGTTTCCTGAACAATTATGAAGTGTTTAGTTTCAACGTAAAATTTCAAAGTATGATGTATTTTTTGGTAGAACTTATAAATTAAGCACTCAAAAATAAATCATCTATGCATTTCTTTCTAAAAACTTAATTTATATGTTGTTCAAAAATACTGTCTATAAAATAATACTTCCACTCAGATCTTGGCGTTCTGTCAAAGTTTTACCACAGGAAAAAAAAATCAAATTAGAAAAGAAGAATCTGTTTATCATAAGAAGAAACGGTCAGTGGTGTACTGGAGAAAAAAGCATAATACCAGAAAATAATTTCTCCTGTACACTAACAGATAAATTCGGAATACCTTATCCGTTATAGATTATAAAAAGAAACTTACGTTTTGATTTTTGAAGCGTTATCTTGAAAATTGAAAAAGTTTTTGATAAAGAAAGATTTTTATTTTGTTACTTCAGTACACACTAATTTGGAAACGATGCATCAACGGATGTTAATATATATTCGTCAAATCTTCTATTTTTACAAGTAATATTGTAAATTTAATCGGGAGCATCCTATATATTAATATTATTACCCTATTGCAGATAAAGAAATTAGTTGAATTAGTGAGGAGAAAATCTAAATGTTCAGTAAAAAATTAATGGTGCAGGGATTTATTGAATTTCCGAAATTTATTTGTTTGTTTCCTATATATTTCAGAAAATTGTAATCTACCCTTTGGAAAGTATTGAAATCAACAAACAAACAAAAATTGAAATTTACAAATTGGTTGATAAGAACTTAATTCTACTCAATTGCAATATTTGCTGATTTTTAAATAAGCAACTTTGTTAGGATTTTTCTCATATTAATCTTACCTTCTTTCTTTTGAAGAATAATATAATAATATTAATATGAGAGACACCTTTTTTCAAACATTATTGTTTATGTTGTTGCCACTATGTGGTGGAAAGCTTCTTAATAAAGTGGTATTTGAACAGTATTGTCATATCAAGTTCAAAACAATTATTCCTCAGTGGGTATAAAGTAACATTTGATTATCAAGCCAATGATATTTAAATTATCAATATCACTATTCTCTTTCTTCTATGAAAGCAACTGAAATAATTGCTTTTCTAATAACGACAAATTTGTATAAATGATAATTTATGTTGTACAATACCTTTCTCATTTTTATCCAGCAGTTGGTTCCCATCTTACCATTTGGAATGATATTTATTATCGTCACAAGTACATACACTATTTTCTGGTCTGCAAACATCTATCTGCCCCATATTATCTCGAACATTATTATGGCAGATATGAACTGCTAATGATTAGGATATAATCGATTTTGATCAATTTCAAACATGATTGCTAAGGGCCTTGACTGAAATTAATAAAGAGGTGGTTGTTGTCAATTTTTAGTAAAATCTCCTTAGTAGCCAAATGTACTATAAAAAATCAACGAGGACTCGAAAAACATATACTTCTTTATCATATTAGGACGACCAAACCTGATCTGGTCCAGTGTTGTTGAACATTAATGTAGGTGAAAGAGATTTTTTATAATTCTCCGTCGTGGGGGCAAAATATTGATCGAAAATGTCGACTCTTGTTACTTCTAGTTGTGTTAACATTTCTACATAGATTATACCATAATTTACCCTCGAATCATTATTAAATAGTAATTGAAGACATTTACTTCAACATTAACAATATAACTTAAATAAATGTAAGTATTAAAACAATCTACCTATTCATACTCATAACGTCTTCTTAATTGTGTCTGGGGAATGTTTGACCTTTACGATAGCTCTGGCTGCTTACAGAGGGTATTTAAATAGTTCTTCTAGTAGTATATATAAAAACCGCGACTGAGAAGTGCAATTAGATTATTTATTGGCAGCATTGTAGTGTCTGGCGAAATTTGCCTAAAAGAAGAAGAGTCTGGCTTTATTGCTTATAAATTTTCAACAATTACTCAAACTCACTTCGAAATTAGTTTTTGAACTTCAAGAAAAATTATTTTAAGAGAACATATACTTGCATATCCGCTACCAGTTATGCATATATTAAAGCACATACTAACCTTCTTCATCTAACACATTTTCTTCAGAAAAATTACGTCTGGGGTTTGAGATCATGCTATGTTATATACATTTGAAAAAATTTGAAAAAATATATATGTATACTTTTTTGCGATGTTTTAACATATGTTTAGTAACCTAGAATATGTACCTAGATAATGCGAACAATAACCATTTTGTGAAAGCTCCTGTAAGTATTCTCATGAAATTTGTTAATATGTATCACTCATAGCAACTGACATCCCTTCATTTATTGTAAAACCTGTTTTAGTCGACGTTGAATTTATGTATTGTTGTTTTATGTTATTGAGTATATTGAATGTTATATTGATATATTGTATTTTATGTCATTATTGTGAATGCTGAGATACTGTGAACAAAGCAACGAGTGTAACGTGTTTAATTCATAAATAAACCAAAAAGTATTTAATGTAGTCTTTATTGAATCGTCAATCCTGTTTATGTAAAATAGGGTAGGGGAGAGTCTGGAACAGTGGCCATCTCTTTAGATGAATGGATGAAGCTCCAAAGTATTTTCTAAGGATGTGAAGCATAATGCATAATGGAACTTTTGGCATCATAAGAACCTGATAATCAATTTTGAAAAAAAAAATTGTTCAAAAAAAAGTAGTTTCAAAAAAGGTCTCAAGAAGGCCCCTGTACCCTTATACCAATGGTACAGTGGCCATATCTGAATGGAACACTGGTCACTTCTCAAACCAATAGGAAAAAGATCAGAAAAATTACATTTATTTAAAGAAAGTATGTTACAAATCCAGTTCACATTATACAGGGACAAATCTACGGGAAAAGCAAAAACATTAGCTGTTCTAGATGTAGATGTAGATGTAGAGCTGGAACTTTTGATATGAATACGAAATTGCTCCTTTGGCGTCTCAAAAACGTTATATTAAACTCCTCACTGCTTATCTTATATATTATGCGACCAATATAGTATTTAATTTTTTTTTTGGTCGAAACCTTGACTAACACAAACGAGTCTGTAGTTATCGTTGACAAATCATTCATCTGAAAATCATTTTTATTTGCCGACTCAGAAAAGATATTTATGTCATCCGAATCTGTCAACTGCTCGATATTGTCATCAGCCGAAGAACTGCTTTCAGAAAGCATCTTCTTCTTCTTTTGTGTTTTGCAAGGATTCAAGGTATCGTCTAGTTGCCTTTTAACAGTTGAATTTCTGTTCAGACTGGATTTCCTTGCTTCTTTCAATTTTTCCTCTTCTTCAAGATTTTCTAAAACTGGAGTGTTTGTCAGAATCTCTGATTTGTCTTATTCCCCTTAGTAGCTGTTACTCTTGGAAATGATTAATGTCGGCGGATAAAACTTGCATCTTCCTGTTACTTATTATATTTTCATCACGAGTACTCGTCGATGGCTTGTCAATCATAGCATCATTATTATTGTAGTAATTACTACATTATTATTGTCACAACAAAAAAATGTTAAAATTAGTTCATTATTCAATTCTCATTGCTATTTCACAAATAATAAGCTGAAAACTTTTTGTTCGAAAAATGTTCGTGAATTTTGAAAACAAAAAATTGGACATATTAGAATAATACCTTCACAATGGGTGTGATTCTGATGCAGCTTCATAGAATTATTCCGTTCTCTTTCCTGACAAGAGACAACCTCATACGTCGGTATTTCAAAGATTGTAACATAATCTCATGAACAATGGTTCTCTCAAGGAGAAAAAAATTACAATAAACGAAATAATGAAGTTACAATGCAAGTTTTGGGAACTGTTACTGCGAATCTCTCAGCTTCATGTGAGCAACTTGAAGTAGAGACTGCGATACCAAAATCTTCAGTTTCACGAATCCCTAGAAAAAAAATTTTCGAACTTATGAGGAAAGGAAAATTTCTACAGCCAGACTATGAGCCACGCCTAGCATTCTGCCGAAGGCATCTGGAAAAGTCAAGATTTTTTCATTTTTAAAAAAGAGCGCCCTTTACATATCAATACATCCATAACTTCTGCAACTTGAATTTAAAAGCTGGAATACCTTGTAACATTCAAAAAACACAACGTAGATATAAATCACCCTGTACAAGAGCGTTAAATGCAATGAAACTATTTTGCAATTGTTGATGTGATTCACAAATTACCGAAATTGTAAAGAAAATTTTGAAATGCCACGTAACAGAAGATCATTTTTCCTTCTCCGCACAATTCTCCCAGCCTGTATATAGGGAATTCCGAATAAAATGCGAAATAGAAGTTGGGGCGATTCCCTGTTAGAAGCAATGGTAGTTCATTGCACGGGGTGTTCCATTTTCGATGTTTAAGTAAGGCAGCTATCTAAAATATTGCAAATACACAAAAAGACTACTTTCCATCTCCGTCCTTGAATTTCGAAAAAAATTCATTGGTTAAAAAAAATCGCAACTAGGGCATCTGATTTTTTTTGACATAGATCAATAACTCCGTTATTATTAAAGTCAGGTGAAAATTATTATGACATTCTGGGTGCACATTTTAGAGCAGAGTGCAGGAAAATATTCAAAAGTTTGTTCTGTTGGATGGTAATATTATTATATAAACTTGTGTAAGCTATAGGAGAATTTGGATAAAATAGGAAGAGTAATTTTCACTCTCGAGATATAAAGTGTGTTCCAACGAAAATTGCCACCCTCTGTATCTTCAGATAGACTGGTTTTGGCGTCAGACATACGTCAATCCTCTATTGGAGGGAGTTCTGGGTTGAAAATTTATTATAAGGAAAGTGGGTCCAGTGACATATCTTTGGAAAAGTTTTTCAAATCTCGTTTTGAGAATAGTATCTTCATTAACATTCAATATCACACGGAAAGTCCAAACACAACGAAAGTTTGTATTGCAACGAAAATTAGCGATCCCCTCTATGTCAAGAAAGACTGATTGTAGTGGAAAAAGCTGAGACACGTCGATTTTTGATTACAGGGTGATGAGTTTCTGAGTCGGTTCGGAGCATGTGAAATCAACCCTCTACCCTCAACAGCTCCTGAACTGAAAATCATTATTGGGGAACTGGATCGAGTGACATACCTTTGGCAACGTCTTTTAATTTTCTATTCAAAAATTTCATTTTCGCAAAATAACTTCATCTGTCATCCATTCAATGATACAATTCTAATTTTCTACTATCATTCTCGATAGACGATTACTGTTATCAGAACACACGTTTTTAATTCTGAAGGAAATGTAATAATGAAAGATTTTGTATTTGTATTTGTATTTATTTGTACACTGTCATAGTTTTTTTTTCTATTTATGCGCGCCTCCCAGGAATAGCCGAACCTGCTACACCACATGAAAGGGCGCCTGGGAAGAATTGAGGTGTCTGTTTACTCGCTTCTTGAAGATGACCAAATTGTAGGATGTTGGGAAGATGTTGGACGGAAGAGAGTTCCACAGCTCACCGGCCCTGTAAACGAAGGAATTCTTTTAGAGAAGGGTTCGAGGAGTCGTTTAATGTACCACCATATGATGAGAACTCCTTGCCAGCCTAGTGTTGTGACAAAACATGAGTTTTCCCGGAACAAGGTCTTTCAGCTCCTTGGAGCATCTTCCGTGGAAATATGCGTGAAACAGAGAAAGGTCACAACTTGTCGTCGGAGACCCAGCGGTTGAAGATTGCGGGTGATCTCTGGGTGGTCGATGAGGCGCACAGCCCGTTTTTTCACACTATCCAGCATCCGCAACGAATGTTTGGGTGCAGATCCCCATACTTGGGTACAATATTCCAAAGCAGGTCGAATGTACGCCTTATATAGAAGCTACAGCTGAGATGACGTGAAGTATCGCTTGGCTCTAAAAAGAAAACTAAGTTTAGCTGATGCCGACTTAGCTATTGCTGATACATGCTCATGCCAGCAAAACCCGTTAACTTAACGTTGACCATTATACCGAGAAAATGCATCTAATCTTTGGATGCAATTTGTTGGCCTTCCATCATTAGAGGTGGTTCTCCAGTGGGCACCTTTGTAGAAACGAAGTTGCTTGCGTCTTGCTCGCGTTGAAGCTCACCAGAAAGACGAAACCAGTGTACAATCGTCTGCAAAACCAAAGATTTTGTTCTCTGTAGATGACAGAGGATCGTTTATCTGCAACAGAAATAAGGTTGACGTAAGAATGGGTCCCTGAGGTACTCCTGTTTGCAACTAGAAACAATCAGATTTATACCGTCGACGACAACTTTTATTGATCTATTTGAAAAAAAGCTACTTATCCAACACCGAAATTTTTCTTGCAGCCCATATACAGCAAGTTTATTCAACAAGGCTGAATGCCAAACCCTATCGAAGGCTTCAGAGATTTCGAGGGCTATTGCTCTTGATTCCCCATGCTTTTCCATCGTTCATGCACAAACATGAGTGACGTAGGCGAGCAGATCTCCTGTCGGTCTTTGCCTGCGAAAACCAGACTGACGGTCGGTAATAATTCCCTGCAACTCAAGATATTTGATGATTTCATCATTTATGACTCTCACCATCACTGTGGACATAATGGAAAGAAATGCAACAGGGTGGTAATTTTGGGGTCAGGACTTCTTTCCTTTCTTTGGGATCGGTTGAATTCTTGCTTTTTTCCAGTCTGGCTTTCATAAGAAATCTGAAACAGACGGTTAAGAATGGGTGCACACTTTCTCAGGACGATTGGCGGTATTTCGTCTAGACCAACTGCCTTCTTGCAGTTCAGCTGCTCGAGAGCCCGTCTCACAGTGCGGAATCTGAACTTGAGTTATGCCATGGAAGAATTTGTAGGTGGAATGTTCGCTGGTATTACTTTAGATTAATCTAGGACAGAATTATTTGAGAATAAGAGAGCAAAGAGATCTGCTTTCTCTTTCGGAGATGATGCTATACTTCCATATTCTCTAACAAGAGGCGGTAACGCAGATTTGCAGAAATTGGCACTGACAGTCTTCGCCATAGACCAAAATTGTCTAGTCCTGCTTGCCTGTTCAAGGAGTTTATAATTTATCCCTTCGTTGAAATTCGCCTTTGCTCTTGCAGTTGTCAGGTTGCATACGTTCCGTATTCGTACGAATACAGTACATTCATTTATAAGTATGATATTTCCAAAACGCTTACTTAAACATATACCTATAGCATAAGTGAACATCTGTATGTGCCTTGACAATATACAAAATTGATGAGAATATCAATGAATAAAAATCGGAACAAAACGGAGAGAGACAAACAAGACCAAAAACAAACGAAATCAGCCAAAACAATGCTGACATTGAGTAGGAAGTGTGCCAACCAGGAAAGTTATTAAAATATACAGAAGATAATTATCCTAGGATATTCAGAAATGTCTCTGTGTTCTCCACAATGAACAACTCACAGCTGTGTGCAAATCTTTTCAGTGTTTTTATAGTCCTGATATAAGAAGTTACTACATTATAAGCTTTAGGTGCAAGATAATTCAAAAGTCTTATTTAGGTTGTTTCGAATCGCTGGCACTTCAAGATGTTTCGCAACTTTAGTTCTGTTGTTATACTCATGATCTACGAAACTATGAAACGATTACTTTTTGTGAACATAACAATATGTATACAGAACATACAATGAACGAACATTAAGGCAATCTATGGAGTACAGAGCTGCAGTAGGATGATATTTGCTCCTCTTGAGATTAACTTTCAAAATATAATTTTGGGTTGTGTTCAGCTGCTGAATTGCATTCTCATGCACACCGCCCCAAACAATTACCGCGTATCTTATTAAGGATTCAACGGTAGCCTTAAAACACAAAGCAAGAGTTTCTTTCTAAGAATTTCACGAAGGATGTAGAATATGTGTAACAACTTTCATATATTTCCACTCAGTTTTGCTGTATGTTTGTCCTATGATAACTCCAAAGTAATTGACCGACTCCACTTCAGCTATTGATACACCTGTCCCAGGTAGGTCTAGAGTATCCCAATCTGATCGTTTTTCCTAGATCAATGAGAATGCCACAATTTTTTTTTTCCACATTGACTGTGAACTTGGAAGTTTGAAGCCGATATTTCCTGAATAGCAAACTATCTCACCTCGTCCCAATCAGCCCCATCGAACACAGCTGCGGTATCATCTGCAAGAGACTACTCGTCCATTCAAAATTCAAAAGCTTGATACCTGTCAACGAGTTGATGTATAGGTTGAACAGTGAAGGACCTTAGACTGTTCCTTAGGTATTCCTATTAAGAAACTAAGTGGGTCGCTTAGAACATCACCAATTATTGCTATCTGAACTCTGTCATGACGATAACTTGCGAACACATCCAGCACCACATCACGTATTCTGCAAGTCTGCAACACGTCCAAAAGCAACTCGTGGACAACCGTATCAATAGCCTTATCAAGGTCAAGAAATACAGGCAGGCATTTTTTGTTATTATTTAAATGTAGAGATATCGTCTTCACAAGCTCATATAAAGCATACATCTAGGCAAGGTGAGAAACCAAATTGATTAGGACTCAGTACAGAATTTTCAACAAGGTGTTCTTCAAGTCGTTTTCTTAAATATTTTTCGAATATTTTGACTATATTACTAATCACGTTTATCGGTCTGTTATTAGAAATCTCTACTTCATCACCGCGCTTATATCGGAGTTACAGTTGTTATTTTGAAATGAGAGTTGACAATATATTTCAGGGGAGGAAAGAGGATCCAATGATATTTTTTTATTATTTGCCTATCTATGCCATCTATACTCGGCGAACATTTGGGCTTGAGGGAGTGTATATGCTCAATGATTTCAACCTCACTCATTGGTGTTGCTACCGGGATGGGGTCACACACACAATGGAAACACTGATGGTTAACACGAACACTTTTTATAAACGTAAATTTAAAATGAAATAAAAAACACGTGATTCGTTGGTAAACAACGGCGGTTTGGCAATATGGTCGGTGGCGTGGGTACGGTAAAGCCGGCTCGTGGCAACGCGTGCTGCAGCCGGTTTTCTAAGACAGTGTGAATTCGAAGAGGTCGTTGAAGAGAAAGAGCCGGGAGTCTCCGAAATGCATGGATATTTAAGCCCTGTTGAAGGGCCTACTAGGCGATCTGTGGTTAAGGAAGCGTGGTTAACACGGTAACACGCTTATTTGGAGGGACCTAGAGCGATCTATGGTGAAATACCGTATTGAAAACGGTAACACGGCCCCTCTCTGAAGATCGCGGTTAGGCGCATCCATATTGCCATACCGGGTAATAAAACCATGTTGTATCTTTATTCAAGACATGTGCATACGTGCACATCATACCAAAAAAAAAAAGTTTTATCAAGTTATCCTACTTACATATAATACGACCCTGTGTGCAGTGCGTCTGTGGCCGTCTTACTATCTTACGCGCCATTTGGCATCAACGCGATGATGACAAGGGAAACCACAGAAAACCTTGTCTCACGTAAGCGAGTCGTATGGTCTAGCTACTCACATTATATTATATCAATATATAAGAGCGTGGTGCAAAGCTCTATTTAAAATATTTAAATCTAAGATATGTACAATAACAGTTCTGGGGGAGGTGGTTGAAACGCATCTACTTCGTATCTTTATTTATCAGTTACATGAACTTAAGAGATTAAAAGGTTGCCCGAAAAGGAAAAGGACAGTGCTGAAAGAAAAGCAAAAAAAAAAAAAAACCTGAGACACATGATGAGTTTTTCATGCGTTGGAGAGCTGCGACTGCAGGTAGGTTTCTAGATTCACTAGCGCACTGGTCGTTTAACAACACTACACTCACACACTCGTCTTTGGGCACCACTTGGTGTTGTCTTCGGTCCAAGAGCCGGATGCTTCATTCACAGCTGCTGCGGTGGTGGATTAATTCTGCGGTAGATGAATTAGACGAATACTATCCACGTGCGTCGTTGCTATTGTCTATTGTTCGCGTTGGTCCTACCACGTGCGTCGGATTCACCTCGTGTGCGTAAGTAGCGGAATTCTTCACTTGGATTCTCGTATTATAATATTTATCGGCTAACTCAGTGGGGATGGGTTCTTTTTCTCAACGGAGAGAACAATGCCCTAATGCACAAGTTGGGCTCCACTTGCTACCGGGATGGGGTCACACACACAATGGAAACACTGATGGTTAACTCAAACACTCTTTATAAACGTAAATTCAAAATGAAATAAAAAACACGTGATTCGTTGGTAAACAACGGCGGTTTGGCAATATGGTCGGTGGCGTGGGTACGGTAAAGCCGGCTCGTGGCAACGCGTGCTGCAGCCGGTTTTCTAAGACAGTGTGAATTCGAAGAGGTCGTTGAAGAGAAAGAGCCGGGAGTCTCCGAAATGCACGGATATTTAAACCCTCGGTCCAGGTAGGCCCAGAGTACGTTGCGTGCGTAGCCCTGTTGAAGGGCCTACTTGGCGATCTGTGATTAAGGAAGCGAGGTTAACACTGTAACACGCTTATTCGGAGGAGCCTAGAGTGATCTATGGTTATATACCGTAAAGGATACGGTAACAGTGTCAAAAACATGGAGGTCTTCAAAGAAGAATTCACACGAAACTTGCTTACGGCGTAGTTAATCTGCTTCATCATTTTCGTTCCAATACTATTGAAAAAAGAATTGCAATAGTTAGCCAAACGTTTATTATCCGGATATTGATATTCATCAATGTTTTGTAGGTAACGCACAATTGTTTTCATCACAACTATCTGGTAATAACACATCTGTTTCACATTTGTCTTTAATTCTCGCAATACTTTTAATCATAGTTATCGTTTGTTAAACGAACGTTGGGAATGGTTTACTAAACTGATGAGTGGGTCGAAATTGTTTCAGTTTATTACCGAAGTGTTAGTTGTGCCAGAGAAACGACAACGATTTTCAATGTGAACCATCGCGAAAAACAGATAAATTAGTAAACACCAAAAGGTTTTATATTTGATTAATACATTTTGAACTACGGGTTCGCTGTCTAACAAAAAACATGAACTTCAACATCGGCCATTATGGAATGAAGCAACTGAAATGAAAATTTTGGGCCACTTACAAATGGAAAAGTCTACTTCCATCAGAAAATTATCACGTGTGTCTAGTGGATCAACTTCAACAGTCTACAGGATCATGAAACATCACCAATTTCACCTTTATGAGGTGAAACTAATTCATAAAATAAACGAAGACGATTCTGATCGCTGCTTGCAATTTGGTAAGATTTCAAGTGAAATATCAACAACAATCCACATCTTCTGTATTGTACGCGTTTTTTTTTTGACCAGAACACCTTTACCATGATGAAGTGAAGAGGCATAACTGTCAATATTGGGATACTCAGAATCCCCATTGGTTCACAATGGCATACACACAGAGGACGTGAATGTTTGAGCTGGAATTTATGGAAACCATATTGTAGGACCTTTTTTCCTCATAGGTTTTTAGTTGTTGGAAGAAACAAAAAATACCAGGCTCACAGAAATTTTGGAAAAAGATAAATCTCTTTCAGAGAATGAGATACGTTTCCAGCAAGATGGTGCATCTGCACATTTCGATGTTCATCTGCGGCAATATTTGTATGCAGATTTCCCAGGTCGGTGAATGGGCAGAAGAGTAGCAGTTGAGTGTCATCTTAAATCGAGAGTTTATGCTACAAAGCCAGAAAACTTGGAAGAGCTACGGAGAAGAAAAGTCACCAAAAGCAGAATTTTGACAAAATGTTAAAAGATAATTCGAGAATAGTTGTCTGTATGATGGTAAATGTTCATGAGGATAATATTTTTGAATAGAGAATTGAAAGACCTTTATTAAGATATATCACTCAACCCACTTTATAATGAAATTCGACTTAGATGCTGCTGAGGGAAATCAGTCCATCTTGAGATAGAGGTGTGGCAAATTTTCGTTAGAACACACTGCATACATTTTAAGGATGAAAATCGTTGGATTGGAACAGGTGGGTCTCAATTTTGGTTGCGCTTATCGACAGATCTAGATACTTTGGATTATTAAATCAATCAGTCGAAAAGTGCTACAACCCTGGGTGAGTCTTGGCTAACTTCACAATACTCCTCCACCTATTGCGATCTCCCATTGGACTTGGATCAAAGGGGATATTTAATTTAGACAGATCTGCTCTTATAGTATCCCTCCAACTCAACCGTAGACGTCCTGGTGGTCTCCTTCCGTGCGGTATTTCTTCCCAAATCGGTTTCACGAGCCTTTCGTTCCCCATCCTCTGGGCATGACCTGCACATCTCAACCGATGCGCCTTGATTTCCTGGATGATGTTACTGTCTCTGTATAACTCTTTTAGTTACGCATTAGTTCTTGTACGGTATTGATCTGTAGTGGGGTCGTGGTGGGCGCCGTAGATTTTCCGTAGGATCTTACGCTCGAACCGTCTAAGCTTTTCCTCATTGTCTTTGGTTAGTGTCCAGGTTTCACGCCCGTAGGTGACAAAAGATCTTATTATTTATAAACGTTTAGCTTCGACATTCTAGATAGACCTTTAGATCTCAGAAGCTTCTCCAGAGGAGCATACATGCATCGGTTGGCCAATTGGATTCTACCTTTTATATCTTCTGCCATGTTATTGTATCTCCAAGGTATTCGAATTTCTCTGCTCTTTGAGAATTATAAGGTTCGATCGTTATATTTTGTCCTAGCCTATCTCTATGTCCGTGTCTGTTGAGGCACATGTAGTTTGTCTTCTCCTCGTTGAGATTTTTCGGTATAGAGAGCTCCGACATTGCGTTCTATGTTTGTGCCCTTATTATGCTGTCGTACGTCTGTCGGAAATCCATGAAGAGGTTTTGTATGGCTCGATTGTATTCCCACCCCTTTTCACAATTTGCCTTAGCGTAAACAGTTCGTCTATTGAGGATCTACTTTTTCTGAACCCGGCCTGATAATCACCTATTAAGTTTTCCACAAAGGGGGTCTGTCTATCCAGTAGGATATTGGACATAATTTTGTAGACTGAATTGAGCAATGAGATTCCTCATAATTCGTGCATTTGGTTCTTGCTCCTTTCTTGTGAGTTGGGATGATAATGCTTTCTTGCCACTTAGTTGGTATGCTTTCTTCCTTCCATAAACGTTTAATAGACGAATGCATCTGAGAGTGCAGGGTATGGCCTCCATACTTGAACAATTCCGCGGGGATGTTGTCTGAGCCAGGAGATTTTCAGTTATTCAGCTTGGTTATTGCCCTCACTACTTCTTTAAGACTAGGTACTTCTACTGGTAAGTCTGCAGTAAGGTATGTGCTCTCTTTATATCCCTCTTCATGTGTCACATTCAAGAGCTCCTCAAAGTGCATTTTGCAAGTCCCATTCACCTCGTCTTCATCGAGAATCAGATCCCTGTTCTCCTTCTTGAGCAACATGACCGAGTTGGGTCTGAAACCTCATTTCACTTTCGATACTCCGCTGTAAAAGTTTCTGGAGTTTACTATACGTCTTTCCTCATCGATTTGTTCAAATTCTGCTGTCTCGTGTTCCCTTTCTTTTTCCTCATGAGAGCCCTAGTCTTCGCTCGTACATTCTTGTATTGGATAGCATCGCTTAGCCTCTCCTACTCAATTTCGACTCTCATCTCCTAGCGATAAACCATGGAAACCAGAGTAACCCTATCCAGGAAATTTGGGTATTCAACCCCAGAGAGAGGTAGGGTCAGGTATAACGAGAGTGGAAGAAATGATCCTTCGAAAAGGGGGTTGGGTAGAAGGCTAACAACCTACCCCCGTGAAAGACCAGATTGTTATGAAAACTACACGTACGCCTCGGAAAGAGAGTGATCTTTGGATTATTGCATCAGAGTATATCTGAACGAAAGTTTACACTACCCAAGAATCAGAAACTCAATGTTGCGTAGAATAAATGAAGGTTTTACATAGCAGGGCAGGCATTTCAATAATTCCTATAAAAAATGTAGCTGTTTCTAGGTTATAGAAGCTGTCTAAATATTTTCTCATTAATACATGAGGTGAAGTTTAGTATTACTAACCTAGTGTAGAAATATTTATAAATAATCTTTTAACCATGATTAACGATCTCGAAAAATATTTTCGAACATTCAGTTTCTCTCTGCAATGTCGTAAAAATATCTATTTCATTTTTCAAACGTCAATTTTCGCGAGGCGGAGTGAAAACCTCGTATTAAGGTCGACCACGTCTACCTCTCCCCAAAAATATTAATAACACCCTGGATGAACAAAAGCGTCCCTGAATGAATAAATGAGTTTATTTTTCAATAAGGAGCGATAAAAACATTTTTCAAGAGACGCTCACACATAATCAAACGACTAAATTGAAGTGCATCACTGAGGGTCGTCGAAATCAACCCTTGAAAAATAAAAAAAAAAGATTTTTTTTTGTTATAGGGGTGATCGAACGAAACGGAAGTGAAGAAAAAGAAAATTGAAAACATCTTTCAAAAAATGGTCGAATGTGGTCAAAGAATGAAACATACTTCGGATTGGCAAAAATCGGCCTCTCAAAAAACCTTATTTTTTCGTTATGAAGGGTTGTCAAACAAAATTCAAGGGTTATATTTTTCAAGAGATGATAAAACGATTTAATGAAAGTGTCACTTCGAGTAACCAAAAACGCCCTCTGAAAAAAATTATAATTTTTCATTTGTTATCAAGGGTGAAGTATGTCAACCCGGGTTAGCAAAACTATAACATATTTTTAAATTTCACAAAACGTGCTTAATGCTACTATACCTAAATGTTGTTGAAACAAAGACTGTATATTCTAATAAAACTCAATGATTGACGAAACACTAATGAAGTGGGGAACGACTTAGACTTGGGCAAAACATTTCCAGAGAAGCTTGAGTTTCAGAAAATCAATCATGAAAAGGACTAATAGACATGGTAACACGATAAGACAAAAAATTTGTTTTATCTCAGAAATTGATTCTTATGTTTCTTGATGACGTCAACGGCAAAAAGAAGTTTTTTTTAAACATTTTCTAGAGAGAATTGATACGTCTCAAGCTACACGTCCTTTGGCGAAGTATACGACGAGAATTTCATTCGATGCGTCGATTAAGGACACTCTAGGAAATTGATTTTCATTCGGTTTTTTTTCATTTCACATCTATTGTCAGGTATTTCCGGTCAGACAAGCATATGTATTAATGATTATTGTATATCAATTTATTTTATAAAAATTTATTTTGATATAATTGAAATGAAACAATTTTGTCTGATTTTCACAATGTTATTTTTTATACACACGACCGGTTTCGATGGTTACGTCATTTTCAAGTGTCTAGAAAACTAACAGGTATGATAATGAATGTACTATTTACACCAATTTTGAATGTTGAGTTGCGGGGAGTGATTCAATTTTAGTTGACTATTGAGGAGTAGTGAATTGTTATCCCTTTTTGCATACATGGAAAATTTTTGAATTAATGTGATTTTGTGATTGGTAGATTTAATATGTTCAAAAACTGCGGATTGGTTATGTTGGGAGAGAAAGTTCTTCGAATCTAGATTCAAAGATTCAATCTGTTTGTCCTACGTACGCTACTGGATATTTATTGCATTCAATTCTGTATATGCCAGACTGTTTTGAATATATTAGTTTTCTGATTGGAATTGAATAGTAATTTACTTATTTTGGGCAACTGAAAAAGGAGATTATTATTAGAGAGAAGGCAAATGTAAGTTAGACATGCGTATTTATTTTCTGTTCTATAATGGTCTATAGTAATTGAGAAATTCGTTTTGTGCTTTACATTTGATAATATTGTTTATGTGGGAGACGGGAATAATAATATTTTATGAGTTTTTTAATGATTTTGGTTTCCGCATTAAAGTCTGTTATGGATAGGAGCATAAAAAAGCCTCTAAGAAACATTGAATTATAAGCTGCTTATTTAAGTGTAATGTGATTGAAATAATCCACTGGAATTGTTAAGCCTGAATATTACTTTTCTCTTTACAGGGATATCCACCGGGACCGTCCGTTAAAAACTTTTTAAGTTCCAATTACAATATCAAGCTGAAATTTTATACGCGGCCATAACTAGCGATTTACAATTGGAGGGAAATATTTTCGAAGTGATACCATTTCCGGTTATACCGAAAGTGGGTCATCACTTTGTTATTTCAAATGGCAATCTACCTTTTTTATTATATCTAGAACCGACATTTGAGCAAGGCATGAAATACCCAAGTTGTTGGCACTTATCTGTCATAACTTTTGACAGATTTAATTATTTTTTTGTTATAAACTCGATTTTTGAGGAACATATAAAGAAATTGTAGCTCGTAGATCTTTTGCACTACAGACACAATTTTTGCTTGGGTGGATAGAAAAAGGATCAAGGAATTTTTTAAGCAGTCTACACATGTCAAATGTTTATTGCGTTGTTTCGTATGATTTTTTCAATTTGGCCTTTTTCAAACAGCAATAACTCAATTTTTTCAAATGGCACGTGGCAATTTTTATACCGCCATCAGATGAAGCGTCAAATTTCAGATGGAATTGTATCAGCACGTACTATATCCATCTCTTATCGTTCCGAAATAATTTGGGAATATATTGAATTTTGATGATTTTGCAAGAACTAACAGAGAATGCTTTGAAATATTTGAATCAAGTAGCTGAACTGGCTACGCTCACCTGACAGGTGCCAAAAATTAATGTACTTGTCACTTCGTTCATTCGAATTTGATATTTCAACAAGAATTGTCGTTATTTCAGATTGAAAATATCCAAATACAACACATTTGGAATAAAACCACTGATTATTCAAACGAAAATATTTATAATTTTTTTAATTCATTTTAGAATGTCAAAAATATTGAGTAGAAATCGCAGGCAATTCAATAACCAATTTCCGAATTTACCGTCTATGAGTAAAATAAAATTTCGAAGTATTAGAAGCAATTTTTTACAGTTCGGATGAATAAAAATTGTAGGAACTAAGCGAAAAACAATCATCGAAGATAATTACATTAATACGAATAAATGATAGCAAACATCATAGGTGAAAACTAATTTACGATCTGAATAAATGTTCAATATGGGCCCCATTTTGCTCGATACACTTGAAAGCTCGTATACGAACATGATGAGTTGCCCTCCTAGTTTCCTCAGGATCAATATTACGAAAAGCATTATGAATGCGCTCTAGTAACTCTTCTTTACTTCTTACAGGAATAAGATACACTTCACTCTTGAGTTTGCCTCATAAATAAAAATCAAGGGGCGTCAGGTCCGGAGAACGCGGAGGCCATAAATTTGGTCCTTGATTACCCCACCATCTATCCTCGAACATTTCTGTTAGCTGCCGATCTACTGCTCGTGTTTTATGTGCTGGTACACTATCCATTTGGTAGCAGCAATCCCTCAGAATGTTAAGGGGTAATCCATCTGAATCCATCTAAAAAATTTGCTAATGTTCCTCTCAAAATTTCCAGGTATCTTTGTCCATTAAGATTTTCCTCATAAATGTGATAAGCCAACAAATCATTCATTAAAATTGCAAAAACGTTCACGCTGAATTTATTTTGGAAATCAATAACCTCAATGAAATGTGGATTTTCTGTGGCCCAAAAATGTCGATTTCTCCTGTTGGTTATTCCACTTTCATCGAATTTGGCTTCATCAGACCATATAATTTTTCGCAGAGTTGTTTCATCTTCTTGAAGCCGAATTAATAAACTTTCACAGAAATTTAACCGCTTGGGAAGGTCAGTTGGTTTCAATTTTTGTAGTCTGATAAAAGACTACGGGTGCATGTTATGTTTCTTAAGGATCCTTTGAATGGAAGTATATCTCAATCCAATATCCATTGATGCTGACATAATGGGCGCATGTGGATTGGCACGAAAATACGCTATCGTATTAATTTGATTGTCGTCGTCCTCGAGAATTGGTTTTTTCTAGTTTCTATGTATTTTGTTCCTCCAAATTGCAGAAATTTGCTTCTAATCCTTCGAAAGTTTGTTTTACTCATAGGCGCCAAATTTGGAAATAGGTTATTGAATTGCCTGCAAGTTCTATCCACCACTTTTTGACATTCGCCATGAATTGAAAGGAGATTAAACATATCCTCGTTTGAATAATCAGCCGTTTTATTATCAATCTGGTGTTTTTCAAAAATTTTCACTTCAAATTACCAACAACTCTTGTTTGAATATCAAATTCGAATGAGAAAGTGACAAGTACACAAAAATGCGATATTAAGTGAAGTTACTCCCCTGTAGTTTTGACAAGTGCTTTTCTACCCACTACTTTTTGACATTCTAAAATTAATTAAAAAAAGATCAAATATATTTTCGTTTGAATAACCAGTGGTTCTATTCCAAATGTGTTGTATTTTTTGGATATTTTCAATCTGAAATATCGACAATTCTTGTTGAAATATCAAATTTGAATGAACGAAGTGACAAGTACATTAATTTTAGGCACCTATCAGGTGAGCGTAGCCAGTTCAGCTACTCAATTCAAATATTTCAAAGCATTCTCTGTTAGTTCTTGCAAAATCATCAAAATTCTATATATTCCCGAAAGTATAAGAGATGGGTATAGTACATGCTTATACAATTCCATCTGAAATTTGACGCTTCATCTGATGGCGATATAAAAATTGGCACGTGCAATTTGAAAAAATTGAGTTATTGCTGTTTGAAAAAGGCCAAATTGAAAAAATCATACAAAACAACGCAATAAACATTTGACATGTGTAGACTGCTTGAAAATTCCTTAATCCTTTTTCTATCCACCCAAGCAAAAATTGTGTCTGTAGTGCGAAAGATCTACGAGCTACAATTTTTTTAAATGTTCCTCAGTTGCTCGTTCAAATGACGCGAGGGAACACGGTGAGTTTCTTTTGAAGCGCGACTGAAAACCGACTGGCGCCGGCTCACCCGGAGTTTACTCGGGATAAGGGAACTCAAGGCCTGTCTACACGGTGCGAGGTACCGTTAGCGAGGTAGGTACGCGAGTGGGTGCGCTTCGTCTAAACCTAGCTCAAAGAAGGAATCTTATCCCCTTTGGTGTCGTATCAACCCCGATATTGGACAAAATATCTGGAGGTTACCTAAGAGAAGCTTATATAGAGTTTGTACCTGGACAATATGATCCACAAGGCTAGACATTCCCTGAGGGTATATTTAACCGAACAAAAAAACTGTAAAAAATGGGGGCTAGTCCCAAAGCAACTTATCAGTGGCTATGTGTGGTAGTGGTGACGCATGGCTGCATTACTTGGTGGGAGTGCAGCCTTATAAAAAGATATCCCAACTCAATCTCTGTAAGTTGCAGAAGACTACCTTCATGATCATTGGAGCATTTTGCTCTACAACTACTTCAGCCATGGAACTGATACTGGGCCTTGCATTGCTTAAACTGGTGAAAGAGAAGCATCAAGAATGGATAACTACAGATATCATCACCTTTCCCGAAATAGGACAAATATGCTTAGTATGCGCCCTATTCGGCGCTTTACTCAAGCTCTGTAAGTTGCGGAAAACTACCTTCATGATCATTGGAGCATTTTTCTCTACAACTACTTCAGCCATGGAACTGATACTGGGCCTTGCATTGCTTAAACTGGTGAGAGAGAAGCATCAAGAATGGCTAACTACAGATATCATCACCTTTCCCGAAATGGGACAAATATGCTTAGTATGCGCCCTATTCGGCGCATTACAGGTTGAAATTGAGGGCAACGAGAGGTTGAAATCCCCATGGAGCTTCCATCAGAGATCATCATTCCTAGAATACGAGAATGGGCCCGCCTGAAAGACCATATACTTGAAGGACTCTGTTGGTTCACAAATGGCTCCAAAAATGCCTTGGTATTCACTGGACCAGAGCCTAGGCTCGGAATTCCCCTGGAGACTGTAGGGATGGAAAATAACCGGTTGTTGGACCTGAACGTACGGGAGCACTGGCTGAGTCTTATAGTTCTGACTATGTCAACTTGCCATCAGGGGACCTTCCACTCAAGAGCAAAGGCTTGGCTAAAACTCTCCGGGTTAAATTTGAGAGTTCTAATTGCCACATTAACGGAACACTGTCGTTTCAAAAACCTGAAAACTTATAATTGATCAAGAACTCTTCTTGCTGACTATGTGAGGAGGAGATAGGCTCAATAGAACATGTCATTTGCGAACGCTCAGCCTGGGACATGATCGGGCTTGAGGAATTTAGATCTATCAAACTGGAGCTGTCTGAGCTTAGCAAGCTCTAGAAGAATAGAGCTTTCAGGTGAAATTTAAGATAGTGTCTCAAAATAGACCACTGGATCGCAATGGCACAGCTGTAAATCAGCCCTCACCAAATTTTTTAATATAATGTAATGTTTTCTCCTCAGCTACTTAGGGGGGTCTTGGTAGTCCAGGTCCATAACTTCAGTATGGCTACAAAATCAACAGATGTGTATAGCTCTCAGCCTTCCCTATAATTGCAGAGATGTTATTAGAAATAGAAATAACAGCTTCACTATATTCCATAAAACTACAGTACAATCTCTTTAATCCGAATCATATGGGACCAGGGCTTGTTCGGATTACTGGAATATTCGGATTATCGAGGTAATTGAAATGAAATAGTCAAAAAAAAGACAAGGCTGAAAAACGTGAAATATTTATTGAAAAACGTGAAATATTTATCGAAAACGTGAAATATTTATTGAAATACGTAAAATATTCATTGAAAAACTGAAAATTATTGTGATTCACAGAAAAACATGAAAATATGACTACATATTCTTAAGAAAGTGATTCATTTCACAGATCAATTTTTAGGTTCTAAAGAAGTCTTGGATCGTTTTCTGTTTTAACGAACGAAGATAAGAATTTGCAGCTTCCTCTCTCAATTTATTCAATAATAATATTTGGTGCTGAGGGATATCATTTTCTGTGCACCATTCCAAAAATTTGTTAAAACACAAGAGAGCTTCTTTATATTTCACTGAATTCATGGCGACATCGCCTTATGTTGATTATTTCACCTGAGTCATAACCATCATCTTTTGTGGGCCATAAATTCTTCCATGATTTCTGAATTAACTCTTGGGACACAGATGACCAGGCCCTTTCAAGAGAACACACCACATGTTTGAGGTCCAATTGCTTCAATAACTACGGAACGTTATTGTCTTCTTGTCCCACAATATTCAGTAGCAAAGGTTTTTGATAATGCAATTTCACATTCTGTATTACATGTTGATCCATTGGTTGTAATAATATAGTACAATTAGGAGGTAGAAACATGACCTGAATATTTCGGTCCTCACTGATTAATTCCTCTTCTCTTGCATGTCCAGGAGCACTATCTGATAAGAGCAAAGGGTTTTGTGGCAATTTCACCTCGTTCATTTTATGTTTAACATCAGGAATAAATTGTTTGTGAAACCATCAATAAAAAAGTTCTTTAAATACTCACCCTTTTCTTTGACCTTTATAATAAACAGGCAAATTGGAGCAGTTCTTGAATGCTCGGGGTTTGTTGGCTTTTCCGATCACTGACAATTTAATTTTATGAGATACTGATGCATTAGCGCATGGCATGAATGTAATTCAGTCCTCACTCATCTTCCTCCATGGAGCTAAATTTTCAGCAGCATAGGATTGTGTTTTGTTTGGAAGAATTCGCCGAAATAACCCACTTTCATCTGCTTTGTTAACTTGATCTGGCACTAGATCCATCTCCCGTATTTTTTGAATAAATTTATTTGTAAGTGGTTCTACCGCACTAACGTCTGACGACGATTTCTCTCCTGATAAGTTGTCAAATTCCATGTCTTTTTTTTTAATTTTTCCAACCATCCACGACTTGCCTTGAAATCATCTCTACCTGTTATACTGGTGTAAAAAAATTGTGATTTCTCACATATGAGATCACCAGATAAAGGTGTAAGTCGAGATCGTTTTTGTAAGAACCAAGTGTATAGAGCATTTTCAACATTCGGATTTTCACTACTTCTGAGCGTACGCCGTTTCCCAGGACCAGTATCAGAAGAAGATATAAAATTCTCAATTGATTTTCTTTTTTTCTTTATATCACATACTGTAGATTTTTCAATTGGGTGTATTCTGGCCAATTCAGAAACACTTTTTCCATTATCTAATTCTTTGAAAATTTCGCATTTTTGCTGCAATGTTAACATTTTATGTCGACGTGACATGATTAGTACGGATATCAGGCGCTGAATGTGAGGAGAAGAGAATCTAATCTGCACAAGGGAAGCGAGTATTCAGACAAGATATGCAAGTTCGGACACTTTCAAACGATGAAATTATTGATAGCGTTCGGATTATATACGTAAAAAATGAATTAAGCAGATTATACAGGTGGGTGATTTCAAAGTTTCGTTGTTCGGATTACTGGATGTGCGGATTAGTGTGTTCGGATTAGAGAGGTTGTACTTTAAACACCTCAAAAAAGTCTAGGGAAAACTTACCAATATCTTTAAAATATGAATTTCATTATTCGAATTTATAGAAATCTTTCGGCTTTTGTTAGGATGTATTGTATATAATGTATTTCCAAGAAAACAAAATAATATTTGACTTCTCCAAAGCACCTATTATAAAAAAAAATTGAAATTTGAAAATAACGAAATTTGGTAAAACACAAAACAAAATCCTGAACTAATATTTTCGAAACGATATGGAAGCACTTATATTTTTCAGTACCCACAAGGTCCACCTCTATTATCAATGACACTTTGGAATCGTCGCGGCATGCTCAATATTGAATTGTCTATTACATTTTAGCCTAAGTCATTCCAAACCCCCTGAACTGCTAATCGAAGCTCTTGTTCATGATGGAAGACGTTTTAACGCAGGAGATTCCTTTTTAGGGTGTCCCACACATGCTCGATGGGATTCAGATCTGGGGAGCAGGATGGCCACGGTAGAAGATCGATATCATTCTCTTCAAGAACGTTCAAGACAACTCTTGCACGATGAGGAGGGGCATTATCTTGTTGGAAGAGTGGATTTTGACCCATTGTTTGGAGATACGGTACCACTACAGGTAAAACTATCTCATTTGCGTAAGAATTCCCGTGAGGTTGTTCTGTATGAAAACGAGGTCAGTTCTTCCACCAAGGCGTATACCTCCCCAAAACATCAGTGATCCGCCTCTCTGTCTAACAACTTCTCGAGCATGCTGGAGACGGTTTTGCTTTCCAGGTTCCCAGATAATAACTAAATATAGATTTATCACTGAAGAGAACTGTGGCCCATCTCTCTTGATCCCAGTTTACGTGTTCTTGGCAAACGAGCAGCGCGATTTCCATGGGTCAGTTGTGGAGTTGACCTTCGTGCAGTCGATTTCTCACAGTTTGGTCGGAAATTTGTACATTATGAACTCGTGATAGCTCTTGAGCTAATTGAGATGCTGTGTTAGTACGATCTCTTCTGGCTTGTAAAACCAAAAATCGGTCTTGGGCGACTGTAGTAATCCTGAAACGACCTGTATGGCGTTCTTCTACGCTACCTGTTTCATTGAAACGCGACCATAAACGGTTTATGACACTTGGGCTACTTCCCAGAACCCTGTATACTTCCCGTTGTGAGCTCCCAGCTTGGAGCATGCCAACGGCTTGTAACATCTCTTCTCTAGTCAAATGTTGTATTTTCATGGTCGAATCACAAAACTTGAATCTTTTATTTGTGCTAACAACAGAAACAAATTGCCAACTAACTGATTTCAAACACTGAATACATGAAATGATTATAAAGCAGCGTCGCATCTGCTGCATTTTCAGTTTTTTATAAAAAAAAACTGAAATCTGTTGCGGCACTCTACATAATTTGTAGAGAAATTGATGGTGTTCATTTCTTAAAGAAAATTATTCATATTGATCGTTCAGGATACGATATATCGATATTCAGATGTGTTCCGTAGACTTTTTTGAGGTGTTTATTTGCAGTTTCAACTTTGTACATATCAGTTTCAAGACATTCCTTCGGGAGCAAGGTGAACGCTTTTACCTCACTTAGTGAGGCTGTTCCTACAAAGTTAAGAATCCACTATCAAAGGTTAAAAAAAGAAATAAATAAAATAACCTTAGTATAACATATGTTACTTTTATTAATTTTACTATTATATAAATGCTTTCTCTGATACACTTTCCAAGTTTTAGAATAACGCCGAAAATTTCATGTACTTAGTTTTCTTTAAGAAGTTTTAATTTCCTAATAGATTATAATACTTGATAATACAAGTAAAAATAGGACAAAAATTGAACAAAAATAGTCGCTATTCAATAAAAATCAGATTTAAATAAAATATATAAATGCACAAGGATTGGAACACTTAAAGAATGTTCTGGTTAATAGGTACACAATCAATAATGTTGAATGAATGTCTCAAAGAATTTTTCAGCTTCAGAATACAATGGTCTCAATGAATATGACAAATTATGTAAAATGCCGTTAAATTGTCTGGTTAAATTAAGGGATTGTCATATTATGTAATATGTCGTTAATTGTTTGGTTAAAACACAAAATAAATATATCACATTTGAAAATTATGAATTCATTGCCAATTCTACACTGAATGAATTAAGTATATGAATGAAAAAAGTATATCAAGTATCACATTTTCGCTGAAATGGAATAGTTATTAAATAATTGAATTCACTGCGAAATTCCTTGAGACAAACACAATCATCACTTTGCACAAAATTCTTTAAAATATACTTTTCTTAAAATCATTAACAAAAGCCACATTAAACTATAAACGTATAAATATATACAAAAATATATAATATTATTTATAAAAACTATCAACAGAGGTATATAAAAAAATTCACTTCAAAAATCTAAACTGAACCCCGCATCGCTATCAAATGAACTCAAAAGTTCTTGTTCTGTGAATGGGGCTGAATCCGAAGCGGACAAATTGTCTAAAAATTCAAGATTGAAGTCTGCTGCTTGTGGATTAAAGCTGGTTAATGAATTATTCGTCACCGCTGCGTTATTTACAAGTTGGTTCATGGTGTTCTGCTGTTGGTGTTGCTGTAAACTCTGGTTCAGGGTGAGAGATTGACTCTGTTGCATATGAAGGTTTGTCATGGACATCTGAAATGAAATTATATTTATTGTTATTTTCAATAAAAAATTATTGACATGATAAAGCATATTTGTAATATCATTGATATTGAATTAGCTGCTGGTGCAGTGAAATAATAGGGGAAATATCATTCGATCATTTGAAGACTTTAATGGTATAAAAGAACAAATATGCATATTTATTTCAGTTTGTTGATTTCATTATTCGAGACTCCAGGGTAGACAATATTTCTGGATTTCCTAATCTTGCCGCATTTTGATCATATTTTGATCTACGTGAATGTATAAGTCATAAACGAACTCGTTCCTAATTTGTTCGAGATCTTTGAATTAGATCATTTTTATGTGCTGCGACAGTAGACCTATTAAGTAACGAATGCTTGAATGTTCTTTTTGTATAAATCAGATAAACTCGCAAGAACATGTAAACTACGAGCGCAACTATTTTATTGGCAAAGTTTTTTATTTTGTCTGTGAATAAAATTTCAGCAAATAAATGAACATTGATTTTTATATATTAGATAGCAAAAGAATATGTGAAAGAACTAGTTAATAGGACATACTTAACTATAGCATAATTTGCTTGTTTCACAAAAGACTTAGGTAAATTTCAGAAAAGTTATTGCCATTTTGAAACTATATAAGAAATCAGAAATTCGTACTAGCATGTCGTATAAATTTATATTCTGTTTCTTTTTTTCAAAATATTAGAGACTTCACTGAGAGACAGTTTGTGAAAAAACTGCAATTGTTCAGGTGAAGTAGTGAATTAGGATTTCAGAGCTAATTTAAGAAGAAAGTCTTGTTTTCAAAATTCTTCTGCAGCATATGATGAAGTGTGGAAAGATGATCTGAAACGCTGTAAGGTTCATCACTGTAGTAACTGTTAGCTGATCGGCATAAGACCGGTAGTCGTTTTAGCACAACCAATAGTAATCCATTACAGGAGACCATTATTGTATCCCTACAACTTCGTTCGATGAGGTCATTCATGCCGACTATATTGATTTTTTCGTCACGAATACTTTGAAACCATCAAATAATCAAACAAGTTTTGTCTGCGGAGTTCTATATCTTAATCCTTGGAAAACTATATTATGTTTTCATCCGAAAAATCAACAAACAGATAAATAGTTGAAGGTATTATTTAGTTCTGCTCTATTTAGCCATAATTTCTTCATCAAATATACACTCCAGGTGGCAGGCGGCCTCACCCCCGTCGCCCAGTGTGATGCAACCTAGGATAAGTATCTTCTGTATATTTTAATAACTTTCCTGATTGGCACACCTCAAACTCAACGTCAGCATTGTTTTGGCTCATTTAGTTTTTTTTGTTTGTTTTTGTTCCTGTTTGTTTCTCTTCGTTTTGTTCCGATCTTTATTAATTGATATTCTCATCAATTTTGTATATTGTCAAGCCACATACAGATGTTCACTCGTTTGTATGAATACGGAACGTATGCAACCTGACAACTGCAAGAGCAAAGGCCAATTTCAACGAAAGGGTAACTAATAAACTCCTTGAACAGGCAAGCGGGACTAGACAATTTTGGTCTATGGCGAAGACTGTCAGTGCCAATTTCTGCAAATCTGCGTTTCCACCTCTTGTTAGAGAAGGCGGAAATATAGCATCATCTCCGAAATAAAAAGCCGATCTCTTTGCTGTCTTGTTCTCAAAGAATTCTGTGCTAGATTCATCTAACGCAATACCACCGAACATTCTAGCTACAAATTCTTTCATGGCAGAAATCAAGTTTAAAGTCCGCACTGTGAGACGGGCTCTCGAGCAGCTGAACTTCAGAAGGCCTTTGGTCTAGACGAAATTCTGCCAATCGTCCTGAGAAAGTGTGCTCCCGAACTGGTACCCATTCTTAACCGTCTGTTTCAGATTTCTCATGAAAGACAGACTTTTCCGAGCAGGTGGAAAATAGCGAGAATTCAACCGATCCCAAAGAAAGGAAAGAAGTCCTAACCAAAACTACCGCCCTGTTGCACTTCTTTCCATTATGTCCAAAGTGATAGAGAGAGTCATAAATGATGAAGTCATCAAATATCTTGAGTTATTAACGACCGCCAGTTTGGTTTTCGCAGGCAAAGATTGACAGGAGATCTGCTCGCCTACGTCACTCATGTTTGTACATCAACGATGGAAAAGCATGGGGAATCTAGAGCAATAGCCCTCCACATCTTTTAAGCCTTCGATAGGGTTTGACATGCAGCCGTGTTAAATAAACGTGCTGCATATGGGCTTCCCGAAAAATTTGCGGGGTTGGATAAGTAGCTTTCTCTCAAATAGATCAATAGAAGTTGTGGTCGACGGTATAACATCTGATTGTTTCCAGTTGCAAGCAGGTGTTTCTGTTACAGATAAACGATCTTCTGTCATCTACAGAGAACAAGATCTTCGATTTTGCAGACGATTGTACCCTGGTTTCGTCTTTCACGCAGATGCGACCTGCTTCGGAATATTGTTTCCATGTATGGAGATCTGCGCCCATACATTAAATGCGGATGTTGAATAGTGTGCAAAAACGTCCTGTGCGCCTCACACCACCTTGGAGATCACCCGCGATCTCCAACCGCTGGCTCCCAGAAGACAAGTTGCTGACCTTTCTCTGTTTTACAGATACTTTCACGGAAGATGCTCCAAGGAGCTGAAAGACCTTGTTCCAGGAAAACTAATTTTTTGCCGCAACACTAGGCTGGCAAGGAGTTCTCATCATATGGCGGTACATTTAACGACCTCTCGAACCTCTCTCTATAAGAATTCCTTCGTTTACAGGACCGGTGGAAGGTGGAACTCGCTTCCGTCCAACATCTTCCCAACATCCTACAATTTGGCCCTCTTCAAAAAGTGAGTGAACAGACACCTCAATTCTTCCCAGGCGCCCATCCATGTGGTGTAACAGGTTCGCCTATTCCTGGGAACCGCGCATAAAAAAAACTCTGGATTTTTGCATTGACTGTCAAATATCACATCAATAAAATTAGTCTACTTGGGGTGCTGATGTTCACTCACTGCTGATCTTGCTCTGTTCTCTTCTACAGCTGTATGATGCCCAATTGAATTATGCAATTATACTTCTAAGTGATACACTTAGCTCTCTGGTGTCATGGCCAATATAACTCATCCATATATACCAATCAGCTTTAACACAGAGTTGAAATAAGTATCGCTCTCTTTCAAAACTTTTCCCAATCCTTCGTGAACTTCCATCTGTTTGGAAATTGTCATCTCGAAAAACGATTTGGCCGCTATAGTCGGATCTTTGGAAAAGCGAATAAAATACTCATCCTACCATATTCTACTGATTTGGTCGATACGGTTAGATCTTTGGAAACGCGAATGGAATATTTAATATTTCTCATACAATATCCTTCACAGAAGATTTCTGATGTTGATCAAAACAAAAATCGATTGAGAATAAGACATGAGCGTTCTAATGTTTCAGTAAAATTTTACAGACATTCCAAATTGCGAGTGTGAAGAGGTTAAATAATTTTTTTAGTCTTAGACTGTCCAACATTTTGTTACTCAGATGGTTTTCAGCATATACATTCAGTATCAGATTCGGTGCTTGTTAGGGATCAAACTTCAAAAACCAAGGCAAAACCAGGTCTAACCTACACCCAGCTTTCGTGCTGAATTCTTTTCTGTTTTTTTATTTCTCAGAATCGATACCATCAATGAAACGTAAATACAACCATTCTGATTCTAATTTTTGTTTACAACACAATCACTCACTAGCTGTTATTGATGCATCAGTGAATGGTAAGTTCAGTTTTTCCTTCAAGTTATTTTCCTCATTTTCATGCATCATGCAGAAGTTTACTTATGGTTCATCTGCTTCTCCTAATATTCCAAAGATACTCGTTTGTAGGAGTCTTATATAAAATAGATATAAAATTGAATATGGGTTCAACTATTTTGTCCTAATTTTCCGGAGCTACGCATTTGTAGAGGGTTTACATCGATTGATATAGAATTGAGTGTGGGCTGATTGACAGACCTACCACTGTGATTCAGTGGTCTACTGTGGCACACTCTATTCTAAATTTCTATCCGCAGCTGGGCCTTTGCACATGACGTGTTCTTTTGATTCTATCTCTACTACATGAAGGATCCTTGACCACTAAATAATAATATTGTTAATATAGCAATTAGAGCTCTCAGGTCTAGCCTGGCTCAGCCAGTGCACCCATATCTTTTGGTCTTTCCATCAGTTTATTTTTGATCCTTGCGGTCTCCAGTGGATTTCCAAGCCTAGGCTCCTGTTCGCGAATCCCAAAGCAGTTTCTAAGGCAGCTAATGAGTTCAGTGTCTTATCGCCCTCAATGCCCGAGTGGTTCGGGACTCACTTCAGATGAAGCCTAATTCCTCCTCCCTGTCTAACGATGATTGAACGACATTCCTGCACAACTGTACAGTTGTTGAATGACAATTCCTTAAACGCACCTTGGCTATGCATAATCATTTTTATTGGCCTACTTGTTAATACCCTCGCGAGCAGAATGTTATCACAGAGGTAAATGGCGAATATTTGTGCTCGAAAAGCAGTCGCAAGCCCGCCAAAACAGATAGACTGTTCCTTGGCAGGCCCTCGAACATATACACCAGCTCCAATACCTTCGGCAGTTTCAGAGCAATCTGTGAACCAACAGGGACTCTCAAATAGATGGCCTTGAAGCCGGCCCATTCCTGTCCTGAATGATGATTTGGAATGGCAGCATATTGGTTTCGAGTATTCCTCTGTCAGACTTCATACTTAGCATCTCGCTGTCCTCAATTTCAGACTGTAAAGCGTCGGGAAAGAAGCTGAACATATATGTCCCACTTGTAAGAGGTTTGGTGTATTTCGAATGTTATCCATTCTACATAGTATGCTTTCCTCATTCGTGTTACGACTTATAGCAAGAATTGACATTATGGCACAATCAACGTAGTCCAATTTTACCAAACAATGTAAGAATGCTTCTTCCCAAAACATGTCTATGTACAAACTCGAAACTGAACGTACGTTTTTAAATTGTAATATTTCGTGATAACAAAATGGTAAGAGATAATATGTGAATGTGAATGATGAAAGAAATGAAAAGGGTATTTTCTGAAGAAATATCTTGATCTAGATATTTAAATTATTTTTTCTATTTATGGTATTTTTGATGCTATTGAGCAATTAACATAAAAAATTGTGTTCGAATATATTTTCATACAGTAAAACCTCCGAATAACGGACACCCACGGGGATCAAAAAGTTGTCCGCTATTGGGGGGTGTCCGTTATTTGGAGGTTCGTGATAGGGACAGATGAATAAAAAATACTGAGACCAACAAATTTATACTATATTTTATTGTTTGAAATAATCTTGGATAGTGGTTTGTTTTGCTGTCTTCAATTTTTTCTTGAAAATTTCAGACTCACAGTCTAAAAGAGTTGAGGAAATATTTTTGGTTAGATGTGGATGGTTTATAATAAAAAAGTTTTCTATATCTCTCAATTTTTCACATACCTCAGGCAAACTAGAGATAGTGGTCACTAATGATTCTTCATCTTCACTATCTAAATCAATGTTCTCATTAGTCACTTCGAGACAACAGCTCTCAATAGAAACGTCATTGTTTTCTGTCAACACATTGTCATCAATTGAAGAATACACTTCCAAGTCGGCAAAAGTCTCTCCGATATTTGGGAACAGAAGCGATAGTGGGATGTTATCTTCATGATCTATGTCGGAATCGCGTACCGCACTGTCACTTTTATGGAAGCCGGCTTTGGCAAAACAGTTTTTCACTACTTCCGGTGATAGTTTTCTCCACGCAGCAGCAATCCATATGAGTGCATTCGTTAGAGTTATGCTTTTCTCCACTTTTTCTAATGACTCTTCTGTATCCATAATCGATAGAAGTCTTTTCACGAGCAGGCTCCTATAAATTACTTTGAAATTTTGAATTATTCCTTGGTCCATTGGCTGGCAATATGACGTTGTATTCGGCGGTAGAAAAATTATTTTCACATTGTCTAGTGGAATACTTGAGTGCGATGTTGCGTTATCTAAAAGAGAACGACTTTCCGCTTTTCCTTTTCATTTTATCATCGAATTTCCTCAACCAAAAGGACATGATCTCCATTGTCATCCACGCTTTTTATTAGAGACCCATTCTAGAGGCAATTTATCGACATGGGCCCCTTAAAACATCTTGGATTCTTACTTTTACCAATAACTAATGGCTCTTCTTTTGACCTTCCATATTCGAACATAAAAGAACAGTCAGTCTCTCCTTGGCTGCCTTTCCTCCAGAGCACTTATCATTTTTAATGCAAAAGTTTTTGCAGGTAGAGCGCGGAAAAAAGACCTGTCTCATCAGCATTGTAAATATCCTTAGGTGAATAGTCCTGAAGTATCAACTTCAACTTCTGCTTCCATTCAGAAACATCCTGCAAGTTAACATGCGCAGATTCCCCACATATAGCTTTGAAAGTAATTTTATGTCTCTGACAAAATTTTTCTAACCAGCCGTTAGAAGCTTTGAAGTCATTCAGCTGCAAATTTTGGCGGCTTCCAGTGCTTTCTCCTGGATTAAGGGACCAGAAATAGGAATATTTTTGTTGCGAACCTTACAGAACCAGTTAAATACGACTTGATCAATTGCAAGGCCATCAGTTTTGGGAACGCCCTCTTCTGTTGAAGATTTCCACTTGTCTGGAACAACTTTTTATTTCACTAGCATTCTTCACTATATCCCCTATCTGCGTTTTTCCGACGCCAAATTTTTCACTCAGCTTCCGAACACTCAATCCACTTTTTTCACTCTCATCAATAATATCTATCTTCTCTTTAATAGACAAACGTTTTCTTTTGTGAAGCCATGATATTGCAAGAACCTACAATTTTAAACTGAATGGAAATCAAGGTCCTCCAGGTGGTTAGGATCTTAATTTTGGTGATAAGGAAAAACCGAGCATTTCTTGTTTCCAAATATTCTCGTTTTATTTCTATAGGTACCTATAAAAATATAAAAGGTACCTACCTACACAGAACTAAAATGACCATTTTATTATCCCTCAGTTCCACTAACCATCGTAAATCCTGTTATCCCTAGTGTTGACAATTATTTCAATATGAATAGCGTTGAGAAGGTCGTATGTCCGATAGAGAGAGGTGAATTTACTGGTTTATGAGCAAATTTTGAATCTATCAGATGTCCGGGTCCGTTTTAGGGAGGTGTCCGCTTTTGAGAGGTATGAATGGCATGAAATATTCGTTTTGACATGTTGGGATTCTAAAACTGTCCGATATTCAGAGGTGTCCGCATTTCGGAGGTGTCCGTAAGCAGAGGTTTTACTGTACCTATTATATTATAGAATGAGAATTAAGATGTCTCAAGTTCAAATATTATTCTCAAGATGATAATAACCAAAAACTTACCTGAGAATTTTGTTGCTGTTGCATGAGATTCTGTTGCTGCATTAGCTGCATCTGCTGGTTTAATCCGCCCATTTGTGTCATGGGTGCTCCCTGGTTCATAACCTGTGCTTGGCCAAGTTGAGGATTCATTGCCTGCTGACCTGCAGAACCCATACCACCTGGCGTCATGCCATGTTGCATGCGCATCTGCTGATGTTGCATAGCTGTCATCTGTTGCATATTGTTGACGGGATTAATATTAAAACCTGAAAAGAGACATTGGATTGCAATAAATATAACAAAATTTATTCAATTGAAATTGTATACTGCTGAATCTATGTTGTGCTTCTCAAAATGTATGTATTATGAAAGTTTTTTCCACTTACCTTGCTGGAAGTTTGATCTCATTGGGTTATTGAAATTCGCGTTTTGCTGCTGAGTGAGTAAAAGGTGTCTCCATTCTGTTTTCTGTTGAATGGTTTCCATTGCCATTGGATTTTGCTGCCTGGGGTACATATTTCTTGTTGCCATATGTTGCTGCTGTTGTTGAATCATATATACATTATGCGGCGGCCTCATCATAGGACCTTCGGATAAACAAAAAAATATCAATATATATAATAGAATTATAAAATCTTAAGTCAAATAAGTTATGATGTTTTTTCATGCACAAAATTTTGAAAGAGTGAAATTAAAATTACCGGAAGGTGGAATGGGTTGATGTGGCATTCTGCGCATACCAGTACTATATCTAGGCTGCATCATTCCAGCACTAGCTTTATACTCAGGAGGCGGCGGTCTCACCATATGCTGCTGCATAGCGGCTGCGGCTGCAGCTTGTTGTTGTTGTTGCTGCTGTTGATTTCTCAACATTTGTTGTTGCTGTAAAAGCTTCTGCTGCTCCATTGCTGCCTGTTGTTGGTTCATCATACGAGCAGTTCCCATTTGCACATTCATTGGGTTCATTCCGCTATTAGGTTGAATTGGATTACCCATCGCTAAAAGAAACATTAATATTTTTAATTCATAATACTCATTACTTATTCACTGATTCAATTGAAAATGTTTTAGAGGATATTTCTTCAATCTTAATGTTGGCGCCCTATATTTTCAACATGTTTCAATGCAAATGAGTATGAAACAGATTGCAAAATCTGTTTGTTTGGAAAATCTTGTCTGGATGTGATGAAATCTGCCACAGAATTTAAAGAATGTGTGGGAGGTATCAATCATAGGAGATTCCATTGAGAAGAAGGGATGGAAATTTCTGAGTCAGTGTTTTGCAAATATACTACATTAATTTTAAAATTCACTACATACCTGCTCCACCATTTGCTCTTTGCCTTAAGCTTTGCTCTGTAAAGTTGATTGTCTGGGTTTGTGACATTGAATAAGATTCTGAAAGTGAACCCATTGAACCAGGATGCAAAGGAGATCCGCTTAGCATATTGTTACCTCCCATGCCACCTAGATTGGCTTGCATACCACCAGAGCCCATATTACCAGAATTTTGCATACCACTTTGCATGTTTCCTGAAAAATATAAGAAAATGAGTATTTCATGTCACAAAAAAGATCTCAATGAATTTCTTTTATACGGAGCTAATGTATTTTTGAACGAAAACCCAAATATACCAAAAACTAATCCACAACAAAAAATCTGAATTTTCAATGCTACGAATTACTGTCTTGAGCATATTGCATCAAGTGCTTACCGGGTCCTTGTAAACCTCCTGGTCCTTGTAAGGGTCCTTGCATACCAGCATTTCCCATTCCTTGCATACCCTGAATACCTCCACCTTGCATAGGATTGCCCATGGATTGTTGGCCTCCCATATGTTGTGAGGTTGGAATTTGCTGCGAATTTGACATCATGCCACTGTTTATAGTATTTGGAATGTTACTCTGACTTTGTTGCTGATTCATGCTAACATTGCCATGGGGGTTTTGGGCACCAGGTCCAGCATTTCTACCCATTTGAGGTTGAGATTGGGAGGGCATTTGATTCTGTTGTCCGTTCTGTTGCTGCTGTTGTTGTTGCTGCTGGGACGTTGCATTGTTTGAGGTGTGTTGTTGCTGATTGAAATGGAGGCCCTGATGGGTGGCGATAGATACGTTGCCCTTCAGTTCGCCAGAGAGTTGTAAATGTTGACCAGCCGATACCTGAAAAAATATTTCAATGAAATATTGACAAAATGTAAATAAGCAAATGAATATCTATATAATTTTATCATAGAAATATTGCATGGATCATGATATAAATCGATACCTAATTCATCAATTATATCAGGTAGGAATATTATAGAAAGATCCCCGAACTATTGTTGAATTTTTAATGTTGTCTATAAAGAATCAGTGACATTCATGATCTCAGATTATATATAAAATGAAACTATGACGATATATAATACCATCACCAAGATCTATGATAACAGAAATAGATTCAAAATGAAAATAAATAAAAGCTGGGAAACTCTGAAAACAGTAAGGACATTTTAGGAGGGAATGAAAGAAAGTAATAAAAACTCCGATCATGTTGCATGTAGAGTGGATTAAGAGAAATTGGTTTCGAAATATTTCATACTTGATCTATCAAACTTGGCAGATAAAATAAATACAACGGTGTTATTTTTGTAAGTAATATCCACCTCATATTGCAGTTCCTTCGTCTAAAATGAAACCTTGAGATTGCTCTTCTCTAGCATCAGTTTCAGTTAACAATATAAAATTACTGGATCGTATCAGGTCCCAAATTGTTATAAATAAACACTACTTTCCTTTCAAATACAACAATAGTGTTAATTTAATTATTATTGACTGAATCGAATTTTTATAAACAATTCGAGAAATTTAATTACTTATAGCATTGAAAGAAGTAATTTTTGAAATTTGATGGAGTTTCTTAGAATAAAACTAGATCTTATAATTGAAGGTTTCGGATTTTCTACTGCTTTGATTTTTCCTTCGAAATACTGGAATAATCAGACGTGAAAAGCTTTCAACTTCATCAGTAGATTAATTATTGCATTCAACAACTTCAAGCAAAAAATTCTTATCGAGAAATGTATTTAAAGAAATAATTCATTTAATATCAATTCGGAGAATGCAAACTGTAGTAGAAATTAGCAAATTTAGAGGTTTTCCAATAAGAAGAGTTAAGTATCATCGTGTATACATGAAGGTAGTCTACTCCATAGAGACAATTCTGAATAAATATTTCTTGAATTATCATTTAATTGAGTACCAAGAGAAATAATTCAGAAATCTTGAAAGTGCAGACGTGTGGATCGAAAGATTTGCCACAACCGACAACGTCGCTTCAATGTTTCATCTTAGGTTACATAGATTTCAATGTTGCAACTTGCAACTTCGGCGTCCGTGAGTTGCTTAAATACACTCTCTGCGCTCGACGACAACGCGCACCGTTTCATTTTCCGTAATTGTAATTTATATCAGCGGGACGGTTTTAATTCGCAATTCGCTAATTACATTCGGCAAGACGCAGGGGAGAGAACAACCGTTAGCGACGCAGCGCCGTAGACGGCTGATAACGGCAAAATCCAAGGCTTCATAGGTATAGACGCGATAGGATATTGCTAGCGGTTTTTGTTTGCCTGTGTATGTCGATATTGCGAATATTAGGAATTATATTATAGGTAGTAATGTAATGGATGTATTTAGATGTATTAAGTCTTTCAGATTCTAATTATATAATCCGATAATATTCACATTAAATAACAAGTTATCAAGTTATTTGAATAAAAACTAGCGCAATTTCAAGACTAATTACCAATAAATTAAAGATAATAATTGGATCATAATTTTGAAATCAGCTATAAATTGACGAAACATTAGCGTTAACTGAATTGAGTTCATTTCTTAACATTAAAATGCAAAAAGGCCTTGCTTAAGAGGTTTTCACGACCGAGTTAAATATATGTTATGTATGATGTACATGGTAATGATTAAATGTTGACCTTAAATTAATTCCTCCGAATACGTGTGAACTGTACTACGATTATTTCATAAATTTTGTAGCCATGATCATGAGGAGAATACCGCAAGTGACTTCCAACTGATATTGACACATATTAACCATGAAAACCCAAAGTATCTGTCCCAGTTTAGTAGAGAAAGAAGGCCACCTTTAATGTATTTTGTGAGCAAAAATAATTAGACTTTCAAATTCAAAACTCCTGGGCATCATAACCAAATGCACAATATTTCATTTTCTTATGTTGGTACAACCTTTATTGACATCTAACCTAAGCTAACCTTCACTGACATCTAGAGCATCAGTTTTTAATCAGTTACGCTTCTTGACTTCGAGGCTATCAATGAAATTAATTTGAACACAATGAATTTGAAGAGCCTGTTTCCAAAACTCAAAAAATACTTCCATTATTTTATATAATTGTATCGAAGCCAGAAAAGGGTCCATTAAATCGCCATCAAAAAAAGGTCCTAAAAATACGAATTGCGAAGATTGGAAGAAGCGTTGAATTCTCTCGAAGAGACGTACGTTGAAGGAGAAGAAATAAATGATAAGAAGCCTGTCCCTTGTTTCAAAACCCTTCTTATTTTTTGATCATTTCGTTGCTCGATATCAAACTTGCTTTACAGCATGACCTTTCAAAGGTTATATTTTGAACAAGATGCGTGCGCGATTATTCGGATGTCTACCATGCTCTTGCGTGATAATAAAGCTCTCCGATTGGTTATTCAAATCAAACATGTGCAGGAAATAATACAGATTCTATCACTCGCCATTGCGTCATTTTTCAAATTTGGAAGCCATCTTAGTTTCTGTAAAGATGACAGCAAATAACGTTAGGTCCTATGGCGCAGCGTATTGCTAATTTCAAGACGTATATATAATTTATTCGCCTTCTTTCTTAGTTTATACATTTTTTAATGAAATTGATACCATTTTCAGACTCTGTAAGATAGATATGATAGGGATTGTTACTATGAATGAATATACATCAATGGCTTGAAGGGGCAATGCCAATGTGTGAGATTAGAGTCAATAATAAGATAAAACAGACGCTAAAATGATTGAAGCATGTTGTAAAAGAAAAAGACGAGATAGTAAACACTAAAAATGAAGGAAAAGTAAATTGAGCGTTAAACAAATTAACTAAAAATTTCTGCATGATTTCGCATAGGTGAGAAATCTCGTTCACGATTTTACTGATAATGAAAGAGAATGGAAGAAAAATTATCAGAGCTCAAAATAAAAAATAAGTCATTAGTGACAGCTGAAATGATAATAAACTATAAGTGAGCGAATATATTATGCTAGGAGGGTTATTATTTTCAAGCGATCTGGTCATTTCGAATAAAATGACAACGAAAAACATACTTATTTTTACCAAACCGATAAATACCCAATAAAGATGTTTCTGAATTTTTAAAACATAAGCATGGTAGAACAAGTATAAAAAGTAGATCTTAGAAAGGTTGATGTTCATGCTGAAACAGTTCTTCAATCAGATTCTCGTCTATGCCACATGTCTAAGGTAAGTAATGAAGAAATATTTCAAAGACAAAATATAAGAGATACTTTGAATAATCAGAAAACTTTCCAACCTAGGAAGACATAGATAGAAAATTAGTGAGATTAAAATAGAAAAAATTATTGTAAACTGCAATAATCAAGGGTAAGGTACCAAGAAACTATTATCTCGACAATATTGCAAATCGTTAATGCTGCTTATTTTTATTTCTTACGTCAGTCGAAATAAAAGTTTATCAATTCTGAAATACAACGACTTGAATTATCTGAAGGCATAAGAGAGGTATTAGTACGTAGTATAACGTTCCTACACTTAAAACCTCGGTCACTCCACGCCAGTGATGTCAAGTTCGTTTATGGTTTACTCGGATCTGATACCCCGGCTGGCTATTCGATGTAGATGTTGCCATATGGTTTCTGGTGTATCAGTTTCAATTGATCGTTACTCCATTGTCTCTTTCATGTATTTACTGATTGAAGGGACCCCACTAGATCACACTGAGTCTATTGTTTATTATAAATTGGACGATGGTAGCGATAGTAGAGATACAAATGTAAACAGCATCGATCTTGAGTATACTAGTTTCTTAAGATTCTCGCATTTTCTCTTTAGTCCTTCGTTCACTTGCCGAATTAACACATAATGTAGTCACAACACTATGAAAGAGGCTATTATTATTATTATTAAATATAATGGAGAGCTGAGGGGGAAGCCTAAATACAAAACAAATTCTGAGAGCTACACCAACTGAGCAGACAACAAAAACATTAAATAAATTCTAGGCCCAAAAATTAATTGTAACAAGTTTGCTTATGAAGTAAAATAACACTAATACTGAAGTAGGTAATGGAGAATTCACGAGAAAAGAGCCCGGTCGAATCCATTTTTGAAAATATTGGTCGACGACGCATCAACCACCTCATGCCTTTAACCATTCCATACATCGAATACCGTATTACTGACGAAATATTGCCGTTGCGTTGTTTTGAAGAGTTCTTTTTTCAATTTCATTTGATGGCCTCGCAGATGGGTATCAGAGCTGAGTGTGAACAAGCCTTCTAAGTCGCAAGATTTGCAAGATTGGTATTATGTCAGTTTTGGTTCGCTTTCAGTGCTTTCACATTGTGTTGTTGACTTATGTAAACAATGTTCCTATTTCCGGCAGCAACACGTGACGCTAGGGTCAAAGGGCGATAGGGATGAGTAAGGCGAGACATTTTCCAGTTGTCGTAAATTCGTCATTGTTTTGCGAGCCTGGACGTGTCAGAGTGCATGACAATCTGCAGATTTATAAACTATTCCAATAACAGTTGAAAATAGTTCTTTGTGTGTTTAAGTTCTCTCGGTCTGTTCGTTTTGTGTTAAAATGGCAACAAAGGTAGTTTATTAAAAGTTTCAAAGTGCATCAGAGGTATGGAAATACTTTTTGAAGGCAGAAGATGGACAAACTGCCCAGTGCAAATTGTGTAAGTCTATTTTGAAAACAACGGCCCGATCTCCCAAAGGCTTACATGTACATTCAGTGTCGAAGCACAAAATTGATACTTCTCATAAAAAAGTGACAGAAAACATGACTGTGGTTCCATCAAATTCTTCAATGCTGATCAATGCTTCCGCGTCAGTAAGGATACCTCCTTCAACCGTTACGAAGAGGCAGAAATTATACTTTTTGTCCCTACAAAAAGTTTCTTTGGAGGAAAGAATTTGAAGGATGATTCATAAAGATGGCATGACTTTTAGATCTTTTGGCAAGTCGAAAGACTTGAGAGAATTATTTTCGACTAGTGACTACAAATTACCTGCATCGCCTAACTCCATAAAAGATTGTTATGGATTATGGAATGAGTTTGAAAATGAAAGTTCCACAGGATCTTATGAATCTAAGAAAGAATAACCATAGATTCAGCCTTACTTTCGATGAATGGACTTCATGCAAAAACAGACGCTTCAGGAATGCGAATGTTTGTACATTTTCAGAGAATAAAAATATGTTCTAGAATTTGGGTCTTGTGCGCATAGTAGGAAGCATGCCTGCAGAGAGTTGCATAACTATTTTGAAGAAGAAATCATCAGAATATGGCTTGTCATAAGATGAAGATATAGTAGGTGTTACTACAGATGGGGCCAGTGTAATGGTGAAGGTTGGGTGACTCATGAATCCTCTTCGGCATTCAATTGGGAGTTATAGATGTGATTCACAAATCAAAACGTGGAACCGAAACGCAAAAAGAAAGTACAAAATACACAGTCGTATCTCAGTCAGATGTGGAGGAGTCTGACGATGAAGAATTTGATGACATTATTGATAATGAAGGATTTGACTGCAGATTACCCAGTGTAGATGAAGTTGACATAGTGCCAGAACGAAGATTGATATTCTTCAGAAATATATGAAGCACGAATTCAGCAAAAATGGGCAACTCGTGCTGGACTGCAAACACGCTGGTCTAGTCTTGCAGATATGATTTCCACATTCAATAAGGTGAATCAATGTGTAAGCAAAGACTGGATTGATTGCAATCTTGAATCGAATACAAATCATAGTTTCTCAAACGAAGAATATCGTGCTGCATTAGATTCCGAAATCATATTTCAGCCTATAAAACTGGCAGTGGAAGTACTATGTCGTCGACATTCAGATTTGTTAACTGACGAAACTACTCTGCAGTTTATGGTGAAAAAGTTAGAAGAACTCTGAACACCAGTAGCTCAAAAACTTGCTGAATCCATAAGGGCTCGGATTAATGAACGCCGAACATTTATGACTGCAGCATTGTATTATTTGGCAAACCCTGTCCAATACGTATATTTCAATCAATCTGCTAGTGATCAAACTTTCAAACTGTCTCCAAAATCTTCAATCAAAAAAGAAATAATAGAGCTAATCGGAAGATTACACAAGAACAGTACCAAAGATGACAGTATTACAGTCAATATACAAAACAAACCCTCTACATCTGCAGTTGCAGATGAAGCCATGAATGAAAGTGATGATGACGATTCAATTCCATTAGCTGCAGTGAAAAAAAATTCAGAGCCTGAAATGGCGAAAGCTCCTCTTAGTATTGATGAGGAATTGGAAATGGCATTGAAAGAGCGTTCGCAAAAACGTGTGGCACCATTGTCATCGTCACCTGATATGATTTTGAAGGAAGAAAACAATTTGTACGACTCAGGAGGATCAAAAGGACAAAACCTACAGTTCGCTCACCAATGTCTTCTATCTGTAGTACCAACAAGTGTCGAGACAGAACAGGCGTTTTCCTCAGCTGGTTATCTGGCATTTAGCATTCGGAGTCGGCTAGCAGATGAAACCCTCGATACTATATGATTTTTGAGGAGTTATTTTTCAGTTTTTGTATAATATGTTACTTTTTGAATGAATTACTGGTTAGCTTGAGATTTTATTCCTCCATTTTGCTCCTGAAGAACAATTGGAGCCAATAAAAATATAAATGATAGGAATTTACGTACATTTTCGATGATCATTTCTCTACAATGCGAGATCTCGCACAATACCAAGATTTCGCGAGATTAGAATTCTTGAATCTTGCGATTTTCGAGATTGATATTTTGATGCGAGATTGCATTTCCTAACTACTACCTCTAGAGAGGAGCCGCGGGTTTTGGTTATATTGACAGTCTAATAATTCGATTTCAACAAAATCTTATAGCACAAGAAAAGGAGATTTATATTTTGATACTGCAATCAATCAAAAGACCTTAAAAACAGTGTAATTTATAGTTTTCATCTGTCTGCTTTATTTATTTGAAAAAACGCTCATACTGAATGTTAATCGATTATTTCCTCAAAAACAAAATAACAATTCATTGTACTGGTAAGATAAATTTTACGATGAATTAATTCCTTGATTCACCAACAACTCACACTTTAGGTGTTCATAAAGAATATCTTCAAGAGAATTATTTCTTTTAGGGACTATAATTTACTTTAATCGGAGGAATTAATGAACTTGAGAGTCCGTAGATATCCGCTCCTCAGTTACAAACTCGAACTTTCCGGGTCTCTGGGAGCAATCGCCTTGGAAAACGCGACTAGTTCAGTAGCGTAACGTGACTTACGTTTATGGAGGTGCTGCCCACGCTTGTATCATTATCGGCATGCCCTCTTCATTATCTGTTAGTCATTTCCGGCGGCCACGCTTTCTGTCGCTCTCAATGTACGATCACGAAGTGAACTGTATTCTGTGACCACGAAACAAAAGAATCATAAGACAATTGTCTTATGTCTATAAAATGCACATGTTACTGATGTATTTCGTTTATCCCTGTTGCTATTCACAAAAATAAGTATAATTCTCTGAATTAGACACTGTGCAAGCACTTCAAAGCTCGCGAATTTATTTATGGGTATCGAGATTTATAGACGATGTATTTTAGTATCGCGACAATCAATTAAGTGTGAAAATTCCAGACTGTATACATTGATCGCTTCATTAACCAATCGATTAATCAATTAATTAATACTCACGATTAGATTCAATACGGAGTAAATAAATATATTTCAATTTGAAAGAAACCCCTACACACCGATAATAGAACTGTATAACGGGTGTTCCGTGAAAAAAGCCGCAAGCATAGTACTCACAATTGTTGGCCGATTTCAATGAAACAAAGACCGAATTGCATCTTGAATGATTCCAACATCCTGAAAAATTTCTATTGATCTGTCACTTCAGAAAGTTGGTCTTCACTTGGACTTTTCATTCTTTTTTCGATTACTCATTCGAGTACCTTCTGCAAGAAAATATCACTCAAGACGATGCATTTTCCGAGAAAGAAGAAATTAGCGTAAAGTTTTGAAAGAAACTCACATTTCCAACTCATCGGTATAATTAGTAAAATGGGTGACTCTTGCAGTTAATTCTGTCCTAGAAAGTGGTCATTATTTCAGTTCGGGTAATTTACATTATTTCGTATTTTGGGTTAGGTTAGATATAGACTCTAAAAGTAACGCTAATAAGCTCTGTAACGGAATACCATTGAAAATCAATCAGCAATCTTAATATAACTATAATGGATGCGATGTAAATGGAGAAAACTTCAGAAAGTGGAGATTTTATGAAAATTGTTAGAAATGCTCTCCATGCAATTGAATTGGCATCTCTTAAATACGACACGTATTGCATTCAGAACGGCATCTGGAGGAATTTCTAGACAGACGGATCTTCCTCTTTCTTTCAACACGTCCAAACTTTCTTGTGGAGAGTAGTGAATACGATACTGTAGGTAACTGCTGAGCCCAAAATTAGGAAGGGCCAAATCTTGGGAGCGGGTTGGCTACTTAATATAACCATTTGTCCTTGTTATTGTTGAGCTAGTATACATTTGAAGCTGAGTTGTGAGGAGCAGTACCATCTTGTTGGAGTAGATTTCCCTTCATTCTTTCGAAGAGAGATCATCGAGGAAACCTTGAGTTGTTCGAACGAAAATTTCATTATACTTGTTCTGATTCAAGTTTGCTTCATTGAAAACTGTAATCTGGTCCTATCGAGCGATTAGAGTAAATGGCGTACCAGACGTTCACACCGAATCTACGCTGAAGATTATATTCTTTTGTTACGCTGATCATCTGACTCCAATGTCTAAAATTATTGCTGTAAAAAGTACACTCATCAGACCAAATGATGGTTCTGATAAAAAAATACTCTAAATGCATTCATTCAGTAAAAAATCAGTAAAAAAATTTAAAACTCGAGGCGTCTAACAATGACATTTTCTTCAAGACCTTGAACTATTCGAAAACACTAGACTTGTATTTATGCTCTCGTAAAATAGATTCAACGAACCCTCGTCGCTGGCGTTCTGCTTCTACACTCAACAAGATAGTCAATTACATTTCTTAATTAATATTCCTCTTGGGAGTTTTTTGAAATAACTTTATTTGCGTAAGTTCATTTCGAACCTGGAAATTTTGCGGCGCTCTGGTTCATCACGATCTGGAAATCGTTCCTGATAGATTCGAAATGCTCGAGGATTATTTCTGATAGATTGGAAATAGTGTTATATAATAATTCACTTGAACACAACTCGAGATTAGCAGATAGATAGATTAGAAGAGCTACAAACCTCAGAGCTGATTTTCGTTCAAGGTTGCAACAATGGATTAACGAAAGCTGAAGCCGAATATTCATTTTCGTCTTTGGTATTTCATAAATGCTATAATCTGCAATATCTTTCAAGCGATAATTTTCTGGTGATTTGGATAGGGACAAATGGTTCTGTTAGCTGGTCAGCCAATCCCCATATTTGACCTCTCTTGATTTCTGGCTCTAAACTTACCTACAGCATCGAGTGTACCGTACTCCAACAGAAAATTTAGACGTCATGATAGAAAAAATAATTACCGGTTGTCTATAAATTCATCTAGACGCATTCTGATTGCAACACGTGCCACAAATTCTTGGAAATAAGCTGAGTTTTTTATTTCGAAATTTTCGGCATATAAAAAGTAATGTCTCCTTTTTCTTAAGTTTTTTTTCTAGTATGATAAACTTGCAGCGCTCTAGTTCATTAAGATCTGGAAATCGTTCTCGATAGAGTCGAAATACTTGAGCACTATTTCGGATAGATGGAAACTAAACTTGCACCATGACTTTATACACTTGATTTTCTTTTTGTGCACTTATTAATCCTCCAAGAAGAAGACTCGAAACGAAACAATATCAAGAATGTGGGTATGTACCTAATCTGTTCTCGTTAATTGCGAATGACATCCATTTTACTATGTCATTTTCAATGGTATTCCACCACAGATCTTCCTTCATGATTAATTAGAATCTTCAGTTACGTTTTCAGTTTTTTTTCTCGAGAACGGCGTGAGCTACCAAAACAATGAAAGGTGTTTTGCGAACGAGAAACCATGCGGGACATAACTCATATCCGACTGAATGAATCTCAGTCAGTATGTAGAGTGCTCTTTATTCCGCTTCACATTTCGAAACATCGAAAACTACCTTTTTTCAAATTGTAACCCATATTTTTCTTCAATTCATTAGGTTCGCCATAAGAAACTAATAGAAGTTCTTCGTACATACCTGAGATTTCAAGTTTTCAAGTTATGGCGAAAAAACGAATTTTACGTACCTAAAGTTGGCAAAGCCAACTTAGATTCCTGTACGTGCATAGACAGTTCCAGAGCATTAACAAATAACTGTTCCCTGTCATTGATACTTGATAAATTAAGAAAAAAAATGCGAAACTAATTTTCTTTAACATAATAATACATTTATGAGAGTATAGTATAGAAAATTGACAAAAACAGTGTGATAAATAGAGATGAGAGTATTCTTTCTTTTAATCAAATATTATGGAAGAATTGATCGTAGTGGTAGTACCGTAAACAGGAAATCTACTCAATATGGTTTGATCCATTCACATTGGTACCCATCATAGTTTTGCCCAATCAGGTTTTCCATTGAAACTCGTTTCTCGGATATATAGAAACATTTACGAGTCGTTAGGATTATGGTGCGTCCCATTCATAATCCATTCACGATTAATTTAAAATCGACAACCATATCTGCTAGTACGCAAGTACAGTTCAACATCAATAATTTCAAGGATATCTTTTATCTAAATACATTGATATCTCTTTTATTCAATCAATATAAAACGTAATTGGATCGAATATAATAAAACATTCATTTTAATATGAATGTTATGACAAAGTTAGGCTTCTCACATAAAGTAAAAACATTTTCAGCTAATTCATTTAGATTTTCTCTATAAAATCAACTGTTAGTTGTATCCACAAGGTTAATCACTATTTCAAAATGTAATACCAAAGCAACACTAATAGTGATAAGATTCAATTGTACACCCAACCAAATTTATATGGTATCACCCGATATTTTGAGTATTACCTCAGGAATTTTGGAAATTTAGAAGGATTGTTAGAATTTATCTTTTTTGAGATATTTCGATTGAAAAGAGATTATTTGGTGAAAGAAACAAATAATAGAAAACAAGAGACTCTTTCTGCATGTAGGAAAAAATTGAAAATTGTTTTCTCACGGAGTAGGTGTGGCGGCTTGGATGAGCTGTTGTGGGGTTCTTGGGTTATCCTGCCGCGATCTAACTTTCCTTTCGAGATTATCCCACAAGTAATCAATAGGATTTAGGTCTGGAGAGCAAGCTGGCCAGTCGAAAATAGCGATTACCTCTGTTTTAAGATAATGTCGCGCGGAGTTGCTGGTATGCGGAGAAGCATTTTCTTGCATAAAAGTGAAATTCTCACCGTGAGTACTTCGCTAGTCTCACTATGGGCTCCAGCACTAGGTCTACGTAATTTCTAGACGTTACACTCGCAGGAAACGAAATCAAATCTGTTTTGCCTCCCAGCATAATGCCACCCCAAAACATTACACTGCCCCCTTGGTATTTCTGAATGTCTTGCTGCTCGGAGTCTAGCTTGTCTTCCACGACCGCTTGAAACCCGAATTCGGCGGTCATCTGATCGAATACCAATTCTGGTCTCATCCGAAAAAAGAACATTTCGCCAATTCTCAATATTCCATTTTAGGTGATCGATACACCAATTAAGTCTGTTAATTTTCTCTTAAGGGCCTTCTGCTGTATAAACTTCTTGAACGAAGTCTTTGACGTATCGTTTCGACTGATACACTGATGCCTGTTGCTTCCAGAAATTGCCTTTGGAGTATGGGGTTCGACGCACTAAGGTCTCTTCCTGCAATTTGTTGTCTCGTTCTTCAGACGTGATCTTTGCAGAGATTCTAGCTCCACGTATCGGGCGTAGATTTTTTAAAATTACCCCCTGAGATATCCCCATTGTAGCCGCTATTTCTCTCTGTGTCACACCTTCAACGAGAACAATTATTCGGCCCCTCTGCACATCGGACAATCCAACGTAAGGCAATTTCATTTATGATTATAGTCATATAAATATATATTAAAAGTCACAGTTTCAAATCTCAGTGACGACTGAGTACAATATCCCGAACATGTGGTGATAATTTAACATTTCTTATTATTCTATCCAGTTTTTTTACAACAAAAAACTTCATTCTTCACAAGTTGTAAGAGATCCATGTTTAAAAACAATCAATAATGTATACCGGCTCGGTGGCGTAGGGGATATGATGCTTGTCTCTTGAGCAGAGTTACCTGGGTTCAATCCCCACAAAGTCGGTGCGATTTTTCGGATTCTGGGAATCGCTTGAGTATCCATCTTTCGGAGGAGATGTAAAGCCGTCGGTCCTGTCTAACAAAGATGTGTTGGACATTAAAGATCCCTTCCCTCGACACGAGAGGGGTTCGGCAACATTCCCGGGTTAGTGAGGTGACAGAATTCCCCGGCGTGTCATTGACCAAAAGGCGGAAATAGAGCACGTTAAAGGAATAACAAACAAACAAACAATCAATAATGTGAAATACCGAGTGATTCCATATAAACTTGGTTGTGTGTATATTCATACATGATTGAGTACATCATGTACTTTCGTTTTTATAATGCGCTCAACCAATCTGTCTGAAGGATTCTTCTCTAGGATATATGACGACATATAACTTTCATCAATTTCTTCCTACAGCGAATGTTCCGCCATTGCCTCTACATTATGCAGATCAGCCTCGACATGACAAATACCGCAATACGCCTTTCACAGAACTCATTCGGGGATCTTCAAATAATCTTTCTATGACAAATCCCTTGCGCCGTCAGATAAATAGAGAGCTATATTACTAAGGGGTTAGTTTTCGAATAGTAATATCTGTGACCAATATCTCCAATAAATTTGGAGGTTCGTATACAGGATATTTATGTGCTCTGCGACTCATGATTTCATGGATGTAATATGTCATTTGATCTCTTCATTCCTTCACAAATCATTTCAACGAAAAATTGAACTTCACGAAAGCTATTATCATTGAATTTTGACGAGAGCTAGAAAAGGTTTCCTTCTTTCGCCTCCCAACTTTTTTCAAACTGCATGATACGTGACGTCACACCTCGTTAAACAGGATTCTTCCAGAGTGTCTTATATTACCAGATAAATGAATATTTGAATTAAATGAAAAACTAATATACGACAGGTTTGTAATTTTTTCTAGTGGAACTTGCCCAATTTCGCCTGTTTTACGATTCTAGAGATCCTAAGAAAACAGATTTGTTTTTAAAACAAGCAGATATGCTCATAGCGAAATTTCTAAAGGAGCCAGAGCTGGTGATCAATTGGTTTTCTTATTTCTCTCTTTCGATAGGAAAATTATTATCCAGACTAAGGCAAAGTGTGGAAGAGCTACATCTTGTTGAAATCAAATTTTTTCTCGGAGAGTTTCACCCATATTTTATTCGCAAACAGAGAAGCTAAAGATAGGACTCAATACTCTTATAGAAAAGTTGAATATCTTCTTACAGCCATTTATGTACAAACACTGATGAAAATGTCAAAAGAGCCCAGGAACTTGTGCAGGAACTCAAACCGACGGTTGATAGTCGGAATGATTGCGGAACAGTTGAATTTGAATCACCTCTGTTGATTATATTTTGACCAATGAATCGGAGATAAGAGAAATTTTTGTGAAATTTGTTGCGAAAAACCTTTCCTAAGACCAAAAGGATCGTTTGAAGATGATCTCATTGGGAACGTTTCATTACTGGGGACCAGTCTTGAATTTTTGAGTACGAGCCAGGAACCAAACGCCAGAGCATGGAGTGGTAAACTGCAACTTCTCCAATGCCCAAAAAAAGCAAGATTGCTCAAATCAAGGATCAAATTCATGCACATTTTTTTTTCGGAAAGCCACGGCATCGTCCACAAGGAGTTTGAGCCTCAAAGCCAAACGGTTGATCAACACTCTCACCGAGCGGTCTTTGAAAGACTTGCAAAAAAGTCTTTCGTGTGCTACTTCTGAAGGAGCCAGAGCTGGTGATCAATTGGTTCTCTTATTTCTCTCTTTCGATAGGAAAATTATTATCCAGACTAAGGCAAAGTGTGGAAGAGCTACATCTTGTTGAAATCAAATTTTTTCTTGGAGAGTTTCACCCATATTTTATTCGCAAACAGAGAATCTAAAGATAGGACTCAATACTCTTATAGAAAAGTTGAATATCTTCCTACAGCCATTTATGTACAAACACTGATGAAAATGTCAAAACAGCCCAGGAACTCAAATCGACGGTTGATAGTCGGAATAATTGCGGAACAGTTGAATTTGAATCAACTCTGTTGATTATATTTTGACCAATGAATCGGAGATGAGAGAAATTTTTGTGAAATTTGTTCCGAAAAACCTTTCCTAAGACCAAAAGGATCGTTTGAAGATGATCTCATTGGGAACGTTTCATTACTGGGGACCAGTCTTGAATTTTTGAGTACGAGCCAGGAACCAAACGCCAGAGCAGGGAGTGGTAAACTGCAACTTCTCCAATGCCCACAAAAAGCAAGATTGCTCAAATCAAGGATCAAATTCATGCACATTTTTTTTCGGAAAGCCACGGCATCGTCCACAAGGAGTTTGAGCCTCAAAGCCATACGGTTAATCAACACTCTCACCGAGCGGTCTTTGAAAGACTTGCAAAAAAGTCTTTCGTGTGCTACTTCTAAAGGAGGCAGAGCTGGTGATCAATTGGTTCTCTTATTTCTCTCTTTCGATAGGAAAATTATTATCCAGACTAAGGCAAAGTGTGGAATAGCTACATCTTGTTGAAATCAAATTTTTTCTTGAAGAGTTTCACCCATATTTTATTCGCAAACAGAGAAGCTAAAGATAGGACTCAATACTCTTATAGAAAAGTTGAATATCTTCTTACAGTCACACAGTCAACAATTATGCCCGTCCACACCTTAACCCTTCAACTATGAATTTCCATAATCCAGTGGGGGTTTTCTTCAGACCAATATGAACAGTTTTGACGATTGTAAATGTGAAACAGATTCATTCAAGAAAAGTAACAATTCCAAGACTTTGCTACTTTGATCGATAGCATTCATCCTGTATTCGCAAAATTCCACTTGTCGATCTGAATCAATCTCAAGTAACTACTGTACAAGTTAAATTTTGTAAGGATGCATTATTGATTCGATAATAATTGTCAATCGTGTTTCATATTAAATACGTTTCTCGAAATAACCGAACAACCGCAGATTGACTTTTGGTTCTGTCGCCATAACCAGTCAACATTTCAATTTCATACAATTCGGTTAGATTATTAAGAAAGAAATTTAACACTTACTTCACAATGAACGTAGTCATTTTCACTTAAATACTATAAAAATAATCATATCAAGTTATTTTACTTATTCTTTTACGTATAATCTAATGAAGAAATATATATTGCTTACGATTTGAAAAATACCTAGTTTTCCATTTCATTCTTAACAACCTAAGCCGATATATAGTATATGGCACTTTTTGATTTAGAATAGAGAGTGCTATCGAAGATTTGTTTCAGATAAAATCTGTAATGTGATGTAGCTGAAAAGATTTTAGGAGATAGATGATAGATAGAAGTATTATTAGTTCTAAAGGGTCTTTCATCAGCAGATTTAATTTTCAATTCCTAATAAAACGCCATTTTTTTGATGAAAGTGGTGATATTATTATTTTAATGGAAAGTACAACTCTGAGATTGATAATTGAACACGATATCTGGCAAGTGTCCGCCTCGGACCTCTTTACAAATGGTCATTCCTTGTAGGAAAATTATTCATTACATTTTCGCATAACAGCTCGAATATTGTCTTTGAGAGTCTCAATCGTTGCTGGAGCATTAGAGTAGACCTGATCTTTGACGTAGCCTCAAAGGAAAAAGTCTAATGGTGTTAAATCGTATGATCTAGGGGGCCAATTCACGTTTCCATTGCGAGAAATCACACGTTCAGGAAATTGTTGCTGCCATTGTGTTAACTGCACTTTATAAGGATGTAGACGCAGATCAAGATCTGCTCTATTTTCGCCTTTCGGCCAATGACACGCCGGGGAATTCTATCACCTCGCTAACCCGGGAATTATGCCGAACCCCTCTCGTGTCGAGGGAAGGGATCTTTAATGTCCAACACATCTCTGTTAGACAGGGCCGACGGCTTATCTCCTCCGAAAGATGGGTACTCAAGCGATTTCCAGAATCTGAAAAATCGCACCGACTTTGTGGGGATTGAACCCAGGTATTTCTGCGCGGGAGACGAGCATCATATCCTCTACGCCACCAAAGTGGTTTGGGAAAAGCCCAATTCTTGTGATCGTCTCGAATTGGCTGTTCAGCCACACTTTCCATGTACATATTTCACCCGTCGTAAAATAAAGATGGAATTTCAAAATAAGTGTTATGAGTTACAAAATTGAACTGAATAGGAAAAATTCTCTTCGTACGAAAAATAAGTTTTTAATGGATTGATAATTATTAATCCATTAAAAAACTTATTTAACTATGTTCTTTAAAGGGTTTCCTTACAGGAAAAAATTTTAAGAGCGTGTTTTTCTTAGAGCGATTTGTTCTGAGTTGTATTGTACGATAGCTGCAATATATACATACGTTTTGATAAAAATCGCATCGTATAAGTTTTTTTCTGGAAACACATTGATATGTTCGATAATTTTTTCAACCCTTTCATGGGTTTCTCATTTCATCTATCCTACTATCCTCCAAAAGAAATATAGCCCAATTCCGATTCCTCGTGGTCAATTTGAAACCATCTGTTACGTAGATGTGCTCCTGGCATGTAGACAATAGATCTCTTGAAATATCGTTCCTGAAATAGATAGAGATGTGGATGGAGGAAATCCATTTGTAAAGTAGTGTCCGCAGAGATAGGTGTAACCCCAATTCCCGGAAAGTATTGAAGCCGAGAAACCTTGATAAATTACTCCAGAATCTTCCCTTAATATCGCAGAAGACTCGTTATATATGGTGAAATTCTGAAGTTCAACATTTCTTTATTTTTATTTAGTTGAATGATGAAAGCGTTCCATATCAGAAATTCTGTTAAATATTTTCGTTAAAATATAAATGTCACACATAGAAATGAAGAATCATTAATGTACCGACAAGGTTGAAGTAGCACTTGGCGGATTTTTGTTTCAAATTGTAAGTTATAGTTCGAAAAGTCTAGCTGACTCATAAAAAGATTTATATGTGTATTTGAAATAAAAATGTATTTTATTTTTTTGTCACATTGCGAAGAAGCAATCCGCTATGTTTGAGGCATTGTGTTCTCGTTATTAAATGAATGGTAAAATAATCAAGCTCTGATATATTCATAACCTGAAAGAAAGTTCCAACTGAGGAACAGAAACTGAATACACACATGTCCGTAATATAAGGATATTCAATTTACGCACTATCATCAGCATCATCCTGGCCGGCGTAATTGTCCGATCTAAATCTCATAGAACTTTTCCAACAACGAGTTTTGTAAATTCAGAATCATTTTGAAAACCGGCAGCAACCGTTCGGAGCCTTACATGATAGGTGGATTAACATTCCCAAAGAGGAGCTAGATCATTTTATTTTAAGCATGTAGAGAAGATGAAGAGTTGTCATTTGAACCAGAGTTGGACATATTCCGTATAAGTTTAATATATATCTGAAACTCGCCAATCAATTTTCTGAGTAAGTAAAGTTTTTGCTAGTTATCATTTATCATTTGGAGAACAAATTGAAGACTTTTTTACAGGGAATATTCAACCTTCCGCAGAATGTCAAATATTCTCTCCTGAACGAGCTAGTTTTCCGATCCACTCTTCATAATTATCGTTAACCAGTACCACACAGTAGTGGTATTGTTCGGTTGGATGTCAAGAGTAGGAGTAATCTTCTTCTTACTGTGCCTTATCCTCACTGGACGTTGGCGATCATTTTGGCCCATATTGCTCTATTGACTGCAGCTCGAATTAATTCCTGAAATGTTTTCCCGGTTCACTGCCTTAGATTCGTCGTCTTCCAGGTCCCCTCTTACCGTCCATCTTTCCTTGCATAACTAGATTGAAGATTTCATACTTATCAGTCCGCATTATATGCCCAAAGTTTCCTCTCTTTAATAGTTCCCATAACTCCTACATCTTTGTTCATGCGTTTGACAACTATTTCATTCGTCCCATGGTGTACCCAAGATATTCTCAACATGCGACGGTATCACCACATTTGGAAGGCCTCTATCCTCTCACAAGCAGCATCAGTCAACGTCCAAGACTCCACACCATACAGCGATATAGAGAACACATAGCATTTCAATAGACTAGTTCTTATTTGTAAATTCAACTCAAGATTACATGAAACAGCTTTCATGTTGTTGAAGTAGGCTCTGGCTTTCTCAATACGTATTTTGATCTCTCTAATCTGTTCCCAGTTATTATTCAGATGCTCACACAGATACTTTATGGTTGTAACTGTTTCAACGGGAGAACCTCCGGCATAAAATTGTACGTGAGGTTGGTTATATTTGCTTATCATCATCACTTTTGTTGTTTTGTTCGTATTAAGCCGCATGTTGTATTTATCGCAAACTTGTACCACGCTTTCGATGAGCCTTTGCAGTATTGAGTAATAGACTGCAGTTTCGGTCTCGTACATACCCATTCACAACACCAAGACACCTATCAAGTACATGTATACGTATACATAAGCAATTAGCGTCTCCTAACGAACTAACACAAAGGCTAATACCAGCGTCACCGGGAAATGAACACCTGGTTAACACCCAGACAAGTATTGGAACGTTAGCTTTTCGACAGATCACATCTTGCAAACTGTGTCCCAGGATGATGATGATTAAGAAGAGTGGATCGGGAAACCAGGATTATTCGAAATTCTAGAGATTGAATATTGGGTTAAATCTTGCTCCCTTTGTGAATGTCATCAATGTGTTTCTTCAAAATATCCTTGGATAATGGGCATAAGTGTATGTTACTCAATTAAAGTACTTCCATTAAAGTGATCTTCGCAAAAATACATTTGAGATAGCTTTCTTTTCGTGAGTTTTAGTATGTTCAGAATACTTTTATCCATAAGTTTTCTACAGTTATATGGGGTACTTTTGAGACCCAGTACAATACAGTACTGGTAATTACTTCAATTCACATCAATTCCATTCATAATTATGGTTCTTAGTATGAAGTCTTTGACGTTGTTTTTTACTGTGCGGATCTACATATACACGGTACGTCGCCGACGTTGATATGTCGGCAATGTCAGTTTCGCATGATCACTAGTTCAAGGTCGTCGCTACGCAAGTAGCGTCAACTTCAATGATGGCAGAGCAATAGGTGAATATTGAATTCTCTTTTTGAAGTTCCTGAATTAGATATATGTCGATGTTTTATTATTATATGCTGAAGGAATAACCTAAGAGCAATATTACAGAAGAAGCAATATCGAGAAAAACATCAACAATTATGTCATCGCCACATTTGCTAGGTTTCATCAATGCAAATCTCGGGTTTTCTGTAGCAACGTGTACGAAGTGTACGCGACCAGATGTTCGTGAGATGAGCTTCATATCATGGCATCCAATACTATCGTTGCCTTGTGGACGAAAATCGTAGAAGTTCGATTTCTCAAGATCCAAGAAACTGCCCACCCTAATTCCCGTTATCAATTTCAATTGAACACCAACGAAGTGGTCCTACGTGGTTGGTAAATAAAGTATTTAGACTGGCAACGTCGCTTCCGATCCGACCACGCGTGAGATGAGCAGCGTCAAGTGCGCATGTGAGACGTCCCCAGTATGAACTCGCTACAGTCATTTGTATGTCTGTAGCGTTAGTTTTCGTGAAATAGTTTTTTCTTGTGCGTTCCAAATTTTGAGCAACAATGTACTGTGACGTTTTGTTTCAAACTTGGACACAATGTAACAGAAAAACTTCGGCATACTATGGAAAAAGTTTCGTCAAAGGCTCAGGTTTTTCTGTTTCTTCAGGCATTTTTTAGAAGGCAGATAGTCGATTGAAGATGAACCACGACGCGTAAGCCATTTATGTAAAAACACTGATGAAAATGTCAAAAGAGCCCAGGAACTTGTGCAGGAACTCAGATCGACGGTTGACAGTAGGAATGATTGCGGAACAGTTTAATTTGATTATATTTTGACCAATGAATCGGAGATGAGAGAAATTTTTCGTGAAATTTGTTCCGAAAAACCTTTCCTACGACCAAAAGGATCGTTTGAAGATGATCTCATTGGGAACGTTTCATTACTGGGGACCAGTCTTGAATTTTTGAGTACGAGCCAGAAACCAAACGCCAGAGCATGGAGTGTTAAACTGCAACTTCTCCAATGCCCAACAAAAGCAAGATTGCTCAAATCAAGGATCAAATTCATGCATTTTTTTTTTTGGAAAGCCACGGCATCGTCCACAAGGAGTTTGAGCCTCAAAGTCAAACGGTTAATCAACACTCTCACCGAGCGGTCCTTGGAAGACTTGCAAAAAAGTCTTTCGTGTGCTACCACACACCAAGAACAACTCGGTGTTACATCACAAGAATGCGCCCTGTTATACTGCAATTTAAATAACAGAGTTTTAAGCAAGTGAAAATATTCCTGTGGTTATTGAGCCCCCTTATTCACCATACTAGAACCCTGTGACTTTTTCCTCATCCCGAAAAATGAAATCACCTGAAGGAACTCATTTTGGCTGACTTGGAAATAATCCAAACAGTTGTAACCGACCAGCTGAAGGCTATTTTAGTATACTTCTTTCAGAAATGTTATGACGATTAGAAGGACCGTCTACAGCGCTGTGAGGCTTCCTAAGGGAACTATTTTGAGTACAATATTGTATTGTTATTATATTTGAATGAGAAAACAATCTCATTACACTATTTACACACCTCACATAAAGGTTTCCTTTTACCTCACAGAGTAAGGATACTTATAAAATGGAAAAATGAATTAAATCAAGTATTCAACCGTAAAAATCCTTTTTCTATCGCATTCTTGACGAACCACGACAATTAAGTTGAAATTCCCGAATATTTTTGTGGAAAAATGAAATTTTTATAGATGCAAAACAATAATCAAACCTCTTCCAATAATCTCCGTATGAGTCAGTTTTGCAGTGTCTACTTCACCATGAAAACATTTTATGATTGGTGGGGGAGAATAAAGGTTGAAACAGTGAGGTGAATTCAGGCTATACTAGCTAGCGTATTTATTTCATCTGGACCAGTTGAAAGTTTATTAGCGACTCTGTATTTTCAAGGACAAGTTTTGGAATTACATTTCTTGAGTGATATTCAAAGGCTGAAATGCATCATAAAAAACTAACTGCACGTGGTAGTTGCTAACACACGCATATTCTGCTATAGTAATAATAGAAACTCAATATCTAGTATCCACAGATTTATGCAGGTACCCGTGAACATGAAGGGCAGCTCGACAAGTGCATTCGTGTTATGAAACCAGATAAGTAAAAAAAAACTAAACGAGTGTATTATCTATCAACTATTCATCACATCCGTGCGTGGGAAAAACTCGGTACTTCCTCATTCAAATCGTCGCAAGAAACCGTTACTCCGTAAGCGGTACACGTTATACGTAACGTCTTCTCAAATAGAACCGCGTTCTATTAAATCTGAGATTAGATCCGTTAAATGGCTATTTTCCCAAACTAGTTTCCCTGGACGGAAGATACGGTCAAGTCCGTTGAATGGATTCGACATGAAAACAACGCAGTTTACTGGCCATGAATGAATAAAACAGTCAATAATGATGTGATTTTAGAACAAAAAGTTCGTACACATTGATATCGGAAGAAAATTCGTGACATTTCTGCCCATATTTTTACAGAAAAACATCTCTTCTGCTTTTCCGCCACGTAAATTCAAGTCACAAAGCAACCCTCTTACTTGGTTTGCTCGAGATTTTGTCGAGACTTAGAGAATCATTGAGCACTTCTAATTTCGAACGTATCTGGTGACCATGAATCAGAGACGCGATTTATGAATTTTCGAAATTTTTACAGCCAACGCATAGTGGAAGCGAAAAGAAATGCCGGGGATAGATCTAGTAATCTAGCTAGTTACTCGTGGCGTAATGATGAACAATGAAGATTATCAAAATCGTGTGTGAGATCATAGAGCTTTGTACATTGTTTAATCGGTGCATTGAGGAGGGGATGTTCCCTATCATTTTCAAAAGATCAGGGGTAATTCCGATTTTCAAGAAAGGCGATCCTAATGATCTGAACAACTATAGACCCATAGCGATAGTACCAACTATCGCAAAAAGTATTCGAACAGCTATTGAAAACTAGATTCATGAACTTTCTTGAGAAGAATTCGGTTTTTGCCTCGGCTCAATTCGGTTTTCGATGTGGTCGGTTAATTGGAGCTGTTCTCTGCGTTATCGAGAAGATTGTGTCTGGTTTGGATATGGTTGTGCACAGAGGACTCGCAATAAAAGCGGAGAGATGTGCCTCAGAGGAATACCATCGAGGCTGTTGGCCTCCTACTTGTCGGGTCGGTCTCAGTGCGTTTCGGTTCGTGGTGCGGTCTCCGATTTCATGCCGGTAAATCACGGGGTTCCCAAGGGTTCTTTCCTGGGGCCCCTTCCGCTTCTCAGTTATATTAATGATCTTTCGAACTACTTGGATCACTTCGATTGCATTCTGTTCGCGGACGACGCCACGATCATAGTGATATATATATATATATATATATATATATATATATATATATATATATATATATATATATATATATATATATATATATATATATATATTATATAAGACGTGAAAATCTTTAGTAAATGTAAGTATTGCAGCTGCGTATTTTGATAAGTAGAATTCAATGATTTTTAAGTTACAAAAACCATCCGCCACGTGCACGAAACGTTGTGGGTAAAATGATTCATGTGTATGTTATCCCACATTAATGAGTTCTTATGTATGTATTACTGATTTCTGCCCCTTTCATCGTTGTCTTACCACTTTTACGAACATTCATTTTTATAAAATTTCTAGTACGTTTTACTGATGAACCACGTATAAGAGCACTGGTAGACCATGATTAACCACCAACTAGCTTTGTTCTTCTATTGAATTCTTTTTTGAACTCTTCGTTCGGTGACGAAAAAAGTTTTCAGGAGTCGATTTTGCTAACCTCGAGTATATGATCGTTAGATCATCTCGAACAATATTGAAAAAAAATACAAAATCTTTCATTCTTTTCATTTCGCCAACCCTGGAAAGATGGTCAGACATAATCATAGGATTAAATACAAGTGCCGACAAGATTTCCTGAATATATATCCGATTTTCCCAATATACTCGATCTTCTTCTTGGGCCTGATTCAGATGATTTCCGCTTACAGGTTTCAGTACCCTTATGCAACTCCGACCGCAACCTTGTTTCTGCCATTGGTTACTTCTTATAGCCACGCAATTAAGATCCAAAGCCTCTCAGGACGACATGGCATCACAATCGAGCCTACTGGGAAGAGCTGGGCGAGTTTTTCTCGTCTTTTCCTTCAATGATGTCTGTTTTTCAAATCCTGACACAAATTTCTACACTGAGTTCGTCACTGAAGCGTTTCTTGCAGGCATAAACCTCTACATTCCACTATCCATGAAAACATATCCGCTCAAAAACTTTGGTTCACTAAAAAATCTCAAAAAGCTGCCACAGTTAAGAGGGGAGCTTATAGGAAGTGGAAGAAAGATCCAACAGATGAAACTAAAGCTGAACAAGTGCGTTTCGGAAACATTTGTACCTGAACCATTGATTAACCAAAAAACTACTTCAATGAAAAAGTTCAGAATAGACTCTTGGAGCAGACCAGTGGAATATTCCAGTTCGGGTCTATGTCGACGGCAGTCAGCAGCAACTTCTGCAAGTCATGCTCCCCATCTTTGATTAGAGATGGCGGTTCAATCGCATACCTTATATACTTGCAGGGCCACCTACTATCCTTGATGGATAAACTTATCGCATATGGACTTCCCTAAAAATTGCTAGATTGGATTAGTAAGATTATTTTCAGTATATTGATTCTGGTGGTAGTTGATGGTGTAACTAGTGAATCTTTTCAGGTGAATACAGGAGTACCGCAAGGCTCCACACTCTGGCCAACTCTTTTTCTGTTGCAGATTAATCATCTGCTCAACTCCACCAGAAACAGAGCATTTGGGATTGCGGACGACTGTTCTTTTGTGTCAATTTTCTAGTCAGCGTCCTATAACTGCTGAGAAGACACACTGACAAAGATAGAAACAGAGTATGTCAATGAATTCAGATTTGAAGAAGATATCAGAGTGGGACCAATTGAACTTTGAAGCGAACAAGACGCAATCGACAACGTTTTCAGAAGAGTCCTGCTGGAGAACCTCCTGTAATTATGCAAGGACATCGAATTTCCTCAGAAACGAACATGCATCTACTCGGCATCACAGTCAACACCGGAGTTTGCTTGCAGGACAATGTCTCAGTTTTCTTTCTGGGTTAAGCAGTACATTATGCCAATACAGCTGATGCTGCTGGAATACTATTCCCATGTGTGGGATTCCGAGTCCAAACTTACTTTACATCTATTGGATAGTGTCCAGAAGAGAGTAATACGCCTGTTCGATCAAGCCTGATCTCCAACCTCTCGCTCAAAGGCGGCAGGTTAGGTTAGATTTCTCCCTTTTCCTCTCCACAGATACTTATGTGGCAAATGCTCTGAAGAAAAGAAACCGGAAAGAATTCAACTAGGCTCGAAAAAACGGCCCAACTAGCTCAGCAGCCTGTTTCGGAACTCGTTTCTATCGAACATCTTTCCGACAACTCACAATTTGGCCCTCTTCCAGAAGCGAGTGAACACACATATTAAATCATTTTGGGCGACTACAGTTGTGCCATCGAAGGCATCGACTTCTCCCAAATTTGAGAATGAAAAAAAGGGAAGTCACTCCGGGTCGCCGAAATCGACATTAGAAAACGATAATAATTTTCTGTTTGAATGGTGGTCGAACAAAATTGAAGGATTGATCAAACACTAGTATGTCACTGCGATTTACCGAAAATCCGGTCTTTTTTCCATATGAGTAACCAGACGAGGAGTAAGTACGTAAGGCAATTGATATCAAAACTTGATACTCACTGCTGCCTTCGTTCGAACTAATTCTTGAAGTAGTTATTCCAATAGTTGACCATGCAATACGTTCTCGACAGAAAAAGTAAAAAGGTTTGGATTTAGGTCCGCACTGTACGCAGGATGATATAACAATTCTTTTTGCAGACACTTCGGCCTTGCATGAAATCCAAGATTCATCACCACTGACAATGTTGTAAACGCTTCTAGACTTTCCAAAATTAAAACGGTCCAGAGTTTTTTGACACCAATTCCCACTTGCAGCTTTCTGTGTTTCGATCAACAGATGCGGTATCCAACGCAACTAATTTTCTCACACGTAATGCATCAATCTCTCAATATGTTGCATACCAATTTTCTTGGATAATCTGTTTGTGACTACAGTTTTTACTGCACATGCACTTGAATAATCATTAAGACTAGCTCTTTTACGCTTGAAATCTTAATATCAACGGGAAACTGTTGACTGGTGTGGTGCATCAATGCCGAAAACAGAAATCAACTCGTCCAGTAATTCTTGTCGAGTCTCTGAAAACTGTAGAAAATCATTGCGCGAACATGTTGTCAACTTGTTGATGATTTGTTGTGGTTAAAACACAGCACGCATAGAACTGAAAATATGTATTTTCATCAACAAATCATAGAAGTTCGTTTGTAGTACCGACAGTTGACTAATGGTGTCCTCTCCTGTCCCAGCATGCAAAACATAACCATCCGTAACCCGGATATGCACTATTCAAACCTGAAGGTTCCAACGAATATCATCCTCAAATATGGTGAATGAAGAAATATTTTAATAGACCTTACTTTTGTGCACAGTATAGTTTATCCATATACTTAATAAACACATCTCTAATTGATACGGTTTATCATACAAAAACTTTCAGTGTCTTCCATTGGTAGATTCAGCATTTCCGGAAGACGAAGCATGAAATCTTCAAGCGGAAACAACTTCATAATGATCAACTTTCTAATTATCCTCCGATATCTTCATAAGACAACAAAATATTCAACATGTTCGCTAGCATGATGGACAACAGTTACAAGTGGTATTGGACTCATTCTGAGTTCATGTCATCGTATTTCGTTCTCGACAATTGAATTGGCCGATGTGGTTCGGTGCACTCTAGGCTAGGAGAGCTCGATTATGATAAGTGCTTGCGAATAAGTAGCAACAGACAACGAACGCAAACTTCTATCAAAAAGCAACGGAATGTGTTACGGTCACGTTCAAGATCATTGCTCCGAGTCATTAGGAGAAGCAAGCTGCAGTCCCCCATACAATGCTGACACTGGTTCAAAGTTTTATTACGTTGAAAATTGCACTTCAAACGAATACCGAGGAATCGTTCTCATCTCGGAGTAATAAGCACGAGATATGCTTGATTATTACAATTAACGCAGGTGAAATTACTGGAATTTGACATCTAGCGGTCATTTGATGAAACTAGTCCAAGCGCATTGCGGTTATCAATTCACGTGTAGTTTCGCAGTTTTATTCGAGATTAATTCAGGGTTTATTCACCTCCCGGTCCTTTCAAAAATAGAAACACAAAGCATTATGGCCGTAAATTCAGTAAAAACAAGCTTTCATTAGTTTCCTGAAACAAGGACTCTGTCACGACAACTAATTATTTCACTTAACATAAAGGGTAAAACTTCTTGACGATTTTAGTATAGTAACAAGTTCTCGAAGATAAAGTTTTTCGATGTATTAATTCTTGCATTATTAAATATTTACTTTTTGCATGACAAAAATTAAAAAGGTATTGACGACATCTCCAAATAACAGTATTTCCCAGATTTCCTTCTCACTCAGCACTATGAAAATTTTGATTAAGAAATATTACTTTTATGCATTTAATAATTCACTATTTTGGGTGTTCCGTGAAAAACGCCACGTTATAGCTGATACAATTTTTGATCGATTTCGAAGGAACAAAAACTGAATTGCATCTTGAATGAGATTCTAACAGCCGGAACATTTCCATTGCTTTCAGAAATACCGTTAGTTGACCTTCACTGACGTTTTGATTGGTAACCCCAAATTTTTCAATTTATTTGTCCATTACTTATTTAATTTAGAGTACCTTCTGTGAAAAAAGTATCACTTTGTGTTTTCTTCCGAAATACATGGTTCATATCTGTCGCAAAATTGAAGAAAATATTTCATAAATAAAACCATGAGCATACGGTATCAAAAATGGACTTTAATTCCCGTCGATTATCGAAGCTATGATTGAATATCCGACGCCAATACAAATATTGATAACGTTTTGAATGTATTATATATTAAAGAGGTTTTCCACCTCTTATTTGGAGGCATTTTTTTCTGCGCATGCGCTCTTCAAAAACAGTACCCGAAAACTATAATAACGATGAAGAATTGCCGTTATTACGGCAGAATAAGAGCTGGTAATTATTCTCAATTACCGTGTGCAACCCAACCTAGTAAAAACAAATTGGCCGTAGTAAAATGACAAGTGGCAATTTTTATGGTGACAAACTGGAAAAAACTCTATCTGAAGTGAACGTTATTATCGTAAATATAATTGAAGTTAGTGGTAAAATTAACGAAATCGTCTAAGTTGCAAAAACTCTCTATTGTCTATTTGTACTTATTTTTCTGTATATTTATGTATATTTCAGATAATAATTGTCTCAAGAGGTTGCCCAACTGTTGTTACTCATATAAATTAAGTGAATAAATAGAGGTTATTTTATTTCGAAAAAAGTTACAATTTTTTGTTGCTAAATCTTGAGCGCCATTGAATTCTGATACATAATTATCTCTATTACGATTGAAATATATTAGGTGCGCAACTAAGTTCTCGCTGTTTGTCAATAGATGGCTCCAGCAGTAAGCGCTCGTCGATTTTTACATATCAAGAACGTCTTAAAGCTTAGACATATGGTGATCAAACCACTGTGACACATTAGTGATTTTGTTTTTGCGTCATATACTTTTAGTTGTGAGAAAATGTCTGATTCGGTGCCAAATAATCGTCATTTGCTGGAAAGCTTTTATTTTCTTCTCTCGTTCGAAGAAAACGGCGGCTACAGCTCAAAGAGAACTCCAAAAAGTTTACGGAGATGCTGCTCTAAGTGAAACAACGTGCCGGGATTGGTTCCGTCTCTTCAAAAACGGTGATTTCGATGTGGACGACCGTCCCCGTGAAGGAAAGCCGAACATCTTTGAGTACGCTGAATTGGAGGCATTGCTCGATGAGGATCCGTGCCAAACGCGAGAAGAGTTTGCTTAAGCCTTAGGAGTTACCCGCCAGGCCATTTCCAAGCGATTGCATGCGTTGGGAATGATTCAAAAGCAAGGAACTTGGGTTTCTTATGATTTGAAGCCAAGAGACGTTGAGCGTCGTTTTTTCGCCTGTGAACAACTGCGTTGCATTGCACCATCCGATTATCACTTGTTCCGTTCGATGGCACAGGGTCTGGCTGTTGCGCTCATATGAAGAGCTCGAAAAATGGCTTGATTCGTGGATAACCTCAAAAGACGAACACTTCTACCGTCACGGTATTCGAGCTCTGTCAGAATGCTGGAAAACAATTGTAGCTAGCGATGGGTAATAATTTGAATGATTCATCATTTTTCACAAGAAAGTTGTTGGCATTTCTGCACAAACTGATTAAGGGTATGGAATATTCTCCCCCTCTACTAGAATCCTTCAAATTCAAAATTCAGATCTCTTTCATGTTCAGAGGTGTGATACCTTTTATAGACAAAACATTTTCGTTGTGAGACGCTCCGCATTATGCAACAGCCTTCCATAGATCTATTTAAGTCTTCATTGTCGTGTTTCAGAAATCATTTTTCACAATAAGGTTGTATCTGCATAAAAAAAAGCGAGAACTTTGTTGCGGACCTAATATTATCAATATCGTGTAATATATAATGGGGGAAGGAACCTTGAAAATATGTGTAGCTACTAAATTTAACAGAGCTAATCCCCAATTCAAAATTTTACGATTGTTGCAAATACGAAGGGACGTTCATGATCAGGTGAAAATGCTAAGGACTCTTCCGATCACCTTATCGCAATATCGCTCCTGTCGCCCCAGATGCTGGAATAGCTAAAAGCACTCCCGGAATTAGTCATTCTACCGTGCGCGAAGAAATTGAGAGGATGATATCAAAGCTTACGGGCAAAATTTAAACGAAACTGAAGTGTCAAGCTTTAATATAAGGTTACGCGTTCTATTTTAGTTAGATTGAAGAAACTTAAGTATCGATAAATCACTACGAATACGTTGAGACTTGAAAGGAATAAGATGTTGGGGTATGAAATGATTCAGATAATTTAAAGCATTGCGCTTTTTACTGATAAATAAGTAATCCAACATATACAGGAAAACCGTGCTAACCAACCAATGACACCTCTACGACATCTCCGCCATTCTGGGAATACTTGATCTAGATATTGACGGACACTGTGTGTATGCAGACGTTGAAAATCATCTTATATCCATTTAACAAATTTAACTATTGCTCAAATTTCGGATAGCTGGGACTATTTAACCCTGAGGCATCGCTCTATATTTTGTACAGTCCAAATTACCTTCTATAATAAATGGTCCTACTTTTCGACCATTATAAATACCAGACCATACCTTTTTGGGTGTTCGGTTAGGTTGTGGGTGGTACTTCGTATTATTTTTCCGCATCCAATGTGGATTAATGTCACTCCAGTATCTCATATTTTGTTTGTTGACATTAACATGTACTTCGAAAGTTGTTTCTTTGGAGAACACGATGGTGTTTAATAAAAGAGGGTCATCGTCAATCATGCCCATCATGATTTCGCAGTACTCAGTGCGTCTATTGAAATCATCCTTAGATGAAGACTTATCTTGAATGGATGCCATTTATTCATTTTTATAATTTAATCTGATCGAAGTGAGATATCATGTGCTTAACTAACTAGCCTGAGACAAATGTTTGGGTCTTCTACAAAAGATTGTAATTGTGACTTTTCTTCATTCGTTATTGCGTTTGGCCTACTAATGTTTGGGCGATCTTTGACTGATCCAGCTTCCCCAAACTGTAGAATTGTCTTCACGGCAGTACATTTCGCTATTTTATTTTTTTGAGTTCGAATTTGAATGAACGTCAGTTTTATAACTTTGCTGATTATCACCCCATCTTCGCATCATCAACGAAGTTATACTCACTCTCACAGTCAGCTGCGCCATAATTTTAATTTAATTTAATTTAAATTATTTCTAATGAAGACAAATTCAACAAAAATTAAAATGTTTCACTTTAAATTTTGCCACGGAAGAGTATAAGGTTTCGGAATAAAGAATGAAGAATTAAAACATTAAGTAGAACCAACTTGCCAGCTTGCTCCTTTACAACAGTATAATGTTGAGAGCAGAGTTTAAACGAGGTCATACGAGCTGTCAAGAGGAGCATAGCAATAGTTGAATACCACGCCAGAATGGCAAGGAAAGTTCTCAAAGCAGTATTGGATGATTGTCGACTAAAGTGCACAAGCTGGTAAACATTTAATGAAAATGTCTGAAATTTTGAGAAAGCTTTATTTATACCCCGTCTTATGACGGGTGTAGCGTTTGCTTGAATTGTAGTCGTGAAGATTTTTCAATCCAATGTTTCACATTGACGAAGCAGAGATAAAAGACCAGTGAGAACCATAACAGATACGGGAAAATCCAAAGAAGCTGAAGACTGTTGCATCTGCATGGCGTCGGTATTGTAAGATGTGCGTGAGGTAATTTTCATTATCTTGAAACAGTAAAAACTATCTATGGCGTGTATTATACAAACTGCAACGCCTGAGTAATGAAATCAAGAAAAACGGCCATATTTGACTGAAAAGAAACTGATGTTTCAACAAACTCACAATCCATTATTCAACGTCTAAAATTTGTTGAAGGTTCAGTTCTGAAGTGGTCTAGAAATTTTGAACAATATAGAAGTGGAATCCACAGCTAATGGCCATTTTGGGGAGTTCGACGGTTCTTATAATGAACAGGGTATCGCACCTATTGAACATAGCTGGAAATTATGAGGTATTCTTTTTCAAACTTTTCATTTGTCTTGTTAGCCGAGTACATCTGGGATCAACCTCGTAGTTAAGCAGAATGAGTTTCAAGAAAGACTCTGCGAATCAGTAGTTAATTCTAATTGGCACTTAGTATACGTCTAGATTTCACCAAGTATGCATCCGGTACTGAATACATTTATAGTTGAAGGAAATGCAAAGTTCAACGCAATATTTCCCGTATCATAACTCGTCTAATTTCATGTTTGTTTGCACCTAACATAACCGGAAACACGTATGGGTATAGCGGTATCCTTTCAATTCTCCTCTCGAAGAAAAATAAACATACCTGCCCATTAGATTCATTAAATTTGATTTCTGGTTCTCTTCCTCATATCGATTTCCTGAATGCAGAAATATTAGTAAGAGCTGTAGAATTTAAACTTGAACCTTGACTTTTTCATATAAAATCAATACAAATATGAAGTTAATTTTAATTGGCCATTATCGTAAGCTGACATATTAGAGTACGTGTGTGCGATTAATCTAGGACTGTTTTCGAGTGCACTAAAACGAAATGAGTCAATTAGTTTACAATAAATAAGGGTTATTAAATATTTATTTAATAGTCTAAACCTTCTACTTCGCTCGCGTCATAGTACGGTACCTACGATAGAGTAATGATATTGCGTTGGTGTTATGTACTCCTTTTCACATTTGCAATTTCATAAATTGAAGTACAAGAATATTCAATTACAAATTCGAATAAATTTTAAAAATACGACCACATATCAACCGTAATGAGAAACGTTATACGAATGTGCTTAATATTCACAACCTCACTTATCTTAACACAAAACGGATCCACCATAACTACCGAAATAAGCGGCGACTTCAGTAAAACGTAGACCATGCAAACCAATGGAGCGATGATCGTGAGCATAACCCTGCTATTTATATAACGCTAACTGTGTATTATAAACTGGAGAAAAAGTCCAACTATTGATTGATTTCGTTAGAATATTATACAATATAATTGAATAATTGCACGTTCAGCACCGTACATTTGATAAGGGGGAAATTTTTGAGAAAAAGAATGACAGAAAGAGCTTCTTAGAAGCTCTAGCCCCTTCCTGCCATTCGTTCCTTGATCTGGGCAATCATAGTCACGTATGCACATGCAACATGGTGTAGTTCGACGACAGCAGGTCGAAAAACATCAAAACTGGATTTGTGGAGGTTCGGAGGGAACGAGAGCAACATGAGGCCGGCCGCCCAATGGACTCGATTAGCGACAGTAAAAAAACCTTGTCCGCTGCAGGCGGGATCAGTGATGATCATACTGATTTCAGTAATTCTGTTTCTGTGGACGTTCTGAATGACTTGAATTAGATGCCCTGAAATCATCTGTTGCGATCAGGAGACATGAAGAAGGAATGGGTGAAGGATATGAGAATAATATGAAAAGCAGGTTCACCTTCAGAGAAATTTGTTTCCGGAGAACTTCAAGAATAACTATCAGATAAAAGAAAAAATGCAAATACAACAGTTTAAAAACAAAGGATCTGCAAGATTTCATCCTTTCTGGGAAACAGTTTCTGCGCCTTGGTGTCACCTTAAAGAAATCATACCGTTGTTCATGCATTAAAATCCTAGTATTTTCGTGCAATCGATTTTTCTGTTTGAATATAGTCGTTTGGAATTACTCTTTAATTATAACAATAAATAGTCACGATCAGTATTACGATCACAATATATTTTTGTTATTTTTAGGATTTCCCTTTCATATTTCGCTGTTATGACTGTAATTTTGTCACGGACACTGTTGATTTCAAGATTCAACTATAGAAAATCAGCTCTAGAACTTTGATCTATTGCTTCTTAACTATGCCTTTAGAGTATTCATTTGGACATTCGGTATCTTCCGCTACCTCTATCACTTTATTTTGACAGTCTTTTGGCAAAATTCTTCAGCTGGTACGGTGACATTTAAATTTAGGTGTTCAAGGTTTCGTGGGGAAAAATGATTTTGAGCCCGTGCACCTCATCGAACTTATTTCATGAGATTTTCAAACTGCGAGCGAAAATAGCAAAGATTTTAGTGAGTATCTATCAAGAGATGCACAGCCATATTTTCTACTTTTCATCGACGACGCCATTTAGATGTTGAGGTCGGATATTCTGTAGATCCCTCGTATACATTTCTTTCGAAAGTGGGAATACTTAAACTAGATTAATTAAAAATGATGCACCTCAATGCCATCAATTGAGCACTGTATGGTTTTACCCATTATTATCTGATAGTTAGCCTAAATTGAAACACGTATTGAAACTTAACTATGTTTTCACTACCAAAAAATTAATTAATCTCTGTTACCGCGGTTTCGAACTGTCGTTAGTCATCGTACACTATGAAAGTCAATATAAAGTGCCGTGGTATCTATAAATGAGTCTTTTTTAAATTTCGAAAAACCAGATAGTAAATATGAAGATCAGTTTTTACAATTCAATGAGGACCATTTATGAATACCACATTTGTTGATAGTAAAGATTCCATTTGTACAATAAGTAATTTCGATATATTTCATAAGCAAATAGCAAAGAAGGCGGTTAGGTTAGAATTAAATCTAGTGTTCCGTGAAAAATGCCCACGGTATAGATCCAAAAATTGTTGATCGAATTCAATTAAACAAAAAGCGAATTGCAGATTGAATGATAATCTAAGAGTTTTCATTTGTCTGTCGCATCCGGAAATACCTTCAGTTTTAAAATGGTAACCTCATATTTCATTTCTTTGTCGAGCACCTTATGCGAGAAAAGTATCACTAAAAATGCTGTATTTTCCGAGAGAAACGCTGAAACTCGTTAATCAGATGGAACAGTCGTTTTCAACCCAGTTTCTACAGAAGACCGGAAAACTTGCGGCGCTGTCGTTTATCACGATATGGAAATCGTTCCTGATAGAGTCGAAATGCTTAGGCACTATTTATATTAGATCGAAAACAAACATCCATCATGTCTGCATTTACTTGATTTTCGTCTTCCATATTTACTAATTCTCCGGGAAAAAGACTCGAAACGAAACAAAAACAAGAAATAGGGGGTAGTTACCTAATCTGTTATAATTTCTCCCAACATAGGAAATAATGGGAGTAATCCAAACTGAAAAAATGAACAAAACACTTTCTAGGACAGAAAAATAATAACACAAATATAAAACAGCCGCCCATTCTACGAACTACATGGATGAATTGAGAATGTAAATTTTCTTGCGAATTTTTTCGAAAATTCATTCTTGGAAATACAGCATTTCAAGTGATTCTTTTTCATTGATGGTTAAATTCGAGTATTTCCGGCAGTGGCAGACCAATAAAAATGTTTAAGGCTGTAATATAATTCAAGATGCAATGCGGTTTAGATTCATTCAAATCGGTGAACAATTGTAGAAGCTTTAGTTTGGGGCGTTTTTCACGGAAGACCAGATATATCCATATATAAAAACATTTCGGAAACCTTATATAATCAAATTAATTATAACGTTTAGATAAGATAGTGGAAAACCCAAACTTGAATACTCCCACCAATTTCCCTAGTTGGATAATTACTGAGCTTCATTCAAACTTTATCTTTATTAGGTAATTTCTACAATATTTTCAGCGTGATACATTAATTTTGGAATGATTAAGCTATGACTCAATTCAAATATGAATTCACGAAGCTGATTAAGGCAACTCTCAGCGAGACTGAATTTTACCAGAATTGCGAAATACTGTTGCATAATTAGTCACACATACAACGTTAACAAAATCTAGCTGAAAATTCTTGAAACTAAAGAGTAAAACGTACAAATAGCCAGTGTTATAAGTTTTAAAATGATAAACATCCTAACTTGTGCGCTGGTCTAGAAAGTTACTTGGAATGCCGGAAAATAGAAGTCCCGGAAAGTTTTATAAAGTGTTTTATTTACTTTGCTGACTTCTCCTGCCCTTGGAACAGAGGCGTTCCAATGAGAAATTCGAACCTGAAATATTTATAACTGCATACAACTTTAAATATCCTAACCTGGAATTCACGTTTGGGGAAAATTGTAGTTGCAAATAAAAAGGAAAACAGAATTGCTTGTAGCAAAATTGTGAGATTTCATGTACAACCTAGAAAATTGCATAGCAGCAGTGATCGTATCATTTTTTCTTCCATGATTAACATTATGTTGCAGTGCGATTTACAGGTCATTAGATCTATTATAGAAATAAATATATTAAATACTGAAAAAATTACTATATATGCTGGTAAATTACTAAGCTATTCATGACAAAACTGTTGAACTGGTGCTTCAGAAGATACCAACAAAATGGCTAACTTGCTTTCAGATGAGACTTCTCATCTCTATGGAGAGAATGTACGAGACATTATTCACATTTTATTTTTACTAAGATTTGATTGTTTTCGTATGCAGTTTTCTTATCGAGTAATATTTCTTGTGTCAGCTAAGGATTTTTCTTCAATTCATCACGTGTCCCTTTTGACATTTTAAGAGGTCTCTACGTAAAAATCTTCGTTAAGGCTGAACAGAAAATGCTTCAAATTCGATTTTATCCAACGATTGTGTACTCCTCAGTTTTTTTAACAAAAAGATTACGCTTTCGACCTTTGGGTAGTTCTGAAAATCGATAATCAAGAAGAAAAGCAATTTCAAATACTTTCATGACGTAATTTTGTTCATATGTAAAGGGAGTTTCAGAAATATTTCCAGATCAGTTCCGTAAGTAAGCAAGTACTTACATTTCTTTCAAACATCCTAGGTATGATTGATATGGAGAATTCAAACGCAAGAGGGTTAGGCTTAGCGGCAATCCAACGGCAGGTGCATCAAAAACAGTGGTCACTCAAGATAAACAAAAATGTGTACGCTGTGAATAAGATTATCCAGGAAGATTGGCATGCAACATATAGAGAAATTGAGGCATCATTGTGGATTTCAAAGATCTCGATACAAAAAATTTAAGAAGAATTGCGTCGGCAAAAATTAGTTTCGTGTTAGATACCGCATCTGTTGACCGAAGAACAGAAACCGATAATCTTCTGTTTGTATGTTGCAAGGGGAAAAAGAACCGAAAAAAGTCATTCGAGGCCGAAGTGTTTCCAAAAGATGGTTGAAACGTTTGTTCTAGAAACGGGACATGTGGAAATAATTCTTGACAGGATCAGAGAACATTTACTTCATATTGGTACACATTCACTTGTTTACCGCAAGTCGTTAATAAGCTTCGAGTATTTAACCCCGAACGGGAATCACATTTGACCAAGACAATGCAAGTTCTTACAAGGCACGGAAAACATTGAATATAAAACAGCGAATTCTTATATCATCTAGCGTACTGTCAGGACGACTATTTACCTTTACCAAAAATCAACAACGCGCTGCGTAGTCAAAGGTTTCAGTCTTCAGAAAAAGCTGTTGATGCCTTCCTTCTGTTTGGCCCCGTAGCCCTCCGCATTATCAGGCGTGGCACAGTAGCAAACATCAGTACGACCGCGGAGTTACTTGAATCACATCAATATTTATAAATAATTTAAATGAATAGTATTTCATTCAAATACTATCTACTGTGAAAAAAACAACGGTGTATAATATATTATTTATATCAATAATATTAAATATAATAAACATGTTAAAATAGATTATTAAAGAGACGTGAATATACCAACGGTAAAGTAACAAGGATTGAATTTCAGAAAACATCACTGAAATTTTAGGATATTTAATTTCTTCCCTCATTAAGTCGTAAAACACCACTAGACTAGAAAATTTTTGGTTTATGTGACTTCTACGACTATCTCAGAAAGTGACAATCCGTGAGTGCGTAAGTGAGACAATGAAATGAAATGATAATAGATATGTATAGTATGTAATTTTGAAGAATAGCTAGTTATAGTATTTCCATTTGTTCAGTAGAATTTGAGCTTATAACTTCATCCACAACGAAGCTGTAGTACGATCAAAAGTGCGGAGAGTGGATTTGATATGCGATAATACGACAGTGCTTTCTGACGTCAACATACGTTTCGATAACTCGTTATAACAGCGACTTGAAAAAAAGGTAAGTTCCTTCTCTCCTTACTGACCAAAATTCGGAAATGAATCGTATTTGAATTGGCATTATTTTTCAAAAGGAATGATTGAAGAACGTCATAATCATGACAAAATCTTAGACTAATTAGCTTTGGGCTTTGATGTGTAGTAAAACGATCATATCATGACTTTGGGCGGTAAAAGAAGTCAAATGCTGTCAAGGAATGGGTATTAGTTTTGCATAAGCTTTATATATGAACCTGTTTGAACGAAATTTTCAAATTTTATTTGCTTTGCTTCTTTAATACGTTTTGAATACGAAAAAAGCTTTTATTGCAAACTGCAGCTAAGTAGACTTATAAAAAGAAACCGGCTTGTGATTACTGCACTTTGAGCTTCGGTGCGATAATCTGCGTTGGTTTATTATTGCCGTCACATATGCGGAGGATACCAACTATTATCGAGTGGGTTGAGCAGTCCAGCGCAATACTCTGTGTATCGATTGAATCTATGACCACGTGATGCCGGCTCGTCGGACGCGTAACCTACGAGAAAGTCAGTACAGGACCAACGAAGAGGATATTTTCAATTCGATATATATATATATATATATATATATATATATATATATATATATATATATATATATATATATATATATATATATATATACAGGGTGATTTTTCACAACCTTCTGCCTGAGAAATCTCAAAAACTCTTGGGGGGTCAAAAAAATTTTTCTTTGGGAAGCCACTCTATGGCTCGAAATTGAATGTATTCCAACTCAATTGTTTCACCCCCCGCACTTCAACTTAGTAGATCCCCTTCTTGTGACACATTGGTGGTCGTGGTATATCTCTCAGATAGTTTTCACCACTCAACCGTCTTATGTTTTAAATTTTACTTTGATATAACTAAATGAAAATTTCAAACGTTGGACACAGTTGCATTTTCCAGGTGTCCCTGTCAAAGTCAAATCGTCATTATAGTTTCCTTCAACTTGAAGTTCGAGTTTTCAGGGGTATCTCAAAAGTGAAACATGCCGTGAAGTCGCTGGATACCGGTGGCTCTACCGATTCTATCACCTCTCTAATTAACAGGCGTATAAGAGGTGGTTTATTCTAGATTGCATAGAGTTGCTTCAGAAGCTCCTGTGTGATCAGATTCGTTTCTATTTTGAGCCCAATAAACTATTCTCGAGTAGTCAATACGGATTTTGAGAGAACAGTGGGGGCATTCATGGACATTGTCGGCAATATATAGATCAGTGTTCAAAAGCATTGTTCCTGGACTTGACTAGAGCCTTTGACTGTGTTCTTCATGGTAAACTCTTGATCATCCTAGGAAATTACGGTTTTTTAGAAATAGTCAAAATTTTGTGGACTCTTTTCTGTCAGATAAGAACCGAACAGTATCTGTTAATAATAACTTCTCTAGATTAATTCAAGCTAAAACTGGAGAACAGCAAGGATATACACACAACCAAATTTATATGGAATCATCCCATATTTGGAATATTACCTCAGGGATTTTGGAAGTTTCGCAGGATTGTTAGAATTGATCCCTTTTGAGATATTTCAATTGAAAAAGAAATAAATTCAGGTTTATTTAAGGAAAGAAACAAATAAAAGACTCTTTCCGCATGTAGTAAAAATATTGAAAATTGTTTTCTCACGGAGTAGATGTTTTTTTTCTGGACCTCAGTAGCTTGTATTACCTCCTCTTGCCCTGATACAAACCTGAATCCGTCTAGGCATGATTTGGATTAGGTTTTCGACTTCCTCTGGGGTGATATTTCGCCACTCTTCTGTGTCGGCTTGGATGAGCTGTTGTGGGATTTTTGGATTGTCCTGGCGCGATCTTATTTTCCGTTTGATATTATCCCATAAATGATCAATAAGATTTAGGTCTGGAGAGCAAGCTAGCCAGTCCAAAATAGCGATTCCCTCTGTTTCAAGATAATACCACGCGAGATTGCTGGTATGCGGAGGAGCATTATCTTGCATAGAAGTGAAATTGTCACCGTGGGCACCTTGCCAGAGTCTCACTATTCCAATTTTGGTGCTCGATACATCAATTAAGTCTGCTAATTTTTTGTGGTCTGGTTAGTTCTGGCCTTCTGCTGTATAAACCCGTTGAACGAAGTCTTTGACGTATCGTTTCGACTGAAAAACTGACGCCTGCTGCTTCCAGAAATTGCCTTTGGAGTATGAGGAGCGACGCACTAGGGTCTCTTCTTGCAATCTGGCACAAAAATCGGTTCTTCAGAAGTGATCTTATTACGAGTTCTTCTAGGCTTATTTTGCAGAGATTGTAGCTCCACGTATGGGGCGTAGGATTTTGAAATCACCCCCTGTGATAACCCCACTGTGGCCGCTATATCCCTTTGTGTCGCCCCTTCATTAACGAGAGCAATTACCCTCTGCACATCGGAAAATCCAAGGTAAGGCATTTTCATTTCTGATTATAGGTTTTTTAAATTTGGAATTCACAGTTTCAAATCTCAGTGGTGACTGAGTACAATATACCTAACATGTGGTGATAATTCAACATTTCTTATCATACTATCAAGTTTTTTTACAACAAAAAACTTCACTCTTCACAAAAAGTCAATGATCCATGGTTAAAACAATCAATAATGTGAAATGCCAAGTGATTCGATATAAATTTGGTTGTGTGTATATTAGGGTCTTGATTTTCATCATTGACTTTCTTGATTGTCTAAAAGAAGCAAATATAACACTTTTTGCTAATGGCACAACCCTGATAATCGGTTCCGATGAGTTCAACTGTTTTCAGGATCAGTCTGATGAAATGCAATTTAGAGAGCTTGAGTTGGGCTTGCTTCTAAAGACAATGCAGCCGTATGTTATATCACATATAGCCACTGAAGCTACTTTGGGCAAGACCCCTTTTTTTTCCACAGGTCATTCGACATGCCATAACGAATGTCTGGCCTTGTGTATTGTGTTTTCCAGGTGCGAGTTTCACGTGAGTTTACTATCCAAGGTAATCCCAAGATAATCAGAGGAACAGACATCCTCATTTTCCTGGAGAATGGTACCACGAGGGGTTTTGCAGGGGTTTATGCAAGGCTTATCTATCTCACAGCACCCTTGAATAGCTGACATAGCCTCCTGAAGTCTGTCGGAGACATCGCTGTCATCTCCGACAGCCAGAATGACTATATCATCAGCGTACGCTTGTACATAATCATCAAGTGCGCCAATTATTGTTAGATGGTCATCAACTAGCAGGGACCACAACAAAGGGGATAGTACTCCCCCCTGAGGGCAGCCACTGTCAGCCACAAAAATGACTATTTTCCCTTTCAGGGATCACTCTGGCATTTAGCATGTTGCTAATCCACTCCCAGCCCCACACGCACCTTCAATGTCCATGAAGGCTGCAGCTACCGTCTCCTTGCGGCCCAGAGACTGACCATAAACTGTTCAAATTAGTACGGCCATACGCGGCCTGAGATACACGCTCCCCTGTGTAACGCCTTTTTGTTTGAACTAGCGGTTTTTTTGACACTGGTAACCTAAACCACACTTTTGATTTGACAGATAGTTTTATCATTCCGCTGAACGAAAATTTTGTGTATACGTTTGAGCAAAGCGTGAAAATAGTGCAGTTTCACTTTGAAATTCACGGTAATGTTGCAGAATATGTGCGAAAATTACGTAGAGAAGTGGAAAGAGGAGATGCATCGTCAGGTCCGCCTTTTCATTCGACCAAAATTGAGAGAAACTGGCACTATTATTGATAATACAACACGTGATAAGTCAAAAACAGTGCACAACCCGAGAATATCGCTGCTATTGCCGATAGTGTGCGTGATACGTCAGGAACATTGATGATGCATCGTTCTCGACAATCCAACATTCCAGAGACATCTATGAGACGTATTTTGCGTAAACATCTGGAAATGACGCCAATTGGTTCAGGAATTACCGATGATTAACGATTGGTTCTTCCCGTTATTTGAAGAGGAAGACTTGAACATTTGGTTTCAACAGGACGGCGCTCCCTGCCACACAGGCAACGTTACAATCTTCTGCACACAGTCTTCAAAGATCGAATTATAAGTCGAAATATTGATGTCGTTCGGCCGCGTCGAAGCTATGATTTGGTGCAGTTGGACTATTATCTTTGGGGGGCCGTCAAAGATGAGTGTTATGTTAACGAGCCAGAGAGAAACAGAACTTTGAAGGACAACATTCCTGCAGCCATAGCTGAAATAGAGCTGCATACAATCGAAAATTTTTTCAAACATTGGACCGTATGGGGCAATGCGAGGCCAGCCGATGCAGCCATTCGAATGAAATTATATTCGACAATTAACCGGAAGGATCGTACTTTAATATGAAAAAATGAATTTGGAAATCGGATGAACCGTTCATGTTATATTGTATCAAGAAAAAAAGTTACGCAGCGTGACATAAACTCTTTTTTGTTATTATCTCTCTCATAATCTCACCCTGTGTCCACGGTTTTGCGGTGTTATATTTCACTACTCTAGATGCAACCGTCGATTGCTACAAAAAATACACTTTTCAAAGAAATAATAGAATGGAATAACTGCTTTTAATGAGGGTTTGAGGAAATTCAAACTGCACTAGCGAAAAACAATAGTTTTTCTACACTATCTTAATCTTAAAAAACATTTCTTCTGCCCCTCCGAAACCATGCGTATCAATTTTGACTTTTCACGAAAGAAGCTATGAATTACTAACACATAGACAAGTAGTTTTACTATTAAATGTCAGTGCTAAGTTTACGCAAAAAGCTTATGAAATAAATTGAATGAGGACATGCGCAACGACATTAGACAACATCCTCATCAGTTTTCCATAATCGGATGTAAAAAGCTTCAAAGATGAGTGAGTATTCTAAATTCGAAAGACCCAATAAACAAACATTCAATTGAAACAAACTCGAGAAGAATAGAATATTCCCTATCACTTGCTTAACATGTTAAATGAACATCTTTCCATTCAATGGCTTTTCATTATTGATCATTTCGATTCTACCCCGACCAGTGTTCATGTATTCAAGGGTGGTATTATTCCGTCTTTCGAATTCATTAGGGTCTGTGTTGCAGTCAATGAGCCGATGATTGCAGCCTATCGTTTGGACAAACATCGATCGACGTGCGAAGGTTTAACACGAGGAGAGACGGAAAGGGACACATTCAAACATGTGGGTCGAGTTTACGCGATGACGGCCAGCTGAGGGTTGTGCAAACACTGTGCTTGATGGGGGATGTATCGCCTACAATATTGACGCTACAACACAGCACAGTATTTATTGTCCTGTGGCTGCGATATTAGGGATTTAGATAACTGGACCGATCTCAGAATAGTGAGATATACATACACAATAATATTACTTCCTTATAGGATGTTAGTTGTATTGCACAATTAATAATTGACCAACAACAAACAATCATTAGTTATAGTAGTATCAACGTGAATTACAGAAATTCATTTAGATTGAATTGTTTTTCTCAAAGTACACATAGGTTATAATGTTTTCTACCAACGCTGTATCCATTCCTAAATGTTAATTTTCTATTATGTCCCTGAGATACTACTTGAAATATAATATTTCATATTTGACATTTACCAGCGCTGATTTCGTTTTCCGGTAAATACTACCCAGTGATATAAAGGAACCAGCTGCTAAATTTATGTGCTTTAAGGTAAATATTAATCATTATTATAGGTTTATGAATATAGTTCCATTTCGAAGAAAAGAAAGCGGTGTATATTTCATAATTCATAAAACGTAAAGATAGTTCATATTTATAGCTTTATCTACAATGAAGTTACAGGTCCAAAACGTCATGAACTGCTTTGAGGAAAGTATACCACGATAATGCGACCTTGTATTGCCGTGTCCAAAATGGAAATGACGGTGTTCATTCCTGAAACTTTCAGATCGAAGCAGTACTAATCAATTGTTTTGATTTTCTTACACTTAAATTTATTTCATACACATTTGTACGAAGAACTATCTACGATTAAAACTATAAACAGTTTTATTATAGCTATAAACCGTTCTTGATACTTATTAAAATTATTCTATTCATAGTCCTCTCTCGATACAGTGAACGATAATATAATTGAAGATTTCATGGCATATTTGAATACACTCATAACAACTACTTCGGTATGGCGATTATTATTTCAATAATTTTTATGACTGCGTTTGAATAGCTAGATTCTAAGTTCTAGGCTAGGCGGTTAATATGAAGCTGACCATTTGGAATCTTTATAGGCTAACAAAAATATCACAACTTTCAATTTGAGGAACTAGGTGCTCATTTAACTATGTTAGTACCATCACAAGACGAATACATTACTAAATATCAGTAGATTTTTTAATCAACACTATATTTGGGTAAAGATATTTAAGAAAAATTTACAAATTTCATTAGAAATGTAATATTATCATTGAAGCTTGAATCTTTAAAAAAGATTCCAGACACCGGCAGTGATTGTTAAAATAGTTGAATCTTCACATCCTCTTAATAATGGAAAGCCAGCTATTTCGATACTAATATGAAGTCAATAGAAATTATTTACACAGTGAATGAAGAGTTCTTATACAGAAATCGGAGCTGTCAGCTGTCAGTCCAAACTATATTAGATCATACTATTATAAGCTGAGCTAACGTTTGCTTTGGAATAAATTCTTTCACTAAGATGGTCTTATATTTAAAATAGAATTCTGATGGAAGCACGAGTCATACCCAATACAATCATCAATTCGTTTCAGATCCAGCTAACTATAAATATGTTCTTGACGTGTCTCCTTCTTTGAAGGCCTATATATGAAAAAGATGGCCAAAATTGATTTATGGCAAAAACAAATACCATCCTTCCCTTGATTTTGCAGTCCACAATATTGCATCAAGGAAACGTACAAGTCGTATTAACCACTAAGGTTATTAATGGTTATTCTTAGATTAACTAGGTGAATATTACAATTTCAGGTACAGCTTTCTCATTTTGAAGAAGTTGAGTATTTCTACTATGTTTGTTAAGTGAAGCTTCCAGGTTTGTTACTCCGTACCGATTGCCCGAAGATGTGTATTAATCAATCAAGACATGTGCTATATTGATCTGAACACTACAAATTTCGCAAGTCCCTGGTGGTTCATTCTTCATGATATAGGTATGAGGAAATACAAGGAGGAAAGAGAACGAGAAATACAACCTTGCAATTTTTCTAGAAATTGAAATATCCGACATGGCGGCTTTAATATAAATAAGATCAACAAAATGAACTGAAGAAGAAGACGATAGAAATCATTACGGAAGCAGATGAAATTGTAATAACTACTATTATAAAAGAAAAAATATGAACAGCATATGTGGAAGAATTATTACATGATCATAAATGTGAACAAAAACTCAAATAAATAATATATACATAAACTACTAGAAGGAACACAACTTTTACTTGACTTATCCTACATCATTTACCAGATCGGAGTAGTCTCAGTACAGTTACCAACCTTATTACATTGCCAAAAAAAGTGATGTCAGTCATAGAGCTATTGACTATTGGGATACACTTTAAAATTGCTCCTAAAATAAAGAGTAATCATATTATCAATTGGATTTAGAGAAGGCCAGGTGACTAGGGAGGTATTTTTTAGCATCAACATGCTCGTACGACATTGCATGGAGATTAACAGAAATATCTGTCTCAGAAATTTCCCGAAGGCTTTCGATTATGTCATTGATATTATAGAATCCAAAAACATTGATGTTGATGATATCTGTATAATCTCAAACTTATCATGGAAACTTGAAGTGAAGTAGTTACAGCTTGTATTATGGTTTTGGTATTTATCTACATTAATTACCATTTTTTCTGAATGTTTTTTTTATTTGCAACCCAGTCTGCTTCTCAATTACCCCTTATACCCATAAGAGAAGGAACCCGCAATAATTCTATTGCTTTGGATTGTTTTTGGAGACTGAGAAGTATTTCCTGAATAAGTTGAGGAAGGGAGAGGCTTCTGTATAACTACTTCGCACAATTCAATGCACTATGATGATTAATATGTTTACTCCAACTGTTAAATCCAGTTTCAATGTCGTTATCACTAATGTAAATGCTGAAATCATTTGAAAGGTGGAACGCACTTCTTGTCTTTTTAGCCCATGCAAATGCGTCTTACGTTTTGGAAGCATCTATCTACATTCAAGCATAATAATGAATTTTAATCTTTCTAAAAGGCTTGTTCGTCCTGTGCACCCTGTATGACGAAACTGCTATCCTTCTCTAAACTAATATCACACATTAGAATATATTCAACTCTACTGCTTTCGAATATTAAACGCTATAACGATACGATTTCTATCGAATACTAGAATACGTTTTCGACATTCATCCGTCCGTTGTTTTCGTATTCCTCGTTTAATCGTCAAGGCTTGTCCCCATTTTCGCGGGTCTTGCTGTCTCACTTCATGACAAAGTTTCTTTCTCGGCATGTTTATTTACAAATGCAGGGTATAAATATTTTCAAGGATGATCTGCGCTCTATTTGCTCATAGCGAAGCAATATTAATCTTGTATCGACAGGAAATTGGACGCGTGATGCAATTTTATCATATTTTCAACAAGGTATTCATTCTACCTTCCCGCGAGCGATTCAATTCTTCGCGAATTCAGAAGATCTCTTTAATATTCAACATAAAACATAAAAACCCACTCTTTGGATGTTGCAAAACTTTCTCATCTTCTCGTTAGTAAAGTCTACAATTGATGGGGATCAACTCTATTTCCTGAGATTGTGAATATAATATTTTATGCTGATGAAATGTTGAAATGTATTCAATAACTTTGCGAATCATTCGAATGTTGAATATGAACAGAACTCATGAGCAAAGGGGTTAAATTCGAAAAACATTATTCTTTAACAGAACCGACTCAGAGAGAAAGAGATGGAAGTATCGTTGGCTGAGAAGAGAGTACCAAAACCTGAATCAAAAACATCAATCAACACCTAACGAATGTTAACAAACAATCCACTCTCATTTTCTTCAGAATCAATAAACACCTTATCACTTCATTAATCAATGAAAACATTCTATATAATTAGCGCCGTACCTCATCCCACCGACAATGGAAAATTAGCGGTGCTTCAATGGCAATGTGAACCGTACCCGTTCTAAAGAACTACCAGAAGACCGACCACGAAAATACTCACAACAATGACTCGTTTAATTTCCACCTGTTGAGACGTAGCACGCAAAATAAAGAAATAAAAGCGTTAATGTTTATGAAATAATCACTGTACATAAATCAATCCTGTCGTAGCATCGAAACGTTGAAAACGGAGGGATTCGAGAGAATGAATATTTTGATTATAAATTAAAATTTGAAGTTTATATGCATTAGTCAAAATATATATATATATATATATATATATATATATATATATATATATATATATATATATATATATATATATATATATATATATATATATTTTGACTACAGGATAATACAGGGCGCCATTAATTGAATATTACTATGAAATACAGCATATAAGTTAATTTTCGATAAAAATTCTATCAACATGAATATCTAGCCGAGTGAGCTCATGATTTCAACACATTCGGCAAATTTTAAAAATCATAAGCACTATACCGTCTTAGATTAAACTTTTCTCCTACTACCCGAATGACTAACAAAAATCGGATTTTCTTCATAATTGCATTTTAATTCGACCAAATTGGTCGAAAAAGTTGAGAGCCTGAAGGTACATTTATAGTTACATACATACTGAAGAATTTAAGGAATATCATTGGTGTCAACTCTGAATTCATCCGATGAAATTCGATACCTCAAAGATTCGTAATATGCCGACACTCAAAAGCAACATTTCTTCTTATAGAATTTCATAAATTTAAGGCAGCACTTTCGAATCGCGGTATAATTTGTAAAAATAGAATCCCCGAGGAAAAGCAGTTTTTATTCAATTACAAATTACATTTCTTCTTGCAGAATCTCATAATTTTGAGGCAACAAAAATGATTGATTAATATCAACTCTATACGCTTTTGATTTTCTTGTGAGAAGCAGCAGCAGAATGAGACATAAATAGCCGTATAATCCAGTTGCGTTGACTTGATTTTTACGTCAAAGATCGAAGGGACGGAGATTCAATTCTCCAGTTTTTCCCTGTATTTTGTAGCGCGTAAAATGTCACAACTGGCATTACATGGGGTGTGAGTCGCCACGTAGTTCTTTTGGTTTTGTGCTCCGTGCCCCTCGTGCGCATGCTATAGATTCTTTGATTTCGGAACGACTCGACAGTGATTCATTTCTGGTTCCTACCTTTCAACTACGACTTGCTTTTCTGCGAAGATTTCGAGTTTTTCACCTTTGGGATTATAGTTTTGGACTCAATATATTTGAGGAGAAGCTGTGCTTTAGAGAACATAAATACTTTTTGGGAGAGGCTGTGTTTTAACAAACATAAATCGTCCTATCTTGAGAAGTGGATTCCTGGAAGACTGCTGCTTTGTAGAGCCCTATTACACCGTTAGTTCTAGGTATTTTACATGTTTTTTTATTGATTTTCAACTTGTAAATTATATAATGATAATAATATAACATTGAAAATTGATAATTTTGAATTAGTGTTAGAGAATCGACTCGTCAGTTTTGACTCAAGCAAATTGTAATAAAATTTAATTCAGCTTTTGTGTGAAGGACGACTTAATATATTTATTCAATTTTTAGTGTGATTTCTTGTGAACTTTAGTTTTTTTACCGGACAAATTGACCACTTATTCACCTACGGCCACCTCTCACGCTGAGCTATTGTAAACTGATCTCAGGTTGGTCAATGACAGATAATATGCGATAAAACCAAACTAACTTGTAATAGTTGTGCTAGAAGACTTTGCTCCTAGCAAAATTTCACATTTCTGGGTAAACGCGAATTATCCTATAGGTTATGATTACCTTGCCAGTGTTGAATACATAAACGGCCGTATTTTCTTATGGCGTTGACTAAAGAAGTACATTTTTCGTGATGCAACATCAAATCTACAGTTTCCTATACCAGCACTATATAATACTTCTCGCCAAATGTCATGTTTATAAATCAACGAGAAGTAATCTACAGGTTTTGATTCTCTTGACAGTGTGGAAATGTGCCTTAAAATGCAACATAAAACGCCGTAAGTTTGAACTGCATTGACTTATAAGTTTAAATTTGTGAAAGTTGCAGAATATTGCCGACCTGAGTATTCAGTATCAATTTCACCTTTATCCCTACACGTGTTCCTGAGAAAAGTGTTTTAACAGACACTTTGGTCATAAAACTCTATACATAAGAATAATTTTCTGACCCACTTAATCTAATAATTTTTTTTAATATATCTAACACCAAACTGATTAACTACAATTGACCTGTTTGTGAATTCATAGTTAAAGTTCAGATTTCAGTTCAGTATCTTGAAAAATAAAATGAATCAACCTGGAGAACTGTGCAAATATTCAAATCTTCATTTCTTCAAATAGCGAAACTATGCAAGTGTTTTTCTGCATCGTGAATGGGACACACTATATACAAACTTAAAAAAATCAAATGTACTGAATAGCGATAATACAATTCATTACGTATCAAACGTTTAAATTTTTCCTATCTGCTCCCATAAAACTGGAACACTTAACTAGTTATGCTATATCTTTCGAAATGCTGACATTACCTGGACTCTGATTAAAGAATGAGTAATTACCTGAAACATTCACATACTGTATCGATATTTACATATTATTGGTTGGCTTTATCAATATCCTTATCTACTCTGCTTCGAGATATGATTATGAAGTGAAATCTGCGTCATTCCGAATACAAAGTATCGCCGTTTTCCGCGAATTATTCAGAACGGAATACGTGCCTAAAATTCTACGGTTTTTCTCTAAATACTACTTTCATGGATTATCCTTGCATTTGATCAAAGTCAACGATTGGTATTAGTATTTCTACGTATAAAAGAAACGGTTTCGGAAATATATATTATCCCTATTTTGGTTATATCGTAATTGTAATGGTTTTTAAATGTGACAATTCCAACAAATTAACAATTTCTTGAAAATGTTCACAATTCTCGACTCGACTAAATGCTATGTGAAAATTTTCAACTGCGAACATTTTAGTAAAACAAGCTGTTAATGGTGCTGATGGTCTCATAACAGCAATTAAATTCATGAATAGAACAGAATCATGGTTGTAAGTTAGGACGTGGATTTGTTAATACTGTCTGCTCGGACACTAATTAATGAGGTTATTTACTTTTTCGAATCTAGGAAAGCGGAAAGATCATCTCCAAATGCACCGTAATAGTTCCAATGGTATAAAATTGAATTTGCATGGGGTAAAAACATAGAGGGAACTTTCGTTCTAGAGTATTTTAATCATCACATCACATCCAATTTAAACAGACATGTTTAGCGGTCTCAGGGAAACTGAACGAAATCTTTTTGTGTATACAGATATACCTGAAACCTGAAAATTTCCAATGGCATGCACTAATTCTTGCAATTTTACAAATTTCCACTCAGGAAATAGAGAAACATTTTCTCACATCATCAGACATTATCACCACATTCAGTGTTGTCGAGATATTCGATGAAATGTGTTTCTGGATATGAGAAAAACTTCAATTTGGTGAAGCAGGCACTGATTCAGATGTACAGAATCAGAGAAGTTGTGATTCTCATTGTTCTGAAACAATTGCGTCAAAAGCATTTCATTGTTATTGTTTTAATTTCTCAAATTTGTTGACCATTACAGATAATTACAGTAATAAAATGTTTTATGTTCTTGTACAGTGAAGACAAGTTTTAAATAGAACTGCAACTACTTTTAATGGACAATATTCGAAACTCACTCTCTCAGAGTAACTTCAGAATAATCCAAGGAAATTTCTTTAAACATACCACTAAGCTGCATGCCTCTTCTCTTTGAAAGAAAAACTTTTTATTCAATCTAGTAAATTGGCAAATATTATTGGGTTGGCTATTGAAATTTTCGCGCATTTGGTATTCTTAGAAGTTGAAGTTAGCGATCATATTTGAAATTGAATATGTCAAAATCTAAACAAACTACATACAAAGACACATACGTTTGGAATTGTTGACTAGGCGGCATTATGATTATTCCATAAAATACAAGGTTTTCTGTTTAAAATAAGGAAGAGGATATTACTTCCGATTAAACCGCATGCGCTATAACGACGAAAATATTTTGGAACAAAAGTCAGCTAGACGTTTTTGCAGTATTCGAAATTTCAAGTTCATACTTCGATGGGTCCAGAAAAGTCTGATGAAACCACACTGAATGTCAAAAAAGAAGATATTTAAGTTATGTAGACTCCTAGCTACGATAGAAAATATATACAACTATTTTTTTCTCCTCCAATATCTGCTTCTACACAATCACACGTATATCCCTAGTACTATAAAGTTCAAATGTAGTAAGGTGTCTACATTTGAACTTTATAGTACTAGGGATATACGTGTTATTGAGTAGAAGCAAATGTTGGAGGTGAAAAAAATAGTTGACCAAATGACAGTCATTCCAGTTGAACAGTTTGAAACCAATTCAAATTTTAGTCCCTCTTGTTCTAGAAAAACTTTGTTGTGACTTGTGACACTGAAAAGTTGAATAATTTAGTTCACTAGCATCTACCCATTGTTGAAGCAAGTCTTGAACAATATTAAATAAAATATAACAAATGGAAATGTTTCACTATTATGGAGGAGATCACTGAAACATTCAGTTTCTCACATCAATCTACAGAAATACAACGAGAAGAAAACGGAAATTGAAGATCCGTCAAATAATGCTATAAATATAAAATGTCTATCTTCCAAATGTAAGTGATATGTATATATGTACAAAAGAATAACCTAGACAAACATGGCAAAAGATAATAAACCAACTATCATTATGTTCAAACAGTAGATTAGTTAAAGAGTAGAAAACTTTCCAGGAATAAACAAAATATATTCCTCCAGAAGTTGCATATTACCCATAAAATGATAAAGAATTAAAAATATTATGCTTTACTGATTGAACATCAAGGGATTATATGAAATTATCTTATTATACAGATTTCGTATTAATTAGCTATACATTCGCAGCATTATCCATTAAATGATCTCAATTATTACTTATTAACGGAAGTTACAGCATAAACAGTGATAAGTGATTTGTAAAAATTAAAATTCTCTTTATTAACAATTTGTCGTGAACATCTCAAATTTTCTTACTATCGTTCAATGTTTACGTCCTATTGCTTTTAATTTTCATAATTCTCAGATTTCTTTGGTACAATTCCATCACTCCGCAAGAATTGAGTTTTCATGATCTTAGGTTGCATATCGGTAGTCTCGTAATTGTCACATAACAGAAATATATGCTTGACTTACCTGAATATTATGTCCATGGCCTTGGCTTATGTTAAACTGCTGCGCTTGGTTGATCTGGAGAGTTGCTCCTTGTCCTCCACCTCCCCCGTGTCCCGAAGGAGGTCTTGGGGGAGTGCCACCACCAAAAGGAGTAGAACCTCCGCTGGTGCTGCTATTTGTTCTGGGTAGGTAACCGGGGCTGCCATGATTTGGACTACTATATGGGGAATACTGTTGTTTGTACATACCAGGACCTTTACGTTTCATTGCATCGAATTCATTTCCTTGGAAGATCATTTCCTGAAAATAAGATAAGGAATATTACATATATCGGCTCTTGGGAGTAAATTTCTTATCGAAATTGCGAATAGATCTCATTGAATCTGAAAGCCGCAGAATTGTGAATCATTTTGCTATCATATCTAAAATTTACAAAGATTTGAAAACAAAATTATAAATATATTATGCTCCTTCGAAAACTAAACAAATCAGTGGATCAACTGCTCCCATAATTGGTGCAATTTTAGGGAAATACTTCCAAAAAGAAAAAAGATTTTACAAGTTATCTGATGTTCAATTCTATATTCAAACATATTCTTGAAAGATATTCTACGTATTATTATTGCATATGATTATTTATTCTATTTTACTTATGAACCCCTACTATAAGATCAATAAACTATTGGAGTAATAATGAAAGAGAAAAATAAATCAAATTAGTTTGCCTCTGATCAAGAGTATTAGACATTGACAGAGGAAGTGAGAGAAGTATTGCACAAGTTAATGGAAAGACCATCTCAGCTTATTGACAGTTACACAACTTCATTTTAAATGATATTATAACATTCATTAATTTCATCGAGAGACATTTTGAACTGCAATAATGATCAACTGTCCACCATGTATTTTATAAATAAATTAATACACTGATACTGTCATTCATGGTTTATAGAGCAAATCGAGCTAAAAAGAAAATTTATATAATGAGATCTTTAGAACCTCTCAAGAAAGTTAACTTACTGTAAATTGCACACTATTGTTTCTGAGGAGCATCACCCGACACATTTATGATTTCATTATAAATTTTCATAACATCACACATCACAAGATGTTCAATATTGTCCATTTAAAAAAAAATGGATATAACAAATGTACTTTCAACAGCTTGTAAACAGAGAATAAAATGACATATCGACTTGAAATTTCGTGTGCATTCATAAGAAAGTTTAATAAGTTTAATAATGTTGTGAACTTGTTCTGAATGCTAGACTATATGAGTCGTTTGACGAACTTTTTCAACCAACATGATATTACAGGTCAAATAAAGGCGCTGTTCGAATTTCGCAACAGATGGTAAGTTAAATTAAGATGGAGACTCCAGGAAGAAAACATTCTAGAAGTGCGTGAGGCGCAAAATAAATAATAATTTGAAACATGATTTTAGTCATAATAAACTCACTGATAATACTAAACAAACAACATTACCCATTCACTGTAAAAATGAGATTCTACTTTGACATAAATTTTGAAAAGATTACTATTCTTCTATCATGTTAACAAAGGACATACACATAATGCGTGCAGCATCATGACAACAAAAAGTAAAATTAATCATTAATCCAGATTTTTCTGGCCTGAAAATTACAGGAAACTTTTTAAATTATTATATTAGCATCCGCCGTCGGTAAGATTCAATTCACTCTGACGGTTTAAATTTGTTGAAAATAAGGTTTGAGAATTTCGTCACGTACAAAAAGCATACATATCAAATATACATAGTGATGAAGTTGGTAAAAGCGTGTTACAAACACTACAACCAGAGAAGTTTAAAAATAATGAAACTTATTGGATTATTCCAGGTAATTTAGATCAAAATTTCATATTTTGTGCTCAGAATTTTTTTATGTACAAACTCCACAATATTATTCTCCATATCGCATTAATAAAAATGAATGACCAACAAAATAGCTAAAATACGACTTTATTAGAACACCTACGTTCATATATTGTCACATTTAATGAAACATATATAAATTCAGTACACCTTAAATTACTTTCGCAAATTGAGTCATAAAAGCCCAACCTACCTACTGCCCATTTAATAAAAACGAAAGTTTACACCTGGCAAATGAGCACATACAAAGAGAATATTAGAATCTAGGCAAGCTCAAATTAATCCTATTATTAAACGCTTAACACTGCCGATTTATTTATGAGCAATTCTATAAAATTTAATTTACCAGAAATATGTAAAGATTTCTAGTAAATCATTTCGTCTTCAGATGTAAGGTATTGAGATATATATTTACACTATTACATATCTGTATGCAAAGTTTCAGATATATGTGATTAGACTAACAATTGTTAAATATTGTGAGAAAAAGTTAAAATATGTATTTCCATATAAATATCGGAATATTATTATGATATACACAATTTTATACACATAATTTGTTTAAATATTGGCCCATATTGTGTAAGGATAAGATAAGAAAATGAAAAGCTCAAAAAACTGCAACAGGAAGAATTAAAAGTATGGATGGAATACATAGAATTTCAAGGACAAAGAATATATATCAAAACGCTAAAAAGATTTGCAAGTCAATCATAAGATCAGTAGTACTGTACAGTTATGAGACAAGGAAGCTGAATGAGAAAGAACAGAATACTTCAGAGATTTTCGAGAGAAGAGTACCGAGAAGAGTGGATATTGGGTGGGGAAGAACGAACAATGAAGCAGATCTTCATGGAGAACCATCAGTACTGAATACAGCAAGGAGTCAAAGAATTAGATGATCAGGCCATATTGCGAGATTTCCAGAAGAAACAACAACAAAACGAGTATTGGCGAGAGGAATAACAGGGACAAGAATAAGGGATAGACAAAGTACTGATTGGATGGAGGTGGTGAATCAAAGACTGAAGGAATTTAGCAAGTAATAAAGATGAATGGGGGAAAATATGCGAAAAGATAGGGTATAAAGAACTTTCCACCCTGGTAATTGTCCTGCGAATGAATGAATGAAAATTTGCTTAGTTAAGACCTACAATTTTTTTTTTGATTTTTCACACCTCCCCAAACGAACGGGATTGCTTTTAATCTGACCTTAATGAGGAGGAGAGCCATCAAGTGCCAACCTCTTTCAAATTAGATTGCACTAATTACTTTGAAACCTTTGTCATATTTGGTCAGGCCCTCTTTAAGAAAAAAACATATAATACAACCGCAAGAAAACTTAATGCCCTGGATTCTATTTTGTTTTGAAATACCTGATAAGCATAGGTTTGCCTTTTCAAAGGTGAAATGCAATTAGTGGAGCGATATTGCAATCAAAAGCTGAAGATTTTGGAACTAAACTGCCGTTCAAGCAGAAGTTAGATTTGGGAGGTTTAAAAGACGGCATAACATTACTAGCAAAAGAGTTGTAGGAGAAGCTGCATCCATAGATACAAATGTCGTACAGGATTGGCTTCAAAATAAATGGCCGTTGATTCGAAGAAATTACAAAGACGCCGATATCTTTAATGGGGATGAAACCGGCTTATTCTACAATTTTTCTCCAAATGAAACATTAGCATTAAAGAGAGAAACTTGCTTGGTAGTCAAGTTAACAGAAGAAAGAACAACCGTTTTTTTTATCGCTAATTTACCAGGTACAGAAAAAGGAAAGTTGTAGGTAATTGGCAAACCAAAAAACCTCCATTGTTTTAAAAATCATAATTCCTTGCCAGTAAATTATAAATTTAATGAAAAGGCTTGGATGACTTCAGAAATTTCTATTAATGACTTAAGGGAATGAAATGAAAAATTGCGCAAAAAGAAAAGGAAAATCCTCTTACTAGCAGACAACTGTCTCGTTTTAGTTTAGACTTCATAAAATTAGTATTCATGCAAACTAACACAAGTTCAAAATGCAACCGATGAATCAAAGTGTGATAAAGAGTTTAAAAGGCCATTACAGGCTGCTTTTGCTCTCCAAAATGATTAATTTAAAAATGAAGAAAACGAAAATTTTAGTAAGTGTCTTAGATGCTATAGACTTTTTTCATAGAGCATGGCAAAAACTATCGCAAATAACAATAGCCAATTGTTTTCGACATGGTGGATTTCATATGCAAAATGAGGATGAATTTGATTCTGATGATGACTTGCCTTTAGCATATTGGTAAGAAAAATATCAAGGGGCAACTGAAGAAAATCCAACTTCAATTGATGTAGAGTGTCGCCGTTTACCCACAGATTGATGAATATGTTCACATCGATGACAATATAATCAATGCAGAATATTTGGAAGAAAGGCAATATTAGCTAGTGTTGTGGCAAACAGGGAAGAATTTATTGAAATAGACGATGATGATGATGAAGAATAGACAATGTTAGTGTTAGATGATATTAAAAGTATAACAAAAGTTCGCAGTTTTCTCTTTACTTAAAATAATACACCTCAAAGCGTGTTTAACAAACTGGCAAATGTTGAGTCATATGTACATGAACTTAATATTGCCCAAAAACAAAAATGGATGACTACTTTAAACAAAACTAATCTTCATATTTACTCTATTATTTGGTTATGTATTTTTTATAATATAAAACCTTTAAATGTTTCAGACATACATGTGTTTTTCTGTGTAGTAGGAATTGTAATACCAACTACTGGAATATTTGTTCACTTATAGCGAACTTTGCTTGAAGTGAACCTGCGTTGCTGGTCCCTTGAAGTTCGTTATAAAAAGACATCACTGCAATTAAATTTTAATAGCCTTGTCCAACTGCTCAAGAATTGTGAATTAAAAATCACATTCAGTATTCAAAAACACTTAATATCCGCACTGTCCGAAATATCTGGTATTGTTACTTCGAAGCAATCAACGAATTTTAAAACAGCACATATTCCACCCCAAAAACTTAAACTGGTTCAGGAGTTTGAAGAGGATGATCACAATAACCGACAATTTCATTGTGCTGTTGATTACCATAATTATAGGAATTAATCCTATGCCAATACTACAGTTTATTATAGACAAGTGCATACACATAATTGAATATGTTCTGAAATTTTTGGAGAACGCTTTATGGAGCAATATTTTCCACCGGCAAATTTAACAAATGAAATTTACCTAGTGTTGTTGGAAAAGCATATTTACTGCTCAAATTACATAGTGAAAGTTACGTTTTCCCCGCCACTATGAGATTCTGGCATAGTAGTTTCTGACTGAATACTTTCCCTGCAGAGGAATTGCGAGAAAACACGGTTATATTGGGTGACGTACAAGATCTTCAGATTTGCCGCTACGGGACTCTTTTTATGGGGATGTCTAAATCGAAAATTAATGCAATTGAACCCAACACCGTGGAAACTTGTAACTTGCGCAATAATGTGCTACTATAAGCCAATCAATATCGAAATAATCCAAAATCTGCGAGCATGTAAACACTCCTTCAAAATTGTATGGAAATGGACAGAGAACCTTCGCAACATTTAATTCTTTGACTCCAACAAAAACAAATGTGCAATGCAATATTCAAAAGAATAAGGTATCCACCCCAATTGAGATTACTGAAGTGAAAACCAGCTTGAAAAAGGAGTTTCAGCTATGTAAGTGTAATTTTTCTCGATTATTCCTGGTTCGGTAGCAGCTGAAACGGCATCGTTCGAGATTTTTTTTTCTCACATTATTAGTATAAAGGTGGTCTCAAAAGTAATCGATCTTAACGGGACCACAGTACTCGCCAATAAACATCAGGAAAGATGGTTGCGCATCTTCTGACAGGTAGTCAACAGATTCAGCCAATCTTGATCAGGAGTTGTTATTTGGCAATAATTTCAGGGATTCGATGTGAAAATGGGAAAATCATATAGAGCTGTCATTTAATATTTGATATTGGAATGCAATAAGCTTAGTTAAACCAAAGTTAAGTTGGATAATGTGTAAAGGAATGCTACACCATCATTTATCATGCTGGGCCGTTGCATTTAACCAGCTAAGGAGGCGATGTTCAGGTTAGGTTAGGTTGCAAAAAATTGCAACTACTGAAAAAAGTATTGCTGAAGTCCACCGAACGGTAGGGAAAGGGCGTCGAATTAAAGTGGGAGAGATGGCAGAGACTATCAATATCAACGACATAAATATAAATATACAAAATTGAACAAACCATTAAAAAAATATATCATAGAAGAAGTCATTGAACACAGATTAACAACAAGAAGTAGTATGTGTTTTGAAACCTAAAATACTGATTTGCCAGCGATATACTAATATTGGTTTCAAGAGAAAGGTCACTGTTTTAACAGTATCAACTGAAAACCCTAATGCCAAAGTACTATCCAAAAATTGTAGGTGGTCCAAACAGAAATAAAAAATCATGTTTTGCATAAAACTACAAGACTGGATGAAAAACATTGACAGAACACAAAGAACAAGGGTTGTCGATTCCATAGAATGGTCCACAATAATAAAATTGAAATGAGCAGAACGATTTAAGCATAAAAGATGCATGAACAGTTGAGCGAGACCATCAACTCGCTAGAGTGACTACACTCAGAGTCACTGGTCATTGGATTCAAGAAGCTCAAGACAGTGCAAATCGTATGCATCAACAGAGGCCCATGTACAGCAGTGAGCATAACAGGCTGGACTTGTTTTGTGATTGAAAAATCGATAGGGGAATGTTTATTCGCCTATGAATCTCGTTTTGATTTAAATCCACACTCCAAAATGTGTAGAGAACATCTAGCACAAAAAATCTAAACCTATATACTCGGGAGATCCACAGCTATGGAACAGTCACAATTATGGAATAGGCTGGAATTTCGCTTGGCCTCAAAACTTTAGTGAATTATGTAAGGAATTTTCTAGAACTCGTTCTTATTCATTATACAAATATTTAGTTTTAGTTTCAAGTTTTAGACTGCCTAGGTGAATCTGCCGATTTCAGTATAATTGCGTATGCTTCAGCAAAGAGTTCTCCGGGCCACAATCATTTACGAAACCAGACTCTTTTATAGTACTGTATAGCCATTTTTCAGAAAGATAAGTACAACTTAATCCTGAGCCGGGAAGCGCGTTATAGAGTAAGGCCACATTTCATATTCATGTCCACTTTTCAATAGTCATAATAAGATTTTACAATAAAATTGAATAATAAACTCTGAATGCATATTTTGAAAACGCATTTTTTATGTGAGCACATTTTCCAGTAAAGTTGTGATAGATTACACTGTCAGACAGAAGTTAGAAAAATTATTCAGGAGTAAAATTCTTCAAGATCCCTAGATACGAAAATTTCAATATAAAGATTCCGATGTGGCCACCCAATTCAAAAATTTATGTATTAAGAATCGCTCCATTACCGCTTCATGGTTCATTTATTCTCAGACAGTATCAGCGCAAACACCTGAAACGAACTAATTATGATAAAGATTCAACAATACTGGAAGTATACCTCTCAATGAAATCGTCGTTGTAATAATCATCTCTTATTTATGAATGTCTTTGAACTCTGAATTCGTTCATTTCGTATGAAACTTATCTAGACAAAATGGCAAATATCGCCGTTAGATGCTTATTAAGATTAGAAATTATGTAAACATGACGAAATCGATGTGACCTTCGAGCAATTCATGAAATTATTAATGACTAGAACGATATCAAAATATGCAATAGCACTTACCTGTTTTATCAGGTCCGGCTGGGGGAAATTGGGACTATTCTTAAACTGCGGATTGGACGTAGGACTGCCATAATCAGTGTTATATTGGAAATCAGAATACGGCGATCGCGCGTTAGGCACCCTATTGTTCGGATTATACGCTAAGCCCATCTGATTTTTGTGCTGATGTTGCTCAGCCATTTGCTTCAGAGTCTGAGCTGCCGGACTCAACTCGGTCTTCGTGAAATCGAGGTTAGGATACACCATACGATTATTGTTCTTGGACGTCGCCGACGAAAGATTTTGATTTTCGAAAACTGGGGACGGCGAATAATTCTGATTTTGAATTAGGGGTGATTGGGTATTTTTAATTGGATCCGAGGGGTTCGCGACACTTTGTTGAGCGTTCTGTTGGGCGTCTTTCGCGTCTTCCACTTTCAACCCGTTCGCACTAGCACCAGACTCCGGCTTGTTGTCTTCGAAATCGAAGTCCTTCATCAGTTCGGGGTAGTTGCTAATGTCCGATATTAGGTCATTGAAGGCGTCGGAAGTGATGATTTCATCGTTGGTATCATCGCCAATGAGATCCGAGAAACCGCCGAAACCGGCACCACCGTTCGCCGCGGCATCTTTTTCAAGCGCAGCCGCGCACTGATCAAGGTCTGCGAAATCGTTGTCTGGTTCCTGCAATGAAAATAATTATCAAAAAACATTTCCGAATAGATACATATATGAAAATATCCAGGCAAATAGTTTCTCATTTCTTCACTAATACTAACCTGTTTAACGCACTCCACCAGCGTGCCCACATCCACTCCAATGTTGGACTTGGGTTGTTGTTGCTGCTGCAAATTCGAAGACGGCGTAGACGGATTCGAAGATTTGGGGGAAGAAACGTCGCTCTTGACTGAGGCGTTTGTATGCGCTTTGACTGTGACGTTCGTTGAAATCTGCTGAGGTTGGGAATTCGCCGCCGATGTGGTGAATTCCAGCTGCTGAACAATTTCAAGGGAGAATTTGGTGATCCCTGCAAAAATAAAAACGGAATGAGAAGCGAATCTAAAACAGAGCATATAAGATCAAAGATGTGTGTTAATAATTCAAGGTTGTCACTGAATTTAGTTGTAGTTCCACTATTTAGGACAAAGCTACTGTTCCGTAAGTAACCCACGACTTAGTATAATAAACTATTCCACCCGTTCGATTCGCTTTTTGTATTCAATTTTACAATGAAAGCGTATTATGCGCTAAATAAATGCTTGAACCATAAGACACCAACACAAACCAGTCTCAAGTTATGCAACGTTTCAGTCATTAAGAAGATGATAAGATTATTTTCAACGATTTTTAAATGGTTCATCTTAGCTTCAAATTAGATTCAATAGATAGATTAAATGATTTTTTTCAATCGCATTCCGTAGAACAATTTTGCAGCCGAAATAATTCGAAGATTACAATTAATAAACTTTAACGATCCCCATTACCTAATAAAGGAACAACGAAAGCTGGCATCCGATTTTGCCAATTGGTCCATATCTGACATTTTTCGCCTTGGTGGACTGTTATGATCGAGTGGGGGTAATTTTGAACCGAATCCAACTTCTGTTAACGCTTTTTTCTGAAGCTGATATCTAGGCGAAACGAACGATTTCCGAAGGAAAATTTTTGCAATTTCGAAGAGTTGAAAGATTCAAACTTGAAACGATTTCGCAAAAATTCGCTACAAAATACAGAATCGCTGGTTCGGCGGTCAGTCGGAATATCATGGCAATTACATAGAACTGATTATCATCTAATAAAAATGTTATGAGATGTAAATCTAAACGAATTCTCAACGAAAGAAAATATGTACCACATCGTTCAATAAGTCGCGAGACTAACCCAGAGATGGTGCTAGTAGTAGCAAACTGACCACGTTTCTCTAGAGTGCAACCATAAACAGTAGAGTTATCGAGGTTAGAGTAAAGTCACTTTGTAATTTGTTTGAAAAATGGAGAAAAGAGTTGATAAACATTGTTTTGTAATGGGTTAAAACGCCGTAGAAGACCAGCAATGGCTTGAGAAACGGTACTCAGACTCCTCTCCATCCAAAACCAACGATTTGTCGGTATGCTGAGTTTAAACGCGGTCGTACGGACACAACGATGCGGAACGTTCAGGTAGGCCATTGGAAGCCGTTACACCAGAAAATGTGAGTGAAGTGTCGAAAATGGTAATGAAAAATCGCAAAGTGAAGGTCCATGAGATTGCAGAAATGACACAGATATTATCTGGAAGCGTATTCAAAATCCTTCATGAAAAAGGTCTTTTCCAAGTGTGTGCCGCGATTGTTATCAGTGGAACAAAATCAGCAACGAATCCACGATTCAGAGAGCTATTTATCGCTATTCACTCGCAAAAAAAAGGATTTCCTGCGTGTCGACGCAGGATCATGAATACATCATTTCACTCCGAAGTCGAATCGGCAATCATCTGAGTGGCTCGTTGCTGGCGAAAGCCGCCCAAAACATCCAAAAACGCAGCAGTGTGCTGGCTAAGTGATGCCGTCTGGAGGAGATCGCAGCAAAACGACCGCACATTTTAATCAAGACAATGCACAATGCCACAAGTCCATGAAAACAATGGCAAAATTGACTGAGTTGGGCTTTTATTTGCTTCCCCACCCCCAGTATTCGTCAGATTTAGCCCACTGCCACTACTGGCACTTTGCTGATCTCAGGGAAAAAAATTGGCTTGAATGAGGAGGTCATTACAGAAACTGAATCCTATTTTGAAGCAAAGAATAAATCCTTCTATAAACATAATATAGAAATGTTGGAGAGGCGTTGACAAGATTATATTGATGAATAAAAATGATTTTAAAAAAAATTTTGTTTTCGTTGATAGTCTCGGGACTTATTGAACCACGAGTTAGAGCCTACTATTTGAAACACAAGGAAAGAAGAATCAATCTTTTGAATAATTTCATATATTTGGGTTCATTTCGTTCCATTTTGTATATAGGGTAGTCCCATAATTAGGTGTCTATACTTCGACACTTCGACTAAAGATTCTTACGCCGAAATAGTATGAAAGTTCCTCACAACAAAGGTCGAAAAAATTCACCTGGGGCATTTACGACCCCCTGAAGAGGCTACCCCCGAAACGCTTTTTTCAGTACATCTACAGAACCCTAGAACGGATTATAACGAAGTTCTTTCAGTTTATACCATCAAATTTTCGATATCGAAAAAAAAAGGAGGGGGGTGTTGGAAGGGGTAAAAACAAAATTTTGTTGATCAGTTTATACCATTATTTCAGTTTTTACCAGAAAAATGTCCTCGTAGTGGACCGTTTTTTAGTAAAATGAGTTCAAAAATTATGCTTTCTTCAAAAATTCTCATTCCCAGATCCTCGAGATCTTCTCGAACGAAAAAAGGAGATGCGTAATGCGTAGAAATTCTCCGAGTCGAAATAGTACGAGAGTTCCCAACAACTAAGATCGAAAATTTTCACCTTGCGGAGTTACGGTCTCCCTGAAGAGGCTACCCCCGAAAAGCTTTTGTCACTACATCTACGGAACCCTACAACCGATTATAATGAAGTTTGGTATGTCGGCATTTTTTTGAATCTCTTTCAGTTTTCCTCACCAAATTTTCGGTCTTGAAAACATAGGCGTCGAAAACAGGGGGTATGGGGTAAAAAATACCACAACTTATTTGTTGATCAGTTTATACCATTTTTCATACCAAAATAGAGAAATTCAAAGTTTTTCACCGAAAAATGTCCTTGTAGTCAAAATCGCTAGGACGCACCGTTTTCTAGTAAAATGCGTTCGAAAATTACGCTTTCTTCACTAATTTTCATTCTCTTCTTTCGTTCTTCTCGAACGAAAACACTCAAGGAGATGCGTAATGCGTAGAAATTCTACGAAATAGTACGAGAGTTTCCAACAACTTAGGTCGAAAAATTTCAACTGGCGGAGTTACGGCCCCCTGAAGAGGCAACCGTTGATCTTCTTTCTGTTTTGTCCCTCAGCATAATGCCACCCCGATACATCACACTGCCCCCTTGGTTTTTCGGAATTTGACTTGCTGCTCGGAGTCTAGTCTTCCACGACCCCTTAAAACCCGAATCCGGCGGTTATCTGATCGAACATCATAATGGACAAATCCGAAAAAAGAACATTTCGTCAATTCCCAATATTCCAATTTTGATGCTCAATACATCAATTAAGTCTGTTAATTTCTTGTTTTCTGGTTAGCTCTGGAACTCTTGAGGGCCTTCTGCTGTTTAAACCCCTTGAAGGAAGTCTTAGACGTATCGTTTCGACTGATACACTGTTGCCTGTTGCTTGCAAAAACCTTTGGAGTATGGGGTGCGACGGACTAGGGTCTGTTCTTGCAATTTGACACAAAAAGCGGTCTTCAGAAGTGATCTTCCTACGACTTCTTCTAGGCCTATTTTGCAGAGATTGTAGCTCTACGTATCATGCGTAGGTTTTTGAAATCACCCCCTGTGGCAGCTATATCCCTCTGTGTCACCCCTTCTTCAACGAGAGCAATTATTCGACCACATCAGACAATCCAACGCAGGGCATTTTCAATTATGATTATAGGCTTTTTCAAATCTCAATGACGACTGAGTATAATATTCCGAACATGTGGTGATAATTCAACATTTCTTAGGATACTATCTAGTTTTTTACAACAAAAAACTTCATTCTTCACAAGTAGTCAAAGATCCATATACTCTCCACGAATGAAACAAAATTGATTTGAATCATTCACACAAGCTCTTCTTGACGGTGCCATATGAAATTATAGCAAGTTGAATAAATATTCAACAGCAAATTGTCACGGTAATTCAATTGTTTTTGATGAAATCATAACTCGTGAACAAGAGCTGTTAGAAAACAAATAAGGATATATTGAGGATCAGCGACGTCAAATTATCAAACATCAAGTGACATAAAATATTGATCACACGAAAAGTGCAATTTTGTTGTCCATTCTACGAACACTGCTTTCTCCCGGTGAACTAATTTGACATTGAGCAAGTTCTCTTTGGATGTGTACATCTTTCTTCTTTCACTAATTTCAATAAAATTCACTAAAGACTATTAAAATATTCACGAAAAACCTTTGCGTTTATATGTTGGACCGAAGTATTTCTGAGCCTATGGTTCTTCGTCTTCAAATAGAAAAATATATACTTGTCCATCCCGTATAACGTTGAAAATGATTGAAGAGCTCAGTTGACTATCAATTTTTGAAACCTACCTTCATTTTGATTTCCATGTTGTTGTGTTGTGCACTGGAGCTTCACAGGGGGTTCAAACGAGGCAGAATCTCCTTGAGAACCACCAGAGGGATCAATTTCCTCGCCGGCGGGTCTTTTCAAGAATTTCTGCTGCTGAAATAAAAAACACCATTTTAATCACGAAATAGAACGTAGATTCATAACATTATTATATATTAAAACGAAATAAAAGAGTGGATGACTATGTTATACAATTCCCTTCAAAAATATGTATTACCCCACATATATTCAACATATCACTAACATTTATATACTCCGAATATTTTCACTATATATCATCAATATCTGTTTTTCAAATATCGTAGCAAACATTTATCGAATTTATGTAAATGCGACTACAAAGCGGTCTATTATTGTTTCGGAATATTTCTTTTCGTGATTTATTCATGATACTTTGAAGGTAAATCGAATCATTAACATAATAAACTCACTTCAAAATGTAAGAAATGACAAACCAGGTTAGACCGGAGACTACATTACAGTCCAAATAAGAATAATAACAAACTGATTTTTCAATGCTGAACATCGATTAGTCGAAACCGAAATCACAGATAATTTTATGAATTAATGAACAGGTGTCCCCTAAGCTCTATAACAAAAGATTCCTGCACGGTCCTAACCCTTTTCAATTCGGAGATATTCGTCTTCAAATATTTGATCCTCACGCAACACAACTTTCAACAGACGGGAGCGAATTTGTGGTGTTACCATAGAATATTATTTTTTGGATAGAAAACTGTTTTGAAACCTCAAATTCGTTGAATTGAAAATGAATTCCGTCGTTAACAAAGAATGTGCAGATATGATCTATGTTTATGGTTTTTGCGATGGAAACGAACGAGAAGCTGCTAGAATATCATCAAAGATATCCGAACCTCTTGTTAGTGCAGTTTTTATTTCGGTATTAAGAAGACTCAGAGGAACAGGAAGACTTGAGCTAAAACATGGACCACCTTGCCAAGTCAACATACAAAATGAGGAAAACATAGAATGTGTTGTCACATCAGTTGCAAATGCGCTCAAATGTCGAGTGACAGACATGTTTCGAAATGAGAGGAACTGAACCTTTATAATATACAGGGGGTGCAGACATTGAATGCAGAAGAGCAGCATCGACTCACATGTTGCTGCTGGATTCTGCAGCAACATACTCTAGTTCAGATCCAGGTTTTATTTCCAATATCTTATGATGTGCTGAATCATGCTTCTCACGACAAGGTATAAATGATTTCTATAATGGTAATTCATAGGCCCTGCAGAATCCAAATGCAGTTAGGCAAAGACGTTTCAAAGGGAGGGCCTGTATCAACTTCTGGGGTGCCCCATTCATATTTCAAACAACGGACTGAATGTAATTACGTATCGAAATTGTCTGCAGAACATTTTCAATTCAATCGATGATGTTTCGCTAAATTTAATTTTGAATATGTATTATCAACATGATGGTGTACATTTACATCAAGGAAGAATACTTGACGAATGGCTGGAAGAATATTTTCCAAATAGGTGGATTGGTAGGGGAGGTCCAATTACCTGGCCACCGCAGTCACCGGATCTGAACCAGTTAGACTTCAATGTATGGGAATACATGAAACAATCCGTCTATAATGTAGAGATAACAAATGTTTGAAAAGCGTTTCATAAGTCCTCAATTTCAGAAAATGTCAAATATATCAGAATCTATCCATGTTAGGTTTGAGAAATGTTGGAGGATAATCACGTTTATTTGGTCTCAAGTCTAAAATGCGAAAAAATATACGATATACCATTCAAAATTTTTAATTTTGATACATATTTTTGTCGAAAAATCCTAGTTGTAGTTTCAAAGACAATACATACCACCACCCAAAAACTATTTCTGGGGACATCTTTGCTACAAAATTCTTTGTGACAGCCAGAGAATTGTAGTAGAATGGCGTCAAATAACTCCTAATATGCCGAACCATGTAAGAAACGGTTTTCAGTCCAGATTATTTTTTTATATTAAGGTAAATGTAAGGCAATTTGAACATTTTATTCCATAACATTGGATTTTTTTTAATGTGGACAAGATAAAATAATCGAATCTTGTTAAGATTATTATATTTTTTGAAAAGACTCTCAACATACGTCAGAAGTTAACCTTGCTCTCCTTATATAAAACCTCAAAGTGAATTTTACGAGTTAATGGACCCAGACGCTACCCACGAAAAGTTACCCTTTTTTGTTTCCCTCATTTCAAGTCTCGGAAAATTGCCAAAATTTTCGGTAGGTCAGTTGAGATGAAAATGATTTTTCCCTCATTTCAAGTCTCTGAAAATTGCCAGACAGTTGAGATGAAAATGATTTTTTTCGAAAAATAATAACTCTGATATGTAATTTTGTCACTGAACATCTTGTAGTTCAAAACGTGTATAAATTGTAGTTGATATTACATATGACCAACAAGAAAAAAAATTGAAAATCCGACCTTTTATGTGCCTCATCTTCGTTGCGTGCCTGGCGGGTCACCCAATTTATACATGTATATAATTAATTAATAGTAATCAAATACTTTGTTAAACAATATAAAAAAAATTCACTTTCAAACTATAAGAAAATGGAATCCTTCGAGTTTGGAAAATTTTGAAATCGTTTCGAGAGCTTCTAATATTTTTGCTAAGAAACGCTATTTCATAATAAGAAACATTGTATAATAAAGTACAACTTATTTTCACCTTTTGCGTTTTTTTCCCAATTTCTCCATCAGGCACTTTACCGTCTTCAACCACCATCGTCACTCACACTTTCTGTCACAAACAGAGATCGTATTACCTATTCAGAACAGGTCAAGTCAAATTTCTGAAGTAAGATGAATCATCAAGTCAAGGGATGATAAACATTACCGTAATTACATTTCAATTGGCTGTTTCCAATTCATATTCTCAGAAAATCATTGCATGAGGTTAGCAGTTACAATCTTGACATAAAAATTTGGTATAAGTGTCCAATAAGGAAGCTTTTCACATTTATTGAAGCAAACTTCAAAATCGAAAGTTAGATCATATCAATATGAAAAAAACCTCGAAGAAAAATTCTAGAAACTTTTTGTTACATATATCGAGCGAAGACGCAAATGGCTTTATCTATTTTGAACTTTTTAATTTATATGTAGAACTGTTATATAAAAAAATTTATGAAATATTTTCAAATTCCTTTTCAACAGTGAATAAGAGGACAGTTTCGTATAGAGAATAACTGAGTGTTCACGCTCGTTTCAAATCAATTGAATCATAAGATAATTTCTTTTAATTTCAAAACGAATAAAGAAATATCAATCAGCTGTCTTCGTTGGTGGCGGAACAATTCGAAATTCAACTGTATTCAAACAACGAATGAACAGCCGTGAAATCGCGACATCTTTTTCCATCATACTGTTTCAGGAATAATTTTGAATAATAGTTACAAAATCTAAAATTTGTTGATAGCATGAAACTTTCATTATTTCGATAATTTTTTGGTTCGGAAATTTTCACCAAAATTTTGAATAATTTTTCTTAAATATCATTTATTAGATGTGTTACGAGTACACCCCATTTGAGTGAAAGGAGTTGCGAAAATTCATAGATTGGAAATAACCGATAGAAAAAAACCATAACTGTTATATGTGACTTTGTCGCTTAGCACCCTGAATAGTTCAAATTTTTCAAAGTTGTAGTTCTAAAGACAATTCGTACAACCGCTTAAAATCAATTTTCTTGAAGTTCGACATATTCTGTGCATTATTTTTTCCGAGTGTCTGATGGGCTACCCAGTTTATATACGAACTCACTTGGAACTCAAAACTCAATGAAAAAAATTAAATACCATGAATATACCTTAAAATATACTGATACAATCACTGGTAAAGATGTCTTATTTTGAACTGTAAATAGTTGACATTGCAATTTCGAAATAGCCTTGTAGCTTCTGAGAATTAATCATAAAATAAAAATTAAAGCCTTCAAGTTATAAACATTTGGCAATGTTTTAATTTCATTATTTCAAAATAGAAAGCTTACAATATTACAGCTCAAGAAGAACTATTTGAAAATTAGAAGCATTGTAAATCATTTTTACCTTCTTGGTTTTTTTCTGCATTTTTCCGCTAGGCACTTTACAGACTTCAACCACCATCGTCACTCACAACTTTCCACACTCACTTTCTGACACAAACTGAGTTGATACTACCAATTGCGAAAAGGTCAAGACAAAATTTACCTACTTCATGAAGATGAATCATTAACGCAAGGGATGATAAACATTACCGGATTACATTTCTAATGGGTTTTTCCCTTTCAATATGCTTTGAAAATCATGACAACCTCAGAATGATTCTGTAAGGGATGTTTAACAGGTAAAAATACTACTAGAAAGAGATGAATAGTCGATAATAGTTGAGTACCAAATCGAAGAATCAAATATTCGAGAACAAGGGCAGTTTATATTTTCTTAACATAAAAATATGGTATAGATGTCTGATAAGGAAGCATTTCACATTTATCGAAGCGAAATTATAAGAGTTTAATAAAATTGATAGGGAAAAACAGTTCGAAGAAATATGCCAGAAACTTTTATGTTACATATAACAAGCCAAAACGCAACTGACTATCTATTTTCAACATTGTATAAAAGACTATCAAATTGAAAATTTCTATTTCCTATTGTTGAGACTTTTCGTTTCAAATGCCCTTTCCAAAAGTAAATAAGGAGACACAGTTTTGGGTAGAAAATAACTCACGTGCGATCGAATCTCATACTGATTCAGAAGAAACGAAACGCTAACTTTAAGAAATGTATCAATTTATACATGTGTAAACCATGTGAAAAATCAGTTTATAAGTGTGAAAGCAATTTGAATCTAATATAGGTAGAAAAAGTAGTGAAAAGGACGGAATCTGAAAACAATTGTGTTGATGTACGTGAAGAGGAACTAAGCGGTCCAGAGGACTCTTCTGACACTGATGATCCAATTCTTGATCGGAATTTTCAAGTTTATGATGACGAAGAAAGTTAACGAAATTTATGAATCACCGACAAAAAAACGTCCCCCAGATCAATTTTTCAAAGAGAAAATAAACCGTCCATCAAGTCTAATAATTAAATTTTTGGTGTACGCAGAACGTACGCTCAGGCGCTCTAGCCTAGCCCTAGAGTAAATTTGCATCAAAGAAACTTGACCAATCTCAGAGAAAAGTTCGAAGAGTAATTTTTTTTTGTATTCTTTCAGTTTAAGGTCCGAGGAACATTTTGTGTTTTGTTACGAAATAATCGAAGTATGAGAAAGTAATAAAAATTCAATTGTTTATTGAATTATAAAGAAATACATAAATAAATTAAATGACCCTAATTGTTCATTTCATTTGAAAATATAAACGTCGAAAAATCTCATAAAATATTTAAAACATTTCGCTAAAAAGTGGCCGAGAAACTAATTTATTAAATAAAAATTATCAAAATTTTCGAACATCCGCAAAAACAATAAAAACTGAAATTTCGCAAAGTTTTTTAGGGCCAAGTTTAGTATTTGTATAGGTATTAACTTGATCTATGTTAAAACAAAATCGATGGCACAGTGATTTTTGACGGTAGCCACTTCGCGTGTTTCGTTTCATCAAACCAAAACGCAAATTGTTTATCTATTTTGAACACTATATAGAAATTTTGAACAGAAAACATTTCGATTTCCGATTGTTCAAATGACTTTTCCTTTAAAAGGAATGAACAGGAGTCAAAAATTAATTGATAGCTTGGAACTTTCATTCATTCCATAATTATTTGGATAGGAAATTTTCTCCAGAATTAAAGATATATTTTCTTAAATATCGTTCATTAGATGTGTTACTAATCCACCTTACTTGAATGAGAGGGATTGCGAAGATTCATAGATTGGGAATTACAAATTTGAAAAAACATAACTTTGATATGTAACTTTATCGCTAATCATCCTGTATAGTTAAAAATATTTCAACGTTCTAGTCCTAAAGACAGTCCATACGTTCGCTCAAAAACAAGTTACGAAATACGACATACTCTGCGCATTATTTTCTCCGCGTGCTTGGCGGGCCACCCACTATATATACGCACGTAGTTGGAAGTGAAATCTTAATGAAAAACTTCGTTAACTATCATAGAAAAACTTCACTTAAGCTAAAATAATACAATATATGGTATAGATGTCCTAATTTGAATAGTTAATATTACAATTTCAAAAATAGTTTTATATCGTCTGAAAACTACAAAATAGAAATTAAAGCCTGGTTTCGAAATTTTTGAAGTTGCAATGTTTTCATTTAATTCGAAATGAAAGCTTCTAATATTCAAGTTTGAAAAATATTATTTCGTATTAAGAAACATCAGAAACTTATTTTCACCTTCTGGGTTCCTTCATCAGGCATTGTATCCACTTCAACCACCATTGTCACTAACAACTTTCCTCACTTACTTTCTGACACAAACTGAGATTATACTACCAATTTTGAAAAGGTCAAGACAAAATTTACCTACTTCATGAAGTAAGATAGATCATTAAGGCAAGGGGTGATAAATATTATCGTAATTACATTTCAATTGGGTTTTTCCTTTCAATATTCTCTGAAAATCATGGCAACCTCAGAATAATTCTGTTACGGGATGTTAGCAGGTAAAAATACTGACTGAAAAGAAGGCATAGTTATACTGATAATAGTAACAAATGGAAGCATCAAATATTCGAAAACACGGGCAGTTGCATATCTTCTCGACATAAAAATTTGGTATAGACTTCCGATAAGGAAGCATTTCACATTTTTTGTAGGAAAACTAGATGAAAGATTGTTTAGATTGATATGAAAATGAAACTCTTTTGTTACATATATCAAGCCAAGGCGCATATGGTTTTATCTATTTTCAGACCTATTAAATGAAAAAATACGATTGCCGATTGTTTGGAAGACTTTTTCGCTCAAACAAATGGCCTTATGAACAATTCATAGAGAGGCAATGATTTGTCTAGAAAATAACTGCGTGTTCACGTTCTCAAATCAATTGAAACATACGATTATAAGGTTTAAAATTTAAGGAATAAAAAATATCACTCAACCTAACACTTTGGCGGAACAATTCCAAATTCAAACAATGAACAGCTATAAAACAAAACATCTCCCCTTCGTACGGTTTCAGGAATAATCCTGAATAATCGTAACTAAGTCTGAAATTTTTTGGATATGAAATTTTCGCCAGAATTTGAAATAATTTTTCTCATCCATTGGATGCTTTACTGGTCGACCCCCTTTGAATAAAAAGGGTTGCTAAAACTAAAACATTGGAAATCATACCACACAAAAAATAATTTTTAATTCAGAGACTGAGATATTATCCAATTGGAAGATATCAAATTTTTAAGGAACTCACTTATAGAAAACGTGAGCGATTAGGGTACTGCCGTCAGACAAACATTCCAACGCTATTCTCGAAATTTCAATTGTTACTAGTTTTTTGTTAGTCTTTCAATAAAAACAGTGTAAGGTAACGATTCAAATCAATCGTGTAATATAAGAAAAAGTATTTATTGAAACTAAACTACAAAAATATTCAATAATGGTTTTTCAACTCTTATTATTTCATTGCAATACTCCATCTCAAACGAGCCACCCTGTATATTTCTTATGACGTAGTGATTGGAAAACTTTGCTGAAACACATTCAACAAGTTAGTTTGGGGGGATTTCCTTTGCTTTTAGGTATAAACGAGCAACCTCCTGTGTAGAACGGTATATGATCTACCGGTGTTAGCCAATCGAAAGTTTACAGAATTTTACAAAAATACAAGTTCCATCCGTATAAAATTAAATCAATTCATTAATTAAGAGATGATGATTTCGATCAACACGAAATCATAGCAGAGCGTATCCACATTAATAAGCAAATCCTCGTGTATTTCGAGACTCAATATCCATAAAAGTTATGTTTCGGTAGGAATATTGGGAGACCACCTTATTGGACGTCAGTTCATTCCTGGCAGTTTGAACAGCGATATACTGGGGAAAAGATTGATCTATTGATGAAAGAAAACTAGAAAACGATTCCTTACTGCTTAAACAAAAATTGCTTTTCCACTAAGACAATCCTCCTCACTAACCCTCACCAGTTTGCCAATACTTCAATTTGCAATATCGTGGTCGTTAAATTGGAAGAAGAAATCCCATGCAGTAGCCTGTCCGATCTCCTGACCTGAGCCTGCTAGACTTTTTCTTGTGAGGACATCTTGAGTCCGAAATATTTGCCTGATAATTTGGACGATATACGCCATTGAATTGTAGATGATTGACGTTAAAGAACTCCAAATATACTGAACCACGTTAGAGATTGTTTTCAGTCAGGATAATGTTATTGTACGGAACACAATTTGAACATTTGATTTGAAATCATTGGATTTCATTCTTTTATTGTGAAAATGATGAAAAAAAGAATTTTTGTAGATTCTTGTAGTTTCTAAAAAGGGCTCCCAAAAATCTATTTTTCTTATATAAAATCTCAAGGTGAGTGTGTTTACTAATTAATGCGCGCAGGCGTTAACTACCCTCCTAAGGCTTTCCTTCAGAAGACTGATTCGTTTCACTCTTCAATAATCTTGTGATTAGTCAAAATATTCAAAAGGTGATCCCAAACAAAACCATTCGATGTGTTTTGGCTAGTTTGTCCAATCACTACGGAAAAACAAATAAACGGGACGGTTTGCTTGAGATGGAACACCCTGTATATAAAACATTCAATAAGTCACCAAATGCGAATAATAATGAGAGCGTTTATTGATCATAACCAGCTTCTGGCATAAAATGAAGTCACAAAAAGAGTTGGCGCTTAATGGTTTTTTTCAGTTAGTAATGAATTTCAGAAAAATACGAACAAAATTATAAACAACTCTATTTTTTCATATGAATATTTCATCAATGCATTAACAGAACCAAATGCACAATGAAGGATTTCGCTCTTCTATTATGACCAAATGAAAAATTAATATTAGGTAGCTTTAAGTGCTTTGGGAATTTGAATCCTTTGGCGCATAATAAAATCAAATTATGTTACCTCAAAATTTATCATCATCAAACAGGATGCGTATTCCAGTAATTCATCCGAGACAAAAATGAATTGTGTGCCGTTCCGTTATAATGTACAATTTTCCAAAATATTTCATTCTAACTGACTTGACTTACATTGTTCTATCGAAATTTATAAAATTTTCATAAGTGTTCCATATTTTTTTCCAATTCAATTATCACAAAACTGAACGAATCAAATAAATTGAAAAATCGACAAAATTGTTATCGTCGGGTAACATGATTGCTGGTAACAATAAAATAAAATATCAATACTAGGAAGATCTCAAGTTATTGAACTAAGACAATTAGCCGGATGTGTTAAAATTATCAGCGAAAGTCAATTATAATAATTATTGAAAGCTATCTCTCGAATCAATTTCCGCATTCAAATTCGAAAGTGATACGCATTTTTCTTGTAGCGTACCTATTGATGAGGGAATAATGATTTAAGGAAATAATGAAAACTATATTTATGATTTATTAAATATGATGTCAAAAAGAACAGAACTAAATAAAAAAAATAATACGCATCTGACATTGGACAACGTGGAAAAAAGGATTTTTTAGAAATATCAATCGAAGCAATTTAGGTCTTGGAGTTCCAGCTGCGAAAGTAAGAAATGATTAAGTGAGTGAATGATTTTCACGAAACTCAGTAATATTTTTCGTCAGAAAGACCCAAGTTGATATTCCCCATAGTTAGCGATACTAACGCTAATCTAAAATTCATTGATTAATGCATTGCAAATTTCATCTCTATACAGGGATATCCACTGGGACCGTCCGTTTAAAACTTTTAAGTTCTAATTACAATATCAAGCTGAAATTTTATACGCGGCCATAACTAGCAATTTTCAATTGGAGTGAAATATTTTCGAAGAGATACCATTTCCGGTTATACCGGAAGTGGGTCATCACTTTGTTATTTCAAATGGCAATCTACCTTTTTTATTATACATCTAGAACCGACATTTGAGCAAGGCATAAAATACCCAAGTTGTTGGCACTTATCTGTCAATACTTTTGACAGATTTAATTATTTTTGTTATAAACTCGACTTTTGGGGAACAATTAAAAAAATTGTAGCTCGTAGATGTTTTGCACTACAGACACAATTTTTGCTTGGGTGGATAGAAGAAGGATCAAGGAATTTTTTAAACAATCTACACATGTCAAATGTTTATTGCGTTCTTTTGTATGATTTTTTCAATTTGGCCTTTTTCAAACAGCAATAACTAAATTTTTTCAAATGGCACTTGCCAATTTTCATATCGCCATCAGATGAAGCGTCAAATTTCAGATGGAATTGTATCAGCATGTACTATACCCATTTCTTATAGTTCCGAAATAATTTGGGAATATATTGAATTTTGATCATTTTGCAAGAACTAACAGAGAATGCTTTGAAATATTTGAATCAAGTAGCTGAACTGGCTACGCTCACCTGAGAGGTGCCTAAAATTAATGTACTTGTCACTTCGTTCATTCGAATTTGATATTTCAACAAGAATTGTCGTTATTTCAGATTGAAAATATCCAAAAAATACAACACATTTGGAATAAAACCACTGGTTATTCAAACGAAAATATATTTAATCTTTTTTTAATTCATTTTAGAATGTCAAAAAGTAATGCGTAGAAATTGCAGCCAATTCAATAACCCATTTCCAAATTAACCGTCTATGAGTAAAATGAAATTTCGAAGTATTAGAAGCAATTTTCTACAATTCGGATGAATAAAAATTGTAGGAACTAAGAGAAAACCAATCATCGAAGATAATTACATTAATACGAATAAATGATAGCAAACATCATAGGAGAAAACTAATTTACGATCTGAGTAATTGTTCAATATGGGCCCCATTTTGCTCGATAGACTTGACAGCTCGTATACGAACATGATGAGTTGCCCGCCTAGTTTCCTCAGGATCAATATAACGAAAAGCATCTCGAATGCGCTCTAGTAACTCTTCTTCACTTCTTACAGGAATAAGATACACTTCACTCTTGATTTTGCACCATAAATAAAAATCGAGGGGCGTCAGGTCCGGAGAACGCGGAGGCCATAAATTTGGTCCTTGATTACCCCACTATCTATCCTCGAACATTTCTGTTAGCTGCCGATCTACAGCTCGTGTTTTATGTGCTGGTGCACCATCCATTTGGTAACAGCAATCCCTCAGAATGTTAAGGGATAATCCATCTAAATCCATCTAAAAAATTTGCTTATGTTTCTCTCAAAATTTCCAGGTATCTTTGTCCATTAAGATTTTCCTCATAAATGTGATAAGCCAACAAATCATTCATTAAAATTGCAAAAACGTTCACGCTGAATTTATTTTGAAAATCAATAACCACAATGAAATGTAGATTTTCTGTGGCCCAAAAATGTCGATTTCCCCTGTTGGTTGTGTTTCTTAAGGATCCTTAAGGAAAATACGCTAGCGTATTAATTTGATTGTCGTCGTCCTTGATAATTGGTTTTCTTCTAGTTTATATGTATTTTGTACTTCCAAATTGCAGAAAATTGCTTCTAATCCTTCGAAATTTTGTTATACTCATGGGCGTCAAATTTGGAGATTGATTATTGAATTGCCTGCAAGTTCTATCCACCACTTTTTGACATTCGCCATGAATTAGAAAGAGATTAAACTTATCCTCGTTTGAATAATCAGCCATTTTATTATCAATCTGGTGTTTTTTAAAAATTTTCACTTCAAATTACCAACAATTCTTGTTGAAATATCAATTTCGAATGAACGAAGTGACAAGTACATTAATTTTAGGCACCTCTCAGGTGAGCGTAGCCAGTTCAGCTACTTGATTCAAATATTTCAGAGCATTCTTTGTCAGTTCTTGCAAAACTGGAGAATATTAAATTTCTTTTCGAATATATTTTGTACAAAATTGAATTTTTTTGAAAAATTGTGATAACTTTAATTATGATTCACATAGGATCGAAAATCCCAAGAATACATATTAAGAAAAAGTATGGAAAATTCACACCAAGTCATCATTATCTCTTAATCAATACATACATCTAATTGTTACAAAATTCAAGGATTTCAAAAATGGCATCAGATTATTATTTTGAACAGGACCACCTGTATGTTATTATATTTTTTGAATGCTTGTTGAATTGTAGATACACATCTCAAACGAATTACCAGTATTTTTAATCACGTAGTGGTATAGGATATTTGCCGAAAAACATCGAATGTTTTTGTTTTGGGGAAATTTTTTGACATATATTTGGGGCATCAACGCGCAATACCCTGAAAGGGGGGCGCTTCAACTTCTCAAAATAAAATAGGTAAAGGGTAATTTTTTGTTTTGAAGGGAAACATTTCGATGGTGCGTGCATAAACCAGTAAATTCATTTAACTTGAGATTTTTGATAAAGGTAGTAGGTTTTATTGTAATGTCTTTTGAAAGCCCTTTTCACAAGCCACAACAATCTTGAAAAAATTTAATTATATTATCATGTTTATAATGGAAAAAAATACAGGGTTTTATAAAATAGTATATCACATACTCGAGAAGGTAAATCTACGTGCAATTTTAAGAAAAAAGTTCATATAAACAGAGGTCCGCGAAAGCTTCGTTACGGAGCTACAGGGTGTTGAAATTTCTGGAAAAAATTGTTTTTTTCTTCAAAACTCCTGCAGTTGTTGAGATATTCAGCTCAAATCTGGAATACAAGCTATTTTTTACAGCCTCCATCATTACACGTCCTAAATTTCAACTAGAATCTACAAGGTGTTTTCTTTTCAGAACCCATGTCTTCTTTTGCCCTTTCAAACTTTTTTGAAATACGCCACTGATCAGCGTATATCCATTTTCGCCATCTTCGTTCAATTTTGAAACTTTTTTGACACTTGTAATTTTTTCGTATCTCCAACCGTTCTCGAGCAAAAAATTATTAAAGGATTGTATACATTCGCAGAATTGAAAGCACTTCTAATTAACAAAATGACTAGTAGGCTTTGATATTTTTCATTTATTTATTTGTTTTGACATTCATCATTAAATTAACGATTAGTTTTAAGACTTTTGAAGTTATTGCTGTAAGAGACAATGGTTAATTTTACTTTCGCCGAATTGGCTGATATCCATTACGTGTACGGTCTGGTTGACGGAAACACAAAAGAAGCTAGTCGATTATATCAGGTGCGCTTTCGAAATCGAGTAACACCAGACAGGCGAACATTTTCAAATATCCACAGGAGGTTGAGGAAACTGGTACTTTCACTGCAAATAATCATTCAAAAGGTGCAACTCAAACTATGAGAACTGCAGATATTGAGGAAGCAGTTTTGAATTGTATTGATTTCAATCCTTATGCGAGTACAGGAAAAATTGGAAATCAAGTTGAATATTTGACATGTTCTACTTTGGAGGATTCTCCATGACTTTTTATTGTACCTGTTTCATATTCAACGCGTCCAAACTCTACTTCCTCGAGATTTTCCTTCAAGACTGAATTCCTGCCGATGGTTAATTAGAGAAAATGCTCATTTTAAGAGTGAAATAATGTTCACAGACGAAACTAACTTTTCGAGAACTGCTATCACAAATTTTCAGATTCAGAAATAATCATTATTGGGTAGAGAAAACCCCCCATTTGATTAAAGAATGTCATCATCAAGAACATTTCCCGCTAAATTTCTGGGTCGGAATAATTGGAAATTATTTGATTGGGCCATTCTTTTTTGCCTAACAGACTAAACGGTCCCGCTGATCTGCAATTTCTTGTGGAGGAGTTACCTTTATTGCTCGAGGATGTGCCACATTTGGTGCGAAACATAATGTGGTTCATGCATCACGGGGCATCAGCACATTTTAGTGAAGAAGCTAGGGAATTCTTGAATAATACATTCAACAACCGATAGGTCGATATGGGCCAGAACCATGGCATCCTAGGTCCCCAGACTTAAATAGTTGAGACTTATTCTTATGGAGATATCTCAAAAGTATAGTTTATACTACTCCAGTGAACACTGTTGAAGAATTGAGAAATCGAATAAAAACCTCTTGTGACACGATAAGAAATACCCCAAGAATATTTCAAAGAGTGTGTGATAATATGCGAAGAAGGACAGAGGCCTGTATTCTTGCAGGTGGAGGACACTTCCAGCAATTTATTTTGTTTTTAATTGTTCTTTGTTTGGTTTGATATTGAAAAAGTATAAGTTGAGTCTCAGAAGACGAGTTATCAAAATAAAAGCAAATTTTGGGCATACCTATCGAGTATTTCTATTATTTTTTTCATTCATCGAATAACATTCAATTGAATTGAAAAATAATTCAAATTCAATAATTTTTCACTCGAAAAGGGTTGGAGATACGAAAAATTCACAAGTGTCAAAAAAGCTTCTAAATTGAACGAAGATGACCAAAATTGATTGTATGCTTATCAGTGGCGTACTGCAAAAAAGTTTGAAAGGGCAAAAGGAGACATGGCCTCGGAGAAGAAAACACCTTGTGAATTTCAGTTAGAATCTAGCAAATCGAAATCGAAGCAGAAGCGCTGCCCGACAATGAGAGACTCTCCCGATTTTCAATACTCTTCAACTGCGAACGTTCGTTGCTCTTTTTTCCAGATAATCATTGGGAACTGAATGGTAACTTCTCCTGAGTCGAATGACCTCAGCCGCTTCCTTCTACTCACTCAACGTTACGTGTACTACCCGTTCCAAAACCGCCCCACCTGTATATTTGAGGCATCAAGTAGCAATAATATTGTTTTGTTATGTTTACAATGTGAGAGAAATATAATCCAATATTCAAATTGTTCCCCATTTACTTCCATAGAATGATACAATCTTGACTAGAAACCCTCTCTAGGATGGTTCAGCATATTCGGAGTTACTTGACGACACTCATCTACAATGAGCTGGCGTAGATCGTCCTAATTCTCAAGTAGAGTTCAAAAAGTCTAGAGGGTTCAGGTCAGGAGTACGGGTAAATCACTCCATAGGACTCTTTCCAATACAGGGGCTTCGTCTTTATGGAAATCGCCATTGTTATTCGAGTAGTTGGGGATCGTTTTCTAGTATCTTTTAATTAACAGGAATAAACAGAGGTTCAATTAGGTGGTCTCCCTAAATTTTTATCCAAACATTTTGCTTTTCCGGATATTGAGTGTGGGTTTCTCCGAATACGTAAGGATTTGTATCGCTCCAAAATCTACAGTTATACCGATTAAACTGTCGATGGCATGAAAGAGTGCATTTGTCAAAAGGGCAAAAGTACAAAAAATGAGGATTACTGTTTATTATTTCGCAAAACTCTTGCGAATTAATTTAGTTTTGTACGGATGGAACTGTTATCTATGCAAAGTTCTAAAACATTAGGTTGCCTAAGACTGAAGAATTCGAAAGACACTAAAACAAAACCTCAGGGTAAGTGAATTTACTGGTAAATGCACAAAGGTACCTACTGTCTCGGAAGGTTTCCCTTCAACACAAAAACTGATTTCTTTTTCCTATCTTCAATAATCTAGAATATAGCCTAAATATTCAGAGATTAAAAATGATATTTTGCGAATTCGTCAATATTACTTTTTTCATACACAATTGTAAAAATGCTTCGAAGAGCTCTCACAAGTATTAAGCTTTCAAGCTTCTTGAAGAAAGCTTTGACGTCAAGTCAAATTTTTCATTTTTCGAAAGCTTGAATTTCAAGTTTACAATCAAGCTTTTCGAAAAAATTTTCAAGCCACTTGACCTAATGAAACCCTACCTAGAACACCTGGAATATTTCGTTCGTTGAACTCTAATTCGATTCACGACACAGCGACAGATGGTGTAGAAGTGTTGAATTTTTTACGTTCTAACATCTGTTTATGTTCGTCCTTTTGCCTCCAAGTATAAGCGTTTACCGCCTCGCTACATAGGGAGCGTTTCCCGAATATATTGTACTTTATCTTATTGGAATGCTGAAAATCGATATGAGGTAATGATGAGTTCCTAATAAGGACGAAACCCCAGTCTGCCGCTTCATTTTTCGGCATCCTATTCAATTGAATCATTATGGCTCTCGATGACGACGTACATGGTGAGCAAATTTGAAAACTAGGTCGTTTCAGGGAGGATTATTCATTGATCTATGGATTTTTGATTAATGCCTGTCTATATTTAAGATGTAAAAGATTATTCGTATTGTTTTTCATCGCTTTCCCCTCAAATTTCAATTGCCTGACTTATGGAGTAGACTATTGACTCGGTCCATGCTGAAGAAAATAGTACAGAAATGTGTTCAATCAACGATATGGTCTTCTACAATTTCAGAAAATGAGAAAGGATTTTTCTGCGGTTTGTATATCAGGAAGCCTTAGCCAAGCTAACGATTTATCATGGTTTTAAAATTATCCAAGAAGTGCTTAAATAATATTAATGGAAGAAAACGTTACGTTACGTGCCACTGTGACGAATTTAAATAAAATTCAAAGACTCACTATTGAAGTATATAAATAATCTACATCAATTTAGACAAATAGCTGGTAATCTCACCTCAACTTTTCACTATTATAATTTGAAATACTATTATTACTATCAAATGAACAAGATGCTAAAACAGATATAGCTCATAAATATACTGAGCCATGAAATTTACGAACAATCTTAATTTTTCAAATTTCATTTTTGGTAAGCAACTATCTTTCATGTCGATTGTTCTCAAGCATTCCTTAGTCCTTAGTGGATTACTGAAAAATAATTCGACAACATATCTAAACTTCTAACGGATAAATTGAAATTTTCGATCTTGTACATTAATTTTCTTGCCACAGTGTATATTAATAAGGTTCTAGACAATGATTGTCATTTTAAAATAGATTTTAATGGAAGTTTGTATTGAAAATGTGATATTTTTATGTGAAAAGAGATAGTTGATACAATTTTTGTCTTGGTAATAAAATAAAATTATTCGTTGGCTAGTTGAAATCAAAACCAATCGCATTAAGTACAGTCAGTCAAGTAAGAGCATAGTCATTATTGTGAGAAAATGAAAATACAAAAATTCTTTGAAATATTGTTTTATTTGTTCGTAAACGTTCATGCAAAAACATTGATAGCAGGTCCAATCGCCTTCAGTGTCAATAATAGCCTGGCATTTTCTAGGCTTGCTTTCTTCAAGATTCTTCGCGTATTCTTGTGGAAACGACCACCAAATCTTTTAAACATGCCGAACAAACTGCTTCAAATTGCAAGGTCGGTTCTTCTCAAGCTTCATCTTCATTTGAGCCCAAACGTTTTCAATTGGATTAGCATCGGACGACTGAGACGGCCAATCCAAAGTCAGGACACCATTTTCATTCTTCCACGATCGACAAGCCTTGCTCTGGTGTTTGGGTCGTTGTCCTCCTGGAGAATCCAAATCTCATTTTTCTTCTCGTTTAACTTTTTAGCAGTCGGCAACAAAGCATGAACTTTCACAGGGTGTTTAACGGTCCTTTGGAGCAATCTGTTGATGGGTGTCGTCCAGGCATGCACAATAATTGGAAATGCCCAAAAAGATGATTCATCAGTGAAAATAACATTACCATAATTACGATGCAAATGTTCCCTTGTCCATTCGAGACGTTTTTCAACGTGATATCCAATCAGAATTGGCTTTTGCACAGTACTTCATAATCCACAGCTATTTGCAAGCAAATGCTCACGAATAGTTTCTTGCGAATTTATCAAACCTTTATTTTTGACAATTTCACAGCAGCTTCACGCAGAGACAATGTTGCATTCTTCAAAAACAGGGCACAAATCATTTTTTCGTCTTATCGGTTCGGTTGGCCTAGTGTCAGACACTACGCCAACCGAGCCGCGATTTGGGAAATCATCCACATTTTTTTTGGCTTTGTAACGGTTGACGCATTGGCTGACGAACTGTTTCGATTTTTGCATGTACTTTACAGCAGCCGTTTGTGTCATTTGTGGTCCTTTGGGGTGCAATCACTTAAGAACTGCTTCGAAGGGCGACGCGTTAGCAGTACTCATTCTGGGAAAATGCTAGGTTAGAATTGAAAACAATAGTCAGCTGATTCTCCTTCATAAAGCATGAAGAAATATTCTGTTAAATTACAGAGTTTCCATTGACCGATGGCTAGTAATCGTGACTAAGCTTTTACTAGAACGATTGTACATATTGATATAAATTTCAAATTTTTCATTTGTGATTCAATTTTCTCTGCAGCCTTATACTGTTCTCAATTATCTGTCCAACAAACCTCTAGGATGTGGTTTGTTATTGTTGACAAAGTTACAGGATTTGCCCATCCAACATTCAGGAAGTCTAGTATATTACAAAAAATTTGTTAATAAATTTGAACACACGAGAATTTTTTCTTCATAGTGACTTACGGGTCGACGAGAACATCTCAGCGGGTGAAATAGCCCTTCCCCTTGTCGCGCGTTAACTTTGCCGGTCACGTGGCTAAGAGCTCAGTTCTCAATGAAGCTAAAAGAAGAGCCAAGAGAACAGGACCGAGTCTTACAAATTTCATTTAAATATTTCCAAATTTTGGTGAGGATGGAGTTCGTTTCCAATTTGAAAGGGAAAAAATTGGGAGGGCAATCTAGGGAAATAATTGCGAATGTCATTCATTTCATGAAACGAGAAGGGATGAAGAATGAACCTGTTATTTCTTTGAAAAAGGTACGAGAACGTGTAGCTGTCGCAACAGGAGTAGGTTTGCGAACTGTGCAAAAAATTTCTAGCAAAATGAAGATTAAAGATGGCGAAAGTAACAGTTTCTCTACTCCCGATAAAAAGAGAAGAAAATCAGCGAAAAAACAGATCTCGATGACTTCGATAGAGCTCTGCTTCCTAGGTTCGTCGTCGATATAATCGTACCCACATTAAAGCGAATCCATCAAAAGTTGAAAATGAATGTGCAGGATCACGAGAGAGCATTCGAAAGTTTTGGAAGGAATGGGGTTCCGTTGGATTGAGACGAAAACGAATAGAAAGCTACTTATGGAAAAACTTGACATACAACAACCACGTTTGAATTATTCAAGAAGCATCAAACGATACCGTCCAGAAAAGAGACCAATAATTTACATGGACGAAACATATATTCATTCCTCCCATGCACACAAGAAGGCTTGGAGTGACAAGACAAACGACGGTCTACGTCAGCCTGTTTCAAAAGGACCAAGACTGATAATTTTGAACGCCGGTAGTGAATGTGGATTCGTACGAAAGGCATATCTGGCCTTTAAGTCCAATTATGAAACCGGTGATTATCACGATGATATGAATTTCACAAACTACGAAAAATGGTTGAGAGATAAAAATTATTCCAAAGTTACCACCACCAAAACGTGTGTTCCTGATCGATAACGCCCCATATCATAATGTACAAACAAAAAAATACCCGAACATGGCTTCTCGAAAAGAAAAAATGAACGTTGAATGTTGCCTTCGCAGGTGGGATGCTTTAAGCAGAACTTTATAATCTAATTAAATTGCACAAACACAGATATAAAACGTATGCTATTGGCAAACTCCTGAATGATCAGGGCCACGATGTACTTAGGCTTCACCCATATCATCCTGACTTAAACCCGATTGAAAACATTTGGGCAGCCATGAAAGTTTATGTAGCTGACAGGAATGTTGATTTCTCAATGAAAAATGTGGAACAACTGTGTGGTGAGTTTTTCTCTTCGTTTTCTTCAGATCAGTGGGAATCATTATCCGACAATAAGCAGAAAATTGAACAAATTCTAATGAAGCAAGAACCTATGCTGGATGACGTTATGGACAATTTCATAATTACTTTGTAAGCAGACGATAGTGACAGCAACAGTAAGTCTTCTAGTTCTGATGAAGAACTATCCGACAGAAAATTTTTAATTTTTCGTTATTTAACTCATTTTGTGTTTCATATTTGAATCGTTTGCAAAATTATCTAGATAAATATAGTTTTTACCATTTTAACAACCAGGTAAATCCGAATCATTAGTCTTCACGATAGCGCAATACTCTTGAAATTTTTCCATTGTTATTTGGTTAATCCTATATAAAAGATCCTAGGTACTTAGGAAAAACATAGCAACAAATCCTTTGCATCAAATTCCTATTGAATATCAACCTTCAATTACTATATTTCATCCTGTTGTACATATTCAAGATATTCTTGAAAATTTGAATTATAAGGAGAAAACAATAATACTCATTATGAAGTTTCAGTTGGAAAAACCCCTGCCACGAAGATTTCCTGTAGTCTAACTGGCGATGAGTCTGTGACTCACTTCTTTGTAATTGAAATTAAAATGATCGAGTACCTTGAAATGCCATATGCCTAGGAGGGATAATTTTTTCAAAAAGCCCTTACGCCGACCCTGTTAGCTGTTTGACATTTCATTGCAGAACGTATTATTCATCTTACTTCCTCCACTTGCTATCTTTTTTGTTATTCGCGCATCTTATAAGAATCTTAACCGCACAGATATTCTTGTCGACTTGTTTATTTCATGCTTTTCAGTATTCTTACATATAATAGGAAAACATTAAGACAATTTAACAGAAGTTCAACAACCTTTAGAATTCTGAAGTTTGTCGAAGATATTCAAACCCTGAATTGAATGAATATAGTTATTCGAGAAACCAAAAAGATAATTATACAGGTGAAATTAATTGAAAACACAACCTACAATACAATATGTTCCAAATGCGACATATAGTTTGGAATGGTATACAACACTAAAACATAACAATAACAAAACATCAGTATGGCATGTGTTGAAATATTCAATTCGATTTTGCATCATCTATATTTTGGAGTTGCTCGATGCCTAATTGTGTTGCCAATCTAGAGACCCAGGGTTATTTCATAATTTACAGAATATTGAATAGCTCGCCTTGACTTAGATAATACTTCGCATTCATCCATGAAACCATAGAGCAATTTCACGAAAAATATTCGAAGGAATATTACCAGCGATAATTATACGCTTCATACTACTAATGTTAGAATTGTCACATTTATTGAGCTTCTTTCGTAAATTGAACATACCCAAACATGAGTTTTAACTTTGCTCCAACACAAACACTTGAATTAACTTAGAACTAGGTTGGAAATTTTATAATTATTTCTTTTTAATATTGATGAAGGCTGATGACATGTTCTATTGAGCACAATCAACAAGAAAATGGAACTCATAGATACAAAACAGTTAGTAAGCTTGAAGGTAAACACAATTTAAAAAAAATTCTAAACAAATAGAAGGATTAAAAACGAAGCTACAAGAAATACAGCTCCATCAATTCAGTTCAATGACTGAAGGTATTAAGCGATTCCATATACTGAAAATATGATTAAATGCGAAATGTTCCTGTTGTTTGTTTGTTTTTGCTTTAACGTACTCTATTTCTACCTTTCGGCTAAAGACATGCCGGGGAATTATGTCACCTCGCTAACCCGGATCTTTAATGTCCAACACATCTCTGTTAGACAAGACCGACGGTTTTACATCTCCTCCGGAAGATGGACAATCAAGCGATTCCGTCTTGTTTGAAAGCTTCTTTCTTTAACTTGTGATGATTTCACATTTTTTGCCAAACAAGTAACCTAGGCCAGATGAATACCAGGAGAACTACGATATAGACACGTTGACAGACGGCATAATTTTGGTCTTTCGCATACGAAGAACGAATAGTTGACATAAACCTCATACGCGTGGCTCTTCGTTGCACGTTTTCCTATATCTGTTAGTTGCGAATTAGCAGTAGAACCTCACTAGTGCCGAAAATTCCAAGATTGTAGGTACGCACATATGTTTTATAAAGTTTGTTTCGAACGAAATATGAGAACAAGTCTTGCGAATTAGAAGGAGCAATGTATTGGCTGGTTCAGATTTCTATAACGTGTTGCGACCAAGTCGAATCAGTTGTTACTGTGAATATGATGCAGCATTTGGGAGTGACAACCATTTGTTGCAAATTCTTTTAAATCATCCTAAAGTTTGTCATAATCGGTTAGCGAGTTTGCATCAATTTTGGCGTCATCGACCAAAAACGATTTGAAACTTTTAATCTTAGTAGCGATATCACAAGGAAACATCAGGAAAAGAAGTGTTCCCAAGACGGATCCCCGTGGGACGCCACTTGACAGTTGTTAGTAATAGAAATGAAGTTCTGCCTCTAGCCATGAATTCTCTGTCTGTCATGTAATCATTAAGCCAATAAATCAAATCAAATGCTTCACGAAAAAAGATAGATCATGTCTGTTAGTAATCCCTGATCTAGAAAGTGAAACTAATCACACAAGCATGTGAGCCAATTCGTGAATGTTGATTTCCCTCTGACGAAACTAGGTTGTTCAACAGATGAAACTTGATGGTCAATCACAAACTCATACATACATATTCTTCAACGATAATCTATGACGACCAACAGCACAGACAAAAGGTTTACAGATCTGTAACTTGATGTATACAGGGTATTGGAAATGGAGTGGCCTATTAGATGGTTATGGAGAACAAATAACGCTATCGTTCTGAAATTTTGGTAGTTGATTCAGCTGAAATTCTAGTTCTAAAATATTTTCACCTCAATGTCACTTCCGGTTATACCGGTACCATTGAGCCACACGGAGTTAGATCATAAGGCGGCTGCTCGATAGTACTTATCGAGTGTTCGGTCTTAAAATCGTTAATAACCGTGGCTCAATGAGATGGTGCGTTATCGCATCCGGCAGTTTACAGCGAATATTTTCCCCAAACGTCTCAAAACGGTTAGATAGAGGTCCTTATTGACCGTTTGATCTTACGGAACGAATTCATGATGAACCGCACCACAGTATCGAAGAAAACAATCAGCATCATCTTGATTTCCGAACGACTTTGGAAAGGTTTTTTCGGTTTTGGCTCATTTTTCCCTCTCATTTCGATGATTGTTGGCTCGTTGGTGTGTCGTATTCATAAACCCATGTCTCGTCACCAGTTATTATTCGTCCCATGAATGTGGGATCAGGATTCGCGCGATCCAGCATCTCTGCAGCTACCTGCATCCGGTACTGTTTTTGAAGAAAATTCAGCTCTATCGGAACGAGCCGATCGCCGATGCCCAATCGGTTCACCAAAATCAAACGAGCGGTTTCACGAGAGATGTTGACGTGCTATCTCTCTAACACTGGCATGACGATTTTCGAGTACCATTTCCTTGAATGTTTTGGACGTTATCGTCGGTTGAAGTTTCAAAGGTCGTCCGGAACGAGGCAAATCTTCAACGATCTCCCGAACGTCTTTGAAGGCTCGTACACTTGGATGTTCAATAAAACAGTCTCCATAAGCCTTTTTCAGCATTCGCAACGATTCAGCGCACGGAATTTCGTTCAAAACACAAAATTTGAGACACACTCTTTGTCCAATATTTTTTTTCATTGTAAAATTCGCTGGGTACCACAGAGATCGACTGGTTTCAACAGCTGTCGTAAACAAACTAATGAACAGATCGCGCTCATGCTTGGCATAGTAATTTTGGACAGTCCTAGCAACATAAAGAAACTTAAAGTACTTAAAAATACTCTACGCGGGCAATTTAACCGTAGATCACTCACTTTATTGTACTTATTTATAACTAACCTTCGTCGTTTCGAATACTCCGTATAAAAGGGACGCTTCTAAAGGTTTATGGAATAAAATATTTATATGTGTTTACTTATTTATTACAATAAACATTTGTTAACCATTTATAAGTTTTTATTTACTAAAATCACATTTTAATCACTTTGACAGTTTTTCAATTGAGATCAATTTATCATTTGAACATTTTGATTTCTCAAATGCTTAAATCTTATGAATTAGAAAGAACAAACTTGAAAAAAATTTTAAAATATTAAAATTAAGTAATAAAATCAACAAAAGAAACATTTTAGAAAAAACTATTAATTGATACATTTGTGTCGAATGTCAAGTTTGTTTTCGACGACTCATGGTGGATGGAACGGCGCAGACAGGGTTCCTACACAAAAAACACCCGAGCTGCGGGTCGACTGAAATTAGACGGAATCTGAAATGCGTGGGACGAAGCACTCAAAATTCATACAAATTTTTTTGGCAACGCGTCGTCGTTTCGACGAAGGTTAGTGATCTAGGGTTAAATGAGAAGTTCTGGATACTTTTTTGCTACAGAGTACATGTTTCATATTTCATAATATTCATATCTATTGCCTCTACCACAGTATTTAGTAGTTTTAAGTGCTTCCAAGGAATTTTTGAAATGATTATCAATTAATTTGATTGTTCCTTCACTTAACTCATATTTTACTATGGTGATTTTCTTTTATAAATTTGCACTGAAAAAGTCATATTGGAGTGAAATAAACAAAGACACATAATGATAAGAAGATTGTACATTGTTATAAACAGAAATTCAATTTTTATATTGAAGCGAAAATTTCTGTGGACATCACAGTATTCAGCTTCAATTATGGACTCATCAATGCCATTTACTAAAACTAATTATCCCTTCTTAATTTCGGTATTGATTGAAACCAACACTGATAATACAGTGGCGCCATCCAACGATGTAACAATGAACTTTATGAAGCAAGCAGAAGTTCAACGGCAAAATCAAACATCAATCAATCTTCGAGATCATAAGCTTCAACGTAGTTCACTGGCAATTATGTCATGATTAGGAAATTATTAAATGATTTTCTGAGGAAACTTTGTATAATAAATTTGAATCGATACATCAACGTCGAATAGAGATATTTATAAATTGTGTTTTGAACTGAAAACTATATGAACTCCGACTTAGATTTTACAATTACTCAATATGTGAGGAATTTGTCGAGCACCTACTAAGGGAAATCATCTAACCCAAATACAATGATGAAATTGAACATTGAACAATCAATGTTAAAGTGAATGTTACTGGGGATGTTATTTATGTTTTGCATGCTGGGACATAAAGGACACCATTAATTTACTGTCAGTACTGAAAATAAACCTCTATGATTTCACAGCTCACATTTTTATTGTTGCCCTGGATATCATCGAAAATTTTTATGTTTTCAAGTGCCCAAATTACGAATATATTCATGAAAGTTCTCAATGTGCTCGTATTTTCATGATTTTTGCATTTCTTATATTTTGAACAATTATAAGCTTGTTAGAAATAAAATTTAATTTTCCAGTCATGATTAGGCTTCTGCGCAACTTTTTCGCGCATACAAACATCACCTGATCCCCTCTCTCAGACCCCTTGCTCCACAGAACAGCTGAGATCTCAGTTATTTGACAATATACGTAAATCTGGATAAAGTGTCATGGATTAATATTTTGTTTCAATTACTGAATGTCCATTCTTATATATTTGTCTTCTAGTCTAAAATATGAGTTCGTCACGAAGAAAGTGTAAATATTGTAGTGATTTATTTTGTTATATTTGCGGTGTTTATATACCAAAAAACAAAAAGAAATATCACAGACTTTGTCAAGGAGACTTATGTTGAATATTTTGGTTTCAAAATGGACAAATTAGGTAAACCATGGGTTCCTAATAAAGTTTGTAAGTCCTGTGTTGAGTCTTTACGGTTGTGGAAAAAGGTGAACGTTCTGGATTAGACTTTGGTATTCCTATGATCTGGATGGAGCCTACGAATCATTTAGATGATTGTTACTTTTGCGTAGTAGATGTTACAGGTTTTAATCGAAATCAAACGTGGAGATACCCAGACTTACAGTCTACGAAATGTCCGGTTCTACACAGTGAAAATCTCCCTCGGCCCATATACATTTCAAAAGTAATTCGCATGCCCTCAGAAATAATGATGTTACCAAATTCACAGAAATCGGGACCAGCTACTAGTGGAAGTGAATGGGAAGGTGAAACATCTACACCAAATTTATTTTATCAAAATGAAGTGATTTAATACGTGATCTCAATTTATCAAAACAAGGATCAGAACTGTTAGCCTCAAGATTGAAAGAAAAAAATTTATTGGCACCAACAGTAACAATTACAACATACAGAACGCGAGAAAAAGAGTTATTACAGTTTTTTAGTGAAAATGAAGGATTAGTGTATTGTAATGATATCGCGAAGCTGCTTATAGACATGGGTTTAAAAGAGTACAGATCTACTGAATGGCGCCTTTTTATTGATAGTTGCAAAAGAAGTTTAAAATGCGTCTTATTGCACAATGGAAATAAATTTGCATCAATTCCAATTGCCCATTCAACGAAACTCAAAGAAGAATATGAAAATGTAAAATTAGTTTTAGAGAAAATTAAATACTCTGAGCATCAATGGCCGATCTGTGTGGATTTAAAAATGGTTAATTTTTTACTTGGCCAACAAAGTGGATATACAAAATACCCTTGCTTTATTTGTATGTGAGATAGTAGAGCAAAGCAACTTCATTGGGAATAAGATGTTTGGCCTGTAAGAAATTCTTTAACTGTCGGTAAAGCCAACGTAATAAGGGAGCCGCTGGTGAGCAGAGACAAAATCATACTTCCATCATTACATATTAAGTTAGGTATGATTAAGCAATTTGTAAAAGCGTTGAACAAAGACGGAAATTGTTTTAATTACATTTGCAGAAAATTTCCGAAGCTTAGTATGGAAAAATTGAAAGGTGGAATATTTGATGGTCCTCAAATACGGCAATTGATGAAAACTCAGATTTTATCAAAGTTATGACTGTTCCGGAAAGTAAAGCTTGGAAAAGTTTTGTGTTGGTTGTCGAAAATTTCCTAGGTAACCATAAAGCAGCAAATTATGAAGAAATTGTGCAAAATATGCTGACAAACGTTCAGACTTTAGGAGCAAATATGAGTATTAAGTTACACTATCTCCGCAATCATCTAGATAAATTTCCGGATAATTTAGGAAATTATAGTGAGGAACAGGGAGAGCGGTTTCATCAAGATCTAAAAGTGATGGAAGAAAAGTATCAAGGTCGATGGGATTGTGACATGATGGCAGATTACTGCTGGTCTTTGAAAAGAGATTGTCCCCTGAAAAATTATAGAAGAAAAGCTCATAAAAGGCGTTTTATGGAAATATGAAATATATTTTCGACATTTTCCTCTTTATTTACTTCGATGTATCCGAATTTCTCAAAACATAACTGACATTATAAATATATCTGTTATTTTGTTTCTTGTTTTACGATTTTGTTATGTAAAATGAAAATAAAGATTCAAAAAGAAATCAGAGCAAATCCTACAAAATCATTGATAGTTTCACGAATTGTGTGCATAAATAGACCCAAAATCATTTTCATATCTAGGGCAACAAAACCATTGTAGACCAGTGTTTGTTAATATCAATCCAAAATTTCAGTGCTGTGTTTTAGCCACAAAAACTGTCAAAGGTGGCAAGTTAGTTGAAGAACAGAATTGAATCGTTAACATTTTCGGGCAATAATTTTGACCAATTTTCAATTATCTTAACAAGAATGTCTCAGCCGGTTGATTTCTGATTTTGGCATTAAAGCACCACAACAAGTCAACAGTTCCCTGTTGTTATAGAGAATTTAGACGCAAAAATGTTAGGCTTAGCGACGATCCATGGAGAGATGCACCAAAGACAGTGGTCAGTCAAGAGAATGTGGTGAGATTATCCGGGAAGATCGGCATGCAACATATTTCGAAAACCTCAATACAAAAAATTTTCAATTTCGTGTAAATACAGCATGTACTGACCGCAGAACAGAAAGTTGCTGGGTGAATTGGTGTCTGAAAACTCTGGACCGCTTCAACTTTGGAAAGTCCAAAAGCGTCTACAGAATTGTCAGTGGTGGTGAATCCTGAATGTATTCATACGCGCCAATCTTCTGCTCGAGTGTTCCAAGGGGAAGAAAAACCGGCAAAAGTGATCCATGGTCGAAGTGTCTGCAAGAAAGAGCACGAAACGTTTGTATTTAAGGACAGGTCATGTAGCAACAATTCCTTTATTAGATCAAAGATTTGCTGCCAATTGGTACACAACCATTTGTTTAGCGAAGTCGTCAGTAACCTTCGAGATACGAACCCCGTAAGGCGAATAATCCTTCACCAAAACAATGCAAGTTCGGAAAACAATGGAATAATTAACCTAAGAAAACGTCGAATTGTTACATCATGTTATTTACAGTCCAGGCCTAAGGCCCAATAATTATTTTCAATTTTCGCAAAATTAGAATCAGACTGCGTAGTCAAAGGTTTCAATCTTCAGAAAAAGCTGTTAATGCCTTCCAAAAGACCATTTTGAATGTAGCAGCAATCGATTGGAATTACTGATTCGAATTGATTCGAACGAATGCGAAATTGTATTCGAAAAACAATAGTCGTTAAAAGATCTCCCAATTGCTCTTTATGCAAAACTTAAAAGGCGTCCCTCGTATGTTTGAATTGTGTGCCTCTATGGGTATATATTTTTTGGAAAATCTGTATCTACGAAATTAGTTATTTTGAATGTTTACTGAAGTGCTTGACTAGGATTCGTATTAACTTTTTCATAAAAAATTGAATAAGATGCAGTAGCAGGGGAAATTCAATGTATAAAGCTAGGGCTATAATTTCATTTTTCAGGCCGCGAAAATATTACAAATAGGGTAGATGCTTCCGGATAAATCAGGCTTATCAAACTGCGGATGACTTCACGGTCGTCCAGAGAAAAATGCGTCACAGAGCGATTGAAGAAAGTTTTGCATATTATGTCGACTTGTTAACTGAGTATTCTATGAATTAAGATGATTTTCGAAATGTTGCTTAATTTCTGGAAAAGATAATCGTCCTAATGGATTGATATCGATCCCGATATATATATATATATATATATATATATATATATATATATATATATATATATATATATATATTATTATATATATAACTTCAATACCCTACCAGGGGTGAGCACAACCCCCTGAATTTGGATATAGATAGGGAGTGTTGCGATACCTCATTTTGAAGATCTTATCGAGCATTATCTGACCCTAAATTTTCACTTCAAAATTTTCATCGTAAACGAAATGGCAGCCAAAAAAATGGAAGACTACTTGCTTTTGTGATTAGTTTATTAAGTGCTGAAAATGAGCACCATTCACTTCCATGCAGTAAAATAAGTTTTGTTCAGATCGATCACGTACATTACTCAACATTTCTGGTTCAATTTGACGGCATTCATCAATGATCCGAAGTCGCAAATCATCCAGTGACCCAGGTTGGGTAGTGTAAATTTCAGGTGACCCCATAGAAAAAGTCCAGTGGCGCCAGATCAGGTAATCTGGGTAGCCACTCAATATGTCCCCTTCTTCCAATCCAGGCCTGAGGAAAATTTTCATCTAAGAACTGATGCACAGGTTGAACGAAATGAGGTAGTGCGCCATCTTGTTGAAAAATGATCGTTTCAGGGTCTTCTTCATTCTCCAATAGTTGCACGAAAGCTGGATAAATAGCGTTCTGTAATATTTCTAAATAAATTTGGCCAGTGATATTACCGTGTATAAAAAAAAGGGCCGATGATGTGATTTCCATAAATATCCGTCTGAACATTTAACTTTTGGGAACGCTGAGTATGCTCTTCTCGAAATAATCGTGGATTTTTATATGACCATTACCGACAGTTATCCCTGTATCTGTGCCGTTAAAGTAAAATGAACACTCATCCGAAAAAACAAATATTGAACATGTAATTTGGAATATTGTTAATAATTTCACTGATGCCGGCTCGGTGGCGTATGGGATATGATGCTCGTCTCCTACGCAGTTACCAGGGTTCAATCTCCACAAAGTGGGTGCGATTTTTCGGATTCTGGGAATCGCTTGAGTGTCCATCTTTCGGAGATGTAAAGCTGTCGGTCCTGTCTAACAGAGATGTGTTGGACATTAAAGATCCCTTCCCTCCACACGAGAGGGGTTCGGCAAAATTACTGGGTTAGTGAGGTGACAGAATTCCCCGGCGTGTCAATAGCCGAAAGGCAGAAACAGAACACGTTAAAGGAAAAACAAACAAACAAATTTCACTGACCACTTCACAGAACATGAGTCATGAGAATGAGAATTATTCTTATTCAGTTCCTGAACCAATGGTATCTTAAAAGGATGAAATTTATGTTTTCTTGAAATTCTCATGATTGATCTGCGTGAAACACCAGATACATTCGACAATTTCCTAGGACTAAGGGTCGGATCCATCGCTACGTGACCTAAGATAGCCACTTCCCTCGCTTCGTCTCCTTTATACACCCTCTTTTGTTGCCGACTGAACCAGTGGCGTCAAATTTTGCAACCAGTTGCACAACGCAAGCAGCGGATACATTTTTTTCAGGATGTCGTTCGTTATATAAAGCCGCTGTTAATCGCGCAGAGTCGTTATTTCTAAAAAATAATTTTATCATTTCCACCCTTTCTTCTAAGGAATACGTCATTTCAATCCTACTACAAATTTACAATCACTTTGCACAGTTTCAATGTTCCTGAAAATTCACGATAGACTAACGAGGTACTAAGGTAAATAAAACACATGGTCTGTCTACTTTTTCGAACAAAAAATTAACAAATAAATAAAAACATTGCACACCTCGAGGTAAATTCAACATAAGCTAGCCATACACCAGCATTCTTTACTGTATGGAAATGAACGGTGCCCATTTTCAGAACTTAATGAACTAATCACAAAAGTAAGTAGTCTTCCACTTTTTTAGCTGCCATTTCCTTAACGATTAAAATTTTGAAGCGAAAATTTAGGGTCAGATAGTACTCGATAAGATCAACAAAATGAGGTATCGCAACACCCCTATTCAAAATCAGGGGGTTGTGCTCACCCACTTTGACGTGAGTTCAAAACACGATCGGCCGAAAGCACAGTATGTAGTTATCATTCAATCATTCATTCTAAGGCTCCCACAATCCCTTGTGGTGTAAGCTCAAGAAAATGAGAAGAAACGAGGAAACTATAAGTAATTTTCCTATATTTCATTCATTAATGGAATTAAGGTGTGAGATATGTATATTTTGCTTACTATTTTCTGGAAATTTAATTTTTACTACATTAAATTAAAAAACAGTTGAATATTTTTGTTTGCCTTTCAAGTTAAATATTTTATTCGAAAAGATGTATCTGTTAGTAGGTATTTTGAGATATCGAATGTTTTGATAATGTTAAGATTTGTTAAAATATGTACTATAATTTATAGTGGATAATTTTGTTCTTTAAATTGTCTTGCTCCACTTTCGAATATAAACTGCCTATATCGTAAAAATTGATTCCATTACAGTTTTATAACGATTTTTCGGAACAACTTGTATATGTAGACTTGAGAAAGTTGTAAACGTATATCTCTTTAAATTGTCTAGAAATTAATTTCATTTCGTTTTAATCCTTCGAGATGACAGAAAGAATGATTTATACATTACTGAAAGAATTTTAATGATCAATAAACATAAGTAAATTTCTTACTTCCATAGAAGTTTCATTTCGTCCATAAAACGCGAAACGTTCCTCAATTCCACTCACATCACTTCACTAATTCAATGCACGATCGCCCACTTACTCCCGACACCCACCCCCGATTTCCTACGCCACTGAATCCAAAGGGCGACGCATTTCTCTGCGATCTTACTCAAACACCGCTCGAACTACACTCTAAGCGCCCGGAGCACAGCACTCTCGACAAAACAATACCCACCGTCGTCGTCACCTATTAGCGACAACCGCGAGCCATTGGTACACCCGTGTGCGGTGCGGTATCAGTGCAATACAAATCGAACATGAGTAATTGCCTGCGATGTGTACAAACTAACGACACACTGGCCGCGTTGCGTCACCAGAGATGGGGCAATTTGGTAGATGACGATTTCCGAGTATTTTGGCTTGTCGAGCTACGCGCAAACAGAGCTCCGCTTTGGCGTTATCACTGTTCACACGTTGCAACGTTTTAATTCCGTGAAAACGGCAGACACCTATGCCGGCGCTATCGCTAATGAAGGGAGCGCGTCGATCGACTATCACAAAAAACCGTGGAATCAACAGAAGCGCGTAAAGAAAAATGCTCGCCCTGTTACCTTACGTATATGACGCCTTGCAGTGTACATAGAGATCGTCATAAACTTTCGATATAACCGTACAGTGGCAGTGCAAGGAACTTTATACAGATAATTCACTCGGATCTAGACGAATCTATTAAACTAACGCTGATGGTTTGACCTGATTTTTACAGTCCACTAATATAATCTAGAGCCGCAGCAGTGAACGGGACAGGGTGTTCATTCACCGACAAACGGTTAGAAACAGCTATAAACCAAAGCTACCGAGTATAAAAATATCAATTTAGTGTAACTGGTCCATAAGTCGAAAGCTATTATTGAACATCTGGTCCATTTAAATAAATTATAGTTTAAGAAAATGAAAATTATGCTTCCGTCAGTAAGGTACTAGAACGTAAAAATGATGCAAATATTTTTTAACGTCACATGAATTCTTAAGCAAAACTTCGTCCAATTGTGAATATAAACCTACCAGGATCTTCTCAAGAACACAAAACTTCTCTTGAAATGTTCCAGCCTTCAAGAAATTCAATGACACACAAAAAATATATATCGGATGTTTCGTGAAAAACGCGCCAAGCTAAAGAACCAACCTATAATTGTTGATCCATTTCAATAAAACAAAAACCAAATGATATTCTCAAAGACAGAGATTTTCTGGAAATACTGGAAATTGACCTTCACTTGGACTTTTTGGTAACCCCATAATTTCATTTTTTTCGATTACTCATTTAATTTTGGGGACCGTCTTCTAGAAAAATATCACTTAAAACGCTGTATTTTTCAAGAAATAAGAAAGTACAGAAAATTCGAATATCTAATTTGTCGATATAATTCGCAGAATGAAAGAGTATTTCGAGTTTCTGATGAAATTTTTCTGTTCAAGAAAGTGTTTTGGTTATTATTTTTTTCGGATAACTCATATATCTCGAATTTTGGATAAAAAAGACTGAAGAAGCAACAAAAGATTCTAATGAATCGTGAACTCAGGCTAGAGTTTCATCAAGTCAAGCAGCTCAAAAATTTTTCAAAAAACCTAACTGGAAAACTCAAAGGTTTGATTTGATTTTGCAACCCAAAGGCTTGACTTGATATCTACATTTCATGCTGCTTGAAAGCTTTGAGAGCATAAAGTTAAGTGGAATAGAAGTAGGTAGTTTCTCGAGTCATAAATATTTTTTTTAATTGGCTGTGACATACTGGGATATTAAAACTACGTCCGTTCGATCTAGTCAATTCGTTTCGCGGCGCAGAAGTAGATACAAAAAGCTCCGCGCGAAATTTGGTTAATTTGAAGGAAAAGGGAAGAAATCAAACAGCAGTCATCTCAGAAATGTGAAGAATTTCTATATTAAACAACAACACTCAACAAAATATTAATGTCACCTACAACCTACAATAAATTTCGATATAATATAGAATAGATCAAACGAAATGATTCATTCAGAGGTTCTTCGAATCATTCGTTAAAAACTCAATAATCCTTGTAAAATATATAGAAGACTGAAAGAAATTTATGTAGTTCCGTCACCTAGCGGCCAGAAGTGTAAGTATAAGAATCTATCGATTAAGAATCACTACATTTGTCGATATTCGGCAAATGAGTAAATTCCCGAGAATTGAGAGTGAACGGTGATTCCCCAAGAACCGAGAGTCGTATATAAAAAATATTAAGAAATATACGAGGATGGATTGATAAGTTTCCGGCCTGACCAAGAAAAACGTTTTTAAAAAAAATTTTATTTTTATTTCTCAACATAATCTCCTTAAGGCTGATACATTTCTCATAGCGGTGTTCTAGTCTAGTAATGCCATCTCTATAGGATAGGCCGATTTGTGAAGTTTCTCAAAATACCCATTTATAGCTTCGATTACTTCTTCATTGCCCGCAAATCTCTTACCGCCAAGCCATGTTTTGAGGTTAGGAAACAGATGATAGTCACTCGGGGCTAGGTCTGGAGAGTAGGGAGGGTGCGGCATCAATTCGAACTTAAGATCATAGATTTTAGCCATGGCAACGTGCGAAGAATGCGCTGGTGCGTTATCGTGATGAAACAAAATTTTTTTCTTCTCCAAATGAGGTCGTTTTATTTGCACCTCGTGGCTAAAACGTTGCAATAAGTCTGCGTATTATTGACCAGTGATATTTTTACCCTTTTCAAGGTAATCAATGTATATAATATCTCTTGCATCCCAAAAAAACAGTAGCCATAACCTTGTTTGCCGATAAAATTGTTATTGCTTTCTTTGGAGTTGGTTCCCCTCTTCCAATCCACTGTTTAGACTGTGAGTAGTGGTGGACCCAAGTTTCGTCGACAGTAACGAATCGACGCAAATTCGCTTGGAGTATGCTTATACAGCGCAAAATTGGCGGTAGAAATCGTTTTTCGCATAAATTTTTAGTAAACGCGGCACTCATCTTGCACAGAACTTTTCCATATGCAAATGTTGGTGCAAAATATTTTGCACACGTTCATATGACATCTTACAGGTCTCAGCTATCGCACGCACTTTTGATCTGCGGTCTTCCAGCATTATTTTATGAATTTTTTCATCAATCTCCTCTTTAATTTCCTTCGGCGTTAACCCTTTCAAATAAAAGTATTTGATGGCAGCACGCTTTTCTAATTTTTCCATTTTCACAAACACAAAGCCGTCTTGTTCAGCGTGCTCTCGAACGTAAACTAACATGGCTATCGGGCTGAAATTATACCTACAAGCTATCTAAGTATGGTACTGTAGAAAGCCATCTCCGAAGTGGGCCTAGTGGGCCATCTCTTGGTTAGGCCGGAGATTTATCAATCCAGCCTCGTATAAACTATATAAATATTTAAAATAATATCTTGGTTCATAAACAACGGACTATCAACTTTCTGATGAAGTGGGCGAATGTAGTTTCGCTTATTCCTATTCCAAAAAGATTAAGTAAAATATATTTTAATACAAAATTTTTATTTTTACAACACGGCCGTATTCGACCGTTATTTCCAAGACTTGAAAATGTTGAAACGATCGTGTTAGCAAAATAAAAATTGTGGAAAGTATTATATATTTTACTTCATCTTCCTTCAAAATGAATTTCCATAAAATAAAAATATCATGAATTTATTTATCTTTATTCCTATTCTTTTGACTTAAGTTTCAATGTAGGTTTTTCATTTATTTTCGCAGAAGTTTAAGTCAGTTGCTTTCATTTACACAGAAGTTTGTTTCAGATGTTTCATAGAATATTCACTTATGTTGTTTTTATGATGTTATGGTTGTGTTTTATTTGAAAATATACATTTCACTTTCACTCTTCTTCTTGTTCTATATTTGTTTCCTTCAATAACTTTATGAATTCTTTCAAGATTCTTACGTTGAATTTCACTTAAATATTTCCCGATAAAATATTCAGTATTATTCAAACCATCATTCTGTCAATTTCCTTCTGATTCAAGCTTTCAAGTTTTACGATTCAAGTGGCTGTTGTGAAAAAAAACGGGATTTACTTTGCTTGAATTCTCAAAACAAAAGCTTAACATGAGCTTGCCTTGATTTCAAATCAATTCAAGCGGCTTGATTTTCAAGTCAAGCCGTGATGGCAACTTTTTGAAAAATATAACCAGACACAGAAATAAGATCGAGGATAGAACAAGCCAGAAACTGTTTTGTACGACTCAGAAAGCTCCTCTGCGACTCACGAATCAGTCTCGACCTGCGTTTAAGACTCTCAAAATGTTATGTATGGTCTACTCTCTTGTACGGAGTCGAAACATGCACCCTAAAAACACATACAATCAACAAACTAGAAGCTTTCGAGATGTGGACATATCGCAGAATTCTCAAAATACCATGGACATCGCATACCACGAACGAAGAAGTCTTGCGCAGGATTGGAACAGAACGAGAACTATTCAAACTTGTAAAAGTCCGTAAAACTGCATACCTAGGTCACATCCTGAGAAACGACAAATACCGTTACGCACAGCTCATCATCAAAGGAAAGATCAAGGGCAAACGGGGTCTAGGACAAAAAAAACTGTCATGGCTGAGGAACATACGTCAGTGGACTGGCATGAACTTCGAAGAGCTCATCAGAACCGCTGAAGACAGAGAGAGATTTGCCGTTGTGATATCCAACCTTCATTGATGGAGATGGCACGTCGAGAAGAAGAAGATAATGCTTGCATATATTTCTTCGTAAAACAGATAAAACAGATAGAACAGTCGTCGCTGACGTCCCGGTTTCTGCAGAAATTTGTCGAACAGACGTTTCTAGGCTCGCATTTACATTTTGAGTTTTTCGTTCTTCGAAGGAGCCGTATTTGCGTAATTTTTCCTTCAAGTCTGCAACCTTGCGGTTCATCAGAATCTGAAAATCGTTCCCTATATAGGCGAAATGCCTAAGCAATACTTCTGTTAGATTGAAAATAGGCTTGAATCATGGCTGTATTCCTCTGATTTTTCGAGACTCAAAACGAAGGAACACGAATTAGCGGCTAACCTAACTTGTCATAATTTGTCGTTAATAATTAGGAATGACATCCATCATAATTCTGTAAATATTGCTCTGTGATTTTAAATGGTAATCCTCCACATAGCTTACTCAACGAATCATTAGAATCTTCTGTTACGTTTCGAGTCTCTTTTTACTCACAACGCGAAATAATGTAAGTTATCCAAATTGAGATGACCAAATCACTTTCTAGGACAGAAAAATTTTATCATAAACTCAAATGATCTCCTATTCTACCAATCACATCAATGAATTGAAAATTTTATTAGGAATTTTTTCGATATTTCTTTTATTCTTTCACGGAAAATAGTCTTCCAAGTGATATTTTCCGGCCAAATTGAATAAATAATCGAAAAAAAATGGGAATATAATCGGTTACTATTTGAAACGTCCAAGTAGAAGTAAATTTCCGGGATTACATAACTGATGGAAAATTTTCAGTTTGTTAGAATACCATCCAAGATGCAATTCGGTTTATGTTTCATCGAAAAAGATCAACAATTGTAGGAGCTAGCACCCGAGATACTGGTTGTTACAATGAAAATTTGACGCCCCCTCTTTAAATCGGGAAACAAAAAAGGCAGAGACGAGTGACTTTTTGATCGAAGGTTTCCGTTTCAAGATTGATTCGAATCAAGTTCGTGTTCATGGTCAACTCGATTTTGTAATCAAATACATAATTGCAAAATGTTCATCTCAATCTTTTGGGGAATACTTAGGAGTAGGTATTAAGGTATTAGATGAGGTAATATCTTACCTTGGTCTTGAAACTCTGTAAAGAAACAATTTTTTGAAAGAAAGGAAACCAGAAAAGAACACCAAAACAGAATGCAAATACTGAAGAATCATAAAAACTGCTCACACATATCAATTGAATGAGGCAAACAATTTTTGAATCTCTTCGACATTCGTAAAAATCTCAGGTATCGGAAATTCCCATTCTGTGATGATTATTTTTCACAGTTCCCTAGTTACTCAGTTTGTGTGGCGATTATAGTTGATTCCATAACAATAAATTTAAGTGGTTCACGTTAGGTGACTTGCCTGGCCACTCAATTCCTCCCAATCCACCGATCTGGAAAATAATCATCCACATATTGTCGAGCGCAGGAACACCTTTATAACGTATTTCATTCTCTGAAAGCGTTTCATCATTCTCCAAAATTGCAGTACGTCTGGCATTTATGAGTTATTCTAACAACTACAAATAACTATTTTCGTTCAGATTACTTTCCAAGAAGAAAGACCCTATAAGATTGCCTACTCATATGTTCAAATTTTGGGGAGCCGCCTGGAATATATGAAGAGGATTTTGGATATTCCATAACCGACAATTATGCTTACTTGCTTTACCAATGAGAATAAAGCTGATTTCCCAGATGCTTTACACAATGAATACTTTCATTCAGGAGGCAATATTCAACCTCCAGTAGAATCTTAAATATCTACTCGCCTAAAGGAGTTATTTTTCCGATCCACTTCAAAATCATCATCAACCACAGCTAGTGGTACAACCTAGTCGAATATCATGAATAGAAGCAATATACTGCAGTTTGAGTTTCGTTCGACCTCGTGTGTGTTGCATATTCATTCACAACATCAAGCCAAATCTTCTTCTACCTATATCAATTCGTTGGATGGTATCAAGCACATGTATATGTAGACATAAACAATTGGCGCTGTACGACGAACCGACAGAGAACACCACCAGGGCCAAAGGAACACGAAAAATACAAGGAGCAGATCAAACGAAGCAAACTAGCCAGACTAGTTTGACTATTGACCGTAAAGCTGCAAATTGTGCCAACTCGATTCAGTGATCAACATCAGCCAACACTCCAGTACTTGTTTGGCCGATGTAGTTGATAATTATGAAGACTGGGTCGGAAAATCAGATCCTTCAGGGAAGGGATCCTTAAGATTTAATGGAACATTGAATATTGTGCCCTGAATAAAAGTCTTCACTGTGGTTACAGATATAGCGATAAATTTTGCGTGTAATCGGATAGTGAGAGTTATACAGAATGTGGTTTGTTGTTTATATTTTCACATAATAGCAAGCGACGATCAGGATCATCTTCGTTCATTATATAAACTAATTTCACTCAATAAGTGTGGAATTTATGATATTTCAGGATCATGTAAAAGTAACTAATACACTAGTGGCACGAGATAATCTTCCAATGGAAGTAGTGTTTTTCATCAGTAGCACTACTCACTGTAATCGGTTCGTCTCGTTCTAGAAAACTACATGTAGTTTGTTACTCACCGAAGCAGTGGTTATACATTTATTAATTGAAAATTTAACATACTGGTGACAGATCTCACTTTCTTGAATATCTTTAACGTTTGTTTGACATAACTGGTATTTCGAAAAAAGTCAAAATGTCAAAGTCTTCAGTCGAATACGCCAATTCGAGTTGATCACGACAATTATTACTAAATGCAGAATTTAGCAGCCAGATGTTTTCAAAATTTGAGGAAACCTAAAATCATTGTATGGAGGTTATTTTTAGGCAGTACTTTTGATTATCCAGTATTTGAATATTTGTGTGTCCTTTCTCTGGTTTTTCCTTGTCAACAATTGAATACGGTAAAGTTCGATAAAGTTTTTTTTTTCTTCAGAGTTCAGAAACAATCGAAAAGTTACACCTATCTCCATAGCAAACGTAGAAATACTTGAAACAAAAATTGTGAATTTTAGGAGTTTTTCCGATATATTTCGAAAAGAAGTGCATCGATTGATGTAAAATAAAAATCAATAGATCTTTTCAATACCCACAACTTCATGATTCAATATTTCTCTGCGAGCCCTGTATTTTCTTGTTTTGTTTTCGGAAAGAGAGAGTAGTTTTCAATTTCATGATTTTTTTAGGTTATGAAGAACATTAGAGATTCAGTGGACAAACGTGTGTTTCCTGAAATTTGTCCTTCTATACGATTATATTTTCTCTTGAGTTAAGATTTTCGGCATTTTACACATTGGACCGTTACTTATTAATAGAAGTATTAGGGATCAATCATACACTAAAACATCATTGGTTAATCCTTGAGGTTTTCAATTTCTCCCTTTCTGTTGTATACAGATTTTATCATTAAATATTCTTGAGATTCTATGGTAAATCCAATATTTTCCTCGGATATTATATTACTTCACGACTATTATATATCATAACCTCAAATGCATCGAATTAGGATTAGATATGGCGCAATATCAATCACTTAACATTAATAAATGTCATTCATTATGACATAACTAGAAGGTGTAAATTAGTACACGGTTACATTATTCTTGACACTAATTTGGGTAGAGATGATTTGGCTGTTGTTTCTGATATACAACACACATGTGAACACATTGTAAACGATAGTTTCAGCGACATTGGTGGCTTAAATACTTGAATTATGAATTTATTAGTTCGTTCGCGGCTGAAATAAGCAACAACACTAATTAAGACTGACAAATGCAAGCTGAGAATGAACAAACAAGGTAATACTGCTTATACGAGCAGATATTCAATAGGGTAAATCATGATTTGCGCCTCGGAATTCTTTCTGCCTACACCGAGTCGGATACGATCCGAGACCGTGCTTCCCCCGACACTCGGCCGGGAAATATCAAGTTTGGGAATAATGATTTGCATTTATATTATTAACCTTTAAAAATACTATACACCATGATTTTTTAGAAGAGAGTCCACAAAAGATATCTCAGAAACTATTCAAGTGTCACTTTTTGACTCGAGAATGAATTTGTTCCTACTCATCCTTTCATCCGCACAACTCAAATATTCAAATGGAAATACTCCCTTTCACAGGCAAGAAGGTAAGGCATAATATCCGGCAACCAGCAAATCATTATGTTTTCATTATTTAACATCTCATTGGTAGTATATAAATATAACAGAAAATGCAAACAAAATCAATCACGTGAAAAAGGCAATGTTTAAGAATAGAATTGCACCAAATTGGAGTACTCGGTGGGAGACGAAAAATTGTCTCAGTTCGTAAATGTTTCAAATATAAAGAACATAATTGTAAAATAGCATCAGATATGCTCAACTAAAAAATATGAGCTCCTCTATTAAACGAAAGGTAGTGCAAGATGTATGTGAACAACCATCGAAAATCATCAGGCTAGAAATGTGCCAAACTAATGGTGACATTGTATGTTTAACGAAAAATGGTCTGCAGAGCGCTAGACAAAATATTTATTATGTACGCCGTAAACTACTATCAGCTTCTGCGAAATATATCCCAGAAATTCATGAAGCATTGAGGAAACTCAACCTGAAAACCAACAGAAACGATGAAATTTTATTGATCAATGATGTTCAAGAGAATTTGGTAGATTTACGTGTGATCAGTTATATGCGATTCAGAAATTATTTATATGGATGGCACATTCACAAATTGTACCAAGGTTCTTAAACAACTGTTTACAGTCGTTACATTCCTTTAGTTTTATTCGGTTGAAAGACAAATCAACTAACACAAATGAATTGTGCTTATCGAAAATCAAATATTACTGTTCAAAACTGAATAGTGTATTATCTTCAGCAGAAATACTGGGTTGTTCGGAAAGCAATTCCGTTTTTTCCCTACAGAGGATTTAATTGTATTTTCTGCACCCAACTTCACATTAAAGCCGTATAATATTCATTTTTATATGCTTCGAAAACTCATATAGCAAGGCTTGTGTGTGAAAAATTCCAATTAATTCTATTCAGTAATTTTTTGTTGGTGCCCTTCCAAACATGGAAAGCGATAAGCAGAATTTTCGTTATATCGTACCGTTTTACTACAGAAAGGGTACAAATGCAGTTCAAGCCAGAAAGAAATTGACCGATGTGTATGGAGAAAGTGTGTTGACAGTACGCCAGTGCCAGAACAGGTTCGCTGAATTTCGATCCGGCAATTTTAATGTCGAAGATGCACCACGATCGGGAAGGCCGGTTGAAGCTGATAACTACGTAATAAAGGCATTAGTTGATGCGAAGATCGGATAGAGATTAAATTTATCAAATTCAACAATTTATGACCACTTGAAAGGGCTGGGATTATCCTCGAAGCTCGATGATGGGTTCGCCATGTTCTCACAGAGAGAAATCTGTGTCTACTCATTGACGTCTGCGATTCGCTTCTCAAACGTCACAATGATCCTTTTTTGAAACGCATCATCACTGGAGACGAAAAATAGATTATATACAACAACGTTAAACGCAAGAGGTCGTGGAGCAAAAAAGATTAACCGGCTCAAACCATTTCCTAGGCCGATATTCACCAAAAAAAGGTGTTGCTGTCTGTTTGGCGGGATTTTAAAGGAATCGTCTATATTGAGCTTTTACCGAATAACACAACGATTAATTCGGAAGTCTATTGTTATAAGCTAGACAAGCTGAATGATGCACTTCAACAGAAAAGAACTAATCAACAGGAAAAGTGTAGTGTTTTACCAAGACAACGCGAGACCTCACACAAGTTTGGTCACTCGTCAAAAGCTTTTACAGCTTGAATGGAATACAATGTCAAACCCACCATATTCTCCAGACCTGGCATCATCGAATTATTATTTGTTTCGATCACTCTCAAAATTTTTTAGACTGTAAAACCTTGACCTTAAACGAAGATGTCAAAAACCACCTCGATCAGTTTTTTGCCAGCAAAGACCAAAAATTTTATGAGCGTGGAATTATGCTACGAACTGAAAGATGACAAAAGGTGGTGGACTAGAACGGCCAATATATAATTTAATAGAGTATTTGTTTATTATACGAACACTGTCTTTCATTGTCACAAAAAACAACGAAATTACTTTTCGAACAACTCTATAGTAATTAATTTTGAAATTGCCAATCAACATGCTCTGCTAAATGTTTGGCCAAATACAAAAAGTACAGGATGACCCAAGCTTGGTCTGCCAAATTCAGAGATTATACGTTTGACCTCCGGAAAAGGACAAATGGCTCCGATATTGTTTGGTTCTTTCATTTTGAAGCCTTAGGGGGTGGAAAACTCTTGAAATTGATATTTAGTCGGCCGTTACTAAGTGATATTTGATCATCATATGGCGATTTTGGTTTACTTTGTAAAGAATATCACAAGAATAGGTGGAAAATATTCAATTACCAAACGTGATAGTTATCGTAATTTTTTTTTCGAACGACTGTCAAAATTTTTGCCAATTTTTCTTAATATTAAACAAGTTCCACGAAGAAATAATAAATGGGCGATGTCAACCGAGATTATTGGGTCCGTAATGATTCTAAAGCATCTATAGATCATAATCGGCATCACTTGGAAGACTGAACCTAGCCATCGGGGCCCTCTCGGTCAAACAGAGAAGGAATTTGTGGAAATATCGCAGTTTATGTATTTTTTTATTATCTCCTTAGTCCCTTTCATGACCTTGCTTGCTATGTGAAATCGTAGAGGAACATATTACGTTGTGTGCATTAAAAGAAGAGCTACTCGAAAGAGATATTTTCAATGGGTGTAATACATCTCTGTGGAAAATTGTACAAAACATTGGATTTAAGTATTCCAAAGATAATCCAAGAAGAGGTTTGATGGAACTACCTCATATTGCATTGAAGCGTATCCATTTTCCGCAATTATATATTCGTATAAAAAATGAAGGATTACGTGAATTTGTCTATCTTGACGAAACATGGATTTTCGAGGATGGTACTATCGGTCGTTCGTGGCAAGATGACAATATCAAAAAACAACAAAAAGTTGATAGAACCAGGTGAGGTTATCAACTATTGTTTGTACTATTCAAAAATATTCCTAATTTCATACTAGTTTCAAATTAATTGTACTCCATGCAGGCAACAGGCATGGTTTCATTTCTGGCGCAGAACTTGTTTTTCCCTCAAAAACTTTGGACAGTGATTACCACGGGGAAATGGATCAAGAAAACTTCAAGCATTGTTTTGTACACCAACTGTTGTTGAGTTTGGAAAAGCCTTCAACGACAATGCAAGTTATCATACAACTATTTTGAACAAAGCCTCCACAACAGCAACTAAAAAGGTTGAGATTCAAGAATGGTTAAGAAGCGATACTATTGCTTATAAAGAAAATGAGTGTAGTTAAAATGTAAGTATTGAATTCAAATAGCATTGTATTTCGAGTAGGAGTAGGAGTGTTTTTAATTTTAATATGTTTCACGGGAATAAGCCAAAACCAATATATGAGATTAATAATCTAGCTGAAGAATATGGACACTAAGTATTACCTCTTCCTCCCTACCACTGCATTATCAAACCCAATTGAAAATATTTGTGATATAACCAAGATCAAGAAAAAAGTCGAAGTGACAATCGAATTTATTCTGAGAAAAATTCATACCACTACCTATTGAATAAAACAGCCTGCATTTCAGAAAATACGCATCTCAGGCCCCTACTATGGGTAACATAACACTCAGAAAAATAATCTCTGTGGAATAAAGATGAAAAAAAATGGGTTGTAATTTAAAAAAATGGTCGATGACGTAATATCTTGCGAATTACAAAAGAAAAAAATTTTTTTCTTCCAAATACTTTCGAGTTGAATACAAAAATCGACCGGTCTGAGCGTTTTGCACGAAAATCAAAAATAAAGAAATTATGAATTTAATTCCATCCTTTACAGTCGCACTGAATAGGAATTTTGGGAAACATTGGCAACATCCGAGAAAACTGGTTGATGACGTCACTTTAAACTTAACGTGAACAGACTATAATCTCAACATTATTCATCGTGCCCCGAAAAGCAATAAACTCAATTACCTAGAATCTCTGGAAATTTTCAAAGTTAGATACAATGGAAACAATCTGACCCTTCTTAACGACAACAAAGACCTGTGTTATTCCCCAATATTTGGGATTTTCAAATAATTATGAATGTACCTTTGAATGCCTATTTATATTCCAATAGTTGAAACTTGTTTTTCTCTGTCTTCATAATTCATACCTGTTTTTCTATATTCAAGACAAATTATATAACCTTATCTTAGTTTTAACTCACAGTTTGTAAATGTTGGAAGTTTTTTATTTCAAGAGATCAAATCACAAGATGAAAGGCTAGAGCAATTCTGGGATTATTTAATTAAAAATCATTCAACGAATTTTTTCAGATTTCCACCATCAATCTGAGAGATTCATCTGCTGCTTTGAAAGAAAAATCGAATGCATGTGGATCATTCCATTCTCATTTTGATAACAGGCATGACGAAAGATTTTGAAATACTCTTCCGTAATGCGGATACACATTTACTGTTTACAACAAAACCTTCATTTCGGTAATAAACTAAAAAGTTTTTGGAAGTTTAAAGCCATTTATATAATCATTTTTAAATATTGTGCGAAAACAGCTCGCCGTGTCATGTCGTCGTGTGTGACGTCATACTTACGTAAACGTCAAATTTGTTTACGCGCAGCTAGACAGCAAAGTAAACAAACCTTGTGTATTTCTTGTGTTAAAAATGAATTTTAAAGTTTATAAGTGGTGTGCAGTACCTCAGTGCAAGAATACATCAATAAAGACACCCAACAAGGTGTTGTACATCTCCCATAGAAAAAAATAATAAGAGGTAAATGGTTAAAGCTTGCACGGCGAAACCCGAACCATGTAAAGACAAATTCGCCACTTTATTTCTGTGAAGATCACTTTGATGTGAGTATGTTATCATGTATTGATAGATTTTTAACTTAATGTTTGTTTGACGTGAAATAGTTTAAATGTAGAGGCTATGGAATAATTACTCATTTATTGAGGTTATGTTTGTGTTAGTCTTGGTTATTATTCTTATTAATTTTAATTGTTACCTATGCAGTTTTCAGTTGCCAAATGATATGGAAAATTATATGGAATACCATGTGATGGGGTCGGTATCACAAGTACGTATGAAACCAGGATGTATGCCCACCGGACACAAAAAACACAAACATCTAACACAACAGAGCAACCCTATATATTAGAAAAAACCAAGGATATTGATTCTTTAAGAGATGACTATAGTTAAAGAGCCATCAAGTTCAAAACAAATTTAATCTTGTTGTTCAGGTATAGTATACTAACTTGTTTATGAGAATGTTAATTCAGTATTATTGCATACATTGTTGGTATACTTAGGCCCATATTACAGATTATCTTATTTAGCAGCATCCTTTGTACAAATCTCAAGAAATGATCTACGTTTGAGATTCATTCTGTGATACTGGCTATGAAACTGAATATATTTTTTGTAACCTTGTAATTTTCTATTTGTGTTCATAATTATAACATTGCACTTAAATAACAAAACATTTGTTTTACAATTCAGCAGATTGTTGAAGAAGTTCTCCAATCACCACCAAGAATGTTGTATAAAGCAATTCAAGTACACATATGTAAAGCTAACCAAACAATAGTTAATTTGGTAAATCAGATTACATCACCATTGAAGCCGTGTCTACATTTTGTATCTACATCACCATTTGAAATCAAGCATGATGATAATAGTAACCCATCAAGACCAAGTATAAATGTTTTGAGTAAAATAGTCGAACAAATAGAACGATCTGACAGTGATACTTCTTTACTCCCTCTGATGAGCCGTCATCATCCATAAAATCTCTTTAAATGTAGTCTACATCTGACTGTTGCGACATGATAGAGAATGACAAAAGGAGAGAAGATTCAAACTCTTTAGAGTGCACTTTGAAGAAAATTAAAAAGGGCCCCCGTTTTTATATTGGCATTCATTTAAATTGTTATTATTTAGTTAACTTGATACAAGAACAGACAGGCATACCGTTCAACCATATTTTACTATGTCTAAAAGAAAATTTTTCACGTTTCAGAATTCGGACGAGCAAAACTCTTCATTTGTGAACTCGCCCAACATCAATAAAAATCGATCCTTGGCAAATTTGAGCTGTTTGCCTTAACAAAGCCTGGTTCCATTGTTAAAGATAGATTCGTGTTGCAAAGTCGATAAATCACGAAAAAAAAATCAATCGTAACGCGCAAACAGTAGGTAGTCAAAACACAGTGAAGCTTACATAAGTATGACGTCATGCGCTGTGATTGGCGTTTCAGTTAGAATGGCCGATTGCAGTATTTTACTCTTTTATTTTATTGAGAATCTTATAAATCTCAATTTTTTAAATAAAACTAAATCACTTTTTAAAATCCTTTGAATGTGTATTTTCTCCTAAAGTCATTAAATCTTTGATTATGTCAAACTATCATCACGCCTATTCCTATGTATTGTACACACCCCCGCTTTCAACATTTGTCAATTTTATTCTCAGCATTCAATCTGGGGTTTGTGTGGAATTCTCATTCCGCATAAATTAAGAAAAAATGCCTTCATAAAGGAAAAAGGAGTCTTATAAAAATAATTGTTTATTCAGGATGGATTATATTAAAATTGTTTCGAATCATGGTCAGAAACACAAAATAATTTGAATAAAAACTTGAAAATTCACCATTTGGTTAAAACTGAATAAATTATCATTGAATGTTGAGAAGTCTGTATTTATATCTTTTGGAAACTATTGTGATAGTGTCCCGAGGAAGGTAGATATAAAAATTGAGAGTAGGTCTTTGAGAAGAGTTGAACACTGTAAATATTTGGGGATTGTTTTTGACTACAACTTAAAATGGAATACACATATTGAATACATCGTCAACAAAACGAAATACTTGGTTTTCGTTTTTCACAGTCACTCGATTTATGTCCAGTACAACGCTAAAATTGATTTATCACGCTTTTTTCAATAGTATTATCGCATATGGTAGTATTGCTTGGGGAGGTCACTACAGCATAAATTATTGAAAGTCATTAAAAAAAATCAGTTGTTTCTCCTGAAAATATACTGAACATTAGACAGAAAAAAAAACAAAAATACCTTATTGGCACAAGAATCAGAAATAGGAATATAGTCCTACCTAAAATAAACGAAACAATAGGATTCAAGGATAGTTAGATCAAGGCTTTCAAACTATTTAATGATCTTCCTGATGATTTAAAGGCTCTAAAACCCGCGACAGGTTCTCATAAGAAAAAATTTAAAAAATATATTGAAAAATTTGTATCTGTGTAACAGGGAGAGAGATAGAATTGGGTTTGAAGTCTGGGGGACTTTGTTGTTTCAATATGGGAAATGATTTTAAAATTTATAAAATTTAAAATTATTGGTATAGGGTATTTGGGTTTTTCTTAAATGTCTGAATTAGATAGTTAAGTCAGTATTTAAGTACGTTCAGTTAATTTATTGTTTTAGTTTCAGTTATGGTTGATTCTTTAGCATTATTTTTCTGTAGTTTTCATGCCTCGCCACGCATAGAGTTTTATTATTCTCTGTGAGTATTTGCATGTAATTATGTAATACTTTGGGACAATAAATATATAAAAAATTCAGTGCTTTGTTGCAATTTTGTATTGTAACCTCATTTAAAATTTCAAAATAGAATATAGTAATCAATAGTAATATTCTTAGAGGTGTTTGCTTCCTGAATCAACGATTATGCGATTCTACACCAGAAATTGACTTGGTGTCGAGATGAATACTTTCTAAATCCTTATAGTTGGACACCACCATCCCGAAGACAGAAAGTGGAAGAACGTTGATAATACTCTAATTCGCGAAAAACTGCGTAGATTTTCATAGCTTATTAGATCCTTTCCTGAGATATTTCTACTGGAAACTCCCAGCGGGACAACCTGTATAGTATTCACTCCCGTTAAGATTTGGAGCCACTGGAACATAGAGGACCAAGACTAAGCTGGGAGCTGCAGAGACAAGGAAGGAACAAAAAGAAAGTGTTGCTAACGCAATTCCGATAGAGAGCATAACAATAAATGTCGCAACTTTATTCGTTCATTTTTCATAATAATACAAAAGAATCGAGGTGAATTACTTTCCTATTATTCTTCTCGATTTCCTTAGCACAATCGCAATCGATACAAACTAAACGTATTTCGAATACAAATGTTTAAAGGTATGTATCAACAATCATTGTTTTGAAATTCGTCGCCTTCGACGAACAATCACATGAATAATCGTAAAAGAAATTCCGCTCAAATTCGCTGATGTGTATTATTTAATTGCATTTTTACGTAGAAATACAAAAGATGTCGCAATTTGATTCGAATCACTCGTTCGGTTGATCTCGACAGGAGAAATAGAAAAACGGCTTGATTACCGTGAGCGACCTTAGCATGATTACGTCGAGTTTTCATACGTTGCAACACTCATTGCTTATACTCCGTTTTTATGTACCTTTGGTCTAAATTTAATACGAGGTTGGATTGTTCTGTTTATACCAGAAAGCTCGTATTTGGTTTTTTATGGTCTGAGGAAATAGAACGATCACTTACGTTAGAATTTAATGCTATTAACCAATACGAGGATGGTCTGAGAAGTATCTGACCGTCAAGATGGCAGCACTTGTCAACTGCTCTTAGAGAATTTGACAGTTTAGACAGTTTCTCACCAAAAATTTCCAGCATTTTTCATGCGCAAAGATATATATTGTTGAGTAAGGCGATGCGAGTAGTTTTGTGAATATGACAAGAATCGAGCGATTTCGAAAAATGACAATACGCCTACACAACTCGTAGAGAAATTAGACACTGTGTATGAAAACTACACTACAAAGCAACTTCGGATAGCTGAGTTCAAACATGACCGTACAAGTGTGGGAGATTATGAGCATTCAGGATGTCCAAAAACAGCAACTTCTATTTATTTATTTATTTATCTATCATATAAAAAAAGTAACTGTAAGTTACGAAAAAATATGGATGAACGGGAAACCCCCTTTAAACAAAGCAAAACAAATGAAATGAAAACAATCAATTGAGTGAGCACTGTGATATCGAACAAAATTCAAAGTGACCGGAACGTATTAATTGCTTTCTTTCTGAAGGTTCTAAGAGACACAGAAAAAAATCGAGGAAATGAACACTATTCGCCAGAGTGAGAGTACGGTAGAGAAAAAAAATCGAAACATAATTGCACCTATGCATTCGAACATTCAACATGATTGATGTGTGCCGTGTACGTCTTAATGGCAAATTAAAATCAATTATAATTAACAGATCTACAGTACGGTTCAAAATTCCAAACAAAAATCACAGATCTGACACCTTCCGCCGGTTATCAAGAGTACCCAAGCTGAACATGTCCCTCACAATATCAAGATTTATTTCTCTCGGTAAGCGTGAACGGTAAACTAAATATCTTAAAAATCTTCATTGGATCCTGTCCAGAGCACCGATATCACATATGTAGAAAGGGGACCTTCTAATAGAACCATATTCCAAATTGGACCTTACGAGAGAACAGTACGGCATTTTGATAGTGTGAGGAGAGAATTCTTTCGAATTTCGCAGCACAATCCAAGCATCTTGAATGATTTCGAACAAATATGAGAGACATGCTCTTTAAAGTTCAATTGAGTGTCAAGCGTGACTCCAAGGTCTCGAATACTTGAGACCTGAACAATACTTCTAACACCAAAACTGTAGTTGAACTGACACGACTTAACAGATCTGTGAAATGAGATAACTCTACATTTATCGCAATTTAATTTGAGGCAATTAATGTCTACCCAACGGAGGAAAGCATCAATCTGAGATTGCAAAACTAATGAGTCATGAATATTTTTTATGACTGAATACAACTTTAAATCGTCAGCAAACATAAGAAATTTGACCAATACATAATATTTAACATCATTGACAAAGAGGTTGAAAAGCAGTGGCCCAAGGTGAGAACCCTGGGGCACACCGGATATTACAAGAATCTCTCTAGAGTACAAGTTTTTATATTTAACAATCTGTGTTGTACCATAAAAAAATCAGCAAGCCATGAAAGCAGAGAACCTGATATTCCTGAAGCTTCAAGTTTAAGCAACAATATATTATGATTGACGGCATCAAAAGCCTTAGAAAAATCTGTATATACACAGTCTAACTGGAATCCTGCCTCAAAGCAATCGATGATGTTTTTAGTGAAAACCGCAAGATTAGTTATAGTAGAACGGCCTTTACGGAACCCGTGCTACTCATTAATAATAACATAGCAGCATTTCCAGGATAGATAATTGCAAACCAAACAATCTAGAAGCTTAGGTAAGGCAGACTGCAAACAAATACCTCTATAATTAGTAATAAGAGATCGTGATCCGCTTTTGAACAAAGGAATCACGAGGCTCCGCTTCCATAGTGCAGAAAACTCGCCGCTACTTAAAGAAAGATTGAACAAATTGCAAATTGGAGACGCAAGGATGAAAGCACATTTTTTCAAAACTATGGCTGGTATTCCATCACAACCCACAGAGGGTCCTGGTTTAAGGTTATTTATAGCTTCCAGAGGGAATTGTTTTGTTGAGTTTGAATATTGAAGGGATTATGCGAAATTATACTTCAAAATTGGCAAGCAAGAACAAGAAAGTGATTATGTTTCAGGAGACTCACACTGCGAAGGAAGAACATCTCCGCGAAAGAGGAAATATCGCAGGTTATGTACTTTTTGATTATCTCCTTAGTCATTTTTATGGTCTTGCTTGCTATGTAAAATCTTTTCATAAATTCATGTGTGTTCAGACATGTAATTCTGGTTTTCTTCTTCCATTGTTACAGATTCTTGTCCCAAACCCCCTTCCTTTCGCCCTTGTCTTCGTCTGGAAATCATGGAGTGCAAGATGAGAATTGAAGCTGCTAGGCAGAAAAATCTTTGGTACTCTTTATGTACACATGACACTAACACAACATAAACAGACAAGCTATTACTAGTGCAATAGCGACAGGGAAACGAGTTTTTTTTCTCAGGTGTTTTCACTCAATTATTGAATCATACGCAAGATAGTATGGTTCCCCTGTTACATTTTCCTGAGCTCACACTTGTGTTTTTCTGACACACCAAAATTATAGATATAAGCATTTATAGTAAATACAATTACTCGAATTTTGTAAATCCTCTCTTTTTCAAAATATATATATATATATATATATATATATATATATATATATATATATATATATATATATATATATATATATATATATATATATATATATATATATATATACAATACTTATTATTACTCAGAATTGACTAAGTTCTGCACGAATTTCGAAAAATATCAATATTAAAACGTTCCTTCTAAATTGTGATCTATAAAGGGACTATGAAAAGCGTACTTGTGACTGAACGGAAGAGATAGACATCCACTGTTACGTATGTAGTATCGTGTAGTTAGACATTGGGTGGAAAGCATAGGAACTGGACAATTAATGGGAAACATTACATTTTTACAGATACGTTGTAATTTTGCTTCTAACATTTTGAAGGACGTGTTAGTGACAATTTAATTTAAATCGATGGCAATACCGGACCTCCTGGTTGTTGTTGTAGAATATGTGAATAACACGTTGAATTTGCACGGAACTCAAATAATACAAAAAACTGTATTCAACAAGATATGGCTGAGATATAGAGACAATTTGGCATTGTTGAGAACCCTCCAACGGTTTGAAGCAGCCCTTCTACAGATACGGGCGAATAATACCCAAAATGTCATACACAATTCAATTCATGAAATGTCAAGAGGAATTATGACACTTGTACATCTCCCCACTGGACATAAGGTCTTCAAAGAATTAACGCAGTTGCACAAAGTTTTTTTTTATCATGTAATCTTACAATCCCATTAAACGATTTTTCTTCCTTGGTTTTGTACATCTCCTCACTGAATATAAGGCCTTCAAAGAATTAACGCAGTTGTACAAAGTTTTTTTTTGTTCATGTAATTTTACAATCGCATTAAACGATTTTTCTTCCTTGGTTTTGTTCACATTCGTCTTTCAAATAAATCGCAAAATTATTGAAGATATAATCAGCATACGATGTTATAGTCTCCATTCCAGAAGTAACCCAACTTTTTGAGAATAGAAACAACCATAAATTTTGATACAAATCTTTTTTATCAATCAATGTATTCGCTTTCAGCATTGATAAAGAAATATCACGCGCCAACAGGTTGTCAAACGACTCCTTAATCTCCTTTTTTTTGGAATTGTCTTAAGCACGTCGGTCACCGCACTTTCAATGGCCGCAATCGAATCGTGCCGCTTTCCTTTCATCATCAGATGCAGCTCAGGGAACAGACGTTAGTCGCATGAAGCCAGATCAGGTGAATAAGGTGAATGTTGCTAGGCACTAATGTGATTTTTGATCAAAAATTAAGTAACAGCTCTCGGATAATGTGATGGGACATTATCGTGTAAGAGTCCAACTTTCTACAGATCCCATCATATTTTCCGTAATGAAACGGGTAACTTCGGCTTTGTGTCCGGCGCCTTACAGTCGGAAATTGAGGACAGTGAAGTGCTCAGTATGAGGTCTGACATCGCAACACCTAAAACCAACATTCCAGATCATCATTCTCGATAGACAGGAATGGACCAGCTCCAGGACCGTCTACTTGAGGGTCCTTGTTGGTACACGGATGGCTCAAAAACTGAAAAAGGTGTTGGAGCTGGTGTCTACGGTCGAGATGCCGCCAACGAACAGTCGATCTGTCTTGGTGGGCATGCGAATGTCTTTAAAGCAGAAATATTCGCCATTGACCACTGTGCTCTTGTTTGCGGGGGGATTAACAAATAGGTCAATTGAAATCCTCACCGATAGCCAAGCTGCACTGAAGACATTAGCATTCGATACCTGTACGTCACTTAGGGTGCAGGAATGTAATTCCACCCTTGTCAAACTATGAGAGCGGAGCAGGCTCTGTTTAATATGGGTTCCCGGTCACTCGGGCATTGAAGGAAATGAGAAGGCGGACTCATTGTCCGCTCGAGGAACAAGCCTGGAGTTAATAGGACCGGAGCCTGAGCTCGGAATTACCCTGGAGTCTCCCAGGTCTCAGACACGCTCAACGTGACATCAGTGGACCTTCCACTGCGAAAGCCAAGGACTGGCTCAAATTCTCTAAGTTGGAACTGAGAGTTTTAACTGCCATACTAACGAGCACTGTCGCCACAGGAAACACTTAAATAAGTTAGGATTGATTGAGGATCCTTCATGCAGGCTATGTTAAGAAGATATAGAATCAATGGAACATGTTATGTGCGAGTGCCCAGCTGGGGAAAGAGTCAGGATGGAAGAACTTAGATCTTGCAAACTGAAGGTGACTAAGCTTATTAAGCTCCCACCCACGAAACTCGTATCCTTAACGAGAAGGATGGAGCTCATGGATGAAATTTAGGACAGAGTGTGCCACAATAGACCACTGGGTAACGGTGGCCGGGCTGCTAGGAGGCCAGGCTGCTAGGCAGCCTTCACTCATAATATTTAATCTAAAAGAGTCGAACTGCCGTTTTCTCGATATTCCAGCCGAATATGACGAATTCTTACCAGCAATCGCTTCATGATGCCCAAATGAACGTCTCCTGTAACTGTCTGGCAGCGTGGAAGAATTCTTTGCGGATAATTCCATCACAATAGTAAAAACGAATCAACCTAACCTTCACTTTTTTGTTTTGTTCTAAGGACCTACAGTTTATAGTGAACTCCGAACAACTCACCTAGACCGTGCAATGATAACTGCAACCACTCTGGATTACAAGCTATCTGGCCTTCGATGGTTATGGGCTTAGCCGTTAGGCCATGTACCCAAAGTCGATGTGTATCTGTGTCAAATTCACTTTTTTTTTCAAGAACGACATCCATGACTTGAGCTTGGATTCGAACCGGGCACCTTGGGTTAGTAGTTCCAGTATGCTTGCGCACTAACTTTGTAGCTACCGAGACAGTCAACCTTCATTTCTGACTTCTCCAAGCGACTTTTTTGTGTTTTCCTTCATCCATCGCTCTCCATTCAGCACTTTGCCGCTTTGTTTCGAGCTCCTACTGAAAACACCACGTCTCGTCACCAGACACAATCGTTTTCAGAATATCAATGATATTAAGGTAAAGTAAACAATAATAATCAATTACAATCAATTAAATGGAAAGGAACTCTCTAGACAGAAAAAAGACGAATTGTGTATGGTATAGTGTCGCATAACATCGATTAAAAATAATGAAATTAAAAATTACATTTGTTTTGCAGAGATGCAATGATGATTTACTAACCAAAAACATGGGACTTAGCTTTTGAAAACGATATTTGAAGATTGTGTATTCGCTGCAAATATGTACCCCAGAATTTTGATAGTTTGATGTCAGTGACAAAATCAAATAACTTTAATTAAGGATAGTTCGGAAACTAGATGGTTTATTTAATATCAAGTACTTTGACATATGTACAGATCTAGTTATAGTAGGTCCTCTTAGTTACTGAAAATTCAGGTTTCTGACTCAGGGCACTGCTGATCACCCTGATTATTAGCATTGAACAGAAAATGTTTCGAACATTATTCAAAAAATGGGTAATAAACCATTTTTTGCTAGGTAAACTTTCAAGAAATCATACGATTCATAATTAAATAGCTGATACACACGAAATAATTCTTTCACATTTTCCCCAAAATAAAAACAATCCACAATATACGACGTTCGTAAACGATTATTTCCGTATTATTCTCTAATTAAACTATGCTTTAAAATGATATTGAATTCTTTCGAACTATATTCAATATATCTGGTACGCCACTGACAATAATCATCCAAGCGACATCGAGGCGAGACCACTTGCGGATAGATCGGTCCCGGCCTCTGAGCTGCTGCTCTGTTCTGTACTCTATATTCCTTCCTAACCTAACGGGCTCGAGTGCCGATATCAACTTGGCCATGCAGATTACCGTACCGCACACCGCTCCGATTCAATAGCTGCACCTGCATTGCGAGCTCATAAAACTCATTGACTCCGTGTGCCGCGTTGCCGGATCTATTATAATTTCTGGAAAGATATAAACGCATTCTGTTACGAATTCCACCACAATCTAGGTTCCTCCATAAAGGAACCACTGTGAATTGAATAGAGACAGAATTGCGGAGTTGAAACTTATCTTATTTGGAGTCAGATGCAAAACATATATCACTATGAATTGAGCCTTTTTCGGGAATAATCCGAGGGGATAACGGTAATTTAAACCAGGCAGAGAAGAAACGAGGTGGAGGGGAATGGTCTGAGGAAGGTCCGTGCCAAATTTCGAGCCTCTAGCTCGAACGACGGAGCCCTGACGATATTTCGAATATTTTCGCCGAGAGCGAACGGAAAGTCGAAACGTCGAGATTTCTTCGGAATCGGAAACTTCGGTCTTTCGGAAGACGATCGGAACGATTGATCGAGCGCAAATTCGTAAAAAAAGTCCCGAAAAACAGAAAATAAAAGAGGTCTCCGATTTTTCGCGAGTGGGGGGTTACTGTCGTCGGACTTTTATATCTGGGTACACAAATTTTTCCATCGCGTTCGATCGTTTCAAAATCTGGACAAAGAGCAAGCATCGAGTTTCAAATGTTACACCACAATAGTTTCATTCCCGTTAAACGACGGAAAAACTGGAAAATCTTCAATCCAACGAAGGGTTATCGGCGAACTTCTGCAAAATTTCGCTCTATTTTCCTCTTTCCGAATATCTCCAGAATGCCAGAAATTAACTAACTTCGAGCTTGTCAAAATAAGTGATTTCCTTGCATCCATCCTACTTACACGGGATCACCGGGATAATGGATTCGGGTGTCGAACGATTCCTACATATCTCGAGATCGGATCCGCGAAGAGAGATCGTTACTCTACGATTTAATTTTCGAACTTGGGATCGCTATTCAATGTCGGAAGTGAGCTTTACCAACGTGTAAAATTTAATGCTCTCTCTCTTTTGAATGAAAATATTGAGATAGAAGTAGTTAGTAACTTTAATTTTCACCAATATAATTTCGGTACTACCAACATCTAGAATATAGCGTCTCTCTTCTGAGTAACAATTGAATCTAACCTTATTTCAATTAGTCTCATATTCGATCTGTCAAATGAGTAGCTCCGAATATTATTTGAATGAGAAGTTTGACGAAACTTGAAATAAACTTTTAGAAGTATGTGTACGTAGTTTGATGTTTATTTTATCCATTTTTATGAATATTCTATTTAGGAAAGAAACGACAAACTTTTAAAATTCATAAATTTAACATTTTGTGGTTATTCTAACCTAAACAATGTGACTCGAACGGAATGTTTTAATAAAATGGAGTTATTTATGTATTTTAATGTATATTTTTTCAGCATGCTCAAGAAATATACACATATTTCATTTTTCTTTCATGGCTATTTTAACCTCTATGCGTTGGAAAGTGTCCTGGAATTACTAGGATTTTTTAACGAATCAATTGGTGAATCTTACAAAAAGATGGGATATCCTTTGAGTTGCTATTAGAGGTATTGAGCTCTTTTGTATAACAATTATTTTTCTGGAAGGAACTCGATAAAGTTTTCGTAAGGTCATTTAGAGTATGTATCATATGAATATTGAAAGCTATCCAGTAAAGGCTATATCTGTATTTAAATATTTCAAACTGGATGCCGTGCCATTTCAAATTGAATTTTCGTTTCAGTTCATTCAAGAGGAAGCACGTTTCAATTCTACAATTATCCAAATGTAAAAGTGAATGAGATTCAATGTGTTTGACAATGTTCGAGTTTGAACCAAAGAAAATAAGATCTCAAATTTCCACAAAAAGTAATTATTGTGAGTTCCTTCTATTGATAACTCATAGTTACTTTTTCTCAGGAAATGCTTTCAAGGTTGTTGAATGAATGACAGGAATTACTCTTTGATTTGAAGTTGAAAGTTTCTCTGTTATAGGTGTCTGATAGTGGGAAACATGATGTTCAAATATGTAGAAGTTGCATATGAAGTTTCATTTTGTACAACCACAACTTTCAATCAAGATTTATGAAAGTCACAGGATACATGCTGCTGCTTATGTGAATCATATTTTGGAAAAAATTCAACTACTACTTCGAGAATGCTATGCAATTTGACAATTTTTGTCATAGGTAGTTGTAATATATATAATTATTTTGTATAATTGTGTAAAATGAGTACGCTCATCACGTAATATGGAAATATGAAGTTGTTTTAATACAATCTATCATTTATGGATATTGACTAAATTTTAGTAGGCCACGATCAGTCCTAAATCTGAAGAAATTATTGGCTTTCCCGATATTATGAGCGTTCCTCAAAGGAGAGGTCAGATTTCTCCTGGCGTATGAAAAATTCCAGGTGTTGAATAGACAAGAGAATATACGAATTTTGGTAGGAGTTCCGAATAAACTTTCTAAACGAATACTTTTTCATACGATAAACTCAAACCATTAAAATATCACTTTTATTGTTTTGAGTGATACACAAAACTTAAACGAAAGTATGAAAAAACTGATCAAGGCCTCGGTAAGGTCGCATGCTGCCCGCGACATATAATGGACGACTATTAGAGCGTTGGATTTTTGAAAATTAGAAAAAAAGCACATAAAATTTGTTTAAATGAAGAAAATATTCATTCAGACAGATAAATCACGGCCTACCATTTACTTTTTGAAGATCATCTCGAGCAAATGTTACCCGTTGCTACGTTTCAGGTCGACCATTCTGAAAGTCCAACTGCTGGAAGAGTTTTTAATTTCGGTCGTTATCCTGCCAATAACACGATTAATGTTGTTTCAAAAGGCAGCAAACGTGGCATATGGCACCATCCTGTTGACATCACATATCAACAAGTTAAATTATTCAAATTTTGCCAAAAAACCTTCCTCCATTAGCAATAACATTGCGGCAATTATCGTCCCCCAAGAAGTACGGTCCAATGATGAAGTGGTAGCTCTTAAAATGACTTCTCGTCGCTGAAGACAATTTTTCAATAAAATACCAGATTTCAATTCAGCTTCTCTGAGGCCCATTCTCCGAAAAAACGACATTGTGGGAGATCCCCTATATTTTGTATGAACACAATTTGCCAAATATATTTTTCATAGAACGAATAGATTTTCATAGTAAACTTGATCAATTGGCAAACGTTATTCTGACCTCAAGCACTCATGATGAAATACCAAATCGAACAGATTTTTTTGACACATGTCACGATCAGGAATAACATGTGAACTGTCAAAGAACTTAAAAACTAAAAGCCTAAAAATCACCCTTTATTATTAATCTAATGTATATTACGAACGTAAGTATTGTTACAGTGAAAATATATAGTGCAAACAGAATATTTTTGTCTGCACACCCTGCATACTTATAAAATTCCTGAGGATTTCATAGGATGGAAATGATTTGTTAACATAGATTTAAATGAATAATACGTACTCAAGTATACAACTAAAATAGTTCTTTATTTTCTTGAATGTATTACCTAACGTTTTGGGCATATAAACTATTCAAATAACAATCAATTCGTGAATTAAAACGACCGGATTCTCCGCTGTCGTTTAGCTGCTATTTATGTTTCCTCACATTCTATCCGCTCATTATCGTCCACTGAGGAATTGTTTCGAAAGAACCACAATTCCATATTCCACTGACAAGGGAAACAATAAATATGGGACCGTCACAAAATTTCAATAATTTCACTTTGTCTTTTGTTTGGGGACATCGTATGTTTTCGAAGGCATTTTATTCAAATGCGCCAGCCAGCAGATCTGGTTCAAAAACTGGTTTTACGTGGCATAACAACACATTGTGCGAGGAATATAACGACAACCAAGTATGACACAACATTTCCTGATGAGTGTGACGATAAGCAAAATGGATCATTACCCTGAAGTAACGCGCCTTGTCTTGGCTTGGTTTGTATACATTTGCATAAGAAATATAATATTAACAGCGACAACGTTTAGGCAATGTAGAACAAGGAATATATGAATCAGATAAATGGAACTTTTCTGATAAAAAATAATTTACAGAAACGTTAGCGCCGAATGAAGAAATCCATATAGAGTCCCCCTTATGTGACTTTGCTCGCCTGACAAATTCTCTCGGTTTCAGAAACTAAAATATTAAATCTCACAAAAAAAAATACAGCGTAAAGAGTTATAAGATCTCATATGAAACGGTTATTTAAGTTAGTATTAGGTAGTTCATCAACTCTATCATAAATTATTATCTGATAAGTTAGCATTTATAGCGGCTATCAGAATTAAACATCTTTATTTCTATAACAAATATAATGACCAATTTCTAATCATTTTTCTTATATAAGTTTGATTACGTTGCCGCGCGATTGTCAAGTCAATATATTTATTACAGAATTCAATTCTGATAGTCACTATAAACTCTGGTAGGTACCTTTTCAGATAATTTAAGATGAAGTTATTGAAAAGATGCTTCTATAGTTACTAACTCAAATAACCGATTTGGTTTCGTATGGGATTCCACTTTTTGCGGTAGAAAGATTGTATCGCAACTTGGCATTTTTTATATTTTATTTTTGTAGTGAGACGTCAATTCTTTTTGAAAATTCCAATTTCACAGTAACTGGTTCATATTGTTTACATATTATTCTTGGTAAGATTTAGTTCTTAATAGGAAGGCCAGGATGTTTCGGCCCTTAACAAATTTTCAACTGGAAGTGACCACAGAATGGTGAGGGCTAAATGTATGATCAATTTAAAACGTGAAAGGAACAAACTCGTAATGACAGGAGGGGTTAAAAATAACAAATGGGCACAGGTATCTGATGAAGCGGCATTTCGTGAAACTTTGAGTGAGAAGCTTTTGTGCAATGAAAACATGAATATCGATCAGCACAACGACAACATTACAACATCAATAAAACAAGCTATGGACAAACATTGTAGCACTTTGAACAGGAAACAGGAAAGAATCAGTGAGACAACGAAACGCATGATGAAGACCAGAAGAGAACTATTAAGCAAGGACACAGCAGACAAGAAAGAACTGAAAATACTTAACCGCGAGATATCTCGCCAACTTAGGAAGGACTCTCGACAGCACAATAAAAGCTTGGCAGTTCAAACTATAGAACAAAATAAAAGCATGAAGGTACTACGGCGGACGACTTCATTGGGAAAACGTAACATTCACAAACTAATGAATTCATATGGTTCAATTATAACAAATAGAGCCGAAATAGTGAAGGTTGTCGAGGACTTTTACTCCAATTTGTATCGAAGCCTGAATCGCGAGAACGAGGAAGATAATCGCATACCTCATGTTATGAATCAGGGTTCGGAGGACCTCCCAGAAATAACAGCTGATGAGGTCCGAAAGGCACTATCAGATATGAAAAACAACAAAGCTCCAGGGGAAGATGGAGTAGTTGCGAAGGCTTTGAAGATAGGCGGTGAAAATCTGATTCGTGAAATAACGAAACTTTTCAATAAATGTTTAGCTGAAGCAAAAGTACCAGAGTCTTGGCATAATGCTATAATAATAATTATGTACAAGAAAGGTCACCCCACAAATCTCTCGAACTATAGACCTATAGGCCTTCTATCGCACTTATACAAACTCTTCACCAAAATAATAACAAAGCGCCTCACAAACAAACTGGACACCTATCAACCTCGAGAGCAGGCCGGATTTTGGGCAACATTTGGTGTTAATGATCATCTCCAAACTCTCAAGACTTTGATTGAAAAGAGCATAGAATACAATACAAGTTGCCTCTGGTTCTCATATTCGTAGATTACGAGAAAGCCTTCGATACCGTGATACAGGCGATTATGCTTAAAGCGTTGGCTGACTGTAGATAGATCATAGATACACTGCCATCATTAAATATATATATGAGAATGCCACTTCACAAGTGTGCCTTCACAATTCTACACAAAAATTCAGGATCGGACGTGGAGTAAGATAGGGTGATACTATTTCCCCGAAGTTGTTCACAAACCTATTGCAATATATGTTCAAGCAATTGGAATGGGATCAGAGGGGAGTAAATGTGGATGGTGAGCGATTAAGTCATCTTCGTTTCGCCGACGACATCGTCATTATAGCAAACAGATTAGATGATGCAAATGAGATGCTCTTGCAGTTGTCTAAGGAATCCATTAAAATCGGATTGAAGATAAATATGTCGAAAACTAAGATGATGACCAACTTAGTACTAAGCCAACCAGTTTCCATCGATGGTGAAATTGTTGAACAAGTAACGTCATACAAATATCTGGGGCATGAGATAATTATAGGAAGGGACAACCAAACAACAGAAATAGGAAGGCGAATAAGGCTGACATGGGCTGCATTTGGAAAACTGAGAGATCTGTTCAAATCAAAGATACCGATTTGTTTGAAACGTAAAGTATACAATCAATGCGTTTTACCAGTTTTGACGTACGGTGCAGAAACCCTGACCCTAACAAAGAAATCAGCTAATGAAATATGTGTTGCTCAGCGTAAGATGGAGAGAGCTATGTTAGGCATAACACTACGGGACAGAATTCCCAACCATATCATACGCCAACGAACTAGAGTCCAGGATGCTCTCGAGAGAGTTGCTAATTTAAAGTGGAACTGGGCCGGTCATCTAGCAAGAACCACGGACGGTAGATGGACAAAGCGTCTTTTGGAGTGGCGTCCCAGAGATGAAGCCCACAGAAGTAGCGGACGTCCACCAGCTCGTTGGAAAGACGATATCAAGCGAGTGTGTACGAACTGGATAAATCCGGCCCAAAATCGCGGAAAATGGAGATCGTTGAGGAAGACCTATGTTCAGCAGTGGACTAGGATGGTTGACAGATGATGATGATGATGAGGAAGGCCATAGATACGATTTGGTGTCTAAAATTAATTTTTGCAGTTCAAGTAGATGAGTTTGTACGAATAGTTATCTATGCGCTTTGATCATCAATAATATGATAATAACATTTATCATTATAATTGATATTATGTAATATTTATATTTTTATGAAGGCAAGTATTCAAATCATATATTATTCATTAAATCATTATAATTGATTTAATGAATAATATATGATTTGAATACTTGCCTTCACGTAAAGAAAACGGGGTGTATTTAAGTATTACATAATATATTCCTATAATGATGTATATAGTATAAACCTAGTTGAATTTAGCAATCGCGAAAAAAGGGATATAAACTTCCAAAACCGTAATTAAAATTTCGCGATGTTCCAAACGTCATGTGGTTTTATACTAAATATTCACTCAATTCAAAAGTTGAAGTTTGTCTGCTACATATAGTAGACACTGTTTGAATAAATGACTTCTAGAAATTAGGGGATGAGATTTTTTGCTTGTTTCACTAAATAAACCTAATGTTATCTTCATTTGATAATTTTCAAACAATAAACTACCAAATATGATGCTTGTGAGAGACCCTAACTGTATTATACCGCCTGAGTAAAGGGTTCATTCGGACAATATTTCATAAAATGGTTGATCAGTTATCGCATTTCGATCGTTATTGTTAAAATATGTAATAATGTAGTTTATATACAGTAGAGCGTCGATTATCCGAATTAATTGGGGACATGCGTATTCCGGACACTTGATTTTCATTTATCTATGGATGTATTTATTTCAATTTACCGATACAAACTTAAATTACTGAAAACTAATTCATCTTTTATTACAATATATACTTACAAAAGTGTGTTCATACAACATGAAAGAGACGGGTCAGTCTCAAAGAAACTGTTATTGTAAATATTTCTTCATATAAATAACAAATATTGTCATGTAATTCTTTACTCTGTGATGGGATAATTTTTCCAGGACATTTTCTCATCTACCTTTTCCACGAAAATAATTAGGGTCATTATGTTCTGATTTGTAATTTGAATTTTCAATTCAAAGGTTGAAAGACCTTTATGAATTGTATTTTACTTAACATTTGCGCTAATTGAATTGCTTCACAAACTGTATGTTTCATGTTGAAACCACACATTGGTGTCATCAATATCATCCAACTTTGCCAAAAAAGTTGTGATATCGAGCACCAACAACAATCAATGCTACCAATCTTAATAAACCGTTTATAAATGATATTGTTGATGGTTTTATTTTATGGAAATTCATTGTAATATAAATAAAATGAAACACTTTTGTCGGATTTCCACAATGTTTATCTTTAATACACAAGACTGGTTTCGACAATTATATCTTTTTCAAGTGTCTAGAGCAAACAGTTGTGAGAAAGAATGTGCTAACTATACCCTTTTCGAATGCTGAGTAGTGAGGAGTGATTTTATTCTTGACTATTGAGTGATGAATTTTGGGTTTTTCCAGAGTTTGTTAATTTACACACTTTCATTCATTGTCACACTTTTGAATCTAGATTCAAATAACAATGAATCTGTTGGAAGGTTTGGAAATTAATAAACTTTGTAAAAACCCAAAATAAAGCTTCGTAAAAGCATAAAATTCATCTCTCCCAATAGTCAAATAGAATTGAATCACTCCCCAAAACTCAACATTTAAAATGAGCATAGTTAGTACATTCTTTCTCTCATAGGTTAGTTCCAAACACTTGAAAATTACATAACTGTCGAAACCGGTCGTATATACTAAAGATAAACATTGTGGAAATCAGAGAAAAGTGTTTCTTTTTTACTGTTTGTTTTTGTTCAACGTTGTTTCCAACTGAAATTTCAATTAATTTTTTCACAGTTGATGAAGTTGAAATACTATTCCGTCCGTATTTTGTATGAAATTTTCGAACGTTCGTTAATTTTGTGACATTGTTAAATAATAAAAACCTGTTGATTCAACGTCTAACACTCAATTTTTTTCTTATCTAACCTAACCTGTCAGCTGCCCAATTCCTTTTTTTTTCAAGATTGCCAACATTGCACAAAGGTCGACAAATTCAAATGTTGAAATAATTTTGGGAAACACATTAAAATTAATTAAAATTCAGGCTTTCTACAATCAACTTACAGACAGATCGAAAGTGCCGTAAATTGCTTCGAGAAAGGAATGACATGGCTGAGCTTACTGCTTCGCTCGACTTGGTGGAGACATGCCGTGTCCCCACATAAATAATTTTCAAGAAAGATGAAAACTGTATTTACTTTTCAGATAAACCTTGTATATTTGATGTTCGACTAGTAACTAATGAAGTATATTCCTCTGCATTTTAATTTTAAATGACGAAGCATATTTATTCTCGTCGACAACTTTCAAATATAGGTCAACAGAGCAACCTCATTAGATGATAGATGATTAGTTGTTATAGAAGACTATACTCTACAATGTAAATGTTTTCTTTCGACCTGATTAAACCATTACGCGCCCCATCCATGAGGATTCTTATTCCCCAAATCAGTTGAAACGAATGTTATCCCTTTATTTGCAATAAATTCAACTTTTTCCATGGACTACCTTATCAGTCCAAATTAAACCCAAATGAAATATTCTCTAGCCTCTGGCGTTCACGGAAAAAAATTACCGTAAAAATGTACGACTTGATAATATTTTCCTCAGTGGCATATTAATCTTTCCTCAAATAAATATTTAAATCTGAATCCTTGTACGAAACAATTTTTCTATTTATTCAAGTCTTTCGAAAAATTACTTGGAGAATCTATTCGTATTTAATATGAAAAAACACCAATTTCTGGATATCTATTTCGAAAAACTCTCAAATCGCAATCTTATTTAACTAGTTCCTATAGTTAATTGCGAATTTCGAATTTCAAGCACGATATCGCGTTTATTAAAAAGTTTACTCTTTTTTACTTCTTATCGAACCACAGAACTTATTGAACAACCTGGTATTTAGGACTTCTTCACATATATTACTGATTTCTTGAATATGATGTCCCCTAGTAGCTCTCTCAATAATATACCTTGATTTCATAGTGGTTTACCAGGTTCAAATAGAAAGATCTGGCTGGTTATGAGATTGCCATTTGCTTTGATAAACTAATTGTTGAAACAGTTTAGTGTTTCTCTAGAGCAGTAAGATGGTGTCCCACCATGTTAATATAATTCTTTCAAACATTAACATTCCCATCAGCTAAGAAACCTGCTATGATGTTCGCGATGTATATTCTCAGGAAATGTATGTATCAGAACGGCTAAAAATGAACGAATCGAACCACATTGTTTCGAAGTTAGATAAACGGAAATATTTACTCAGATTTTCTACAGCACATATTACCAGGTCTCATTGCTAATAAGAATGTGAAATGTGGAATTTACTACTTCCAGTATGATGAAACACCATCGCACTGTTCTAGAGAAACATTAAACGTTGAACATTCGATTTTAAAACCGGACAATCAATCGCAATTTAGCCAACATTGCTCGATTGGAATCCGGTGGATTACTACCTCTTGGGCACATGAAATCTAAAGGACAATATGAAACAATAGCTCATTCAGAAACTCAATAAGAATCGAAAATAACTGACAGGTTTTGCGTAAAGCTACCATTCATTTGACTGTACGAGCACGTATGTCAAGATGCATACACTAGTCATTTCGAAATTGCTTATGGATCAATTTTGTCTTTGTTCTCGTCTTTCTTTCAGATTCAGTAAAATGCATGATTTTTTTTCTCCTCTCATGGAACTTTGATGAGAAAAATATTTGAAGGTGAAGTTGAAAGCATTGTAATTTTGTTCGTTTTGAATCGAGAAATCGGATTCACCATTCCATTCATGTGAACACTTTGATTGTAGGAAAAAAACATTTTTGAAGAACTGGTTCCTGACCTGGCAAAACAGTTAAAATCTCAGTGATGTAGATATATCGTGAAAATGGAAGATTCGACTTGCCTGCGTAAGGTTTTTCGAAATTGAATTTTGTCAGTACGGTCCTGAATTTTTCATCCAGTACATGACCACGAAAAAGTATTGGATAGAAGACAAGAATAAATTCTTTCTTCTTTCTTTCTTTTTCAGCCCTTCTCTGTCCACTCCTGAACATAGGCCTCCCCTTCTAGCTTCCATCTCTCTCTGTCCTGTGCTATATTATACCATCCTCTTCCTACTTTTTCCTTTATGTCATCCAGCCACCTTCTCTGGGGGCGCCCCACTCCCCTTTTGTATAAGCGTGGTCTCCATTGAGTTATTCGCTTAGTCCATTTTACATCCTGTTGTCTTGCTACATGTCCAACCCATCTCCACTTCAATGCAGCTATTCTCGTGATTACGTCCTCTACGCCTGTTCTCCTTCTTATTTCTTCATTACGTATGTGATCCCGCAGGCTCACTCCAAGCATAGTTCTTTCAATTGCGCGTTGTGTGGTTCTAAGTTTGTTAGCAGATCTTATTGTGAGAGTCATGGTTTCCATGCCATACGTTAACACTGGGAGAACGCACATATTAAAAACTTTTCTTTTGAGGTTAATGGGGATTTGTTTGTTTTTCAAGACAAATCCTAGTTTTCCAACAGCAGCCCAAGTCATTCTTATTCTTCTTGACAATTCTGCAGTTTGATTGTCTTCACCTATCCTTATAGTGTGTTCAAGGTATAGATATTCATTCACTTTCTCTATAACATTGCCGTCGACTTCCAATATTGCGTCCTCCGTTGTCATTATTTTAGTTTTTGTCAGATTCATTTCCAATCCTACTTCTTCCGATGTTCTTTTGAGTTCTAGCATCATTTCGTGGAGTTGTTCTAGGTTATCGCTTATTAGAACTATATCATCTGCAAACCGGAGATGGTTCAGGAATTTTCCATCCACATATATATATATATATATATATATATATATATATATATATATATATATATATATATATATATATATATATATATATATATATATATATATATTATAAATTATGTACAGAAATTCATGAAGCACCTATACCTCATCACCCTGTATATCAGAGATCTCACGATTTATCGAATTTCATCGGAGAAATTCAGGGTTGATTTCAATAAAATTTATTTTATTGTTCGAACTTTCAAGTTAAATAATAGTTTAAAAATAATTTTTATTTTCAATTTCAGTTGAAACTTCAGACAATGCATGCTGCACTAATGAAATCATGAATCTTCAATTCGACGCCAATTTCTTTTTTAATGTTTGATGACAGAGATAGGCTCTGATATCAGCACGTGTTGCCATGAAAGATGAAACTACATCGCTGAACTATGAGAAGGGAACAAACCTAATTATTGATGAAACAAGTTTGTTTGAAAGAAATCAAAACTGCATTTACTCTTTCGAAGTACATATCGTTTTCGAAAAGAAGCATTCAAGGTTAATTGATTTGCACACCCTCATTTCAATTAGATGAATTAATATTCAAATGCTATCAAAAGGAAATGAAAATACACAGACGCCTGTCGCCATATAGCGTTGACATTATCGTTCCTTCAATCAGTTTCTGGTTGCTCTAAGAAAAAAACAAACCTTTTTTTCCATTTCACTATTCAATTTAATAAATTAAAAAAATAATATTCAACATTCCTTCTCTTTTCCATTCCCTGATTGAATTCGGACTGTTTCATTCCGAATGCAATATCCAACTTTTACTCCAACCTGATTGCTAAACTCGAAGGCAACCGAGCGTAAGCTGATACGCCGGTGATGGCGATGATGTGTGACTAAAAATCAATACCGGCTGCATGCATCTACACATCCACGCCATGGGCTGGTTAGATTCAAGCTGAGTACAAACACTTTCTACAGAAAGAAGATCAAGTATTTTGAAGTAACAATGTGGAAATACACATTGCCCGTCATTCAGAAGAAGTTTCTTGTAATTTACAGAATAAACCTTGCAACAGTGTGCGATATATTCCTCATCCCGAAATCGAAATTATACACCTTTCGACTAACAGAAGAATTAGAACAGAATACGTATTCGTACTCAAAGCGAAGGATATCTGTCAATCTATAGATTCTAAAATCAAACCTCAATTAAGCATCTAAGGTCGATTCAAAGAAAAAACTACAAGGGTGCTTTGAAAAGTTTATAGTCTTGTCAAATCAATTAAAGCAATGACGAAATATCTCTGATGATGCGAGAAAAAGAACAGATAATAATGATAATAATCCCCTCAGGGGCTCAGGAACATTGTTTCTGAGTACGGGCTTAGCGAACCCGAGGTACCCAAGCTGAACCTGGCAGTAGGTATAAAATGCAAACTATCCAATGATGTACAATCTAAGGAATAAACGGGTGAATCGACATTGTACCACCATAACCTCTTGTCGCGTTCAAGATTTAGGAAGAGGGTCTTGTTCGGAAAGTGAGTCACAGTCTCCTCGGTTAGCGACGGAAGCAGCGTGATATCGAGTAGGATACTGCAACACAAAACCAAGTGGAAATAACATCAATACCTCCCAACCGACTCTTGATGTTTCAACGGCGGCGCAAGCCATTATGCCTACGACCACGAGAGCCGGACTCCCTAGGAAACGCATGAAGTGGACCCCAGAGATGAATTCTTCATTATGCGTTCCTATTACAAGATTACAAACTTGGAATCGGAAATGACAGCATACAGATACGCGTTACATCTTGCGTTCGTAGAAAAATATCCTGAATTACAGCACATATCCGAGCAGAGAATTTCGGATCAAAGAAGAACAATCGTTAAAACAGGCTACTTTCTTCAGAAACGCTGCAAAGCATACGAGAAGAGGTCATAATGGAACTTAGAAGCGAAAATGATACTCATAACGGTATACCTGCTGGAGTCAATGAAAGTGTTACAGATAACATCGAAGCCACGGAAACAAATATTAACATGGAACGCCCTCCTGAGCGGAATCAGCAGGACGAATATAGGTATTTAGCAAGATCGGAACTCAACAGAGCAATAACTGAATTCAGCGGTAGTAACCCAACTAAAAGACCTAAACTGCCCAAACTCAAGACGAACAAGAACACCAATATTATCCTAGAAAGCGTGAATTCAGTGTTTGAAGAATATACCGACCAGAACACCTTGGAGAAGATTCACACTTTGATTTACTGTGGAGCAGTAGCGGTTCTTCGACTTCACAAACAACAAATCTCCACAACTCTGATTCAATCCGAGCCAATAAGCGTCAGAAAACCACCATAGCAAAAATGACTGGAGAAGGATATTGACAGCATTAGGGCTGAGATCAGTCGCCTCACAGAATTCCTGAGAAACAGAAAATCCTCAATGCGCTTGAAATCACATATACGCAAAATTTATAGGAAAATTGGTACGAACACAAAACACCCTGATCACAAACAACACATCGACGTGCATATGGACACTTTGAAACAGAAACTCCAAGCAAAAGCAAAGAGGCTTTCAAGATACGTCAAATGTACTGAAAGGAAACACCAGAACCAAAGGTTCCTCCAAAACGCCGCCAATTTTCATAAGGGAAATAACAAAACTGCGACCAACAATAACAGAGAAGTACCTGACGCACAGTGCTTGACCGACTATTGGTCATCACTATGGTCGAACCCCAAAGAACACAATAGAGATGCGGAATGGATCACGAATGAAAAAGAACGCCTTGACATATGGACTTCGAAGGAATAACGGAGGAAGAAATCACAACTATAGTTAGAGCGACCAACAATTGGAAGGCCACAGGTATAGATAATATCCACAACTACTGGTACAAGAAGTTTGATAAGCTCCATGGAGCCCTAGCGAAACAGCTCACGTATGTTCTTCAACATCCCAAGAAAACACCCACTTTCCTAACGCAAGACTTAACATATATACTACCTAAGAGCGATAGAACACAGGATCCGTCTCAATATAGGCCAATCACTTGCCTGCCAACACTCTACAAAATACTCACCTCATGCATATCCAATCGAATATATTATATATAATATATTAGCAGAGTAGCAGAAAGGATGGAGAAAGAAACAACACGGGTGCAAGGAACAACTCATCATCGATTCTGTGATAATGAAACAGGCACACGTAGGCCATCGGAATGTTCATTCGCTTTTCTCGATTATCTGAAGGCATTCGATAGTACCGCCCATTCTTGGCTTGTTGAAGTATTGCAGATATACAAAATTCACCCAGCCCTGGTAGAGTTCTTGAAGACAACAATGACACACTGGCGCACGTCTCTGCAGGTCAACATGAACAATAAATCAATTAAAACCGACGAGATACCCATACGTCGTGGAATTTTTCAAGGAGACTCTTTGAGTCCACTATGGTTCTGTTGGCAATGAACCCATTGTCCTCAATGCTCAATAGAACAGGATAGGGATTTAGGATAAAAGCAGAAAGGAATTATCATACAATCTCCCACCTGCTGTATATGGATGACATCAAATTATATGCTTCGAACAAGAAGCAATTGGATGAGATGCTGAAAACTGTCAGTGAGTTCTCGGCAGATGTTCATATGAAATTCGTGATTGAAAAATGTAAGACCCTGAACATTCAAAGAGGGAAAGTCATAGATGGTGAAACACATCTTCCAAACGGTGATATTATACAGTGCATGAGAGATGGCGAAACATACAAATATCTGGGATACCAACAAGCCAGATTGCTGGACCAAAAACAATCAAAGGAGAAGCTTCGTTCAGAAAACAGTCAGCGTCTGAAGTCTGTGCTGAAATCGATGTTGAACTCGGAGAATCTAGTCAAGGCAATTAACACCTACGCCATTCCAGTGTTGCTTTACTCATTTGGAATAATCAGATGGACTAAGACAGAACTGGATGATATTCAAAGGCAGACTCGAACGATGCTGACAAAATACAACAATCATCATCCAAAATCGTCTGTGATACGAACAGCTTTAAAGCGGAAAGAAGGAGGACGCGGATTAATATATGTTGTCAATTAACACACCGAACAGATAAAAGATCTCAGAGAAGAATTCTTCTCTGCAAAAGCTTTCACTTCTGACCATATAGTGGTATCGTTGGCTGATAGAGGATATACACCAATAAATCTTGCTACCAGAGATAACCAGCTGAATCTACCGTTCCTATCAGATACTGAAAAACAAGAGCAATGGTCAAGAAAGGAATTGCATGGACGACATCACCATGAGATTAATCAACCACACATCGACAAAGAAGCCTCCAACAAATGGTTGATGAAAGGAGAATTATTCGCAGAAACAGAGAGAATCCTTATGGCCATACAAGAGCAAGTGATCGCTACAAACAATTTATAATGAAGGATGGAACATTATAAACAGATAAGTGCAGAAAATGCCATATAAGATCGGAGACTATACAGCATATTACGTTCGGATGCGAACAACTGGCCAATACGGAGTATCTTCACAGGCATAATCAAGTGTGCAACATTATCCACCAGAAACTTGCACACAAGTACGGACTTCTGAACACCTTCCAGCCATATTACAAGTATCAGCCGGTGCTCGTATTGGAAAATGACTCTATCAGATTATACTACGATAGGCCTGTTATCACTGACAGAATGGTGACGAATAATAGGCCGGACATAGTGGTGTATGATCAGAGAGCCAGAACAGCAATGCTGGTGGATGTCGCGATACCGAATAATAACAACGTGCTGAGCAAGTTCCAGCAGAAACAGTCCAAATACACAGACCTTGCTATTGAGATCAAGCAGATGTGGCACCTCGACAAAATAGATATTGTTCCTGTCATCGTATCCTCGACTGGTTTAATACCCAAAACTTTGCATGATAGCCTTAAGAAATTAGAATTGCATAAGAATACCTATATAGAAATACTGTAATTCTTAATACATGTAGGATGGTTAGGAAATTTATGTCAAGTATATTGTAATCGAGCCTATTCCCTTTGATTGCTAAATCTGGGAAAGGTAAATTATATCCAGCTAACAGCTGAGATAGTGCATAAGTCCACGATAATAAATAATAGATATATAGATAGATAGAAAAAGATAATGTAGAAAAATACTTTACTAATCGAGACCTGGAATGTATAGAACAAATCAATCATGAATAAAGACGATCCTATTTATTACGTTTTACTAATTTCAGAAAAACTATAACTTATAGAAAGATCCCCCTAAAATTAGTTCTATACATCTTCGATCTATGTTTTCGAACCCTGAACTTCGTAATTTCGGATGCTAAATCGAATTGCATTTTCGAAATGCGACCAACATCTCGTTGTATTAATTTTGAACTACATTGTAAGCAAATTTAAATGAAAGAAAATTAATGATCTTTTTCAACAATTGCTAATTTGCCCGAACCACCATATTCGCTTGATATGATTTACAGTTATCTCTAGTTGTTCGTTAACTCTCTATTTAAAGTATTTTTTGTTGATCATTTCACTCTTACTCTGAACTATTCAAATCACACTGCGCCAAGAAATTAACGCACAATTTCAATTTTTTTTTTTGATTGCCAACGAATTATTAGTACTTTTTTCTTTCGGATATGTCTAAACAACAAAATTCGATGTTCCTCCTGGCCCACATATTTCTCAAATCAAAAATACAATGAAATAAATAAATTGAGAATTTGAGAGAAACCAACACATTTTGATAGGAGCAGTTGTTGATCAATCTTTGCTTTTAGAAATTTTATTATTCGGTAATAATGCAACGCGAATTACGAAATTTGACCCTGGCAGAATGTATTGAAGCAGTGGCCAAGGTTGGACTTATGTAAGAACATACTAAAGGCTTGGGGTGCCCCATTCAACTGTTTCCAAAATGATCTGCTGGTACATGGTTGTCATGAAATGAGACCTAGACAAGGACGACCCCGAGCAACAACGGCGATCCATGATCTTAATTTAAGAATTTCCTCATTGAGACAACGGTTCACTACTTCGTTTCGGGCTCATACTGAAAATACCAGTTTTTCTTCAGATGATCCAGTTTTGGGACGGCCTGTTCTTTCGTCATCATTCAGGGTCTTTCTACCCGATTCGAATCGCTTGAAGCACTTGTACACTTGCGTACGGGATAGACAATCATTACTATATGCAGTTTGTAGCATTTGGTGCATTTCGGAAGCAGATTTACCAAGTTTAACACAGAATTGCAGTTCTTTGTTTAAAACTCATTTTCCGAGCGATGTCCTAAACGCACTAAAAAAAATGACGCAATAACTCAAGTTGTTAACATACCAAATTTCATAACAGCAGTCAATGAAGTATCAAGTTATCGACGGATACAATATTTCAACAAATGGCACTAGTAGTACTGTTTTTTTTACAGTTCGGATACTTTTGGAAAGAATGGTGTAGGTGGTGCGGTTTGAATTCAGTCTAACATTTTAAACAGGGTGAATTAAACTTAAACGTTCTGTTACAAATAGAAGGAGACGAATATAACTTCGTATAAAACAACCAACCGTTTTTAGCGACGTAATTATATACATATGTTTGGTCAATATCAGCCGATATCGAAAATACATCCGTTTTATACGACTCCGCTTACAACGACCGACCGTTTTTAACGACAAAATTACACAAAAAAATGTTCGGTGACAACGACGTCAAACGTTGACGTGTTAACAAATAAACAAATCGTAGGTGAGGAACTATCGGACGCGACTATTTATTTCACATCAGTGCATAATTTGCGACTGATGAGTGACCTTAGTGCGTATAAAAATGGCTTCTATAAAACAAAAAAGTTTCTCCATTGGAGAAAAAAGTATTATAATACAACGTTTAGAAGCCGGCGAGTCGAAGTTAACGATTGCGAAAGAGTTCGGTGTAAGTCATTCGACAATATCCACAAAATGGACCTATGCAAATTTTTTTGCTAAAGAGCTAAACATTCTCAATTTTGATTGTTCGGCCAGTTGGATTGACCGTTTCAAGAATAGACACAATATTGTCGTCGGAAAAATTGCTGGAGAATCTTTGTCGGTTAAACAGGGCGATGTGACCGAGTGGCAAAGCAACAGTTGGCCTAATTTGCGCGCAAAATTTTGTGATGACGAAATATTTTATGCGGACGAAACTCGATTATTCTATAAACTAACGCCAGATAAGACATTGAAATTTAGAGGCAAGAAATGCTCGGGAGGAAAACTTTAAAGAAAGAATAACGGTGATGATTGCTGCTAACATTAGTGGAACGATATAAAAGAAGTTGTTAATTATCGGACAGTCCAAGAACCCAAGATGTTTTAAAAATGTGCGATCTCTGCCGGTAGATCCGGTAGATTATGAGAGCAATCGCAAGGCCTGGATGACATCTGATATTTTTATTAAATGGGTACGCAATTGGGACCGTGGACTGACTAAAGCGAAGAAAAAGATCCTGCTTCTGGTTGACAATTGTCCATCTCATCCCCCAATCTGCGACTTGAAAAGCATAACTCTCATTATCCTGCCGCCTAATACAACATCTGTATTACAACCTATGGACCAGGGAATAATTCGAGCGTTAAAATCAAATTTTCGTAAAAACCAACCTGATTCTAAAACTTGTCGCCAGTCTTGATACAAATGAAGATACCAGCAGTGCCAAACATCCGAAGATCACAATACTGGATGTAATGATTTACGACTCCTGGAACGAGCTTAATTCAACGACGATTTTCAACTGTTATAAACATGCTGGATATATCCGAGACGGTCCTGGTATTGCAGACAGTATCAGTGTTGCTGCCGACAACAACGATGATGATGATGTGCCGCTCTCTGTCTGGGCAAGAGCTCTGAAGGAGGGACTGCCATAGAAAATGGAAAACTAGAACAATATTCTTCTGTTGATGATGATATCGCAACGTATGAGGAGCAAACTGACGAAAATATTCTACAAAATGTTATCGTCAACGGCCAAGATTGCGACGATAATGATGTCGACGACGGCCCAGAAGAAAATTGTCCTACTCCGAGTGTATCTGAAGCTCTTAAAGCTGCAGTAGTATTGAATCTATTTGTGCATTCTAATTTTGATGCTGACACTATAAAAAGTATTATGTCTCGTTTGCATAATGCAGTCCATACTTCTCACTATAGAAATAAAACCAACAATAAAAAATTACATACTTTTTGAACTAGATATTCATTGTTAGTTATATAAACAGATACATTAAGTACGCGCACATTGTTCAATAAATGCTTTGATTTAAATGTAAACTCGTTTTAATGTTTGGAAATGTTGAATGCTTGATATTAATATATATGTACGTTATATATGTAATATGAATAAAAAATTGAAAAAACTGTTCTTTTTGTACGACTTCCGGTTAGTACGACGTTATATCACCGTTCCTTCGGCCGTCGTTATAACCGGATTCTACTGTATAAATGAACGATTAAAGATTTCAAAGAAAAATAGGATTCTCTTCTTGATCAAACCTCGTATAGCGTGCATTTCATCATTTCACTTCAATCGGTGTTTTAACGCGAAACCAGTTCACGCTATCAAACAGTCAGGATCTCTTTCTCTAGAACTGATGATATCAAATAGATCACTCTTGAGTGAATTCAGACTGTCAATACATATTCTCGTTCTTACTATCTTTAGCTTTCCCCGTGTATAACGTTCACTTCTGAAAGCTCTAATATTTACAATCGATGTTCCACATAACCCGACAACCGCAGCAATGCAAATCGAGATTGTCCCCAGTTTCATTAACGGCATCGTGTTGAAGTGCATCTAGAGAATGCATTCTTCTTCCACCTGCCCCCGCCTTACGCCACCTCCGACACGCCCGATCACGCAATATCTAACTCGAAGAATGAGATTGAACGAACCCGACCAAGTTATTTCATTAGGAATGCCAATTGCCAAGTATTGGTGTCTCAAGTTGCTTCACAGGCCACAATAATTTCGATGCGTTGAAGGAAGATACAGATGAGAAGTTATAGCTATCCTGAACGATTCAGCATTAAGGGAAATGCTATACCGGGCATTGATTATTGAAAAAATCTGCTTAAAAATATAATCAAAATTTTTGTTGTTGCTAAGTTGGTACAACTGTTTTCTATACTGAACGAGATACGTCATTAATTTATTCACAGTGCTCGATTTTGTCAGTTCTCACAAATGTGTTTTGCAATTTTTATAATACATACAAATATCGAACAAAGAATTCGTCCAAATTTTGTAGGGTAGGGCGGGGCTAGTTGAGCATAGGGGCAAGTTGGGCAATCGAAATATCTTGCAAACTATTGACCATACGCATAGGCATCGTATAGCGGAAAGGAGTCGCGGGAGGGGTAATCACCACGCGATCGCTAGTGCCGGCTGGACGAACGATTGAAGAGCCCGTGCGTTTTGTTTATTCTGTGCTCAAAAAGCAAAATCATCGTTTATCGCAAGATTTCGTCTATATTAAACAATTGCTGTTGTTTTCAATCAGGTAAGTGTTAATCTTCCAGATAATTATTGTACTTTTGATATGTAGAGAGGTTCTGGGTATAATTCTTACGTTTTTTTTTATAATCTCACTTTTGTTTTAAAATTCCGGGTTGGGGTTAGTTGAGCTATAGTTGCCCAACTTACTCCACGACTCAAACAACTGAAGTAATGAATGTTTTATATTTTGTTAAGATGCGGACTTACAAGAGGAAGACTACAAGATGTTCTTACAATCCTGAAGATTTAAAAAATGCTGCGAAGGCTGTCAATGATGAAGGAAAAATTGTTAATGCCGCCGCTAAAGAATCTGGTATCAAACGGATGACTTTGATGAGATTTTTGAAGAAATTAAATGAAGGTGGTGATTCATCATCCATGGGCTATGCAAGTATTTGCTCCTCCACAGGAAGCCTCTCTGAAAAAATACTTGCTATAAATGTCATCAATCTTCTATGGATTTTCTCCGAAAGACGTCCGTCGCCTTACCTACGAATGTGCGATTAAATTTGGTATTAGAATTCCACCTAACTGCGAATTAGTTGGCCGGAATAGGATGGCTTACGATGTTTTTAAACGAAATCTGGAGCTATCCATACGTAAACAAGAACCCACCAGCCTTGGTAGGGCAACATCATTTAATGAGCAGAATGTAAGTTTTTTTTTGAGAAATAGATATGGATTTACTGCGGCAGACATTTGGAATATAGATGAGACCGGAGTTTCCACTGTGCTGAAGCATAATAAAATTGTAGCTGCGAAAGGTAAGCGCAATGACTTCTGGGGAACGAGGGACTAACGTTACAGTAATAACTGCTGTATCTGCTCTTGGAAATGCTGAACCTCCTATGTTTGCATTTCCAAGAAAACAATTTAAGACATTCTTTCTTAACGGTGGTTCCTCTGAATGTATAGAAGCAGGCAATGCCAGTGGATGGGTTACAGACGAAGAATAATCGGCTCCACTTAGAAGACCGAACCTGGCCATCGGGTCTCTCTCGGTCAAACAGAGAGGGAATTGTTTTGTTGAGTTTGAATATTGAAGGGATTTTGCGATTATACTTCAAAATTGGCAAGCAAGAACAAGGAAGTGATTATGTTTCAGGACACTCACACTGCGATGAAAGAACATCTCCGCGAAAGAGGAAATATCGCAGATAATGTACTTTTGGATTATCTCCTTATTCCTTTTTATGGCCTTGTTTGCTATGTAAAACCAGTTCTTAAATTCAAATGTGTTTAGACATAAAAGTCAGGTAAGGTTAGTTATGATTGTTGAAATATTTTTCTGCTGCTTTTCTTTTTCCATTGTTACAGATTCCTGTCCCAAACCCCCTTCCTTTCACCCTTGTCTTCGTCTGGAAATCATGGAGTGCAAGATGAGAATTGAAGCTGCTAAGCAGAAAAATCTTTGGTACTCTTTATGTACACACAACATAAACAGACAAGCTATTGCTAGTGCAATAGAGACAAGGGAACGAGTTTTTTCCTAAGGTTTTTTTACTCGTTTCTTGAATCATACGCAAGATAGTATGGTTCCCCTGTTACATTTTCCTGAGCTCACTTGTGTTCTTTTTTCTGACACACACCAAAATTATAGATATAAGCATTTCTTGTAAATACAATCATTCGAATTTTTGTAAATCCTCTCTTTTTCGAAAGAATATATATAAACCAAAATGGTAATTGAAAATCGTCATTTAAGTTTGAGATAGATAGGCGATGTACTTTCTGTGTCTCACGAATCAAGTCATACCATTTTAAACGATTGTTTAGGCGTGAAACGTGTTACCGGTCGACAAGTTCCAGAAGACTTGAATTTTCTTCAGATATGGAATCGCGTAAAGGTCGCTGAAGCCTTGCTAGAGAGTAAATTTTGACCCCACATTCATAGAAAGCATTGTAACTGATGATGGGGCATGGGTTTATAAGTTTGACCTGTCAGACGGTAAATAAAGAACATTACCTGAGCGAAATGCGGCGTTTAAGGAAGCAAATTCGTCAAATGGCCAGATTTGTGGAGAGGAATTTAATTGATTTTGCACCATGATGATGCACCGTCTCAAAAGGCTATCATTTTAAATGGATTTCTCATCAAACACTCAACAAACACCATCGAACAACCACCGTATGCACTTGATATGACTCCAGCTGCGTTTTCCCTTTTTCCAGAACTCGAATTACGACTTCGATAGAAGACATAAAAGAAAAAAATTCTGAAAAATGTTTTGATGATTGGATTATTCGTGGGCGTGAATGTATTATTTCGGAAGGGGCCTTTTTTGAAGGAGATACAATAAATTTGGATGTAAAAAAATTATTTTATGTTTTATTGACAAATTTCCGGAACTTTTTGTAATATAGATGACTGAGCTTTTGATTGATAGGTTTTCCGACAAAAAAGCTAACTAGGACACGATAATGTTCAGATGTTCATTATGGGTATCTTATGAGGATATGTGAAGTCAATTTTCAAAACGCTTCGACTCGACTATTTCTTTCGAGATTTAAGAACAAAAGAAAGTGATGAACTATGTGCCGATATTGAATAAATGGCGGATGCGCAGAGCCGATTTTATCGACTTCATGGTTAACTTAGAAATCAAACAGGGAAGACAGATTTCGACATCATGGTACTGCAGCTATGTAAAATATTTGGAAAGGAGAAGAGAGACGTTGCAACCGTTGTTCCGGTTATTGGGAAATTTCGGATATTTTCGAAATCAGTCAAGTCACAATATCTTGTTTTCGAAATTATGTAAAAAATGGTTTTAAGATTCTACAGGCACTTTCGCACGTAGAATCAAACTAAGATTTTTTCTGTCCAACAATTTTTCAGTGATAAAGCAAACTTGCGTTTTAATAGATATGAACCATTGGCAACTTTGATTTCGATGAATAGATTTTTCATTCTAAAATATATTACATATGCAATCAATTTTTTCAACCAGGACGTGTTTAAATGAAAAATCTAAAATTGTATAATTTTTCTAATTTCATCAAGTAACTCTTATGGCAATTCACAGAATTTACATCGAATGATTGAAATAGCTTATGTATATCCTGTGCACTAATTATAATAGTTTGTTTATTTATTTATTTAATTAATATATGCCCGACAGGATTTCTCCCAATTAGGGACAGAAAATGATACATTCGAAATTATAGTTTAAATGAACATAAACTAAATACAATTTGAAATACATACCAAAATACTTAAAGAAGAGTAACATTGGTTTCATTTCATTCTTACAAGAGCTAAAGAAATGATTTTGTAGTTCTACCCTTCGTAAGGGACAGAACTCAAAAGTTCTCTCCGAGAAATTGTTTTTACTGTGCGAAAAGTCCGCAAGGGAAGCGATGGTATTGTACTAATGACAGCTGCGATTTGTTGGTGAATTGATATCAACAGATATCTAATCTATTGATGCGATTGTGACGTAAAATATCATTTGGTTCATTCTCATAAGCCTCGGGACTAAAAACCTCAGCTATCCAAGCAGGTATGGACACTTTGTAATGTTATTGACCAGGTTGAGCAAGAACATGCAACTTAAGAATTTTATTCGACTAGCAAGTTCTATCACAGAAAAGCGTGTGGTGAGAATACAATTTGGTATGCCACGGTAAGGATAGACTCCATCCAACTTGAACGAAATGAATTTAAAGAAAGTCCTCTGGACACCCACCAAAAAAGAAACATATTTAACATGATGGGGATCCCACACCATAGAGGCATACTCTAATCTTGAGCGAACGAAAGCGAAGTAAAGTCCCTTGAGCGTCTCAACATTTGAAATCTTCTGGAATTTCATAAAATGAAGCCTAACATTAGTTTGGCCGCCAGACCAACCTCGACAACATGATCTCCAAAAGTCCACTCAGAGTTGAGAAGTACCCCGAGATCCCTACAGCTCGCTGCAGCTCCACTGAATATGGGCACAGAATCGGAAAGTGACTGCGTGTGATGGTCATAATCTTACATTTGGGCACGTTCAAGGGCAGCCTATTTTCTGTACACCATTCATAAACTCGAGTTAATTCATGCTGAAGATTTAGACAGTTTTCGGCTGCACCCATTTCAGAAAACAATTTGAAGTCGTCTGCGAAGGCGGCTCCCTAAACTTGAATGATTTCTAGTAAATCATTTATAAAGATTGTAAATAAAAAAAGGACCCAAAACGGATCCTTGGGGAACCCCAGAACGGGCTTCAAATTCATTAGATTTGAATCCATTATATAACACATACTACTTTTCTGCCAGTTAAAAATGAGTGAAAAAACCTCAATATTAACGGAGAAAAGCCAATGCGATTCATTTTCCTAAGCTGAATCAGATGGTTCAGGCGGTCGAATGTCTTGGAAAAGTCGGTGAGTAGCACATCTACTTGACCGTCACGATTCAAAAGCTCAGTGACATACTCTGAGAAATAAACGAGATTTGTGACAGTTGACCGCCCCTCCCTAAACGCATGTTGTCGATCTGTGATGACAAGCTGAAAAGATAGTGACTCATGGATGGGGGTTTCAAATATTTTAGAAAACGAATTAAGAAGGGCAACTGGACCATAGTTCGATACGTTTGACTTATCTCCGCTCTTGAAAATAGGACAGATTTTCGTAGTCTTCCATTGAGATGGAAACTGCCCTTTTTGAAAATCAATTCTTGCAATGACAATTCAAGTAAATCATTAGTTTTTTCATTAAGTTACAAGTATTGCGTGAATATTTAATTTCGTTCATATTAACAAATCGACCATGCCGTACGAAAATTTTGAAATGTTTGAAATGACTGAATGTTATATTCAGAATAATTAAGATGATGATTCTGCAGAAGTTGTTTTTTCGGATTGTTTTCCTGGCAGGCGACAACTTATTGAAATGGAAATAGGGTATCTAAGAGTCGAGAGTATTCTCAAGAATATAAATATAAACCAGCCAGGAGATTTCCAACGTCGGCTCGATTTTCGGAATTGGTTCTGCAAAAATCGTTTCCCGAAGAATAATTCAAACTGATGAACTTCACACCAGTAGTGATGGAATATTCAATGGTCGAAATGAACTCTAGTCGTCGAATATGAACCCACACCGCCATATTGATATTCAACGTCGAAGTAGTTATGGGTTCAAAATTTTCGCACGGCATGGCCGCTTTGTTAATACAAACGACATTATATTGACAGAATAGTTATAACTTGATGAAGAAATATAAAATGATTTATCTACATTATTATAGAATTACTAGATAAAATTGGGGAACAGTTATACAATTTTCGGTTCTTCATGGAACCAACAAGTCCTGGATGGCTCATATTTGAAGAAACGCAAATTTGCGTTATAACTCAATGAAACCGTTGAACAAAAAAAAATCCGTATGTGGTCCAATTATACCGCCTGTAGAATGTCAAAACCAATTCAACGTAACTTCAAAAACAACTGGGATATTGGTTTTTACTGATTCCAAATATTTTCAAAATTTCCAACATCATAATTGTTTGCGTTAACAAAATGACTTTAACATTGCTACTATTTTTTATATTGCTACTAGAATAACTATTATTATTAGATGAGAGGCTACACTGGAAACGTGCGTCATTTTGTCAATTATATGATGTTTCTTCTCATTCAGTTATTTTTAATCAGAAAGAACGGTTTGTTGTCCTGCCGTTTTTCGAAATTGATTTCGATAGTCGTTATTGCTGAAATCATCATACAGCGAATAGCTATTAGCCAAATACCAGATTATTCAAGTTTTGTCTTTCGATAAGAGAGGGCGTTGCTACTAGTCCCAATTTGTTTTTGTCTTGTTGGTACACTCATCATATGAACGTATGTGAAGGTTCATTTCACTCTGTCAATTCATTTTTTGTTTAGAAGCCATTCAGTGTCGCCGTGTCACAGTACTTTTGTACAATGGAAAAATTGAATATCGTGGAGTGATAAAATTCTTATATTTCGAAGGTGTAGCACCAAAGGAAATTCACGAACGAATGTTAAGAGTGTATAATGACCTACAATTAGAACAGTAGAAAGATGGGTTGCTGAATTTAAACGTGGTAGTACAAGCCTTAAAGAAGATCTACGTGAAGGACGTCCAAAAAGCGCATCAACACCAGAAATCATAGCCAAAATACAGGATATGGTTTTGGAAAATCGCCGATTGACTGAGAGAGATTTAGTGGAGGCTCTACACAACTCATTAGGCAGTGTGAGCCATATTTTCAGTGAAATTTTGGGTTTCAGAAAGCTGTGTGCAAAATGGATGCCGCACTCGCTAACAATAGAACAAAAAACATTCGAATACGACTTTCTCAGCAACATTTGGAGCGTTTTAAAAAGGATAAAGTGTATTTTGTGCGTCGATTCATCACTATGGATGAGACTTGGGTCTATCACCATGATTCTAAATCAAAACAAGAGGCTAGAGTGTGAACCAGGTTGGTCAGCTTCGAAACGAGTTCGTGTCCGGAAATCGGCCAAGAAGGTTATGGCATCAGTATTTTGGGATGCGAAAGGAATTTTGTTTGTGGATTATATGAAAACTGGTAAAACAAAGAATTCTGAATATTATTGCAACATTTTGGACCAGTTGAAGGAAAACATTCGTGAAAAAAGACCCGGTTTGAAGAAGAAAAAAAAATCCTTTTTCATCAGGACAATGCACCGTGTCACAATGGCTGTTGAAGCGTATTTTGCAGACCTTCCGGATTCTCACTTCAGGGATGGTTCAGGGAGATTATACTGAATAATAAAGCGTATTTTGAACTACAACATTGTGTTTTTCTTATCGAACGACAAAACTTATTGAACAATCTGGTATATATATATATATATATATATATATATATATATATTCAGAGCAGTATTCTATTCGATCGTTCACCACTTCACACAAAGGAAACTATTAATGAGTAACATTCAGTGTTACTTGACTAAGGTCCGTACACTGGATTTTTCCGGAGAGAAAGCCTCTGACACTACTCGTTGGTACATTGATATCATTGTCTGATGATGCTATAGTATGTATATATTCTGGTAGATTGATATATTCTCATAACATTTAACGTTATCCTAATATATAATTACTCCAGGATATGTTTTGATTATAATCATTGCCTGGCAATGGTATTAATTACCGGGTGGTGGATTTATATTTTTTCATGAAATCAGTTTGATTGCATGAACAGATATATGGGCAACTCGTCGGGGTAAAACCCCCTATATACGAAAATAACCTGAAAGTTCATCCCTTAAACATATTTCAGACTGATTAGTGAAAATATCACAAATAAATTCCAAGTTGAAAGCAAAAATTACATTCAGACCTCAAAATGAATTGTCACACTCTAATTTAACGCTAAAAATTTTATGAAAAATTATAAAACATCAGGAATTCATACGATATCTTGTCCAGACCACAACAATTTCTACATAGGTCAGACTGGTCGTTCCTTCAAAATTATGTATAGAGAACATCAAAGTTCATTCAATGAAAATAAACAAAATTCAACATTAGCTAACCATTGCATCCAAAATGGACACTCTTTGCCTAGTACATAATTTGAAAGTTCTACACATCTCCCCAGAAAGAAGTAAATTCAATTGCCTAGAATCATTCGAAGTTTTTAAATCACTTTTTAATGACAACTTTTTAATGGATGACCAAACTAAATTCCGATGTATTCAAAATATAACTCCTTTTAGGTAGTTTGTGAACTATATACAAAATATTTGGTATTTCCACATCCAAATGAAGATCTTTTTATATACAGGGATATCCACCGGGACCGTCTTTTAAAAACTTTTTAAGTTCCAATTACAATATCAAGCTGAAATTTTATACGCTGCCATAACTAGCGATTTCCAATTGGAGTGAAATATTTTCGCAGTGATACCATTTCCGGTTATACCGGAATTGGATCATCACTTTGTTATTTCAAATGGCAATCTACCTTTTTTATTATACACCTAGAACCGACATTTGAGCAAGGCATAAAATACACAAGGTGTTGGCACTCATCTGTCAAAAGTTTTGACAGATTTAATTATTTTTGTTATAAACTCGATTTTTGAGGAACATTTAAAAAAATTATAGCTCGTAGATCTTTCGCACTACAGACACAATTTTTGCTTGGGTGGATAGACGAAGGATCAAGGAATTTTTTAAGCAATCTACACATGTCAAATGTTTATTGCGTTGTTGTTCAAACAGCAATAACTCAATTTTTTCAAATTGCACATGCCAATTTTTATATCGCCATCAGATGAAGCGTCAAATTTCAGATGGAATTGTATAAGCATATACTATACCCATCTCTTATAGTTCCGAAATAATTTGGGAATATATTGAATTTTGATGATTTTGCAAGAACTAACAGAGAACGCTTTGAAATATTTGAATCATTCACAAAAATTTAGCCGCTTGGGAAGGTCAGTTGGTTTCAATTTTTGTAGTCTGATAAAAGAATACGGTTGCATGTTATGTTTCTTAAGGATCCTTTGAATGGAAGAATAACTCAATCCAATATCCATTGATGCTGACTCAATGGACGCATGTGGATTCGCACGAAAATACGCTAGCGTATTAATTTGATTGTCGTCGTCCTCGAGAATTGGTTTTCTTCTAGTTTCTATGTATTTTATTCCTCCAAATTGCAGAGAATTGCTTCTAATCTAATAATAATTTTGTTTTACTAATAGGCGTCAAATTTGGAAATTGGTTATTGAATTGCCTGCAAGTTCTATCCACCACTTTTTCACATTCGCCATGAATTAAAAAGAGATTAAACATATCCTCGTTTGAATAATCAGTCATTTTATTATCAATCTGGTGATTTTCAAAAATTTTCACTTCAAATTACCAACAATTCTTGTTGAAATATCAAATTTGAATGAACGTAGTGACAAGTACATTAATTTTAGGCACCTGTCAGGTGAGCGTAGCCAGTTCAGCTACTTGATTCAAATATTTCAAAGCATTCTCTGTTAGTTCTTGCAAAATCATCAAAATTCAATGTATTCCCAAATTATTTCGGAACTATAAGAGATGGGTATAGTACATGCTGATACAATTCCATCTTAAATTTGACGCTTTATCTGATGGCGATATAAAAATTGGCACGTGCAATTTGAAAAAATTGAGTTATTGCTGTTTGAAAAAGGCCAAATTGAAAAAAATCATACAAAACAACGCAATAATCATCTGACATGTGTAGACTGCTTAAAAAATTCTTTGATCCTTCTTCTATCCACCCAAGCAAAAATTGTGTCTGTAGTGCAAAAGATCTACGAGCTACAATTTTTTTAAATGTTCTTCAAAAAAGTTTATAACAAAAATAATTAAATCTGTCAAAAGTTTTGACAGATTTGTTGGTAGTGAAAACATTTCAATTGAGTTTCAATTCATACATATATTCATATTTACTTGAGAGTTGAGTTGACTTGAGTAGAAATTCCTTCCATAGCATCTCTTGTATGAAGATGACAAGTTGCTATTCGCAGGGAGCACGACGAAAGCGACATCTGATGGTAGCGTAAAATCATGCTCGGCAATGGTATGACATGTGAAAGATCCGTATAAATAACAGTGAATTGTTTCAAAAATGAATTTAAAAATAAATATGTGTTATAAAATCTGTGATCGTGTTTTTCAAATTCAAAAACTCATTACGATGGAAAAAGTGTGTATAAAAATTACGGAAAAAATTCTTTGAAAACAAGCTTTTATTTGAATGCGCTAAAAGAAAAAATAAACTTTTGCACTAAAACTTTTACCGTTAATTCATAACGTCATTTCAAATTTAACACATTTGACATAATTTATATGTTATAATATAAAAGCTTGTGGCGAGATATAAGTACTCGTATTTACTTTATCAGTTTGAAATATTAACAGGTAGGCATAACATATGAATTTTGTCAAATGTGTTAAATTTGAAATGACGTTATAAGTTAACAGTAAAAGATTTAGTGTGAAAGTTAATTTTGTTCTATTTAGCGCATTTAAACAAAAGGTTGTTTTTAAAGAATTTTTTTTAAACTCAATTTCATTTTTTAGTTATTCTTGGCAATCTTTCATTTGGTACCCTTATTGTAGGAACGAATAAAAGAAAATTATTTTTGCATTAAGAATAATTGGTTCACCGCCTTGTTGGATTTAGAATGACGTCACATAGTTAATCATGCATTGTCATCCAAACTCAACGTGTATACAAAATTTCAGCTCAGTTGGTTGAGATCAAGTGCCATAAAATTGAGTTGTAAGATTTCACCCGAACATACAAACATACATACATTGCAAGTTAAATAAATAAAAGCTTGTAAATATGTTTATAAATAACTAAAAGCAGTTTTAGAATCCCATGGGGTTAACCTGTGAAATGTAAACAAATTTAACACATGACAACTGCAATAATGAAAATTACAAAAGTGTTGATTGTTAATGATTTTCAGAAATAAAATGAAAAATTAATGGCAATGTAATTGCGAATCGTAATTTGAACATACATTACCCAAGTTGCATTGTTACTGAATAATGTTACACACTACTTTGTTTTTTCTTTTAACATCATTTATCCATTTATTTTTTATCCATTTATTTCTTCCATCCATTTATTTCCACTTGGCCACTGGAAATGTGTAAAATTTACATTTACTGTTTCTAGCTGTATTTTTGCAATCAACAACACGACAACTATTATGGATCATTTTTATTTAATGTTAACGTGTTTATTTATGATATAAGCATGATTTAACGATAATTTGACCACATCGAGCGCTGTGATCGATTCAGCTGTCCCCACTATATACTTCGCTCCCTGCCAATATGTTGAATGTTAGAAGACAATGGACGTATCGTGGGGTACCAGCTTAATCCAATCAATGCCTAGAGCAGTCTACATATGTGGCCGCCGCTTTGCTGACAACGGTAGCCAGCGTTTCTGAATGTGTAGAAAATGTTGATCGCTAGGTGCCTGTTGCTGCCTACAATGTTATTGGCCTGAAAACATGTCTCGTACTGGTGCAAAAGACAGTTAATCCGTGACGGAGCTGCTTTGAATTTACAACACACTTCCGTCAAAAGAATAGGGTACCACATAGGACCTTGATTGGATAATACGGCGAAACTACCAGATTTGTAGAAAATCGTCGCATGAGCAAAAGAGAGGTTGGAGTTGGGTGACAGAAAATTGACTGCGATTAGGAATAATTTCTTACTATCCAAAATTTCGTTTCATCAATAAAGAATAAATGACAGACACAAATGGAATTTTTTACTATGTTTCAACTACCAACAAAAAAGAAAATTAATAGATCACTGTTACCGCAGTTTCGAACTCGTTCAACGAAAACTAAACAGAGACTATATCTACCAAGATATTCATTTCTGATCAAAACAGGTCAATTTTTTTCAACAGGTCAATTTTTGCATCAAACAGAACGAATCTATTGGGATTGAAAACTTTGAAAGAATTTTACAGAGTTTGAAAACTGAAAAAAAGAGAGGATTATGTATCGCCCTGAGTTATTCATATTAGTGCAAAAAAAAGGAACAGATTCATTCCAGTTTTTCGCACTAATACTCCAATAGTCTTGGGGCGATAGTCTTCTCTATTTTTCAGTGGCTCACTCTGTATCTTTTACAGTTTTCAATCAAAAATGAAAATTCTTTCACGGGAATGCAGACAAAGATAATACCTTTCTTTCGAGTTATCACTCGACCCATCTACCCTCTTCCAAATTTTCAAGGGTTTTCACCCCTGCTCCAGGGGTTCACATTCGAGATGAGGATGGTACTTGATGATGACTGCCATTGATCAGCATGGATCTGTTCCATTTTACCTCACTGAAACTTGAATAGTCTCAGGGAAATAGTCTTCACTATCTTTCAGTTGCTCACCCTGTATCTTTCACAGTTTTCAATTAAAAATGGAAATTCGTTCAAGGCGATGTAGACAAAGATACCACCTTTCTTTTGAGTCATCACTCGACCCATCTTCCCTATTCAAAATGTTCGAAGATTGCAACCCCCGCTCAGGGGGTTGATATTTCAGGCAAGTATTGTACCCCAAAAGATGTCCCCCTTGAAACAAAAATTGACCTGTTTTTGCGTTTTGATCAGAAATGAATATCTTGGTAGATATAGCCTCTGTTTAATTTTCGTTGAAGCACCCTGTATATATAAATAGATGATTATTTGGATTTGAAAACACCTGATAATATGACTATATTTAATAGCAATTAAAAGAGAGTTATTTGAATATATCGAAAATTTTGATTTACATAGATCAGTCTGGTCGTTTATTATCTTAAAGTTGTCATAAAATAGCGATTTGAATATTTCCATTGATTCTAAGTAATTGAGAGTTCTGGGGCAATGTGTAAAACTTTTAACCCTTGTACCATTACCGGTACAAATTTGACCCCATCGAATTTTAATCATTGTTTTTATTACCGAAACATAGAGGGCGGTTTATGCGGTACCGTCTAATCTTCGACCGGTTAAGTATGTGTCTCGTAGCAACCATATTGTTTATTTATCATTTGTCTTTTGACGTGTTTTGTTCATGTGGGGTCAAATTTTACTCTGTCATGACTTGAGTGTTACAAAATTGTTCAGGAAATTAAATTAAAATGGCAATTGGTACTAAGGATAATGAGGTATTAACACAAATTGAGCTGGAAAATGAAGTGGAAAATATTATGCGTTATAGGTTGAATAGTGTTAGTGAAATTTCGGCAAGTGAACGTAGTGACTATGGGACGGAACCGGAATAGGACGAAAATAATGAAAGTTGGAAATGAAGGGTTGGAAAGTAACACAGAAAGCAATAAAAGAGACAGCGACGAAGGAAATAAACATACCGGTAATTTCATTAGGTATTTGTATGGAAAAATAGATTTAAATGGGAAAACAACTGCTCCTATTACTTGCCGTACACTCAGGTATAATTTGATGTCACCTACCGGGCGTTATTGGTAAGACTCGTGCTCTATAACCGTCAACACCAATGCATGCCTGGCAGTGTCAAAATATGATACACATATTTCAACTCAATATACAAATAATGCGTTTGTGGGCCTACTATATTGAGCAGGAGTTTACAAATTAAATAACGAGAATTTGAGATCATTATCTGCCACAGATGGTACCGGTCACGACATTTTTAGAGCTACCATGTCTATGCAACGTTTTCATTTTCACTCTGTGCTCTACGTTTCGACGATTCAAGTTCAAGACCTCAACGTCTTACAAAACGAGTACAAACTAGCTGCTATTTCACATATTTTCCATATGTTTATAATCAACTGTCAATCGAACTACAGTTGTGGAGAATTTCTCGCCATAGATGAAATGCTAATAGATTTCAGGAGAAGGTGTAAATTTCGGATGTATCTGAAAAACAAGCCAAAGGAGAAGATTGACACTTCAGTGTTTGGTAGACAGTAAGACCTACTACATTTCGAATGGTTTTATGTATACAGGAAAGGATACCCTTAAAACAAATCCAAGAAAATTTTCAATCCCGACATTGGACGTTCTAGCTCTTATACCACCACTGTCTGGAACCAACAGAAATACTACAGCCAACTGGTTTTCGACGAAACATCATATTACTTTTGTTCTTCTTCTTCTTCAAAAGCCCTGCTCGGTCCCCCGAACGTTGGTGACTACTATGGAGAGTATCTCTATCTGCCATTCTGCCATTCAAAAAACGCCACCTGCATTTCTAATGCCGGTCCACGCTCTTATGTTACTAAGCCATGTCATCTGTTTTCGACCTATACCACGTTTTCCTTCTATTTTACAATTCATGATCAACTGCAGCAAGCGGTATTTGTCTCCTTGTATATTATATGAGCCAGATAAGATATTTTGCGGCATTTTATCGTTGTGAATAGTTGTCTTTCTGTCCTTGCACGACCAAGAACATCTTAGTAATTAAATCGGTCCAGGGAATACGCAGCAGTTTTCTGTGGATCCACATCTCAAAGCTCTCCAGACGATTAATTGTGCGTACTTTGAGGGTCCAGCTCTCTGCACCGTACAAAATAACGGGCCAGATGTAGCATTTGACCATTCGTTGTCGAAGCTCGAGGTTGATGGAGTCATTACAAAAGAGCGTTCTCATGATATGAAAGCAATTTCTGGCTGTCTGAATGCGACACTTTATTTCAGTATCGGGATCTAATTGCTCTGTCAGAATACTTCCCAAATACTTATATTTCTCAACTCTTTCAATTTGAGAATTATTCAGGAACAGCTTGGTGTCTTTGTGTGGATCGCGGCTAAATATCATGAATTCTGTTTTATTGGTATTTATGTTAAGACCATACAGGACGGCATTTACCTTCACTCCATGGTCCAAAACCTCCTTAAATATTCGGTCTGAGTAGAGGTTGAAAAGTAGGGGTGAGAGGATACAACTCTGCCGGACTCCCCGTCGTATCTGAAGACCAGATGTTATTTTTCCTTCTATACGCACCTCCGCCGTCTGTCCCCAGTATAGAATCTCAATTATTTGTATATCTAGGCTGTCCAGTTGTATTTCCCGAATCACCGACATCAGTTTAGAGTTAAGCACTCTGTCGAATGCCTTCTCATAATCTATGAAACAAGCGAAAACATCTTTACGCTGATCTCGACATTTTTGGTTACTGAGATAAGAGGACATTGTTAAGGTTTCCCAGCTCGTTCTTTCGGATGGAATTTTCGTTTTTCAAAACAAATCGGTTCTTTCTGTACTCCGTACGAACTATAAATCGTTTCAGGGCGACACTGGTGGTCACGATTCTTGAAATATATTTCGACGTTTTTAAATTTCGTCACAAATCTCTCTCTTATTTTGTAGTATATCTTACGAGTGAAGCCTATAATGCTGGCTTGACGTAAAACTACCGAATGGTAAGTTCCCCAGAAACAAAGAATATCAATATACAATTAATGCGTTTGTGGGCCTACTATATTTAGCAGGAGTTTTCAAATTAAATAACGAGAATTTGAGATCATTATTTGCCACCGATGGTACCGGTCACGACATTTTTAGAGCTACCATGTCTATGCAACGTTTTCATTTTTCACTCTTTGCTCTACGTTTCGACGATTCAAGTCCACGACATCAACGTCTTACAAAACGGCTACAAACTAGCTGCTATTTCACATATTTTCCTTATGTTTATAATCAACTGTCAATCGAATTGCAGTTGTGGAGAATTTCTCGTCATAGATGAAATGCTAATAGATTTCAGGAGAAGGTATAAATTTCGGATGTATCTGAAAAACAAGCCAGAGGAGAAGATTGAAACTTCAGTTTTTGGTAGACAGTAAGACCTACTACATTTCGAATGGTTTTATGTATACAGGAAAGGATACCCTTAAAACAAATCTCAGAAAATGTTCAATCCCGACGTTCTAGCTCTTATACCACCACTGTCTGGAACCAACAGAAATATTACAGCAGACAACTGGTTTTCTTCATTAGAATTGGTCGATGATTTGACGAAACATCATATAACTTTTGTTGTTCTTCTTCTTCTTCAAAAGCCCTGCTCGGTCCCCCGAACGTTGGTGACTACTATGGAGAGTATCTCTATCTGCCATTCTGCCATTCAAAAAACGCCACCTGCATTTCGAATGCCGGTCCACGCTCTTATGTTACTAAGCCATGACATCTGTTTTCGACCTATACCACGTTTTCCTTCTATTTTACCCTTCATGATCAACTGAAGCAAGCGGTATTTGTCTCCTTGTATATTATATGAGCCAGATAAGATATTTTGCGGCATTTTATCGTTGTGAATAATTGTCTTTCTGTCCTTGCACGACCAAGAACATCTTAGTAATTAAATCGGTCCAGGGAATACGCAGCAGTCTTCTGTGGATCCACATGTCAAAGCTCTCCAGACGATTAATTATGCGTACTTTGAGGGTCCAGCTCTCTGCACCGTACAAAATAACGGGCCAGATGTAGCATTTGACCATTCGTTGTCGAAGCTCGAGGTTGATGGCGTCATTACAAAAGAGCGTTTTCATGATCTGAAAGCAATTTCTGGCTGTCTGAATGCGACACTTTATTTCAGTATCGGGATCTAATTGCTCTGTCAGAATACTTCCCAAATACTTATATTTCTCAACTCTTTCAATTTGAGAATTATTCAGGAACAGCTTGGTGTCTTTGTGTGGATCGCGGCTAAATATCATGAATTTTGTTTTATTGGTATTTATGTTAAGACCATACAGGACGGCATTTACCTTCACTCCATGGTCCAAAAACTCCTTAAATATTCGGTCTGAGTAGAGGTTGAAAAGTAGGAGTGAGAGGATACAACCCTGCCGGACTCCCCGTCGTATCTGAAGACCAGATGTTATTTTTCCTTCTATACGCACCTCCGCCGTCTGTCCCCAGTAAAGGATCTCAATTATTTGTATATCTCGGCTGTCCAGTTGTATTTCCCGAATCGCCGACATCAGTTTAGAGTTAAGCACTCTGTCGAATGCCTTCTCATAATCTATGAAGCAAGCGAAAACATTTTTACGCTGATCTCGACATTTTTTGTTACTGAGATAAGAGGACATTATTAAGGTTTCCCAGCTCGTTCTTTCGGATGGAATTTTCGTTTTTCAAAACAAATGGGTTCCTTCTGTACTCCGTACGAGCTATAAATCGTTTCAGGGCGACACTGGTGGTCACGATTCTTGAAATATATTTCGACGTTTTTAAATTTCGTCACAAATCTCTCTCTCATTTTGTAGTATATCTTACGAGTGAAGCCTATAATGCTGACTTGACGTAAAACTACCGAATGGTAAGTTCCCCAGAAACAAAGAATATTTTCTAAGTACCGTTAGAAATCAATGGCGTAGTTGCGAAAACTTCATAAGTTAACGTCCAGTTCAGTTTCGTGAAGAATTACATTCTTGATTGATCGAAACTGTTCTACCTTTTTGTACGAGAACCTAGTAACTGTAGTAAGCGAACCAAAAACGGAATATAAGTGTAACATTTCTTTGCACGAATATTTCCTTATATATTTCTAGTTGGCTTGTTTGTCAAGTTTCATGAAAAGGTCCATCTGATGTTACTCTAGCTATTCGAACTTAATTGCAGTTTCTCATGCATGATCTCCGGCAGTAAAACGACCGTCGCGGCAATTGGTACTTACGAGATTCTTGATTTCCAGAAAGTGGTGTTTGAATAGACACTATTCCTAACGTAACCACTCATAAACGTAAACTAGCATTTAAAGTTGAAATATTTCACGCCTACTTTACGTTGGGTAGTGGATTCTATAAATAACACCTTTATATACAGGGTGTGCCGATTTTAAGTGCAAATCCGTAGAGAATTGAAACTTGTAATGTGTTTCAGAACATTGGTCCTCAGGCTATTGCTTTTTGATTTACAGGCTAACAAAGATCACTTTCCGAAATCGAAGAATCCTCGAAGTGTAGCTCATTCGTTAATGGAGATGGGTTCGTTATGTAGCGCTCAAGTTGTTTCCTGAAAGTTGACACAGTGGCGTAACACATAGTGCCGTCACTACTCTTTCAGAAATAACTTCTACGCCACTGACTTTTTTCAAATTTAGAGTATTCTTGAAAAGTATGTATTATTTACAAGAAGGAAGTATGAATGTATTTTTATCATTTGATGCATAGTTTAGGAGATATTCGTAGTGAAAATTAAGTAGATTTTTCTACTTTCCCTATAATAAATTTCGACTTCAGTACAGCTGAAGCAGGGTAGGAGGTTAATTTTACATACTCCGAACGAACTCCGAAATTGGTCCCTTCAAATCAAAAATTGACGTGTATCAGTAACAATCAGTCCTTCTTGAGAGAGAGAGAGAGGGGAAGAAAAATTTCGTTGGAGCACACTGTATATATATATATATATATATATATATATATATATATATATATATATATATATACATATGATCATTGGCATCTATTCCTACATAGAATATTTCAATAAATTCGTTCGTGTTTTCCACAACTGAAGTATTGAGCTCAAAAGTGTATAAACTAAAATCCTTGACTACAGTTTGTTGCGACACCTTTTGTCATGGTGTAGGACTAAATACAGCATCAGGCTTCAATTTATTTTAGTAACAAAAAGTATTCATGATTGAAACACACATGGAATATTTTACCATGTTCTTAATACCAACAACTAAATTGAATTAATAGATCACTGTTACCGCGGTTTTGAACTCTCGTTAAGTGCGAAGTTACCCGAAATATATAAATATAGGTCGTTCCTAAACTATCGAAAGGGAGTTATTATGTGAGTACATCGAAAATCTTGGAACGATATATGTATTCTCGAGAATTTCAACCACCCAAACCTACATAAAATTTGGGCATACTATTCAATAATGCACAGAGCATTTCCATATTTTTATCTTGCAGAAGAATTTTCAACCATTAAAACTATAGCTAACAGCGGTTTTGATCATGACAAATGATGAAATGGGGAATCAAAAACAATAACATACAAATATTATTATATCCAATTATAAGTTTCAAACCCGAAAATATCGTGAAAAATCATACCAAATAGAAAAAATCTAGACCTCAAACTGAATGGTGTTGACTATTATTTAGTGCTAAGAATCTAATAGAGACTTTCAACAAATCAGGAGTTTATTAGTTGTCTTGTCCAGACTACAATAATTTCTACATGAGTCAGACTGGTCGTTCCTTCAATATTAGATATATAAGGAACATCAAACTTCATTCGAAAAAATAAACAAGATTCAACATTAGCTAACCACGATAATAGCTACTATTTTCCTAGTATTGATAAATTGTTCTACACATCGTCCCAAAACGTGAAAAACTCAATTACCTATACCTAACCTAAAATCAGGTGAAATTTTCACCTGATTTGACTTTCAGATAATGAACGACCACATTTATCTATGTAAATCTCAAACTTTCAATGTATTCAAATAATAACTGAATCAAATAGTTTCAGAACTGCTTACTCAACTAACAAAAAGTAATGGCTAGCTCCATACAGAAAATTAATCAGTTTGGAAAGCAAAATTTTCCAGTAATTCCTTCTGAAGCAACGTTTCACACTTTAATCCAAGAGTTGCAATTTTGAACTCGTGTTATCTGGCTTGAAAACCAATTTCGTGAACTATTCTCATGAGGATGAGCAGTATTCTTCTATACAAAATCCTTCATTCTTGAAGTGATTATTGAAAATCTCAGAAGTGATCCATACTTTTTCACTAAATTCAAGTTTTCTGGTAAGGAGTTAAAATTTTAAAAACATCGAGGTTTCTTTGTTGTCTCAATTACCAACAATTTCTTTTTTGTACCTTGTAAATGTACAACAAGAACGCTTACTTTTTTGCTAACACAGATTGCTACTGTTCCTGCAGCAAAGTTCCTTAAGGAAATGATTGTCCCGTAAAATATAGAATAAGATTCCTTTTCAAGTTCGTTACAAATGTGCTCTTGCCAGAAATTTATAGTTTCATATGGTACTCTACCTCGTAGTTCAGCTTCCGATTCGCCTTATGAATAATTCGATTTTCGGTTAAGTCACCGTAATGTTGAGAAATTGTTCCTGATCATCAAAATGACAATTCGGACATTGAAACGAAGAAAATTCGTAGCTTCGATAAACTCAATTTTAGGCCAAAGCGGAAGGATTTGAAAAAAATTGGATATCTTGTCTCAGAAGACTAGAAACCCAATTAATATCCTATGTGCGAGCCTAATATCCCATGTTGTCCGGCCTCATTCACTTTGCTGTGTTACACTGTTTCAATATCAACGTAATGAAACTAAATCTATATCGAATTTCGATTTCTACTCATTATTACAAGCAGAATTTTGTCTACGTTATACAAACAGTATTTTCTAGTCTAGATCCATTTTGTGTTTATTCTTATAAGCCACAGCTCATTGCATTCAGAATAACGTTTAGAGAAATGTAGGCAGCTAATTTTGATCGCATAAAAAATTGCAAAATTTATCAAGAAATCAAGATGAAGAAAGCAGGAATTTAGTTTTTGGCAAATAATTCAGAAACTTCAACATAAATAATTAAGAAATTACCGAACAGAATTCTTTCCATATTTTAACACAATGTACATAGCCTCTGCAATTTAATAGACGTAATAAATATTTTTCCAAAGTGTAGATTGGAGAGGGTGTGCCATTCAACTGATCCGATGATTTTTAATTTCACGGATAGTTAAATGGTGCGTTATTGCAACCGGACATTAAAAATTAGCCCCTTAGGCAAGTTATGAACGTGGATGAGTCGAGAGGAGCGTTAACCCTGAGATTCAATTGAGGCAAATTAAAATTTAGATTACGTTTGAATATAATTTGTATTAATTTGACATGCCGCCAATTAAATTCCCGCTGAGTATACTCGACAATTCAAGATTTCGATCAAATACAAAATTCTTTTACATTTCTGTTCAGGTTGAATTGATTCAATCTCCAGGTGGAATCGTTTAAAATACTTATACGTAGGTCGCCTTTTAAATTTCGCGCCTGACAAAAGGAACAAGTAACTTAGGGAAAAAATAGCTTTATTGTTTTTCAAAGTATTCTCCTTGAAGATCGATACACTTTTGCATGCGTTTAAACCAATTTTCTGCTTCTAGTGTTCTGGGTTTGTTGTTTCGAGGCTGTTGGCGGTTGTCAAACTTGTTTTTGAGTTTGTTTATTTTTAGCTCCTTATCGATTTCGGCTCTCTTGTGGGATGCTTCGTCGATCATCCGGAATGTGAGGGGTGGATTGTGTAGTTGAGTTGAAGATGAAGATTTTCTTCGATATCGCGAAGTTCTTTCCGTGTGTCGTTTATTGTACTTCTCAGTAATGCAAAACTAGTTCTTCTGAGAATTCCTTCTGTTGATCTGTTGTTCGTATAGTATCTGATTCGAGTGAAATTGGGTAGTATCTTCGTATCACGATATCGTTTCAGAAAACATAAGTTACTGAGTCGATGCGCGCATTTCATTCGTAGATTTTCCAAGATCTTCGTGTTTCCGTAAAGCTCCTCCCCGTAGAGGTTGATGATGTTGAGGCGTAGATTTTCGCGGACGTAGTTCAATGTTGTTTCATTTTTCCGGTTTCTCGTTCGTTGATCCTGATATTGACCATTCGTTGGTTGTCGTTGACGATGTTTCGGCTAGATCGCACCAGCTTTTTTCAAGTCGCAGATTCCAGAGAATCCACAAACCGAACACACCTCTCCGACCTATAGTAAGCTCCATCGATGCACCACTCCAGAAGCTGGGAAAATTCTTGGCCAACTATTTACAACCTACAGTTAGAGAGTCCGAGTCTTACATAAGCAATTCAGCCCACTTCATCGAGAAGTTGCAAAATATCTCCATCGACCTAGACGACATTTTTGCTAGCTTAGACGTGGTATCGCTAGTCCCCAACATCCCTGTCGAAGACACTTTGAACGCCCTTTGCACCGACTACGACTACCATACATAATAGATCTAACGGAACACTGCTTAAAAAACACATACTTCAGTTACAAAAAAGAATATTACAGACGAATGGATGGACCAACTATGGGGTAACCAATATCACCAGCAATAGAGAATCTGTTCATAACAAGCCTGAAAAGCAAAACTCACACCGCAGATCTGGCTGGGATAGGTCGATGGCCTTTTCATAATTCGGCAACACGGAGAAGAAAAACTCAACGAATTCGTACATCATATGAACCAGCAACACAACAAGATACAATTAGAATCCAACGATAAACCCCCCTTCCTGGACGTTATGATACAAAAACACTTGGATGACAATTTAATCTTCGACGTCTACAGAAAACAGACAAATACCAACCGATATTTGAACAGAAATTCGCATCATCACGCCGACTCAGTGATTAAGACGCTCGTTCATCGATCGAAAACTCTATGTTCCCCAAACAACATACACGAAGAATAAGAACGACTTACAGACATTCTTCAGAAAAACGGACATGACAGGAGAACAATACGAAGAGCCATCAAGAACGAAAAACGCCATAACGAGGAAACCGACGAAGAAACCAAACCGATAAGCCTAGACATCCTACCATACGTCAAAGGAGGAACCGATAAGATTCTTCATGAACACAACATCAAGCCTATCTACAAACCACACAATACCAGCCATAACAATCTGAGAACACCAAAAGACCAAATACCCCTCGAAAACCAAGGCGTTTACAAAATTCCGTCCACGGGCTGTGATCGCGTCTACATTGGGGAAACGAATAGAAGAATAGAAGTTCAGATATAAGAACATAAGAATTCAGAAAAACGACAAGCACCTTCATCAGCAATCTTCGTATTATTGCTATTTTTAAATATTTTCCAAACGTCAAATTAGGGCCGACATTTATAGAATCTGCAGGTTTTTGAGAAGATCGCGAATAAAATGAAAAAGACCCAATTTAGATATAGGGAAACCTAATACTAATTCGAAATACGGTTCTACTAAAGTGAAAAAACAATAGGTACTCGTATTGGAAAGAAAACGTTTTTTTTGCCAATTTCGTTTTATTGAAATGATTTTTGAGTACCCTGTACATTCAACGTCTTTCTCGTTAAACTTAAGAAGAAGTTATAATCTTACTCAAATCTGAGTCAATATTTTGGGCATAGAAGACATTATTATTCCGAAAATTCAAAAACAATTTTAACTTAGTGGTTAATTTCATATAGGATAAATCGAAACCAAACATGCTTGAAAAAGGATAGCTTTTTATAGAGCATTCCACCAGGGAGGCTCTATATGCTTTCATACAAAGTGTAGTTGATCATATTGAGTCAGGCGAATGTCCGGCTGCGATTTTTGCGACCTCAGCAAGGCTTTTGACTGTATTGTGCACCTCATACTCTTGACCTAGGTTGAGAAATATGGAATTCGAGGCAAGGCATTAACGTGGTTGACAAGTTATCTGAATGAGAGGGGGCAGTTTGTATCTGTTAAACATAGTAATGGTGTTGGACAGGAGATTGTTAACTCAGAAATACTTGGTACCACCATGGGTGTCCCTCAAGGATCGATTTTAGGACCTGTTTTATTTATTTTGTATATTAATGAAATAAGTGATTGTCTTAAAGGTGATTTGTTTCTTTTTGCTGATGACACCACTGCAGTGGTGTCTGCTAAGGAGAGTGTTTTATGGGAAAGCAGAGTACAGCGGAGCTGAAATGAGCTCCATCAATAGTTTTCCAGAAACTCATTACATATCAATCCAACTAAAACTATGTGATATTCCGTAATTATAACAAATTTGTTAACATAAGTGTAAATCTTAATGATATACCTGTTAAAGAAATTGGTAGTACCAAATTCCTTGGTGTGACACTAAATATTGTACGGAGTTGTCCTCACAGCTTAACTCTTTTTGTTATTTAGTGAGAAATCTCAAAAATATATTAGGGATTGAACAACTGCTGTCTGTATACTACGCTCATGTATCAAGATTGAGATATGGTGCGGTTTTGCGGGGTTCTTCATCGGCAGCTAGTGATGTGTTCTTATGCCAAGAAAGAAAGAAAATTTAGGGTCCTGACTCTACCATCTATTGTTATCTTGGAGCTGGCTACAGTCATTTATGAAAATAAACTACATTTTTTGCAAAATAAAGATTACCACCAAAATGATACAGGCAACAATATTAATCTGGTGATTCCTAAATGTAAATTTAGGATAGGTAGAAGATCACCTATGTTTTTTGGCATAAAGGTTTTCAATAAATTGAGTGAGGATATTAAAAGCTCTCCACGCTTGAATGTTTTCAAGAAGAAACTGAAGGCTTTTCTAATTGAAATGTGTTACAATAATATAGATGAATTCTTAATTTAATAGTTTGATTTGTTCTATAATTTCGGTGTTTTATATGAAACTGTGCAGTATACCAATATACCGGTATACTCATTCATTTTAGTGTATTCAGTGTGTTTGACCTTTTCCATAGTGTCCCCTTTCTTTGTACACTCTACGGAAATAAAGTTATCATTATTATTAAAAAAATAGTACACCATGCGATTTGAAATAGAAAAGTTGTAGTCGATGTCCAGTATAACTGGAAGTGGTACCTCTCTGAAAACAACTGCAAATTGCAGATCAGTTTCCATTACCTCTAATAGCAAAATCTGAAATTGATCCATAAACCCGTTCCCCAGATACCCGTTTAGAGAGGACATCCTGTATCACATGTTACATACTTATTGGTGATTGGAATGAAAGACTTTATTTTTGACAGATGTCAATAAGAACGAATCACATTTTGTAGAAAATGGGAATCTAAATAAATTACCTATTCTGGCGTTCTTCATAAAAGTTGGAGATCACCTAATTGTTAAGGGTAGTCTTTTTCCACACTGCATACATGGGGTACCTACTGTGAGTATTGCGCAAACTGAAGTCCCCACGTATCAGTATACTATACAATGATAATGTGAAGTTAGCTGTCAAAAACACATCTACAGATAAATTAAATTACTTTCCAAACAACTTTATATAAGCCTTTGACCAAGGTAAGCCGTTTATCGAATAGTAGATGACGAATCATTGAACCAGCCAGTTGTTTGTTGAGTTAGCGTAAGTACCGAATGATTCACATCATACGCTCTGTCAATTCGATCCTCCTGTTGCACCGATCCTCGTAGAACCTACAGAATAGTCTGAATCGAAGGCAAGACTAGAGTGGGTGGCACAGTGGCGTAGATCATCTTGTTCGTAAAATCTATTTGCAAGTTAATGTTTAAGTCTTATGCAAGCTTTGTCATCATCAATCAATTTATAAGCACTTATTTTCACAAACCGAAAAATTCTTCCAAATGCAGAAATATTCATATTTATATTATAGATATGAAATTTTTGTATACTTGGATGTTTGTTACTCAATCACGAAGATTTCTTTATTCGCGGATCTAATAGGTACATCGGTAAATACATATGTATTAATTAATAGGATTCGGTATCATTTGTAAAGGGTCAAATGGATTGATAAGAATGTAAAATAGACCCCATTACTACTACGCCTAAAGCATGTTTTCAAATGATATCGCCGCTGCATTGGTTCAGCTTTTCCTTTGAAATGAGCCGCCTTCGCCCCGATTGGTGTTTTTGATAATGTAAACGAACAAAATATTCAAGTCATGTGACCTTATTACTCAATTCATTTAATTTATTTATTTATTGATACAAGCTCAACAGGATTACTCCCAATTACTGAGCCGAACAAGTATAGACAAATTTGCTTAAAACAAAAAAAAACAGATTCAAAAAACTTCCAAAGACAATTATGACAGAACGCATTGATAAAGCAAACTCAAATCATAGAAATACACACCAAACAATCAAAACAATTTAAGTGCGTGAACTAAGTTCTGCTAAAAGGTTTCTTCTGAATTTAGCTTGAGAATTACTGATATCAATCGAAGAGGCCACCGTGTTGAAATATTGACAGCTTCGATTGATTAGGTGAGTTGAAGAAAATATCCTTAACAGCTCCCACGACATAAAGTGACATTGCCTCTTCCAACGAGCCTCGGTACCAAAAACTTCAGTCTGTCAAGTAGACTCGAACAACAAGTGGAGTTATTCAGAAGTCCATAAGAAAACATGATGCACAAATATTTCCTTCTAATTTGAAGCTCCAACACAAAAAAACGATCGGTTAACAGAAAACCTGACATTCCTCGGATATGATATACTCCATCTTGTTTGTATGCCAGGTACTTTAGGAAGGTTCTCTGGACGCTTTCCAATGCAATTTTATATTTCATATAGTATGGATCCCAGATAACACAGGCATATTCCAATCTAGACCGAACGAAAGCGAAATAAAGAACCCTGAGAACAGCAGTGTTCCGGAAGCTCTTGGAATTCCTCAGAATAAAACCCAACATTCTTCTTGTTCAAGTTTGAGCATCCCTGCTTTAACCATTGCCTGAGCCTGAATATGATAATTAATCAATATGGTTCAACTAAATTAATTTTTTATAGATTCATTTTTCATTTCGTCACCTAGGAACGTATCCCCTATAAGCTCATATAAATTTCCATTCTATATTGGCGGTTTCTGTACTCGGAGGATAATTACGGAACATATACCCCGCGAATTAACGTCTTATATTATACTTTCAATTTTGTCAAACTATCTATCCCGAAAAAAAGCTCATTTCACCGTTGGCTGCTGACAACAGACGAAATTTCAGTACGGCAATCTATGAAAATATTGTTATGCTAGAAAGGTAATTTGAGAAATTATTGTTTGAGTAAGATTATTATTTGAATTCTATGGCTAAGAAACGATCTAGTGATTGGGTTTTTACATCTATACTAGAACCATTCTGATTTTAACCTGTCAGCTCAAATAAGAAGTTTGCAGCATTCCAATGTACCATAACGATGTAACAGGCAATATAAGGGGGGATTAAGTATGAAAAGTGTTAAATATGAAGACGCTTAATATCGAAAAGTGTTTACTTGAATACCCTGCAATGGGTTTTAAACGTGAAAAGGTATTCAACATAAAATGGCGTCCAATATAAATAGAAAAGAGTCTTACGTGTGTACTTATATACTTGTGATAGCGCTTTATCCAATAGAGCAAAATCGCCATATCAAAGAGTGAATTTCAGAAGTGCGTCCAAACTTCAAATTTATTACTTTGAAGATTTCGATGAAAAATGCAAACGTCAGGAATAGAAATTTGAAACCTTTCAAGAGTATAAATTAACCATAAAATCCACCATATGATTTCGAGTGAGCGACGAATAAAAGTTAACGATATAATTGTGGCCATAGGAATTTCTTATGGTAGTGTTATTGATAATGAACTAAAATTGTGCGTGAAAAAGCAAGCAGGTATACTCTCAATGAAGAATGAACACAATTGTGTTGTCTACTCTCAATCTGTGTTAGTGCATTCTCTACGCAATCTGATGACTTTCTGCGTATATAAGTTACTGTAGACAAGACTATACTCAGAGACTAAAGATTAATTGGAAATAGTGAACTCTTCAAGGCTCAGAAAAATACAAGCAAAGCCAATTCTGCCAATAAGACTATTGTCAATTTTAAGGAATAAACGTAAAATAATCTACTTTTATTAGTTGAAAAAGAAAATAAATAATAACTGGAGACTATTATGCTTCACTATTGCAAAGGTTGGGTGAAAAAATCAAGGCAAAACATTCTCATCAGAAAAAAAAATTATCGAGGCCGTACACAAATGTTAGAAACAATGGCTTTGAAAAAGCATGACATTAACCACTACATAGACGAGATCTAGTCCCAAGGATTTCCGAATTTAAAAAATTATTCAGCAAAGAGCGGTTCTCGTTAGAGGAAAGAGACATCGCTCATCTAACCTTCTACAATTTTATCTCTGATTGCTTAAAAAAGTTTGATAAACGCCTGGAAAATAAAAAGTGTTTAAAGGCCATCAACCAAAAAGGACATTCCATAATTTCACATTCTAATTGCTCAAGAATGTTAGGAAAACTCTTGGAAAATATAAAGTGTTTAAAAATGGCTTTGTTGACAAATAACAAACACAAAACATCTAGATAGATGGGACAGATGAAAATTCGAATATAATCTATCTCTTGCCTTTTCCGGCTTTCCAGGCTTCATAACGAAAATAAATCAAAATCCGGCAGATATCTGTAGTAAATACATCAAATACAGATAACATATTTCCAGTTGATTCATCAAATTTCCAACTATAACTACCACCATAATTCAGATAACATACCAAATACCCGTTGGTTAACCAGATTCGAACCAACAAAACTGGTAACTTCTGTCGATTCATCAAACATTTCCCATACCTCTATCATCGTAGTTCAGAATTTGCAATCGAATTATCCTCTTTAAAAAAGAAAAGGGAAATATAGGGCCCACAAAAGATAATAATACGCTATTCATTCAATCATTTATCTCGAACCTCGAGTTAATTTGAACAATGAAGGCTTTAAATTAATGAAAAAGTTTAAAACAGAGCCTCCCATTAGTATTTCAAATGTATCAAGATGAATATAAAATCTCATTATAATAATTGAATTTTATTTATATACCAAATCTCCACCATCTAAGCTAATTCGCATATATTCCAAACTCCTGTAACAACTCCGTGCTATCTACACCACTGACCAGCCTGTGTCACATCCGATTCCTCAGGACGGCAAAGATAACGCCATCGCTGTTTGGAACTATGCAGCGGCCGGTGGCGGCTGGCGGCGCCCAACACCCGTACCCATATTGATCAACCGCCATCGTTCCGGTTGCCGCCTTCGTTCGAAATCGAAAACCGATATTCCTTCGACGGAACTACCTTTTCACGAAAATTGAAATCAGAGTCGCTAGAAAACAAAATAATTTTCTTTTAATATAAGCTAAGTTAGAAAATCGGAGAGGCCACAAGTAATGTAAAATCAACCGTTTTTTAGAGTTCTGAGAACTTTCAATTGGTGTTAAATTTTTTAACCGCAAAATTTTGATACCTTCTAAAATAAAAAACCGGAACGATAAGGATAATCCCGTCCACAGTATCGAGCTAATTCACGAAACACATATTGTGAGATCTTAGTACCTATGGAAGAACTAGAACATAAAATATTTTAGAGTTAGTTGTCTACCAACATCTATAGTAACATCATCAATATAAGACATCTTCATTTCTAAAAAAAATATAGTGGCTTGCTAATCGCATAGCTGCTATTCTACCACTGATTCTGTTTCTGAAAAACTTTGAACAGTGAATTTAATGAATATTTCAAAGAGTAAAAACAAGACAAAAATGAATTCGTGTCTGCTAAAGTACCTTAGAACTTTGATAATCCGTGAATGTATCAGTGATAAAATTGAAAAACCTTGACTGGCGATACTTCGTAAACTATCAGGTACTGGCAATAAACCGCGGCTCCTCTCTCTCGCATCGACGACAAACGGTATATAGCAACGCGACGCATGCGTTCGTTTCCTCATTTCGCACCCTTGTGGGTGGCTTTATTAATATTCAAATACCGACGTGGGGCCAGTTAAGGCCGCACAGATTGTCAATTTGTTTAAGTGTTTTAGTTGTGCAGACGAACCCGTTTTTGGTTACGTCGATATTAAATTACGACGGGGACTCTGAAATCCATCTTCGGCATTACGTTAGTCTTTTGTTAATCTACGGGCAAAATGGTTATTCACAGAAATCTAATTATCACTAATTACTGATTAACGTTAGGTGGTAAAAAACAATTTTCACCTAAAGATAGTGTCTTTCTGAGAGATCTTCACGTCCAAACAACGTGGCTTTAATTGACAACTTGACTGCGTCAGATGTTATCGGCTCGAAAGAGATGATTTAATTCCAGTTATAAGTTATCGTAAAACAAGTACTGATACATTATCTAATACTGAGCTTACTACCCAGCCGCTAATTCAACCAGAAAACCTCAGCAATTCCTCGTCGTAAGACGACGATATACCATTTTCAAGGGTTTACAAGGTGGGCGAAAAGTAAACTCCTAGAGAATGAAATAAGTTTTTTTTAATGTTTTTCTATTTCATTCAATATAGTCCCCTTTAAGCTCGATATACTCATTCCAGCGATTTTCCAACTTCTTGATCCGTCCCAAAAGTAATTTTCCGGAAGGTTTGCACAATACTCCTTCGCGGCGACGATGATTGCTTCCCGTGATCTGCATTTTTTAAGATGAGCCATCTTTGAGGTTCGGAAAAAGATAGCCCGAGGGAGCCAAATCGGGCGAATACGGTGGATGCGGTAGCAATTAGAGCCCTAAATCATTGACTTTAGCCGTGATTGCGATGCTCTTGTGCGCCGGCGCATTGTCAAAAAACAATTTTTTTTTTCGCTTCATGTGAGGTCTGCAGTGATTTCGATCATCAATCGCTCCAATAGTGCACAGTAATACTCGCGGTTGATGGTTTTTCCTATTTCGAGGTAGTCCACGTAGGGTATGCAATGCCAATTCCAGAGAACCGACACCATAACCTTTCGGACCCATTGAGCCTCCGTCGGCCGCTTTGGAGCACTCGAGCCGGCTTCAGTCCATAGCCGGGCACTCATTCTGTTTTTTGGTGTGTAACAGTAAATTCAGATTTCATCAACAGTTACCAATCGACCACACAAGTCCGATCACTTTCGAAGTGCTCACGCGTTCGTGTTTTTGGTCCGGAGTCAGCATGCGCGACACCCAGTGGCAGGATAACTTTTCCATATACAGAATCTTGCCCAAAATATGGCGTGTGCGCTCAGTACTAATCTTTGTGGCATCTGCTAGCTCGCGTACCTTCACTTTCCGGTCAGCCAACACCATTTCATATATTTTTTTGACATTGTCCTCTCTAACCGCATCGGAGGGCCTGCTGCTGCGGATTTCATCGGTAGTGGAGTTGCAGCCACCACGAACTTCTCGAGACCAATATTTGACGGTGCAATATGACGGAGCATTACCCCCATAATATTTATCCAACTTTTCTTTTGTTTCCTTTGCCGTCTTGCCTCTCAAAATTTCAATGTTTCATGCGAGAACGAAAATCGATTTTGTCCATACTCAACATGATGGGAAACGCAACTACAATCAGCTGTCAAAACAGAACTAAGGCCAGTATCGCACTGAAATTCGGTATGTCTGTTTTTATATGAACGGTCTACAAGGCACCATAAACTTTTTTGCAATACCAGCGCATTCCGGCGGTCAGGGAGGTAACTTTTCAGCCTACCTCGTATTCTCTTAGAGTAGCTCTCCAACATGCGGCCAGCGTTCCGGCCGAAGAATTCTTCTTCAAGTGATCCTTGGGCCATAAGTGATGAAAGAAGTGATTTTTTTTATATTACTCATTTCATATAGTGAGTGTTTTTATTAAGAGAGGAAATATACAATTATTACCATATGCAGTTTGTAGCATTTGGTGCGTTTCGGTAAAAGATTTACCAAGTTTAACACAAAACTCAACTCTCTGTTTAAAACTCATTTTTCAACCTATGTAGTTGTTGTTTACATACAAATGTCATTAAATTTCAACAGTTATTGATGGGTACGATATCACAACAGATGGCACTAGTAGTATTGCCAGCGATCAGGCAGAAGAATTCTTCTTAAAGTGACCCGTCGCCATAAGTGATGAAAGAAGTGATTTTTTTTCTGTTATGTTACTCATGTCACATAGCGAGTGTTTTTATTAAAAGAGGAAACCAAAGATTATGAGGCATTTATGTTCAAATGTACGAATGTCATAAAATTTGTAACAGTTATTGACGGGTACTATATCACAACAGATGGCACTAGTAGTACGGTTTATCGAAAACAGTTCGGTTACTTTTTGAATGGAGGATGTACATTTAACCACTATTTACCTTAAGACATGGTTTTCCCAACAATTTTTAAACATTATAATTTTTTCTTAGTAATCAAGATGTCAAATATAGTTTTTTATGTATAAAACTTAAAATGAATTCCATGCAAACCTTTCAACCACAGCTTCGCTCCGATGTGGGAACTATTACGAAAAATGCTATTTCGCATCTTCAGGAGAAGTGTTTTGAAAAGCAGCACATACCCGTCCTTGAAGTTCGGGGTAATTCGATATCAGATTTATGAAAATTCTTTTAGCGGTTTAGGCGTGAAGGCATAAGAGACAAAGTTACTACTATATATACAATACAAGTACGATATTAAGAACGAATTGAAACGATATGAATATGAAACTCACGCAAAAAATGTGTCATAAGTACTTTTTGATAAAAATATACCGAAAGGTAAATTTAATTTTTTTCAAATCTGTTTTTCTTCGTTCGTATATCGTGCATTCTCCGTTTGTTATTGCGGAACTCATAGTATATAGATGGTGACTGCTTTTGGGACGAATAGATGGCGTTTGAACTTTCTTCGCCTTCAGTTAATATGCGTGTGCTTATTTTTGAAAATGCCAAAAGCGAAATAAATTTTGGAGGAACCGAGAGATGGCCTCAGAAAGAAGTTATTCAATTTTCAGAAATTCATTTCAACCACTTTTCAGACTAAAACCTTAAAATAAAAGATTTTTTTACCGAATTGTGTCGCATCTCTCCCTACAAGGTGAAAGAAAAAGTTTTTCTTTTGAAATAGAGTAGCCTGTACATGTTTAACACGTTCTGTTTCTCTTACCTGTCCTTCAATATGAAACACTTGAAATATTCTTTAGTTTATTATTATTGAATTGTCTCTAAATGAAGAAATGATGAGAACAAAGAACAGAAGCAGTTTATTTGTGATTCCAATAAACATTCAAATAGGCCATCTTTTAGCTGAAAGAAATAATTCGTACAACAAGAGGATCACGTGTTGTATTATTTTATTTCTTCCTATAGAACCTTCATTTAATTCACGGTTTAAATGATAATGAAAAGTATTACGATAAAATGATCCATTTCAATGGCTGCCAAAGGGCCAAAAGGTTACTTTCTTTAGATCAGATGCTCTTCCTAAAATGTGATAAAACAGCAAATTGACCTTATTAAAAGTAATCCTGCATTATATTCATACGATAGTTTAAGATTGGATAGATGTGGTTTTATTGTTATCTCGGTTAGAAATGTCATAGGTATTTACTCATGATTAATCAAACCACAAGTTTTTCCCAGGATGATCTTAAATTCAATAAAAATACATACGTATATGGATTCATACTATCAAAATAGTTCTTCATTCAGTCATTTGCATTAAAAAGTACATAATAGTTATATGATCTGCTAGATTGTTTGAATAGTATTTTTTCTATTCAGTCTAGAAATCGATCGACTCCTATGCTTTTATTACAGTGAAGGATGACCACTATCATGCAATGTTAACCAATTATTGGCAGCCTGAATTTGATGTTACGAATATTGACATATGACGGGATGAAGTTATACTCCAAACAGCTATACAATGATGAATTCATCAAACGCGAAGTTCCTAGACCTCATTGTCTCTGAAACATGAAGTCTAACGGTCACCAGAGTTTCCAATTTAGGCTTGTTTCTGGAGTCTTCTTTGGAGAGTAAAGTCCACGTCCAAAAGATAAGAATAATTCCATAGAAAAGGTAAGAGATTATTGAGTATGTTGGAAAGATTGAGCAGGATTTCTGCACATACGTCTTCAGGAGTTCTAGCTACAACGAATTTTATTATTATATTATTTTATCTTGGTGTTGCTTGTTTTTGACGTTTGAAATTGTTAACAATGGTTTTAACAAATGAGGATAAGCTTATCATTGAATGTTTATTTGTGCGTGGCTATACTGCTAGGCAAATATTTCGCCGATTTCCAGCCCCTAATTACAAAGAAGTACAATCTATGATTTGAAATGATGATTAGGAAAAATTTCGGACAACAAGGTCATTAAGAAGAAGACTCGATACTGGTGCAGCTAGAACTGTTAGAACACAGGTATTCGCCGTTTTTCATAATCTGTTCAAGCATCGACTCTACATTTTTGTATAACAAACTCAATCGAAAATATCTGTTTCAGAGACGAAAAAATTTTCAGTGTTGTCCCTCCAAAAAACAGCCAGAGTGACAGAAGTTTTGTTCCGACGAATAAAATCAAGAGGAATGTGCCTTTAATTCGTTCTCATAGGGAAAGACAACAATTTTCCAAGCATGTAATGGTCTCAATCTAAACCTACTTGAAATGAGTAAATCATCAAAATAGCAATTCACTTTCAGAATATCACTTCAAATACGATCTATTACCGACTGAAATATGGAAGTTGCACAAGAAATACCAAATGTTACGCGTAAAACTCCTGATTAGCGCTTGACAGATCTAAAACCGCAAAACATATACTACCAGTTCGGTTTGCAAATATATCTTCCCCTTTTTCCTTTTTGGAGAAGGGAACAAGAAGTCAGCACAAATACGAACATTACCACTTCTCTTCTACTCCAATAGGAGACTCCCATTCGCTATATTTCACATGTTTCAGCATACCAACTTACAGCATACTGCTAGGTAAATATTACGCCCATTCTCCAGCCCCTAATTACAAAATAAGTACAATCTATGATCTTGAGGAAAAATTTCGGACGACAGGGTCAATTTGGAAGTAGAACAGATGCTGGTGCAACTAGAACTGTTAGAACACAGGAAATCGCCTTTTTCATAATCTGTTTCAAGCATCAACTCTACATTTTTTGTATTACAAACTTAATTGACAATTTCAGGAGAACATTCAGCGAATTTCTGCATTAGCAGTCAGCCCTATCAGAACTCCAGGAACCAGCTTGACTGTTTTTGTCTCAGAGATGCCAAATCTCAAGAACCTCTGTGAGAAGAATAATAAGACACCATTTGGGTATTTTGAGACGCACTATAATTTTCAATTCACTGAAGCTGTCAAAGTGTGCAGATTCGAGCGATACAGAAATTTATTAAATAGATTTCGAACACGTTGACAAATCGGAAATATCTGGTTCACAGACGAAAAAAATTTCAATGTTGCCCCACCAAAAAAAAACAGCCAGAATGACAGAATTTGTATTCCGACGAATGAAATCAACGGGAATGTGCCTTTAATTTGTTTGTAGAGGGAAATACAACAATTTTCCAAGCATGTAATGGTCTCTGCCAGTATTTCGAGGAACTTTGAATCAAATATCATTTTTATAGTACAGAACAAGGCATAAGATTAGATTCTTAAAATTATTGTCACATAATTCCCGATCATATATTACCAACTATTGAGGCGTCAACTCCTCAGTTCACTTTGATGCAGGTGATTGCTGTTTTTTGTATGATATGAATAAGTACAGTTGCCACCAGCTGAAAATGAACGGTTGAGAAATTGAGTAGCTTTTTGGATGATTTTTATTGGTTCAAATATTCTTTGGAATTCTACAATTTTTCCATATTCTTCTGACAACGTTTGTCAAAGAAATGAACAACCAGTACTAAATCACAAATAAACTCTACTTACTCTCAACTGGCCGTCAGTGTACAGGATGTCCCAAATTAGATGTATTTAAATGAAATCTATTTCAATTGATTTTAGGATGGAGCCAGATGTCATATCAGTCACTATACTATGGATTATCTAAGACAACGCGTAGACGATAATCATCGAACCAGATCAATGACCCCCAAATAATCCCGATCTTAGTCCGTGCGACAATTTTCTGTGGGGTCATTTGGAAGATATGGTGGATGAAAATGATATTATTTTCAATAATTGTGAGGAGCAGAGGCAAAAAATTCATGATGTTGGAACAATCTTGATCAAGAAGTAATTTCGAGATTTATAGAGAGCTGGAGATGACGGGTGAAAATGGTTGTGGAAGCCATTGGAGGTCATATTCCATTCTGAGTACTTGATTCTTTTTGATGAATGTTTTCACTCATGTAATTTGTTAAACAAAATCATGTCGTATTATTATTATTCTCGCAGATGTTTTTAACAGTTGGCATCTCTGGGATATTTGGGAAACAATCATCCTGATCTTCCTAATGACCTAGTTGTCCGAAATTTTTCCTCAAGATCATAGATTGTACTTATTTTGTAATGAGGGGCTGGAAATTGGCGTTATATGTGCCTAGAAGTATAGCCACGCACAAATAAACATTCAATGAAACGCTTATCCTCATTTGTTAAAACCATTGTAAACAATTTAATACGTCGAAAGCAAGCAACACCAAGGTAAAATTCGAGTTCAAACCAGATGTCGTCTAAAACTCGATGACATTTCATTATTATTTGTTCATCATAGAGTTAATGCATGCAGTCTATGTTCAGAGGTTTCACAACGGGAGGTGCATATGAAGGTGGAAAAGAGAAACATTATTGACGACAATTGGCACAATTCTAAATAAATATTCGAGTTCGACCCCTCAAAATGATGGGAAAGGTTCAATCTAGTGATTGAATTACGCAGTCGATTCATTACGACCCCGAAAAATTTTTTAATGCGCGGGGAAAATTGTCAATATTTGAGGAAGTCGACCATTCTGAATCCGAAAGGAAATCAAATTTTAGGTTGATTTAGTAAAAAATGATTATTTGTCTTCCTAGAACATCCATGAAAAACACAACAACTTCAGAAGTTGAAAAAATATTTCGTTTCAGCTGAAAATCAGAATGAAAAAATTCTTCACGCTATTTTTTCACCAATTTTTGAAATATTAAAAGTCAAATTATTCAGAAAAGATTGAATTACCGACTAAACGTACCATTCAAATATTTTAGTGAAAAAAAAACGTTCCAGCGAACTTGAAATATGGCTCATTTTCGAATGAGTCAGCCAAATTTGATTTAACCGAAAGTGAAATTTCGATACAATTTCTGAAAAACCTGGTTCTTTGGCTTTCCAATGAAGCAAGAACGAATGATTTAACTCTAAAATTGCGAAAGTTATAACGGAAAAAGAATTGTCCGGTTTTCTCTGGCGCACCCTATATATCCAGTTTTACAATCACAAACAATGTGAAATAACGATTTTTCCCTCTCCAGTAATTTTAAACGCGAAATATTCATTATCAATCATTAACTGTCTCACTTTTTTGAATAGTTCTTCGCCTTCATGTCCCTATTAGAAGCTTTGTTTCTAGAAACGAAAGCAATAGTTCGGAGCCAGAAAACGTTTACACAATATCAAATTTCCCTTCCGGATTTCAAATATTCTGATTCGAATGTTTCTTCAGAACAAATCTATCATTATCTACATATATAAAAATCAATTGCTATTCGTTAGTCTCGTTAAAACTTGAGAACGGCTAATTTTGGTCATGAATTATTTGTGGAAGTCCAGAATGGTTTAGAAGGTGAATAAACATGAAAATGCTCAGAATTAAATAAAGGGAACAATTTCATTTTTCCCTTGTAGTGTCCCCCAGTCGTTCAGAAATCAAATTGAAAGTATAGTTTAAAATGAACAACTGATTAGAATTTTATATCTTTCTAACTACATATTTATTCTCAGGAGGTATAGAATAAACTTAATTTTAGCTAACAACAGTTGATTATTTTTATGTACATTGATGAATCTTACATTTTGTCATTTGTTCTAACATTTTGTCACAAATTAAATTTCTGAACGCAACCATAATATTTGACAATTGACAACCAACTAATATGTCGATCCATTCTCGGTATCGTTCGATATTTCAGAAGGAGTGCATCCTTCTATCTTCGAGAGTGCCGATTACCGCTACGTGCGCGAGAACTTTCTTTACTTCGGTGATCCTTAGGAATAGTGGCATTTCAAGTTATGTGCTTTTTTTTGTTGATCTTTTGTGATAGTGACATTTTAGTGCTAAGTGTGCGAGAGCTTTTCTCACTGATTAATTACAATTTACGATGCCGAGGAGAACACGACTTGATTTAGATTGTGGCAGTCAATCAACTGTGCGAAGAGCTATCTCACGTACTAACCGCACTTATTACCAAAGAGAGAGACAGATCAAGAAAATAGTATTATTGCGTTCTTTAGTGTTTGACGACAATGGAGTAGAAAGGGTAAGGATGCAACGAGTTCGTGCACATCAAGCACAACAACAGCGAGCACGACATAATGAAATTGAGCGATTCCGCAGACGCAGTGCTCCTGTGATTCTGAAACGAGCTGCATTCATTATGACGAATGGGTAACAATTGAGAAAATGACAATAATTTGTAAATAGTTGAAATACAGTTGTGAATCTACTGAATTATGTTGTGCTGGGGGCAAAGTAAAATTGCCACAATTGGTCCCACTACCAGATCCTTTACGCTCTTAGTTTCTGGAATTGGAAATGATTCTAAGCACTTCTTTTCCAACATTCAGAAATATAACAGCTATTTGTGTATTCTACAAAAAGGTGATTATTGCTGATTGAAACTGCAATCACACGTTAACTCTGATTTTAAAATATAACAAATTTGGAATTAGAATCTACACTTACAACGTGGACGCTGCTCTGGATCGATGCGGGCTGTTGTTGGCTGCCGGTTTGGTCTGGCTGCTTCTTATCTTTAGCTTTAGGCGGTCGTTTTGCCTTAGCGTCCAGGTATCGCTGCTTCAACTGCAGCGTGTCTTGCAGATTCTGCTCGCACAGCCCTGAAAAGGACTGGTCGAAGCGTGGCATACAGTCGGTCTGACGGCGACGATAGGATTCAATGCGTCTGCGTAGCCTAAAAAAAATCCAAAATTAACAAATATCAAAATGAGCAACAAGATTTCCTAAGAATTAAAAGTCTATAAACAAACGTAAATATTAATAATATATCAAAATGAATATGAAAAATTACAGTTGAAGTTTATTCTTCTGCCAAAATCATAAATTAGGTTACCATTAGGTTACCATAAATTTTCATGGAAGTTTTCAAACCTATCACTATAGATGCAATCAACATCAGCCTGTGATAACGAATGGAACGAAAAGTATTTGAAGCTTCACCACCGAAAGTATAATTTTACTTTGTACTAGTTTTGTTATGATATAAAATTGTTTCTGAAGAATTATTAGAGTTGTTCGATTCATTTTGTATGACGCAAATGTTTTATGAGCCGATTCGTATTACAGACAGAAGCGAAACTTGTATAGATAATGTCTTCTCAAACACAGATAAATCTGATTATCAGGGCTATACCTCCGATCCAGACTTATCAGACCATCAAGCACAAAAAATCCAACTTTCAACAACTGTAACTATAGAGGAAAGTCAATTGACAACCATAGCCGTAATGAATAGTACTTACATCGAGAAGTTTGAAGGAGAACTGAAAAATATCAGATGGGAGGCACTCATGACATGAGGCCGCAATATCGTATACAAATTTTCACGAGAACTTACAGAAATGTTTTGAGCTGTCCTCTTCTCGAATTATGGTCAAGGAAAGAATGCCAAAACGGAAGATGGCAAGGACGTCAGAGAAAAGTCAAGCATTGAAAAACGCACTCGGGGCAACTGCAACTGTACACCGTGTACAGAGGAGTGCTGCATCTGATGAGCTGATCAGAATCCTCAAACGACATCTAAGAAAATGTTATACAAGAGATATAAAAAACAAAATGCAGAATTTATGTCTCACGCAAACAATAAATCCAAAGCTATCTGGGCACTCATAAACAGAGAAACTGGTACATCTGAGACTAGATACCAAAAACGAGATTCGCCTACTAATTCCATGTTCACCCTTCTAATAAGAGAAAGTGAGCTAAATGACATTGTTAGAGGCCTTAAGCCAAAATATACAACTGACATATATGGCATGAATACCATACTGCTGAAGAGAGCATATCCCATTTTTTCCATCTTCATGTGCAACATAGTCAACCACTGCCTTGAACAGGGCTTTTTTCTCAGAGAATTGAAAATCGCGAAGGTGGCCCCTATTTATAAGCAAGGCGATATCAACGACCTCAACAACTATAGACCGATATCTATTCTGCCGGCAGTATCCAAAATATATGGGGAAATCATAGAAAGGAGACTGGTTGATTTCTTGAACTGGTACATATACTAACTGATGAACAGCATGGCTTCCAAAAGGGTAAATCAACAACAACTGCCTTAGCAGACCTACTGAATGCTATAGCAACTGCTCTCGACGAAAACTGTTACGCTGAAGTGCTTGCTTGCGATCTAAGCAAAGCCTTCGATTGCGTATTAAGAGAAATTCTCCTGGACAAACAGCTTTGGAGATGGGCAAATAGGAAACAAATAGGTCCCAGTGGATGTTGGGATCCCCAAGGGCTCGATTATGGGGCCTTTGTTGTTCACTGTTTACATCAATGACCTGCTTTCGAATATTTCTTGTGTTAAGACCTGTATGTATGCGGACGATACGAACTTTCTAAATGTGCACCATCATCTGAAGAGCTGAAACTCCGAACAACCAAGTCACTGCTCTAGACTGAAAAATGGTTTAATGCAAATGGTCTCAAACTGAATAAGGACAAAACTCAAATCATAAGCTTTGGCTCAAACAATAGAGATAGCACTACTATAAAATTACTGGGAATAACATTTGATGGGGATTTGTCGTGGTGTTGGTACATATCATTACTTACAAGGAGATTATCCACAGCCATATTCACAATCAAACGGATGAAGGCAATATCAACTGAGGAAGTATGTAAGCTGACATACTACTCAAATTTCCAGTGTCACCACATATGGAATATTACTGTGGGGATACAGTGCAGACATGAGAATAGTTCTTCTGAAGCAAAGTGAGGCGGTTAGAAATTTATGCAATGCCTCTAAAAACTACAAGCAGCCGAGAGCTCTTAAAATTTCAGCGAATACTGACAGTGACCTCGGTGTTTATACTGGAGTGTTTGAAATATGTCTACGACAACAAGAACAAGTTCTCAACCAATACAGAATTCCATTCATATAACACAACAAAAAAAGACTGTCTCTCAATGGAGCATCACAGATTGAGGAAAACTCAGCTTGGAATCAACTACCTGTGTATGGAATTCTTCGACAAACTTCCTGTGAACTTAAGAAACGAAAAAAGTCACAAATTCATCAACCAAATTAAAGAACTTTTATTCAATTGCACTATTTACACACATGAAGAATTCTTACTACTCAAATTTTGTTTGTTCTTTTTATCAAACCTTATTGTTTTGATTTGTTGATGTCCGAAATTTTAATGTAATTTAATGTGCGCTATAAACATTCATGTCCCTATTTTGGCTGGTTTTAACTTATATATTGACTAGTCATGTGATACTTTTCTTTTTTTTTGATGACGATAAATAAATAAACAAAATAAATAACAAAAATAAACATAAACTGTGGATATCCTCAAATTTGAGGATATGATTTTTATAACTCTTTCTTGTGTTTATCAATAAGCCTTCAGTTTCAATAAACAATAAAAACAGAACAGGGTTCATGTCGGTACTAGCACAATGTAGGATTCCGAAGGTAGTCAATATGCTTACTTGGCAATGAATGTTCGGTTCAACGGCTTATAAGTAACGAGTATATTATATAAGTTGATCAACTATTACTCCTTAATTTGAAGTCGAAAAGCTTCGACATTTTCTTCTTTGAATGAAAACCTTTCTTACGACACCCGACATTATGAGGTAGACGAGAAAAAACTTCATCCACATTTGTAGAGTTTATAGGAGAGAGGTACCATAAAAATATTTTTTTTCAGATTTGATACTTTCTAGTATCTTTCCAATGATGATTTGCAGTAAAAGTACCAGTTTCCCTCAACCTTCTGTGGATATTTGAAAATGTTCGCCTGTCTGGTGTTACTCGATTTGGAAAGCGCACCTGATATAATCGCCTAGCTCATGTTGTGTTTCGGTCAGCCAGACCGTCCATGTAATGGATATCAAACAATTCGGCGTTAGTGAAATTAGCCATTTTTTCTTACAGCAATAACTTCAAAAGTCTTAAAATTAATCGTTAATTTAATAAACAATTCGATCAGACACTGGTTCAACTTTAGCAACTGGTCAAAATAAATAAATAAATGAAAAAAATCAAAGCCTACTAGTAATTTTTTTAATTACAAGTGCTTTAAATTCAGCGAATGCATACTATCGTTTAATAATTTTTGTTGGAGAACCGGTGGAGATAGGAAAAAATTACAAGGGTGGACGAAGACGAGCTATCGAAATAAAAGCAGATATTGGGCATATCTATTGAGTATTTCTATTATCTTTTTATTTATCGAATAACATACGATTCAAATAATTCAAATTCAATAATTTTTCACTCGAAAACGGTTGGAGATACGAAAAAATTACAAGTGTCAAAAAAGTTTCCAAATCGAACGAAGATGACGAAAATTGATTGTACGCTGATCACTGGCGTACTTCAAAAAAGTTTGAGAGGGCAAAAGAAGACATGGCTATCTACCTTGTAGATTCTAGTTAAAATTTAGGACCTGTAAGGATGGAGGATATAAAAAATGGCTTTCATTCCAAATTTGGGCTGAATATCTCAAAAACTACAGGAGTTTTGAAGAAAAAACCAATTCTTTCCGGAAATTTCAACATTCTGTTGCTCCGTAACGAAGCTTTGGCGGACCTATGTTTATATGAACTTTCTTCCTCAAAATTGCACGTAAATTTACCCCCTCAAGTTGTGACATACTATTATGTAACACCCTGTATACCAATAAGTAATATACACCCTACTATTCCAGGCACATGTCTCTTCGCCTAGCGATAGGCCAACACTTCCGTTTTTTTCACGCAGATCTGCAGACACTACCTGACTTGCGTTATTTTTCTAGCATGGAATCACGTCTAATTAAAACGCGGCCACCGATCTTTCAAGAAATTCAGTTCGTAGGATATGTTGATAGGAAAAAAAGAAAACATTTAGTTAGTACTAGTTACATACGAATCAATATTGACTATATGTGAGATACCTATTCAAAAAAAAACAATATTTTGTACATACAATGTGGAGAAAAGTATGGACTCACTCGAGAAATTAAGATGTCATTTAATCTTTTGATAACGCTTGTCTTATATTTATGATGTCATCAACATTCTTTTAAATAGCAATATATGGCGTGCAATACATCATTAGAAATCTCTTATTCTAGCTTCTACGTATCATTGTTGGAAAACTCGATGTTTCTTTTCAAAATTTCGAGCGTTTCATTGTAAATTTCCCTTCACTATAATCTCCGTGAATAAACATGGATAAGGTTTTAATATCAACCATATATCAACAATGATGATGCGTTGACAATAGACCGTCGTAGTAAATGCTCGAAATGATGACCGTATACAACTTGAGAATGGCTAAATTATTGAAACGTATTTTTACGAGCATTCCGTATTTTTTTTTGGATTAATATTCTTTATTTTCGTCCTTATGCGGAATTTAAGATGTTCAAATATGTCTTGGTGCACTAAAAACTCCAGGAGATTTATATTAGGTGGCCTGGCTGGCCATTCTATGGCTCCCAGTTTTCCGAAGGTAGTCAATATGCTTGCTTGGAAATGAATGTTCGGTTCAACTGCTTACAAGTAACGAGTATATTATATAAGTTGATCAACTATTACTCCTTAATTTGTAGTCGAAAAGCTTCGACATTTTCTTTTTTGAATGAAAACCTTTCTAAGGGCACCCGACATTATGAGAGTTTATAGGAGAGAGGTACCATAAAAAATATTTTTTTTTCAGATTTGATACTTTCTAGTATCTTTCAAATGATGATTCGCAGTAAAAGTACCAGTTTCCCTCAACCTTCTGTGGATATTTGAAAATGTTCGCCTGTGTGGTATTACTCGATTTGGAAAGCGCACCTGATATAATCGCCTAGCTTCTGTTGTGTTTCGGTCAGCCAGACCGTGAAATTAGCCATTTTTTCTTAAAGCAATAACTACAAAAGTCTTGAAATTAATCGTTAATTTAATAAACAATTCGATCTTACACTGGTTTAATTTTAGCAACTTGTCAAAATAAATAAATAAATGAAAAAAATCAAAGCCTACTGGTAATTTTTTTAATCAAAAGTGCTTTCATTTCAGCGAATGCATAAAATCGTTTGATAATTTTTCGCTTGAGAAGTGGCGGAGATACTACAAAATTATATATTATAAGTGTCGACGAAGACGACTTATCGAAATAAAAACAAATTTTGGGCATACCTTTCGAGTATTTCTATTTTTTTTATCAATCGAATAACATACGATTCAAATAATTCAAATTCAATAATTTTTCACTCAAAAACGGCTGGGGAATAAATAAATGAATAAATGAAAAAAATCAAAGCCTTACTAGTCATTTTTTTAATTATAAGTGCTTTCAATTCAGCGAATGCATACAATCGTTCAATAATTGTTTGCTCGAGAACAGTCGGAGATACGAAAAAATTACAGGTGTCGAAAAAGTTTCTAAATTAAACGAAGATGACGAAAATTGATTGTACGCTGATCAGTGGCGTACTGCAAAAAAAATTTGAAAGGGCAAAAGAAGACATGGCTCCGGAAAAGAAAATTTGGGACGTGTAATGATGGAGGCTGTAAAATATAGCTCGCATTCCAAATTTAGGCTGAATATCTCGAAAACTGCAGGAGTTTTGAAGAAAAAAACAGTTTTTTCCGGAAATTTCAACACCCTTTAGTTCCGTAACAAAGGTTTTGCGGAGCTATGTTTATATGAACATTTTCTCTTAAAATGGCACGTAGATCTACCCCGTCTAGTTGTGACATACTATTATGTAACACCCCGTATAGCAAAGAAAAAACATTGTTTCAAGACAATGCAAAAATTCTCAAGTGGGTAAAATTATGCCAAAAATCAACTTGCGATTACTGGTTCTTCGCTGATTTGAAACATGCTTCAGGGCTCCCACGAAGAGATTATTGCCGAAATTGGCGCCAAAGATAAATCGTTTTTTACGAAAGGCATATAAATGTTACAGAAGCCTTAAAATGATTGTATCATTGTAGAAGTAGAGTGTATAGATGATTCGAATTTTAAGTAAATATTTTATTTCAATTGTTTTGAATTTCATCTCATACATCGACCTGCCCTGAATAAGGTTTCATTATAACAATCTTTACTTCAATAGCATATTCCCACTGTTATATTTATAGGATAGCTTCGCTTTCTCGAGGCACTTAATGAATTCATATCAACGTTCATAAAATTTCGTTGTTTACAAAAAGAAAATATACTGAATACGATTATAACAATCAATTACGCGAATATAATTATTTAGAAGAGATAAGTAAGTATGAATTCACAACTGATCTGTAGTTTCTTATGATCAACATGAAGAGTATCGTAAAGATAAAAGAAATATGCTTAGTAACACAGGAGGAACTTGTATAAATGCTCATTCACATCAGTCTCCTAAACGGTCATTACACAACAGGCGGGTAAATGACTGATATAAAAAGATTTATATCTTCACCTAATGAGGTAGAGGAACTTAAAACAAAGCTAATGATGGTTACACCGATCATTCGATGCCTCTCACCATTTGACTTCTGCAAAACAGATAAAAACCCTAATTGTATATCAACCCTTAGTTTTTCAGTAAACTTTTAATCTCAACATGAAAATTATGGGCTTCGCACAGACAAAAACAACACAAATTGACTCATTCTTTTCTGAAGACAATAAGTAAGAGAATAATGGCAGATTGTACTAATTTACATTACCATAATGAAACCTTTGTGAATCGGTAAAAACTTGACCCTAAACAGGATTCTCAAGGAAAAAATCAAGGCCATTAAATCCCAAAAAGTGATATAGATTAGTTTTTTATCTATACTGGATTTTCTTCATATAGATCAACAGTAATTGTCAAGTATATTTTTATCAAAAAATGTAGATGCTATCGAAAAAATTAATTTTGATGACAAAATATCTTTCATTCTATTTGGGGTCTACAGAGGGTATGGTAGTAGACAGATTAGAAAAACAATTTTCAAATATCGTAAAGATTCATTTTCTATAAACGTTCACCTTACTTACTTACAATTAATCCTAGTTTGAAATTTTAGTTATCAAATCTGCACAATTTTCACTTTTGTCACGAGTTAATCGACGATCGACGAAAAGAATTTCGATACATGCGAGACAGATGTGTAGCTAATCCAACCTTGCTCGAAAATTTTGTGTTTTCAGTTTAAGAAACATTACATTTCAGTTGTAATTTCAGTGAAAATTACTATAGAATTTGAACTAGAAAAATTTCGTTATATACAGGATGTTATATAGTAGTATGTCCCAACAAATCTACGTGGAATTTTAAGAAAAAAGTTCATATAAATATCCACAAAAGCTTCGTTACGTAGCTATAGGGTGTTGAAATTTCCGGAAAAATTGTTTTTTCTTCAAAACTCCTGCAGTTTTTGAGATATTCAGCCCGAATTTGAAATGCAACCTTTTTACAACCTCCATCATTACACGTCCTAGATTTTAACTGAAGAAATTAAAAAGGTGTTTTTTTCCGAGACCATGTCTCATTTTGCCCTTTCAAACTTTTTTGTAATACGCCACAGATCAGCGTTCAATCAATTTTCGTCATCTTTGTTCAATTTAGAAACTTTTCAGACACCTGTAATTTTTTGTATATCCAACCGTTTTCGAGTGAAAAATTATTGAATTTGTATTATCTGAATTGTATAATATTCATGAAATGAAAACAAATGATAGAAATATTCGGTAGGTATGCCCAAAGTTTGTTTTTATTTCAATTGCTCGTCTTCTGAGACTCAACTTATACTTACTCACTATAAAAAAAGGAATTAAAACCTAAATAAATTGCTGGAACTGTCCTCCACCTACAAGAATACAGAACTCCGTCCTTCTTCGCATATTATCACGCACTCTTTGAAATATTCCAGGGTATTTCTTATCGTGTCACAAGATGTTATTATTCGATTTCTCAATTCTACAGTGTTCACTGGAGTGGTATAAACTAAACTTTGAGATATCAAGAACGATTCAAAACTCCTCCTCAAGAAATTGCCGATAAGCGGACCTTTTAGTCTGTTAGGCAAACTAATGGCCAAATCAAATTATTTACAATCATTTCGACCCAGAAATTAAGTGAGAATTGTTCTTGATGGTGAGATTCTTCAATCAAATGGGTGTTTTCCTAAGCCTAATAATGATTATTGTAAAATTTGTATAGCAGTTCTCGAAAAGTTAGTTTCGTCTCCGAACATTATTTCACTTTCAAAATGAGCATTTTCTCTAATTTTATCTACGAACCATCGGCAGAAATTCAGTCTGGAAGGAAAATCTTGAGGAAGTACAGTCTGGACGCGTTGAATATGAAACGGGTACAATAAAAAGTGGTGGAGAAACCTCCAAACTAGAACATGTGAAATTCAACTGATTTCAATTTATCTTGTACTCACATGAGGATAGAAATCAATAAAATTCAAAACTACTCCTAAATATCTGGAGTTCTCATAGTTTGGGTTGCAACTTTTAAATGATTATTTGCAGTAAAAGTACCAGTTTCCCTCAACTTTCTGTGGATATTCGAAAATGTTCGCCTGTCTGGTGTTAGTAGATTTAGAAAGCGGACATGATATAATATTGTGTTTTGTTTCCGTCAGCCAGACCGTACTTGTAATGGATATCAGCATATCAGCGGCGTTAGTAAAATTAGTCATTTTCTCTTACAGCAATAACTTCAAAAGTCTTAAAACTAATCGTTAATTTCATAAACAATTCGAGCAGATACTGGTTCAATTTTAGCAACTGTCAAAATAAATAAATGAAAAAAATCAAGGCCGAATGCATGAAATCGTTCAATAATTTTATGCTCGAGAACAGTCGGAGATACAAAAAATTACAGTTGTCAAAAAAGTTTCTAAATTGAACTAAGATGACGAAAATTGTTTGTACGCTGATCAGTGGCATACTGCAAAAATGTTTGAAAGGGCAACAGAAGACATAGCTCCGGAAAAGAAAACACCTTGTAGATTCTAGTTAAAATTTAGGACTTGTGATGATGGAGGATGTAAAAATAGCTTGCATTCCAAATTTGGGCTGAATATTTCAAAAACTACAGGAGTTTTGAAGAAAAAAACAATTTTTCCGGAAATTTCAACACCCTATAGCTCCGTAACGAAGATTTTGCGGACCTATGTTTATATGAACTTTTTTTTTCTTAAAATTGCACGTAGATTTACCACCTCAAGTTGTGACATACTATTATGTAACACCCTGTATACATAAGTTGTTGGTTCGTTGGACTTGCATTTTATACCACAACTTAAACTGAACATTTTTTTTGTGGTGTTCTATTTTGAAATGGTTCTTCTTATCTCCAAGGTACAAGTTTTAAATTATTAGCGTGCCCCCCTCACATTTATACGCGATTTTTCCCTGTCGTACTAACGCCAGTTATCTGATCTGACTATCTTCGAGATATTAGAGTGTATGACATACATCGTCAACCTTTCTTTGAGATTTAGAAGAACTGGAGCAAAAAGCAAAAGACGTGCCCCTTGATTACCAGCATTTCCTACAAGTGTAGATTTATCTTCGGTGTTTGAAGCTGGAGATATGTAATAATCGTTGGATACTTGAAATATATCCCAATCGAATCCACGATAATTAGGGCGAAGAATGAAAACTCTCGACTCACAGAGCTCGAACTTCATGGAGAAGAGTTGCAGGGGTCATTTTGGAATGGGTCCGATTTCTGTCACAGACGACTTAAAATTTATTCTGAAAATACGTTCTTGGATTAGCTCGAAATCGCGATATTTGGATGAAGAAAGTTGCTCGGATCACAACATTCTTTTTTAGACATAGTATTGTGTCGTTTTAGACATTTGTGTGTTTCTAATGGTTGAAAGGGTTTTTGGGTGAATTGGTGTCTTGGCTTAACTTGAAAATCAAGCTACTCGACTCGACTTGAAATCAAGTCAAGCTTTTGTTTTCAGAATTTGAGTCACGTCAAGCTCTTTTTCACAAAACCTTGAAAATTCAAGTTTCTTGAAATGCAAAACTGGAAAACTTGACAGAACACAATTGAAAATAAACATTGAACTTATTCTTATATTCAATAAGAGCGAAAATAAAGGTTATTAAATAATACTGAATATTTGAACGGAAAATATTTAAATCAAACTCAACCTAAGAATCTGACAATAATTCATAATATAAATTTATATCATGGATCTACATCAAGTAACGGCCTCCACAATTCAAATAATTCATAAGTTTGTTGAAGGAAACATAAATACAGAACGAGAACAAGATTGAAAGTGAAATGTATCTTTTCAAATAAAAACATCAATAAATTTTTCATGAAACAACTGAAACAAACTTCTGTGAAAATAAAAACAACTGAATTAAACTTCTGTGAAAATAAATGTACCTTCATTGAAACATAAGCCGAAAAGAATAAGAATAAGCAAAACTGCATTCCCAATTCATCAGATAGTTATTGGTTCGCTGTTTTGAACAGAGAAATCTTTTTCAACAAATATATATATTTTCATATATTTATATATATTTTCTTATAACCGTTTTGGGGAATCACAGTTTGATATTGATTTTATTTTTTCTTTTGTTTCATTTTAATAAGCCTTAGGCTATTTTATACATATATATCAAAGTTTCACAATATAGCTTTTGAAATATGTACGACACAGAGCGGCCGAAATCTACTTAAATTCTTAATTGATCTTATAAACAGTGGTTACTCATTATAGTAAGAAAGTCCCATATAAACTAACGATTTTCTAACTGAAGATCTCCCTGGTATATGGTATATATATATATATATATATATATATATATATATATATATATATATATATATATATATATATATATATATATATATATATATATATATCTAATCTTGATGATCGATCAGTTCATTAAACAAATTTCAGATTTGCCATAAGCTAAGAAAAATTTTAATCGAAGTACAGTTAAGAGCACTATAATTGATCAGTTATTGAGCGGGATGAAAAATGATTAAATTTTAGAATGGCAATAAAAATATGGGTGATAAAAAAGTAAAATTTATGGTTGTATGTATTTTAATGCCACATTATAAAAAATAAAAACAAAAATTTCGCCCAAAAATAAAAATACCAACCCTTATCACTTAGGGGTATGAAAAATAGATAGTAGCCGATTCTCAGACCTACTGAATACGCATATAAAATTTGGTAAAAATCGGTGAAGCCGTTTCGGAGGAGTACGGTAACTAACATTGTGACATGGACATATTATATATATATATATATATATATATATATATATATATATATATATATATATATATTACTAGCTGAACGAGTGTTATATTCGTGAATTTCATTTACAAAAGATGTTTTCCTACATAGATAGTTAGGTAATAATTTATGAATTAATTTGTAAACGAATAAATAGTTCAATAAAAGGAGTTTTTCATTTATACTTAGTAAATTCAACGATTCCAACACCAACATGATTGATGTATATCTCTTTACCCCAAGTATGATTCTCATAGCTTTATTCTGTAATATTTGAAGTTGATCTTTATCTTTCTTATTAATATAGAATAACACAGTAGGACAATATTCGAAATGAATTAAATGATTGATTTAAAAGAATGACTTCATTAACTTGAGTTAATGTTGTACTAATTCTTCTAAAATAGCCAATTTTCTTGCTAACTTTGTTTATTAAATAATCTGCATGAACTTTAAATGACAATTTGTTATCAATTACAATGCCTAGGTATTCACATGTATCAACGTAATCCAACTCGTCACCTAACAGTTTCAATTTGGTAACAAAATTATTATCCCTATTATTGAGTAACATCACTTGCGTTTTTTGGGTATTTATAACCAGATTTTTATTCCTTAACCAAGGTGACATTATATTCAGTTCATCCTGTAAATTCAAAATTACATCCATCACATTTTTTTTCGGTGGAATCATATCATGGTATCATCAGCGAAAAGGTTAACTTTGGTTTCTCTTGAAAAACATTTTATTATATCGTTTATATAAATAAGGAACAAAAGGGTCCTAATATCGTTTCTTGAGGCACACCATAGTTTACACATTTCTGCTGAGACTTCACGTTTCCAATTCTTGTAACTTGATATCTATCACTTAAATAACTTAGAAATCGGTTTAACGCACCACCAACAATACCCGCACTCTCTAATTTATGCAACAAGTTCTTCCTTCATAACGTCTCAAAAGCTCTCTTAAAGTCTAAAAAAACTATTGCTATCACGAAATCTTCATCCGTCAATTCCTTCCATCTTGATAAGATAACCTGCAGGGAGGATTCACAGGAATGACGTTCACGAAATCCAGATTGGTTTTCAACAATTATTTCATTTCTCTCCAAGTGCTTTAACAATTGAACTTTTATATGCATTTCCATGATTTTTTCAGATAGTGCTACCAAATTAATGGGTTTAAACTCTTCGATTTTCTTCGTTCCTGCAACTTTCGGCACTGGAACTACATATGTCACCTTCCATTTTCAAGGTACACAACCATTCGTGATAGACTTATTAATTATATCAACCACTTTTTCAATGATAATACCACCAGTATGAAAAACCAGAAGGTCTACTTCGTCAGTTGATGAGGTCTTTTTATTACCTTAAGGTACTTTTGGACAAGAGGTATTGTTATCCATTCAATATTCTGCCATTGATGGCAGATAGTTTGCTGTGCTACTGGGGGAGTACTTCCATTTCCAGATTGATTGCTGTTTACAATTTTGTCAATACTTTCGATAAATTAATAACTGAATGTATCAACTATTTCCTGATCATCTTTAATTGTACGACCATTAGAGATTATTTCAGTATTGGAAGAATTATTGTTTGTTTTACCTAATACCTCTTTTATAACTTTCCACATTTTTTGTTTCGGTGCTCACTATTTTCTATAAGTTTTCATAATAAATTTGCTTTTTGGATCTCAATAAAGTCACCACCTCATTTCTCTTTTCTCTGTAAATTCTCCACCAAATTATTCCCAATCCACTTAAGGCTTTTTTGTAACACCCATCTCTACTTATTATTGCCCTTTTAATTTCTTCATCAAACCATGAATTTTGTTTTTCAATAAATGGCTTTGTTTTTATCTGAGCAACGTTATTTAAAGCCTTCGAACAGTTTGTGTGAAAAACGTCAATCATACCACCAACAGTCATACTATTTGCCCATGACTGGTACTGTACAGCAGGTTCCATGTTTTCTTTCTTAATTAAACGATAATCTCGAAACGCTTTTATTTTATTTCATGGAAACATTCTTTGTTGATCCTCGGGGATTCAATAATGCTTCGAAAGGAATCGGCTGAATATCACCATAGTCGAAAGATCATTATACTTACGCTTCTGGCCGCTGGGTGACAACACTACATAAATTCCTCTCAGTTTTCAATAAATTTTAACAACGAATATTGAGTTTTCAACGAATGATATGAAAAACCTTTGAAAGAATCATTTCATTTGAATCTATTCTATATTATATAGAAATCAATTGATTGTAGGTTGTAGACGACATCAATACTTTGTTGAGTGTTGTGGTTGAATACAGAAATTCTTCCCATTTCTACAATGACTGCTGGTGTTTCCCCGCTTTTTCCTTTCAATTATCCAAATTCTCTCGCCTTGCGCTTCGAAACGAATTGACTAAATCGAACGTACTAATTTTTGGAAACCACGTGTGTCACAACCAATACCACCTACTTTTATATTTATCGCAACAAGCGATTAGCAAGTTAACTTTATGATCTTACAAGTATCAAACTTTCAAGCAGTTTTCAAAAAGCTTGATGTCAAGTCAAGTTTTTGGGTTGCAAAACCAAGTCAAATTAAAAGTCTTTCAAAATCTTTAATTTCAAGTCGAGCTTTTCTTTACAACCATACTTCTTGTTTCCTGTTAAATTTCTAGGTAATTTTTCATTGACCCGTCACAGAACGATTCACTTCGGTGAATTCCAAGAACAGTGGTGGTTCTGTTTAACATCATAACTATTTAAAGTAAAACGTTATCATTCAAGTCTAGACGCACCTTTAGATTCCATTTAATGGCTATGTTATGACGGAGTGTTCCCCAGAACGAATCGAACGTAAATAAACGTCGGTGCTTGAAAATAAAATGAGGATTTGGTGGCTGGCATTACCCAAATGGAATATTATGAAGATATGAGTCTATTCTTTGTTTCAATTGTATTGATGATGATCACTTCGAAGTAATAATTGAAGAATTTCCGGCCACAAATTTAATATGAAAGTTTCGTTGGGATCGTGATTCACGAATCGGTTCAAAGAAGTAGGATATTAGAACTGAAATATGATCGAGATATGGAGATTATGAATTCTATGCACTAAGTTGAAGAACGCACTCTACATCTGAATAGTCGAAAATATCGAATTAAATTCGGCTATTCGAAAACTTTGAAAATGTACTGTGGTCATCCTATAAGATATATCATAGCAAAACAAAGTTTCTTCTTTTGACTGGAATATTGTTGAAGATATAACTATTTTCAACAGATTGCACAAAATGATATATACATAAAGTGACCATACGTCCCGTTTTGAACAGGACTGTCCCTTTCTCGGTCACCTGTCCCGTTGTCCCCAAACAAAGCGCCGGGACGCGAGATTGTCCCGTTTTCCGAAACCGCGCGAAGATTTAAAATAACGAAGTTGGTAAGACATGCGCGGGCGGCAAATCACAGACCGTCGCGTCTTCGACGATGGCGAATCACAGACCGTCGCGTCGTCGACGATCGGCGAATCACTGCCCGCGCACGACGTTGGTTACCTAGTAACGCGGGAAGAAGAGGAAGTATGCAGTTATTCACACAGACTTTTCACTATTGTTTTGTTTTGCGTACCTAATGTTCGTGCAGTAATTTAGTGGTAAACCGGTATTAAAACTTAGTTTTCTTTTGTTTTGGAATTTTACCTACAGTTATGCCGAAACGCAAGTGTTCATTTAATGTCAATTTACAAGCAAAATACCCATTTATTAAGCAAATTAATACTTCTTCGGAGGTCAGATGCGAAAAGTGTCGTACAGAGTTTAGTGTTTCCCATAGTGGTGCTGGTGATATTGAACAGCATTTGAAGTCTGAAAACATAAAATTCCGATCGTGCCGTTGCTTCCAGTTCTTCAATGTTGAACTTTTCAAAAATTCAAATGCGCCAACTCCAAAGGATTTAGATATTGCTGCTGCAGAGGGCGTCTGGGCTTATCACACTATACAAGAAACCACAGTTTTCGCTCCAATGATTGTGCGTCGAAAATAATCCAATCATGTTTTGATCCGAAATTCACATGTGCGCGTACAAAACAGAAGCTATTGTAGTAAATGTTTTGGCGCGTACAGCGATCGACAATTTAAAGAAGATCTCAATAAGTCCAATTGTATTACAATTTTAAACGACGCTTCAAACCACGGTAACAAGAAAATATATCCATTTGTAGTGCGCTTTTTCAACCTTACGAAGGTGTGCAAGTAAAATTTTAGATCTCCAAGATCAACCAGGCGAAACTTCTGATATCATTGTTGATTATTTACACAAAGTATTGACAGATAATAATTTGACAAAAAAAGTCGTGGCATTTTCTGGCGACAATGCTAATGTCAATTTTGGGGGTGTAGCTAGGCGAGGTACTAATAATGTATTAGCAAAATTACAATCATCTCTAAAAAGCCGTTGATTGGTATTGGATGTGGAGCTCATATAATTCACAATGCAATAAAATCTGCTGCAGATGGTCTACCTTTAGATTACGAATGCATTATTGTAAAAATATATTCATTTTTTATATTTACACAGTTCGAGTTGAAGCTCTAAAGGAGTTTTGCGCTGAAGCTGAAATCGAACATCGCCAAATGCTTGGCTATAGTAAAACGAGGTGGCTTGCGCTTATGCCTGCCTTGGAGAAAGATTTAAAATGTTCCAGCCTTTAAAAACTATTTTTGAGCATTGAAAAATGTCCCACATTGTTAAAAACTTTTTGAAGATCCCACATCAGAATTATGGCTTTATTTTTTACATGCTCAGTCAGCAAGTTTTCACCAAGCTATATTGAAGGTTGAAGGTCAGACTGTGTCGGCAATTGAGGCTGCAAAAGAAATAAATCATCTTAAAGACAATTTGGCTCAGAAACAGATCAACCAGTTTCTTCCATTTACTGTTCGTAGTTTAATTATGAAATTAAAGATAATGGCACTAATATTGATGAAGAGTTTGTGAAAAATACAGCTACTGAATTTTATAAAACAAGCCGTGAATATCTGGAACAGTGGACTTGCTTTCTTAGTAATGAAATTGAGATATTTCATTGGACAGATTTAAGAAAAGTTCCTGAATGGGAAGATATCCAAAAGCGCTGGATGTATTGATTAAAAGGGATATATTGACTGTAATAAAGATACAGAAGTATTTGACGAATTCACATTAATTTCAAGCTACGTGACTTCCCAAAAAATATCCGAATGGGATAATTTAAATGTCTCCATAGAAACTCGTTGGGTGGAAGTATTCAAACATTTTCGCACCAACAATCTTCAACATGAAAATTTTTGTATTTTAATTGAATATATTTTATGTTTACCTGGTACAAATGCTCCAGTAGAAAGAGTCTTTTCTATTATGAATAAATTATGGACGTCTGAAAAATCACTTACAGGTTCCAGTTTTAAAAGCGATGTTGATAACTAAGGTCAACATAAAAAAACGTGCCAAGAATTTTATTCTTATTTAAAATCGTCACCAACTTTATTAAAGCAAATTTGTTCCTCTGACAAATATAAATTCAATTAAAAAATATGTTGCATTATTTTAATAATTACTGTCAGAGGAACTTTACTGTAATAAAGCTGGTGAATTGATTTTTTTGATTGATTGATATTTACTTTTCATATTGATTGATATTTGATATAATAAAAGTGAATACGAGTACTCATTGTGTTAAGTTACACTTTTTGTAAATAGAGACGATTAAAAAGTTGTTTTTATTTTCATTGTTAACCTTCTAAGTGAGGTATAAAACTTATGTCCGTTTTGAGTAAAAAAAAATATGGTCAGTTTATATATACAGTACAACCTCTCTAATCCGAACACACTCTAATCCGCACATCCAGTAATCCGAACAACGAAACTTCGAAATCACCCACCTCTATAATCCGCCGAATTCATTCTTTACCTCTATAATCCGAACGCGGTCAATAATTTCATCGATTAAAAGTGTCCGAACTTGCAATAACTTGTCTGAATACTCGCTTCACTTGTGCAGATTAGATTCTCACATTCAACGCCTGATATCCATACTAATCATGTCGCGTCGACATAAAACAAAATTGCAGCAAAAATGCGAAATTTTGAAAGAATTAGATAATGGAAAAAGTGTTTCTGAATTGGCCAGAATACACTCAATTGGAAAATCTACAGTATGCGATATGAAGAAAAAAAGAAAATCAATTGAGAATTTTATATTTCTTCTGATTCTGGTCCTAGGAAACGGCGTACGCTCAGAACTAGTGAAAATCCGAATGTTGAGAATGCTCTATACACTTTTTCTTACAAGAACGATCTCGACATACACCTTTATCTTGTGATCTCATATGTGAGAAAGCAAGATTTTTTTACACCAGTATAACAGGTAGAGATTATTTCAAGGCAAGTCAAAGTTGGTAGAAAAAATTCAAAAAAAGACATGGAATTTGAAAACTTGCCATATCAGTAGAGAAATTGTCCTCAGACGTTAGTGCGGTAGAACCATTGAAAAATAAATTTCTTCAAAATATACGGGAGATGGATCTAGTGCCTGATCAAGTTTACAACGCAGATGCATCAGTATCTCATAAAATGAAATTGTTGGTCATCGGAAAAGCCAACAAACCCCGAGCATTCAAGAACTGCTCCAATTTGCCGGTTTATTATAAAGGTCAAAGAAAAGGTTAGGTAACTACAGAACATGAATGGTTCCACAAACAATTTATTCCTGATGTTAAAAATAGAATGAACGTGCTGAAATTGCCACAAAAAGCTTTGCTCTTAACAGATAATGCTCTTGGACATCCGAGAGAAGAGGAATTGATCAGTGAGGGCCGAAATATTCAGGTCATGTTTTTACCTCCTAATTGTACATACTCCATTATTACAACCAATGGATCAACATGTAATACAAAATGTGAAATTGCATTATCGAAAATCTTTGCTACTGAATATTGTGGGACAAGAAGACAATAACGTTTCGCAGTTACTGAAGCAATTGGACCTCAAACATGTGGTGTTTTCTCTTGAAAGTGTATGGTCATCTGTGTCCCAAGAACTAATTCAGAAATCATTGAAGAATTTATGGCCCACAAAAGATGATGATTATGACGCAGGTGACCTATTGCCTCTTTCACGGTTGCGAGAAAAAACTTTGCTAGAGAAAGAAGAGGAAAATAGCGATCTACGCATGATGACAGATGTGCTAACAAATGTATCTGGTCAAGAATTAACAACTGAGGACATTGAAGAATGGGTTGTAGGAGATAATGAGAATTATCTCTCTGAAGCTGAAATAATCAATAACATAGAAAGTGACGAGGATACAGAAGAACTTGAAGAGGGCGATGTCGCCTTGAATTCAGTGAAACATAAAGAAGCTTTCTTGTGTTTCAACAAATGTTTGGAATGGTGCACAGAAAATGATATCCCTCAACACCAAATATTATCATTGAATCAATTGAGAGAGGAAGCGGCAAATTCTCATATTCGTTCGTTAAAACAGAAAACGATCCAAGACTTCTTCAGAACCTAAAAAATGATCTGTGAAATGTATCACTTTCTTAAGAATATGTAGTTATATTTTCATGTTTTTCTGTTAATCACAATAATTTTGAGTTTTTCAATGAATATTTTACGGTTTTCAATGAATATTTCATGTTTTCGATAAATATTTCACGTTTTTCGATAAATATTTCACGTTCTTCAGCCCTGTCTTTTCTTTATTATTTCATTTCAATTACCTCGATAATCCGAATATTTCAGTTATCCGAACAAGCCCTGGTCCCATAGGATTCGGATTAGAGAGGTTGTAATCTACACTAATTTTTGAAATTTTATCTGTGGAGACGAATCTGAAGTAAACGCCAAGAGATAAATGCCACTGTATTAATGTCACTTTCGAGGGAGATACAGCGATTGTAGCGATCAATTATTTTTTCGAAGCCATTTTCATACGATTTCTCTTTAACTTCCAAATAGGGGACTATGTTGTGATTTTGGAACCTTTGGCGTATGAACAATAAAGACACTATATCACCACTACACCAAAACTTTAACCTTAACTCTCGACGCGCGTTTCGCTAACTTAGAGTCTTCAAGGTTCAAAATAGGCGATTAACTGTTCATTACTCTTGATTTTTCTTCCAGCGAGCACCCTTTCAAGCCAGAAAACAGAAAAAAGTTGCAAGATTTGGTGAATAAGGTGGATGAGGAAGTAATTCGCAGTCTAATTCGAACCATTTTGCCATTGTTTTGATTTATTTGTGGCAACGTGCATTGGCTTGATGAAACAGCATTTTCCTTTTTTCAAATGGGTGCGTTTCTTCGTGATTTGGTCCTTCAATTCATCGCTATTTATCGCCAGGCCTTTTCAAACTAATCGATGAATATAATATCCTGCGCAGCTTAGAAAACAGATGCCATGACTTTGCCAGCTGACTACTGAGTTTTTGCACGCTCCGGATACAGTTCACCTCCTTCAGTCTACTCGGCTGACTGTCGATTGCATTCTGAAACATAGTAATGAATCCATGTTTCATCCATTGTGATGTATCGACGAAAACACTCGGCTTTCCTATGATTGATTATCTCCAAACATTGCTCAGAATCATCGACTCGTTGTTTTTGATCAAGAGTCAATAAACGCGGCACCCATTTCGCATGTCCAAACATTCCTTTAAAATAAAACCAACACATTCCTTGGATATCCTCAGGGTCACAGCTATCTCGATCAATTTCATTTTTCGATTATTCGAGACAAATTTCTGTGCTTTTTTTGATGTTTACATCGATGACGGCCTTTTAGGGACGTTTACTGCGTTAATCGTCTTGGATGCTCATACCATCTCGTTTAACTTTGCAAACCACTTCTCCACCGTTGATTTTCCTGGAGCAGAGATGAAATAATGTTCATCAAGCCATGCTCTGGCCCCAACTGTATTTTCTTTCATCAAAAAAAAATGTTAATCAACACGGAATTCTCTTTCATCCATTTTTGAACAATAACATTCACTTTCAATGCTATATCTCGCCAACCAACAGCTGAAAACTTTCTACTCGTGCCTTGTTGTTGATATACAAACAATAATAAGTTTTCTGTCTGCACATGTATGTATGTACTTGTACTATCGAAGAGTGGCGAGTATCGTTCTACAGTTGCATCCAAGAGAAATCATAAAACGCTCACACTGGCAGAGAAATCAAAAATAGTAGATTTTATTGATGATGGAATGAGTACTCGTCGAATAGCAGCAAAGTTCATTATTCCAAAATCAACAGTGTTTGACATGAAAAAGAACAAGGACAAAATAAGGAGATTTATATCCAAATCGCATCAAGGAACAGGTAGGAATTAGCGATGCTCCGAGCAAGGGTTCTCATAAAAAGCCGAGTACCGAGCTCTCGGCCAAACAAAATTACTGCATGCCGAGTATCACGGCCGAGAGCTCGGCTGGCCCAAACAGGCCCTGCATCCCTAGTAGGAATATTATTTTAAACTTTTCTCGAATTCATTCTATCCAAGGTATTTTTGAATAAAGAAAAATTATTAGGGAAGCTGAGAATCCTGATGTTGAAATCGCATTGTATAACTGGTTTCTTCAACTACGAAACGCACACGTACCAATTTCGTCAGACATATTGAGAGCAAAAGCAAAACAGTTTTATGAACAAATCCCAGGAAAAAAGGTTTTCTGGCAAGTTCGGGATGGTTAGATAAATTCAAGCTTAGACATGGAATTCGTTTCTTGAATGTTTGTGGTGAAAAACTTTCCAGTGATGTTTCCGCTGTGATACAATTCAAGGAAAAATTTCTATCGGTTGTTGAACAGATGGAATTAAGCAAAGAACAGGTGTATAATGCTGATAAATCGGCCATTTTTTGGAGATGTTTACCAGACACAACTTGGGTTCATCAAGGGGAAAAATCAGCACCAGGTTGAAAAGTGTCAAAAGACCGCTTAACATTCTGCCATGCTGCAAAGCGGCTGGAACTCACCAATTACCGTTACTAGTCTTGGGAAAAGCGGCAAATCCACGAGCGTTCAAAAACGAAAGTTCACTACCAGTTATCTACAAAGCATCTACCAAAGGGTGGATGATCAGACCATCACTTAATGAATAGTTTAAAACATCTTTTATCCCCGAGGTGAAGAATTTTTTTAACCAAGATTAACAAGCCCTCTAAAGCTCTGTTGTTGTTAGACAATGCACCATCGCACCCACCTTAGGAAGAGGTTAATACTGATCCAAACTTCAGAGTTATGTTTTTGCCACCCAACTTTACTGCCGTTCTTCAACCTATGGATCAGAATTTAATTCAAAACATTAAAGTGTCGTATAGAAAATACCTTCTTAATCATATCATTTCGCATGAAGGTGAAGAGATAACTTCCATTTTGAAGCAGTATAATTTGAAAGATGCCGTGAACAATCTTGCTCAATCTTGGAAAGCCATTACTTCAAAAATATTAGAAAAAGTTGGACAGCATTGTGGCATGACACTACAGAAGTAGAAGAATCAGATGATGAAAATATTCTACCCTCAGAGCTTCAGAAGAAACTTCGTCCAAGCAGTGAAAATGATTTAAAAAATATTTCCGAATCATTAGGGATCATAGATCCAGAAAATGACTTAACTATTGAGAACATTACAACAACAAAACAAGAAACAGCACCAAACGAAAAGATATAAAACATGCTAAAATTTTTTTTTGGGTTGCTTCTATTATTATTTGATACAGTAGTCTATATATATATATATATATATATATATATATATATATATATATATATATATATATATATATATATATATATATATATATATATATATCAGAGTCGTATATCTACCAAACCTTATTAAGGATGTGTACCAAAATTAAATATAAAATACAATTTTCAGTCAGTTCTTTATTGAATCATTAAGGTACATAGAAAAGGGTTATTTATTATTAATTTGATTGAGGAGGTCGTTACTTGATGAAAATCGATAAACATATTTTCAATGAAATAAAATTAGAGTATTTAGATTTTCACTATATTAACAAAACTATGACCGGTTTCACCACATACTACAGTCATAGCCTTAAATAAAGCAGATTATTTATTGAAAACCCCAAATTTCATTGAATCAGGTAGTAATGAAGAAATTGATGAAGATCCAACTAATAAATTTCAATCCATAGTAAAAACACTTTAGAGAATGCCAAGTCTATAATACCTACCAACCAAAAATATAAACTTTTCATTGACAACCCGCAATCACCAAAACTTTTTTCTCTCGTCAAACTCCATAAAACAGGGTATCCCATTAGACCAATAGTTTCATATTTTCAAGCTCCAGCTTCACGCTTTCTGATAGACATCATTCGACAGTACGCTAATTTTGAACCTAAATTCTCGATAAAAACTCTTCAGTCCTAATAAATAAAATTCAGCACACGATACTACCACCGAACCCTAAACTTATGCCATGGGATGTAGTAAATCTCTTCCCTAGTGTTCCACCTAGTGATACAGTGAAACTCATCAAGAACGCCCTTCAAATTAATAAAGTCAATCCGATAATTCAATCAGAAATCTTACACCTTTTAGAAATTTGTTTAGAACAAAATTATTTTAACTTCAATGGAGTATTATATAATAGTAAAAAAGGTTTAATCATGGGTAATCCTCTGAGCCCTCTGCTCGCTGAAATTTTCATGGGTAATATTGAAACAACTATCCAAGAACATCCGTTATTCAAACACTTTATTTATTGGTTCAGATATGTCGACGATATCATTTGTTGTTTCACTGGCACAAACAGACAATTAGAGTCATTCAAAACATTCATTAACAAAATTCACGCTAATATTAAATTTTAGAGATAGAAACAGAAAACTCCATTAACTTTCTGGATTTAACTATTACTAAAATTAACGGCAAACATGATTTTTCTATTTTTCATAAGCCATCGCATACAGATATTACTATTCACAGCTCATCTACACATCCTTATCCACATAAATTAGCAGCTTACAATAGTATGGTACATAGACTCATTAATATCCCAATGTCACAAAATAATTTCATAAAAGAGCTAAATATAATTGAACAAATAGCAGTCAATAACGGTTACAGTCCAACTATGATTGAGAACATGATTTCACGCAAAAAATTTCAAAAAGCAATCCAGGAAGTATGTCCAAATATAAAAAGTTCAAACACAAAATACTGCAGCTTAACTTATATTGGTAATCCTAGTTTAAAATTAAAATCTTTCCTCTCGCATTATAATTTCAATATAGCATTCCGAACTGATAATTCTTTAGGCCGACATACCAAAAACTGCAAATCTAAAATTGATAAAAGTAATAAATCCGGTGTTTATAAACTGTCTTGCGGGGATTGTAATAAAATTTATATTGGTAGAACTTTCAGAAATTTCAAAGTTAGATTATCCGAGCACAAATTATCATAAGTCAGATTCCCATTATTCTAATCACTTACTCGAAGAAAACCATAACTATAATGATAATTTCAAAATTTTACACAATGAAAATAACAGGCAAAAACTCAATTTATTGGAAATTTTAGAGATCAACAAAGAAAAGAATTCAGGTAGGTTACTTAATAGTCAATTAGATCTGAATCCTTCTCCTTTACTCAATCTTTTCAATTCATAAAGTAAGCAACTCCGATGGGTTTTCCAACATACCTCTTGTACTTGTACCTATTGTAATATTCAGTAGGAAATAAGACTAATATAAAAGGAATAACTCTGTTCATTAGTTTGTATCTATCTGATGAAGCCCCAGTGTGGTGAAACCGGTCATAGTTTTGTTAATATAGTGAAAATCTAAATACTTTAGTTTTATTTCATTGAAAACAGAGTATCTAGAAACAGTGGTTCTAAGTCAACATAATTCAAATAAAAAGAAGAAATCAGAATTAGGTAAATCATAGGAATGTTGATGGGTTTTGTAATACATCAAGAAATAATGAAAACGGTTCATAATTTAAACTTGTTAATTTCGTTCATGATTACTCATGCTGGTTAATAACTGGAAATATAAAAGGAAGTACTGTATAAAAAGAAATTCTTCAGGTGATACGAAAGTGCACTAGTTAGAATTTATATAATATGCATACACATATGTACTCGTTTGTCGATATTTTCCATGACTATGGTGCATAAATGTGACCGAATTTCGTTGAAGCAACGTCGAATCTCCGCCTTTAATGCACATGTTGACATAGACCTGTGATTTCAAATAACCCCATGAAAAGAATTCTAAAGTTGTTAAATTACACGATCTATGAAAGCAATTTTAATCACCGAAACGAGAGAGTACACTACCTGGAAATGTCTCGTGCAGTAATTGAAGTGTTTCACACGCTGTATGGCATATTGCACCGTCTTGTTGAAACCACATATTGGCCACATCAATATCATCCAATTTCGGCAAAAAGTTATCATGTCACGATATCGAGCACCAATAGGTCACTGCTTGACCTGTCTCATTTTCAGAAAGTATGGTCCAATTATGCCTTCAGCCCTCATTCTACACCGAACAGTGACACGTTGTGGATGAATCTGTTTTTCGACAATCACATGTTGGGTTCTCAGAACCGCAAAAGCGGCAATATTGTCGATTATTAAACCCATCAGTGTGAAAATGTGCTTCGTCGCTTAGGATGATTTTGCCCGTTAAATTAGCATCTATTTGTTGATGCTCAGTAATCCATTCAACAAACTCTCCTCGCTGTGCATGGTCACTAGGTTTCAGCTGTTGAGTTAATTGAATTTTGTAAGCATGGAGACACAGATCTTAGTGAATATACGCTGTAGGCGCAATTTTAGTCTACGACGCGCCGAATTGACGACGGCTTGTATTTGGACGACCTGTGTGATTGGCGTTCCCAACGCTAATTCTGTCTCCTGAATTTTTAAATTAATCTCTTTACAGTAGACAAATTAAAACACTATTCCGACCATATTTTGTATGAAATTTTCGAATTGCGGCCACCAAGCTTTAACTATTTTAGAAATTTTGTTCAATAATGAAGACACGTTGTTCTATCTTTTAACGCCCCATTTTTACTAACCCTAGCTGTCAGCTGTCCATTTCTTTCAAGGTTGCAAACATTTTACTGCATAAATTGCGAATTCAAATCTTCCGTTAATTTTAGGACACTCGTTATTATAATAATTGTTAACAAAAAAATCGTTTTACAAATGTAAAAATACCGGGTGTAACTGGAAACAGGCTCGCCCCTATAACTTTTTTCCTGTCCAATATTTTTCAATGAAATTTTCTGAACTTAATTAAAAATTTATTTCAACTTGAATGGCACTGACAGTTTATCTGAAACGTTTCCGGTTTCAAGGGAAGTTAGCCAAAGTTTCTCTTTTCAAATGGCTCACCCTGTATATTTTTTGAGAAATCGAATCAAACTCTCTTTGTCTATACATTCATCATATTTTAAGACGAATTTGCCGAATTTTAAATTTTTTTTTAATAAATTTGTTTTCAAGTAAAGGTGGCTATGACGACAAAAAAACTGCGTGATTTATCGACCGAAATCGAGTACATTTGGATTCATCACTGAAACTGTAGAATTCCTTCTGTTATTGGCTTCGTAACATTCCAAACATTGTTTCTTCAAAAAAAATCTTATTTCCGCAAGGTATAATAGAGGCTCATTAGCACTATAATACGCAGAATATTTTTACGAATATTTTGATACCAAATTGATAATTTTTCGTTGAAAATTTCCATTTGTAATCCTGGACATAGTATAATACTCGTTTTTCAACTCATTATCTGAAGTGCTTTGGAAATGCATTGAAATCCTATCACAGATAGATCACAGATCATAGAATTTTTTGTATTCAATTTTAAATGTCATAAGATGAGATTGTGTTGCATCTGAATCGGTGAGTTGGTATAAATTGTTCAGAGTTTTTGAATTTTCACGGCAGAAAAACAGACGAAATGCTGTACACACAGAATGAAAAAGTAGATATGCTACTCATTTATGGCGAATGCCGAAAAAACTCTACAGCACCAGCAATTTTATACGCTGAACGCTATCCAGAACGGCAACATCCTTCAAGACACTATTTTCAAAATTTGGAAGTGAAGTTTCGTCAGCAACCGGTTGTTGCAGATAATCAAAATTTCATAGTAAGCGAAAATTCTGAAATTGATGTATTAGCGTACATTAATTTGAATTGTACGGCATCTACCAGAGAAATCGCACAAGAAATAGGGGTAAGTCATCAGAGTGTTTGGAGAATTCTCAAGAAGCATAAATTTTGCTCGTTCAAATACAATCTTCATCAACACCTTTATGAAAATGATAATGGCCGAAGATTAGAATATTGCAACCAGTTTCTTCAAAAGATGAAAATGGATCCAAGGTATCCTTATAAAATTTTATATTCAGATGAATCCCGATTTACTAACAACGGAATGTTCAATAGAAACAATACGCGCTATGGGGCCCACGAAAACGAGCATTTAGTACGTGAGGGTAATTTCCAGGAGCGATTTGGGTTCAATGTATGGAAGGCAATGGTGGGGCGACATCTTATAGGTCCAATCATTTTTGATGGACCATTAACAGGGGAAAGATATTTAGGATTTTTACAAAACGAAATAAGCGATCTGATTGATGGTTTACCACTGGGTGTTGCTAATAACTTAATTTTCCAACAAGATGGAGCACCAGTGCACAATTACAGGGAAGTTGTTCAATACCTAAATAATAATTCGAATGAAAGGTGGATAGGCACCAACGGCCCGACAAGATGGCCAGCTCGATCGCCCGACTTGTCCCCATTAGATTTTTTTGTGGGCCCATGTGAAAAATCGTGTTTATAGAACTGCTTCAGAAAATCGAGAGGATTTAGAGAATAGAGTTCGGGGAGCAATAATTGAAATTTCTCCAAATCAAATGGATAATGTAGTACGGGCTACCATTCGCCGCAATAGGCTGTGTCAGGCACAGTATGGGGGCCTCTTCGAAAACCTGTTGTGAAGTTATACTCAATTGATTTAATGACATTCCATCTATGGTCCATTTGTGTATTTTGCGTTATTTATGTGTTTTGTTAAATTTTTATTTATCTGGAATGTACGATGAGTATGTGCGCCATGGCAAAATAAAGCTAAGGTTTTGCGTTTATGCCTTGTGTGCATTACAATTTTAGAACCAGCTGAGTCGTCATAGCCACCTAGACTTGAGAACAAATTTATCAAGAATGATTTAAAAATTCGGCAAATACATCTTTAAATATACTGAATGTATAGACAAAGAGAGTTTCATTCGATTTCCCAAAAATATACAGGGTGAGCCATTTAAAAATTGAAACTTTGACTCATTTCCGGTGAAACCAGAAGCAGTTTAGATAAACTGTCAGTGCCATTCAACTTGAAGTAAATTTTTAATCAATTTCAGAAAATTTCATTGAAAAATATTGGATAGGAAAAAAGTTTTAGGGGCGAGCCTCTTTCCATTTACACCCGGTATATATGGAATTATCAATGAAAATCTACCGGTAACATTTTAAGGTCAGAATAGCCTTCAAGTGATTTCCCAAGAGCAGTGTACAAGACGAAAATTTAAATATTTAGGACAAAGTAAATTTGGGGAGCTCCATTTTTCGCCTCAAAAAAAATTCAACTCAAACGTATCCATGAGTAGTATCATTCGTATCTGTTTCTAACTATCATAGAAATAACCTTCTACAAGCAGTGACATAACACGGTAAACTCAGATAATGAAGAATTGCGATATCTCAATCAACATAATCAACTAATTGGGTCAATTTTCCATTTGCCTACTTAATCTCGGAACTCAGGTTAAAAGTATTACATAACAGTAGCTCTCTCTGTATTTCATCTAGTATTCCATGGAAAACGAGTTTTATATAGAAGTCTGAGAGAATACAAGAATCAGGAATGGATTACAGATACGTACTCACGTTTCAAATACCCTTCATCCACCTGATAATACACATGTTCAATGTATAAATAGAAGAAAAAATTTTCCAAATGAAATATAGTTGAGTCTTTTAATCACGAAGGTGCTCGCAAACAGTCCGGAAAACAATTGAATATTTAACGCGAAAAAACATAGGATTGTTTTATCATCCTACGTACAGTCCGAACGAGTTTTTTCTTTTCCCAAAATCAAATCACGAACAGACTTCGTGGTCGATGGTTTCAGTCTTCGGAAGAAACTCTCAATCGTTTCATTTCATCTCTACATTCAAAACTTAAAGGACATCCCTCGTAGGTAGATGAAATAAGTTACTCAAAACGGAAACTGATGAAATATATTGACAATTTTCGATATATGAATACTAGTATATTTGAAGTAGTTGTAATCCGTTATGATTAAATAAGAAACATATAAGGCAAAGTTGTATGGAACTCAAATGGACTTGGTTCGTTTTCCAGTACTATTGTAAGTAGATCTCTGCTTCATCGACAAGGACGTCGAGTGATACCTTCTGTCGGTGAATGTTCTCTTAGTTTACGAAATACTGTTTGTGTAGCTAATTTCGTCAATGGATAGATAACACATATAGAACAAACGTATAATCTACTGACATTTTAATTCTATGAAGTTATAGGCTATTTTTGTACCACTATATGTTCGTGAGTAACGACTGAGACATATGTATCTGAATAGGGGCGAAAGGGTTAGGGCATCCCATCTAGTTGAAACCTTATTCTCTCGTTGGATAAGTCTGGATCTATCTCAACTGAAAATAAAGTGCCTAAAAAGATTTGAAACTTCCAGTAGAAAATCTAGGCACTTTTCCCTAGGTTTTCTTCAGATCGATATCGACAGTGTTGATGGTTGACTTCACCGTTTAATCTAAAGATAGATTAATTAGAGAAGTATCCACTCTAAGCTAACGTTGTTTTGATCGATGAAATTCATCATGTATTCACAAAATTCCACTTAAAAGATTGTAACTGTCCGATTTCGCGAATTAATCATTTATACCTTTTAAACTTAGTTTTCATAATTTTATCAATAATTCAATCATTTCATCAAGTTAAATATTCAAACAGTTTGAAATTCGATACTAAATTCTACAGCTATTGATATCCAATGAAAATTATAGCTATATCCGTAAGGTGTCGCTGCTATTGATCTAAGTTGTTCATCGGTTAATTGTGAAGTCAGTACTTGAAAGAAGATCGTTTTCTCGTTTCTGTGGGAGAACGGAAAACAGTAACTTATTCTATGTTTCGTTTCCACTTTATTGTTGTGAAGAGAAATATTTTCGCTTTTTAATAATTTTTTTTGAATATCAATAGTTTTTTATAGAACCTAGTCTATATAAGTTCGGAATTCATTAGATTCTCTTTTCTTTTCCATTTAGAAATCTTCAGAATCGTTTGTAATTTTATTGGAGCTGTGTTGTAGCGATTGGAGTAAAAAATTTTCAGTAATAGAAATTAAGTATTCTTTGATTTTCTGGATAAATTCCAATCGTCTGAGGCGTTATAAGTAGTCGGTAATTTTGCCGGATTTCCTCGACAACCAATTCAATTAGCGAGTGGAGAGATTTCGAATTTTCTTCTGTTGAATTAACCTAGATCGATATCTGCTATTCCGATATTTTTTCATCGTCAAGATATTTTGAGCATCTTTATACCAAACCTTGATATCTTACGACTGGGGTAACCACGTCTTTAAGGAACTAGTCTTGCCACCTATCTTGTGATTTTGATATTTATCTTGTAATAAAGCTAGTTGAATGAAGTGATGAGTATTATTCCTAAGGCTATATCTAGGACCTAGGTTCTAGACGAAGATCTCACACACTCAGATTAAGGGACTCTGATCTAGCTAGGCATAGGTATTAATAGATAGTGCCAATTGTAATTTTCTTCAACTAGCCTTTCTATAATTGAATCTCATTAAACTTCATTAGTTAAATTTCTTAGTTCCAGTAAAATTGAAATATTTCTCCAATTTTAGATAAAATTAGAAACAAAACATTACATTTGGCGCCCAACATCAAAGTCTACATTGTCAACTACAAGGAGGAATTTTTTCTTTCTCTATTTTTCTGAAGGAAAACACTTGGAGGATATTGATTTTGGTGAAACGTTATTGTACCCTGTTTGTTTCCTTATTACGCCTCATACTGTTTGTCACCTGGTTTTGCACTGAAAAATTTTCACTCCAATTGCTAGAACACAGCTCCAATAAAATTACAAACGATTCCGAACATTTCTAAATGGAAATGAAAAGAGAATCTAATGAATTCCGAACTTATATAGACTGCACAACAATAAAGTGGAAACGAAACATATAATGAGTTACTGTTTTCCGTTCTCCCACAGAAACGAGAAAACGATCTTCTTTCAAGTACTGACTTCACAATTAACCGGTGAACCACCTAGATCAATAGCAGCGACACCTTACGGATATAACTATAATTTTCATTGGATACCTGAAGATTCTAGATTCGAATTTCAAACTGTTTGAATATGTAACTTGATGAAATGAGATTGAATTATTGATAAAATTATGAAAACTGAGTTGAAAAGGTATAAATGATTAATTCGAGAAATCGGACTGTTACAAGATAAATATGAACATACATCAGTACCGAAAAGAAAGGAATGAAATTTCATGGTTCCAGATCTGCAAGATTTGGTTACTTATGGTTATTCATTAAATCACAGGTGGGTTGCGTTGGTAGTATTTTCCACAATTTTGATGGTATGAAATAACAGTGATATAGTTGAAGAGAGAGTACACAGTGTTGAAGCGCATTGAAAGTGTGAGTTTATTTTTCAAAAAAATAACTGTGCCAGAACAAATGCGCGCATTTTCAACGAATATAACCTTGAAAGTAATTTTGGTCACAAATACGTTATTGAGTTAACGAGCAAATCCATGGAAACTGTATGAGTTATAAATAAAAAACACAATCCCACCAGAGTTGTAAATGACAAGGAAATGGTGTGGCCTTTTTCGGTGAAGTTGTCGTGATGGAAAATACACAACCGGTGAGGAGATTGTTGCAAATATCTGGAGTACACAAGTACAAATTTCATTCATATAATCGAAGTTTAGTGTTCTGCGAATATTCCAGTAAGCGACTCAATAACGATCCGACTTCGCTTCAAAATGTTTGCTTTTATGACGAATCGAGTTTTTGAAGAGGCAGAATCATACTCAAAAAAAAACGACCTCAAAAACATAATTTCTGGAGACCATATTATAGGACCATCATGTATACGAGAAAAGTTGGACAGCGAAACTTATTTGAACATGCTTGATAATTTGATTGATCCAACAGGTATCATCGAAGGAGATCCAAATTTATCTGGACATAACGTTATGTATTAACATAATGGAGAATCTCCCCATTATACAGCCGCTATCTGGCCAGAGATGTCCACGTCGATGGAAAGGTGGGAGAGGCGCTATAGAATGGCCGGCTAGGTCGCCCGATTTCTTCTTCTTCTTCTTAAATTAAAGTCATGGTACGCACCCGTATCGTTGGTAGAACAACGAAAAGGGATTGTTCAAGCATGTCAGCAGAAAAAAGTGACTCCACAACGGGGAGAGAAAAACTAAACAGGACTTAGATAATACACATTTGATTCCTAACGGGGGTAACATTTGATAATCTTCGTGTTGATTGAATGTTTCTTCTATCCATATTGCTTGAACTCTCATTATTTTTATCATTTCAACTCATACTTGAGAAAAGTCACTGAAAAAGACAAACAACTTCTGCAACAAATATATTTTATTGAAACTGAAATTACGAAAACCTTTCGATACCATTTTTCGATTATTCAATATGAAGATAAGGAAATTTTGAAATATGGATATTTAGTACTCACGATATTTCAAGAAAGAACGCGTATTGTGATTATTTAAATTCTTCCCAGACACCATTTGAGTGAGTCATTTACTCTTTACTCTCTTATTGCTATAATGTGAATCGGTCTGATTCGATAAGTTTATGAATTGATTCAATATTCAAGATCGATCCTAAAATATCGATTTTGACTGATTCCATTAATCGATGACCCTCGGTTGCAAAACCCAAAATCAAACAAAATGAATGACAGAGCTTGCATGGTCACTCCAACTTATGCAGGAATAGTTCCTGTATAATCTACCAAATTCCATTCTTATAATTCCAACTAGCCAACTACTTAATAAAGACATTAATGAAAATTCACTATTCAATAATACCAACTAGTACAAAATCTTTTCTCCTCACAAAAATATCGAGTTTTTCAGCTGATTCATTATAATTGCATGCGAATTACCAAATCTTCATCCTCAAATAATTTTTATTGCAAGTTTAAAGTCTGCGACCTTTCAAGGATGGGGAACGATCACACCAATTCCAAATCATTCACGCCAAGCTACCTGTCAGGTTTTAACCTGCATATAATTTTATTGATGTTGAATACATAATTCTCAGACTTTAAGTCATGGTATAATATACCCTTAGTCACCATGAGAGAAACGAATTTAACATAAACGACCCAATTAATGATATCCCTGAACCTGAAAACTCGAAAGCTAATGAGTAGTGAATAAAAATTTTATTTTATCTCGAAATTCAGCGAAATCGAAGTGAATTTTACACTTTTTCTAATTAAATAAAACTATGATGTTAAAATTTTCATTCAATTGACAAATACATGACGCGCTTTACAACATTGTGGCTCCTTCAGATAAGCAGAACATTTCAAGGAATGATGTACCCTACTCACTACATTGGTAGAAACAAGTAGGTACTTGCTGAATATCAAGATAATCCAAATAGAATTGCTTCTCTTAAGAACTGAAAAGATTAAGTAGTGTATTTCTGTATCTTGCTTTTCTAATGTTTACCAAAGGTTCAGTTTCAATGTATTATTTTCACTATGTAAATTATCACAATTATTATTAAAGGTATGTTTTTTTAAATAATCTTGATATTTCATATAATAAATATAATAGATTGAAACGAAACTTATGGGAAGCATAGAAAATCAATAAACAGAAACACACCAGAAATTTACTTATAACCTAAATCCGTCGCATTCACTTAAGCTTTCCGTTCTCGAAAACAGCAACCCTGTTTGGATTTTAACCCTATATAGTACGTGCTTTTACCAATGTTATAGAGTTCTTGAGAGGATAATATGTGAAAAAATCATTACTTCTGCTCTAACCAATGACATAATTCCAAAAGAGCAACACGGTTTTTCCTAGCCGTACAACGCTCACTAACCTGGTAGTATGCATCAACGACTGGACGAAGGCTTGGGATGCTGGTATTCCAATTGATGTGCTTTATTCAGATTTTTCGAAGGCATTCGATCGTGTCCCACACAAACGCCTCCTCGCCAAATTAAAACATCTAGGTATTAGAGGCCACTTGCTGCACTGGTTGAGAGCATTTCTCAGCGACAGAACTTTTCCTGTCAGAGCAGGAGATGCATTTTCGACAACTGAATGGACTGTGAGTAGTGGTACTCTTCAGGGTTCAGTTCTCGGTCCCATCCTTTTCCTCTTGTATACTTCAGACATCCCTGCCTTGATCAAGTCAAACTGTGCCCTCATTGCCGATGACACGAAAATATACAATATTCCAACAACAGACGCTATTAACCTACAAAATGACCTAGATCGCATCAATCGCTGGTCGCATGAGTGGTTTCTCCCGTTGAACTTGGAGAAATGTGTAGTTCATATACGTGCATATACGTAAATCGAACTCGAAACTACCATACTCAATTGGTGGGCATCCTCTGAAAAGTGTAGCAAACCACGTAGATCTCGGACTGACAATATCTGATGACCTATCCTGGTCTAAGCACACCTCGGCTGTCACTTCAAAGGCTCGGAGAATTATTTATTGCCTTCACCGTAGTTTCCAGGGCTGCAACATACAGACCACAAAAATTCTTTATCAAACTTAAGTACGACCAACTATGGAGTATGCTGGTCTGGCTTGGTGGCCCACCTTCAGAAGCGATGGGTTTTCGCTCAACGTGCAACGTTGGAGCACGAGACTTATTTTTGGTAGTACTTGCCCAGGATATGATGATTGATAATCCATTTTCCGACTCACCTCCTTCCAAGATCGCCGAACGCGAGGCGACCTCATCTTCGCCTCGTATCTGTGCGGGGAGTCCTCGGGCCGGATATCAGAGACCTCTTTCCGTTGAACGACAATCATCTTCGTGGCCATCGCTTCAAACTTGTCAAGGAAAACTTCGAAACAAATCAGCGCCAGGGATTCTTTCCTAACCGCGTTTTCGCCTTATGGAATCGCCTGCCAGATTCGATAATGAGCTCCGAAAACCTCAACCTATTCAATAACCGTTTAGATGCACGGATAACATCGAATAATTAGAACGAGGCCCGATTTCGCCGCTGTACTCTTTCTGCACGGAACACTTCGTCGTCGATTTTTCTTTTCTTTTTATATTTAAATTTATATTCTTTTGAGTTTATAGGCCAAAGCCGCAACTCTTGTATTTTCTAATAATAATAATAAATAATACGCAGCTTATCCTTTCGAATACATTCGGTCAAAGCAGAAATGGAATTGGTTATTTAAATAATCTGGTTAAAACGATTGTCAAAATTTTTGTTGTTGCTAAATTTGCACAACTGTTTTCTACACTGATGCGGAGTTTGAACGTGATCTGCTATTTAGTTTGTCTACAGTGCTCGATTGTGTCAGTTGCCACAAGTGCGTTTTTAGATTTTCACAATGGATAAAAATATCGAACAAAGAATTTGTCTCATATTTTTTATTGCAAATGTAATTTCGTGTGTGTAATCACTCAAAATATTACCGAAATGAAAAAGAAAATGTAAATGTGTAAAGAATTTCTCTAAATCATGAGAAACGTGTTTTACTGCTCTCTGATACTAATCTAATTCCAGAAACAACAATGATACGCCAATGGTTTACTTGAAATCCAAACAATGAATTCATGAATAAAATTGAATAATATACTAGAACATTTATCTACATGTATATATTTAGTTTGGAAATTCACAACGTTCGACTTAATTTAATATTTCAATGTTATTTGTGAATGATTTATCTTATCCAAGTTCCCTTCTCGACGATAAGAGCACGACGAACGCTGAACGCAAAAGTAAATGAAATCATTCCAAGTTAACAATTCTTTATTATGGAAATAAATTACTCCTTTGGCGAAATACCTTCGAATTTTACCCTATCAACTTCCTCCTAGACTTCGACAAGAGTAATCAAATGGGAAATAATATTCTTATTCCTTCTGAGATGTCCCCAGAGACAGATATATCACTCAGTACTCTGGATCAACCTAATTATTTTTACAGTGTGATCCACCGAAATTTCGCTACCCCCTCCATCTTAAGATGGACAGATTTTGACGGGAAAAGCTGAGTCACGTCAATTTTTGTTTGGAGGGTGACAAAATTTTGAATTGGTTCGAAACATGTAAAATCAACCCCTATAAAAGGAAATAAGCGACTCTTTCCGCATGTAGTAAAATAAATGAAAATTGTTTTCTCACGGTGTAGGTGTTTCGTTCTCGATCTAAGTAGCTGGTATTACCTCCTCTTGCCCTGATACAAGCCTGAATCCGTATAGGCATGCTTTGGATTAGGTTTTCGACTTCCTCTGAGGTGATATTCTGCCACTCTTCTGTGGCGGCTTGGACAAGCTGTTGTGGGGTTCTTGGATTATCCTAGCGCGATCTAATTTTCCTTTTGAGATTATCCCGTAAATGTTCGATAGAATTTAGGTCTGGAGAGCAAGCTCGCCAGTCCAACATATCGATTCCCTCTGTTTCAAGACAATGTCGCAAGAGGTTGCCGGTATACGTAGGATTATCTTGCATAAAAGTGGAATTCTCACCGTGGACACCTCGCCAGAGTCTCACTATGAGCTTCAGCACTAGGTCCACGTAATTTCTAGCCGTTACACAATTTCGACTTAGTTGCTGAGAGGGTAGGAAGTTGATTTCACATGCTCCGGACCAATTCAGAAATTGGTCCCCCTACAATCAAAAATTGACGTGTCTCAGCTTTTTCCACCGAAACCAGCCCATCTTGAGATAGAGGGGAGTGGCAAATTTTAATAGGTACAGCTCAATAAATATATTGGTACTGGCCAGATAAATCCTTCAATTTTGCATGAATTCAGCAAGCGCCATGATGAAAAGACCAGTTTGCACTAGATCTCATTCCATGGCTTGATGATTCTAGCGATACAAATCCCTCACAACCTTAGACAATCAAGTTCTTTTCGATAAGGTCCTCATACGAGATTCCTAAGTTTGATCTCTGTAAAATGATTTGGTGTACCTTCAAACCAGTCATGGAAATTGTTATAATATACTGATCAGGTTGAATTGTTAAGAAACTCCAAAATTTCCAGTCTGAAGAATTTCGGGATATCAACGTTTCATACATCTCTCAATGCCACTAATATCTTATAAATTATAATTTCATTTTGTCAAATATCAACTACTTGAACTGTTCTGTTTGTTTTTCACATCCTAATTAGATAAACACGCGTATCTGCACGAATAATTGTTGTAAAATACGAGTCTTGAAAGTTAGTTAACAATAATATGTACGATTGGACGTATATATATATATATATATATATATATATATATATATATATATATATATATATATATATATATATATATATATATATATATATATATATATATATATATATATATATATATATATATATATATATATATATATATATATATATATATATATATATATATATATATATAATTTATGAATTGATATTAAATAAACATTTAAAACATAAAATGAAACGTAAGGCGGTTAGCTAATTCATTTTAGGTATTCCTGTTGAAGTGTAGGAAACGATTATTTTTTTGTGTTCAAAATCATAACGTTAGATTACCTAGGTTAGATTTATTCAAGAATATGCCAAAGGTTGGGGGGTGTCCCCTTCATTCAACAGTTTTCTGAATGAGCTGAAGGAAGACTGGTAGCCATGAAATGAGATCTGGGCAAGGTCTGCTCCACTTCAAAGAGAACTGAATTTTTGGGTTTGAGGACGACTGTACTCTGGTGTCCTCATGTTCTAGTCAGCCTCTAGTCAGATACCAACGGAACAAGTCACTGAATTCAGACTTGGAAAAGATATCAGAGTAGGGCCAGTTGAAGTTGACAAATTATAAACGAACAATCTGCAATAGACAACGTTCTCTAGAAAAACCACTGTTGAAGAACCTCCTTTAATCATGCAAGGACATCAAATTGCTTCGAAAACGAGCATGCATCTTATAGCCATCACAATCAACACCGGAGTTTGTTAGTATGATCAGGTGTCAACCATTTCCAAATATATTCGGCTAAACTCAGTTCTATTTTCACGGCTTAGCAGTATTTCACGCCATCAGAACTTAGGCTTTTATACAGGTGCGACCTGGTCTGGAATATTGTTGCCATGTGAGAGAGTTGCGCAACCAAACATTCATTACTCTGTTAAATAGTGTCCAAAAGAGAGCAGTTCTCCTAATCGACCGCCCGGAGATCACAGTAATCTCCAGTCTCTCGCTCGAAGGCAGCACGTTGCTGACATTTTTCTTTTTTACAGATATTTGCATGATGAATGCTCTGCACAACTATGAGGTTTGATTCAGGAAAGGATCCAGTTCTAAAGAGAAGCCAGGTTTGCGGAAAACTATTCAACGGACAGTCCAACTAGCAACGCCACGTACCTTTCTCTATAAATTTTTTTTTATAGGGATAGTTTGCTGTGGAATGTGCACACACATTAAATCATCTTGGGCTGCCACAGCTGAGGCATCACAGTTATCGCCTCCTCCCTAGAGATGAGAATAAAAAAAAATCTCTACCGTTTTCCTTTTTTTCATTTTTCAGCAAACTGCCATTCCTCTACCAACCGCAGATCTGTTTAGAATCGAGAAGAATGAAACGTGAACACAATCTTTCCGATTTAATTTCTACTTACAACATAAACTAGCCGTTTCTGATGTATAAGTGACGAACGAGACGGGTTTTTCGTCCAGGTTGTTCTATTTGTTCCCTCGAGTCATACAATAGATGACGCGAGCATGAAAGGTTTCAAGTGATTTGAATGTGAAAACGAAGTGCTTTCCCCCGATGGTGTTTCGACTCTCACCAAAATTTGACATGATCCGTGACAATATCGTATTTCATTTGTTTGAAAGTTCCTCCTTCATACGAATGAATAAATAAATATATCATCGCATTCTAATGATGCTAACATAATCAACGAAATATGCTTGCTGAATTCAGAGTTTTTTCTAATGAAGTTTGCTACATTTCAACTTGTATAAGAAGATAATGTTTTAGTGTCCAACTGCACAATTACTGTAACTCCAAATTAGTTGAATGTTAATTTCATTCAATTGGCGTAACGAATGTTCCTAATCCAGATTAAATAATTGAATCTTTATGACCATTAAAAGAATAGAGTGCGTATTTCCAACTGTACAAAGCTGTTACGCACTTCGGCAATTCGTGCCATACGTAATTTTTTCTGTTCGTCCTTAATATGATACGTAGGTTGCCTTTCAAATTTTGGGCCTGACAAAAAACAAGTGACTTAGGGAAAATAATAGCTTCAGTGTTTTTTAAAGTGTTCTCCATGAAGATCGATACACTTCCGCATGCGCTTGAACCAAGTTAAATATTGTTGCCACTCCGAATGAAATACTCCAAAAGATGGTTTTGGAAGGCTTCAACTACCACTGCTGCTGTCGAAAATCGTTGCCCACGCAGTTTTCTCTTGATGTGCGCAAACAAAACGAAGCCGTTACGTGCCAAATCGGGACTATAAGGTGGGTGGTCCATTAAGTCAATGTTTTAGGTGTTCAATTACTCCATCTTATGCGCTGATGTGTATGAGCTTGCATGGTCATGATGCAGAATAATTTTAGTTCTTCGGTTTGATTTCATCCACTCAACGAACACTTGAGACAGACAAATGGTTGTACCACTCAGAATTGACCGTTCTACATTGATCTAAGGTTATGTAATGTATCGGTTCGTGGTGCCGTCTCCGAATTCATGTCGGTGAATCAAGGGGTTCCCATGGGTTCTGTCCTGGGGCCCCTATTGTTTCTCATTTATATCAATGATCTTCCGAACTATTTGGATCACTTTCATTGCATTTTGTTTGAGGACGACGCCACGATCATAGCCTTTGGCACTGATGTCCGGTCCGTAACTGATTCGAGGGAGGTCGCGGTTTCGAAGGCGCATATGTGGTTCCAAGGTAAGTTATTTTTCAATAGACGAAAAACTCAATCAATCATGATTCATTCTGAGGATCGCGCCTCGTTACCTCGAACTGTGAATCTTCTGGGAATTGCCATCGATGAATCTCTCACCTGGGAGCCACATATAGACTTACTAACTGGAAAACTCTCCTCCATCATCTTCCTGATAAGGAAAATGCGATTTGCCGAACTCGATCATAGAATAGTCAGGTCTACGTATTTTGCCTTGTTCCATTCAGTAATACCATATGGGGTCATACTGTGGGTCAATTCCGCTAGTTCGGAGAGAATATTTAAGTTGCAGAAGAGCGCGGTTAGTTTTATCGAGAGCCAGCTACTTAGATCACTGCAAACCATTATTTATCACAAATAGAATAATGAGTTTCCCATCAATGTATATCTTCTCACAAATTCTTCATGTTCGGTCAAACCTAGACAAATTCGCCTCTCATGCAGAGGTACATAATTACTCAACCAGGAACAGGTCAAACCTTGTTTGTCCAGGATACAGGCTGACCAGATCTATTAATAATTCGCTGAATGTGAGGTTCTATAATAAACTGCCCGTTTCCTAGAGACAGCTGCCAGCTTTGAGATTTAAAGGACTGCTCAAATCTTTTTTGATAGATCAATGTTTTTACAATGTCGATGAGTTTATGTCCACTGATATCTCTACGACCTATACGTCTTAGCGTTTATATTTTATTATTCTTTCCAACTTAAATTTTATATGATCTGCATTATGTTCTACTTTTAATTAATTCTAAGCATTGACTTGTCATAAAACGTAAGGTTGTTGATGATGAATATATATATATATATATATATATATATATATATATATATATATATATATATATATATATATATATATATATATATATATATATATATATATATATATATATATATATATATATATATATATATATATATATATATATATATATATATATATATATATATCCGGTTTAATTGAGAAAACAGGCGACCATTTCGTAAATTTTTTCAACATTTCTTTGCACCAAATGACACGAGCCTTCTTTCGAGCAATTGTTAAGTTGAACAAATCTTGTTGACAGCCAAATGAGGCACAAAATTTTAAAAGCAACCTACATATTCAAAAAGTGTATTACGAATAGGAACTGTTCTGAAACACATTCTGATATAATTCAGCCTTGTGCGTTTTTTCCATAACTTTAAGACTAGCAACTATAGTCATTTGATAAATCCTTTTCTTCCTTCATTATTAAATTCAAGAATTTATTATGAGGCAGCTCAGATCAGGCAAATTATTATATTATTATTATTATTAATATTCTTATCACCAACACGTAATACGTACGTGTAGACAAATTTAAAAATCGGTTTGGGGAAGGCGGGAAGAATTGGAGAGCGATTTTCCGAAAGCGGGCTGGGAACTCTTCAACAAGTTCAACAAGCGTTGATCAACTTCGAAACGTTCGCCCTCCAAATTCCGCGTTTTCGAGGCGATCGAAAATGTACACGGACAAGTCGACATGAACGAAACTCAAACTGGTTTTCTATTTCGTTGATCTAATTATCAGGAATCAGCTAGAGATGTTTACTACATATCTCCAGATTCGATCGGAATTCAATTTACCCAAATCTGTCCCAATGAGTAATATGATTCATTTATTTGATGGAAATTCATTTTCAATGAAGATGAAGTGAAATATATTTCATACTTTCCACAATTTTATTTCTACAAACACGACCGGTTTCAAACGTCCAATCATTTTTTGATTGGTCAACTACAGGAAATGAAATTACTGTAGATATGTAGTAGTGGAGAGGAATCAATGTCTAGCTGGATTTCACTTGTATTTTTAAAATGTTCATTGATTTCCAAACATTCTATCAGATTCATTATCTTTCTTTGTCGCAATTATGAAGAATTCTTCAATGTTTAATTTCAATTGTGTTCTGATTCAAGCTTGCAAGGTTTGCGATTTAAGAAGCTTGAATTTTCGAGCTATTGAGGGAAAAAAGCTTGACTTTTTTTCAAGTCAATTCAATTGAAGCTTACAGTTAATTTAACAATTTTTAAACAGAAAAAGGCTCTGATAAGAGAGATAATTGATAAAAAAACATCAAACCATTTTTTCCACTCACTGTCTAAAGCGTTGTAGTTTTTCCGAAACGATTCACATTATCATGAGTTCAAATAAAAACGGCAGCAATTTGAAATTCCCACTTCAATTTCGAAGTGCAATAAATTACATCGCGGTTCAATTGCAAATTGAATAGAATTTTCCATCTGCAAAAACGCTCGCTTTGAATTGAATTTATGTGATTTCATAAAACCGCGTATGTATGGTACGTTCTTTATGCAAGTAGCAACGGGTAGTTTCATTTTTCCATTTCCATTATGACATTTTACTAATAATAATCCCAATTTGAAATGATACTCAAACCATAACACTCAATAGAATCAAGTCCGGTGATTTCAGTCAACATCGAAGCTTCTTCATCCTTTTTCACAGTCTCATTTTTCAAATATACTAGTGAGCGTATAATAATTTGAAACATCGCAGAGAACCTTATCAGCAAATTTTCTATGAATGAGATTTAATGGAGCATTGAGGTTGACAGAAATGATTCCAAAAACCATTTTATTTGTCATGAAATTTTCAAGTCTCAGTTTTTTCTATCCAGAAATTCACTTCCATCACATACCTCTTCAAAATTCCGAGTCTCATCCTTACATATCTCGTGAGAATATAATTGAGCATGCCAATGATAGACCAGGCATACCGAATATCAATGGAACCAACCAAACTCACCGGTACTACATTGAACAATAGTCTAGAAAATCACCACGTTTCTGAGGCACATATCAATATCGGTGAAAGGAAGTTGACGTATACACACGAAACACGTGACATAAAAGGGTATGAATTATTGACGAGATATCCAATTGTTATCTCTCAATATACCTGAAGTTACCAGTTCATAAGAGTTCACATTAGTTTAGTTCCTGGCTACGAGGGTCATATGGAAATGAATTGTAAAAGATGAAAGAGATTTGGCTCAGACGAAGAGGTTACTGCCAAAACTTTCTATTCTGAGACCAAAGATAATCGTTCTACAAAAAAAGTAGTAGAAATGTTAGAGAAACGTTGGAATGATTGTATTATTGTAGAAAGAAATTTTACATATGAATTAATTCGAATTTCGATAAAAATAGTATTTTTATTGATTAGTCCTGGGACTTTTGGTTTCTGTGTTACATAGCTGTGAGTCCATTATTCAAAATAACTCATTACCAAACCATAAATATCTATCTGCAATAGAGAACCCTGGAACAACTTGTTTGAAAGTGGGAATCGTTTCTGGAACATTAACTATTCATATCACTCTATTTGTATCTACACAGACTTATCTAGGATAAGAAATTAAGATCCAACTACCGGAAATTTTATATTTATTGATACACAATTCATCGAAAGATTGAGTCTTCTCGGCCTAGTCCTGGTGAAATTCATATCAGAGGTGCCTAACAAACTTTAACAATAGTTGTAATCCTTTTTGGTATTGAAACTTCGTGTTATAAAAGATTTCAACTTTCGGATTCTTTATTTCACTACGGCGATTATCTCAGGATTATCCTACCTACCTTTATATCACTAGTTGACTTTCACTTTTTCGATTACTTATTCAATTTTGAAAACCTGCGAAAAATGTGTCACTTGAAATGCTACATTTTCCGAGAAGTAAGAAATTATCGCAACATTTTGGAAGAAATCCTACATTTCCACTTCATTGATGTACAGTCTGTTAAATAAGAGCGTGTACGGTAATTTATCCAAAAATTTATTTAAGAGGACCCCTCGTTACATAAATTTATTTTACATGTTACGATTTTTGCCGCAATCTCATCATACGGTATTAATTCACCGCCAGCGTCAATAATCGCTTGGCATCTTTTTGGCATACTTTCCACCAAATTTTCGACATATTCGACGGAAATGCTCTCAAATGTGTCGAATTTCTCGGGAAAACTATTTGAGAGTGAAGGTGTGTCTTCCTCGAAGCCTGTGCTTTATACAGGACCAGACGTTCTCAATGGAATTCATATCTGGTGATTGTGCAGGCCAGTCCAAAGTGACAATTCCTTTTCCGCTTTCCCAGGTATAAAGGCGGCTGCGGTGTTTGGGGTCATGTTTGGGTCCTCGTTTTCAACACCAAGCCTGTGGTTACTAGGTTCAGGTCAAGAGGTACAAAGTAACGTAACCCAAAACAGAAGATTAGTCGGAGAAAATTACGTTATTTCAATCACGATCAATGTTTTCTGTTGCCCAAGCTAGGCGTTCAGTACCGTGATTTTTAGACAACAGTGGTTTCTTCATTGTGCAAGCTCAAGCCTGGATTTCGCGAAAACAAACTCACGACCGCCTTTTCATCCTTCTTCGTTACACTCCCTGTTGAGCCACGCTCGAAAAGGTGATCGACGTTTTTCGATTACTTGAAGGGTTGCACCCACTTTGGAACAAAAGCCTTTGACCTTTTCAAGTACTTTGCCGCCGCTACACAGGACATTGTTGGTCCATTTGAATGGGTGCAGAGGAAAACTGCCTCGAAGCGTCGACGTATGCTGCACTCATTTTCCTCCAAGTACTTTCCTCGAAAAGTTGTGACTTTCAATGGAACTTTCTCATAAGCAGTGCTGGGATGATTACGAAAGAAAAGGATTCGAGTATGAGTACAATCACTTTGCTCGAAATAGTATTCGAATACTGTACCCGATTACTTTCGTGAAAAAGTAATTGAGTACTGATTACAATTGTACTCGAGTACTCTTTTTGTGATGGTGAAGAACAGTTATTATTATTATGTATCATTATAATGGGTTAACAGTGGCTAATGAATATCAGTGGAATAAAATATTTTTTTATTATTTTAATATGAAAGGTACTCAACTAACAAATGAGAGACATAATGAAATAACCAATTTTATTAAAATTTGAAATGAAAAAAATGGTCACAACAGCATAGACATGCTCACTAAACTGATGCCAAAATACTTGTGTAATTTGCTTTCAGTAAAACTAGTTTCTCGAAATTATCGTCAGTTAGAACATAACTATGGATGCGAATGAAAACAATCGTTCAACAGGTGCTGACGAAGGTAGCACTGAGTTGAACTTCAGAAAAACTTTCTTCAAATTCGACGTCGAACTTTTTCATTGGAGGAATGGAACGGTTATTGTACTCAATAACTGAATTGTAATCATGAGTGCTGAATACAGTTACTTCCTGAGAAAAGTATTCGATTAGAGAATACAGTTTCTTTCTTCAAAAAGAATTCATTCCCGAATACTGAGTACATTAAAAGTAATTAGTTACTGTACTCGAGTACTTCCCAGCACTGCTCATGAGTGCATCAAAGGTAGAGGTTATGTCCACTAGTTGACAAAATATCAGGGTTTTACTATTCACCAACTGAAAAAAAATAAAGCCGTATACGCTCTCACTTAGCAGACTTTAATTCGTAGAATGAACGACTGTTTCAGTTATGATAGTGAAAAATTTGTTTTGTCCTAGAAAACGTTTTGGTGTTCATTTCAGTTCGGATAATTCACATTATTTCCTATTTTGGGTTGAAAAAAGACTCACAACATAACATAATAAATTATGACAGATTAGGTATCTACATGGTAATTCTCGTTATTGTTCTGTTTCGAGTCTTTTTCAAAGAGAATTAATAAGTATGGAAGACGAAAATCAAATAGATACAGACATGATGCAAGCTTATTTACAATTTTACAGAAATGGTGATGGAGCATTTCGACTCTATCAGAAACGATTTCCAGATCGTGATAAACAAGAACGCCGCTAGTTCATTCGACGAACCGAATACTCTCAAACAGAATATCAATGAAGAAACGAAATTGGATATCTGCTGTTCGACAAATTTCTGCAGAATCCGGGACAACAGCGACAACTGTTCAATCTGCTTCACGAAAACATAAATACAAGCCTTATGTTGTTCAAAACGTTCAAGCTCTTAAAGAAGAATTTTTGATTTTTTTTACTCTTAAATGCATTCCGATTTTTCTTTTTTCAGAACCATCATTTTGTCTGATTAGAGTACTTTTCAAAACAAGCCTCATATCAATACAAATAATTTAGGACATTGGAGCCAGCAGAATCAGAATAACATAATGAACAATAATTTTCAGCGTAGATTCGATGTGAACGTCTGGTGCGCCTTTTAATCGAATCGATTGATAGGACCAATATTCATTGAAGAAAACATGAATCAGAACAATTATAATTAAATTCTCATTCATTACAAGATCTCCTCGATGAGCTTCCTTTGGAAGAACGGTGAAATATCTGCTTCCAACAAGATGAAGCTTCTCCTCACCTTACTTAACAATAATTTTGGTGATCAATGGATAGGGACAAATGGTCCTGTAATGACTCCCAGATTCGATCCCTCCTGAGTTTTGGCTCTGGAGCTTCCTACAGGATCCAGTTTAATACACTCCACTAGAAAATTTGAACTTGTTGAAAGAAAGAATAAGAACCACCTGTCTAGAAGTTTTTCCAGATGTCGTTCTGAATGCGACACGTACCATATTTAGGAAAAGCCAATTGTGTGTTCAACGGCGTGGAAAGCACTTTCAAGAATTTTCATGAAAAAAATTTTGATATAAGTTTCTCATTTCGATGTACTTTCTTAAAGTATGGAAAACTCGCAGCGGTTAAGTTCATCTTTCCCGATAGAGTCGAAATCCTCGAGCATATTTCTGTTAGATTGAAAATAAACTTGTGTCATGTTTGTATTCGCTTGATTTCCGTCTCCTAGACTTATTAATATTCCAAGAAAAAGACTCGAAACGAAACAATAACAAGAAAAAACAGTTTAGTTTAGTTTAGCGCTAGCTTACTTCATGCTACATAAGGATCTTTCGCTACGTCTTTAGCCTTTTTTCCTAAAATACGAAATATCAGTTATCCGAACTGAAATAATGACCAAAAAATTTTCTATGTCAAATAATTTTTATCACAAACTCAAACAGCCGCTAATTCTAAGAATCACATCGAAGAACTGGAGATGTGATGTCTTCCGAAATTTTTGAATAATTTCTTTTCCTTCGAAAATACAGCGTTTTAGTCCAAGTGAAGGTCAACTTTCGGTATTTCCGAAAGTGGCAGGTCGATGAATATGTTTCAGGCTGAATATCCTTCAAGGTGCAATCCAGTCTTTGTTGAACTGAAATCGATCAACAATTTTGGAGCTACAGCTTAGATCGTTTTTCACGGAACACCCGATATAGCAAGATTGAAAACAATCGGATATTTACTACTCAATCTCCGCCAATTCAAAATCAGTTCAATTCCATTACCACTTCCGCGTTATCCTCTTGAAAAAATCAATTTAGAAAAGGCAACCATTACATATATCTTTCTGATCAAAAATTCATAATTTTACTAAGCTTTTGAGCCTGATATGAACATATGCTTTTGACTAAACAGAATAAATTTCAATTTCCATTGCCAAGACTCATTTATGATTTGGTATCTACCGTTCTAAATGTTTTGAAACTTCATTTTTTCCGCTCACCTACTTTCAAATTTTTATTCAATTAACTGCAAATTCCTCAAGTAATAACCATGAGAAATTGATACAATAAAGAAAGGCAGAGAAAGCCAACTTACTGAACAACAGAGAATCCGAGTGCATTAAAGTTTTTCTGTGCATGGTCTTCAAAATGCATTGAAACCATTATAACAAGCTTGGTTAAAAGTTTTGCACAAAATTTACATTTCTTTTTCAAAATACCTCTAACAGGTGAAATGATTTGTACATTTAAAAAAGTTCCGGGAATTGGTCAATAAAACACAAAATATTTATTTTTCATCCGAATTTACGGTATCACCTTCAAAGTAGACCCTTTCCGAATTAAGGGGTAATATCAACCAATTTTTTATTATCGGCTTAAATCATGCTAAAACTGTCCTAGAATCAAAATTTACAACGCCCAAGTCTGATCTAAACTCAAAATTCGTTTAAATCAAGTTTTACCGAACAACTTTTATGCTCCAAAATCACATTTTTCGCCTATTTTAGCGATGCTCTTTTTTTTTTCAATTTTGCGGCTTTGCAAATTGGTAGAAGTTACTTATGATCGATATCGTGTTTTGAATTTGAAGTATAGATGTCGCTGCCTCAAATTTAAACCGTTACAGTGTCGGTACAGCACGTGTTTACTCACAATTTCCCTTCGTTGAGTCGATCAACCGTTCTCGTTGTATACGTTCTTAGTTTGGGTTTTGCTATACTTTTTAATGGTGAATTATATTCAAAGGTACTTACTTATGAGTGACAAGGTGTACTACATTGGCCACAAAGGCAGTAAAACAAGAAGTACCAGAACAACATGGACTAAAATTAGTAACCGACATCCGCCTAACCGCCATGTGTTCGAAGGATGAGGATATTTTCAAGGCGGTACAACCCATCTATAAGGAGCTTAGCTCCGACAACCTTCTGTCACGCTGCTTGGGAGCGTATTCTCAAAATAGTAAGGAGTCCTTCAATGCTATAGAGTGGTCAATTGCTCCAGTCTAGCGGTAAGGCTATAGTTGATATTGCGACTGATGTAGCCGTTATTACCTTCTACGAAGGCTTGTCGGGTATGTTTGCCGTTTACGATGCTCTTGGGTTAACCGTTGAACCGAACATGTACGAGTTTTGCGTGGGATCGGAAGCCAATCGCGTCAAAGTCGCTGAGCATCGTATGTCCGATATCGCAAAAGAGGCTAGGTGCACCCTTACATCAGACGAAAAAACGGAAGAAGAGGAAAATAAGGCCCTGGAAGGACAACATTACTGCGCAGGGATAGCTGACTGAAGGTAAAAAAGAATATTAAGGACTATATTATTGCAATTCTCAAGATTTATAGCATTTTGAAACTTCAAACGGTTTTTTCTGAAAATGATATTTTCAAAATCGGCGAGCAGTAGAACTGAAGAAGTTAACATCCGATTGACTTGAAATTTGAACTGCAGCTTCTTCATCAGATTATCTAGCGAAGTACACACGATTTTAGCGATTAAATAACAACAAAAAAAGTTATAAACAATTGAAGTCGATTTTTTTTTTCGAATATAAAATTTTTTTTCAACCGTCGCCATTGAAAAAAATTCTAAAAATATAATCATGAGTACTTCACTAGAGACACTCATGTAGTTGATGAAAATTTTTTTTTGTTAAAGGTGGAGTTGGGCACGACTTCTACTGCTCACTGCGGTTCACGGCAATCGCTTAACAGCCGCCATTTTGTGAAAAAACAATAGAATTTTTTTTCTTTTCTCGAAGAGTTGCAATAGAAATTTTTTTATACTTTTCTCAAAGAGTTGCTTAATCCAATGAAATATTATTTATATACCTTACGTCTCAAATGTCCTTCGTTAAAATTATAGATATAAGCATTTATTATTATTCGATATATATATATATATATATATATATATATATATATATATATATATATATATATATATATATATATATATATATATATATATGTGTGTGTGTGATGTGTGTAAACTTGAGACAGGAAGAATTATTCAAATTTCCGTAGATCAATGAATAATCCCTCTTGACAAGAGCTAGTTCCAAAATCTGCATATCATGCACGCAGCCCCCAAGAGCCACAATAGTACAACTAAGCAGGACGCCGAGAAACGAAGCGGCAGACTGCAGTTTCGCCCTTATTAGGAGCTCATCAGTGTCGCATATCGCTTCTCAGCACCCTACCAAGCTACATCGGGGTACCCTATCGATTCCAGAAAGGACGCACCTCGTACATACGTATGAGAGTCGCCCTCTGTGGACCGACGAACAATAATAAAAATAAAAATAACAAACAGATGTGGAAACGTTAAAAATTCCCAACATTTGGGAGACATCTTTGGCCGTTCCGTGAATCATTTCAAAGGTAGAAAACGAGCGAAATAATCCCGCTGGAATAGTTCTCTGTTTCCGAGATAAAACCTCCCGTCGGTAAATATTTGATGGGACAAATATCAAATATTTACCGACAGGGGTTTTTTATTTCGGTTCAGTTGGAGGGCGCAATTCCAAAACCGGTTGACTGGTTTGCATGTGAAACTCATGCACTCATGCCTCATCACCAGCTACAATGCGTTTTATTAATGTGGGGTCGGAATTGACTGGTTCCAGCATGTCTTCAGCGATTCAGTATTTGAAGAAAATTCAGATCTCTTCGAAATAGTTAAGCGGTAACTTGTTTTGTGCCCGAACAATCTTCGAAAATGGTACATACACAAAGAGTGCATTGCATATCTCTTTCAAACTTGAATGACGGTTTTCAATTACCACTTCCTTCACTTTATCGATGTTAACTTCAGTTGAAGAGGTTGATGGCCGACTAGAGCGAGGCAAATCTTCTACCACATGTCCGCTGGTGTTTCACCGTAAGCTTTATGGAACATTCTCAGGTATTCGGCACATGAAATTACAGCAATCTCGAGCGACATTAATCTTGAAACAGAGGGAATCGCTATTTTGCACTGGCCACATTGCCCTCCAGACTCAAATTCTATTGAACCTTTATGGGATAATCTCAAAGGGAAAACTAGATCGCGCCAGGATAATCCAAGAATCCCACAACAGCTCATCCAAGCCGCCAGAAAAGAGTGGCCGAATATCTTCACAGAGGAGGCCGAAAACCTAAATCCAAAGCATGCCTAGACGGATTCAGGCTTGTATCAGGGCAAGGGGAGGTAATACAAGCTACTGAGGTCAAGAAAAAACACCTACTCCGTGAGAAAACAATTTTCAATTTTTTACTACATGCGGAAAGAATCTCTTATTTTCTCTTATTTGTTTCTTTCTTGAAATAAACCTCAATTTATTTCTTTTTTCAATTGAAATATCTCAAAAATGATCAATTTTAACAATCCTTCGAAATTTCCAAAAATCCCTGAAGTAATATTCAAAATATCGGGTGATTCCATATAAATTTGGTTGTGTGTATATGTATATAAACATGCGACTACATATTTTTTATATTTATATCTCAGATATCCTTGTCAACTTGTAGCTATCTGAATACCGTGTTTCCTTGCATTGCTCACCTATTCCCTATATTATACATACCTGGCATCTTTCCCTTGCTCTGTCAGTATTCCATAACTGTCAGCGCCCTCCTCTATCCACGGTTCACCACTGTAATCAGAGACTTGATTACCTATGACGGTTCTCAAATATAGAAGGACTATTTAGATGTAACATATTCCCAGTCAAATTTGAAAAAAATAAATTTGTTTTGCCAAAGACGAAAAATGTTTACTACCATTTTCCAGATGAAAAGATTATGAATAAATGCTTTGGGAATTTTCATGAATGGTTCATACATTTTGGAATGAGAATAGCCTAACAATTACTCATTATACATGAAATCCGAAGATGCCAGGTAGTCTGCCAACCTCTTCTTCTACATGAAGTTATTGTGATCAACTGCATCTTTAGGGCACGTAAAGTTAATGCATTTCTATTTTAGGATTCGATATAATTGCTCACGTTGAGCTTTAGATAAATTAGTTTAATTAGTTTTTTCAACTAGAACGAAAAACTGTTGGTAGAGTTTTTTTATAAACACATTCATCTAATAACGAATGAAGTATCGACGAAGCGACGATTTACTGCAGTTTCGTCCTTGTTATGGATTCGTTAGACTAGTTGACTTCTGGATAACCGTTCACAGTGTAAACAGGGTAATTCACGAGTGATCCTACATATCTTAACTGTAGTTAGGGTACCCCCAGGGGAGTTCAAATCGGTACTTAGAATACAAGGTACGGCTATTAATTTTCGCTATACAGGCTCATCTGTGAATTATCACGAATTTTCTAATCACAGTAACTCTTGAATGCATATACCGATTTTCACGATATTTCGTACCACAAATAACATGGCTGATGTTTACAATACTGTTTGTATGCGAAACGACCTGTAATGCGTTCTTTTACGCTACCTGTTTCATTAAAACGCGACTATAAACGGTTTATGGCACTTGGGCTACTTCCCAGAACCCTGGATACTTCCCTTTTTGAGCTCCCAGCTTGGAGCATGCCAACGGCTCGTAACATCTCTTCTCTCGTCAAATGTCGTCCTTCCATGGTCGAATCACAAAACTTGAATCTTTTATTTGAGCTTACAACAGAAACAAAGTGCCTACTAACTGATTTCAAACACTGAATACATGAAATGATTATAAAGCATCTGCTGCATTTTCAGTTTTTTATAAGAAAAAACTGAAATCTGTTGAGGCACTCTACATAATTATGCGAGAATTGATATTGATCGTTCCCTAGACTTTTTTGAGGTGTTTATCACAGCAATCTTACTTTTCAAGAGTTGCTGTTAATTAAGGCAATTCTTTGAATTAGGTGCTGCTGGTTACCTACCTCTTCACTATAGATAAAATTCTTCAGGTAACCCCACAGAAAATAGTCCAAACAAGTAAGGTTCTGTGTTCCACAGATCTGTCAAAATTTCTACTCATAATTGGCACTGTGAATCACTGACACAGAAAGTCAGAGGAGTCCAGAATCAGTATTGATAGATCTGTGGAACAGAGAATAAATTTCCAATGATCTACTTATCCAGTTCATGAATTTTCCAATTTAGTTTCACAGTATCATCAAATTCTATTCAATATGTCCGTTTTACGAACAATTAATATGCTGATATGATGTTGATGTCTGGATTTTGTCGTTGTAATTCTGGTGCAGCAGTCAGAACATGTCGGCGGCGATATACACGACGGCTTGTTACACATCACCAAACTTTTGTTGAGATAAACTGGAAGGTTGCCATCGGCTTCAAGAAGCGAAGGTCTGTCCAGGCGATCGCTAGGCAGCACCGTGATATCACTGAAATTGTAGAGGACAAGCTGAAGATCTAAACAGATGACAAGTGGCGAGTACATTGAATTTGAGTCAAAGTAAAATATGGCGAGCCTTGAAAAAGGAAAAATGCCTACCACTTCAAGCCGGTTCAGGTACTAAATTCTGAAGATGAGCTAGCAAAATGCAATTTGGTTGCTGGATATTGAGATATAGATTATTTATAGAACTTCGTTCACTGATTAGACCAAAATTACTGAAAATGGCAATTTTGATACGCGAATCACGCACCTCTTTGAAAGGAAAAATCCTCACTCGATAAGATATCTCCACTCCCAAGTACGATTTTCTGTCAACGTTTAGTGCGGTCTTTATAATAATGCCCTAATTGGTCCTGGTTTTCTTCAGCATGACGGTAAACCTCTCCATTTCATGAATGGTGTGATGAAACCTCTAAATAATGTGTTTCCGCTACATTGGCTGAGGGAGTCCTAATAACTGGCTTGCGCGACCTCCCGACCTTACATGTTTCAACTATTTTTTGTGGAGTTACCTGAAGAATATTATCAATGGTCAACAGATAGTTAACCGGGAGCACCTAACCTAAGTAATTGAGGAAGATTGCGATTTTCTTCGAGACCAACCGGATGTTATTAGAAAATCAGTTGGGTATCTGGCAGTTTGCTCGAGGATATGTGTACCAGGGGGAGGTTAGTTTAGGTTAGATTTATGTTCTTCTATTGATTACACCTTGTTACTGTTTCTCAGGAAATTTTATCGAAGTTGTTAAATAAATAACAGTTATTCCTCATAGATTTGAAATTGAAGGTTTTTTTTTATATGTGTTGTTTGATGCTTGTGGGAAACATGATGTTCAAATCTGTATAAGTTACATAACGAAGTTTCATTTTGTATAACTACAACTTTCAATCCAAGAGATATGAAAGTCAAGAAATATTGCTGCTAATTATGTGATTCATATTTTGGGAAAAGTTTAAGTACTACTTGAAGAATGCATTGTATATTTGAAAATTTTTGTTAGAGGTAATTTATGGTTTCTTGATGTAGTTGTCCTATAGGTACATAATTGTGTAAAATTTGTATGTTCATCAAGTAATATGGAAATATGAAGTTGTTTTATGCAATTTCCTCCTTTTATTCTCTTTTCCGATTATATTATACAATTTCACAAGAACATGAATTGAAGAATAGAAAATTCGAATATTAGGGCATGTCTACACATATTTTCATACACTCAGTCAATACATTTTGAATATTTCTCAGATTGATGGTATGAACATTGGAGAGATAGGCATAAAATTAGAATACACAGATGAGGGAGAGATATGACTAGAATTCAATAGAAAAGTACTTAGCACAGTGGCAGAGATGTCTGGAACAGTGAGAGATAGTTCTAGAAAGTAAAACATGAATGAGGAAATTAAGGACGAAATAGCAATTAGCAATAGAAAATTAACAGTTACAAGAAACAGTTGTATCGAGACTGATATATCGTTAACATCATTGTATTGTTTATGAACGTGCATAACATAATTTAAAAATTTTTATATGTTTGAATATCATTTCTGCTTTTCACAAGAACACTTCAATTCAGAAGATGTTTGTTCTTTCTGGTAAGCAAATTGTGGGAATTTTGGTCAATTTGAAGTTATACGAAAAAGATATATTAGTTGAAATTTCTATCTATTCAGTAGTGTTCCTTTATTTTATTACTAATTTATCGCTTTTGGTTCTTGGATACTCTTAGGAAATTTCAATCTGAGAAGAATATTTATTTTCTATTTCATTAGTATACTTGAGAAGTACAGTACAAATTAAGAATTGAGAAACTATAGATCTGTCTGAAATATATATATATATATATATATATATATATATATATATATATATATATATATATATATATATATATATATATATATATATATATGCCGAAAAGGTGATTGAACAATTTGTTTCTTTGAATTAATATTTGAACTTTTCGATTTTATCCTATGCTAACTCAATTGAAGCAAGTTGAGATTTACATATTGAATGTATTCCTGTGAATTGGAATAACCAGTATTCAAAACAATACTGGAAGCTGCCTTACCATAAGGATGTGCGAGAGGCAATATATGAGAGAGTTCCTTATAACATAAAGATCCATTAAGTATAAGTATTATCAGTGAATATAATGTGGCGTTCAGTATAGAGTTCGATATGAAAAGGCTATCAGTATATTTGGCGTTTAGTTTATTAGGCATTTTTGTATATTAGCTGTTTAGATATGAAAAGGCGATCTTGATGGGCTCACTAGTATATAATTGTAATCATTCCAGGATATATGTGGACTACTGACTCATTTCAAGGTCCAATTTGATTTCTCAAATGGGAACCTCTATTTTTACTACAGATTAGAGAAAAACAGAAAAATTTACAATAAAGTATTATCACAAATTTATAATAATAATAAGAATAACAGTAATTTATTATAAAACCAACTGGATGTTATTAGAAAATCAGTTAAGTATCTGGCAGTTCGCTCGAGGTTGTGTACCAAGGGGAGGGGAATTTTAGAAAACTTGTTGATAAATTTTTTCAAATTAATTTTTGTTGATTATTTCTCGGTCTGTTTCAATCGTTCCGTTCTCAAATGAATTTCTCATTTTCATTTTAAGCTTTCATCAACGTGAAATATTCGTCTTCGATTGATGTCTTTTAAATGATTCATTGATTATTTTCTAAGTATTAATCAAAATGTCTCTTAAGGATTATTTGTGTGTTAAGGCACTGCTTTAATTGAAAGCTACTCTTGAAAGGGAAATGTGTTGTGTTATTTCCATGGTATTATAAAACTTCCTGAGAGATGACATGGTAACACACTGTATTTTTTCAATGAAAAAATTAAAGAATAATGTTTTGGACTTCATTATGTGGGAAGAGGATAATCTGAATTATTCTCGGAACAGAAACCTAAATACCCAATGCTGAATTGATAGTAGGAAGGTATGTTACATTGGGTGATCGCAAAACAGAACAAAAATGACTTATCCTCATAATCATACCTCAATAAAAAAAATTCGTGGAATGCAACAGTTTTCGCAGAGCAATTCTTGTTGATTAAGATCGTGTGCTAGCCGGCTCAGTGGCGGATACGACGCTCGTCCCCTGCACAGAATCATCTGAATTCAATCCTCACAAAGTCGGTGCGATATTTCGGATTCTGGGAATCACTTGCGTGTCCATCTTTCGGACGAGATGTAAAGCGGTCGGTCCTGTCTAACAGAAATGTGTTGGACATTGAAGATCCCTTCGCTCGACACGAGATGGGGTCGACAAACTTTCCGGCTCAGTGGGGTGACAGAGTTCCCCGGCGTGTCATTAGCCGAAAGGCAGAAATAGAGTACATTAAAGGATCGACAAAAAAAAGATCGTGTGCAAGAGTTTTCGAAAAGTCAAGTACAGGGTATCTGTTTAGTTATTTCGAGGAAGAAACATTTTTTTCTGTCCGGCCCCGGAATTTTATTTTCGTCTACACACAGTATTGTTAACATCAGCCATATTATTTGTGGTACGAAACATCGCAGAAATCGAGAGTTATTGCGATTAAAAAATTCTATCGAAATCTATAAAATAGCCTGCATATCGAAAACTACTGTAGGTTAAGCTATGAACGATCACTCGTGTATCACACTGTATATGAAAAACGCCCTCCCAGAATTAGTCAATAAAATACATGAGAAATTCATAACAAGTATTCCAAATTTGGCGCCTTTTCTTGAAATTATAAAAACTACAATTTACATTGTCTTCCGAAATACTTTCATTGGTAATTAAAGTATCAGTCATGATATTTGTATACGAAACGTAACACCTGACTAATAAGTCTTACCATTTCTGCTTTACAGATACAGTAGCTCTCTCCTTTATCAACAATGATTACATTTTGACATAATTGAAGCTCTGATCCACTAATGGATGAAATCTGTCTTGTCATTGGTGGAACAGAACCTCAATTATGTCAAAATGTCATCGTTGTTAACTGCTTCTGTCAAGCAGTAGGTAAGGGTAGGGGTCGTTGGTCAGGTGTTATTTTTCGAATACGTCATAACTGATACTCTTATTACCAATGAAAAAGAAAATCAATGCAAATTATAAATTTTATTTATTTTTAAAACAAAAGAAGACGAGCTACGAATTGTTTATATATTTTGTTAACTAGGAGCGATTAATTTGAAAATACACATAAAATATAAAATCTGAAATTTGAACTGATTTTCGAAAACTTTCATTGATAATTGTATAGGTTATGTCATTTGTAGACAAAAAATAACACCTGAAAATCATTAATTTATTAACAACGATGATGTTTTGGCGTAATAAGGCTCTATTCCACCAATTCCATTCTTCCGTTAAGGTTCAGGAATCCATTGTAGATTGTTCTTATAGACTTGCGTTTTTAAAGCCCCAGAAAATACTTCAATAGTGTGAAGTAACACGGTCTTGGTGGCGAATCATCATTTCAATTTCACAAAGCAATAATTTTACCAAGAAATCAATTGTTGCTCTCGCAAAATAAGGTGTTGCGCCGTTCTGTTGAAACCATATACACTCTAGAGTAATATTATTAATTTCAGTTCACAAACATTCTGCTAACACTTTACGATATCGAGCACGAGTCACTAAAAAGTACCAACAGCGGCCTTTTTGAAAAAATATCATCGAATTACACCGCCTGAACAGATTGCACACCTAACCTAAACACTAGTAGATTTTCCTTACTCTAAATATGAGTTTTATTTTTAGTGGTACATCGCATTTCCTTAATGTCAAAATACTCAGATAACTACAGTAGATATTCCTATTTCAGTTACTTTTAAGAGGACGTCTTATTAAGACGTTGATTAATCAGTTACGGCATAAAGGTGTCAGACCAGAATTTATTACGTAATAAAATAACTCTCTGCTAGTGGCTTTATCAAAGGAACGCGCGATACTTGTCAAAGAAAAGCCGCGTTTTTCATTCTTGCCGCTTTTCTAGAAATTTCAGGCGGCGCGTTTGACGGGAACATTCGAGACTTTCGTTCACGCCGATATAAATGTTGCGCCTGCAGGAATTGGAGTCATTCTGAATTGTATCTTGAAGGCACTACCACGTCGATACAAAGCATATTATTGAATAGTACATAATGAGTGTAGCGAAAAAATCTAAAACGTATCATTTTATTAATGATTGAGAGGAAGAATTTTTCTTTTGTATGGTGAAGGATAAGTGCATTTGTCTTATTTGTCGTGCGTCAGTTGCGATACCTAAGCGTGGTAACTTGGAGAGGCATCATAAAACGGTTTCCGCCACAGAGTGATTTAAGAAAACGAAAAGTACGTGATTTGATATCTTGTTTGAAAAAAGAACAAACCATGTTCACGAGACCAGCCAAACAATCAAAAGCTGCTACGATCGCGTCAAAATCTCATATATTGGCGAAACAAAAGAAATCATTCGAAGATGGATCGGTTGTGAAGGAAGCATTTATTGAAGCGGGTGCGACCTTATTTGGAGATTTTAAAAATAAAACAGAAATCATGTCTGCTATTAGAGAACTTCAGTTATCTCGTCCGACTGTCACAAGGCGTATTGAAGTCATGAGTCAGGACATGGCAGATAAACTAAAATATGATATCATGAATTGTACATACTTTTCTTTACAGTTCGACGAATCCACCGCACTCAGTGGTTACGTACCATCTTATGAAAAGTATGCAGAGGACATGCAGTGCCACGCTTCAACATCCAAAGTCACTTCTTAGTTAAATTTAACACCATATGTAACTCTTTTGTTTTGTAACAACCAATAAATTTTGAATAATTATATGAGTTTTTTCATTGATAAGAGAAGAACCTAACTAAACCTAACCCAAACCTTTACTAAATAATGTATATTGTGCGGAAAGCTAATAACTATATATGCTACGGTACACCCTACCCAGGTAGGTAGGTAGGTAGGGTGTATCGTGTATGTACAACAATCCTGCAACACACATACTTGCAGCCTCTCAGAGTCGATCGTAAGTAGTCTCAAAATATTGAGATAGAGCGCCAACAGTTCAGGTTTGAGCACATCTGACGTAGATGGTCTAATTCAGAGATGACTCCATGTCCAATTTTTGACTAGTATTCTACAGTACTAACCCTGACTAGAATACAGAACAACTTTCACATCTATTTCTATACTAAGCTACATTTGCATTATAAAAATGGTCGCATTGCATTAGAACAGCATTGTAAATGAATCATTATGGATTTTATGCTGAACATAAAGAATGAACAGAAATGTCTGAATGTCTCTAGTATACCATAAAAATGAAAGTAGAACGATGAGGAAACTGCAGTCTCTTATTTTACGGAGAACATTCAATATCTTGACATTGTAGGTGCACGATCTCCCTTTTTTTTGTCACAATTAATTAAATATTAACAAGTAAGATTTTTATCAAAATGGAAATGGAGAACTGGACTGTGTTCCAAACGTTCGCGAGTAATTCTCAAATTTAAGTATTTAAATTAAATCCGTCAACATGATGAATCAAAAGATTATCACAACAAATCTATCCTAAAAATCAGTTATTGCATTTCTTATAGGTTTACCGACAGAGAAGTATGATAGTGCTTATCTACCCTCATCGGTCTGCACTGTTGAGATTTCGACTAGGCGTGCCTCATTCGCCTCCGATCGTGAACAAGTAGTGCTTCGCTCTCGGGCTAATCCTTTCGCATTATTCCGCGTGCTGTAACAGGCAAGTAACGCCCGCAAGAAGAACGATAGTGCGGCAAGGCACAGTAAATAACCCCGTTTCCCCGTTATGTCTCCATGTCCCATCCGTTCGGCACAATGGCACTTCCTGCAAGTTGCGTGTCTTGAGCACTGTTGCCTACTTGGGCCATATGTAAACGCATTCAATGAATTTATGGGAAATGTGCTCTGCGCAGTACATTTATGATTATTAGAATTGAGTACTATGATACGAAACTGAACCGCAGTTCAGTGAAAACGTTTATAAATCTAAAAGGAATGTCTTCGAAGAACTATGACTTGTTTCTTATTTTGGATAACGAGAAATCTGATAAGAACATTGCGGATATTGAAAGGAATTAATTCATCTACATATCGATCAAATCAAGGTTAGATAAACCTCTCAAAATCTAGTCTAGTTCACAATTTTAAATCGAAGCTAATTTTTGATAAAAATCTTCATATACTGGAGTAAGTGAAATTAGACCTTATTTCAAAGGATTGGGACTATGATTCAGTCGATGTCAATATTTAGTATGATAATATATTGGAAAACCTTAAGGATTCAATGGATAATTGGGGTTAAAGATTGCTGGTAAAATGTGAGAGGCTGGGCATCAGAGGGACAGTACTAAAGTGGTTAAAGACATATCTTGCAAATAGGCCTCAAAAGACAAGGGTCATGGGAGTGTTATCACAGTGTGCAGAGGTTAGTTGTGGTGTGCCGCAAGGAAGTGTGTTGGGGCTGCTGCTGTTCATTTTGTATGTGAACGATTTGAATTTGTACTTGGGTGATTGTTTTCTCAGTTTGTTTGCTGATGATGCGCTGGTGTCGATAACTGATAGTGACTTTGACAGGTTGGTTACTGCGATGAACAAAACACTTGATATACTGCAGGACTAGTTGAAGATGAACAAATTGAAATTGAATGCTGCTTAGACCAAGTGTATGCTTTTCGGATCAAAATCTAAGTGCGCGGAGTTTCGATCTAGGAATTACAAAATTATTATGGATGATCAGGTTATTGATTTCGGCCAAGAGATGAAGTATCTGGGAATCGTATTTGACCAGCAGTTGAACTTCTCTAAACATGTTGATTTTTCATGTAAAGAAATTGGAAAAAAAGTAGGTTAACTAGGCAGGATTTCAAGAAAGTTGGCTCAATGGTGTAGACGATTGATTTATAACACTATTATTGCTCCACATTTAAATTACTGCATTTCATTGCTGATTTCTTCGACATTCTGAAGCTACAGATAGTACAGAACAGTGCTATGAGAATACTTCTTGGATGTAGTAGGTTCACTCCTAACAGAGATATGTTCAGGAGATTAGGTTTTCTGAGTGTGGCGCAGTTGGTTGAGCAGTCAAACCTTATTCTCATTTACAAGATTACGAATGATCAAACGCCTTCATATCTAACAGTTTCTGGTGAAAAGTTCAAATTTGATTGGTTATGGTCTCCGATCAAACGATGAATACCACATTCAGAGATTTGATATGTCTTCAATACAAAAGTCCACCTTTGTCAGCGGTCTGCAGCGTTTCAATCGTTTGCCTTCTGATGTGAGGACATCCGCGAGTCTAAGTGTTTTCAAATCACGCCTGAGGAAGTTGTATGTTTCGGATTAGATGAGAAATCATTTATACAATATCTTCATTTGTATTATTACGTCAATGTATTTTATGTTATTGTTTCTAGCTTCAGCTGAATAAACATTATTATTATCATTCTATCGGAATAGCGCCTTCTTAGCAGATAAGAAATTATGGAAAGTTGTAACCAAATTAGGACGAAAAAGAGGTATTCTTTTCCCGGGAATAAATCAGAAAGTGTTAATAATTGAGAAATAATCAAAAAAGATTATCAATGGTGTGTCAAGTCACAAAACTCTATCTCTCGTATTTAAAATTTCAATTGAACGTAGCATTTAAAGCTCCACTCTACCTTCACGACACGAGCGCATAGTCTTCAGATTGAGCTCATCCCCAAAAACAATTTTTTTAAAGAAATAAATTCAAATTTGGAAAAATTATAGTCTGATTTGAATAATTGAAAGAATGCATAATATAATTTCTTTGATCAATTTTTCAAATAATTAGGCAATTGTTAACTAATTAAATAATTTCGGTCTCTCCATTGAATACCGTACAAAATGTAAATAATTGGTTTGAAAATGTTTCACTTTCTGAATCTCTTCTTAAATATAAACATAAAATATTAATTCATATAAATTTTTGAAGGTTGAACTTGATGATTATTAATTTTGAAATTAGGCAAAGAATGTGATTTTTCAGTTTTTCAGTGATTTCAAACATCTGCATTAAGTGATCCACGTGTGATGTCATATTCGAAAATTGAACTGACTGCATCAACGAAAATCTATTTGTAGAGTTGCAAAAAATGCTGCAAGAAGTGAGAGGACGTTGCAATGAAAAGGTAATACCGAATGTGAAACTTATTTTGATGTTGAAGATAAATCTATCAACAAAAAAGGCTTCGAATTGTTTTAGCAACATTAGAAACTAAGAGTAAGATACCAAATTTTCAATGTTCGAAACATAAAGTCGAAACAAAAATAAATGTTGATGAAACATTTACACTAGATTATAAAGACTTGAAAATTAGTTCGACTGCAGATCAAAATACCAAATCACACAGAACAAGAGGGTCCTAGACATTTTATATTGCTGAAGTAAAGAAAACGAGATATTTCACTCTGCTCTTCAAAAGCAGAAATAGAATGACATACATTTTTTTCTTATCTCCTCTCGTTTAGAGGCTAACTTCGTGGAGGTCGAGATAGGAAACTGATGTTATATAATCGAACAATAATGAATTTTGACATCAAAACGGTCTCATTTTTCTGAAACCGAAATCAAAATGGTTATATAAGAAAGTTGTAATTGATAACATTTGATATCGGTTAGTGAATATTTCACGAAACAAGCGTATCATCTAGGAAAAGTAATTAAATACTTTATTATCTTTAATGTTCTACGTTGGGGGTAGACACTGAAATTTCGAGATGAAGGCATTTAGATAGGAAACGATCGAGAAGTTTGAGAATACAATACTTTTTTATTTTTGTTTGTTTTTCCTTCTACGTGCTCTATTGCCGCCTTTCGAACAATGACACGCCGGAGACTTCTGTCACCTCACTAACTCTAAGATTCTGCCGAACCCCTCTCCTGTCCAGGGAAGGAATCTTTAATGTCCAACACATCTCTGTTAGACAGGACCGACATCTTTACATCTCCTCCGAAAGATGGACACTCAAGCGACTCCCAGAATCCGAAAAATCGCACGGACTTTGTGGGGATTGAACCCAGGTAACTCTGCGCAGGAGAGGAGCATCATATCCTCTACGCCACCGAGCCGGCTTTATACAATACTTATTGCTTTGGAATTAGGATACTAAATACGGGGTGGAAAAAACTATGGACCACAACTAATGAGTAGGTTCTCTTCAGGATTATTGCAAAAACTCAAGTAGCTCAATTTTCATAATTTTTATATTTATTCTCCAGATAACAATATATGGCATGTGAAATATCATTGGAAACTGTTATTTTACCCTGTGTGCTTCTAGATTTTTGAACATTTCAGTGGTGGCGCCATTCATTTTCACAAATTATTCTTAATTGATTGCTAGTAAAAATAAAACTCTTCTTTAATTAGCAAAGAACATAAATACATTCTTTCAAAAAAATACCGGGAAGTGGTCAACGAAACACAAAATATTCATTTTTCTTCCAAATTTATTGTATCGCCTTCAAAGTGCCCCTTCCGAAATAATATACAGGGTGGTACATGATAGTATGTCACAACTTGAGGGGGTTAATCTCCGTTCCTCAATTCACAAAGTGTTTTCTTTTTCGAGGACATGTCTCCTTCTGCCCTTTCAAACTTTTTTGCAGTACGCCACTGGCCAGCGTACAATCAATTTTCGTCATCTTCGTTCAATTTAGAAACTTTTTTGACACCTCTAATTTTTTCGTATCTCCAACCATTTTCGAGTGGAAAATTATTGAATTTGAATTATTTGAATTGTAAGTTATTCGCTAAATAAAAAAAAATATAGAAATACTCGATAGGTAGGCCGAAAATTTGCTTTTATTTTGATAGCTCGTCTTTTGAGACTCAACTTTTACTTATTCAATATCAAACTAAAAAAAAAGAACAATTTAAAAATAAATAAATTGCTGGAAGTGTCCTCCATCGGCAAGAATATAGGCCTCTGTCCTTCTTCGCATATTATCACGCACTATTTGAAATATTCCTGGGCTATTTCTTATCGTGTCACAAGAGGTTATTATTCGATTTCTCAGTTCTTCTACAGTGTTCACTGGAAATATCTCCATAACAAAAAGTCTAAACTATTTAAGCCTGGGGACCTAGGGGGCCATGGTTCTGGCCTACCCCGACCTATCCATCGGTTGTTGAATTGAAATTCAACAATTCCCTAGCTTCTTCACTAAAATGTGCTGGTGCCCCGTCATGCATGAAATACATTATGTTTCTCACCAAAAGTGGCACATCCTCGAGTAATAAAGGTAACTCCTCCTCAAGAAATTGCCGATAAGCGGGACCGTTTAGTCTGTCAGGCAGAAAAAACGACCCAGTCAAATAATTTCCAATTATTCCGACACAGACATTCAGTGAGAATTGTTCTTGATGATGAGATTCTCCAATCAAAAGGGGGTTTTCCTCAGCCAATCATGATTATTGTGAAAATATGTGATAGCAGTTCTCGAAAAGTTAGCTTTCTTTCACTATCAAAATGAGCCTTTTTTATTAATTTTATCTAAGAGCCATCGGCAGAAATTCAGTCTTGAAGGAAAATCTCGAGGAAGTAGAGTTCGGGCGCGTTGAATATGAAACGGGTACAATGATGAGTCGTGGAGAATCCTCCAAACTAGAACATGTGAAGTATTCAACTAATTTTCAAGTTTTCTTCTACTCACATGAGGATTCATATCAATACAATTCAAAATTGCTTCCTCAATATCTGGAGTTCTCATAGTTTAAGTTGCACCTTTCAAATGATTATTTTCAGTAAAAGTACCAGTTTTCCTCAACCTTCTGTGGATATTTGAAAATGTTCGCCTGTCTGGTGTTACTCGATTTGTAAAGCGCACCTGATGTAATCGCCTAACTTCTGTTGTGTTTCCGTCAGCCAGACCGGACTTATAATGGATATCAGCCAATTCGGCGTTAGTAAAATTAGCCATTTTTTCTTACAGAAATAACTTCAAAAGTCTTAAAACTAATCGTTTATTTGATATACAATTCGAGCAGACACTGGTTCAACTTTAGCAACTGTCACAATAAATAAATAAATGAAAAAAAGTCATTTTTTTTATTAAAAGTGATTTCAATTCAACGAATGCATACTATCGTACCAGTTTGGGCTGAATATTTCATACTGATATATATATATATATATATATATATATATATATATATATATATATATATATATATATATATATATATATATATATATATATATATATATATATATATATATATATATATATATATATATATATATATATATATATATATATATATATATATATATATATATATATATATATATATATATATATATATATATATATATATATATATATATATATATATATATATATATATATATATAATATATATATATATATATAAATACAGTTAGTGGAACCAAAATAGAATGTCGGAGGATCATAGTTAAGCTAACAAAAAAGAAGTCGGAGGATATGCTAGAGTCAAAAGAAATATTGTTTACACTACTGAAATAAACCTAAACTCGAATCAGCAGTAACCCATGTGGATGTGATTTTAATCAACCATGCAGTAATCGGAGATGAATGAAGTACTTTCTCTCTTTAAGTATGATACCCAAACTGAGAATGTGTAAAACAAACTAGGTAATGCACTTACAATCAAGAGACAGGGCAATTTACTATAAATGTCAACGAGATAATGTAATAAATGTAAATTTCTGAAAAAGATGCAAGGTGGTTTCTATTTTGACAACCTATCTTAGTGAGAGCCAAAAATGAAAGTAATAACAGGTAGGATATGGTCAAGAGAATAGGTACCTACGCTCATGGTTCTGTACATTGATGTATAGAATTCACAGTTTTAAAATCATACAAATTGAGTTTCGCTCAAGTTAAGGTCTACACTTATCAACAAGAAGTAGATGGTCATATCTTGTTCAAGTTGCTTACAATAAGACAAAAAGGATATCAACACTTCATTCATTTTTCTGGGTAGTTGTTTCTCTAGATGTAGGTTGTAACTTAATCAGCGTAAAATGCATCCAACATTTTATTAGAACAGGGAAGCCCAGCGTAACTCCAAATTCTTGCTCTAACCATAACAATGACCTATCGAATGACACGGACGGTCGACTTGACAGACGCCTCCAACTGACAGATGACAGGAGTGTGTTCCAAAATATCTGCACAATAAATCTATACAAAAACAGCAAGAATGATTCGAAAATATACGATCAATGTAGTACCATGTACTATCTGCGTGAACGCCAACTCGTCAGAGAAATACAAAACAGGTACAGTAGTTAAAAGAATTTTGAGACCGAATCCCGACTCCTCAGATCTATCTTTCAACTCAGCCTTTCTCGACGTTCAAGCAAGAAGTAGGGAGAGTACTAGAACACGCTCCTCTATCAGGACGCATAATCGGTCAACCCTAGAGCGTTACCTACCAAGAGTACGGACTTTTAGTTACCTTCCTTCTATGTTTCACCATTGTTTACGGTCCCAACTCACGCCAATAGATGTCATAGCATGTATGATTCCATAATTACACGATCCGTGAATAATTAAAATTTTGGGAACGCTACAAATTTTATATTCATATTTGACAAGGCAACCCCGCTAACGTAAATCAAATTGGCGCTCACGCTAATATTTCTTACATTGGAAGTACCGCAAATCAAAACAAATATGAGTTAACAACAAAAAGTAGAAAGTTGATACTTATATTCTAGCTGAAAAACGAAAATATAAAGATGCGGTCCTAACACTGCAGCGGGCCCGCTAACCTAAATCAAATAGGCGCGACCACTAAAGGGTTAAAGAATTTTTTCGAATAATAAAATAATTTTCCATTTGTATTCTGTAGGAGTTGATAGTGTCGAAAGCTACATTGTTTTGTTTTTCAAACAATATGCATTGAATATACTTGAATGAAAAATCGAATATACTAGGCGGAATAATAAAACCACTTCGCAATCAGTAAACACTAATAATTTAATCATTAAATATATCCAATTTCTACGTGATAGTATGTTAAATTTGGTACTTCAGACACTTGAGACAGTTCAATTATCTCATTCAGCCTTGTATCTCACTTGACAACACTGTTCGAGAATAGTCTATCAATCTGAACCCAATAATCGACCAGACTAACGCTCAGGTAAAATCTGGGATTCTCCCATGAATTTCATACCTTCTCGATTTCAGAAGACGAACTTAACTGGCATCTTGTCCACCGGATTCGAAATAATGCGAATTATTTGACCGTTTAGAAGCTTGGACTCCTTTACCTGTGTGAATGTTGAACAGGTAGCTGAATATCGAACACTATCAGCATGAAATATGCGATTTCTGAACTACTGAAAGAGGTAAGATATAGAAAGGACACCATTCAAATTACACCGCGAAAGGTATTTGAATAGCGAATACTACTTCCTGGTATGATTTCGACTTGAATTTCGATCGAAAGAAATATCTTCAGTAAAAATTTATTCTTCAATCATAATCACAAAAAGGGTTATAGATAAGTTATGTTTTGAATCGGAAAATAATATGGAGGTATATCGAGCAATATGCAACTGAATATATATATACAGTGGAATCTGTTTATAATGACATCGAGAGGAATTGACAAACACATCATATTAAGCGGACGTCATACAAAGCGTTTTATGAAAAAACCTTATTATATAAAATGTACCTAAGTACTTCAATAGAAAAACATAGTACATACATGTATACATACATATTAAATCAAAATAAAAATTGCATGTAATAAGTATTTTTAGTGTAAGTAATCGGTAATTTTTGTCTCTTTTGTTTTTTCAATTTATCGTAAAAACAGTCTCTAATACAATATAGAAGACATTGCCATGGTCAAATTATCATTTTCAATATAGCTGAGAACAAATCATGATAATAATTCTCCAGATTTTAATGCCTTCCCTGCGGTTAGTAATAGTTCTCCCTCGACTTCCTGTTCCCCATCACTTTCGAGTTGTTCCTTAGCATTAATGTTCTGTACGATATTTTCATCGGTGGGTTCTTAGGATGTAAGGAGAGCGGTATCGATATCAACATAATCTTCCTATATTTCTGGTGCTGCTGAAGAATTTGAATTTAGGTTTCGTGACCACACGTGAATGGTACTTGGTGACATTTCATTCCAAGCATCATTAACCATCAGAATTGCATCTAGCACCGTTATTTTTGTAGAAGAGTTGTTTTCATCAGCATCAAGACTATTAATCATTTTGACTTTAAGGTTATTTCTAAAATTCGTTTTGAGTGATTGTATTATTCCCTGATGCATTGGCTGTAGTACTGATGTTGTATTCGGCGGAAGGAAAGCAAGTGTTATAGACTTTAAATCAGTAAAATTCGGATGCGTCGGGCACTTACCAACTTGCGATAAAATATTTTTCTTCTTCTTCACCAAATCACGATCCTAATCTCGAAGCCATTCTTGAAACACTGAGACACCTGGCGGAAGTTCACTTTCCGGGTTTCCTCATCGACAACACAGCAATCCAGAAGTCACGCAGACAAAGCAAACTGGAACCCATCCTCAATGGTAGTTACAGTGGGAAAGGTTCGATGGGCAGTAACTACCTTTCAACCATATAAAGCACCATGAGTAGATGATATATACCTAGCACACTTAATAAAAGGAATGGACCTAATTGTTATGCATTCAATCAACATCTTCAGATCGTGCTTAGCATTGTGATATGTTCCAGACCCTTGGAAAAGGATTCGGGTTGTCTTAATTCCCCAGTCGGACAAGATCGTACATCAAATCGCAAAAGATTTTAGACCAATTAGTCTAACCTCTTACTATGAAGAATATCTAACCTAGCGGAGCGCCCCATACATATCACTCAACATGCCTACGAGCAAGGTAGATCAGTCGACTCAGCACTACACTCTGTAGCAGGTTATAATGAGAAAGGACTGGAAAGAGGCGAAGACATTGGGGGAGCTTTCGACAACACTCTATAAGTCAAAAGATGAAGCTATCATAAATAGAGGAGTAGACAACACCATAGCAAGGTGGTGGTACGTCTGCTGTCGACCAGACGCATCGAGGCTCACCTCGGCGAATCGACCGTCCGGTGGACCACCAGCAGGGGATCTCCTCAGGGGGAGTACTATCTCCTCTCCTCTGAAACCTCGTGCTAGATGGACTCTTGGCAGGCCCTGCCGATGCTGGGCATTTTGGGGCACTTTTGGGCTACCATATGTAAAGTTGAGCAGAACGCTCTGCAAATAACTCACAATGGAGCAGAGAGAACGACCTGTCTGTTGATCCAAACAAAACAGACATAATTCACTGGAAAAAGGAACTACCGCCTTTCAAGGCAACCATTTTTTTTTTAACGAGGGACTAACACTAGTAAAACAAGTGAAATGTCTAGGTATGATGCTTGACGCCAAATTAAATTGGGACAATCACATCGAAAGACAAGCGCAAACAGCACAAAACACACTCTGGGGCTGCAGGAGATTATTCGGCCCTAGATTAGGACTCAAACAAAACATAATATATTAGTTATACATGACGGTGATAATACAGCTCCTAACCTATGCGACCATCATATGGTGGCTTGCTCTAGACAAGGGGATAAAACGGAACAAAATAAACAACATCCAAAGGCAAGCATGTCTAGCAGTCACGGGATCCTTGGGATCCACACCCACGGCCTCTATGGGCGTCCCTTCATTACAAATAGTGGTGGAGGAGGCGGCCATGAGGGCCTCTTTGAGACTGTGGGAAGGAGATATGTGGGATAGAAATCCAAATTCCGTACACTCTACATCCCTCAACAACTCCGACCTGACCTTCTCACAAGAGGAGATCAAATGAGAGCCACCTATCACTTTGACGAACCCTTCCAGGTCGTCATTCCACCAAACGAAATTTGGTCCACACCTTACTCATCCCACAGGGCCCCATCTGGTTTACAGACGGGTCCAAAACCGGGATGAGGGCAGGCATCGGCGTCCACGGCCCGAGGCTAAACATTACGATTGCTCCAGCAGACCATGTCACCGAACACACGCAGAAATACTTGCCGTTCTGCAGTGTGTACAGGAAAACCTACACAAGAACTACAAAGATGCATACATCTAGATATGCTCTGACAGCCAGAACGCCCTTGGATAGTATAGAATATAGAACACTTAATGTATTATTTCTAACTTGTTTTGAATTGTAACTGTGATGTAAATGACATGACCCATGCTTCTTGCAACTATGAAACTTATTAATAAAGCTACTATTACTACTACTATCTGAAAGAGAAGAAGGTTACATTCAAACTAGTCAACGAATGCAAAGAAGCACTTTGACCACTCAGTGCTACAAACAGAGTTACTCTGTTTTAGCGCCCAGCCCATCAGAGTATCGAAGGAATGGAGATAGCAGACAGCCTTGCCAAAAAGGCAACAACTGTTAGGCCAATGGGACCAGAAACTATTCTGACCATCCCGTGGACCCACATGCTCTCCTTCTTTCAAAAGTGGAACACCACCGATACCCTGAACTATTGGACAAGCATCTCGGGACTGAGACAGTAAAAAGGCGCATGAAGGGGCGGCAATCAAAGAAGAGGGTACATGAACTGTTATCCCTAGATAAAAGGTCTATTGCAATGGTAGTTGGACTATTGACGGACATCAAGTCAATAAACACCTACATATCATGGCTTCTTAGAAAATGACGAAACAACAGAACACATACTCTTCCAATGTCCCGCTCATAAGGCGACCAGACTGAACACCTTGGGAGCTAAAACTTTAATTTTAATTTAAACTGGACCTCACATAGCTAATTGGGCTGAACAGAAGTACCAAGAAAATCAAAATTCGAATCTTTAAATATTTAACGAAAATAATAGTTTCTTCGCATAATACTAGAACAATATTCTATTATTGAAAAAAGCAAATCCAGGTAATAATCTCATAAGAAAATGGCACAATGTCGTATGACCAGGAGAATAAAAATCTATAGACTTGCTAGTTGGGATTTTATTTCATAAATCTTTTCTTTGAACTAACCAAGTACCACGAAGAAACAATATATGGGCGATGTCAACCCAGATTATTGGGTCCATAATGATTCTAAAACATCTATAGGTCATAATCGGCATCACTTGGAAGACTGAACCTGGCCATCGGGGCTCTCTCAGTCAAACAGAGACGGAATTTGGGGAAATATCACAGGTTATTTTTTTTATTATCTCCTTAGTCCTTTTCATGACCTTGCTTGCTATGTGAAGTCTTTTCTTAGATTTGTTTAGACATATAAGAAGTTTGACTGTTAAAACACTTTTCTGCTGGTTTTCTTTTTCCATTGTTACAGATTCCTGTCCCAAACCCCCTTCCTTTCACCCTTTTTTTGGAAATCATGGAATGCAAGAGAGGATGAAGAGGCTAAGCAGAAAAATCTTTGGTACTCTTTATGTACACACGACACTAACACAACATAAACAGACAAGCTATTGCTAGTGCAATAGAGACAGGGAAACGAGTATTTTCCTCAGGTTTTTTCACTCGTTTATTGAAACATATACAAGAAAGTACGGTTTCCCTGTTACATTTCCTGAGCTCACATTTGTGTTTTTTCTGACACATCAAAATTATAGATATAAGCATTTATATAAATACAATTACTCAAATTTTGTAAATCCTCTCCTCTCAAAATATATATATATATATATATATATATATATATATATATATATATATATATATAGAGAGATTTACAAAATTTGAGTAATTGTGTTTACAATAAATGCTTATATCTATAATTTTGATGTGTGTCAGAAAAACACAAGTGTGAGCTCAGGAAATGTAACAGAAATTCTATTCTATTGCAAGATTTGTAGAACTTATATTAGTTTTGATTGAGTCTCAAAATGTGTATGTTTGTGAGGTTTTAGAATCAACAAAGCTGTGAAATAATAATTGGCTATGAAATACTTCTTCTTCCAGAAATCTTTTTCAAATTGTATATTGTTTCTTGGGAAAAACCCAATGTCAATAATATATGTTCTAGGTTTTGTTATCAATCAGGATGATGTCCTGGACTCCTCTCCTAGATATATTATTTATATATATATATATATATATATATATATATATATATATATATATATATATATATATATCTAGGAGAGGAGTCATATATATATATATATATATATATATATATATATATATATATATATATATATATATATATATATATATATATATATATATATATATATATATATTAATAATATATCTAGGAGAGGAGTCCAGGACATCATCCTGATTGATAACAAAACCTAGAACATATATTACTGACATTGGGTTTCCCAAGAAACAATATACAATTTGAAAAACATATCTGGAAGAAGAAGTATTTCATAGTCAATTATTATTTCACAGCTTCATTGATACTAAAAACCTCACAAACATACACATTTTGAGACTCAATCAAAACTAATATAAGTTCTACAAATCTTGCAATAGGAATTCTTGCTGGAATAAAATGGTATTGTGATATTGTAGAAAATACTACTGACAAGTTCAATTCACAATTTTCTAGTATAATGCAATAGAATTTGCTGTCATATGTAATATCTCTATTTCAGGTACTCCAGTACAAATGTAACCATAATATAACATTCAAAGTTACTTGGTTTGAGTGCATCCACTGGATTTTACCAAAAGAACACCTCTGAGACTACTCGATTGTATATTGATATCATTGGATATTAATGTCATGATTAACTCATATTCTGATAATCCCTTTTCTCACAATTCATGCAATTCTAATCATCATTGCAGAATATATACCTATATAAATTTTCAAACAATGTATATTACCCTAATGTATATATTTATATAGGTATTGACATATCAATCTGTTCTATATCTTGTTCAAACACAATTTTACAATTCCAAATTTATAATTAATGAGGGAGGTTGGTAAATTTCAGCTTCCTATTCAAGAACTGCGATGTGCGCATCCACCAAAATCTAACCAAAATTGTCAAATATGTATCTCAAGTTACAATGTAATCATTTCAATAGATTTTATTGTGTATTTTCTTTAACCTTGATACCTCAACGAATGTTTCCTCTCATGAAAGTTGTAAAAGATTTAAGGAGGAATTGGAATGTAGTTCTGTGAGTTTCTTGCCAAAATTGAAAAAAATCCTTTAATCGCTATAAATTCTGATATGCATTCATACAATCCATTATGGGGACTACACATGCATCAATTATCCACATACCTGTCAACTACAGCCTGCCTTTTAGGAGTGATAACTTCTTGATGCAAAGGTGACAATCCTGGGGGCTGGGGAACGACGGGGGGTACAGGCCCACCACCGTCTAGACAACCCCCCAAACCAGAGCTCACTCGATCCAGTGTGTTTGTCAATGACGCTATTTCACATCTCTCTGTATGCTATAATTCAATCCGTTGATAGAAACATACAACAACAGTGAGTCTATAATTAAAATAATGAATTGAGTTCCTTCACATGCATCTTGTATGCCTGAGTAAGTTACTATAAGTATTATGAGATCTTTCACTATTTGCAAACAGAACAATTGATGCCTGGATAATGATTTGCAACTAAATGCTATTTCGTAACACTCATGGAGTTCTAGCAGCTTCAAGAAAATTTATGTTCAGTCTGATCTTCCACTACCAGATGTTAATCACAGAAAGTATGTCTATATTTGGGCTAAAATATCTGGAAAAACTTCAATGAATTGGAAATCTTTCAACACATATTCTATATTCACAGAGTCCCTCTTCATTTTATTCAGTATTTCAGTTATTTCGTATTTCACACTTGAATCAACGTAGTATCCATGTGCATTTTCACTAAAATAACACTTTTTCATCCCGCACTTCATATAAAGCTTCTATTTAAAGTTAATATAGTACTAGTTCAAATATAAACAAACTTCACTACAGATTTAACAGGTTGTTTTGATTTTCATAATGTAGGCATCATAAAGTTTTCACTTCAATTTTCTGAATGAACTTAGACAGTAAAAGTCACACACTACAGTTGCGTTCAGTGTAATTTCAAAATATTATCTCCTTGTATGTTGTTATTTTGAAAACAGATCTATCAGATCCTATTCACACAATGAGGTTATATCAAGTATTACTAATAATGAAAGAACGGTATTGTTAGGTTTGTTCCCACGCCTTTCCATTGATACAAAAGTATTTCACTTGAAATCGTTCCTTGATGTTTCACAATAGTTGATTTCAAGATCGTCGCACAAGAAACAGTACTTTCGCTTAACAACGGAGCGCAGCCATTTTACAATAGCGTGCCATTGCACTCAATGCAGCTACAGCCACCTGTCACACGCGAAATGATGGGTGTCTGCGTCGATCTCGTCGCGTGCGCGTCTCTCCGACCAAGACCGAATGCGAACGAAAAGTATATGCTACAGAGATCAATGGATGTATACCAATGCCAAGACGAGTTTAAGAGTTTTAAATATAAAGCAACTGATAACAGATAATAAACAATTAACATGTTATACATAGTACTGCTTAAGTTTTGTTGTTTCCAAAGATTTTAAATCCAATGAATCCATATTATTAGCCACAACAATCTCGATGCGCTATTCTAATGAATGCTTTATAATCATAAATATCTTGTACGATGTTGAAGATTGAAGGGTTCCATATAATTATAATGATATTAAATTATTGATTGCATCAACTAACCGACAAACATGGATTAAATTCGTATTCAGTCAGGTCTGTTGAGGACCTGGGGAAAAATTTTTTTTCAGATCAAAAACCCCAAACCCTGGACCCACCTAACCCCCCTTGAATAAGCCCTGCTTAAAAAGTATCAGGTTAGCTTTGCATATCAACTATTTCCATGGGCATTTCAGGATGTTTTCGGACTGATAAAGGAGAAAAAATATTTTTGGATTTCTTAGAATAGGATAATTATTTGAATTAGCATGCAAATGAGAACCTATATCAACATTTATGTTTCAATCTACTTGAAAGGCGAATGCGATTCATATGAGATTCACAGCGGCAAGCTCCTCTAATCTTTGAGATATATAAAACTCATAAAACAAGAGACTTGAAACCAACGCAAATAAAATTTGTACAACACTTTGAGAAAAGATCAAAGCGAGCTCAGTAATCAAAAACATACAAATTTGACGGAGAAACATACCAATTACGCGAATATAGACAATATGAATTATCATTATTATATAGACATGGGATTTCATCGAGTCAGCAGCTTGAAAGTTTTTTGAAAAACTTGACTTTACTTGAACTTCAAGCTCTTGAAAAAACAGAGGTTTGAGTTGACGTGATTCTGCAACCCAAATGCTTGACTCGACGAATTTACGTGCAGTTTTAAGAAAAAAAGTTCATATAAACATAGTTCCGAAAAAGCTTCGTTACGGAGCTACAGGGTGTTGAAATTTCCGGAAATATTTGTTTTTTTCTCCAAGACTCCTGCAGTTTTTGAGATATTCAGCCCACATTTGGAATGCAAGCTATTTTTTACAGCCTCAACCATTACACGTCCTAAATTTTAACTAGAATCTACAAGGTGTTTTCTTTTCCATAGCCATGTCTTCTTTTGCCGTTTCAAACTTTCTTGCAGTAAGCCACTGAACAGCGTACAATCAATTTTCGTCTTCTTCGTTCAATTTAGAAACTTTTTTGACACCTGCAATTTTTTCGTATCTCCGACCGTTCTCGGGCAAAAAATTATTAAACGATTGTATACATTCGCGGAATTGAAATCACTTCTAATTTAAAAAATGACTAGTAGGCTTTGATTTTTTTCATTTATTCATTTATTTTGACAGTTGCTGAAATTGAACCAGTGTCTGCTCGATTTGTTTATTCAATTAACGATTAGTTTTTGGACTTTTGATGTTATTGCTGTAAGAAAAAATTGCTAATTTTACTAAGGAAGCTAGGCGATTATAACAGGTGCGATTTCCAAATCGAGTAACACCAGACAGGCGAACATTTTCAAATATCCACAGAAGGTTGAGGGAAACTGGTACTTTTACAGCAAATAATCATTTAAAAGGTGCAACTCCAACTATGAGAACTCCAGATATTGAGGAAGCAGTTTTGAATTGTATTGATTTGAATCCTCATGTGAGTACAAGAAGAATTGGAAATCAGTTGAATATTTCACATGTTCTAGTTTGAAGGATTCTCCAAGACTTTTAATTGTACCCGTTTCATATACGCGTCCAAACTCTACTTCCTTCAAAACGAATTTCTGCCGATGGTTCTTAGATAAAATTAGGGAAAATGCTCATTCTGATAGTGATATAATGTTCACACACGAAGCTAACTTTTCGAGAACTGCTATCACATATTTTCACAATATTCATTATTGGGCTGAGGAAAAGCCCAATTTGATTGAAGAATCTCATCATCAAGAACAATTTTCACTTAATGTCTGGATTGGAATAATTGGAAATTATTTCACTGGGCCATTTTTTTGCCTAACAGATTAGACGGTCCCGCTTATCGGCAATTTCTTGAGGGGGAGTTACCTTTATTGCTCGAAGATGAGCCACTTTAGGATAGAAACATAATGTGGTTCATGCATGACGGGACACCAGCACATTTCAGTGGAGAAGCTAGGGAATTATTGAATAATACTTTCAACAACCGATGGATAGGTCGGAGTGGGCCAGAACCATTGCATCCTCAGTCCCCACACTTAAATAGTTGAGACTTTTTGTTATGGGGATATCTCAAAAGTTTAGTTTATACTACTCCAGTGAACACTGTAAAATAATTGAGAAATCGAATAATAACCTCTTGTGACACGATAACAAGAATAATAAATAAGAAATAATATGCAAAGATGGGCAGAGGCCTATATTCTTGCAGGTGGATGACACTTCCAGCAATTTATTTAGTTTTTAATTGTTCTTTTTTTTAAGTTTGATATTGAATAAGTATAAGTTGAGTCTCAGAAGACGAGTTATCAAAATAAAAGCAAATTTTCGGCATACCTATCGTATTTCTATTATTTTTTTTTATTTAGCGAATAACATACAATTCAAATAATTCGAATTCAATAATTTTTCACTCGAAAACGGTTGGAGATGCGAAAAAATTACAAGTGTCAAAAAAGTTTCTAAATTGAACGAAGATGACGAAAACTGATTATGCGCTGATCTGTGGCGTACTGCATAAAAGTTTGAAAGGGCGAAAGGAGAAATGGCCTCGGAAAAGAAAAAACCTTGTTGATTTCAGTTAAAATCTAGGACGTGTAATGATGGAGGCTGTGAAAAATAGCTTGCATTCCAATTTTGGGCTGAATATCTCAAAAACTGCAGGAGTTTTGAAGAAAATACCAATTTTTCCCGGAAACACCCTGCAGCTCCGTAACGAAGCTTTTGCGGGCCTATGTTTATATGAATTTTTTTTCTTAAAATTGCAAGTAGATTTACTCCCTCAGTTGGGACATACTATTATGTATCACCCTGTATACACATAATGAATTAATCTTTTAGATTATTATTTATTCTATCAGTTTCTGATAAATTGTATAAATATTATATAATATTAGCTTGCAAAGGTAATTGGCATTACCTGTACGCTCGACTGGACCTTAAACCAAATATAAATGAAAATGAAAAACATCGAATAATATAAGATTATTAGAAAAATATGAAAGGAAATAGAAAATAAAACGAGAACAGAAAAGTAATGTTCCATCAAATGATCAATGATATAAAAGTAACAATTTAATTTATATATCGTAGTTCAGAATATAATAAAATGTCCCCATTGAAAATGTTTTCAGTATCAGGAATAACATTAGGAATTATAATTATAAATCTCATATATTTGTAGCAATCCATTCTTTCAAATACTTAAATATAGTCATCCTACTTCCTAACAGTCCTTCGGTGAATGGTTGAATATTTTTATAGCTTCAATGTAATTCTACTTGAAACTTGCTTATTTTCGGTGATGGTAACGGCTTGTAAATCTAAATAATTTCTCTATGTTCAATGGTCTATCTCAGGGGTGCTCAAACTTGAACTGCTGGCGATCTACCTCAATATTTTTAGACTACTTACGATTGACTCTGAGAGGCTGCAAGTATGTGTGATGCTGGGTTGTCGTACATACACGATACACCCTACCTATCTACCTACCTAGGTATGGTGTACCGAAGCCTATAAAGATATTAGCTTGTTTGGGTTAGGTTTAGTTAGGTTCTTCTCTATAATATCAATAAAAAAACTCACAGTTATTAAAAATTGCGAGTTTATTGGTTGTTACAAAACCAAAGAGTTACATATGGTGTTAAACTTAACTAAGGAGTGACTTTGAATGTTGAAGCGTGGCACTGCATGTCCTCAGCATACTTTCCATAAGATGGTACGTAACCACTGAGTGCTAATCGCAAGCATGATGACATTTGATCTTCAGTTAGTCGATTGCGATAGTTTGACATAATTATCTTCATTTCAGAAAATGCAGACTCGCACAAGTAAGTTGACCCAAACATTGCCGTCAGTTGAAGGATGATTTGCCTCAGATTCGGATATTTATCTTCAGATATAAAACACCAGAAATTTGTATCAGATGCTGTAGCTTTGAGATGTATATCTGATATAATCTGCTTCAACTCGTTTTCAACAGAACATAAGTTCATATTAAACTGACTTGCTATTTCAGTAGCTGATTCCTCAATGCTTTTACATGAAAAATGATAGCTCATAAATGATGCTATATTTGCCAATTTACAGCAATCATAAAAATTCATTTCGAATTGTCCCAAAATATTTGATAATTCAGCCTCATACGTATCATAATTCAACTGAGAAATCCTTGCTTTCTAAGACAGAAAATGTTTCAAATCCTTTCTTTTCAGATCTATCATAAGTTGCAATTTACTTTTGAATACGTTTACTGCGCTTATCATCTCAATAATAGTTTTTCCTTTAACTTGAAGCTCCAAGTTAATGGTGTTTTAGTGGATTGTGATGTCAGTCAAAAATGCCAAATCAGTCAGTCATTTTTCGTTTTTCAACATCTCAGTGTCATCACCTCTTTCATCTAGAAAAGCTGTTACTTCGGGCAATAATTCTTGAAACCTTTCTAGGAATTTTCTGCGACTCAACCACCTGATGTTCGTGTGAAGAACTAAATCAGTGTGTTCAACTGACTCCCTATCTTCCAACTGCAACTTAAAGAGCCGACGTTGCAAGCTACGTGCACGGATGGAATTCACAATTTTTGTTGCAATGCTCATAATTTCCTCCTTGTTTAAAACTTTTGAACACAAAACTTGTTGATGTAAAATGCAATGGAATGAAAAAAATTTAGGAAAATCTTCATTAGCTCGACACAATGCCACAAAACCGTTTTCGTTTTCAGTCATTGCTGGTGCTCCATCGGTTGTAATACACACTAATTCATATATTGGTAGGTTGTAGTTTTTTACAAATTTGAAGAAAACGTCATATATATCTTCGCAACGGGACTTCCCCGTCAGAGGAATGATTATCAAAAATCGTTCCTTAGCCAACATGTCATTGAAAACCATCTGAATAAAAATACACAACTGGGCAGTGTCTGTCATATCGGTGGATTCGTCGAACTGTAAAGAAAAGTATGTACATTTCATGATATCATGTATCAGTTTATCTGCCATGTCCTGACTCATGACTTCAATTCGCGTTGTGACAGTCGGACGAGGTAACTGAAGTTCTCTAATAGCAGACATGATTTCTTTTTTATTTTTAAAATCTCCAAATAAAGTCTCACCCTCTTCAATAAATGCTTCCTTCACAACCGATCCATTTTCGAATGGTTTCTTATGTTTCGCCAATATATGAGATATTGTAAATGACGCGATCGTAGAAGCATTCGATTGTTTGGCTGGTCTCGTGAACATGGTTTGTTCTTTCTTCAAACAAGATATCAAGTCACGTACTTTTCGTTTTCTTAAATCACTCTGTGACGGAAACCGTTTTATGATGCCTCTCTATGTTACCACGCTTAGGTATCGCAACTGGCACACGACAAATAAGACAAATGCACTTATCCTTCACCATACAAAAGAAAAATTCTTCCTCCCAATCGTTATTGAAATGATACGTTCTAGATTGCTTCGCTGCACTCATTTTGTAGTATTTAATAATAAACTTTGTATCGATGTAGTATTGCCTTCAAATTTACAATTCAGAATGACTTCAATTCCTCAGGCGCAACAATAATATTGGCGTGAACGAAAGTCTCGAATGTTACCGTCAAACGCGCCGCCCGAAATTTCTTGAAAAGCAGCAAGAATAAAAAACGCGGCTTTTCTTTGACAAGTACCGCGCGTTCCTTTGATAAAGCCGCATTTTGGCTCTATCAGAGTGTTATTTTATTACTTAATAAACTTTTGTAGTTTAGATACCTACTTTTTTCTTTCCTTTCGAGATCTACTCAAAAAGCACTCGCTATCGACCGTTTGAGCACCTCTGGTGTATCTGCAATGAGAGTATTTTTACTTGTTAGTTTCAGTAATCTATTTTGTAATGATGAATGCAAATTTGTGAATGTTTTTTAGCACCTACACAGGTAATAACCGCATATTATTATGTGGTATGGAAGAATGCATAATAAATCATTCGTAATGATTTTTGACAGCTTCTAGAATATAAATACATAGTATGTTATGTTTTTGATAAAGTACTCCTCGTCCCATTCTGAATTGAAATCAATGATCGTACCTAATTTTTCACAAGATTCTATTCTTTTTATTTTATTTATTTTATTTACAAATCCAGATTAACTGGAACACTATCAGTACAACATTCTAAATACAATTTTTTACGGTTTAATGATAATCTGTTCTGCTAAAATGTTCTAATATTCAGGTACTTATTTAATTATTTTTCTTTCCACTTCCGACCAGTTTTTGTCGGTGGCAACAATTGATGTTTCATCATTCATAAATAGTCGTTTCAAGCATGTCAATTGACATATTGGTAATTAATGTGCCCTGTGGATCTTCAGTTCTCTTTCGCTTCCCTTAGTTTCCCCAATTCTTACAAGTTGTAGTCTATTATGCTAACAACTAGTTCTAATGATATACACCTTATTTCGCATCTATATAATTTTTCTAGTAGGATTTTATGATCAACTGTATAAAAGAAGAATTCCACCAGATCAAGAAAAGTTGCTGCAATGGTATTGTTTTTATCTAGTTCTCTATATATTTTATTTATGTCACTATTGTGCATTTTGGGTTTCTTAAATTTTCAAGGAGCCACATTATTTATCAGCAGTTATAATATATTCATTTTGGAAATCTAATATCCTTATATGGATTATAATATTTTACTCAGATTGGATATTAAGGATATAGGTCTGTAGTTATAACTTTTCTTATGAATTGGAAATACTTCTTAATGCATAAAGTCTAATAGTGTGCTCAATGCCTGTATTGAACATGCGAGAGCAAGTGTTTGGAAGTATTACTAGATAAAGTTTCTATCGATTTGACATTAATATCATCCGCTCCTCCTTTTGATTTTATTTTCCCTATGATTATAGGAAATCATATTATATGATTCATTAGTTCGCTTGAAAATAATTGCTTTTTCTACAATATAGGCTGTTTAAGTTGTTTATGTAGGGTATTTTACTGCTTAATCTATTATTATAATTCATATCTCACAAAACTATGTATTCATGAAGCTTGTCTAATCGGTTTTTTATCATTATCAATATAGCTTATGGTATCATTTTTTGTCTTTCTACTTAGTTGATTATAATCATGATCATTTGAAAGGCGAGGAAAGAAACAACATTTTTAATCAGCTATACATTCATTAATAATGTTTCGATTTCAATCAATTCAAGTTGAAGAAATTCAATGATCATCCCTATCACAAATAAATACCACTTTGAATATTTTGCCTATTGAAAAAGGGAAATCAAATCAATTTTCGTGTTCAAAAGAAACCTTACGAGGGTAGTTAGCTTCTGTGTGCATTAACCAGAGAATTCACTTACTTTCAAGTTTTGGATGAAGAAAGAACAACCCTAAAAAGATTTTATTGTTTCATCAGGTTTACTATGAAAATGAAATCCAATGTATTCAAATCAAATGTTCAATTTCTCACCTATAGAATGATACACTCTTGACTGAAAACCATCTCTTACATGGTTGAGCATATTTGGAGTAACTCGACGACTTTCATCTATAATTCACTAGCGCAGATCGTGTAAAATATCAGGCTGAGTCAAAGGTGTTGGCCAGGATATTGGAAATTTAGATATGCGTCAACAGGTGCGGCCTAGTGAGGAGGAGCTCAGTCTTGTTGGAAATGCAATTTTTGTTCAAGTAGAAGGGATCGTTTCCTAGTTTATCTGTTATCAATGGATAAATCGCATGTTTGGCATATCGAAATTAATTTCTCCGTTTAAATTACTAGGAATAAACAGACGTCCAATTAGGTGGCCTCCCAAAATTCCTACCCATACATTCGACTTTGTGTAGGTTTCTCGAAATAAATGAGGATTTGTATCGCTCAAAAATCTACCGTTATGCAGGTTAACCTCTCTAACCTAACCTAACCACTCCATGAAGTGAAAAAGTCCATTCTTATGAAAAGCAAACGTAAAAATAATGCGAATTACTGTTGATAGGCTAGACCATAATTTCGCAAAACTTTTCTGTCAATCCCATTCCTCATATAATTAATTTAATTTTGTATCGATGGATCTTGTATTTATGTAAAATTCTGAAATTTTCAGATTGGCTTACACTGGAAGCTGCAGAAATTTGTCTTACATTGTACCTTTGGGATAAATTCGACATGCCCCAATATCATCCTAGTGACTGCTTCATCCTTCACAATTCCAATGGGCGCCTTCTTTTTATCCATCACGAGCTTAGTAAATTTTGATATCGATTCCATTAAGTACATATAGCAAAAGTTACCTTCTAGATTGTTTCGGTTAGATACCCATGTAGTAACAACACATTTTGCAATGTGTACACCATAATTATTTTTAAAATTTTAACCAACAGTAATATCTCTATGATTGATTTGCAATGCATCAAATGATCCAACAAATATATTATCATACCTTGTTTCTTAAAACAAAAATTAAGTCAAAACTAATGTTTCAATTTTTTTTACATTTGAATATAGTTTAGGTTGGGTACGGGTAGGAACTCTGTCAAGATAGTCCTACCAGATGAAGTGAATCACCCCCTGCCCCTTCCGTAGATTCCAGAAGCTTTCTGACCCGGAAAGCCATCATCTGTAAGGGCCACTTGCTCAGTGTCATGAGTGAAGCCCACAACGGTAGAGGTAGGTGATCTGGTGGAGGTGGAAAACTTTAGTCTTCAGGGGTAAATTAAATACAAGGGCAGATAGGGCTTTGAAGCAGTTGCGAAAGCAACCTGTCTAGGGGAGCAAACCTTGAACAAAAACCCTGGTCCTTCAGGTTGGGGGTTTGGTCAATGGGCTAGCAACTCGTTATTCGTAAAATATTTTTATGTTAAAAACCCTAACAAAAAGCCTCGGAAAATAGACACTTCTCACAATGAACGACACTGGCAAAGGAAACGAACAATGCAATTTGGAACATGGAACATCCAGGGTATAAGAACGAAGAAAGAACTTATCGTGAAAGATTTAGGAAACACTGAAATTGATCTTGTCATCCTCTCAGAAACCAAGATGAAGGGAACAGGATCGGAGCAGTTAGGAGATTATATTCATTTCTTCAGTGGTGCGAAAGGTCAAAAAGAGGAGTATCAATTTTGGTGAAAAAAAAAAACTACAAAAATCCATAACTGACTGGTAAGGTAAAGATGAGAACTGAATTCCTATGAACCTCACTCTACATAATCGGAGAATAACTCTGGTAGGAGTATAAACCTCTCAGATGATGAAACTGTAAATGTCAGGGATCAATTTTTCGAAAAACTAAATGACATCATTAGCGAAATTGGAAATACTCGAGACATCTTATTGCTAGGAGATTTCAACAGCAAAACCGGAAAAAACTGGATAACAATGTAGTGGGTCCATACGATGAAGATCAGATCAATTATAACAACAGACTGCTAATAGAATTATGCGAATAAAATAGTTTGAAAATAACAAATGGGTTTTATGAGCATAAACAAATCCACAAATTCACCTGGATACGACTAACAAGGAATCTTAGATCGATAATAGATAGAATGATAGCTCCCTTTACCCTTTCCAATTCGCTGACGACCAAGTCGTTTCAGCAAATGACAAAGGCGACATGGGGTACATGATTCGAAAGTTAGTAGAAGAATATATAAAATGGGGTCTTACAGTAAACACTGGAAAAACCAAATACCTGTGCGTTGATGGAGGTACAGGAAAACTCATGCTCGATAATAGACAAGAAATCGATAATTGTGACGAATATAAATATCTGGAATGTATATTCAACAAGGAAGAAATAGACGAACAAGAGAGCACCTCGCGTATCACACAAGCACGAAAAGCGATAAATTGCTTGAATGGAGTCTTTTGGAGTAACACAATTAGTAAGGAAGTAAGGATAGAAAGTATATATATATATATATATATATATATATATATATATATATATATATATATATATATATATATATATATATATATATATATATATATATATATATATATATATATATATATATATATATATATATATATATATATATATATATATATTTTAATCTAGGAATTAAACATGACCTAATTCCCAAAGAAAGAAATTTCACAAATATGAACCTGATATCCTTACTAATTGTGCTGATACAGGATCAGGTTGTTTTCACATCATCAAACAAAATATAGATGATTCTTGCCGTAGATGTTTCTGTTCTTCAGAAACAGTTTTTCATATATCATCATCTTGCTCAGTCCTTGCTTCAACAGATTATTCAGAAAGACATAATGCCGTCGCTAATATTATTCATTTTAACGGCCAACGGTGGTTGGGCGTTAAAGCCTCAAATATTTGTCAAAAGCCTCAAATATTTGTCAAAAGAGGTCCCGCAAACAAAATCATTCAACGTGTTTCGAAGAAACTTTCCAATGAATATGGGATAAGAAATATATAAATATATAATAAGAGCATATAAAAAGTCTGAGTCGGATGGTATCTTGAGCGAAGTTACAACATACTACTTGAATAATAGGACAGGAGTAGAAAATATTTAAATAAGAAATCATAACACCAGCATTCCAATCGAAAAATAAAGTTTAAATGTTTTACGATATAAAACTATTGAATTTTCCAAACTAAAATAAAGATCAACTCGAAGTTGTCTTCATAGGTTCTTAACAATTTTCATAGGCTCTATTGTTTTTTGCTGAGTTATTTTGAAGGATCTGAACAATCCTTAGTAAAATATATAAAGTCAATGCCTAATATAACCAAAACTAAATTCCAATCATAGCAGTAGCAAGTTCAACCGTATATACATTGACTACATAATTACATATTTAATTATTACAACGTCATTCATCGATATTGCTGCTATTGTTCTAATGTCAACCACACGGTGGGACGCTGGTCGCATGTAGCTGCTATTATGTAATTCATCATATGGACGATATTTATCCAGGAGTCAACTTCCTAATGGGGAATAATAAAGGATAATTTAAACTAGAAATAATCTAACTGTAATAAATTATAATAGACATGATGATTGAAATTCATATCTCAATAATAATAACATGCGAAATTTCTCTGCGAATTATGACCTCGTCATATTGCTCACGCATTCACAACACCAGGCTAGACTGCCACCTACTCATCTCAACCCGTTGGAGCGCATCAAGAACATATATATGTATGCATATACAATTGGCGCCATCCAACGAACTGACACAGGCTACTAGCAGCGCTACCGGGTAATGATGAAAATCAAACTGAAAACATCAAGAACCTATACCAGTTGGGCTATCTACCGTAACGCTTCACACCGTCACAAATCTCAACAATGATAACATACGAAATTGGCTATATTTATCTAAACACATTTTATTCAGAGAAAAATATTCAGCTTTCCGTAGAATGTTAAATAACCCTTCCAGAAGAAGCTGGCCTTCCGATCCACTCATCATAATCTTCGTCAACCACGCAGTAGTGGTTCAGTCAGATCGTGTGCCATGAATAGGAGCAGTAGACTGCAGTTTTGGTCTCGTTTGATTTCGTCACTATTGCACATGATGCTTATGAACAGTGGATCGGCAAACCAACACCTTCATAGAAGGTTATTTAACATTCCACTGGAGGTTGAATATTGTTCCCTGAATGAAAGTCTTCAGTTTTGCACCAACTTTCGATTTTTTAGGAATGCTTTGAAATATATATCTATCAATTATAAGTAATATGTAGGTAAGGTAAGTAAGAAAGAACATCGATAATTAATTGATATTTTTCGTTTATTAAAAAGAAATGCCATAACTGAACGAAAAATCAAAAAAAAATTAAATTGTTATGTTTGTAATCCTGAATGTCTGAAAAGTAGAGACACATTGTTGGTTAGCGAAGTAACCAACTGACAAATGTAACGTGGCTTTTCGGAAATTATACTTTTAGTCTTTACCTTTATGAGTTTGGTTTCTGCAATTATAATTCATTTATATGGAACTGTGTTTCAATTAACTCAATAAAACGCGACGCAATCAAGTGACTTAGTTGGAGAGATCTCAATCAAATAATTATAAGCTACCTTTACCAAATAAGCCACAAAACTTACACATCCAACCACTTCCCTCAATCCCCATTTCTCATTAAAATATGGTCCTAATTTAGCAAATAAAACTTTTTGTCTCACTTTAAATATTGGTGGTTTCATAAAATTTTTAGAATTGTTGAACTTTCTTCTGGGATTCGAGCAAATCCAATCTGTTTTTGGGTCTAATTTTGAAAATCATTTCCTGAAGACCAAAGAAGAACTGCACCTTAGCAGTTGCAGTACTTCTATAGGTAAACATAAACAATTTGTTCTTCTAACAACAACCTTTTTTGTTCGATATTTTAGTACAGAGCGTTCATCATTACCATTTGACTGTGGTTGATAAGAAGGAGATTTGAGCAAATCTATTCCGTTTAACTGACAGAACATTCCAAACTCTCTAGGATAGAAGGGAGGTCAATTATCGCTAACAATCAAATCTGAAAATTCAATAACGGAAAATCTACGCTTCAATTCATCAGTTGTTTGCACAGGATCAGTTCTGTGAGACATACAATGTAAATCTAATCATTTTGAATTGGTAACGACTGCCAACTAAAATTGTTTTCTATCTTTGTGAAAGAATTAAACATGAATTCGAAAAGATACCTTTGCTAGGCCTCAGGTATTACTAATTTAATGCCTTTCATTAGACAATTTTGTGCAAGAGACAATTAATTTCATTTAGAGAAGTACGCCTGCAGATTTTTCTCTACTTTATCAATCCGACCTGCTTTTAAAAAGTAAATTAAATTCGTGGGCATTGGATCTTTGATAGATACTTTAGCGATATTTTTATATAAAATTGGAAATTCTTCAGTTACTTTGAAAGAGTTAATTGAACTGTCTTTTTCCATAATATCTTTAAAGGGTAATGTAGACAACATTTTAGTCCCATGTAGCTGACAACCTTTGCGGTATTCTATTTTATGAGTTAAACAGAGATAATTATATTCCAATGAATAGTTCGTTATGCTGACAAATCAAAATACTCTTATTATCATTGAAAATCATCTTTAGTGACTGATGATCATAGAGAGTCTTTCATAGAAATATTTATGGAATCGTTTGACTTAAAACTAATAACCAATAATTCTTGTTCTAATTAAGAATTAATCTTTTCTGCTTTAGACCAAGAACTTTAATCGAAACATATTGGCTTCTCAACGTCATTATCTCTATGACCCAGCACATCACATGAAATGACAATTGATCCAATTTTCTCCAATTATTTTCTTGGTCACAAGAGTCCTCAAACTCAACAACTATAATATTCAAGAAGTTTATACAAGGGTTGCAACCGCGAGGATAACATTGTTATGAATCTAGATAGTATTTAGAGGAGAAGGTGGTAATGTGGCCCCTGCAGGTATATTGGCCCCTTCGATATTTATAATTTAGAAGCACGCCATCTAGTCAATTTTTGTGCCGAAAATTTCAGACGAGGGCGTTACGTATTTTTTTCATTCGATCAAGTCGAAACGCGCAACTGCGCAACTTCTAAATGTACTGAGCATTTTATTCATTTTTTCCGGAAATACTGAACCTTAGCTCTTGTAATTTGTACATTGTGTTCGGTGAACGATTTTGAAGGTAATTATACAAAAACTTCTTATTAACATCTCTAATATGGTTTGTTTATATATTCTTTATAACATGTAATTTGGCCCCTTTACATTGTTTGTAGTATGGACCAGGGGGGCCATATATGATGTATGACATAAATATATCATGTCTTTTTTTTTATCATTTGCTACAGATGTCCCGACAAACTTTGATATCTCCGTCTGTAAAGAAAAGAAAAACTTGGGATCCTGACCAAATGAAAAAGGCAATTGATGTTGTAAGGACAAAGACGATGGGATATAAAAGGCTGTAAAACTATTTTGTGTACCAAGATCTACACTCAAAGGTTAGTGAAGGATTCTCAAGAATCGTTAGAGTTACTTATGCATAAACCTCTCGGAAGAAAACCTATACTACCACCAGAGCTGGAAAAAAATTAGTGGAATATATTTTGTTCATGGAGTCGAAATATTATGGACTGACCAGAATGGATGTAAGACGAATCGCTTATGAGTTAGCTTCAAGAAAAAACGTCGAAAATAATTTTAGAAATGAAGTAGCTGGGCGTGCTTGGTTGGATCACTTTTTGAAGCGTCATAAGAACTCTTTATCATTATGCAGACCAATAGGGACTTCGTACGCTCGTGCTCAAGGTTTCAACCGTGAAGCAGTAAAAGAATTTTTCGACATATTCGAAACTGAAAAGAAAAATAAGAATTATCCCTCTGACAGGATTTTTAACGTAGACGAGACTGGGTTGACAATTGTGCGATCTAAAATACCACAGATTGTTGGTAAAAAAGAACGCGAGTTACTATGTACTCTTGTTTTCTGCATGAGTGTTTCTGGTATGTTTGTGCCACAAATGATGATATTTCCTAGAAAAAACTTTACTGATCTTTCAATGAAAGGTGCACCACCTGAGTCGATTGGAAAAGTTCATCCATCTGGTTGGATTCAATCAAATTTGTTCACCTACTGGTATAGACATTTTATTGAAAAAAACAAAATCCAGCGAGGCTTCTCCCTTATTTCTTATTTTTGATGGATATTGTAGTCACACTCGCAATTTGGAATTAATAGAACTGACGCGAGAAAATCATGTCGATATTATCAGTCTTCCACCTCATAGGTCTTATAGCCACAGCGGTTAGATAAGACTTTTATGGACGCGCTTAAGAGTCACTGCAGTGAGGAGATTCGTAAATTCTGAAAGTACGCTGAAGCCCTGAAGTTTTCGTGCGACTGCATTTACCCTTTCAATCCGCAAGTTTTTACGGAAGTCGATTTTCTGATGGAAACAACAAAACCCAGCTAATCGCCATACAAGTCATGTTGCTGATCATGATGCATCAGGTTAGATTAGATGCTGCAGCACAAGAGTCGCAAGCTCGTTTGGTTCTGCCAGAGGACATTCAGCCCATCCCCGGAGATAAGATTCGAACTTATAATCGTGGAAGAAAGACTACCACAGCAAAAGCACCTACATATTTTCCATACAAGAATGAATTAAGTGAATCTTTGCGCTCAGCAGAAACCCAGCTATAACAAGCAGCAGCATTAAGTCGATTTGAAGCTGTGCAAGAATTATTCCCCACCCTACATAAACACCTCAAAAAAGTCTAGAGAACACTTACCAATATCTTTAAAATATGAATTTGATGATTCGAATTTATAGAAATCTTTCGGTTTTTGTTAGGATGTATTGTATATAATGTATTCTCGAGAAAACAGAATAATAATTGACTTCTCCAAAGCACCTATTGTAAAAAAAAATTTGAAGTTTGAAAATGACGAAATTTGGTAAAACACAAAAAAAAATCCTGAACTAATATTTTCGAAACGATATGGAAGCACTTATATTTTTCAGTACCCAGAAGGTCCAACTCTGTTATTAATGACACTTTGACATCGTCGCGGCATGCTCAATATTAAATTGTCTATTACATTTTGGCCTAAGTCATTCCAAGCCTCCTGAACTGCTGATCGAAGCTCCTGTTCATGATGGAGGACGTTTTGACGCAGGAGATTTCTTTTTAGGGTATCCCACACATGCTCGATGGGATTCAGATCTGGGGAGTAGGATGGCCACGGTAGAAGATCGATATCATTCTCTTCAAGAACGTTCAAGACCACTCTTGCACGATGAGGGGGGGCATTATCTTGTTGGAAGAGTGGATTTTGACCCACTGTTTGGAGATACGGTACCACTACAGGTGAAACTATCTCATTTGCGTAAGAATTTCCCGTGAGGTTGTTCTGTATGAAAACGAGGTCAGTTCTTCCACCAAGGCGTATACCTCCCCAAAACATCACTGATCCGCCACCCTGTCTAACAACTTCTCGAGCATGCTGGAGACGGTTTTGCTTTCCAGGTTCCCTCTATATTCGAATTCTTCCCGAATCGGGATAATAACTAAATCTAGATTCATCACTGAAGAGAACTGTGGCCCACCTCTCTCGTTCCCAGTTTACGTGTTCTTGGCACCATGCTAAACGAGCAGCGCGATTTCCATGGGTCAGTTTCTGATGGAAACATCAAATAATAAACAACAATCTTGCTCCCAACAAAACCCAGCTAATCGCCATACAAGTCATGTTACTGATCATGATGCGTCAGGTGAGTATGCTGCAGCACAAGAGTCGCAAGCACGTTTGGTTCTGCCGGAGGACGTTCTGATCGTGAACAAAAGACAAACACAGCAAAAGCACTCACATCCTCTCCATACAAGAATGAAATAAGTGAATCTTTGCGCTCAGCAGAAATTCGTGATCGAAGTCGTGGACGTGGGCGTGGGCGCGGTACCGGATGTGTCAAGCTGTAACAAGCAGCAGCATCAAAGCCCGTCAGCGCCAGAGAGTCATTCAGTCATCATCCAGCAGTAACTCTGAAAGTGATGTGGTCGTAGAAACAGATTCGGAGAATGGCGACAGTCAATATCCAGATAGGACCCCAGAAAGCGCAAATACGAACTGCATGTTTTGTGAAACTAGTTATTCTAACGACAGAGATGGGGAAGAGTGGATACTGTGCCAGAGTTGCAATTTATGGGCTCATACAGCCTGTGCAGGACCTGAAGGCGAATATTATATCTGCGATTTTTGCCGTTAGGTGGTGATTACGCTCATACATTCAATATGGCCGCCAGGGTGCCATATACCCCCACCTGATCTCAAATTGCCAAATTTGATTATTTTTATAATACATATGTTTTTTATTTTTCTGTTTCAATTTCGTTTATTTTATTGAAAGACATGTATATGTAAGTTAATAAAGACGACTTTAACGTGTTTCCTATACTTCTTAGTCTTGTATTTTTTACCTGAGGCCTGAAAAACAAAGTAGGGAGCCACATTACCACCTTCTCCTCTAAAGTTCTAAGTGTACTGTTAACCGTGTAATATTTTCAGATTTCGTAGTTTCACTAATTGCACGTCTCTTCTCTTGAATTGGATAAATTTCATTTTATCAATTTTATGACCTAAATATTCGTTCTGATTTCTCAATTCAACTTATTTCAAAATTCAATTTTATTTTGTAATAATTTAATCTATTTAGTACTGCATTTAGATTATGCTGAAGTAACAATTTAAACCTACTCGAAATGAGTAAATCATCAAAATAGTAATTCACTTTCAGAATATCACTTCAAATATAATCTATTACCGACTGAAATATGCAAGTTGCACAAGAAATACCATATGTTAGGCGTAAAACTCCTGATTAGAGCTTGACAAATCTGAAACCGCAAAACATACTACCTGTTAGGCTTGCAAAAATATCTTCTAATTTTGGAGAAGGAAACTGATCGAAATTTATTGCTTTGTTAGCACTCTACTGGAGTCAGAACAAATACGAACATCACAACTTTTCTTCTACTACAATAGGGGATTCCCATTCGCTATATTTACATGTTTCAGCATATCTACTTTAACCATTTGCTTCATTTATTCTTCTATTTTATATCTTGAAGCATAGCGCATATTATAAACTTCTTTTACTACCGGATTTATATTTTCCTTGATATCAAACTTAATTTAGAATTTCTTAATTGGATTTCATAATTTTTATCGAAGATTGGCTTTATCATCTAAACTGACTAAAGAAAGAGAGTATTTAGCCAATTCCTACAAAGTAAGTGTACAAAATTTCTTGCAGACTGAATTACTCTTATATCTAATAAACGTAAACTATTTTCATGTGAAAATGATATTCTGTACCCTTCCGAAGCTTTAATAAATTATCCCAACTCCATATACAACCTGAATGATATTTTGTTCAAAGGTAAGTTTAATATTTCTTTATACTGTTTTCGGAAAGCAACTGTTTTACCTACACCTGCATTTACTCCAAATTGAATGGGTTTACTTTTAAAAATTTAATTTGCTTCGAAGATGATAACTAGAGGAAAATGTGGTAATGTGGTCCCCTACTTTGTTTTTTAGGCCTCAGGTAAAAAATACAACACTAAGAAGTATAGGAAACACGTTAAACTCGTCTTTATTAACCTACATATACATGTTTTTCAATAATATAAACGAAATCGAAACAGAAAAATAAAAAACAAATGTAGTATAAAAATAACCAAATCTGGCAATTTGAGATCAGGTGAGGGTTGTAATCTAACCCTCTCATACATCAATGTATGAGAATAATCACAACCTAACGGCAAAAATCGCAGATATAATATTCGCCTTCAGGACCTGCACAGGCTGTATAAGCCCAAAAATTGCAACTATGGCACTGTATCCACTCTTCCCTACGTCTATCGTTAGAATAACTAGTTTCACTAAACATGCAATTCGTATCTGTGCTTTCCGCTTATTGACTGTCGTCATTCTCCGAATCAGTTTCTGCGGGTGCATTACTTTCAGAGCTACTGCTGGATGATGACTGAATGCTCTCTGGCACTTACGGGCTTTGTTGTTCCTGCTTGTTCCAGCTGGACTACATCTGGTACCACGCCCACGTCCATGACTTCGGCCATGAGTTTCTGCTGAGCGCAAGTATTCACTCAATTCATTCTTGTATAGAGAGGATGTAGGTGCTTTTGCTGTGGTAGTCTTTCTCCCACGATTAGAAGTTCGAATCTTATCCCCAGGTATGGGCTGAATGTCCTCCTGCAGAACCAAACGAGCTTGCGACTCTTTTGCTGAAGCATACACACCTGACGCATCTTGATCAGCAACATGACTTGTATGGCGATTAGCTGGGTTTTGTTGGATGCAAGATTGTTGTTCATTATTTGATGTTTCCATCAGATAATCGACTTCCCTAAAACCTTTCAGATTGATGGATAAATGCCCGTCGCACTAAAACCATTCAAAGCAATTTACCCTGTGGTGCTCTTGAGATATGTACGACCAAAAAGCTCAGGAATATCGAAAGGCTTCAGCGTTCTTTCAGAATGCAGAAGAAACTCACGAATCTCCTCACTGTAGTGACTCTTAAGCGCGCCCATAAAAGTCTTATCTAACGGCTGTAGCTTATAAGTCGTATGAGGTGGAAGACTGATAATAGTGACGTGATTTTCTCGCGCCAGTTCTATTAATTCTGAATTGCGAGTGTGACTATAATGTCCATCAAAAATAAGAGAAGCCTCGATGGGTTTTGTTTTTTCAATAAAATGTCTAAACCAGTCAGTGAACAAATTTATTGGATCCAACCTGATGGATGAACTTTTGTAATCGACCCAGGTGACGCACCTTTCATTAAAATATCAGTAAAGTTTTTTCTAGGAAATATCATCATTGGTGGCACAACATACCAGAAGCACTCATGCAGCTAACAAGAGAACATAGTGACCCGCGTTTTGTAGCAGTCAAGTCTCCAACCTGTTTCTTTCCTTTTCACCTACAATCTGTGGTATTTTAGACTGCACAATTGTCAACCCAGTCTCGTCTACGTTAAAAATCGTGTCAGGGGGATAAGTCTTAGTTTTAATTTCAGTTTCCAATATATCGAAAAGTTCTTTGATAGCTTCACGTTTAAAATATTGAACACGAGCGTACGAAGTCCCATTGGTCTGCGTAATGATATAGAGTCAAAAAGTGATCCAAATAAGCACGCCCAGCTACTTCATTTCTAAAATTATTTTCGATGTTGTTTCTTAAAGCTAACTGATAAGCCATCATATTTCGACTCCACAAACAGAATATATTCCACTAAGTTTTCTTCCAGCACAGGTTTCTTTCGAGAGGTTTATGCACAAGCAACTCTAACGATTCTTGAGAATTCTTCACTAACCTTTTCAGTGTAGATCTTGGTACACAAAGAGGTTTTACAGCCTTTTTATACCCCATCGTCTTTGTCCTCACATCTTCAATTGCCGTTTTCATTTGGTCAGGATCCCAAGTTTTTCTTTTCTTTACAGATGGAGATATCAAAGTTTGCTGGGGCATCTATAGCAAAAGATTAAAAAAAATTATATGATATATTTATGTCATACATCAGATATGACCCCCCGGGTCGATAATGCAAACAATGTAAGGGGGCCAAATTGCATGAATCAAAGAATATATAAAAAAACCATATTAGAGATATTAATAAGAAGTTTTTGTATAATTTCAGTCAAAATCCGACAGGAAAACGTTCACCGAACACAGTGTATAGATTACAAGAGCTAAGGTTCAGTATTTCCCGAAAAAATGAATAAAATGCACATTTCATTACATCTAGAAGTTTGGTAGTTGGGCGTTTTGACTTGATCGAATGAAAAAAAGTACGTAACGCCCTCGTCTGAAATTTTTGGATACTAATTGACACATGCAAAAGAGCTACGCGTTTGCATAACAATTGACTAGATGGCGTGCTTCTAAATTATAAATATCGAAGGGGGGCAATATACACATTACCACCTTCTCCTGTATTATTACAAATATGATTCAAACTATTCAAATTATCATTTACTTCTTAACTAAGACCTATCGTGGGTCTTAAATGTTGAAGCGATATGTCACTCTGAACGAGAGTCATGGTTTCACTCATTTTTTCCTCATATCTGAAGGTCAAATTTCCAATTTGCCGTATCCCTCAGTTCGATTTCGAGAGTGTTCTTTGTTACCGTTCAGTAAGACTAAGCGGCCCTTAAATTATCTAGATATGTATCTTTCGTTTTATTATTACGTAGGAGATCTGTATATACCTTAGTCCTGAAGAAGGCAAAATATTGTGCCGAAACGTCGACTGAATTTATAAATGAAGATCTTTGGTAAAAACTGGTTGAATTCCACCAATTCGAAATAATTTTTTAAGCATCGAGCACATTTTCTACCTTCTATCCATATTTTGAGGTTGAAAATAGATATTGGTCTCTTGATGACAAATCTCGTGAATGAATTGATTGGGGAACTATTTGAATTATAATCCCTTCAAGTCAATGATCGTTATAACTGTTCGTGACCGGGTGCATTATCATGGTGAACTAGAGTTGTTTCGTAGTATGATCACTAGAGTCGCAGCACAAAGTATCATAATGCATGACCGTTATGCATTGAGACGCGGAAGTTATTCTGATTTTAAATTTCAAAATATTCGATCAACATACTGTACTTTGAGCCATTTGAGTTTTGTATTTCGAATTAATATTTTTGAATAGCCTATTTGCCTTTTTTCTCTAGTTTTCTCTTTTCATCGGCTATGTTTTTAAGTTTTTACTATATATTTGATTCTTCGTTTACCATAATTAACACGTTATTTATGAGAATGCAACAAACTAAGAAATAAGAGAAACAGAGTTGAAAGAAATAATGAGAATACTAAAAAATGAAAAACCTGCAGGAAAAGACTGAATAAGAGGGTAAATAGTAAAATGAGTAGGAGATAGTGACAGGAAAAACTCTTTAATGTAGCATTGATAGTACCAATATATATAGGCTGCGCCAGAGAAAACCATACAATTTTTTTCCGTTATAACTTTCGCAATTTTGAAACTAGATCATTCTTTCTCGCTTCATTGGAAAGCCAAATGGCTAGGGTTTTCAGGAATTGTATCGAAATTTCACTTTCGGTGAAATCCAATATGGCAGACTAATTGGAAAATCAGCAATATTTCAAGATCGCTGGAACGTTTTTGTTTTCACTTAAAAATTCGAATGGGGCATTCAGTCGATAATTCAGTCCTTTCTGAACAATTTAACATATTGATCTTGAAAATATTCCAAGAATTGGTAAAAAAGTAGAGTGAAGAATTTTTTTCATTCTGATTTTCAGCCGAAATCGAAATGTTTTCTTCACCTCATGGAGTTGGCACTTTTGAAATTGTTGTGTTTTCCATGGATGTTCTAAGAAGAAAAAGAATTATTCTTTACTAAAAACAACGTAAATTCGATTCCCGTTTGAATTTAAAATGGCCAACTTCCTCAAATATTAACAATTTCTCCGCGTATTGAAAAAGTTTTCGCGGTCATAATGAATGAACTGCGTAATTTAATCACTAGATTGAACCTTTTCCATCATTTTGAGGGGTCGAACTCGAATATTAATTGAGAATTGTGTCAATTGGCCTCAATAATGTTTCTCTTCTTCACCATCATATGCACCTCCCGTTGTGAAACCTCTGAACATAGACTGCATGCATTAACTCTATGATAAACAAAAAATAATGAAATGTCATCGAGTTGTAGACGACTTCTGGTTTGAACTCGAATTTTAACTTGGTGTTGCTTGTTTTTGACGTTTGAAATTTTTAACAATGGTTTTAACAAATGAGGATAAGCGTTTCATTTAATTTTTATTTGTGCGTGGCTATACTGTTAGGCAAATATTACGCCAATTTCCAACCCCTAATTACAAAAGAAGTACAATCTATGATCTTGGGGATAACAGGGTCATAAGGAAGAATACATGTACTCGCCTTTTTCATAATCTGTTTCAAGCATCAACTCTACATTTTTATATTACAAACTCAATTGATAATTTCAGCATAACATTCAGCAAATGTTTGTATTAGCAGTTAGCCCTATCAGAACTCCAGGAACCAGCTTGACTGTTTACCAAATGTCTCAGAGATACTAAATCTCGAAAACCTCTGTGAGAAAAATACTAAGACACGATTTGGTTCTTCAGTATTTTCGGAGGCACTAATTTTCACAAGCTGTCAAAGAGCGCAGATTCGAGCGATGCAGAAATTTATTGAATCGATTTAGTAGACGAAGACAAATTTAAAATATTTGGTTCATAGACGAAAAAAATTTTTTTGCCCCACCAAAAAACAGCCAGAATGACAGCAGTTGTGTTCCGACGAATGAAATCAAGAGGAATGTGCCTTTAATTCGTTTGCAGAGGAAAAGACAAAAATTTTCCCGTTATGTAATGGTCTGTGCCGGTATTTCGAGGAGTTTTAAATCAACAATCATTTTTATAGAACAAGGTATAAGATTAGATTCGGAAAATTATTGTCACATAATTCTCGATCAAGTGTTAGCAACTATTGAGGCGTCAACTCCTCAGTTCACTTTCATGCAGGTGAATGATTGCTGTTTTCTGTAGGACATGAATAAGTACAGTTGCCACCAGCTGAAAATGAACGGTTGAGAAATTGAGTAGCTTTTTGAATGATTTTCATTGGTTCGAATCTTCTTTGGAATTCTTCAATTTTTTCCATATTCTTCTAACAACGTTTGTCAAAGAAATGAACAACCAGTACTATATCACAAAAAAACGCAGCTTACTCTCAACTGTCCATCAGTGTACAGGGTGTCCCAGATAGGATGTATCTCAATGAAATCTATTTCAATTGATTTTAGGATGAAGCCAGATGTCATACCAGTCACTAAACTATGGAATATCTAAGACAACGCGTAGACGATATCATCGAACCAGAACAATGGCCCCCAAATAGTCCCGATCTTAATCCATGCGTCTATTTTCTGAGGGGTCATTTGTAAGAAATGGTGTATAAAAATGGTATTATTTTCAATAATTGTGAGGAGCTGTTTCAAAAAATTCAAGAATGTTGGAATAATCTTGATCAAGAAGTAATTTCGAGATTCATAGAGAGCTGGAGAAAACGGGTGCAAATGGTTGTGGATGCCAATGGAGGTCATATTCCATTCTGAGTACTTGATTCTTTTCGTTGAATGTATTTACTCATGTAATTTGTTAAACAAAATCATGTCATTTTATTATTCTCGCAGATGATTTTAACAGTTGGCATCTCTGAGATATTTGGGAAACAGTCATCCCGACCTTCTTGTCCATGTTGTCCGAAATTTCTCCTCAAGATCATAGATTGTACTTCTTTTGTAATTAGGGGCTGAAAATTGGCGTAATATTTGCCTAGCAGTATAGCCACGCACAAATAAACATTCAATGAAACGCTAATCCTCATTTGTTAAAACCATTGTTAACAATTTCAAACGTCAAAAACAAGCAACACCAATATGAAATTCAAACTAGATGTGGCCTGAAACTGGATGACATTTAATTATTTTTTGTTTATCATAGAGTTAATGCATGCAGTCTATGTTCAGAGGTTTCACAACGGGAGGGGCTTATGATGGTGAAGAAGAGAAACATTATTGACGCCAATTGGCACAATTCTCAATCAATATTCGAGTTCGACCCCTCAAAATTATGATGGGAAAGGTTCAATCAAGTGATTGAATTACGTAATTGATTCATTACGACCGCGAAAAATTTTTTAATACGCGGGAAAAATTGTTAATATTTGAGGAAGTCGGCCATTTTGAATTCGAACGGGAATCGAATTTACGTTGATTTTAGTAAAAGATGGTTCTTTTTCTTCTTAGAACATCCATGGAAAACACAACAACTTCAGGAGTGTCAACTCCATGAGATGAAAAAAATTTATCGATATCCGCTGAGAATCAGAATGAAAAAATTCTTCATGCTACTTTCACACCAATTCTTAGAATATTTTCAAGATCAATATGTCATATTGTTAAGAAAAGACTGAATTATCGACTGAATGCCCCAATCGAATTTTTTAGTGAAAAAAAACGTTCCAGCGATCTTGAAATATTGCTCATTTTCGAATGAGCCAGCCATATTAGATTTCACCGGAAGTGAAATTTTGATTTTGGAAAACTTAGTCCTTTGGTTTTCCAATGAAGTAAGAACGAATGATCTAGTTCTAGAAAAAAAATTGTCAGGTTTTCTCTTGCGCACCCTATACATAAATGTATGAGTATTGGTTATGGAGGGTTAAACTTGGACATATTTGTAATCAATGAGCGAATAAAATTTTTTGTTAGAATCAGCATATTATATAAATTCTAACTAGTGCACTTTCGTATCACCTGAAGAATTTATTTTTATACAGTACTTCCTTTTATATTTCCAGTTATTAATCAGCATGAGTAATCATGAACGAAAAAGTTTCAAATATGAACCATTTTCATTATTTCTTGATGTATTACAAAACCCATCAACATTCCTATGATTTACCTAATTCTGGTTTCTCCTTTTCATTTGAATTATGTTGACTTAGAACCACTGTTTATAGTTACTCTGTTTTCAATGAAATAAAACTAAAGTATTTAGATTTTCACTATATTAACAAAACTATGACCGGTTTCACCACACTAGGGCTTCATCATCAGATAGATACAAACCAATGAACAGAGTTATTCCTTTTATATTAGTCTTATTTCCTACTTAATATTACAATAGGTACAATAGGTATGTTGGAAAACCTATCGGAGTTGCTTAATTTAAGAACTGAAAAGTTTGAGTACAGGAGAAGGATTTAGATCTAATTGACTATTAAGTAACCTACCTGAATTCTTCTCTTTGTTGATCTCTAAAATTTCCAATAGATTGAGTTTTTGTCTGTTATTTTCATTGTAAAAATTTTGAAATTATCATTAAAGTTATGGTTTTCTTCGAGTAAGTGATTAGAATAATGGGAATCTGATTTATGATAATTAAAACTATGTTAGTGCTCGGATAATCTAACTTTGAAATTTCTGAAAGTTCTACCAATATAAATTTTATTACAATCCCCGCAAGACAGTTTATAAACACCGGATTTATTACTTTTATCAATTTTAGATTTACAGTTTTGATGTCGGCCTAAAGAATTATCAGTTCGGAATGCTATATTGAAATTATATTGCGAGAGGAATAATTTTAATTTCAGACTAGGATTACCAATATGAGTTAAGCTGTTGTATTTTGTGTTAGAACTTTTTATACTTGGAAATACTTCCTGGATTGCTTTTTGAATTTTTTTGCGTGAAATCATGTTCTCAATCATAGTTGGACTGTAACCGTTATTTACCGCTATTTGTTTAATAAATTATTCTCTTTTATGAAATTATATTGTGACATTGGGGTATTAATGGGTCTATGTACCATACTATTGTAAGTTGCTAATTTATGTGGATAAGGATGTGTAGACTAGCTGTGAATAGTAATATCTGTATGCGATGGCTTATGAAAAATAGAAAAATCATGTTTGCCGTTAATTTTAGTAATAGTTAAATCCAGAAAGTTAATGGAGTTTTCTGTTTCTATCTCTAACGTGATTTTAATATTATCGTGAATTTTGTTAATGAATGTTTTGAATGACTCTAATTGTCTGTTTGTGCCAGTGAAACAACAAATGATATCGTCGACATATCTAAACCAATAAATAAAGTGTTTGAATAACGGATGTTCTTGGATAGTTTTTTCAATATTATCCATGAAAATTTCAGCGAGCAGAGGGCTCAGAGGATTACCCATGATTAAACATTTTTACTATTATATAATACTCCATTGAAGTTGAAATAATTTTGTTCTAAACAAATTTCTAAAAGGTGTAAGATTTCTGATTGAATTATCGGATTGACTTTATTAATTTGAAGGGCGTTCTTGATGAGTTTCACTGTATCACTAGGTGGAACACTAGGGAAGAGATTCACTACATACCATGACATAAGTTTAGCGTTCGGTGGTAGTATCGTGTGCTGAATTTTATTTATTAGGACTGAAGAGTTTTTTATTGAGAGTTTAGGTTCAAGATTAGCGTACTGTTGAATGATGTCTATGAGAAAGCGTGAAAGTTTTGCAGCTGGAGCTTGAAAATATGAAACTACTGGTCTAATGGGATACCCTGTTTTATGGAGTTTGACGAGGGAGTAAAGTTTTGGTGATTGCGGGTTGTCAATGAAAAGTTTATATTTTTGGTTGGAAGGTATTATAGACTTGGCATACTCTAAAGCGTTTTTTACTATGGATTGAAGTTTATTAGTTGGATCTTTATCAATTTCTTCATAACAACCTGATTCAATGAAATTTTGGGTTTTCAATAAATAATCTGATTTATTTAAGGCTATGACTGTATGACCTTTGTCTGCTTTGGTGAATAAGATATCTTCAGATGTGGACTTAGATTTAATGGACTTTAAAGTTGTATTTTCGAATTTCTTAGGTTGAAAACTATTGAACTCTTTTTGAAGTAGTAACGCTGAAGAGTTCAATTCCTAGCAGATCTAAATGGAGACGATCGTTATTTGACTCTTAATTGTGTTTAAAAGCCTTTCCCAGAAGTGAAACTTCATCTTCGGCAAAATAAGCATCTGAAAGATTACTGAACCCATCATAGAATTGGTGATTGGAAAATTTGGACTTGATTTTTGAAGCTTCAGGTTTATTACTCAATAATTATTTTAATTTTCGCAAGTGAATTTTATACTTTTTGTGAATTAATGAATGAACTTTGAATCTTGTTACGGAATCTAAAATATCGAATTCTACTGAATGTAATCTTGCAGGTATTGTAATATATATATATATATATATATATATATATATATATATATATATATATATATATATATATATCATTTTCACTTATAGTTCATGATTAACTGGAGATGAATTTGGATGGGCTTCTCGAAATAAAGGAACACAACTTAGAGTCTGGTTCTATCGTCAATTTCCAGTTTTTTGCCATAGATGATGAGATGTTTATTTTTGACTAGTACACTGCTCTGAAGTAGTCACGTTGATTTTTGAAATTGAAATTCTATTGGAATTCATGAGATGAAGTTATTTAATAGTATCGGAAACGTCCATTGCATCTGACTTTTTCAATGACGTGTAATATCATATCATGCTATTTGAATAGACAAGACGTGGTTATTCCCACCAATTTTATTACCAAAGGAAAACAATCTTGCACTCTAAACATAACTAAATTGGTGGACTCTGTGGAGTACTCGCTTTTTCGCCGAGACCGTTCTTCATCTGCGAGTATGAAACATGATGGGGGTGGAGTTCTAATAGTGGCTCGAAACAGTTTGCAGCCTCTTCTCATTCAAGATTTCCAAAGCGATGCTGAAGATCTCCCGGTTCGTGTTATTGTCAGTGGTGAGATTATTTCCCTGGGCTGTGTTTACTTGCTTCCCAGTGACAACATTGCTGGTGCCTACTTAAACACCAAATTGAAGTCATTTAAAAAACACATCGAAAAACGTACTGTTCTTCAGGTGGGAGACTTCAATTTTTCATCAGTGTAGTGGATGTACAATGAAGGTGGGTACATGTTTAGAAACTTTCAATGTTGAGCCAATGTTTGTGAACTTCGAACAAAGTCGAAAGAACTCATACAATTAGACTTCAAAAACTACACTGCTTTGGTTCAGGCTGAGCTTTCGGTGAGTCCAGGGAAGCTTTTCAGTTTTATTTCAATTAAGGATAGAAATAAAAATTTTCCAGGCTCGATAACTTATAATGAAAAAATTGGTAGATCTGGTGGCAAATATGTGAATTGTTCACGGAATATTTCAAGAGTGTATATGCACCGCCTTCCATTGATACAGTTAACCCTATTTCTGATGACGTAAAAGTTAACTGCCCGCATGTTTCAAGTAAAATTCAATTTTCTTTCGACGAAGGTCTAGATACCAAGAAGGGTGCAGGATCCGATCGCATTTCATCTAGTTTTGTATAAGCATGTGCGTCATCACTGAAGACTCCTCTAACTCTCATTTTTAAATCACTTCACTTGGGTGTATTTCCAGACAAATGGAAGGTCGCTATCATTATACCTATTCATGAAAATGGAAATAAAAACTTGGTCAATAACTACAGACCCATCAGTAAACTCTGTATCTTCGAGAAGGTCTTCGAGTCCCTCGTTTTTCCTCATTTATTCAATCTCGTGAAAGCGCAAATTATACCTGAACAACTAGTTTTTTTCAAAGACAGATCAGTTGAAACAAATTTAATGAACTTTGCAGAATTTTTGCTTGAGTCTCTTGATAATCGCATTCAAGTTGACACAATCTATACTGACTTTCGCAAGGCATTCGATAAGTTGAGTATAGATCATCAGGTTTTGGCTCTTGCTGAAGCAGGCGTTGTTGATCCCTTACTTCCTGGTTCAGTTCATATTTTTCGAATAGATCGCAGTACATTGCTGTTGAGGGTTTCAAATCTGAGTCTTTTCTTACAACTTCAGGAGTTCCCAGGGATCCCATCCGGCTCCCTTACTCTTTCTGATTTACATAAACAAAATAACCAACTGTTTCGTAAACTGTAAGTTTCTTCTCTCTGCACACGACCTCAAAATTTTCTGTGGAGTTGAGGATACGCAGGACTGCTTGATTATTCAGCAGGAGCTAGAACATCTGAATAAATTCTGTAATAAAAGTAGTTCATTGCTCAATGTAAGTGCCACGTTATATCTTGCACCCGCAACAAAATTACAATAAATTAGCCATACAGTATTGAAGATACCCAGCTGTCTAAGGTAAATATTATTAGAGATCTCGGCATAATATTTGATGCAAAGTTAAATTTCTTTTTTTTTTTTTCAGACAAAGAGGAGGAAAATCTTCGAAAAGAAACCTCCTCTTGCATTTCCAGCCCGTAGGCTATAGTCTCCATAGTGCAGAATTAAAGGATACTGAGATTAGAGAGTGGCTTAAATGTCAATACGCTTACGCGGACGGAGATTTTTGGAGAGAAGAGAACCTATTTAATTGACTAGGGAGCACAGTCGAGGAACTGTATCGATCCGTTTGGGCTGACAGTTTGCTAATACGGAAATCGTTGGATTCCCGTGTTTAGAGATGTTTTCGCGTAAGTTGCGTGCTAATTTGAGAGTTAATTCGGTAAGTGAGGTTAGATTTCTTCGAAATCCTTTAGGATATCGGCGTTCCTCACAAACCATGGGATGTTTAGCGACGAGCGCAGCAATTTGGAGAAGGTACCTTCTAATTTGCTGAAACGCTTTTTAGGTGCAGTGCCGTAGATTGGTATGGCGTAAGTAAAAATACTGCGGATAATAGCGTTGAGAGCTAAAAGTTTGGTTCTTGGAAAAACTTTTTTGTTTCGGAAAAAAGGTTGAAGCTTAGAAAATGCAGCTTGGGCTTTATTTCGGACCGTGTTGATATGTTTGTTCCAAGTCAGACGTTTATCGAGATGGATCCCTAGATATTTGACCGAGCGTTTCCATGGGATTTTGGAGTTATGAATTGTGAAGTTTGGGACTCCCTCCTTCTCTTGGAGAAAAATCGGGCCTCAGATTTAGCTTCATTAATTTTTAGACGCCATTTAGAGTACCAGTCTAGGAGAACTGGTAAGGACAGTAAGGACATTTTTGTCAGTTGGGATATCCGCAGAGAAAATATTAAACAGTGTAGGCGATAAAACTGATCTCTGGGGAACACCTGCTGCTATGATACGGGGTGTAGAGATGCTCGTTCCGACACGGACCGAGAGCGTGCAATTTGTAAGGAAAGAACGCACAATGTTCGTGAGATATTAAGGAAATTTGATACCCATCATTTTATAATTGAAGCCATCGTTCCAGACCGGTCGAATACTTGTTCGCCATCAAGCAGCAACATAGGGCGTGCCAGTGTCTGTTGAGAGTGTTGTCTCCAACACTCTCATCTCTGAATTCTCCAACTCGAAGTATTTGGTGTTCAGTTCCGTGATTTTTACGAAAACCATATTGAAAGTCCGGGATGATGGAGTGCGCATCAATATGTGCGTTGATACGCGCTAGAATTACTTTTTCTACTACCCTACTGATGGCAGGTAGTAGTGATATGGGCCTGTAGCTCGTAGGGGAGCTGAGATTTTTTCCAGGCTTTGGTAGGCAAACAACAATTGCTTCTTTCCAAACGTTTGGAAAGTACTGATGTGTGAGAATGTTATTAATGATTGTGTTGAGATACTCAACACAATTTTTTGGCAAAATTTTTTTAATATTTTGTTGAGGACTTCATCAGCTCCTGGGGATTTCTTAGGTTTAAGAGATTTAAGTATTGAAAAAATCTCGTCCGTTGTTGAAAGGACGATCTCGGATTCGACACGCTCGAATCGTTTAACAGTATTAGAAATGAAGTCATGAAACTCGCGGAATTTGGGAGCGCTCTGATAAGGCAAGCATTGGAGTTGAAGCGATCGGGCGAGTTAACTTTCAATCGCCAAATCAAATATATAGTAAATCAAAGTAGTTAAATGCATGAATTCATTACTAGACGATGTAAATACTTCAACGATCGAAAAGCTCTTATGTCTCTCTCTTCAAAATTGAATTTTGCCTCATCCATATGGAATACCCAATATAATATCCATATCCAACTTACAGAGAGCGTACAAAAGAGATTTGCGAGGCTTTTAAGTTTCAGGTGTAACTTGAGGTTGACTCCCGGGGACCCCAAAAATTATCTCAAGCGTCTCAAATACTTCGGGTTGTTGAGTTGGGAAAAAAGCAGAAAAATTAACGACATTTTGTTCCTCTTCAAACTTTTGATTGGTATCTTGGATTCGTCGGATATTCTCCAGTGTGTTTCTTTTGACGTTCCACTTAGGTGTTTCAGGCAGAAGGACCTATTCTAATTGTGTTTTTGAAATACTAATAGTGCCAAAAACTCTCCCTCGAGAATAATTCAACATCTGTGCAATTATTTCAATCAAGAAATCGATTTATTTGGTCGTAAAAGGGAAAAAACTAAATTGAAGCTTATATCAGATAAGTCTATAATGTATTAATTTTTACTAAGTGTAGCCCTCCTTTATTTCTTTTTTTTTTCTTAACCTTTTCACTTAATTTTTGATTGTAATTTAATTTAAATTTAGTACTCATTATATCCATTTTTGTTGTAAATTCAGCTCTGAATTAGGAAGTTGTGAAAACAGTTTTTGGGTGTTAGTTCACCTTTGTGTATTCCTAATTGGTAAATAAATAAATAAATAAGTACGAATAAAAATTATGATGAAGGTTAGGAACATCTGATATGTAAAGGATAAATTATACTTAATTACCTATATAAGGATATTACTTTCTACCCATTAATGTCGCTAATTCAAACTAAAGTGGTGAAGTGCACAGGTGGTTCTAAAAAGCATAGTACTAGGATTTACAGGCTCCTCTCAAAAAGTCCATAATCATAAATCTAGGTTAATACTACCCTGTCTATTAGGAGGAGGTATCTCTCGGTGCGATTAGCATACCCCGGCAAAGCTATTTTTATACTTACTGATAGTTAAGTTTCTGCTATCACTTGAATCATAACGGGAACTTCTAAACTAATCCGGAATTGTAAACTTACCCCACAGAGAAAAGCTATTGTGTAGGTTACGACCTACATGAACCATACAGGTGATGACAAAGCGGATGAAATTGGCAGAATTGGTTTGAAGCATTCCCTATGGTAGTGTACACATAGATGTTAGTATATAACTGAATAGTTAACGAAAAAAAAAATCTTGGCAACCAATATAAATGAATAGAAAGTTGAGAGAACTGGGAATGAAAGCTTCAAATAATCTCACTTTAGATCAGCTTTCTCTGAGCAGAAGAAAAATGGGAAAGACTCTTGGCATTCTCACAGATCTAAATCACCTTCGTCACCACCTTCATAGAATTAAAATGAAATTAATTAAATTCAATGAAAATCCCTTAAGCAAATTCTGAAAAATCATCAAACTGACGAAGTCAGCCAGATGGCACATCCAAACATCTACAGTGATAAAGGACCAGCTCAAAGTCAACGTCATATAGACTGTTAATTGATTTCGCTGTTACTAGGTGATAGTTAATCATGATGATGGCAACAAGTGTTGTCAGCTGAAGATGGACGAGAGACCGAAATTGTAATCCTCATTTTTAATAAATCGTTTGTAATAGTATAATACAAAGATTAATTTATTTATATCATAACGTCATATAAGCCTTAATAACTTTGATAGTTAATACTTGAAATCTATCGATTCAATTACACTAAATTAAAGTACTCTCCATTCTTTATCATAAATACCTTTCAAAAAAATGTTGTATCATTTAATCAGGTAGTCGAACTCTGTAAAAATATTTAATTGTTATTAGAATTGAGGTTGTATATACACATAATATTCAATTTCTAATGTATGGTCATCAAGAACAAATTTCAGTTTTCTTCCGCACAGTCAAATTGTTTTGTAATTAGTAAAACATTTCAAAAATTCTCATTATTTCTTTATAATATTCATTCCAATTGGTTCCTTCAAGTTTAATAAAATTGCATCTTCACCATATAATGGGCGGGATGTCTCACCATAGCATAGACTCTATCTCATTTTGTCTCAAATCATATTTATTAGTAGGCAAAAATATGCCTTTAAGCCACCATCATACTGAATCCACAACTTTGTAGTTTTGTCTGAAGCTATCACTCAGTGCGTATGTGTCATTAGTATAAGCTGTTATAGGAGATCTTCTTTGAAAATGATCAGAATGCTTCGTAGATGATGGTTTCATTATTTGGGGTGTTCTAGCGCCTACTGACTCTTTCCTTTCTTGTTTGTATTGATAAACTCTTGTACAGATGAGTAGAGTACTGAGAAGTACCATAAATTCTACAAGAACTAGTACGAGACCAACAGTTACAACGATCATATATTGATCTCGGTACCAATCTTCTAGAGCTCCTTGACAACCCTGAAAAAAGATTAATCATTTAGTAATGTAGTAGTGACACTTAATTAAAAAAAATAGTTCTTAAATCCGGAAAGATAAAGTATTGAAAGTAAAATTGTAAATCTGGTCATTAAAAGCCTCTTTTGGCAGAGCCTACAGGCAAAGGTAGATTTCGTATTGCAGTCTGGGGGATCAATTTAGCAAAATTATATAGACTTGTGTAAATTCTTATTGTCTACATGAAAAGAAACGAAAACTTTTCAAACATAGATAATATTCCGAAGAATAATGTGAAATCCGCATAGGTGTATCTTGGTTATTACCAAATTCGGGTGCTCTGATGACAGATATATTCAATAGAATTAAGGAATAATTAAGGAATAGATTGCTCCTTGAAGAGATACAATAAAGGTGAAGGGATTAAATCGACTTGTTCATTGATGATTCCACCTGAGTGGATGTGTTTTATAATTTCTAAAGTTTCCCAAAGATCTACCTTCCAATATTTATTATCTGTATGCAGAATTTCAAACTGTGAGTCGAAAGAGTGACTATTTTCTAGGAGATGCTGACATTTTATGTTGATACGGATGACACGACGAGTTATGTATTATAATATCTATATGTGACGGCTTATGGTAAATTGCGAAAATATGTTTTCCATTTTAATTCGAAATTGTTACGTCTAAGAAATTTATTGAATTATTGCTTTCTATTTCGGTTGTAAATTCAATTTTGGATGTAATGAATTTATATGATTTTCGAAATTTTTCAACTATCTATCTGTTCCTGTGAAGCAAATAATGATATCGTCTACATATCGATACCAGTTGAAACAATATATACTGAATGGATGATTATGAATTAATTTCTCTGAATTATTCATGAATATTTCTGCTAACAAAGGACTTAACGGATTGCCCATAATCCAGCCGTCTTCACTAGTATAATATTTGTTATTGAAATGGAAATAATTTTGATCTAGAAATTGTGTATTGAGATGATTCTCTTTAATAATTCTTCAACTAAGTAGTACGTATATTTCGGAGGAATGTTGGAAAATAGATTTTCAACGTCGAAAGAAATGAGTTTGGAATAAGGTTGTATAATGGTATCTTTGATATTGGCCATTAGTTCGTATGAATTTTTGGCCGATATTTCAGATTCAAAATCGCAATGTTTTATGAGCAAATAAAAAATCATATTCAAATTACGCGAATCATCTCCTAGAGAATAGTCATCCTTTCGACCCAGTTTGAAATATTGCATACAGATAATAAATATTGGAAGATAGATCTTTGGGCAACTTTATGAATCAACCAATACAAACACTCAGGTAGACTCATCAATGAACAAGTCGATTCAAGCCTTTCACCTCTATCCATCTCTTTAGGGAGCAGTATATTTCTTAAGTTTATTGGATATACCTGTCATCAATAACCATTTCAAGAAGAAGCCACCCAATAAGCTTTTAATTATTTAAGAACATTTGTATTTATATTCTCATTCTTATCTATATATAGTTGTCATAATTTCTGTACATTCATTCGTCTGAAGAAGCTACGGTGTAGTAAAACGGGTTACGAATCACAATTATTCAGTAAAATTCTGAAAACACATTACTTGATTTTATCATTGATTATGGAATTCTACCAAGTAAAAGCCTCCCAAATTCAAATGTATACTCAGTTTCAGAAGTTAAGGATCGAATCCAAAAACTTATTGAATAAACGTTTCTAATAATAATATGAGAATTATATATAGCCCATTGAAATGTTACAATTTAAGTTCCGAATATTGCATTTTTTAGAGGACGTAATTTTATTTTTGGGAAATATGGAGGGGTCAATAAAAGCTGAATCCCAAGTTTGTGAGGTTACCACCCTTGTCCTCCGGTCGCCATCTTGGAAAAAGAGGTGCAAACGATATATCGGAAACAATACGTCCTACAAAAAGTTTGTAGGAACATAATTGTACAAACATGATCCTATAACTTTTTGCCCTAAATTCAAAATTAAAGAAGTTAAAAGCAAAAAGGTGAGAAAATTTTTTGAAGTTTTCTCTTTGGCTCTATTACTTTTTTTTATACATTTTACAAGAATTAACTCAGATCAATCTTGTAGATGGTCTTTTGAGGAAAATTTTTACTATAATTTTCTTAAATTTTATTCATTCAAAAAGCTGTTACAGTGCTCCAAAGTAGACTAGACTCGTCAATGCTAATAAGAATCCGGTCAAAACAAACTGTTTAACTAAGTTTCATGATCTTTTTTACTTTTAAATACATTCAGATACCGTTCTTTTACGTGATATCCCCAGTAGACCTACTCCAAAGACATCTTGTCGTTATCGATGGTGGTTTTTTATTGCTTAAATGGATTGGGATTGGAATTAGTCATTAAACAACATCCTTGAGAAGTATGTCAGATATGTGCAAGAACATTATGGTCTATCTGCAACTATAATATTTGATGGTTACTCCGAAAATTCTGATATCGCAGGAAAAAGTCGTGGGAACGTCTGCGTCGCACGAAAAAGCCTTAATAAACAGAAATTAAATTTGATAAGAGTACCGTACCAACAATATCACAAGAAATATTTCATGGTAATGAACAAAACTTCTCGAAACTGCTCTTTCTGAGGTGTTTTTTTTTGTCGACCAAGATCAGATGCAGATTCAATCATCGACTCTGCTGCGCTTAATCCATCCCAATCTCATGATTCTGCAATTATTGTGGCAAAAGAATTGTCATTGTTATATTGCTCATGGCATTACGTAGAAGACAGCCCAACATTTACTTTTCAGAACCTTCTAAAGGGCGCACACCTGGTCAGTTATATAGCCCTTCAAGTTTTATGAATAGATATCATATAACACAGAATTTGTTGTTTTTTCATGCTTTTCTTTTGAAAAGAGAGGATTTACAAAAATTTGAATACTTAATTGTATTTACAATAAATGTATGTATCTATAATTTTGGTGTGTGTCAGAAAAAACACAAGTGTGAGCTCAGGAAATGTAACAGGGTAATCCTTGATGTGTTTTGTTCATTCGTCATGGTCATAATTTGTGTTTTTTTTTTATAGTTTGTAATTGGAGGGGGGTTTTCACATTGTGATTATGAATGAGTGAATAAAAAATTATTATTATTATTATACTATCTTGTATATGATTCAATAAACGAGTGAAAAAATCTGAGGAAAAAACTTGTTTCCCTGTCGCTATTGCACTAGCAATAGCTTGTCTGTTTGTGATGTGTTAGTGGCGTGTGTACATAAAGAGTACCAAAGATTTTTCTGCTTAGCCGCTTCATTCTCTCTTGCATTCCATGATTTCCAAAAACAAGGGTGAAAGGAAGGGGTTTGGGACAGGAATCTGTAACAATGGAAAAAGAAAACCAGCAGAAAAATATTTCAACAATCAAACTTCTTATATGTCTAAACAGATCTAAGAAAAGATTTTACATAGCAAGCAAGGTCCTGAAAGGAACTAAGGAGATAATAAAAAAATACATAACCTGCGATATTTCCTCAAATTCCATCTCTGTTTGACCGAGAGAGCCCCGATGGCCAGGTTCAGTCTTCTAAGTGATGCCGATTATGATCTATAGATGTTTTAGAATCATTATGGACCCAATAATCTGGGTTGACATCGCCCATATATTTATTTTTATATTATTTTTTATATTATATTATTTCTTCGTGGAACTTGTTTAATATAAAGAAAAATTTGCGAAAAAATTTTGACAGTCGTTCGAAAAATATGACAAATGTCATATTTGCTGCTGGTACCGCGCTATACCGATCCATCTTTGCTCACTCTTGTTGGCGAACGTTTTTTCGTAGCTTTATACGGCGGTAACAAAGACGACTTATTAGACGGCATGCGATACAAACGATTTGCCAAGACAGTGACTGAAAATTCATTTAGTTTATAATAACTGATTGATAATATGATTATGTCACTGACAAGATGTCTGTGAGTACGCCTACTGGGGATACCACGTAAAAAAAACGTGCCTACCGACATCTAGCCTCATAGGTGGCAGGGAAAAGAGTTAGCAATGAATAAATAAAGTTGTAGGTAGGGATTTATCGAAAATATTTGAGAATGTATTTATAATGAAAAAAAGAATCACGAAACTAAGTTGAACATTTTGTTTTGACCAGATTCTCATGAACATTGACGAACCCGGTCAAATTTGAAGTGCTGTAACAGCGTTTCAAATAAATGAAATGAAAACAAATAAGGGAGAAAAATTTTACTCAAAAGACCATCAACAAGATTGGTCGGAGGTAATTTTTCTGTAAAATGTATAAAAAAAGTTATAGAGCAAAAAAGAAAATTTTTAGAGAAATCTTCTCACTTTTTTGCTTATAACTTCTTTAATTTCGTATTTAGGGCAAAAAGTTTGATGAACATATTTGTAGGAAAATTAATTTGCTACAAATTATGTTGCTACAAATTTGTTGTAGAACGTATAGTTTCCGAGATACCGCGAAAAAGATATTTGCACCCCTTTTTCCAAGATGGCGGCCGGGAGACAAGGACGGCAACCCCACAAACTTGGGTTTAAGCTACTTTTGACTCCTTCCACATGTTCCAAAAATAAAATAACGTCCACTAAAAAATGGACTAATTGGGCTTGTCTTGGTTATTATCGAAGAGATGGCAATTTGAATTTTGATCTTCTAGAGTTACTAGAACAAATGCTATCGCTGAACTTCGAAATAATTAAATAATAACAGCGCCTCAATAGACTAATTGTCATTTGAGTGTCATTTTCATGATCGTGCTCTAAACAAAAGTAATATGGAAATTATTGTACTGGCATATGTTTGCATTCACCTTCATATTTCGGTACGCAAATTGGCAGAAGGGATGGGAATCAGTAAATGGAGTGTTCATAAAATAGTAATTCACACAAATCCACTCGAAATTTATCACTCAATAATTGTGACCTACGAACTTTGAGTAAAGATCAGAATTATTTGTTTTTATAAAAATAATGCACAAATACATTCCCGACATTGCACCATTTCAGAATAAACCTATCGTTAATCATAATTGCCATTTTTGGTCTGCGAAAATGGTTTCGAGATTTTAACTTCCAAATGATTTTGAGCAATATTAAGTGATCTACTTTGTAGAACGGATAAATTATCGGACACCATTTTGTTTGTGAAACCTAACTGGGTTACACTTCCTTCAATTTTTATAAGGTGGATGGGTTCCTTTCACACAACGCTATCGTTCTAATTCCCCAATTTTAGATCAGATGGATTGGTAACACGTTCACCCGATATTACACCGTTATATTCTTTTGTTCTGGCGATATAATAAAGTTGAAAGTGAACTTATGTCTTGGAAGAAACTCTATCGCTACTAGTCTAGTTTTTGCGGGCACGGCAATGTTGGGCAAAGCACTACGGAATCCTTCCGCCGAAAGAGGGAGATGCAAAGCAACCGCAAGAGGTACCATAAAAAATTTGTTCAGAGGGTAAAATCTCAAACGCTCAAAATAAAATAGGCATACTATAGAGCTTTACCGGCAACTCTAAACCCTCCTCAAAACTATTGAAATCATAGAGGAGAGTGGTGTCAGAGATTCGCATTAAAGCTAGGAGAATTGAATTCCGGAAAGCGTCAAAGAACTGTGTTACCCCTTGAAGCAGAAGATAAAGACATTAGAAAATAGATCTCGTAGGAATAATGAAACGGTCAAGAGGTATGGAGAAAGTAGTTCATATAATCCAAACCACAAATAATTTCACAGCTATTTGGAGGAAAATGAACGAGAATGACATCCCACCTCAGCTAGAGGCTATGTATAAATTCTTGGGCAATAGTTGGTCCAGGAATGTGCAACATGTTGATGATGCGTACTGGATATAAGAGATTAGAGAGAAAACTCCAGCATATCTAATCGAGGAGATGAACATAACCGAATAAGATATAAAGAACGTCCTCAAAAATACCAATAACAGGACTGCCTCTGGACCGAATGGGCTCTATAATTATTGGCGGAAGTATTTCGATTCGGTTCACCTTATTTAAGCATGGTTGTTTCAGCGGACTTTATAATTCACTATAGGAAATACGGTCATGCTAATCAAGGAAGGCATAACAGCGGAGCCTAAAAAGTATTAGTCCATCACCTGCGTCCAAACGATTTCCAAGGTTCTCACTGAGACTTTGGGGACATATGAAAACCAACAAAATATTAACCTCTGAATGCGCAAGGGTGCCAGCGGGTGCGTGGAACTTCTGATCATTGATTACATAATAATAAATCGGGCGCACAGGAAGCTTAATATACTGCCAGAGGCATGGTTTGATTATAAGAACGCCTTCGATTATGTGCCTCTTTAAAGGCTGGTCTAGGTCCTCCATCTCTATGGCGTAGCGAACTTTATGATCGGACTACTGAAACATCTCATGATCTCGTGGAAAACAAAGCTCCGAATTCCCACAAAAGATGATAAAATGTCGAGCGAGTTCCATGTGGGTTTGTATGGCTTTAAGTCCGCTGTTGAACAACAACAACGGTTATGCCATTGAAAAAGGCAGAAATGCGAGAATGAGCATCTACTCTACCTGGATGTTCTCAATACTTTCGCCTCAAATCCTGGCCAGTTGATACGATCGCATGAGATTTTTTCAGTCTTAAACAACTCTATTAGGATGGAGATAGTCATTGAGAAATGTGCGGAGGAGGAAGCCTGGGGAACGGTACTTATAGATCAGACATTCAAACACTGATTAGCAGTCTTATAAGTATCTGGAAATGCAACATGTTATGGAAATCAAGACTGCTGAAGTAAAGTCGTCCTAAAGGATTAGCTTTTCCTGCAAGAGAAGTAAGTGTTGACTGCAAAGCTGAACTCGAAAGCCCTGTTCACTGACATCAACACGTGGGCTGTTGCGTGTATCTTCTACTCTTTTTGAGTGGTCAAGATGGTCGGTCACAGGGTTGAGATTCGTGGATACTATGATAGACATGGTCCTGACAAAATGCAGTGTGCATCATCTGCATGAATCAGTATTCTAACTGCATCTGTCAAGAAAGGAAAGAGGAAGGAGATTGATGTGTCTTGAGAGAACTCAAGATAACTCTATTACTAATCTGTGCCGATATTTTTACTCAAAAATTCCCCGATATTTACAATTCTGTGGAAAACTGATGAAAACCTTTCTGCACTCTTTTATGGACCCAATATTCAGCTCTACGTTAGTCAGAGGGCCAAATAAAGAAGGAATAGTATGAGATAGTGCTTCATGGTAGATGGACAAAATATAAGCACTCAATTATGTGTGAGCGAGCTACTTGTACCCGACAACTGAACGTCACTTAGCAGTCATTTAGGGCCAGGTAGTCCACATAAGAGTGTATATTGAGTACAGTATTTTGCGAGATATTCCTTCCGATCAGTGTAGGAGTTGTGAAAAAGCCATAGACTCAATATAGCACATAACATCATCGTGCTTCATGTTAGTACCAAGGGACTACCTGTATAGCAATGTCAAAGCTTTCCATCTACACCTTGCTCTAAAAAAAGGCCCCTTAGTGCAGAAAACAGAAAATTGAAGAGCTGCAAATACAGACTGTACAGGAACTCTGTGATGGAAACACAAAGATCCATTGCAAACAATGGACCTGATATAGGGCTATTCAATCTGAATGAGGAAACAACTCTAATTCTGGACACAATGGTGCCATCAGACGATAATATCAATAAGGCATACCTAGAGAAAATACCGAAGTACCAGGACCTCGCCTTCGAAATAAAGGAAATCCACCTACTCGAAAATGTTTTTATGCTACCACTGGTTATTGCCGTCAATGGACTATTACTTGACCGTTAGTTTGTATCAACTGCTCTGAAAGCGGTGATATTTGCCACCTCCCCTTTGGAGCGGAAATTTCTCAATTGCTCGTGAGGCTATCTTGGTGTTTTTTTGTTAGAATGGTTATAACATAAAGAATATATGGATGTATATTAAACAGTTACTTTAAAAGCGGATTTATTTTTGAATGTTGCACGACTCTTCTCGACATTGATAAGTTCAAAGTTATGATGAAATTGTAATCTGACGTCATATGCTGGGGTATATAACTAAATTTTGTCATTGATGTTGCAGCATTATTTGTTTTGGTTGATCTTGGTTAATACATTGGATCTAGCTCATTTTTTAATAGTGTACGAGTTATTGGATTATGAAAGTTCTACATAAAATACTCAGTTCATTAATTCAAACAAAGCTTTTACGTGATAGAAAGCCATTTTCACAAATACAACTAAACGATGATTTCTAAAATATATTATTGAATGCTCGACGCATTTCGATACACAGTATCTTTGCCAAGAGTGAATGAATACTACAAATATATCTTACTACCATATTCTTATATATACCAAAGGGCAATCCACTGGAAGCTATCTGTATTGGAACTAGTGTTTAGGAAATAAATTAAATAAGGGTGAGTTATTTATTTTAACTGCAGATTAAGAAACTCACCCTTATTAAATTTATTTTCTAAACACTAGTTCAAATACAGATAGCTTTGAGTGGATTGCCTCTTTGGTATGTATAAGTGAATGTTAGTAAGATATATTTGTAGGATTCACTCGATCTTAACAAAGATACTGTGTATCGAAACGCGTCGAGCATTTGATAATATATTTTAGTAGAAATCATCGTTTACTTGTTTACTTGTGTTTGTGACTCAATTCATTATTCATTGAGAGAACTCTTCATTGTATTACCAATGGTAGTGAAAAATTAATCAGTTTCACTCGAATAAAACTTACCCTACCATAAAAATGTAAATTTTTCGAATATGAAAATTTCAAATAATGAAAGAAAGCAAACGCATATATTACATAACTTATCACATGAATGAGTGTGTCTACTGTTTGTACACAAAAAAAAACATGGGACTGGCTTGTTTTTGCCTAGTTACATTATACAGGGTGTTTCAAGTATAAACCTAACCATTTCAAACAATGGTTGTGGAAATACTCGAAATAATCATTCATAATATGGTAATGTAGATAGGATTTGATTCGATAGGAGGCCGGTGGCAGCAGGAAATTTCGTTAAGATTGAATAATTATCTGTTCGTTAGTAGCAAAATTTTTTTATCCTTTTCACTAAACATATTTAATGAAATTAATTCGATATTCTTTCGAATGAGGGATATTAAGTTTTTTTATGGATTACTTGGATTAATTTGAACCCAAAAATGGTAATAATTAATTAACTGGGGTACATCAATTCTTTAAAGCAGTGACTTACTGAAAAGAAGCTGGGAAGCGAAAAAAGGAGTTGGCGTAAAAAAAAGATACACTGTATTTTATTTCAAATTTCCGCTCGTTTAAGGATAGTAATCGTAGAAAGTTATTTATATATCGAAAACGAATGCAAAACCTGTATAATTACGAAAGATATAAAAAATTAGGAGGAAAAATATTTGACATTTCAACACTTCATATCCCAAGAGCGAAATATATATATATATATATCTATATATATATATATATATATATATATATATATATATATATATATATATATATATATATATATATATATATATATATATTATATATATATATATATTGTGATGTTAGTCGAGATATTAACCAAATGGACTATCGATTTTTGCGCTGTTAGGCGGATTTTATTGTAGATTGGTGCGGAAACTGGAACCTTTGTGAACTAATCCAATCATGGAGGGAAAGAGCAAATGAGGCAAAAAAACAAAAATGAAAATACTATCTGACGGTAAAATCTGCATACGCTTATGAGGAATACAAAAGAGAGAGATTGACAATAAAAAAACTGGTGACTGAAGAAAAACTGAAGGAGTAAATAGATTGCGGAGAAAAAATAGAGAACAAGAGTAGTGGAAATCAAAATCTTTTTTTATAGCATAGTTAAAAATCTACGGCAAGAGAAAAAGCAACCCTCAGTTTAGGTAAATAATAAGGAAGGAGAGTTATTAGACAAGGAAGAACATATTAACAGAAGAAGGAAGGATTACTTCATGGAACTTTTAGAGGAGAACAGGACAATACAGAGGGTGAAGAAGGAGGGGACATAGGGTATAAAGATGGACAAATAACGAGTAGAGACGAAGTAGCGGAGAAACAAATAACTAATGGGGAAATAGTTGAAGCTATCAGAAAAATGAAAAATGAGACTGCTACTGGATGTAACGGTATTAATACAGAAATGTACTAGGCCATGGGTACTAAAGGGATGGAGCTGGTGAGAATTTCATTTAACATAATATGGGTATAAGAACGTATATCAAGAAATTGGGAACTATGCATAATAGTGCCAATACACAAGAAAGGAGACGAAAGGGATTGCAAGAATTACAGGGGAATAACACTACTTGGAGCACCACACAAAACATATGACAGAGTCCTTGAGGGAAAGTTGGAAAAAGTATAGAGCATCAATTGAAAAATTCTCAGAGTGGATGTAGGAGGAGATATAGCACCCAGCATCACATTTTTTCAATCAAACAAATAATAGAAACAATTGTTGATAAGGACTTGGAAGCTTTCATCGCTTTCATAGATCTTGAGAAGGCTTTTGATAGGATAATTAGAGAAATGTCCTGGGAAATCCTGAAGACGAGAAAAGTAAAAAGTGACCTCATAAGAACTATAAAAAGCACGTATAGAAGAAATAGAAATGTCGCGAGAATAAACGGCATGGAAACAGAAGAGTTCATAACTAGACAAGGATTGAGACAATGTAGCGTTCTGAGTCCTCTCCTGTTCATTATTGTAATGGACAAAATAATAAAGGAATTAACACCAAAAATTAAAAAATTGCATATAGGGTACAAAGACTCAAGTAAGGAGGTGATAGGTGAGTGTGCGTTAGCAGATGATTTTGCAACATTTGCGACAACGGAGGAGAAACTACAACATTACCTGAATACTTGGAAGGAGGCTTTGACGGCAAGATGAATGAGGATAAATAGTGTAAAAACCCAAATTATGATGGTATCAAATGAATCGAGAACGACTTACATTAAAATAAATGGAGGAAAACTTCAACAAGTTGAAGGATTAAAATATTTAGGTTGTACCAGAAAAAAACGGACCATTTTTTTTCTGTTATAACTTTTGCAATTTTAGAGCTAGATCATTCGTTCTTACCTCATTAGAAAGCCAAATGTTTTTCAGAGATTGTATCGAATTTTTACTTCCTAATTGGCACAATTCTGAATCAATATTCGAGTTCGACCCCTCAAAATAATGGAAAAGGTTCAATCTAGTGATTGAATCACGCAGTTGATTCATTACGACCGCCAAAACTTCTTTAATGTGCGGGTAAAATTGTTGATATTTGAGGAAGTCGGCCATTTTGAAATCAAACGGTAATCAAATTTTAGGTTGGTTTATGTAAAAAAATGGTTCTTTGTCTTCCTAGAAAATCCATAAAAAAGACCACAACTTCAGGAGTGCCAACGTCATGAGGTGAAAAAAATATTTCGATTTCATTTGAAAATCATAATGAAAAAAATTCTTCACGCTATTTTTCTACCAATTCTTGGAATATTTTTGAGATCAATGTGTAAGATTGGTCAGAAAAGATTGAATTATCGACTGAATGCCCCATTAGAATTTTTTAGTGGAAAAAAATGTTCCAGCGATCTTGAAATATTGGTCAGTTTCGAATGCGTCAGTCATATTGGACTTCACCAGAAGTGAAAGTTCGATACAAGTTATGAAAAACCTAGTCCTTTGGCTTTCCAATGAAGCAAGAACGAATTATCTAGCTCTAAAATTGCGAAAGTTATAACGGAAAAAAATTTCCCGGTTTTCTATGGCGCACCCTATATTTTTGAAAATCTGACCGTTCGATCAGTGCTCGTCTTATAGTCTTGTAGAAAAATACAGTAAATCAATTTAATTGAATTCATTTAAAAGGCATATATTTGATTCAAATCATACATACGTCAATTTTTTCTTGTTTTACCTTAAGGTGGCGATATCCTTCATGTCGATTGACTTCTAAGGCTTGGCAAAGAGTAGTATTCACTGGTCTCGGGTCCAAATATGATTTGGTCTCATTGAAATTGCTCAATTTACAGCATGTTAATGGAACAGCAAGGGAATTGCTGAAAGATTGCAGCCTCCATAAAGAAGTATCATATTCATCTGCAGATTCAATGCCGCAGCACTGAAACTGAAAAGTATGTTTTCATAATAAGATTACAAGTTGAATTCATCAACGTTTTATTTCTCATGAGTTATAAATTGATATTGCAAAAGAACACATTCTGTCGTTAGCTATTTCATGCGAGTTTAAAGAACTTCATTTGACCGAGTCATCAACAATACGGCGATGACCACAACATAGGGTCGACTTAATAAATCTGTCAAGCTATTATTGAATTTCTCCTGTCACCTTTACACATTGTGTGGACTACATACGAGTAGATTTTATGCGATTGAGTGATTTGCAGTAAGTATTCCATCGAAAGAGCTTCATAGAAAATGCTGACGTTTTAGTTACTCGTGCAAAACTTCCGACTGGTTGTTTTCATTATAATTCAGCATGCAAAATTGTTTTGATTAAATATAAAGTAAAAGTGAACAAAAACAAAAAACACCCCCTAAATTCTGGAGGAAATGCTTTTTTTGTATCCAGATTGTGACGCCATGAAAAATTATAACAAAAGAATGTAACCTCTAAACTGTTGCTATTTCCATAATGTACAGAAAATCTAACTACCAGTTTGCATTTAGTTGGGGATGATTGAATAAAGCATCATCCTATCAATGATGGTTATGTATTTTATACTCATATATATGAGACTCCCAGAAAAAGATTGTATGAAAAAAATGCAGAGTACCGAAATGAATATCTCATAGTTTCGGGCTTACTTACTGGAGCTAATGCAAGTAAAATGCATAGTAAAATACTCGCATTAGTTTACTCATTCACGATCACGATCTGCCTATTTCGATCCACTGTTGGATGTAGGCTTTTCCTTTTTCCGTCTATTTCTGCCGATTTTTGGTTCTCTCATCCATAGAAGACCCGCTGTCTTTTTTAGGTCGTCTCTCCATCTGGTGTTGGGTCTTCTTTGACTTCTTCGTGTTTCTCTTGGGCGCCACTTCAGAAGACGTTTAGTCCATCTGTTGTCTGTTCTTCGTTCCCTCTATTACATTAGTCAATTTAGTACGCTCTCTTATCCAAGCGTTTCTCTTACGGTCTGATAGTCTGATACCAAGCATAATTCTTTCTTGTGCTCTCTGTGTCCTAGCCAGTTTTTGCGCTAGATCTTTGGTTAAGCACCATGTTTCAGCTCCATACATAAATACCGGGAGAACAAACTGGTCGTAAAATTTACTTTTCAAGCAGTTCGGATAATTTGAAGTGAAAATATTCTTCACTTTATGAAAGCCGCCCAGAAAGAGAAACTCTTCCTGTTATTTTGTCGCTTAAGTTATCCTTTTTTGGTGTCATTTTTTGTCCGAGATATATATAGCCTTGAACTTCTTCTAGTTGTTCACCTTCTTAATATATTTGTGTGGGTAACTCGATGTTTGTCATCACTTTGGTCTCAGCAATATTCATGTTGAGGCCGACTTTTTTCAATGGTTGTTCAGATATGAAAGCATTTCCTGCAACTGGTGAGGATCACTGTTTATTAGGACAATGTAATCAGCAAACCGAAGATGATTTATGTATTCTCTGTCTTTCTTTATCCCTTCACTAGGCCATTCTATTTCCTGAGGATGTTGTCGAGGGCAGAGATAAACAATTTAGGTGTCCTTGGCCGACACCTCGCTTGATAGATATATTTTCCGTCTTCTCTAATGAGACAACGTGCATCTTCGCCTGAGAGTATATATTTTCTATAAGTCTCGTGTATTATTATTATTATTATAATATAGCTTTATTTGTGTCTCCTCGGCGGAGCTGTTGAACTGTTCAGTTCAAGTTTTGCAATACAAGATAAAATTGACAATAAAAATTAAAAGAAAGCTAACCCAACAATTCAATAAAAGCAAAAACCGTTTAAAGAACACAATAAAAGAAAATATAAGCATAACGACACTACAATTAAGATATTTGGCCTGAAACAAACTCCCTACATCCTGAAACAATGGACTGATCTTCTCCACAACTCGTTTGGACTCGAATTATACAACTTCACCACGCAGTGAATGAAACATCTATCGAATAAAGTTTTTCTGTGCTTCGGCAGTTCCATCAAATGTATCTCTCCTGTTTTCCTATTGTAACAATCAGCCCTGAACCTTAATTTCTCTCTCAAGTACTGAGGAATCCCCAATTTCAAAACATTTATGGAGGAAACAGGCCAGATGCAATTTCCTACGCTTGAACATGTTCATCCAATTCAAGACCTGTAAATGTGGAGTGTTATGCTCTCTGATATTTAATGATAAAATGAATCGTACACAACAATTTTGTATTTTCTGAACTCTATTTGACGTCACCCTATTCGAGCACGGACCACATAATATGTCGGCATAATTAATGTGAGATAGCACTACACTTTTACAAAACTGCTTTTTCAAATCGAGAGTTAATATGTTTCTGCCACGATATAATGATCTTAAGGCCATATAGCATTTTCTTGTTATGGATGAAGCATGTTCTCTGAATCTTAAGTCACTACTGATTATCACTCCAAGGTTCTTTACAGCTTTACTATAATCAACATGCACACCTTTCATAACCATAGGATAAACGGGATCTGGGATTCCAAAGCAAATTGCTTATATTTTACTGGGATTGATCTTCAAACCATGACTCACGGAGTAATCATATATACCCACGCTATTTAGAACTGATATACCTTGTTTCACGTTATGCTTCTCGAATGTTCCTACTACCTGCGTGTCATCTGGGAACTGATGAATCGAAGCTCCAGTAACTACCTCAGCGAGACCCATATTAAATATCAAAAATAAAAAGGGACCAAGTATTGAACCTTGCGGTACACCCTAGAATACCATCCTTGAACTGAATTCACTCCATTCACATTAACAATGTGATATCTGAAGGTCAGTTGAATCTTCTTGCGCTCAACGAATCTTTCTGAGAAGCAATAATAGTTCAATTTGGCCAACAGGAGGTCATGGTCGATAGTATCAAAAGCTTTGCTATAATCTAGCAATACAAGTATAGACAATCTTCCGGAATTCATGGCACGTACTACATCTCAATTCTACAATCTATTCTACATGTGTTTAGTGGGTTTAGAACTGCCCACGTTTCAATAGTGTCAAACGCTTTCAGGTAGTCTATGAAAGCTAAGTAGAGACCTTATGTTGTATTCGTTGCATTTTTCCACAAGACTCTTGATGGTAAGAAGGTGGTTTATTTGTATTGTATCCTGATCGAAATCCCGCTTGCTCACGGGGTTGTTGAGAATCGATTTTGTTAAGTATTCGGTTGGATATAACTCTGGTGAACAACTTATACATCTGCGAAGGCCCTTTTTGTGAATGAGGATAACCTCGGCTTCTAACCAGCATTTAGGTATATTGCTCTCTTCTACACACCTATCAAAGATCTCTTTCATTTGAGCTATAAGCCGCGGCCCACCTTCCTTGAGCATTTCTGGGAATATGTAATCCATTCCCGCTGCTTTATTATTTTTGAGCGTTCTCAATAAAAAAATGATTTCCTCGTCTGTAATTTGAGGTACATCTTTAGACCCAACATTTTATATTGTCTTTTTTCTTTTATTGTTGACTGGGTTGTATCATGCTAGAATACAATCTCGAGTAATATTTTTCGCTTTCCCTGACTATATCACTTCTGTATGTAATATCTTTTCCGTTACTGTTTTTCATTGATATTAGTTCGTCTTTTCCTTTGCTGGTTTTCCTCTTGAATATATTTAGTCCTCTATCATTTTCTATGGTTTCTCTGATGACTCTGGTGTTGTATTTCCTAATATCCCCTCTTACATTTTTTCGAATCAGTTTGTTTAACTCAGACCATTCTATTAGGTCCTCTTGCTTATTTCTTTTCATTTCTCTTCTAATTTGGAATGGTTTCAACGTTTGGTCACTTAGTTTTTTAGAGACTCGGGAGATGTCTGCTTTGATTTCCTCCACACTTTCTCTTATAATTGTTTCTAATAAATCAGCATAAGTGTCCAAATCTTCGTTTGTAAGTTCTGTTCCTCTTAGTGTCAATTTTGCTTCTAATGTTGTCTGATATTCTTCATTCTTAGTAGTTATAATTTCTGGGTTTATTCTTCTATGTTTTGTGTACCTTTTTTCCGCGTAATTTGTTTTCAGTTTGTTTTTTGCTCTTACCATGCGGTGATCGCTGTCTACATTTACTCTATTGATCACTGTTATATCTTGCACTATACTGTTATTGTTCGAAATTATTTAATCAATTTCGTTCTTGTATCTGAAAGCAGGACTAGTTAGTCCTGTAGTAGATTAGTACGTCCATAACACTACAAAATCTTCCACCCGTTTGGCCAACGCGGAAGATTATGGCTAAACTTCCTTTCCGTTTATATGACAAAAGTCAAAATAGATAGGCCCCCAGTCCTCAGCAGATCTCAACTCTCTGACCAAGGCAGCGGTTAGGCAAAGAGAGGGTCAAGGGGTGCTAAGAATTCCTGGTTTAGACCAGGCTGGCATATCAAGACGACCCCGGCCAAGACAAGAACAATCCAGATAACAACTTTTAAGTTGACAACTTATCTGATGATAGACTACTAGAACTCGAGGAACAACTGAAAGACATTAGGTGGGATTTAGTTGGACTAAACGAAGTTAGAAAACTGGGTGAAAAATCGTCAAACTCAAATCGGGTAACGTTCTATTCCACAAGAGAAATGATCATGTAAGAGTCAATGGTGTAGGGTTTATTATCAAAAGACAAATAGCTACATTTGTAACAGATTATGTTGGTGTCACATAGCATATGTTACGCTGCAGTTCTCAGAAACATGTAGTCTTCAAGTCATCCAAGTATATGCGCCAACATCTGCGCATGAAGAAGATGAAGCAGAGAAGTTCAACGAACAACTGCAGAATTCCATGAGTAACAAACCATCAACGATAATATTGATCATCGGAAATTTCAACGCAAAGCTTGGCACTAAGGAAGAGATAACGAAAATACAGAGGGCCCTTCGGTTTTGGCGAAAGATATGAAAGAGGCGATACCTTAATCAATTTGCTACAGATGAACAACTTGTTTGCAATGAATTCCTTTTTTCAGAAATCAAACAATCGGAAATGGACATGGAGTTTACCCATTAATAGATACCAATTCACGAGGCCAGAACGATCCCAATACTGAATAAAATTCAATTGACGAAGATTTTTATAGTATTGACTGAAGAAGAATTTCAGGATTATTATCAATAATATTTTTCAGAATCAAAATAAGAAATTTGTTCACGCTTTATACCATAGTATTTGCATTCGTCAAAAAACACAGTTTGAAAATAACGAACAACAGATATGTATCGCAGTATAAAATCGGAATATAAGAAATCGTTCACAGAATTAAAGGATTTTTTCACCAGAAACCTAAAAACACTTACTTCTCATCTTTCTAAGGATGGAGCACGGCATTTCCAGGGTGTTCGACTGAAATAAACTAAGCTATATTAAGTGGAGCATTTTTGCGTTTTTGGTAGTCTGAAAAACTGTATACGTATGTCCTACTTTCTCCGAGTGTCATAGATATGAAAATGTTTTCCTAAACGACAATATTGTTGGTCTTTATGTGCATACAAAAAATATTCGAAAATGTATGTACACGGAAATGTCAAAATATCAAGTTGGCTGAATAAATGTATGCAATCATCCCTATGAGTAGGAATTCACGGCTTGACTTGAAAATCGAGCTGCTTGACTTGAGTCAAAATCGAGTCAAGCTCAAATTAAGCTTCAGTATTCAGAATTCACGTAAAGTCAAGCTTTTTTAATAAATGCTTCAAAATTCAAGCTTCTTGAATCGCAAGACTTGAAAGCTTGAATTAGAACACAATTGATTGTAATTAAGAAGAACTGAATCAATTGTATGTTGCAGGTGACATCAATATTTTGTTGATTGTTGTTGATGAAGACAGTAAATTTCATTTTCCTGAAATGACTGCTGTTTGATGTTTTCCCTTTTTCCTTCAAATTAACCAAATTCCCCCGTGGAGCCTTTTGTATCTACTTGTTGTGCTGCAAAACGAATTGACTAGATCGAAAGTATTAAGTTTTGAAACCCCAGTGTGTCGCAACTAATTAAAAAATTCTGTATGACTAGACATACTAGCTACTTCTATTACACCTGTACGAGTGGGGCAGCTAGCGATTAGTAAGTAAACTTTACTTAATGCTCTCAATATGTTCAATGAAGCATTATCCATACAATTATCTCTTTCAGTTGGAAATAAAGAAGTTCTATTTAATCTAAATGTGCTCAGTAGTTCGATCCAGAAGTAATAAATTAGGGAACAGGGCACTGTGGTCTGGTTTCTTGAGAAGCAAGAAATGGAAATAATACAAAATTCTTCAATTTTCGAATTTCATTTTATGGAGGTCGAAACTGACTATATTGTGATATACGAATAACGAGTTTGGAGCTCGTAGAAAGATGCAACATGTTCTTTGAATAAATACAAAAACGTTGATGATGTGATGTCAGATGCTAATTAATCAAGACAACCTTAGCATACTCATTAATGATAATAACATTCCCTCTCAATTAATAATATCTGAAATACGCTAATCTTTCTTACTCTCACCTAATAAAGTTTGCCCATTGAACGAGTACATCAACTTACCATAGTTTGTGCTAAGTCAACTGCAGCTGTGAATTCTTCTTGTGATTCCTTACCAAAGCTTCCTTGGATTGTTTTGATCAAATCATATGGATCGAGTCTGAGTCCCAGACAATTCGGCCATGCCCATACAGTGGCAAATAGTACACATTCTCCAATAAGTACCAGAATTATGATGAGGAAATACTGAGAAGCAAAATCACTTATATTCAGTATCCATTGATAAAAATATTGTCATTGAAGGTAGAACTTATCCGTGAGTTGTCGGTATGATATCTCTTTCTGTCATCTGCTTCTTCTTTCAGAATATACAGGATGAGTCAATTTGAATGGAAATTTCAAGAATTATTTCTATTTTTTAGTTTCAAACTTCATGCATTCACAATTTTTTTCTAATACTCCATTCTACTACTAGATTAAAACAAATCCTGAAAATTTCAATCGAATTGACTCATCCGTTTCTGAATTATGACGTCGAAAATATCAATCCTATTCACACAAAACAGCCCGTATATTCGCAAATGACAGAAGTGGTACTATACCGACATCCCACGGATAATTTCTGCCACCAGTGAAAATCTTTTCGCTTTCCTGCAGAATCACTCTGTATGTAGATAGCTGCATTTTAAATACAAATGCCACTTTAATCAAAATATAAAATTTGAAACAATAAATTATGATCTAAAATCGAAATCCTTGCCAAAGAGTCTAATGGTGAATGTGAATCAAAATTTGTTTCTATTAAGTAATTTCAAATCAGCCATTCACAATTTTTTCTACTACAGGATGGTACTCCAAAAATCTCATTTTACTGTCGAATGCCACAACAACCTGTACATCTCCTGAAAAAAAAATTGAATTCATAACTGTCAACTGCATAGACTAGTGTGCACGTTTATTCGAAGCCTGTTTTTATCGCATCTATTGTTTATTACAAAGGTAGTTCGAATTTGTTAAATGCGCAGTTTTGGCAATAAGCGCAAACACCATCATTCAGTAAAAATTTATGTCTATGATTTGAATGAAGATGTAATAGAATTTAGAAGTCTCACATTTAGCTTTTCGAATTTCCATTCTAGGGCAGGGCCAAACTCCGAACCCAGGGATAACTTCGACCAACAGTGAAAATATTTCCTATAGAATCTAGATACACCTATATTAAATACAGGTGTTTCTTTCATCTGAATATTAAAATGAAAATATATTATTCTTGATAAAAATCAAGTTTTTTATTTTATATATTTATTTTCAATACCATTCTTATGGTATGATATCTCTTTAGCCTCAAAATAGGCCTCAGTTTCGGCGATTCCCTCTTTATCGGTGCTGAATTCACTTTCAGTGAGCACTCTCTTGAGATTTTCAAACAGAAAAATGTCACTAAGGACCAGATCTGGAAGGCTAATTCGTACAAATTTCCAATTGTTTTTATTGATTTTGAGACCCGGTGCATTATCTGAATGAAACAACACTCTTTTATTTCTCAACTGAGGCCTTTTTTACGTGATTTCATCTTTTAAATGCTTCATTGATACTATGAAATATTCACTGTTGATAGTCTGGCCCCTTTTGAAGTAATCGATTAATATAATATCATGCGCATTTTAGAACACTGATGCCATAATCTTGCCAGAGGACTGTTGCATCTTTTCAAGCTTTGCCTTTGATTCTTCACGTTCAGACCACTTGGATGACTGTCGACTGAACTCTGGAATACAGTGATGAATTTAGGTTTCATTTATAATAATATATCGACAGAAAAGTTTGTCTTTATTAAGGTTATATATTGCTTGACAATGCTATGCATCAGCACAACGTTGTTGTTTTTGATTTTCTGAGCACGTGTGACCTACACTTTGCACACAGCTTCCCCAGTTCAAAATATTCATGTATTATATATTAGGAAGGGTCACCCTAGCATGGAAAAAATGTTTTTCTTTTGACTTTTAATAGCTGTAAAAATGTGTAACATGGTTATAGGAAGTAATACAGAAATGAAACACAACTTTAATTTAGGCTATATTTTATTAAATAATTAGGTTTCAAACAAGTACTCAAGTAAATTTTATCAGTTATTAGGTATTTCACTATACACAAAAATCATTTTTACTGTCAAATTTTGGCATAAATTTACGAGACTCTACCTTTGCTTCAATGAAATCATCACGCTCTGGTTTTGTGCACAGACTTCCTGCAGCCTCAGTTACAGTTTTGACTGATCTCTCAACTGCTTGAGTATGGCAAGTTGAACGTAAAAAATCTATTTTGTTATCCTCTCCTCGAGCAATGAGAGATAGAAGTTCATCATTACCGATTTGCTGTAAGATCGGTGGTTCTGTGACATGAGCCTGCCAGTTAATAAGCCAATTCTCTTATATGTTTCTCCGAGTCTGATAACATTGCTATCTGTAGATTTTCAAGATGGGCGAAGTAACTGTTGTATTACGAGATCAATAACAGCCTTGAATTCTGATGATAAGTAACGAGATTGATTGCCATAAATGCCACCAAATTTTCCAAGATTGACATTAGTACCATCACATCCAATATCCATAAAGTTGTCCAGTGATACCTCTTTAGCACGAAAATAATTAATAATTTCTCTTTCTATAACTTTAGCTGTTCCACCTGTTGGAGTGATATAGCCTAAAAATTTGCTATCTAGTTCTTTAATTAATGAAATATGCTCTTCAACTACTAGGTCTCTGTACTGTTTCCCGTCTTTTCTTTTGGTAACCAAGTCTTATCTTTTCGACCGTATAACGCAGGTATTTGGCAAACTTTTTGTTCCTCAGCTATCTGTTTTTGAGATTTCTTTCTTTCTCTTCTCAATTTATTTTTATCAATAACAGGCAAATTGTTTCTTGTGAAACAACTGACGCTATAGCTGCGGCTGCTCTGATACCGAGTACCGATCGAACCTGAGCTATGGTGAGAGAAAGAGGACTGTATTGCAATGTATCGTTATAAATACGTAATTAGGAAAGATGAAAAAATGTAGCAAGAACGAAGGAAAAAATTGGGACTTATCAAAGGAAACTCTTCATCCGCGTAGAGATGTCCAGTTGGGTATGAGAAGGTACCTCTATAGTAGCACAATAATAATAGTGATAGCAGCGCAGCACTATATGTAATAGTTTGTCACAATGAATAAATGATGAATTGAATGATTTTTCGCACATGACACCTCGTTAGTTGAACTATTATAGTCAGCTCGCAATCCCCTTCTTCTTTCTTTCGCGCAACGATGAATTGCGGGCATATTATTGGTTGCCGTTGTGCATGTGATCGCGGATCGCTTGTAGAGTTGGGGGGTTTTGGCGGGAAAAGTTTGGATTGGACAGAGAGGAGGGTAGTATTGGAAAAATCGTCTGAGCTATTGCAATATACAGTCTGTCACGATTTTAAATATTGTAATACTAGTATGGTGGAATTGTGCTGATATGAAGTATATTTATTGAGCAGAACGCAAAATATTCAAGGAAAATTCATATATCCTATTGAAAAAGAATATATATTAAAATTAAATGAAAATAATCAGTAAAAATACTAAAGAGATTAACGGGATACCGAACCCAGATCGCAGGTTTGAGACAGTGTAGAGTAGCTTTTAAAACTAGTTGAAAAGTTGAAAAACCTTGCTTTCTCTAGATGTCTCACTTGCAGAAGATAGAGAGCTATTATTGGTAGAAGCAGTAATAGTTAGGACTTCGGTACTTGTTCGTAGGTGATTTTGTTTCGATATTTCCTGTTTTAGTTTTCTTTTCAGACGTTTTTGATTTTTCCTAGTTGTTACGACATCTGTATTCCCTTTTATCATTTTCTTGCAGATCTTTGGTAGGTAAGAAAGCTTTGTTCATTCAATGGGCCTTTTTTTTAGGGCAAGTACACTTAGTAAAATCTGAACATTTGCAAGAAGAAATATCGAATAAACCAATAAACCTTTGCTGGAAGCGATAAAATCTTTTGAACGCTCTTTAGGTATTCAAGGATGAGATTTTAAAGGGTTTTTAAATTGGATATGGTAAGTTTTAAGGATTTGTTGGACTCTTATATGTGCTAAAATTAGTAGTGATGTTTACTTCCACATATTTTCTATTTTTAAAATGACAATATCTGCAATTTCTTGAAAAGTCGGTTCTTTTTCCGTATTTTTTGCCATTTTAATATCAAACCTTGTCCACTCATAGCACTGGAAGCACATTTTCCTTTAAATCCTTGTATCACCAAACATAGGATATTTCCAAGCATTTCGCTTACGATTCATTTTAAAAGTCACACTAATACACATTTGTTCTAATTGAATACAGCACAACTAAACGACTAAGGAAATCGTTTTGCGGTAAGTGTAATAATATTTACACCTACCCACAAATATTATGTTTACGTTTTCGGTACTGTTTGTAACATGACATCATTCTAATATAATATAAGGTGTATTTAAAGTATAAGTTGTGTATATTTGAGTACTATTAGGATTACTTCCATAAATAAGCTAGTTTATCAAAAATACTCTTGTATATCGAATCTGTAAACCTGATTCGGAGGCAGTTATACTATACCGATTGCAATAAAATTTCATACACGTCATTTCAGTACCAATTGACAACGAAATGCGCTATTAGAAATCGTAATTAAAAAATAAGTTTTTTGGAGCCACCCTATTATATATACTACTCGTTCCCTTGATATATCTAGGTCTCTGCTAACTCAATTAACTTTACTTTACGATCATGCAAAATTATTTTGTGGGCTTTTTTGTTGTTATCGTCGGTAACATCCTATTTTGGTCTTCCGCTACGTGCATCATCTTCGAAACTCATTTCACATCATCTAAACTTATCAAACTACTCCTCAGCGGTTAATTTTACTAGCGCAGAGTCCGAATAATGTTAATAATGCCAAACCTAGACGTCAATAGTACTTTTTCCATAAAAATCAATGTTTTATTAACAAATGAAAATCAACCTTTTTAAAATAGCAAAAGCTGCTTCACTTAAGATGGTGAAACAGTCCAACTGTTACCTCAAAACCAATGAATGGATTGGAATGAGTATATTCTGGAACGGAATTGGAAATTTAACAAACATTGTTCGTTATCATTCTTCGTTAAACCTACTCGATTAAAATTTATGTTAAAATTGCAGTTGTCCTTTCTAGTAAAATAATTGAACTTATCATCAAAAATAATATAATTTCTTTAGGAAATTTTATGAATGGTTTATGAATGCTTGTAAAAAGGTCATTTAGTTGTAGAAGAATACTGAAAAAATATCAAACACTGGAATTAAAATATTTCAATTGACTATTTCCAGAAGTTTCCTTCTTCTCTAGGCGCCTATCCATCCCGGATGCTGGCTATTATGATGACTATTCGAACCTGCAGTGCTAAAGGACTTGGAACTAGGTCCTAAGGCTTTTGGACCATGATATTCCCCCTTCTAACTGGGCCTCTCACAACATAGATCTTTTCCTGCACGATCTTCTATGATAATATACAGCTTTGTGGGTGAGAGCTTATAAAGCTCAATCAGCTTCCGTTTGTTAGATACTAATTCCTCCAGCCATCTGGGTACATGACGTGTTCCATTGATTTTATTTTTTTTGACATAGTCTACATGAAGGGTTCTCAATCAATCCTAACTTATTGAGGTGAGATTGCCGCGTTAATATGGCAATCAGAAATATCAGGCTTAGCCTGGAGCCAAACCTTGACTCTCGCAGTAGGAGTTCCACTGATGGCAAGTCGAGAGTGTCTGGGACCAGTGACCCTCAGACAGTGCTCTCGTACTTTCAGTTCCTACCATCGTTTATTTTCTCTCCTTGGAGTCTCTAGAGGAATTTCGAACATAGGCTCCGGTCCGGTATATCCCAAGCCCACTTACCTCAATGCCGTGGAGTGGAGAGATATTCCTGCACAAAAAGGAACGTGCAGGCTACATTCCAACCAAACAGTGCAGCTATATGTCATACATGATATCACCACCATCACATTTAGGCAATGAAGTTGATTTTGGGCAACACCCCATTTCCTTCCACAAGTCATTTGACATGCTCATAAGGAATATTCAGCCTTGTGTATTAGGTTGCGAATTCCACGTGAGCTTACTATCCAAGGTAACCCCCAGATATTTTTCTTCCTCTGCAACATCAATTTTGTTTTGAGGGGAAATCTTTCGAGGGTAGTTAGCGCCTACGTGTATTGAACAGTAAATTTACTTACTTTGAGGTTTCAAGCGGAAAGGATGAAAGGGTTTTATTGTAATGTCTTTTTACAAACTTCAACCATCATAAAAAGATTTTATTGGTATATTTAAATTGCAATATTTTCTTACCTATTGAGAATAATTTTCCCAAACTATGTATGAATGAAAAAAAATAAATGAAGCATTTGTTTTGACTCATTTTTTTCTTCTTAGAAGCAAGGTGTCCATCTGATAAACGCTTGTTCGATCGATTGATGCATTATTAATCAGTTATCAACTTTGCTGATGTGGTTAAAATTTAAAAAATAAATATAATGTACACATTGCAAGAATATGTTGATCTAGTAAGCCTTTATTACCAACATTGAAATTTTGCCCGAGCCTGCAAGGATATTTAACTATAACCATTTTGAACGTAACGTTTGCCTCAAAAACCTAATGAAGATGATATTGAAATGTAACGTTCTCAGAATTTCACATAAATTCTTGAAGGGGGCCAAATTGTAGGATGTTGGGAAGATGTTGGACGGAAGCGAGTTCCACAGCTCACCGGCCCTTCATTCATGACTCTCTCCATCACTTTGGACATAATGGGAAGAAGTGCAGCAGGGCGGTAGTTTTGGGGGTAAGGACTTCTTTCCTATCTTTGGGATCGGTTGAATTCTCGCTATCTTCCAGCTGCTCGAAAAAGTTTGGCTTTCATAAGAAATCTGAAACAGATGGTTAAGAATGGGTGCTAGTTCGGGAGCACACTTTCTCAAGACCAACTGACTATTTGCAGTTCAGCTGCTCGAGAGCCCGTCTCATAGTGCGGACTCTGAACTTGATTTCTGCCATGGAAGAATTTGTAGGTGGAATGTTCGGTGGTATTACGTTAGATGCATCTAGCACAGAATTCTTCGAGAACAAGAGAACAAAGAGATTGGTTTTCTCCTTCGGAGATGATGCTACACCGTCTTCGCTAACAAGAGGCGGAATCTTGATATCTGATATCTTAAGTCCAAAGTTTTTGCGAACCACATAAAAATTTGGATGCTCAACGCCAGCGAATTCTTGATGAGTGTCATCAAATAACTCCAAATATGCCAAACCGTGTTAGCGGCTCCTTTCAGTTAAGATTGTATTATTGCATGAAAGAGAATAGTGGACAATTTGAACATTCGATTTGAAATCATTGAATTTAATTTTTTTCGATGTAAACATGATAAAACCATAAATTTTTTGTGTCGAAATTATTGCAGTTTGAACACACAACATCTCATGATAAGTGAGTTTGCTGGTTTATGCAAGAAGACGCTAACGTTCCTTGAAAGGTTTGGCTAGATTCCAAAACAAAAATAGCTTAGTTTTCGATGCTCTTGAAAATAGCCAAAATATTCAAGGTGGCTCGTTTGAGATAGAAAAAGATTTTTTGCTAAATAGATTCGTCAGAATAACTTTTCCTGTACATCGTTGTCGACTGGCTTTCAAATGAGTTACCGCTTTACCACTTTGTAACTTTCAATTTATAGGGGTTGAAGCGCCGCGTCTTAGGGAATTGCTCGTTAAAACCTTTGATATGCGTCAAAACATGTCCTCCAAACAAAATCGACGTATTTCGAGAAACTTTTCGGAATAACTACGGGATAAGAAATATACAAGGTAGTTCGTTTGAGATAGAACACCCTGAATATCTTTTGTTCTTTGCGTAGATGTGGAGCTTGAGAATCTTCACAGCGTTCATCACTTAGTTTTGAGGATTTTTATTGAAATCTATTAAAAAACTGATTGAAATTGGCAATATTCATTTACAAATAATTTTTTTTACAGAAAACTACAAATCATAAAATTCCCAAGAAAGATTTCATGATCATAGTCGATGATTTTTATCCCTTTGTCTGAAGCTTTGGGAAAGAAGTGTAATTGTTTGAATTACTTTCGAAAGAGTTAGTTTATCGAAAAATGATATGAAACGCACTTTTTGTAACCTTGAATTCTCATCACGAATATATTTCACACATTCAAATCCATCTATTAAGTTGTGAAATTGAAATACTAATTTCCCCATGTATATCAAAGTTTGGTTTCATGGTCTTCTTTACATTTGTTTCTCAAAAGGACTTGTAGGTTTATCGGAACGTTTGCTTCTTCTACCATTACCAAGCGATGTGAACTGACACACTACAAACAAGCGAGCGTTACAAGCTCACGAATGAAATCAAAATGGTAGTTTTGACCTCGATTAGTGAAAAAAATATACTTACAATACTAAGCATCCAATAACTGTGCATACATGACGCCCAACATCCTAACACTCCTGTCATAGCAAGAATGCATCCTAACACGGTAACTCCAATAGCAGCATAATAAAAGAGAGGGTAACGGAGACTTGCTTGGACACCAGAAACCAGCAATTTTGATAATAAAACCCTATCGGTATCGAAAAGAAGTAACAATCCTCCAGTAACTAGTGTGAATCCACAAACCTGTAAATAAAACAAACAAATTTATTCGTGGAACAAAAGATTCAAATTCAAGAAATATCTGTTGAATAAGTTTGGAAACACATACATTCTGAACAAAAAGCACCGGAAATTGATTATTTAGAAAATCTGCTCAAAACAATTTTTGTCGTTGCACAGCTGTTTTCTATACTGACGCGGAGTTTGAACGCGATCTGTCATTTAGTTTGTTTACAGTGCTCGATTTTGTCAGATCTAAGATGTGGGTTTTGTGATTTTCACAATAGATAAAATTGTCGAACAAAGAAGTTGTCTCAAAGTTTGTATTGAAAATGGAATTTCGTGTGCCGCATCACTGAAAATGTTACAGAATGCGTACTATGAATCGACTTTATCAAAAATACATGCACATGAGTGGTACAGTGCATTCAATAGCGGTCCTCCATCCAACATCTTCAACTGAAGTTAACATAAAGTGAAGGAAATGGTAATTGAAAATCGTCACTCATGTTTCAGAGAGATAGACAGTGAACTTTCTGTGTCTCGCGAATAAAATTGTACCATTTTCAACGATTGTTTGGGCATGAAACGCGTTGCTGCTCGACTAGTTTGAAATGACCTGAATTTTCTTCGAAAATTGAATGACGTAAAGGTCGTTGAAGAGATGCTAGAACCAGTCAATTTCGACCCCACATTCATGAAAGGCATTGTAACTGGTGATGAGATATGGGTATATGAGTTTATCATGCAAAACAGTGAACAAGTTTCTAAATGGCGCCTTCCAACTGAACCGAAACCGAAAAAAACACGCCAAAGTCGATCAAAAGTCAAGGTAATGTTGACTGTTTTTTTTTATTCTCGCAGTGTTGTGCACTCGGAATTCTTGCCAAAAGATCAGACATAAAATAAAGAATATTACCTGAGCGTTATGAGGCGATTGAGAGGGCAAATACGACAAAAAAGTTCAGATTTGTGGAAAGAAAACTCATGGATTTGAACTACAAAAATGCTTCATCTGAAAAGGCTATCATTGTGAATGAATTTCTGACCAAATCAACAAATACCATCGAACAACCACCCTATTCACCTGATATGGCTCCTGCCGATTCTTTTCTTTTTTTCCGGAAAAAGCGTTTGAAATATGTTTTGATGATTAGATTATTGGTAGGCGTAAATATATTATTTAGGATGGAGCCTACTTTGAAAGCGATACAATAAATAAATGAATTTGGATGATTTCTTCAGTAACATGTTGAAATGAAGAAATATCGGCCGAGTATTTATCTATAACGGGCCGAAATATTACTTGAAAATGTTACGTTTATTACGAACTGAAACAGCAAAAGAGAAAAATTAAGAGAAACTTGGATATATTTAAAAGCAAATATATCACCGATGATGAATTTCCAGTTAGAGAAATATGTTAACCATACAAATCCATGATAAATCTTCTTCGCAAATCATATCTAAGAACTATCACTACAGGGTATTCCATTTTAGAAGAGCCAACCAATATATTTCTCATTCCGTAGTGATTATAAAACAAACCTTCTGATGCATATTTGAAGCTCTAGCGAGCTACCCTCTAAGAGGTGGCACTTTAAACCTTCTTAATTGAATAGGCAGAGAGGTCGAGCGATACCTCATTTGAATATTATGGCTACTCTCAAGCTTATTGAATGAAGGGTAAAGAATTGAATTTTCATTTTGAAGGGAAACCTTTTGAGGGTAAATTTGCTCACTTTCAGGTTCTAGAAGTTGAAGAAAGGTTTTGTTGAAATGTCTTTTGAAACCCTTTTTACAGACTACAACTAACTCAAAAAGATTTTGTTGTTTTACTTGAAACAATTTGAATGAACTGAATCAAATTCATTAAAATACGTCGGATTATGTTTAAAGGACATCTTTTGTCCTATGTTTGAGATTTTAACGAGAAACCTCCTAAGAGGGGGCGCTTCAAGCTCTCAAAATTGAATAGGGCAAAAAGGTTAAGCAATTACGCATTAGAAAGCTACTTGAAGCCTCTTCTCAACACTGAATGGAAACAATGATTTGAACGTAAAAAATATTCTTCTATGTCGAACGAACCATCTTGAATATTTTGGCTATTTTCAAGATCATTGAAAACAGGTAATTAACGCCTGCATGCATTTACCAATATATTCACAAACCATGAGGTGTTAGATAAGGAAAAAAGGTTGTGTTGTAATATCTTTTGAAGGCTCTCACAATCTTGAAAAAATTTTATTATTTTATCAGGTTAACAATAAAAAAATTAAATCAAATAATTTCATATCAATTGTTTAAATTGTCATCCATTTACTTCCAAACAATAATTATTCTTAACTGGAAACTGATTTTGAGTTGGAATATTTGGAATTAGTTGACAACATTCATCTACAATTCTCTGGCGTAGTTTGTCCAAATTCTCAGTCTCAGTCACAAACATTTGGGACTTAAGATTTCTACACAAGAAAAAGTTCTGAGGGTTCAGGTCAGTTGATTGGGTAGGCAACTCCGTAGAACCTCTTTTTCAAAACCACCAACCACTCTATAGCAAATTGAGTCAAACTGGTGCGGCTTAGTAAGCAGATTCTACTTGTTGTAGAAAATTCAATGGTTGTTCAAGTAGTAAGGGATCATGTTCTAGTTTTTCTGTTATCAATGGATCAATTGCATTTTCCATCTAATCGGTATAAGTTCCTCCGTTTTAATTACCAGGAATAAACAAAGGTCTAATTAGGCACTCTCCCAAATTTTCTACTGAATTATTTAGCTTTTTCAGCTATTGAGTGTGGGTTTCCCGAAATGTATGAGGATTTTTATCGCTCCAACATTTGCAGCTTTGCAGGATGAGCTCTCCATGAAGGGAAAAAGTGCATTCGTCAAAAAAGAAACGTTAAACCAGAAATGAGGGTTATTGTTGATACGCAATAATTTCTCAAAACTCTTGCCTTCAATCCAAATTATCATCTAATTTATGAATTAATTTAATTTTGTAAGGATGGAAAGTGTTTTCATGTAAAATTTAACCTTTACCGTCTGGCGGTTATAACACCGTCACTTGCGTCCCGTGATAATTTATGCAAGTTAAACAAGCTTTGCAAGAATAGTTTACATTTTCATAAATCATTTACAGAAAACTCAACTTTAAATAAAGCACATTTAAGTAAATTATTCATAAAGACTTTCGATGAATGCTTTGCAGTTTTTTCGGGAATATGCTACTGAGCGTCGCCTGCCAAATTCTCGTGAAAATGAAATTTCAATCTATCTGAAATGATCAGGGATTATTACCTTACATCTTTAGAGAACTCAATTTTTCATAATCTAACCTAATCTATCCAATTGTTCCTTAATATTGTTGTGAATAAGAAAGTAAGGGACGCAAGTGGGTCATAATATTTCAAAACCCGAGACTCAAATAGGACATATTACTGAACATCGTAGCAAGTGATTACTTGCGAGTTGGACATGTCCCAATACCACTGTTTCTTCTTTCCTTTTTTCATCCATTGTTGAACCCGCCTCAATAATTTTTTTTCATCAATTATGGCAAAGTTACGTTCATGATGTTTTTGGTTAAATATTCTTGCGGCCTTCTGGGTATAATCTTTATTTTAGTAACGAAGGTTTATCACCTCAACTCGTTCTTATAATGAGTAGACTATAATTATATTAGAAATTTTGATGTAGTTATCAGCAGAATAATTTCCGAATGATTGACAATGTACAATCGAGTAAACGTATTATCAACACCTTACTTCTAAGAGGGAAAAATTGAGTCAAGAAAATGTTTTCATTTTCTGTAATGTCTCTTTCATTATTGGATGAGAAAAAAATGCAATTCAAATAGAACAATAAAATCTCTCAGGGGTTATTGTAGTTTTTAGACAGCAAACCCTACTTTCCTTAGCGTCTAAAACCTCAAAGGTTTTCCTTCAATAATCTTGAAAACAGCCAAAATATTCAAGGTGGCTCATTTGACGTTGAAGATGATTTTTCGCGAAGATTCGTCGAAATCACTTTTCTCGTACACCGTTAAAAAGAGGATTGGAGAAATTTTTAATTAAATGTATCGCTCGATCTTTTGTCCTCTTGCATATTGAGGAATTAAAGTGCCCCCTCTTAGGAGAACTGCTTGTTAAAGCCTCAAATATCATCATTGAATCATTCAATACGTTTCGGCAAATTTTTCCAATGACTCCGGGATAAGAAATGCACACGGTGGCCCGTTTGAGAAGAAACGCCTTGTATTATATTCTTAGTTGACCACGGATTTCGGAATGTTCTTCAATTTTTGAATGAAAAAAGCTTAAATATATGAAACCAGTACTGAGTGGAGTTCCCCAAGGCTCTGTCTTGGGACCATTCCTCTTTGTGATGTATACTCGCGATCTTCACTTGCATATTTCTTCAAGAAAAGCCTTCTTCGCAGACGATACCAAACTTCATTCAGACGCTACCTTGAATCATCATGTCTTGCAATCTGACTTAGATTCAATCTTCCAATGGTGTACGGGATGCTTTTCTTAAATGCAGCAAAGTGCGTGGTCCTTCACATGGGTGCAAATAACCCTTTTCTCCCATCTTTTATTAATGGTCATTCATTGGAAAAAGTCAAGAGCTTGGTGTTATTATTACCGAGGCCTTGAGTTGGTCCGAGCATATTCTCAGTGTCGTGAAAAAGGTGAACACTAGGCAGTGTTTGTTCAATCGATCTTTCAAAAACGTATCATTTCAAATATAGATTCGGCTATTTAAAGTATTCATTCGGCCTATTATGGAGTATTGCGGTACAGTATGGTGTCCCGAACTGTGACTACAAAATGTTCGGCGCCGATCAACCAGACAGTCTTTCGGACGAAATAGACCTTCTTAGGAGGACGGATTGAGAATGGCGAAACTACTAGCTTATGAACAGCGCAGGCTTAGAAGAGATCTGATCATAACATTTCGCATCTTGAAGTATGATTATGGAAATCTGAGAAGTATGTTCGCCACCAACAGCGACAGTAGACTCCGAGGACATCAGTTCAAGTTGAATAAAGATGTCTTCACTATGAGAACTAGAAAACATTTTCTCAGCAACCGTGGCTTTTCGGTGTGGAATGGTTTGCCTGCGGAGGTTGTTGAAGCATATTCCGTCAACATTTTCTAAGATAGAATGGACCGGATTTTCTCTACAGAATTATCGACCTTATAATTTAGTTAGTTTTCTTTAATTTTCGCCTCCTCCTTCCTAAAATGTATTGTAATTCACTTTTTTTCTCCTACACTTCTTTCTTTTTGTTTTTAGTTGTTGTTGTTTCCGCCTCACGGATATTTGAAACTATGTTATTTTTGAAAAAGCATATGGGCCTTTAGCCTCTGCCTATATTCAATTGTAATAATAATAATATTTATGAAATAAGGTGGGCGGTTGATGTAGTTTGTAAAAAAGATAATAAAACCTACTTTCCTTAGCGTCTAAAACCTGAAAGGTTTCCCTTCATTTGTGTCTCTCATTCTGCTCTTCTGCTGTAACTGGTGCACTATGGCTTTGATGAGATTAGTAGAGAGTTGATTCATTCTTTTCTCACTGACCGAACACAGAGTGTGTATGCGGATGGCGTCTGGTCTGGTGCTGAGAAAGTTACGATTGGAGTTCCCCAGGGTTCCATTATGGGCCCTTACTGTTTCTAATATTTATTAATGACTTTCTTCAGTACCTGATGGGTTTCTCGATGATTCTATTTGCTGATGACTCTACTGTCTCGATTGGCTGTGGTGACCCGAGGAAGGTGGCGGGGATGTTTGAGGAGATGGAGTCGTGTGCCTCGAGATGGTTCTCGGGGAATGGATTGTGCATGAATGGTGCGAAGACTGAAAAGGTTGACTTGAGACAAACAGAAATTGAAAATGTTACATTCCTTGGTGTTTATCTAGATTCTAGACTCACGTGGAGTGTTCATGCTGACTATTTATCTGAAAAGCCCATTAAAATATCTTTGTGCCGAGAATCCGTATCCGGTTGTGTCCTGAAAAAAGCATATTATGGGCTCTGTGAGACCAACTTGCGGTATGGTTTGGTGGAAATTGTAGTGAATTTGAAAGAATACTTCGCCTTCAGCGACGGGCGATCAGAATAGTTGATGGTCGCGACTATATTGCTGTAAAAACTCTTTCAAGAAATTGAAAGTGCTCATTCTCCCAAGCCTATTTATTTTTGAGTGTCTGAATAATATACATAAAAAACAAATATCTTTAAAACTAAATAGTGACTTACATAACCACAATACAAGAAATAAAGATGATATTCATGTCCCCTAATTTAAATTAAGCAGATCACAGAGTGGACAACAACTTGTTTCTGTCCTAATTTATTATTTATGTTATATTGATTTAACTTCTTATGTGTTTGTTCTTGTGCATATACATAGTCATTCTCTATTTATACTAGGTGTAGTCAATTGAGTGTTACATATTTATATTTTTGATGTTCATTCTATTTTTCTGGTGCCTCATTTTAATCTTGTGTAAAAACATTGACGAGTGCATATACGTACATGTATCTGATCACAATAAAGATTCATTCATTCATCTTCATTCATCATTCATCTTCAATAATCTTGAGAATAGTCAAAATATTCAAGGTTGCTCGTTTGAGATTAAAAATGATTTTTCGCGAAAAGATTCGTCAAAATCAATCGTACACCAATAAAAAGAGGATTGGAGGAATTTTTAATTAAATTAAGTATCGCTTGACCCTTTGTTCTATGACATATTGAGGAATCAACGTGCCCCCTCTCAGGAGAATTGCTAGTTAAATCCTCAGATATAGGTCTCCCAAACATAATCATTCAATAAATTTCGGCAAATTTTTACAATGACTCCGGGATAAGAAATACACTACACAGGGTGACCCGTTTGAGGAGCAACTCTTTGTATCATATTCGGGTTTCGGAATGTTCTTGAGTTTTTGGATTAAAAAAGCTTACTTAATTATTCATAAAATAAGGTAAGCGGTTGATGCTGTGTATTTACCATTGCTCAGAAATAGAAATTCTTACATCATTATGCTTATAATAAGATGTTGCTGCTACGTAAAGTTATTAGTTCGTATTTATTTACATCATTAATTGAATCTCATTCATTTCATAATTGTGAAACAAAGAAAGAGACCTCGAAGAAATTAATCAAACGCAGATAGGATATTACAAAACCACAATGAACGATTTGTATGATGTGTATCTCCTTGATTCTAATGTTGTATTCTCGAAGAACATGTAATTTAAATTCTCTACACAATAAAAAGAAAAATGGACCATTTCCTTTTCAAACGGTTGGCTGATTTCATTATTCAGCAATCGGTAAGTTAGTTCGTAGAAAATGTGAGAATTTGAACTATTCTTACTCATGCATACTCATTCATAAGTACATATCCTAACTTGCACATTTAAGTTAAATTAAGTACATATGGTAAATTGGTGTCCACCAAGCTGATGAAGAATACGATCTATGTTTATGGTTTTGGCGATGGAGATACATATTACTTACAATTATTTCGATCGAAAAATAACAGTTCACAAGATATAAGCTTCTCAAGGACAGAAAATCTGAAAATGGATTTATAGTGAAACCTCTAAACTCTTCTCCACTAAGGCCGCGAATGGTTATTGATGAAGACTTCAGGAATACTATTCGAAAACTGTGCATTCTTTTAATTTTAGGAAAGAATTTCCCCTTGTGGAAAAAATACTCGCTGGAGAAATCGTTTGCTGGAGAAGAAATTTAAAAGCAATTGAAAAAATCGTGCTCAAATTAAGAAAATTTTTATCTGGATGAAACTTGGCTTAATCAAGGGGACACGGTTCAGGAAACTTGGAATGATAAAACCATAAAATGTTGTCCACAAGCCTTCCTCAAAGGATTGGCTTTAGGGCTTCAGGCTCCATCAGGAAAAGGACGATTTATAATAATAACGCATGTAGGTTGTGTTATCGGTTTTGTGGGGGGTTGTTATCATTTTAAAGTAAAAGTACTGAATACTATCATGAGAATATTTTGAACAGTTATTGGATTTGATTCCACTAGGATCTACTATAGTAATGGATAACGCAAGTTACCATTCGCGATATATTGAATCAACGCCAAAATCTTCATGGCGTAAAGCAGACATCATCAAATGGCTGATGGATAAAAATATTTCTTTTGAACAAAATATGGCGAGAGAAGAATTATTATCAATTCTCAATTCATGTAAAAAATCATACAAAAAATATAAGATTGACGAAATGGAAGAAACCGGGAAGTTAGTATACTCCGCCTTCTACCTTAACACTGCGAATTGAATCCGATTGAACTAATATGGGCACATGTAAAGGGTGAATTGGCTAGAAAGAACAAGAAGTCAAATTTCATTTCAACAGAGTAATAAAAAGTGTTACATCCAGGGTCCCCGCAACCATATATGCCAAGTGTGCAATGCACTCGGGCGCCATCTTTTAGGGGCGCCAAAACCAACCCAGGCTCCAAAAAAAAATATTAAAACAAAAATTGAGAAATTAAATAGGATTAGGTATAAATACACACGAAATTTCATTAGTATATCATCCAGTTACTGCCGATTCCTATGTTGCGAGAACATGTCAGGCGGCAGTTTCTTGATTTTTGCTGTTCAGACATGAATCAATTAGTTCACTGGACCGTGCAACAAGTGAATAAAAACAAGTAATCCTATTAATTTTTACATATAAAGTTATTTTTTTTGTCAAGTGTGGTGTTGTGTTGTGTAATATTTTGTTTACTACTTTTTTTTAAATTAAGTGCCGAATACTTGCTGACTGCAATTTCAACGGCTTGATTTTTTATAAAATGGTAACTGTTCCTACTTTATACTATCAACATTAACCCTTTATAGGATACTGGTTATATTTTTTAGCCAAATATCTTTTCATTAATAGAAATGTCATGTACGAGTTTGAAAGAGTAACTGGTTTTATCCATAACTCGCTTAGTTTTTATGCTATTGATCTTTTCAAAAAACCATTTTGTAGGTTTTTTTAAGGGCTATAAGATCAAATTATTTTGATATCGTTTTTGCCTTTATTTTTGAAAGGATTTAAGCTGAAAGGGCTCGAACAAATTACTTTTTACGCAAATATGTAAATTTGTATCGGCCATATCTTACTTAATAATAATAATCTGCCCTATAAAGGGTTAAAAACTATTGGCTACTTAGTTAACTTTTTAAGATTATTTCCTACCCTACCCACATGGAGCTTATTATTGTGATTACTTCAGAAGTTAATTCCTAATTCCCATGAGTACTAATTTTTTATTTGTTTTTTCAGGATGAAAGAAAGAGACCTTCAAAGGAGAAAAATGGTTGGAACTTTAAAGCGTTTCTTACAAAACAATCGAGATTCCACGGAGACTATCGATGTTGGTGCGACCGAATCGTCCGAATCTCAAGGTTCTAAATCCGTAATATCAATAACCGTGAGTGGACCATCTGAAATTTCAACAGTAACATCAGGTCCTGCAACAAGTGGCAGCGATTGTAGCAGCAAAACAGCTTCTACTGATGCAGAGCATGATGAACCGGTGACACCATCCTCGTCTACAGCACTTGAACAATCCACTTCAGGTAATTCAGCTTGTGTAAGAAGTTCGGTAATGTGAGCTACCGAAATACCTGCTGCAAGTGACACTTTCGATGAAGGCTGTAATGAGGCTACTATCTATATAATTCCGTCTGACCCCGGTTTGTGGCCCGAAAGAATCACCAATGAGATGGCTAGAATATTGGTTAAACGTGGTCCGCCCTTGATAGACATCAGTTTTAGCCTAGTAATAAAGATAAGAGAAATTTTTCGTGCAAATACTTTGAAAGAAATCTAGCAAATGGAGAAAAAGTCGAAAAGGCTTTCGGGGACTATATATCTTCGTTTGTATAACTGATAAATTGAAATATTTGATGATGGAACTGGCAACATTTCATGAAATGTAATAGTATTTCTAGTTGCAACACCACTTGGGATATCATATCATTTGCTTGTATTGTGTTTCTACTTACTTTTGCGCCACAGCTGAAAAAGTCGTACCGGAATACACAAGAGTTCAGAGATTGACAAACGAATCTACATCAGACAATTTTAATTGGTGATTTTATGAAGAGACTGCGATTTCATTTATATTCGAAAGAGTTTTGGGAAACACTTTTATGAATGCTGCATTTTTTCCGAATTTGATTGATGTAATCATTAATCAAAATGATGATTCACTATTCGCACATGAGGAAAATGCGACCCAATTCCTATATTCTCGGCTAAATTTTTTTTTATTCGCGGAACTAATCGGCACATCGGTACATACATATGTATTAATAAATAGAATTCTGAATCCTTAATGAACGCGTCGTCAAATAAACTAATAAAAAAGTAAAATCAGTGTTACCGCTTATAGTGAAAATAGAAATGCTTCATCGTTTGCATCGACGCTCATTCAATGTTAACGACTCAACTGTACGATCGATAAAAAAATTAGAAGATGAAATAAGGTCGCCTGTAGCTTCAACTTCACTGTCAGCAGAAATTGTTCGTGATCCAGTGGCGTTGTCATTATTGATCGAGAAAAAATAGGTCTCCAGAGTGGCCTAATTCTCTGGGCAGAGGGCAAAGCGTCTTTACGCACATTTTAAAGAACCAGGTGGTAGAATTTCGAACATCGGAAGTTTGGTTCAATAAATTCAAGGTACAACAACCATTGCATAGTATTACAATTGTTGGAGAAGCTGCATCTGTAGACACTGCTGCAGCAGATGTCCAATAGAAATTGCAAACCTAGCTAATGAAGAATACATACCTGAGCAAGTATTTAATACAGACGAAACTGTACTGTTTTGGAAGAGAGTCCCAAACAAAACATTCATTTCCAAGAGCGAAAAGACTGACGTTGGATTCAAGGCAGCAAAGGATAGAGTTACACAGGTGGTATGGTCTAATGCATCAGGAGATTTGTCATTAATCTACCGATGCATTACAGATCACTGAGTCCTCATCCTTCAAAAAATCCAAACAAGAATGACCTGCCAGTATTTAGGAGTGCTAATAAGGAAGCGTGGGTTACAAGTGTTATTTTTAGTAGATAGTTCCGGAATTGTTTTGTTTCAGATGTTGAAACTTATGAGAAAAAAAAAGAGAATGTAAACTTTAAAGTAGTTTTAGATTCGAACAATGCAACAGGTCATTTTCGCGAACTTGCAATAATGCATTCAAAAATAAAAGTGACATGTTTACCTCCCAAAACGACATATTTGCTTTAATCTATGTACCAAGCAACAATCCAGGCTTTTAAGCTCTATTACATCAGATGAACCTTCAAAATCATATTGGATAATATGGAATGTTATCCTGCCATAAATTTTATGGAGTGCTGGAAGAGATTTGCCATAGCTAAATTAACCTTAAACATAAAAGAATAAGTGAAGAAACTGAACATATACACACTGCAATCATGCTGGAAAAAAACTGTGGCCTGTTCTGACTGCGGAAAATGACGAAAAATCTATGCAAATTCAAACTTCAACTGCAAACATTGCCGAAATTGTGAATGGAATAGAACGAGAGGGATTCGAACAGATAGAATCAAGTCTCATTCAGGAGTTGCTTGAATCGCAAGATGAAGATTTGACTGGAACTGACTTAGAGAATATGTTAAATTCACAGCCTTTCGGAGACGAGGCTCCAACAAGCACTGGAAACGTGACATTTAATTTGAAAGATCTTAGTGAAGTTATAGAATGGCAAATTGTGATTTCTATATGAAAATTGATCCGTTTATGTAATGAAGTCTTATTTTTGAGGGGCAAATTGATGATTCTACTGCTGAATATCAGTTTGAAATGAAGGAGCTTTTGAAAACTGCCGCAAGAAATAATTACTACTAGCAACATTTTCTCTGTAATCCCATATGAATTACCATTCCATATTTTCGGATTTTGTATTCTTGGCATATTGACGGAACATATACCAAGCGAATAAAGAGCTTATACTATATATTGAATTAAATACATTAAAATGAATATACAAGCAGTAAATAAAGCAAAGTATTAACACAACAGCAGATTCAGTACTTGGGGATCACGTGATGTTTTTACGTACGAAAAATATGTCAAATTATGATTGGAATAATAAATTTTATCATTAACAATCCGACAATTGTTCAAAATATAAAATATGTAAAATCATTGAAACAAAAACAGATTTAAAACTATCATGATTATTTTCGAAATGTGGACACTTAAAAACATAAAAAAAAATTTGCAGAGCTGTAATTCGTCATTAATTGTGAAACAGTTTACAAACAGTTCATAGTCAAGAAGTTCTTGTTAAATTGTTTAATTGGCAATTATTAGTAAGGCTAAAACTTGCAGGTCAACGTCTAGGCTGAAAGTATTCATCGAATGTATGACTATAACCCAAGTATGACATCATGATTTAATAAACGTAATCTCATTTAGTACGGTTGTAGAAAGCTTAATCAAGATTCTTCTTCGAAAACTATATTACCCATATGTTTAATGTATTTCTTTTAAAACCTCCAAAGTTTAGGATATCGGTACGAGTTCATAATGATAAATTATTAAATAATACATCAAGAAAAGATGGTGTCTACTATTGTCGTCCATGAGAGCAACTATCAACAATCACTAAATTAAAACAACAGAAATAACAACATAAAGATATTTCCGGTGTGCCTTAACTATATGTCAAAAGTAACATCATTAAGTATCCGCTATGAGCATGTCTACAGGTTGATTGTCATATAAATATGACAATTCTCAAAAACTCGCTCTCACATTAATTTTACCAATAATCGTCCAAATCATGGTTTTAATTGTACACTTGTTGCTAACGTATTCACATATACTTTATTTTTTGAAAATCACCAACGAAATCTCATAGTATTAAATCGCTTGATCCATGTGGCGAGTATCCTTACTAGGGAAGCAATATTCAACCTTCCTAACAGAAGGAGCTGCCTACCCGACCTACTCTTCATAATTATTGTTAACCAGGGCTACAATGGTAGTAGTACAATGTAGTCGAATGTCATTATTGTATCAACAGACTGCAATTTTTTTCTCGTTTGAACTGCATACCCATTCATAACATCAATCTAGACAAGGGGTGCTTGAACTTGAACTGCTGGCGATCTACCTCAATATTTTTAGACTACTTACGATCGACTCTGAGAGGCTGCAAGTATGTGTGATGCAGGATTGTCGTACATACACGATACACCCTACCGACCTACCTATCTAGGTAGGGTGTACCGTAGCATATATAGATATTAGTTTTCCGCACAATATACATAATTTTAGTGAAGGTTTGGGTTAGATTTAGTTAGGTTCTTCTCTATAATATCAATAAAAAACCTCATAGTTATTCAAAATTGCGAGTTTATTGGTTGTTACGAAACAAAAGAGTTACATATGGTGTTGAATTAACTAAGGAGTGACTTTGGATATTGAAGCGTGGCACTGCATGTCCTCAGCATACCTTTCATAAGATAGTTCGTAACCATTGAGTGCTAATCGTAAGCATGATGACATATGATCGTCAGTTAGTCGATTGCGATATTTTGACTAAATTATCTTCATTTCAGAAAATGCAGACTCGCACAAGTAAGTTGACCCAAACGTTGCCGTCAGTTGACGGGCGATTTGCCTCCGATTCGGATATTTATTTTCAGATATAAAGCACCAAAAATTTGTATCCGATGCTGTAGCTTTGAGATGTCTGATATAATCTGCACCAACTCATTTTCAACAGAGCATAAGTTCATATTAAACTGACTTGCTATAAATGATGCTATATTTGCCAATTTACTGCAATTATAAAAACGTATTTCGAATTGTCCCAAAATATTTGATAAATCAGCCTCATACGTATCATAATTCAAATGAGGAATCCTTGGTTTTAAAGACGAAAAATGTTTCAGATCCTTTTTTTTCAGTTAATCTTTCATAAGTTGCAATTTACTTTTGAATGCGTTTACTGCGCTGATCATCTGAATAATAGTTTTCCCTTTACCTTGAAGCTCCAAGTTAATGGTGTTCAACTGCATTGTGATGTCAGTCAAAAATGCCATTTTTCGTTCTTCAACATCTGAGTGTAACAACCTCTTTAGTTTTGAGAAGCTGTTATTTCGGTCAATACTTCTTGAAACCTTTCTAGGAATTTTCCGCGACTCAACCACCTGACGTCCATGTATGTGGAGAACTAAATCAGTGTGTTCATAATTTCCTCTGTCTTTAAGAATTTTGAACACAAAACTTATTGATGTATAATGCAATGGAATGAAAAAACAGAAAGAAATCTTCATTGGCTCGACACAATACCACAAAACCGTTTCTGTTTCCAGCTGGTGCTTCATCGGTTGTAATGCACACTAATTCATATATTGGTAGCTTGTAGTTTTGTACGAAATTGAAGAAAACGTCATATTTTCCTTAGCCAACATGTCATTAAATACAATCTCATGAAATATAAGATCATGTTTTAGTTTATCTGCCATGTCCTGACTCATGACTTCAATACGCTTTGTGACAGTCGGACTAGATAACTGAAGTTCTCTAATAGCAGACACGATTTCTGTTTCATTCTCAAAATCTCCTAATAAAGTCCCACCCACTTCAATAAATACTTCGTCCACAAATGATCCATCTTTGAATGGTGTTTCGCCAATACATCAGATATTTTAAATCATGCGATCGTAGCAGCTTTTAATTGTTTCGCTGGTCGTGTGAACATGGTTTGTTTTTTTGTCAAACAAGATATCAAATCACGTCCTTTTTGTATTCTTAATTCACTCTGTGGCGGAAAATCCTCTTCATAGTTTTTATGATTCGTTTTATGATGCCTTTCTAAGTTTCCACGCTTAGGTATTGCAACTGACGACAAATAAGACAAATGCACTTTCCCTCACCATACAAAAGAGAAATTCTTCCTCCCAATCGTACTTAAAATGATAAGATTACTCCGCTGCACTCATTTTGTACTATTTAATAATAAACTTTGTATAGACGTAGTATTGCCTTCAAGTTACAATTCAGAATGACTCCATTTCCTGCAGGCGCAACATTTATATTGGCGTGAACGAAAGTCTTGAATGTTCCCGTCAGATGTGCCGCCCAAATTTTCTAGAAAAGCGGCAAGAATAAAAACGCCGCTTTTCTTTGACAAGTACCGCGTGTTCCTTTGATAAAGCCCCTTTTGTCGCTAGCAGAGTGTCATTTTATTAAGTGTTAAATTTTTGTAGTTTTGTTACCAACTTATTAAAAATTTTTGTCTTCTCGAGATCTACTCAAAATGAAATGAAAATGAGATCGACCGTTTGAGCACCCCTTGCTAGAGGATATCTAAATTTTTCAAACTAAAAAAAACTTTTCTGCAAATCCGTTCAAACATCTAGTAGCAAGGTACGGGGCTGGTTTAGTTCCATATATGATAGTTTGTAATTGAATGCATTGGATTTATTCTTGCGGTCTTTCTCTCCACAAAATATTTTGAAGATGCGTTTGCTGACGATTGATTCTTATTTGACGATACATTTTTTCGATATCGCGCGTGAGTACATACTGAAAACATCTAAATCTACACATAATATCGAATAGTTCTGGTTGAACTGTGTAACCTTTCAGCAAAATATCGTTCAATGATGTTTTTGAATTGTTGGGCATGGATCCGTCAAACACAACGCGTAATTCTGAAGCTAATTTATCCCCACGAACCACACAGTGATGTGGAAGAAAATATCCGCTCTGAAGTAATTCGCTATCAAGGGAAATATATTTTGCATGATTTAATTGAACATATTCGTCTATTAATGATTAGTAGTCTTTGTGAAGATTATCTCTTAATAGCCTTTTTTTAGACACTGACAACGGTTATATGCTAAATGAAAGGAATTGCCGAACGATTCACTACTTTTCCCCAGAACTAACGGTAAATTTACTCGAAATCTGCCATTAGATAACCTGATTGTGGTATTTTTGAACAATTAGGGACGTTGCATTCCGAATTGCAATAAATTCTGAATAATTCATTCAAAGTTCTCAAACAACGATAACTAGTATGGTGACAATCGTAATTAATTAATTTGGATGGATATTTGGTATAAATTAACTTTCACACAGTCGCTAGGATATCCGACGTGGTCTAGTTGGATTCTTTCATGTTAATTTCCTATTTATTCCATCTATCCATTTATTTTATCTATCTATTTAAGAATAAATTAAGTAAAATAATGAAATTTGTTTGTTGCTTTGATTAACAAACCTATTTCATTATACCCTGTGAGCGTAAAGTAATGAATGAAATCATTATTCTTTTATTCTGAATTTTTTCATTATTGCCTTCAAACCATCTAAGGTTCATAAGACATACAGCAAATTACGTGTTATTTAACATTGTTTGATGACCTAACCAAAATAAACATATCAAGAAAGTCAGTCAAAAAAAATTGTACAGTGCTATAACTTCTTTCAAAATACATTCTCATCCTTTTTTACAGTTATATTTTCTACATCTCATTTGCCAAGAAACTGTAACATAGCGATGCAAATCTTAATATTTGGTTTACTGAAGAGTGCGTAAGCTTTCATAGGAAGATGAAGCCTGGCTTTCCATAATATGTAATTAGATTTTTTCCTACGTTGTTCAATTAACTTGTATGGCCTAAGAATATGATCGATTGTTTCTTCGTTTTCCAACACTCGCAAATTGGATAGCTAACAATGTCAACTCGGTACAGCGACGGTTTGATTTGATCTCAGCAGACAATAAAGTCCCTATCTAGTCTGACTCTAGCGGAACAGGGTGTTATGTTATCCCTGTAAAACACATAAAGTAAGTATATATTTTCCTTAATAATGCTGGCATGAAGAACATTGAATTTGGTTTATGCATCGACGATGGTTTTAAATTTTTGAAAAAGATCTTTATAAGGAATTTTGAATATTTGCGATGATGTCTAGGTAGTCAATTTAGCCGAAAGATCTGTCTCTTCGTAACAAAATATACCTTTATGAGCCGGTATCCAGTAAAATATTGGAGAGTTAAATTCATTATTTTGATGGCATTTGATATCAAAATTTCGGTGACTCAAACTGAGTAAAGTACTCTATGAGTCCGAAAATATGAAATTTTTATTTCTGTTTTAGATTACGTTCAAGACCTCATTTATTTCTGCATATTTTGCAGTGTAGATGTTGGCCATTTTCGGAAGGCTTTTGGAGATCTCAGGTTTGAGCTGAGGACAGAAGCAAGATTGTGTCTCGCTTCTGTCCTCAGCGCTGTAGTTCAAAATTTCACTTCCATCTGAGAAAATAGCAGTTGCTTTATTATCAGAAACAATTTCGCTAATGAAGGAAAGAGGTAATTCCAACCTGGCAGTTTTTCCACCTATGTCAAAGTTAGTTGAAAGTACTTGGTCGAAGACATTGTATTCCACGGTGAAAGGGAGATAATTGTCAGTTCGGTCGACAGTGTGAACTGCATAAAAGCTATAAGCAGATTGACAGGTTTGAAAGCCAGTATTGTTGAAGATTTTTGCCACAAAACGATTACACAGGAACTCAGCCCGTTCTTTTACAGTTGTGAGCTTTGATTCTGCTAGTATTATATAAGTTGGATTAGAATTCCTATAGCCATAAGTTTTTCTGATAGCTGTATTCTGCAATTTTTTTGTACTTTTGTCAGTTTGCCACAGTTATCTGTTATTACTCGACCGGTTTCGACCCATCGGTAATTTTCAAGTGCTGAATACAAACTACGGTGAAAAGATGATTCCAAAATATATTTTTCACTTAAATGTTTAGTGATTTCAAGTTTTTTTTCGTTTGCTCAATACAGTGGTGGCCTAAGGGGCACCAAATGTCCTTGACTATAGACAATAGAGTGGAACAAATTTAATGTAGCCATGAAAAATAATAAATTTCAACCAATCTTTAACAGTCTCTTTTTTCCTACTTTCTCAAACATAAAGAAGTAACTAACTCATGGGATTGAACTAAGATACAATACGCCGATGGACTCATCAAGGTAATTTTACTCTTCATATATATAGAAGACATGAGTCACGGATAGGTATTTTAGTGAATATTTTACTGGCGTGTTTGAGGACCCACAAAAAACAGTTATTCACAAAAAATCAAACTCTGGTTCATCAATATCGCTATATATATATATATATATATATATATATATATATATATATATATATATATATATATATATATATATATATATATATATATATATATATATATATATATATATATCCTCTTCACTCCTGAGTAGAGCATAGGGCCTCTACGAAAGGTTCGCCATCTGCTCCTGTTTTGGGCAGTTCTCTTTGCCTCGTTAAACGAATACCCACTGCACTTCAGTTCGTCGAGAATAGTTCGCCTCCAGGTGTTCGCGGGATATCCTACTCTCCGTTTTCATTGGAGGTTCCATTCTAAGGTTGTCCTAGCAATGTTTCCAACGGGTCGTTTTAGTGTATGCCGGATCCATCCCCACTTTCGTCTGTGGATCTCCTTCTGGACTCCTGCCTGCTCACGTATGTTGTTAATTTCCCATATTTGTCTCAGGATCGGTTGCAGGAGATCTGAAATGGTGGTATGATCGGCCTTCATTAGTTCAGTTGGAATGTTATCTGGTCGAGCAACTTTATTGTTTTTAAGCGATTTCATGGCCTTGAGAATGTCTGCTCGGCTAGGTGGAGCGGTGCTGATGTTTCTATTCAAGATGGGTGGTTGTTCTTTAAGTTCTTTATTTTCATTGCAGTTCTCTGGTTCGCTGGATGACTCCATGAAATGTTCCCTCCATCTTTCCAATTGTTGTTCGGGGTTTGTAAGTATTCCCCCATTTTTGTCTTTCACTAGGTTGACTTGTCGGTTCGTTTTTCCACTCAATTTCTGCGTAATTTGCTAAAGTTCCCTCATGTTTCTGTTTTCAGCTGCGTTTTGTGCTTCTTTCGTGAGTTGTTCTGTCCCCTCCCTATTATCTCTCCTAGCTGACCTCTTCACCTTTTGTTTAGATCTTGGTATTGTTTTCGTCCGCGGTTTGCTTCATCCCTTCTTCCAGACTTTCCCATCCATCAATGGTTTCTCTTGTCCTCTCTCTAAGTTCGGTCTTGTACTCTCTTCTAGTATTCTCATGATTGAGCTTCTTCAATAAATACTTTGTTCTTCTACATTTATTTCTCACTTTGCTTTCGCGATCTTCACCCTGAGTTTGCCTACCAGCAGGTAGTGGTCACTTGCTATGTCGGCTCCTCTTCTGTTTCTAGTGTCTAGAAGTGAACCTCTCCATTTGCCTGAGATGAGTATGTGGTCGATTTGATTCTGTGTTCGCATGTTTGGCGACGTCCAGGTGGTCTTATACATCAATATCGATGACTAAAATTGATTTGGTGTGTTTGAGGACCCAAAAAAAACAGTTACTCACAAAAAAACTTGTTCATCAATATCGCTAACTAAAATTGAATTTTCTACTATTCCTTATAAGATATCAAGCCTTAATATCACTAAGTGTTCCAGACCTGGTTTCATTCCTTCCATTTTTATAAAATCGTGTAGCCCGGCTCTGTCTGTGTCCTTACAAATAATTTTTAATAAACCTGTGAAGCATGGGATATTTCCGAATAAGTGGAAAATTGCTAAAATTACACCTATTTTTAAAACCACAAAAAAATCTTATTTCTAACTATAGGTCAGCCTCCGTTCTGAATCAATTTGACAAAATTTTTAAGTCAGTTGTCACCGATCATCTTTTTTACCTATGTAGCTTAAAGCTGACCAAAAATCAGCATGGGTTTATTAGAAGAAGATCAGTACTGACAAATTTGACTCCATATATGAATTTTCTATCAGAGGGCTTTGATGATGCGGTACAAACTGATGCAATAAACACTGATATGGCTAAAGCCTTCGAAAAGGCGCATCATGGTACATTAATTGATATATTGTCCGATTTCGGTATAGTTGACTCGTTGGTGGTGTGGATACAATCGTATCTGCCGAATAGGATTCAATATGTTGCTGTAAACGGAGTAGCCTCATCTCTTGTCTCGTTTACCTCTGGGCTCCCTCAGGGATCCCATCTTGGCCCTCTCCTTTTCGCCATTTATAATAATGATATTTCCGATTGTTTTCAAAATATCCATCATGAACTTTATGCTTCAGAATGACTTAGATCGTTTTGGAGGTTTTTTTCAATCTAGTTATTTTATCCTCAATAAAGATAAATGTCAGCACATCATGATGTGTGTATGATGTCAACATCATACATTCATTCATGTCTCTTGGGGAGGTTACCATAGTTCAAGTAGATCAAGTGAAGGACCTTGGCATTATATTAGACTCAAAATAATCATTTATTCCCCACATTGATAATATCGTCACGAAAGCTTTCAAAATGCTTGGCTTCATACTTCGAGTTACTACAGGTTTTAAAAATATTAATTCGGTGAAGACATTGTATTTTGCAATTGTAAAATCTAACTTGGAGTATGCCACTCCTTACATATATGGTCCCCATATTATCATGTGTATATTGACAGGATTGAAAGGATCCAAAAGAAATTCTTCAGAAATTTAAACTATAGATTTAATTCTAGATTGTTGCAAAGCGAGTATGAAAGAGTTTTGAAATATTACAGTGTTTTGAGCTTGGAACGTAGACGGGTGCTGTTCGACAGAATTTTTGTGTATCACATCCTACATAAGGGTTATAATTATCCCATCATCAATATACTCAATTTTAATGTGCCTAAATATCAGAACTGCCGAAATTTACTCTTCTGCGTTCCCAGGCTCGAACTGCTCTCTACTATAATTCTATTATTTTGAGGATTACTCGATTTTGCAACTATCACTTGAATTTCATGGATATATTTAATATAAGTTTCAATAAATTCAAACAATGTCTCATTAATTATTTAGTGAATATAAATATTTGAGGGAACTGTTCATTCATGTGGCTCCTTGAGTTGAATCACTTTTTTTGTTACCATTTAATTATCTTATTTCAGTGTAATTTTCACTATCGAAGAAAATTATTATTCAAGGAACAATATTCAACCTTCCGTACAATGTTAAATATCCTCCCTTGAAGAAGCTAGTTTTCCGATATACTCTTCATAATCACCGTCAACCGGGGCCACAGAGCAGTAGTACAGCACAGTCAGATGTCACGAATAGGAACAATGGACTGCAGTGCTGATGAGGTCAAATGAGACCGAAACTGCAGTCCATTGTTCCTATTCGTGACATCTGACCGTGCTGTACCACTACTCTGTAGACCCGGTTGACGGTGATTATGAAGAGTAGACCGGAAAACTAGTTCCTACAAGGGAGGATATTTAACATTCTATGGAAGGTTGAATATTGTTTCTTGAATAATAATTTTCCTCGATGTGTCTACACATTGCAAAATCTCGCATATAGTAACTTTTTGTTTTGAGATAATTTTCACTACTTTGTCCATGGGGATTGTCGCGTCTGTGAACGATCCTCTCCTATAGATGTTATAAATATTCTTATGATTATGCTTCATAAGTATAAAATCTCAAAATCAATCATAAATACTCAGATAAAGTGCAACGAATAAAAGCAATTGAGAACGGTCCGTACCATAACCACTAAGATATAAGAAGAACACCTTATAATGACTAAAATAGATAAAGGCAACATCATAGTAATCCTAGGTGTAGATCAATACAATACCAAAATGAAGATACATTGAAAACATTGAAGATCAGGGAACTACCATCTTACCCGATGAAGTTATCCATCAAAAAAGTTGAAGAAGCATTGGAACATGCAGAACATCTAGCTCATAAAATATGGGAAAAACGAAGACTTTTATCGATGAACCCCTCAATCAGCCGGCTCGGTGGCGTATGGGATATGATGCTCGTCTCCTACGCAGAGTTACCTGGGTTCAATTCCCACAAAGTCGGTGCGATTTTTTGGATTCTGGAAATCGCTTGAGTGTCCATCTTTCGGAGGAGATGTAAAGCTGTCGGTCCTGTCTAACAGAGATGTGTTGGACATTAAAGATCCCTTCCCTCGACACGAGAGGAGTTCGGCAAAATTCCCGGGTTAGTGAGGTAACAGAATTCACCGGCGTGTCATTAGTTAAAGGAAAAACAAATAAACAACCCCTCAATTAACCAAAATGGACTGATCAAGGTACATAAAGAAGAAAAATCTTTTAAGCCAAAACTCAGGAAATATAGGATCGCCACCTAGCTCCCTATTGGCAGGTATTTTCATGGACAACGTTAGAAACACATCAGTACTGAACACAACCTAGCCAAGGAACATATGATCTGGTTTTAGTACGTAGATGATATTTTTGTTGGTTTTTATGGCTCAAATAGACGATTAGATTTTTGAATTTTCTCAATGAAACTCACAATAATTCAAAATTAGCCTTTGAAATTGAAACTAATGACTCCATAAATTGTAACTTTAACAAACATAATAACTTAATTAGAATATCTATAGAAAGGAATCATTCACAGATGCAACAATCCCCATGGACTCATTCAATCATTTAAAGCATAAACTCTCCGCCTACAAATCTATGGTCCGCAGAGCTTTCACAATCCCTTTCTCCATTCAAGATTTCAAAACAAGAAGAAGAGCCTTCAAAAACAATATAGCAGCCTCTTTCATAAATAAAATCATTAGAAGATAAGAACAAAATAGAACATCTTGAATCGCATTCACGAAAAACCCGAAAAAAGATATGCTACTTTCAATTATGTCGGCCCACTTCCTCATAAAATAAAACTTTTTTTCCAAGTTCAAAATATCCACCTCATTCTAAATCAGTCCTAATTTCAGCAAATTACTTTCAATGCAAAACAGAAAATATATAAACTCAAACAATCTGTTATTTACAAAATCGAATGTAACGAGTGCCTTCAGCTTTGTCGGCCAATCAGGTAGAAATTTTGAATGTGAGTTCAGAGAACATATATCATCAGACAAGAAATGAATGAGCACGTTCAATCAACAAACCGTAAAATATTTTTGTATAATCTCAAAGTCCTCCACAAATGCAATAAAGGAAGGAAAATGAATCGGTTGGGAAGTTTGGAAATTATTAAACTCAGGAAAACACTACATTAAACTTTTCTCGACAGCAAACTTGAAAACAATAACTCCCCCCTTCTTAATGTTTAAGGAAAAATATATTTTGTAATCCCCTTTCTACCTCAGTGAGTATTCAACACTTGAAAATGACCAAAGGGTCGAAACTGGTCGTGTATTAACAAATGAACGTAGAAAACTGCCAAAAGTGTTTTTTCTTTTTCATATTTTGAATTGTATTTCGACTAAATAATTTCATTAATATCATTAACAAGTGCCTCATAGGGATTGAGTGACGTTGAAGGCTTTGAGGCTTTTCTACTGAATTAGGTTAGTTTTAGAAGTGAACAAGAATTAGTACTCAAACGTAATTCCGATATAGCTAGTGTAATAGTCGTGTAATTGGTTTATATACACAACACAAAACGCTGTATTTTTGTAATTGATATATATTAACAAAATAACCTAACACTTATTTAATAGTTGCTTATTTTGAATTGTTGATAATTGAATGCTTATTTAGAATTGTTGAGAACTGACTGATGAATGCTTTTCTGAGAGCTGGATGATGAATGCTGAATGAATGAATGCTGAATTGAATGTAACCGTGACCTATATATACCACTGACTGAATTGACATGGACAAAGTACCTTATGAAATACATATGGTTCCTCAAATTTTGGGATCACTGGCGCCATGATAATTCATGGCAACAGCTGACAAAGTATCTTATGAAATACATACGGTTCTCGAAAAGTTTGGGGTCACAGACGCCATATAATTCATGGTTCACAAGAATTCTAAAGAATTAGTACTGAACAGCAACCTAGCCAAAGAACATATCATGTTCTTGTTTTGGTACGTGGATGATATTTTGGTTGGTTTTTATGGCTCAAATAGACAGTTAGATTTTTGAATTATCTCAATGAAACTCACGATCGTTCAAAATTAGTCTTTGAAATTGAAACTAATGACTCCATAAATTGTAACTTTAATAAACATAAGCAACTTAATTACAATATCTATAGAAAGGAATCATTTACAGGTGCAACAATCCCATTGGACTCATTCAATCATTGAAAGCATAAACTCTCCGCCTACAAATCTTTTGTCCACAGAGCTTTCACAATCCCTCTCTCCATTCCAGATTTCAAAACGGTAATTAATAAAATAAGAAGACGAGCCTCCAAAAACAATATAGCAGCATCTTTCATAAATGAAATCATAAGAAGAAAAGAACAAAATAGAACATCTTAAATCGCATTCACGAAAAACCCGAAAAAACATATGACAGTTTCAATTATGTCGTCCCACTTCCTCATAAAATAAAACATTTTTCCCAAATTCAAGATATCCACCTGATTCTAAATCAGTCCTAATTTCAGCAAATTACTTTCAATGCAAAACAGAAAATAAATAAACTCAAACATTCTGGTATTTACAGAATCGAATGTAACGAGTGCCCTTCAGCTTTGTCGGCCAATCAGGTAGACATTTTGAATGTGAATTCAGAGAACATATTTCATCTGACAAGAAATGAATGAGCACGTTCAATCAACAAACCGTAAAATATTTTTGTATAATCTCAAAGTCCTCCACAAATGCAATGAAGGAAGGAAAATGAATCGGTTGGGAAGTTTGGAAATTATTAAACTCAGGAAAACAATACATTAAACTTTTCTCAACAGCAAACTTGAAAACAATAACTCCCCCTTCTTAACGTTTAAGGAAAAATATATTTTGTAATCTCCTTTCTACCTTAGTGAGTATTCAACACTTGAAAATGACCAAAGGGTCGAAACTGGTCGTGTATTAACAAATGAACGTAGAAAACTGCCAAAAGTGTTTTTTCTTTTTCATATTTTGAATTGTATTTCGACTAAATAATTTCATTAATATCATTAACAAGTGCCTCATAGGCATTGAGTGACGTTGAAGGCTTTGAGGCTTTTCTTCTGAATTAAGTTAATTTTAGAAGTGAACGACAATTAGTACTCAAACGTAATTCCGAAATAGCTAGTGTAATAGTCGTGTAAATAGTTTATATACACAACACAAAACACTGTTTTTTTGTAAGTAATATATATTAACAAAATAACCTAACACTCAATTAATAGTTGCTTATTTTGAATTGTTGGTAATTGAATGCTTATCTAGAATTGTTGGGAACTGACTGATGAATGTCTTGTTGAAAGCTGAATGGTGAATGCTGAATGAATGAATGCTGAATTGAATGGAACTGTGACCTATATATACCACTGACTGAATTCAACTGGACACAGTATCTTATGAAATACATATGGTTCTCTTAAATTTTGGGATCACTAGCGCCATGATAATTCATGGCAACAGCTGACAAAGTATCTTATAAAATACATACGGTTCTCGCAAAGTTTGAGGTCACAGGCGCCATATAATTCATGGTTGACAAGAATCCTAAAGGATTTCCTAGTTTTTGAAACTTCTGGTTTTCCCCCGATTTTTATGTTTGACTTATTCAAAAAATGAAAGATTAAAACATTCTGAAGGGCTCGATTTCACATGTTGTGCCATGTAACATGATAACCCGGACGAATTCAATGAGAAAGTTTCCTCTTCATTACTTAGTAGATAGTTGGTCCAAGTCCGAAGTGATAATCTAAATTTGTTCTTTATTTGATTCCTACAGCTAATCATAGGCGTAACATGGAGTGCTGGGTGGGTACATTACACTAGCTTGTTCGGTAGATTTTACGATAATATCATCAACCCGGATCTCGGTGGTACCAGGCTTGATATTCCTGCTATTGTAGTGGATGAAGTGAGTTTTGTGTGTTGACAGTGTCGGTCCAATCATACCCTGGTTACCTTCAATAATTGCTACGGCTTCATTCAATATCTGCAAGCTAGTGGAATAAAAAGCAATGTCGTTAGCAAATAACGATGATTTGGCATTCAACGGAATGTCATTCAACAGTTTCCATAACAGAATCTTACAAAACATAGGGCTCAAAACTCCTCCTTGAGGAACACCTATTCCTGCTAGAGTAGGTTTGTCAAACAAATTAGTGTATATTTCTCTTTTATGGGTTAAGAACTTTGCAAAGGGTTAAATAAAAAATGCTTGAACAGGCAAATTCCTTGAAGAGAAATTTTTCATGCCTTTTTACCAAGATATGACGTCATCTATCTTTTTAACAAATTGACAGACCCATTTTTATCAATTTCAATAGGGATCTGAGATAAGTAGATTATGCTATACATGCTGTTTCAATCGATATAAATTGATATGGATGATTCTCGGAATACATCCACTTCTGTCAAACTCTCGGAAACATAACTAATTGTTTCTGAAATGGTACATTCTGATGTCGATTCTGTATATATGAAAACAACCCCATAACCTCTGTCCGCACCACTATGTTAGAATCAAAATAGGGAATTTCGATCAAGTAGTATGTGATTCTAGACACGAAAGTTATTCCTTTTTTGTTTGTCATACATAGTGTTCAAGAAAAATGCGAGTGATATCCCTAATTTTATTGAGGATAAATTCAATTTCAATAGAAGTAGGTACTTGTGATTCTACTTTTGCGCTCACATACGCATTCCTGATTTGGAATTTTGATTGTGAAACTTGATGGGTACATGCAAAAGAACCCGAACTGACGTGAATTTCATTTACCTGAAATTCACAAACTTGTACAGTTTAACTGATGAAAACTCACTTTTATTTAGCTTCTTTGACAATTGGTACGTCTGGGCAAAGGCAACTTCGAACAACAAAGGCGATCCATATCCGTTATTTGAAAATTTCCCCGTTGAGAAAATAATTCGCTACTCCTAAGCATCTTTGAATGCAGCTTCGATATATAGTGGAATGCAAATTAGTATTAAAACGATACGACAACATCTGAGAGAATTTAGTTTCAGATTTCGTGTACCAGCTCGAAGCCTAGCTCTAACCGCAGCACATTGAAGAATCCGATTAATTTTTGCCAAGGATCATGTTTTTTCATGCTCGGTTTGAGAGCCACTTTTGTTTTTTATACACATCCTATTTGTCTCATTTTCTGAATTTAGAATGTTCCTTATTCGCCGACAATACCAAGATCTACACAACACCCTTGTATGCGGTCACGTGATTCAGAATGACCTCGACAATATTGTGAATTGGTCTAACGAATGGCTTTTGCCATTAAACTTATCTGACTGTAGGGCCATCAGTATGTGTAGAGTGAATCCTCGAAGGCAATACGTAGTTTCAGCGTCCGTGATTAAACCTAAGAGCCGGCACTCTGATTTAGGCATCATCATTACTGACGATCTATCGTGGTTTGATCATGATCAATAAAGCTAAAAAGTTTCTGTACTAGTTGAGCAGATTCTTTTCTAGGTGTGATACGAGCACTTGTAGTACTCTCTGCAAAACCTTTGTTCGCCCTCTCCTTGAGTTTCGCGGCCGTTGACGACGTTTCGGCTGGATCGCACCAGCCATTTTCAAGTCGGAGATTCTTCTTCAACTGTTGCGTGGTAGCTTTATACTCCCGCGATCTCAAATTGTATAGTGGCGCGCTCCTATTGGTCGGCTGTTCGACTCGCGGACTCGCGGACTCTAACCTTACCTAACGAATGGCTTTTGCCATTAAACTTATCTGACTGTAGGGCCATCAGTATGTGTAGAGTGAATCCTCGAAGGCAATACGTAGTTTCAGCGTCCGTGATTAAACCTAAGAGCCGGCACTCTGATTTAGGCATCATCATTACTGACGATCTATCGTGGTTTGATCATGATCAATAAAGCTAAAAAGTTTCTGTACTAGTTGAGCAGATTCTTTTCTAGGTGTGATACGAGCACTTGTAGTACTCTCTGCAAAACCTTTGTTCGCCCTCTCCTTGAGTTTCGCGGCCGTTGACGACGTTTCGGCTGGATCGCACCAGCCATTTTCAAGTCGGAGATTCTTCTTCAACTGTTGCGTGGTAGCTTTATATTCCCGCGATCTCAAATTGTATAGTGGCGCGCTCCTATTGGTCGGCTGTTCGACTCGCGGACTGAGTGTATTCGACGCTGCTCTTAATGTTTTCTTGTTTGTGTCGATCCTGTTTCTATATTCCCGGTGGCGTATGTTTCAATACTGTCTTCCAAGTCGCTGGTAAATTGATGGCGTCATCCCGTTTGTTCATAGTTGTGTGTTTTCTATCTCGATGGCTTCTCTTATTTTCCTTTTCGTAGTTGTTTTATGTTGGCTACCTGTTTTGTCTTCCCGTAGTCGAGTTTGTGACCAGTTGAGCTAGAGTGTTGGAAGATTGCTGATGAAGGTGCTTGTCGTTTTTCTGAATTCTTATGTTCTTGTATCCGAACTTCTATTCGTCTATTTGTTACTCCAATGTAGACGCGATCACAGCCCGTGCATGGAATTTTGTAGACGCCTTGGTTTTCGAGGGGTATTTGGTCTTTTGGTGTTCTCAGATTGTTGTGGATGGTATTGTGTAGTTTGTAGATATGCTTGATGTTGTGTTTCTGAAGAATTTTTCGGTTCGTCCTTTGACGTATGGTAGGATGGCAAGGCTTATAGGTTTGGTTCCTACGTCGGTTTTCTCGTTATGGCGTTTTTCGTTTTTGATGGCTCTTCTTATTGCTCTCCTATCATATCCGTTTTTCTGAAGAAGGTCTGTTAGTCGTTCTAGTTCTTCGTGGATGTTGTTTGGGGAACATAGAGTTTTCTACTGAGTTCTCTGTGATTAAGACGCTAGTTCATCGGTCGAAAACTCTATGTTATATATATATATATATATATATATATATATATATATATATATATATATATATATATATATATATATATCTAACATGGAGTTTTCGACCGATGAATTATCGATAATGTGTCTAGTCCGGTGTAGCACTCCTATATATACCTTCTCGGCTGCGCAAATTGTAGTGGGTGACTTGTGCGTTCAGTGGTGGGGGAACTGGTTCATGGAGAGTTCGTACTTCGACTCCTCTTTTTGGAATGTTAACCGCTGGTGTTTGTGATTTAGAACTACGAAACAATCTCAATAAAAGAGATGACACCCTGAACCTGTCGCAGTCTTGGAAAGGGCGCTAAGCAACTACCAATCATCGAAGAAATCCCAAACACCAGCGGTTAACATTCCAATATATATATTGAGGTATATATATATATATATATATATATATATATATATATATATATATATATATATATATATATATATATATACCTCTATACCTATATACTATACCTACTTGTTTCACTTATTTGTTAGTCATTTGTTCTTGAGTGTATATGACTCAGTCCACCACTCTCATGTCATTAAATAATAATAATAATTATAATAACAATATATTAGCAGGGGAGCAGAAGGGACGCAGAAAGAAACACCACTGATGCAAGGAACAACTCATTACCGATTCTGTGATAATGAAGTAGGCACACAGTTTTTTTTCGATTATCTGAAGGCATTCGATAGTACCGCCCATTCTTGGCTTGTCGAAGTATTACAGATATACAAATTCATCCAGTCCTGGTAGAATTCTTGAGGACAACAATGACACACTGGCGCACGTCTCGGCAGGTTAACATAAACATGAAATTTTTTAAGGAGACTCTTTGAGCCCACTATGGCTATGAACCTATTGTCTTCTATGCTCAATAGAAGAGGATACGGATTTAGGATAAAAACAGATAAGAATTATAATACAATCTCCCACCTGCTGTATATGGATGACATCAAATTATATGCTTCGAACAAGAAGCAATTTGATAATCTACTGAAAACTGTCAGTAAGTTCTCGGCAGATGTTCATATGAAATTAAAAAATGAAAGTGATAGATGGTGAAACACAACTTCGAAATGATGATATTATACAGTGTATGAGGGATGGCGAAACATACAAATATCTGGGATACCAACAAGCCAGATTGCTAGACCAAATACAATCAAAGGAGGGGATTCGTTCAGAGTACAGTCAGCGTCTGAAGACTGTGCTGAAGTCAATGTTGAACTCGGGGAATCGAGTCAAAGTACTGCAGAAGCTCGCACTTCTAACCTCCACAGAGTGGTATTATTGGCTGATAAGGGATATACACCTCTGAATCTTGCTACCAGGGATGTCCTGCTGAATCTACCTTTCCTATGAGATACTGGAAAACAAGAGCAATCGTCAAGAAAGAAAATGCATGGACGACTACACCATGCGATTAATCAGCCACACATCGACAAAGAAGCTTCCAACAAATGGTTGATGAAAGGAGAACTATTCGCGAAAACAAAAGTATTCCTTATGGCCATTCAGGACCAAGTCATCGCAACAAACAACTACAAAATATTTATAATTTACATTACAAACAGATAAGTGAATTTATTCTTACATTAAGTTTTTTTTGCCAAAGCGGGACTTCTCCTGCTGAATTACATAAAATGAAATTTTCTGTGTTTTACAAGTTTTTTTATTGGAGAAAGTATTAACAGTAATACAAAATAATCAAAGCACTTATAATAAGTAGGTTGCATAAGTTACGAAGCCCCAGTGGCAGTATTTTTGTATTTTTTTTTTAATTTGTTGGTGCACGAAAGAGCACCAGATGGCCTTGACAGAGTCATTAGCCAACAAAATATATTGAAAATGATTTAATTAAAATTTGATAAAACCTTTCAACCAACCTCTTATATGAAACGACATATTATTATTATTTTTGAACTCCAAATCAAAATTCAAATGACTGTTAATTGCTCAGGGGATGAAAACAAGGATACAGTACGCCGAGGGGCTCATCAAGGCGATTTTCATCTTCATACACAAACAAGATTTAAGCCACGGATAGGAAGGTTGAACATATAAAGGATAGGAAACAAAGGGAATTTCAACGTAGTTCAAAATTTCAATTCGAGAGATTTGGTATATTTGTAGATTGCCTCATAGACCTCCAAATTATTAAGCGATAACAAAAAATTTAAGTTGTAAGGTTGGTTGAATTTTGTGATACCATAAAGTTCAGCAAGAAAACCAACACAACGATGTCGAAAGTTACTACAAAACAGAAGAAGATGCTCTGCAGTACCCAATTCGCCACAATCACAAAAAGGGTTATCCGAAAGACCAATTTTGTTCAGATAAAAAGGACACAAAGCATGACCACTCCTCAAGCGTGAAATGGTTCGCACAAAATCCCTACGATTTCCAATATTTTTATACCACACAGCAGTAAGAGGTGTTGGTTGAACATTTTTGTAAAATACACCTTTATTATTATATTGAAAACTATTAAGCCATTTGTGTTTCACCATGTCTTTGTGGACTAAAAAAATGTCAGATGCTATGCATTTTGAATGTTGCACCTCATTCCTGGATGCTGATTTTGCATCCTTATCAACTCTTTCGTTCTGTGGAATATCCACATGAGCCTTTACCCACATAAAACGAATCGAAATATTCAATTGCTCCAGGGAATTCAGAGAAAGCAAAATCTTTTTATGTATAGTGGAAAACGGAGCGTCAAATTTACACCTTTGCAGTGAAGTTAGTGCACTTAGACTATCGGAAATGATAAGGAATTTATTTGTATTCAGTAAATCGACATTATTTTCAATATAGTCTAGAGCCATAGAAAGAGCGAAGAGTTCACCGAAAAAAATCGAGTAATTTTTATTGAGACTTGACTGCATTGATGAGTCGACTGACGCATCATATACTGCAACTCCAATGGAAGGAGAGTTGTTTGATTTCGAGGCATCTGTGAATATCTGATGATATCCTACAAAATGTTTATCGATGAGAATGAGAAAATCCTGTTTAGCAGTTGAATTATTATAATGGGGAATGACAACATTAATCGGAGTTTGAAAAAGACTATAATCTATTGTGAAAATTGGCAACCTATTTTCCACATGAAGTTGATCGCATAAAGGCATTAGCGACCCATAAATGAAAATCAGAAGGGGATCCTTTCTCACTATCCAGAATTCATGAGTTAAAGTGATGAGAAAAAGTTCACGAACATTACTTATAATTGAACTGGATGTCGATATTCTTTTAAGAATGAATTTACTTGCCAAAACTTCTCGACGGAACTGAAGAGGAATTTCGCCTGATTCAGATAAGACAACGTCATTAGGGGTGCTTTTGAGAAGGCCTACACATAGTTTGAGAGCTTTTCTCTGTAAAACATCTAAGCTGGACAGAGTACTATCTGAAGCACTTCCATAAAATATACTACCATAATCTATAGTTGATCTAATGAAACTTCGGTAGAATAGTAAGGACGTATTTTGATCAGCTCCCCACTGATTGTGGCACACATATCTCAAAATTTGAAGTTTTCTTTCTGCTTTTTGTTTTAGATGGTTGATATGATCCTTCCACAATAATTTTTTGTCCAGATGAATCCCCAAAAATTTTACAGAAGGTTTATGTTGAAAAGTGAAATCTCCTAATCGGAACTGATCAGGAAAATTAATTCGCTTAGTAGTGAACGAACACATTGAAGATTTTGAAGGAGATAAAGAATGTCCATGAGAAATTAAAAATGTAGAAAAAATTCTCAAAACTTCTTCGAGATTCCTTTGACATAACTCGATGGATCTATTTATAATGTAGAAACATATATCATCGGCATATTGTAGAATTTTGATGTTCGGGTTATTAAAATAGTTTTCCAACCGATGATAATAAATAATGTAGAGTAATGGAGATAGGATTCCACCCTGAGGAAGTCCTTGGTTGGAATATCTGGGACCCTGTAATGTTTGATTCACTTTCAGAAACAATCGCCTGTTTATATATAAGTTATGAATTAAGTTTGCGAATCTATGACTAAGTCCAATTTCTATCATTTCTTTTCTGAGGATTTTCAAATTGACATTATCATATGCACCAATAATATCAACGAAAAGGGCCATAAGTATTTGTTTTTCAGTGAAAGCCAGGTTTATATCAGTGACCAGTTAACATATGCTATCGTAAGTACTGTATCCTTTTCGAAACCGAACTGTGTATGGGGAAATTTTCCATGAAATTCTAGCCACCATTCCAATCGAAATTTTAACATTCTCTCAAAAGTTTTCAAGATACACGATCCTAAAGATATTGGCCGATAAGAATTTTCAAGATTGGGGTTCTTGTTAGGCTTCAAAATCGGAAGAATAACATAGGATTTCCAATTTTCTGGAATTATACCGGTGTTCAAGATATTATTGAGTATTTGTAAAAGAGCTTGCTTAGCATTTGAAGGTAAGTTGAACAACATAATGTATTGAATGTTATCGATACCTGGAGCGGAATTCGAAGTCGACTTTAAAGCTCTTTCTAATTCTTTGAAACTGAAAGGTTGACATAATAAATCTGACTCTTCAGAAGGTGGTAATTTCAACTCAGCTTCATAGGTACTTTGTGATGTTAATTTCGCAAAAAATTCTCGGGACCAATCTCCTTCAATTACTGGTTGTCTGTTGGTGGAAATATTTTGTAGTTTTTTGATATTTTTCCATACAGTAGTTATGGGTGTATTTTTATTCAAGGAAGTACAGAATTGTTTCCAGGAGTCTCGTTTGCTATTTTTGATTGTGCGTTTAGCTATTGCTTCATTACGTTTGTAAGTTAAAAAATTTTCCAGATTTGAGATCATTAGGTATGCTTGATATGCATCTTTTTGTTCTGTATAGCAATTTTGCATGATTCGTTCCACCATGACTTACTGAATTTATTGTTAACAACAGGCTTATAATGAGGTATGCTGGATTCACATGATTTAATAATATTTCTTTCAAATGTGTTATAGTCAATAGAGTTCTCCTGGATAGATTCCTCCGTATATTGATGCATTAATTGCGAAAATAAAGACCAATCCGCACGATTTGTATTGTATACACGGGAACAAGAATTGTTTACTGACCTCAAGATTTGAAGTTCAACATCAAATCTTATCGCAAAATGATCTGAACCTAATGTATCCTTTTCAACGAACCAATGTACCAAAGCACTCAGAGATCTAGGACATAAAGTGATATCTACCGCAGACTTTTTTTGATTAGGATATTGTACACGAGTTGGTGAACCATCGTTAATAATATAAAAGTCATTATGTTCTATAGATGAAAGTAGAATAGAACCGTAATGGCTATCCTCAAGCGAACCCCATGCTGAATGATGTAAATTAAAGTCCCCGCCCAATATTGCTTTATTTCCAATCGAATGGAAAAACCTATTCCATTCATTTTCTTCAATTCTCAGATTATGTGGAATATAAAGAGAATAAATAGGCAATTTTGAATTGTCTGTTAATTTGACAGCTATTGCTATTCCTTCGACACCGTTCATGACTGGAAACACGATTTCTTCGAAAGAAATACATCTTTTGATAACGATTGCTACCCCTCCAAAACCATCCAATCTATCCTTACTGACTATATTATATCCAGAAATACTGAAACGATTATTAGGTTTTAACCATGACTCGCTAATCATGCAAATATCTATGTCATTCTCACTTATAAAGAGTTCAAAGCTTCCCTTATTTGCCCTAAGAGAATGGGTATTCCATTGCAAAATTTTAATTTTTTGATCCATTCAAAATTTCTTTTATTTTCGATTCGATTAATTCTTGGTTTGATATATCTTCAATATTTGACAAAGAACCACTGAAATCTTTTAAAAACGAGATAATAACCTCACATATGACATTAGTGAGTGCGGATAATTCCGTGAATTCGGAAACTGAGGGCATATTAATAGTCGAATCCGATTCTCTCCTTCCCAAGCAAACGCCGTTTCCAGAAGAAGATGGAATAGGTTTTATAATTTGAGAATGTTTTCTTTTCACGTCGGCATACGATTGACTAGCAGGGATTTTCCGTTTAGGATTTTTGATGGAAGGAAAACTATTATGGTAACTAGATACCATATTTTCAGTTACGTCTTGGTTGGGGGGGTTGGTGTTACAATATTAGCAAAACTCTCAAACGTTGTTTTTGCCGCATCCCTATATGACAAATTATCTGTAGCCATTTTTTCTTTGATTTTCTTTTGCGCTGCGAAAGAAGGACAATTTTTATTGTCATCTGAAGGATGGTTTCCTTTACAATGAATACATTTAGTTTCATCAGAGTCACAATTTTTGAGGGCATGATTCCCTCCGCATTTAGAACAGCGAACCTCACTTCGGCACATTGTATCGACGTGACCAAATCTCAAACAATTTCTGCATTGGAACACCCTTTGAACGAATGGGTAAACATCACGAACGCAATTAAAGATAGCTACTTTTCCTGGTAATGATTGACCCTTAAACGTTATGAAAACGCTCGTTGTAGGAATATAACTAGGCGAATTACCCTCATTCAGAACTTTTCTGGTCATCCTTTTGACCTCCAGAATCTTGAAAGTAGTACCCATCACTGGTTCTATGCAAAATTTCAATTCCTCATCCGAAATATCTAGGTCAACTGACCTTATCACTCCCTGTCTACGTATCAAATACTGAGGTATATATGCAACTAAAGAATTATCTGATAAGAAACTTGACGAAAGGAATTTGTTCGCGCTCAAATAAGACCTGAAATACATTTTGATTCTATTACGACCATTTTTCTCGATGGACAAAATATTGTTCGTTATTGATGCATCATTTCTGTAAATCAACTTTCCGATAGACATTGCGTGCAGATTGCCGATATTCTTATCAGAACTCTCAACGTAAACACCGAAATGTCCAACATCTGATAAATCGTATCTGTATGAAATTTTTTTCGTGAGATTGATATTATTCGAAATATTTTCATTTTCCGCAGAACCGCTATTCACCTCTTTCTGAGAGATGCTTGAATTTTCTGATTGACTGGACAAAGGAGTTTCAACATGAAACGAACTCACCAGATTTTCATGCAAAGAATTATTTGTGTTTATAGATTCTTCTTCATAATCGTCATCTAAAACCATTTTGAACGCAGAAGACATAACCTTGGAGTCCAGAATTTTCACACCACCCCCTTTATCAGGGGGGTCCGCCTCGTTCGACATAACTAATAAGGTATATGAATACCGAAAACCGAAATAATTCACTCGATTTCGAAAGTAAACAGCCCGAGAGAAACACCTGTGAAAGGTTCGTTATCTTGGACGCAACTGTATTTTTGTATCTGTCAGCTGAACAAATTAGTTTTAGAATATCAGGTCTTGTTTTTAGGTACGTATGGAGCTCAGTATATGATTTATTTATATTTATCTTTGTAACCAAAATGGCTTTGAATACTGTGACGCTTCACTGTGTTTTCTCACTTGTCCATATTTTGTTCATTTGAGAAAAAAATTCTTTTGACAGATGCGTTACTTCCAGGCAGACACATCTATGGAAAAATTCGTTAAGTGTTCTCAGTATTTCAGCTAGTGATTTTTCTATCTGTCGCAAAGTTGAAAATAAGCGAAAACTCGTCAAAGAGTTTAATGTCTTGGCTACTGCTAATAAACCCTTGTGCGCAAATTCATCACATTCTGTACCTCTTCCAACCTAGGTACTTTTGTCAAATTTGCCCATTCGAACACTTCTAGTTCTGTGTTGAATTGACACCACTGCTCCAAGTATTCTTTGCTTGTTTTATAAAATTCAGCCGCAGCAGTTTTCACATTCTGCTGGTCAACAGCAGCGTCAGTTTTTTGTTATTTTACAAATAGGTTACGGATAGTGTGAGGAAGGAAAACCGAATTCTCTTAAGTGCCAGGTTATCTCGGAGACGATTAATTTTCTTCGCAGACTCTATTGCAGACACGTTTTGCCCCTAGATTTTAAACGCAGCTTGATGAAAAGTCTCTGCTTGTGCGTGCGAAAAATATAACCGCAATTCTGAGCTGGAATTTTCGAAAAAGGTTTTTAAACTATTCGAGCATTTGTCGATACTCAAACAATAGTTTTTCCAAGGCTAAAACATTTTCAGAGCTCTCTCAAGCGCGGGAATTAACGCAAGCCACCTTGCTTTACCGTAGCCCAGCAGTTTGTGATACTCTATGTCAGTTGAATCACAAAACTCTTTTATAGCTTCGACTCGAACGCTGTAGATGTAGAAAAATAAATAAATTTTCCCAATGATACATTTGAAGTCATTAAGCAGCAGTAGTTTTGATCGCGATGTGGACTATGTGGACTCCACATCCAATCCCAATCAGCTGTCTTCCGAGTGATTGGTTCAATTTTGAGTAAACATTATAACTCCCTTTTCTATTCCTTCCTCCAAAATTGCAGTTCGTGTTATATCCACAAAAAGGCACAATTTTCTTATTCAAATCATTGCAAGATAATACTCCCATCAATAATCGACAATTATATCCGATGTTTCGCCTGGCTGCTCCCGAAACTCCAAAACCTTGACTTTTACGCCTTCGCATAGTAAAAAATATCGAATCAAAACAGGGAATATTTATATTGAGCCATGGTTTGAAGCATCCGTTAATAAAGTTATGCAATGGGTTTCGCAGATGCTCTTTCAATTCAGAGGTTGCCATAGGTGACAGCACATTTACAACAATAGCCTGAGACTTTGTACTAGCACATCTAAATTTTTACTCAGAACATGATTGAATGAGATGAGAAGAACAGTCATTTGATCGAAAGCTGTGATGATGTTGCATGGTGTAAAACTCCCACGCATCCTCAGCTGCAGCTATGTCCAAATCTTTGGAAGTCGGCGAATCGTTTTTTTTTTGAAGTGAGCATTGACGAGCTCGAAGAAGCAGCTTGATCAGAAAGCCTGTGTTTTACTGATTCTAATTGTTTTTCAGTATCACTGGCACCACCATGTCCAACACTAAAATCAGTACGACACTTTTCACACGCACCGTCTGCGGTATTATCACTCCTTTGTTTTATAAATGGATACATGTTTTGCAAAGTAATATTAAATAAACGCTTGCGTTTAGGCTTTTTTGTTAAGTCCCAATCACACACTCTGTACGTATGAACTATTCTTCGTTTCTTCTGAGTTGAACTAAAATAAAACATTGTTGCAGTCGTTGGCTGAGTAAGTGAGCGCGGCATCTATCTATACTGCTCTCGGGCGAATTATGATTTCAAAGTCTTGAAACTTGCTTTTAAAAAGTTTATTAATTTTTAATTTTATAAATGAACTTAATTCTAACTGAAGTGAAGTCTTCTTGTCGTTTTCAGTCACAAGAGACTTCTGTTTTAAGAAGATAACATGATATTTAGTGATAAGCATATTTGTTAAGATAATACATCCTGTACCATGACTAATTATATATTATTTAGTCAGGGTTGGTTTTGGTTTGTAACTCGTGCGCGGCGCGGGAGCGGGTCTCGTCACTCGTTGCACCTCCACAGCCGCGCCACGCGTCGTGATTGCGAAAAATAATTTGCAAATTAAATTATCTTCTGGGCTGTTTACGAAAACGGGTTCTTTTTATCCTCGCTGGGGACAGTGGGACAGATAGCCTGAAAGAGGAACTTTGTGTGACTATGGCCACTTTAATCATACAGCATACTACGTCCGGCTGCGAATAACTGGCCAATACGGATTATCTTCACAAGAATAATCAAGTGTGCAACATTATCCATCAGAAACTGTCAAAACTGTCAGTAAGTTCTCGGCAGATGTTCATATGAAATTGGGGATTGGAAAATGTAAGACCCTGAACAAGCAAAGAGGCAAAGTCATAGATTGTGAATCACAACTTTCAAACGGTGATATTATACAGTGCATCAGGGATGGTGAAACATACAAATATCTAGGATACCAACAAGCCAGATTGCTATACCAAAAACAATCAAAGGAGAAGATTCGTTCAGAATACAGTCAGCATCTGAAGACTGTGCTGAAATCAATGTTGAACTCGGGGAATCTAGTCAAGGCAATTAACACTTACGCCAATCCAGTGTTGCTTCACTCATTTGGAATAATCAGATGGACTAAGACAGAATTGGATAATATTCAAAGGCAGACCCGAACGATGCTAACAAAGTACAACAACCATCATCCAAAATCGTCTGTGATACGAACAACTTAGAAGAGGAAAGAAGGAGGACGCGGATTAATAGATGTTGTCAATTTACACACCGAACAGATAAAAAATCTCAGAGAATTCTTCTCAGCGAAAGCTCTCCCTTCTGACCTCCATAGAGTGGTATCGTTGGCTGATAAGGGATAAACACCTCTAAATATTGCTACCAGAGATGACTTGCTGAATCTACCGTTCCTATCAGATACTGAAAAACAGGAGCAGTGGTCAAGAAATGAATTGCATGGACGACATCACCATGAGATTAATCAACCACACATCGACAAGGAAGCCTCCACCAAATAGTTGTTGAAACTAGAATTATTCGCGGAAATAGAGGGATTTCTTATGGCCATCCAAGACCAAGTGATCGCTACAAATAAGAATAAAAAATTTATTATGAAGGACGGAACATTATGAACAGATAGGTGCAGAAAATGCCATATAAGATCGGAGACTATACAGCATATTACGTCCGGCTGCGAACAACTGGCGAATACGGACTGTCTTCACAGGCATAATCAAGTATGCAACATTATCCATCAGAAACTTGCACACAAGTACGGACTCCTGAATACCTTCCAGCCATATTACAAGAATCAACCGTCACCAGTATTGGAAAATGACTCTATCAGATTATACTACGATAGGCCTGTTATCACTGACAGAATGGTGACGAATAATAGGCCGGACATAGTGGTGTATGATAAGATAGCCAGAACCTCAATGCTGGTGGATGTAGCCATACCCAATAATAACAACGTGCTAAACAAGTTCCAGGAGAAAAAGTCCAAATACACAGACCTTGCTATTGAGATCAAGCAGATGTGGCACCTCGATAAAATAGATATCTTTCTTGTCATCATTTCTTTTACTGGGTTAATACTCAGAAGTTTGCATGATAGTCTTAAGAAATTTGAATTGCATAGAAACACCTATATACCACCTTGATCAAAAAGTTCCCGATTTTTATTAATAAAATCAAAAATACAAAGTTATTCATCAGAATCAATATTGTTTCCTTCAAAGTACTCTCCATCGACTGCAACCCACTTATACCAGCGCCTGATCCAATCCTCAAAACACTTTTTTATATTCGATTTGCGGTATGGCCTTTAGGGCCATCTTCGATTTTTCCATTATTTCCTCTCGGCTGCTAAAACGTGTTCTCAGGAGCGGTTTCTTCAGTCGACTGAACAGGAAAAAATCACAGGGAGCCAAATCAGGTGAATTTGGTGATTTTTGGATGGTATTGATGCTGTTTTTAGACAAATGGTCACGAATAATGAAGGCATTATGAGACGGCGCGTTATCGTGGTGTAAAATCCATGGAGTGTTTTGGTAGTCCATGAAAACCACCCGGTACAAAGTCGGGAACTTTTTGATCAAGGTGGTAGAAATGCAAAAAGCTTCAATTCTTAATACATGTAGGATAGTGAGAAAATTTATGTGTGTGTATTATAATCGAGCCTATTCCCTTTGATTGTTGAATCTGAGGAAGGTAAATTATATCCAGTTAACAGCTGAGATAGTGCACAAGTCCACGATGGTATGAATAATTATAATAACAATAAAAAATGTCAATTTCTTAGAAGCTGACTGGGACAAATTTTGATTACAGATGAGTCGAGATTTTCGCTACGATCAACGTTCTCTAATGACTAGTGTACAGAAGACGAAATGAGATACCTATGGTTTTTGTGGAGGGTCAATAATGGCGTGAGAAAGAATTTCTTAGAACGCCTGATCTGATCGGTAATCGTAAATAATGGAACCTTGAATGTTCATAGGTACGTAACAGACATTTTAAAACAAAATGTTGTACCATTAGCGGCAAACATGGGTGAAAACTTTTTGTTTATGCATCATAACACCCGACCTCGCCAAGCTGATATTATTAGGAACTACCTTCAAGATCAAGAAATCATTGTGAATGACCTGCACGAAGCCCAAACTTCAATCCAAAATGTCTGGGACATTTTCAATAGAAGATTAAGAAGCCAGCAAAACCAGCCAGCTACCGCGAATGAGGTTAGGGATAAACTGATCGAAATTTGGAACGAAATAGATCAGAATATATATATAAGGTCATTGATTTTCAGTATGAATCGCAGATGTCTTACAGCAATTCTCACCAGGTGTAAAAATACACTGTATTAACATGTTTTTGATACCTTCAATTTTTTTCAAAGGTTTAACATTTTTCATCAGTTTTATTTCAATTCCCAAGAGCACCATTTCATCATTTCAATCATTCTTCAGTGGATTACTGGAAAAGAGTTTTTCAACATGTCTGAACTTCTTCTGAATGAATCGATTTTTGATTTTGTGCGTGAATTTCTTGGAGCAGTGTATTCCATACAATTTTGGAATTCACATAGATAGATAGATAGACTTTATTCACTTGGAAAATGTACAATGTAAATTGTGAGTAGTTAAAATATCAAGATATCAAGATGAAATCACAATGTTGAAAACACCAGGTTAGGTTAGATATAAAAACAAACATTACAATTTACACTTTACGAACCCACAATCTGGAATTGATCTTGTCAGAAAAACAGAGAATATACGAGAAACGGAGCGTCACAAAGTCATCTCATCCTCCAAGTATTCGAGAACACTATAACAGGCCTTTTTCCCTAAAAATATTTTGAGTTTTTTTCTCGCTCCATTCTATCCTGTACTGTGTAGGTATTTCATTATAAATTTTGATTATCTGATGTTCGACATTTCTTTTTATGTAGGTAAATTTAGTTTTTGGAGTTTTGAGATCTTCCCTGTGTCTTGTATTGTAGGATGTTGCCTATTATAAACACAGAAAAGATCCCTATTGTTCAGAACGAAAGAAACCGAGTCAAGTATGAAAACTGCAGGTAAGGAAAGTATACGATATTGAGAAAAATATGGTCTGCAGGAGTCAGTTTGCCTGATTCTAAAAATTCCTCTCAAGCACTTTTGTTGCAGTATAAATATTCTAGAGGATGTTACAGAGTTACCCCAGAAAATCATGCCATATTTCATTCTCGAGAATGCACTAGCATATTACAATGAAAGAGCAGCGTCCAAGTCCACGACACTGGACAGAACCGACAGAGCGTAACTGCAGCCCGATAATGCTTTAGCTACCCCATCCACATGGCACCTCCAATTGAGTCTACCGCCCACTCGTATTCCCAAAAGCTTGTGTCTTGCCGATATCCAAAGGTAAATTAATATCTTTAAACCAGTCATCAAGGTGTTCTATTGTTTCGACAATTTTTACATTCAAGTCGGAATAAGAGAGATATCATCCGCATATATAGTCGTAGGCACGCCGTTCAAACCTTCAGAATCCGGCAACTTGTTAGTATAAAGAATATACAAAAGTGGTCCGAGTATAGAACCTTGAGGAACTCCTTGTGTAATTACTACTTCATTTAACGTAAGCTGTTTTCCCTGTTTATTTGTATCTATTACACATTATCGCCGATTTGTTAGGTAAGACTGCAGAAGCTTCAATGCGATTCTTCGGTTCCACACCTCTCCATCTTCGAAAGCTAAATATGTCGACACTGTCGAATGCCTTCGACTAATCTAAACATACAGCAGCAGTTGCTTTATTATCTTTTTGGGATTCCAGGACGGACAATCAAACCCGATAAACAACACGTGGACATGCGCTTTCTCAAACCATTTTGAGTATCTGTTAATATAACGCACTCATCTAAGAAAGATGAAATTCGATTGAATAATATTCGCCTTCTCACCGGATTTATAAATTGGCTTAACTAGTGCAATTTTCAGATTCTCTGGGTAGACGCCTTTAAGCATCATAAGATTGATAATATGATTAAGAGGATGTGAGATAACAGTCGATAATTTTTTTAACATACAGACATGGACTTCATCATCACCAACTGAATTAACTTTTTTAAGTGAATTTATACATGAAACAATATCAGCCGGATCTGTCGGATGTAAAAAAAACGTTTTGTTATTGTGTGTGATAGATGACAAATCGACTCCTCTATTGGTATTTACTATTGGACACATTTTCGAAAAAAGTTGTTCAAGTCATACAGAACAGTCTTGGGGCAATTACAATTTGTCTTCAGATGTTATACCACACTAATATTTTCCTTTGCTTTTTGTCTGTTTCTTGATTGATTATTTTCAGGTAGCCTTAACTTTATTACTGGTCAATGTAATTTAAGTTTGCTAATTTCTTCGCAGCAATAATGATTTTTTTAGTAAATTTTATAAACTCTATAGTATTCGTCAGATATTAATCCCAAATTTATTTGCGTGTATAAAGCTCTTTTTGTCCTGCATGATGCTTTTATACCTCTCGTTAACCAAACAATGGTGTTGTTATCATTGGAATTAATAGTTTTCGTCTTAATAATAGTATTCATAACACCTTGAATTTTATTAATAAAACAGACATATGCATTGTTTGGATCATCGGTAGCAAATACGTCGGACCAAGATTTCTTCAAGAACATGATAAACACTTTGAAGTTTGTCTTCTGTGAACATTTTGATATTAACTTTTCGTGATTGGTCTAACTTCTCAGTATCGGCAGGCATTGAGATTTATTGCCCACGATGATCCGACAATGAAGTGATTATTTCCTACCCTTCATTCTCCAAATCAAAGTTTGTGAATATGTTATCCAACAAAGTGGCAGTTGTTAGTGTTTCTCTTGTTGGCTTAAAAACATTTTGGCGAAAATTGAAAGCTGACAACAGATCAGTAAAGAGCTCACCCTCAACTCCACCAAGCAGCAAATCAAAATTAAAATCACCACACAATACAATCCTATGTTTACGAAATTTTTGGACACATAAATCAGAAAAATTTTTGAAATTATATGTTTGTCACGAAGTCTTTTAATGGTTATTATTTTTTGTTAAAGAATTGTACTCGAAATTGTTTATCTTTTTCATTAAAGATCTGTTTCTTTCATATTTTTCTACGAACAGCGCAATATTTCATCTCCAATCGATAATGGCATGATCACAAATCAGTATCCTAAAAGAAAGCATTTCAAAAGAGCTTTTTCTACATTTGACGGGACGAGATATGTTAAAAAAGGTAAAATTTTTCACTAAAGTGTGATTATCTTCAAACCAAAAACCAAAAACTTTTGATTCATGTAATATGACGAAGCTTTGAAAGATCCATTATAAAGTAACGTTAAGGACATGATTTTTGGGTTACCTGTATGAATGAAATGAAAATCATATCAATGAAAACTATTTAGTTTACGAGTGAAACATTTGTTCCGCCACTACTTAGCTTTTCTAATCGATCTCAATTTTTTTTCGTAGATTGGTGATGACTTTCGCGGCACGATTCAATATTCACAGCTCGTAAGCTGGATTTGAAATAAAATGGAATAACTGAAAACTTGGATTCCGATCGATAAATTTCATATTCCTATTCCCGATATAAAGGGAATTGTTTAATTTAAAATGTATTTTAGATTTCGATACTTTTATGAGGGTCAATATTCTGTTCTGAAAAATCCTGTACAGCAATATTTCGATATGATTTGTTCTCATTTGGAAAATCATGCGTTTCAAAAATAAAAAGTCTTTTAAATAATCAATTTGAACAGAGTTTTATCACAAATTTTTACTTACCAATAACATAAAATTAGTCAAAGCTAATATCGCTTTACTAACACCTAACGTAACGCACCCCATAATTCAAAACTTGCGTTAGAACTTCTTAGAATAAGAAAACATTTCACGCACTTGCTATGTACATCACTCTCACACAATGCATTCGAGAAGTTTTCTAACCCCAAAGCAAAAACGATTCAATTATTCAGTCATTACGTTAATCATAGTTGATTTAAATGGTTTAAAATGGCCGTTGAGCGATGTCAATAGAGTTCAAAAGGGGACATATTACTTCAACTAGCATAGACTGAGTGCACTTTGTTTCAAGGTATGGACAATGAATCACACTCGTATGAGCTTCATAGAGTTTTAACCGAATGAATTGAGATTCCAATTGAAATGAAATTGGTCCGGCACAGGAAGGAAATGAGGATTAGCAGAGCATAAAGAACTGAAGTGGGGTGATGGTCTTCATGGTCCGTGCATGGTGCTTGCTGTATTATGATGAAAGCTGAATAATGAATATTTATATTTTTGAACTAGATGTAACGATCTACGGAACGAAAAAAATGCGGTTACCAGATAAAAATAGGGAACTTACTAGTCACACCGAATGTGATGATTCATTTTACGACTTCAGCGAGAAAGGAGACGAAATGTAATTCCATGTAAAACACAATAGACATAACAGAACTTCCGCAATAAAATCTGAAAAATATTATGGATCTTAAAGAAAGTAAAATGTTGGAAAGTCATCTCAATGTATGGTTTAATGATCGAATTAATTAACTACTTGTCTCTGGTTAATCAAGATGATTTACAAAATATTAAAGCAAGTTTTTGTTTTTGAGCACGCACTCGATAAAATAATTTACTTCAAGGTTTTTCTTTAGAAATGAACTGATAAGGTTCATGTATACGTATCAAATGATCTCTTTCTCTCTATTATGCAAGTTTATTTTGTACCCAAACAAAACAACTAGGAATCATATTTACCTAGTTGTTCTGTTTAGGCACATAATAAGTACAAAAAACCGGGGCGAGAAGTAACAGTTTTTAGGTTTTTTCCATAATTCTTGAATTATCGAATCTAGCTTTGCAAAATATCATTTATATCCTATATACAGGGTATTTGAAAAAAACGACAATATTTAAGGATGTGAGTGCTGAAGTCTTTTCATGAAAAAAGTTTAAATGAATATAGGTCCCCAAATACTTTGTTATCGATTTACAGGGTGTTGAAGTTTAATCAAAAGATGCAATTATCTTTGAATTTCCCGTGAACCGCTTGAGATATTGAGGTAAAATTCAGTGTGTCGAAAACCTGCTAAGACACATAATTTTCAATAAGAAACAATATTTTGGAATCACCAGTGGCGCTCGTATGGGCGCAATTCAGGTTATTCTCAAGAAGAAAAACTAGGACGCTATCGATTATTTCATAATTAAAAAATCTTGAATTTTATAATTTTTTTCAAAGAAAAATTCTCATCCGACATTTTTTGTACAACGCCAAGTTTTTGAGTAAAAAAATGTTGAAAAGAATTAGAAAAAAGAGTGCATACATTTAATTGTAGGACTAGTAGTCTTCGATTAAAGGTACCATCGTAGTGTACATCATTTAGTAGTCAATTTTGAAAATCAAAAGTTTAATTCAAGGGCAAAACAAAGACTTTTGAGTATCACCATTAACTCTTAAGAAATTGCAAAAGCTCCATATCGGATGCAAGATTCCAGTCTTCTCCTTCAAGAACACCAGAATCTATTCTTATCGAGTTGCATCCAGCGATGATTTTATTTCCTAAATCCTCGACATTCGACACGGGGGTACTATAAACCAAAGACTTCACACATGACCCCATAGGAATAAATCGAGGAGGTTTAAGTCTGTTTATCATGCAGGCCAAAACTGAAATCCACCTCGACCAATTCAGCGATTTGCATACTTTTGAGCTAGGAAGTCATGAGCCAGCTGACTAAAATGGGCAAGTGTGTCATAGTACATAAACTACTAAAAATTTAATTTAGGCATAATTTATTCAATTTATCAATGTATTGCCTAGTAATACATAACGGTAATAATAGTTATATGAGTAATATATATATATATATATATATATATATATATATATATATATATATATATATATATATATATATATAATACTGAAGCCCATTGGGGTACAATCGAGGTTGACAGTTTGGGGTATATATATATATATATATATATATATATATATATATATATATATATATATATATATATATATATATATATAAACTGAAACCCATTAGGGGTACAATCGAGGGTTGACAGTTTGGGGTACCGTAACAAATAAGAATAATAATAATCATTATGCGTTCCTATTACAAGATTACAAACTTGGAATCGGAAATGACAGCATACAGATACGCGTTACATCTTGCGCTCGTAGCCAAATATCCGGAATTACAGCACATATCCGAGCAGAGAATTTCGGATCAACGAAGAACAATCGTTGAAAACAGGCTACTTTCTTCAGAAACGCTGAATGTCATAATGGAGCTCAGAAGTGAAGATGATACTCATAACGGTATATCTACCGTCAATGAAAGTGTTACAGATAACATCGAAGCCATGGAAACGAATATCAACATAGAGCGTCCCCCTAAGACGAACCAGTTGAACGAATTCATGTATTTAGCACGATCAGAACTCAACAGAGCAATAACTAAACTCAAAGGTAGTAACCCAACTCAACGACCTATACTGCCCAAACTCAATACGAACAAGAATACACTGACCAGAACACCTTGGAGAAAATTCACAGTTTGATTTACTGTGGAGCGACAGCGGTTCTTCGACTACACAAACAACAAATCTCCACAACTCTGATTCGATCTGAGACAAAAAGCGTCGGAAAACCACCATGGTAAAAACGACTAGAATAGATATTGACAATATTAGAGCTGAGATCGGTCGCCTCACCGAATTCCTGAAAAACAAAATGCCCTCAAGGCTCTTGAAATCCCATATACGCAAAATTCGTAGAAAAATTGGTACGAACACAAAACACCCTGATCACAAACAACATATCGACGTGTATATGGACACTTTGAAGCAGAAACTCCAAGCAAAAGCAAAGAGGCTCTCCAGATACATCAAGTTTACTGAAAGGAAACATCAAAACCAAAGGTTCCTCCAAAGCGCAGCCAATTTTCATAAGGGAAATAACAAAACTGCGACCAACAATAACAGAGAAGTACCTGATGCACAGTGCTTGACCGATTATTGGTCATCACTATGGTCGAACCCCAAAGAACACAATAAAGATGCGGAATGGATCACGAATGAAAAACAACTCTTTGATATCAAACATATGGACTTCGGAGGAATATCGGAGGAAGAAATCACAACAGTAGTTAGAGCGACCATCAGTTGGAAGGCCACAGGTATAGATATTATCCACAACTTCTGGTACATGAAGTTTGATAAGCTCCATGGAGCCCTACCGAAACAGCTCACGTATGTTCTTCAACATCCCAAGAAAACACCCACTTTCCTAAGACAAGGCTTAACATATATGCTACCTATATAGAAGACAGGATCCGTTTCAATTTAGGTCAATCACTTGCCTGCCAACACTCCACAAAATACTCATCTCATGTATATCTAATCGAATATACCAACACCTTGACGACATCAATAAATTAGCAGAGGAGCCGAAAGGATGCAGAAAGAAACACCACTGGTGCAAGGAATAACTCATCATCGATTCTGTGATAATGAAACAGGCACACGAAGAGCATCGGAGTGTTCATTCAGCGTTTCTCCATTATCTGAAGGCATTCGATAGTACCGCCCATTCTTGGCTTGTCGAATTATTGCAGATATACAAAATTCATCCAGCCCTGGTAGAATTCTTGAAGACAACAATGACACACTGGAGCACGTCTCTGCAGGTCAATATGAACCGACGAGATAACCATACAATCTTCCACCTGTATATGGAAGACATCAAATTATACGTTTCGAACAAGAAGCAATTGGATGATCTGCTGAAAACTGTCAGTAAGTTCTCGGCAGATGTTCATATGAAATTAAAAAATATAAGACCCTAAACATTCAAAGAGGCAAAGTCATAGATTGTGAATCACAACTTCCAAATGGTGATATTATACAGTGCATGAGGTATGGCGAAACTTACAAATATCTGGATACCAACAAGGCGGATTACTAGACCAAAAACAGTCAAAAGGGAAGATTCGTTCAGAATTCAGTCAGCGTATGAAGACTGTGCTGCAATCAATGTTCAACTCGGGGAATCTAGTCAAGGAAATTAGCACGTACACGTTTCCAGTGTTGCTTTACTAATTTGGAATAATCAGATGGACTAAGACAGAACTGGATGATATTCAAAGGCAAATCCGAACGATGCTGACAAAGTACAACAATCATCATCCAAAACATCTGTGATACGAACAACTTTGAAGCGGAAAGAAGGAGGACTCGAATTAATAGATGTTGTCAATTTACATACCGAGCAGATAAAAAATCTCAGAAAATTGTTCTCGGCAAAAGCTCTCACTTCTGACCTCCATAGAGTGGTATCGTTGGCTGATAAGGAAGATACACCTCTAAATCTTGTTACCAGAGATGACCTGCTGAATCTGCCTTTCCTATCAGATACTGAAAAACAAGAGCAATGGTCAAGAAAGTAATTGCATGGACGATATCAACATGAGATCAATCAACCTGCTATTGAGATCAAGAAGATCTGGCAGCTCGATAAAAATAGATATTGTTTCTGTCATTGCATCCTCGACTGAGTTAATACCCAAAACTTTGGATGATAACCTTAAGAAATTAGAACTGCATAAGAATACCTATATAGAAATGCAAAAAGCTGTAATTATTAATACATGTAGGATAGTTAGGAAATTTATGTCAAGTATATTGTAATCGAGCCTATTCCCTTTGATTTATAAATCTGGGAAAGGTAAATTATATCCACCTAACAGCTGAAATAGTGCATAAGTCCACGATAATAAATAATAATCTTAAAAACTGCCTAACCGTTTTAACCACGTAATCCCATGACTCTGTAAATCCAAATACTAGATAGCCCGATAACATCATTACCTCAAAATCTGACCCAGTAACAGTGATACGCAATTGTGATACTGGAATATTGCACTAAATGGGCTGTTGCCAACTGTAAAACTCCCATAGAATCTTATAACTTGACCCTTTAAACCTCCATAACTTATGCTTTAAACCCCGCTAACTTAAACTTTCAAACTCCCATCACCCCATGACGTAATTTCTATAACATCATATACTCCGTTCCAAAGTACGTTTCCAAATTGCGTGATGTTGAACTCTTGAATGGAATGCACTTATGTGAAAAAAAATGAATTCTCTCAAAACATTCCCCGTATGTTTGCAATCCAGGGCACCTCCACGTGGTTGACGGTAGGCAACGGAGTTCATCCGTGATCCGACAGAGACCCTGGATAACGGCTTTCATGCCGGCATGGCAAACATACGGAAACAGTTTACGATCCAGAGGGTCGGATCCTCAGTGTTGGCGGCTAGTCGTGGTGAGCAAGCGGGCCTCCAGGCGTCGTCATCAAGCAACCGCAGCTTTGTAGAGGTGGGTTCCTTGGCCTCTACAAACATTCGAGTATGCAGAGTTATGAGGCTACGTGGTTAAAAAGTTATGCGATTTTCAAGTTTATAAAGCCCGAATCTTGATGTTTGATTTATATGGTTTTTGGAATTCATTTTTGAGGTTATGTAAAATCCTGACGTGATGGAGCAATTTGGTTTCAGCGACCCCAAAAACATATAGTAGGACTGGTCTGAGTTTTGGCATAATTTTTCGAAATTTTTCGTGGAGCTGTGTTATATTTGATGGTTACCTTAAAAAAGCCAGACGATAAACAACAACTATCACATTGAGTTATTCGATCAATTGAAGGACCAAATTACAAAGAAACGGCCGTATTTGAAAAATAGAGTGCTGTTTCATCAAGACAATGCAGCTTGCCACAGATCAATCAAAACAATAGCAAAATTGTACAAATTGTGCTTCGAATTACTTCCACAGCCACCTTATTCGCCAGATCTTGCACCTAGCGACATTTTTTTATTTTCAAACTTGAAAAGAATGCTCGCTGGAAAAAATTGCTACAAACGCTGTATCTCTTTCAAAGATGACTATATTGAATAAAAAAAATTGAATTTTCAAGAGAAATGTTTTACTATGTTACCTCTCAAACTTTTCAGCTCACCTGATATTCCAAGGCAACTTTCCATCGCTATGCCGTTGGAAAAAAATAAGTTTCAAGGCTCCATACATTATCGATCCACCCTATTACACATATATGAATAAATCGAAAATAATACAAGTGGCATTAGAGCATCAGCCGTCAACCAACAAAAGATGCACTGTCTGGACGAAGAGTTGTTGAGAAAGCACTGTTGGGATACCTTTGTTTTTTAGAAAATTGAGGGTGTTGAAATTCACTCCGTGTTATAATATGCCCCGGTCTCCCCTATGATTCCCCTTAAAACAAAAATCGACCTGGTTTAACCTTTTCCGCTGACACTGCCTTCTTCTTAATTAGAGGGGGTAGGTAAAATTTACGTTGAAACATCCTGCATATGGGTAGGTTGGATACTTCAGGATTAATCCTCGTGTATAACTCAGCATATCCTACTGATCATTTTATCCCGTTTTTAAAAAACTCAAACTTTTATAAATTTTGCACCTGATGTTGGAATTGTTTTCATGAAAGTAGGTTAGTTTTCAATTTTTATACAATTTCTTTTCTCATTACAATCGCGACGTACAATGTTACGTATCCTGTATTAATTACTATGACCATATTTCGCTAGTAACCTATAATTATTTAGATTTATAGCAGCTTCAAATGAATTTCAATCTCAGTTCCATTCATTTCAGTTACAAGTTACAACAAAGGATGTGAAACGGCAACTATGTACTTATATCAGCCCCATACTGCAAATTTATATAATTTCCATAACCGTGAATGCAGTTGGTGGAAAATTATAGAGGAGAAATGATGAAGCAACAGTTTTTCATTATTTTGAATTCTGATTAACATCAATAATCTGTATTTATACCACGCACTTAATTCTTGGTATATTCTCCAAATTAGTTCAAGATTATTCATGATTAAAGATATATAGTGAATAGCTGATTAAATTATTTCTTGGAGAAAAAATTTGAATTTTTCAGCACAGAAATATTCCAATCGAAATATTTTTGATTTATATCTGAAAAGGGTTTCTCATCGAAAGCAAAACAACTCGATCTTGAATAAAACGAGAAGACGTCAAGGTTTATTCATTTTGTTTCTGAATTTTATGACTTACCTTTGTACATTTTTTCTTGAAAAGAATATCAGCCAAGTGGCCACCTCAAATTCTGTAACAAGACCGAATCGAACTCTTCAATTTTCAACGACACTATTTAATCTTATATATATATATATATATATATATATATATATATATATATATATATATATATATATATATATATATATATATATATATATATATATTTCTGGTAATGTCGTAAAATTACAAATGCAATAGTTAATGGGTGTACGACAAGGGCAAAATGATAAGCTCACACTTTCATACTTCAATCTCTATATTTCGATCGTAGTTTGGATCTTCCTCAGGAGCGCGTATTCACGATGAGAAAAAGGCACTGCAAACCAGAAAACCATAGAGACAACCTCGAGAGAACCCCATTCACAGGAGCATATTTTATATTGTCTCAAGTAGCAATTATTGTACAATAATATATAACATATACCACATAACAGTTTTTCCTCAATTAATAAACTGTGCCAGACTGAATCAGTAAGAATAAAATAGGTATGTCACTGGACTACACAATTTGAAAACCTAACTTGACAGTCTGTCAATTGAACTTGTTAACACCTGTAGTCCAGTGACATACCTATTTTATTCTTACTGATTCAGTCTGTGCAAGTTTATTAATGGTGAGTGGAGTTGACCTTCGTGTAGTCGATTTCTCACAGTTTGGTCGGAAATTTGTACATTATGAACTCGTGATAGCTCTTGAGCTAATTGAGATGCTGTGGTAGTACGATCTCTTCTGGCTTGTAATACCAAAAATCGGTCTTGGACGACTGTAGTAATCCTGAAACGACCTGTATGGCGTTCTTCTACGCTACCTGTTTCATTGAAACGCGACCATAAACGGTTTATGACACTTGGGCTACTTCCCACAACCCTGGAAACTTCCCGTTGTGACCTCCCAACTCGGAGCATACCAACGGCTCGTAACATCTTTTCTCTAGTCAAATGTCGTCTTTCCATGGTCGAATCACAAAACTCGAATCTTTTATTTGTGCTTACAACAGAAACAAAGTGCCAACTAACTGATTTCAAACACTGAATACATGAAATGATTATAAAGCAGCGTCGCATCTGCTGCATTTTTATAGTTTTTATAAAAAAAAAATATATATATATATATATATATATATATATATATATATATATATATATATATATATATATATATATATATATATATATATATATATATATATATATATATATATATATATATATATATATATATATATATATATATATATATATATATATATATATATATATATATATATATATATTAGTTGTTAGTTACACTATTTATAACTCAAGAACGGCTGTACAGATATGGCTGAAAATTGGTGGGTAGGTAGCTTAGAGCCAGGAAACAGACATAGGATACTGTTTATCCCGTTCGACAGCGTTCCCGTGTGACTTGGACCTATGGATGAAAATATGATTTTTGTAAGAAATCAATATTAAAAAAGTGAAGTGAACTATTAAACGGACAGAAAAAAGAAAAAATTGAAGTTTATGATACTTTAATGAAGGCAATCGATGATGAAAATGGTGGTTTATATTTCCTAGATGCCCTTTGTGGAACTGGTAAGACGTTCCTGATGTCAGTAGTTTTAGCCACTGTTCGTGCGAGATCCAACATAGCGGTTGCAGTTGCTTCTTCTGGAATAGCAGCCACATTTTTAGAATGATGCCGTACAGCTCATTCAGCATTAAAATTACCGTTAAATCTTCAAACTATTGAAGAACCAACATGTAATATTGCAAAACACTCAGCAATGGCCAAAGTTCTATCGGCATCGAAAATCATTATCTGGGACGAATGCACAATGGCGCATAAACCTGCATTAGAAGCACTTAACCGAACATTGAAAGATTTACGCAATGACTCGAGATGTTTTGGAGGAGCAATGATTTTACTGTTTGGCAATTTCCGCCAAACACTACCAGTAATTCCAAGATCTACCGCTGCCGACGAATTAAACGCTTTCCTCAAATCGTAGAATCTATAGCGCTGTATGAAGAAACTGCAGCGGACAACAAACATGAGAGTTACCTTGCTCAATGATACATCTGCTGAAGATTTCTCGGAGCAATTGCTGGCTATCGGTAATGGTCAAGTACCTGTCGATGAATCGAGCGGATTGATACAATTTCCAAATAATTTCTGTAATTTTGTCTCATCAAAAGACGAACTTATCAACAATGTATTTCCAAACATTCTTTCTAACTACAAAAATAATGAATGGTTGAGTGAGCGAGCAATTTCAGTGGCTAGGAATAAAGATGTAGATGACCTGAACTACCTTATTCAAAATTAGATCATTGGAACAATGCATTCATTCAAATCTATTGACTGCGTCACAAATGAAGATGAAGCCACCAACTATCCGATTGAATTTTCAAACTCCTTGGATGCGCCTGGTTTACCACCGCACAATTTACGCCTAAAGGTTGGTTCCGTAGTAGTCATGGTTCGAAACATAAACCAACCAAAACTGTGCAACGGTACACGTTTGGTGGTTAGAAAATTGATGAACAATATAATTTACGTGACGATGCTGAAAGGAAAATTCAAAGGTGAGGAAGTTCTCATTCCGAGGATCCCGATGATCCCAACCGCAATGCCGTTTGAATTTAAAAGACTTCAATTTCCGATCCGTCTTGCATTTGCCATGACTATCAACAAATCACAAGGCCAATCTTCAGAAATTTGTGGTTTGAATCTAGAACATCCATGTTTTTCCCATGGTCTATTATATGTGGCATGTTCACGGGTCGGAAGACCCTCCGCGTTCTTTGTTTTTGCGCCTGATAATAAAACAAGAAATGTCGCGTATCACAAGGTACTGAAGTGAATAGCAACCTATGTACTAAGATACAGAATAAATAATAAATGATTAATGTAGGTCCTCAATTTTTTCTATTAAAAAAAATTTATAAATTCCAAAATCTGCTTATTTATTGCCTTTAAGGCGGAACAGAGTTCGCCAGGTCAGCTAGTAGATCATAATTTCCATAATGCCTCTTCCAATGTTCGTTCACTTTCAGATCATAACTTGTTAGAGGTTTGTTTTCATAAACTATTCATTTGAGAAATCCCCACAGAAAGAAGTCCATTGAAGTTTAATCACTATTTCTTCTCGGAGGTCCATTCACAAATGGACTTCTGGAAATTATCGACTTCCCAAGCCTCTCAATAACTTCATAGTTACACCGGTAGTGTGACATGTCCCTCCGTCTTGTTGGAAACAATTCCCATGCAAGTCAACTCCTTCCGATTCTAGCTACGGAAATCTTGTTAGTATTACTCGATACTGCTCACCATTCTAAGTAATTGCATTATCTGCTTTATTCACAGAAGATAATAGCTCCCATGGTCACATCCTGAGGGTGCAATGGCTTCTCTACAATCTTCTATGGATTGTTTTCCAGAATCTTTAGTTGTGGTTATTGACGAGGCCATCGAAATGGAAATGTGCTTCGCCAGAAAAGATAATTTTCTCATCAAATTGAGGGTCATTCTGTAACATCCCTAACGCCAAATCAGTAAACTCATGACGACATCGATGGTCCGTAGGCTTCAGCTAGCACTATCTTATAGGGATTCAAACCCAAGTCTTTCCGCAAAATTCGCCACGTTGATGTCTGGGAAACTTCAAGTTGTTGGGAACGACAAGGAATTGAGAGATTTGAATATTCCGCATCACTTGCTCTCACTGCTTCAATATTTTCTTCATCCCTCACATGTCTCGTTCTAGTTCTTTTATTGTGGAGAGTACAATCTTCCTGCAATTTGTCGACCATTCGTCGTACAACTTGAGAGGAAGGCCGGTTGTACGAACCATCAAATTCAAGAAGTGAAGATTGAGTAGTAAAATTGAACGAATATTTTAATACCAGTCCCAAGCCTGGGGTCTCATCACAGATGGGAAAGGAGGAGGGGGAGGAGTACCAACCTCGTAAAAAAACCAGAGTTCATCTGGCCCAGATGATAGCACCCAGTTAGGGCTCCTGTCAGGATACGGCAAATCTGCTGCTTTGTAGGTTAGATGTTGGTTCATTAAAGGCTAAAGGAAAACTACCTTGATTAAAAAAGTTCTGGTCCTCCAGGTTGGGGGTTTTGTCAATGGACCAGCTCGGAACCAAAAAATACCAAAAGGACAACGACCCAAGCCACGAAATGAGAAAATGATATTTGTAACATGGATTTGTACAAGGATTGAAAGGAAAAATTGAACAAGTCAGCAAAGTATTAGAACACATGAAAGTAGACATAGCTGTACTCACAGAAACAAAAAGGAAGGGAAATGGTGTTGAAAAAATGTCAGACTACTTACACATATACAGTGGGGTATCGAAGGCTAAAAGAGCTTGCAAAGGGGTCTCTATCATTATAAATAGAAAACTCGAGAAGAGCCTAATAAATTGGGAAATGATAAATGAAAGGATTGTAACTACAAACCGCAGTATTAATGGAAATAAAACGACTATTGTCGGCATATATGGTCCTGATGAAGATGCTTTGAACGAGGAGAAAGACGAGTTCTTCGATCAACTGAATGGCACACTCTCGAAAATTGGACAACACAGGGAAATTATACTTCTGGGTAACTTCAATGCCAGAGTTGGGTATAGGGAAAAAGATCAAATAGTAGGAAAGTACGGAGAGGAAATAATCAATAACAATGGCCAAAGGTTGATAGAGATTTGCCAACAATATAAACTGAAGATTCTGAATGGTTTCTTCCAGCATAAAGAAATACATAAATACACATGGCATCAAGATACTAGAGGACTAAGAACGGTAATTGACTATCGTGATCGTGAAACAAACCACAAAGCTGATTGTAGAAGACACAAGGGTACAAAGGAGTATAGAATGTGGGTCGGACCATTATCTCCTCTTAGCAAAAACCGTGATGCCATTTAACTTCTGTAAAAGAAGAATGGGGAACACTGAGGAACACAAATTGACCAGAAAATATACAGTCTCGACAGTTTACTGGACTCAAGTACGAAACAACTTTATCAAAATAGACTTGATCGGAAATTGAACGACGAGTTCCTAACAAAAAACACAGAAATACTGTACAGGCACATATCTGAAGCTCTGCAGTCTGCGACACTAGAAGCTTTAGGAGAAAAGAAAACACCAAAAAAGAAGAGAAACGACACAATAACCTGGGATAAAAATTTGGAAGACCCGCAAAAAGAGAAAGATGAAGCTTGTAGAAAATGGTTGAGCACAAACAACGCACAGGACAAATTAGCTTACAAGGAGGAACTCACTAAGTTTAAGAATATGATCAACAAAAACAAAAATGAAACATGGGACAGGAAATTCCCTGAGACTGTTATATTGGGAGCTCCAAATCAACCGAGGCGTGGAAATTTATCAAATCTCTGAAAACAAACAATAAATAAAATCAATATACAGCCCATACAATTAGAAGAATCGAAGGAACACTATTCAAAAGAACTAACAGAAAACAGAGAAGAATACCTCACAAACTCACCGAGGCCTTATCAAGTGGAAGGACCATACATTGAACTAGACAGCGCCATGATAGAACAAGCCATTACATCAATAAAAAATAGAAGAGCGTGTGGACCAGAGGGAATACCTGCGGAATTGTTAAAAACGGAACAGAAAAACTAATAAACTACCTGATAGAACTTTTTTCTAGAGTAATAAATGGCGACAAAATGCCATATATTTGGAAGGAAGCGTGGATAATACCAATTCATAAGAAGGGAAACCGACAAAGTTGCTCTAATTAATTATAAATATATCTCGGTCACAAGTACCTTTAGTCGACTCTACGGGAATATATTACGTAGCATCTTAGAGGGAGAATTAGGACCATGTGAAATTTAATAGCAAGCCGGGTTTTGGGCTGGTCGCTCTTGCATCGACTACATTTTTAGTATCGTACAGACAAATGAGAAAAAGATAGCAACGAATGGTGAATTACATTTACTGTTCGTTGACTTAACAAAAGCATATGACACGGTGCCTGTCCAAAAGCTATGGCAAGTATCAGAAAGATTTCCAATAAATAACACTCTCATCAAAGCGATAAAACAACTCTATCATCAAGCAACATCTAGAATTAAACTGGGTACTAGAATCTCACAACCTTTCAAAGTTACAAAAGGCTTAAGACAAGGGTGTTGCCTTTCCCCAACATTGTTTAAAATATTCCTTAATGAAGCCCTCAAATAATGGAGAAGATTTTGCAGCGGAATGGGACTGCCCTTAAACGAAGACTCCGCTGTACACCCTACATTTTGCAGATGATCGAGTGGTCATTGCACAGGGCAAAGACGACTTGGAATACATGACCCGAAAATTGATCCAGGAATATAAGGACTGGGGACTAATTGTGAATCTAAACAAAACTAAGACTTACAACTGGAAGGGGGTGAGAAGATAGAGGCATGTGAGGAATTTATTTATTTGGGGACAAAGATGAATAACAGCGGGCGCACAGAACAGGAAATAAGAGAAAGAATAATTAGAGTAAAGAAGGTTATAGGGTGCCTAAATTATATATATATATATATATATATATATATATATATATATATATATATATATATATATATATATATATATATATATATATATAAAACATTTGGTGTTACAATACTTTGGTCAAAGAACGTATCGAAGGAAAGAAAACATCTTCTGTATAGCTCCATATTTCAGAGTATTGTACTGTATGGGTGTGAGACATATAGAAATATATATATATATATATATATATATATATATATATATATATATATATATATATATATATATATATAAAACATTCAGTGTTACTTGACTAAGGTTCGTACATTGGATTTTTCCGGGAGAAAGCATCTGGCATCTGACACTACTCGTTGGTACATTGATATCATTATCTGATGATGCTATAGTATGTATATATTCTGGTAGATTGATATATTCTCATAACATTTAACGTTATCCTAATATATAATTATTCCAGGATATGTTTTGATTATAATCATTGCCTGGCAATGGTAGTAATTACCGGGTGGTGGATTTATATTTTTCATGAAATCAGTTTGATTGCATGAACAGATATATGGGCAACTCGTCAGGGTGAAACCCTATATATATATATATATATATATATATATATATATATATATATATATATATATATATATATATATATATATATATATATATATATATATATTCATAACATTTTAATTAATTATTATATCATCGAGATTACACTGCTACGTTTTACTACCAATAAAATACTAATAATACAGTGTTACTGCAGTTTCGAGCTTTTGCTCATGGTCAGACAGAGATTAATCTTAAATAATACACACAACCAAATTTATATGGAATCATCCGATATGTTGAATATTATTTCCGGGATTTTGGAAATTTCGAAGGATTGTTAAAATTGTCATTATATAAACACCTCGAAAAGTCTAGGAACACTTACCAATATCTTTAAAATATGAATTTGATGATTCGAATTTATAGAAATCTTTCGGTTTTTGTTAGGATGTATTGTATATAATGTATTCTCAAGAAAACAAAATAATATTTGACTTCTCCGAAGCACCTATTATAAAAAAAATTAGAAATTTGAAAATGATGAAATTTGGTAAAAAGAAAAAATCCTGAACTAATATTTTCGAAACGATATGGAAGAACTTATATGTTTCAGTACCCAGAAGGTCCACCTCTGTTTTTAATGATACTTAGGCATCGTCGCGGCTTGCTCAATATTAAATTGTCTCTTACATTTTGGCCTAAGTGATTCCAAGCCCCCTGAACTACTAATCGAAGCTCCTGTTCATGATGGAAGACGTTTTGACGCAGGAGATTTCTTTTTAGGGTGCCCCACACATGCTCGATGGGATTCAGATCTGGGGAGCAGAGTGGCCACTGTAGAAGATCGAAATCATTCTCTTCATGAACGTTCAAGACAACTCTTGCACGATGAGGAGGGACATTATCTTGTTGGAAGAGTGGATTTTGACCCATTGTTTGGAGATACGGTACCACTACAGGTAAAACTATCTCATTTGCGTAAGAATTTCCCGTGAGGTTGTTCTGTATGAAAACGAGGTCAGTTCTTCCCCCAAGGCGTAGTGGAGTTGACCTTCGTGCAGTCGATTTCTCACAGTTTGGTCGGAAATTTGTACATTATGAACTCGTGATAGCTCTTGAGCTAATTGAGATGCTGTGGTAGTACGATCTCTTCTGGCTTGTAAAACCAAAAATCGGTCTTGGGCGAATGTATTAATCCTGAAACAACCTGTATGGCGTACTTCTACGCTACCTGTTTCATTGAAACGCGACCATAAACGGTTTATGACACTTGGGCTACTTCCTATAACCCTGGATACTTCTCGTTGTTAGCTCCCAGCTTGGAGCATGCCAACAGCTCGTAACAACTCTTCTCTAGTCAAATGTCGTATTTCCATGGTCGAATCACAAAACTTGAATCTTTTATTTATGATTACAACAGAAACAAAGTGCCAACTAACTGATTTCAAACACTGAATACATGAAATGATTATAAAGCCGCGTCGCATCTGCTGCATTTTTAGTTTTTTATAAAAAAAAACTGAAATCTGTTGCGATCGATATATCGATAGTCAGAAGTGTTCCCTAGACTTTTTTGAGGTGTTTGTATTATTGACATATTATATATATTTCAATTGAAAAAGGAAATAAATTAAGGTTTATTTCAAGATAGAAACAAATAAAAGAAAATGAGAAAATCTTTCATCATGTAGTAAGAAAATTGAAATTTGTTTTCTCAAAGAGTAGGTGTTTTTTCTCAACTTTAGTAGCTGGTATTACCTCCTTTCGCCCTGATACAAGCCTGAATCCGTGCAGGCATGCTTTGGATTAGGTTTTCGACCTCCTCTGGGGTGATATTCTGCCATTCTTCTGTGATGGTTGAATGATCGAGATTGCTGAGAGGCATTATCTTGCATAAAAGTGAAATTCCTACCTTGGGCACCTCGCCAGAGTCTCACTATGGGCTCCAGCACTAGGTCCACGTAATTTCTAGCCGTTACACTCGCAAGAAACGAAATCAAATCTGTTTTGTCTCCCAGCAAAATGCCACATCACATTGGTATTTCGGAATTTGTCTTGCTCCTCGGAGTCTAGCTTGTCTTCCACGACCCGTTAGAACCCGAATCCGGCGTTCATCTGATAGAACACCAATTCTGGTCTCATCCGAAAAAAGAACATTTCGCCAATTCTCAATATTCCAATTTTGGTGCTCGGTACACCAATTAATCCTGTTAATTTTTTGTTGTCTAGTTAGCTCTGGAACTCTTAAGAGCCTTCTGCTGTATAAACCCCTTGAACGAAGTCTTTAACATATCGTTTCGACTGATGCACTGATGCCTGTTGCTTCCAGATATTGCCTTTGTAGTATGGCATAAAAGCGGTCTTGTTCTTCAGAAGTGATCTTCCTACGACTTCTTCTAGGCCTATTTTGCAGAAATTGTAGCTCCACGTATCGAGCGTAGGATTTTGAAATCACCCCCTGTGATACCCCCATTGTGGCCGCTTTATCCCTCTGTGTCAGCCCTTCTTCGACGAGAGCAATTATTCGACCCCTCTGCACATTCGATAATCCAACGTAAGGCATTTGCAATTATGATTATAAGTTTTTTTTAAATTTTGAAATTCACAGTTTCAAATCTCAGTGACGACTGAGTACAATGTCCCGAACATGTGGTAATAATTCAACATTTCTTATCATACTAACCAGTTTTTTCGCAACAAAAAACTTCATTCTTCACAAGTAGTCAAAGAGTCATGGCTGAAAACAATAAATAATCCGAAATACCGAGTGATTCCATATGAATTTGGTTGTGTGTAAATTTTTTATCAATTATTGCTTCCCTTCCATAACCGTCCAACCTATGCTTACTAACTATATTACATCCAGAAATCCTGAACTGATTATTTGATTTTCAACCATGATTCACTGATCAGGCAAATGTGTATATTATTGTCAACTATATAAATTTCAAAGCAACCCTTGTTTGCCCGTAGGGAACGGGCATTCCATTGTAAAATTTCAATTTTTTGATCCGCTTGAGAATTCTTCTAATTGAGATTTGATCAATTTCTGATTTGAAACATCTTCAACATTTGACAAAGAACCACTGAAATCTTTCAAAGATGAAACAATAACCTTACAAACGACGATAGTGAGTACTGATAATTCTGAATAATCAAAATTTGGGAACGAATTTGAGGAATCCCCTTTTCAAGCAAGTACCAAGGTTAAAAACAATCAATAATGTGAAATACCGAGTGATTCCATATATATTTGGTTGTGTGTAAATACATTGGCATTTATAGTAAATTGAAATAGTCCATTGAAATGTTACAGTAGCTTTGCATTTTTTAGAGGACGCAATTTTATTTTTGGGAGTTTGTGGGTTTGCCGCCCATGTACATCGGCCGCCATCTTGGGTGCAAACACCTTTTTCGCAATATCTCGGAAACTATACGTCCTACAGAAAATTTGTGGGTACATATTTTGTAACAAATCGCTTTGCCTACAAATATTCTCATTTAATTTTTTGCTCTTAATTCGGGATTAAAGAAGTTATAAGCAAAAAAGTGAGAAAATTTCTTTAAAATTTGGATCTTTTGGATCGCTGTTACAGCGATCCAAAGTTGACCAGGTTCGTCAATGCTCATGAGAATCCGGTCGAAACAAAATGTTCAAATCAGCTTTATGATTTTTTTTATTGTTAATACATTCTCAAAAATTTTTGTTAAATCCGTACCTACAACGTTACTTATTCATTGCTAACTCTTTTCCCCGCACCTATGAGGTAGAGTCTGAAGGCGCGTTTTTTTGAGTGTTATCCCCACTCTTACTCCACTGACATCTTTTCGATGACAAAATCATACTTTCAATAAGTTATTAGCTAGCTATTCAATTCTGCTTTTTTTCGATGGTCCAGTCTGTGGCTGAGAATGGAATTGAACGTCGAATGTGAAGGTTTGGGGAATGTCAGGAGTTAAAATTGGAGTCATAGTTCGAAGTTCATCTTCGAATTCATTTTCTTCCTTCAACTAGATATTTCATGATGTTGCTGCATGTTTCGTCAGAACAATGGAAGCGTACTGTCGAGCATTTGAGGCCTGCTTTCCAGCATGATAAACTAAATGAATTTTTAGTCACTGTCTTGGCAAATCGTTTGTATCGCATGCCGTCTAATCAGCCGTCTTTATTACCACCCTATAAAGCTACGAAAAAACGTTCGCCAACAAGAATGAGCAAAGATGGATCGACTTTCTCTCTCAGGAATAACGTGGTACTAGCAGCTAATTCAGGATGTTTCTCCATAATTTTTATAAATTTTAGTTTCCCCATATTATAGGCTGCTGATGTTATATCACATCCTGAAAAAGCATGAAGAAACAGCAAATTCTGTGCTATAAGATCTATATGCTTAACATTTTCGAAAATGTACACAATTTATAAAGAAAAGTTATAAAGCAAAAAGAAAAATTTTCATCGTAATTTTCTCACTTTTTTGCTTATAACTTCTCAAATTTTGAATAAAGGACAAAAATTAAATAAGCATATTTGTAGGAAAAGCGATCTGCCACAAATCTTTTACAAATCTTATTACAGTAAACTTCAAAATCTAGAAAAATCAACAATTGTTCATTATCACAGGATCGTTGCAGGAGATTTATTTTATTTATTTAGTCGAGAAAAGAGAGTAACATACAATCAGTGGACTGCATGAATTATGCCATAATGACAAATTTTAACGTGAGTTAAATATGCAATACCAGGAAACCACAGTATGTAGAATGGATAAACATTCAAAACATACCAAGTCTCCCACGATCATTCCTAAAGTGTAAGCTCAGGAAAATCAGCCATCAAATCATACGTGATCTTCTATATGATTAAAGAGAACAGGGATAAATAACTAGAAGAAGATCCCTGCCTCTCCTATCGCTGATACCTCAGCTACAGCTAGTCTGGCAGTGAGCTGTGAACAAAAAGTGAAATCAGAATTCCTTCATTCTTCGATTGGAAATGGGACAGCAGAAATCAGTGAAATGAAAAAGAAACACAGTAGGAAGACATTATGTAAGTAATAACTATCCTTTCGTACCAAATGAACATATTAAACAAAAAATACGGAAGAATCAAGATTGTAACACCGGACTAAGAAGATTTTCAAATAACTCATAACGTGCTATATTTTCGTTCTCACGCAACTTATGTTTATCATAAAGTGAATACTACCATCCCATGGGATCTTGCCAATCTGAAAAAAACAATCACATTTCTCCTCAGACATATTTTCAATTATTAGAGTCCACCCCTGATCGGGAGGTTCAAATGACCAGGTCTAATCTTTCAGGTGATGATGATTATGTTTAAATGAGAATTTCCCATTGGATATATTATTTTGTTTACATAACGCTTGGTTGCGGTTCCTTAGCACTGAGCTCTGTCTACAAACTCAGTTACATCAGTTGGACAACGTACCGTAGAAAGCAGTCCATCTTACCGACCATTATCCTTTTGATCTCTGCCTTTGAAATCTGAAGACACAGGTTTCTGATCTTTTTTTCTTTAACAGATTCTTCGATGAAAGATTTCCCAGAGATTTGTCTAGGATAGTTTTGGAAATAACCCATTTTCAGAAATAAATGGACTTGTGAATAGTGTTTATCGGATAATAGTCCAATTGCTGACTCCACGAACCTTTCGCTACAAAAATACCTGTAGTATTCAGTATCAGCGTGCTGAGAGATACACTTCCATTCAATATATTTTAATAACCGTCAACTTTCATTCCTTCAAGAAGTGGGCTTCAAATAGATTTGGTCGCAACTATGATAATGAAGAAGAAAAAAATAACAACTAACAGTGGAATGAACTTAGTTTGGAAACGAACCAAAATGCAACAATAATGAAAATAAATAGAAAGGGCTTTTTTAATATAAACGCATATAAATCAATATGAAAACTACCATGTGGGAAAGACTATTTAATTTCGATAAATTTGAAAGTTATATTCTGCCCGAATCCGATATCACAAAAGTAAAGGTAAATGATTTTAATTGAGTCATTAAGTACAATACCCACGAAGTAAATCTTTGAAAGACTACATTGAAACAATAAATCTAATGAAGATTCAGAATGAAATTACTGCATTTAGACACTACATTCGATTTGGCCACCATGCTCATATAAATAAGAGGTTACCGTGATTGTAACCATAGAAGTATAAATCTACTGTGACGGTCAGAATGATTGACCTCCTAACTGCTAACAGGCAACAGCTGATGTCAAGAAAGAGTAGTAGAGTGAACAAAGAAAGAAACGAAAGTATTATTCTCCTTATAATTTTCGAATAAAATTGTTGAAAATGGAAAGAAAAGCTTCTTCATCACAAATTCCAGGAACGAAACAATTTTCCCAAAATTCCCAAATGTTGGTATCTTCAGGAATACCAGCATTGGATAATATTTTAGGTGAGTAATCTCTTTCATAGGTTAGGATAGAGGTTAATTGAATTTAAAATTTCAATAATTTCTTATGTTCAAAATTTAGTAATTATTTCTATTCGGCGAACTGAAGCCATATTTTTGTATAATGTGTTAACAATAACTGGTTATTAATTATAGTAATTATGTTTACAGGAGGGGTTTGCCTGTGGAACTGTTACTCTAATAGGTAAGTTTCTCCTATCTAATTTCGGCATGCAAATTCTCTAACATAATTGTTGTAATTATTTACAGTTAACAAATAATATAGAGCCAGGTGCAACCAAATTTAAAATTTATTTTACCAATTTCACAATTGAGAAGTACTGATTTTAAGTTAGATACTCAAACATTTCCTGTATTCAGTTTCCTTTATGTTTTTGTGAGAAAATGATCAATTCCATTTAAATTTAATCAAAAGAAGAATATATTATGTGAGAAATCTTTCCTGTTAATAAAATTCTAAATTAGGTATTGAAAATTGCACTGACTATTCAAATTTTCATTTGGTGTCGTATTAAAGTTGATCAATTTCTTGTTTATTTCTTACAACATTTGATTTAGATTAACAATTGGATTCTTTTCCTTTATCTTCATTTTTCTGTTGATAATTTTAGTTATAAAATATCTAATTGCATTATTTATTTTTCAATAATATTGTAATATATAAAAACTATCGATTGAAAAGAATACATTGTTTCTTTCAGATATACAAAATATAATTTTACTGATATCATTGAAGAAAAGAGAATTCAAACTTGGCTCGTGCAATATGATAAGTCATATTATTGACAAGAACAAGAAAATACAATATTTGAAAAAAATTCTTGTAAAACATCGCTCATGTTTACAATAACTCGTTAGCATTGCATAGTCAAATTGTGCAATTAATTCTTTTTTCTCCCGATTTATTCGCCCTTGACTATTATGCCTATGAAATTCCCAAGAAATGATTGTTAAGCATTCTCAATAAAATGGGAGACTAGTGCAAAATTAATCTCTTTAGATAGTAAAGGAAAATAGTGTTTCTTTAAAAGTGTTGGAAGATCTTTGAACTAATTGCATTGGTCTGAAAGGTTAATATGTTCTGAGATTCCAATTCTTATTTTCATTTCATCACATCATAATCAAATTCTCCAAAATATTCTATACAATCTGTTTCTAGTAACTAAGATCAATGCAGCATGGGACCTATTATCCTAAAGTATCTCAACAATTTCCAAGTAACCTTGTATGGTTGTACAATTAATTTTTCCTATAAATCAGAGAATTCTGTTAGAGAGATATATTGTGGAATTTGTTTCTGTGAAATAATATCAAATATATATTAGATTTCATTCACCATTCACTATCATTGAGCGAACCATTGATGAATCAACAGAAACATTATTTCCACAACTCTTCATTTCAATAAAAGAAATTATTGCTTATCATCTTCTATTCACAATTTGCCTTTGTTGATAATATTTTACTGATGTTCTATCTATTCAGAACAATATTTGTTTTGTTTCTTGATATTCTCTTTCTGTTATCATGTTTACTATCTATTAGTTCAACAGTGAATAGGAATTTGAATCTTCATTCCTCATTCTTGATCATGAGTAATTTGAAAAGTATTTGTTTGATGAAATACAATAGAATACTAGTTACAGTTATAAATTATTTTGTTATCATTACTTTAATTGAACATTTGGTAGCTTAGCATGAATTCTTTTAAACTCTCAGTAGAATTCCAATAACTGTGCTGAAGTTGTATCAAGGAGAGTTTTTAAAGCTTTATAAAAATAAGAGACTCAAAACACTTCTATCAAAATATATTATTCACATATATAAACAAACAAATTTATATGGAATCACCCAATATTTGGAATATTACCTCTGGAATTTTGAAAATTTCGAAGGATTGTTAGAATTAATCCTTTTTACGATATTTCAATTGAAAAAAGAAATAAATTGAGGTTTATTTTAAGAAAGAAACACATAAAAGAAAATAAGAGACTCTTTCCGCATGTAGTAAAAACATTGAAAATTGTTTTCTCAAGGAGTAGGTGTTTTTTCTCGACCTCAGTAGCTTGTATTACCTCCGCTTGCCCTGATACAAGCCTGAATCTGTCTAGGCATGCCTTGGATTAGGTTTTCGACCTCCTCTGGGGTGATATTCTACCACTCTTCTGTGGCGGTTGAATGATCTGTTGTGGGGTTCTTGGATTATCCTGGCGCGATCTAATTTTCCTTTTGATATTATCCCATAAATGTTCAATAGGATTCAGGTCTGGAGAGCAAGCTGGCCAGTCCAAAATAGTAATTCCCTCTGTTTCAAGATAATGTTGTGCGAGGTTGCTGATATGCCGAGGAGCATTTTCTTGCATAAAAGTGAAATTCTCACAGTGGGCACCTCGCCAGAGTCCCACTATCGGCTCCAGCACTAGGTCGACGTAATTTCTAGCCGTTACACTCGCAGGAAACGAAATAAAATCTGTTTTGCCTCCCAGCATAATGCCACCCCAAAACATCACACTGCCATCTTGGTATTTCGGAGTACAATATCCCAAACATGTGGTGATAATTCAATATTTCTTATCATACTATCCAGTTTTTTCACAACGAAAAACTTCATTCTTTACAAGAAATCAAAGATTCATGGTTAAAACAATCAATAATGTGAAATACCGAGTGATTCCATATAAATTTGGTTTTGTGTATATGATATACATGTAAATTTACTAACATTGTTTATACGGATGATTCACTCTGTTTATGTTTGGGTTGATATAGAGAGATAATTTTTGATTAGGACATCGTCAAATTCAATTTAGATATTTGAATTGAGAGGGCATAAAATGTTCTGTTAGTATTTTCAAAAAATTAGTGTTGTATAGATTTGTTGGAGAAAGGTCTTGATTTATGCTGTCTATCTTCAACTTTAGTTTGAAACAGAGAGAAATGAAGCATATTTACTTTTCTAACTTATATTTTTAGTACATTCAACTTTTCATCAAATGCCTGTATTTTCTGTTAAAAAATAACACATTGTTGTTGAAGTAAATTGGTATTAGGAAAATTAAAAGTCAGCTCACCTAGAGACAAACACATCCTTATTTCTACTTCTTTTGCCATCTGAATATGGCCAATTTGGTCTACATGAATAAATATAACTCCCTTTCTCAGATTTTTCTTGCGAAATGTCAACCTATAACTCATCAAAAATAACCTCAAACTGCTGTAATTCGCAAGCAGTCAATATATTTATATATACATAAAGACACCTCAAAGAACAATCATTATGTGCTTATTTCATCAAGAAAACATGGAAAAATTCAAACAAATCTTGAGCTATTTTAAAACTGAAAAATAAAGGACTTATCTCTGAGATTACTAATTAGAAGAAACAATTTATTCTAAGAATTCAGTCCAATGTTCATGATTGTGTATTTGCTTATTTGTTGAAAATTAACTACTGCCAGTTAGGATTTTTTGCATAATAACAGCATTTGCTTTGTCCTTTGCCGATCCTCAGAAAAATAATTCCATATGATAAAAGTAGATTCTACCTATCCATGATACGGTGATTTTGTTTTACTTTGTAAAGAATACCACAATATTAGGTGGAAAATATCGTGATAGCTATTTCGATATTTCTATTATCGTCAGACATTTACAAACTGTGAGTTAAAACTAAGGTACAGTTGTACAATTTGTTTTAAATATAAAAAACAGATTTGAATTATAAAGAGAGAGAAAAGTAACAAGTTTCTACTATTGGAAGTTAGATAGGTATTCAAAAGTACATTCATAATTATTTGAAAATCCCAAATATTGAGGAATAACATAGGTAGGTGTTGTCGTTAAGAAGGGTAAGATTGTTTCTATTGTATTTAGCTTTGAAAATTTCCAGAGATTCTAGGTAATTGAATTTATTGCTTTTCGTGGCATGATGAATAATTATCTATTCTAGAGAAAAGGTGGTTGTTACATAGGCAATGCTGTGTGATGGTGGAGTCACTTTTGATTTTACAAAAGAAAGAGTGATGTTCTTTGTATCTAATGCGAAAAAAAATATTGATATGATTGAAAGAGTACTACGAAAATTTCTACGCTGCCTGTGTTTAAGAGTGCACTTGAGGTGTGATGGTGCAAATATTGAGGGTATGCTAACCTACTTTAACCTGGACACTCTTAAAACCTGACAATGTGTCCAGGACTTGCCCTGATACAAGCCTGAATTCGTCTAGGCATGCTTTGGATTAGGTTTTCGACCTCTTCTGGGGTGATATTCTGCCACTCTTCTGTGGCGGTTGAATGATCTATTGTGGGGTTCTTGGATTATCCAGGCGCGATCTAATTTTCCTTTTGATATTACCCCATAAATGTTCAATAGAATTTAGGTCTGGAGAGTAAGCTGGACAGTCCAAAATAGCGATTCCCTCTGTTTCAAGATAATGTTGCGTGAAGTTGCTGGTATGCGATTGAGGTTAATGGTGCAAATATTGAGGGTATGCTAACTTATTTTAATCTGGACACTCTCAAAACCAGACAATGTGTCCAGGACTAATGTATTTTTCATAAGATTCTGAATGGTACCACAGATTGCCCAGATATTTTGGAAAGGGTTGCTTTCAATATTCCTGGTGGATTGAATAGATTCACGCCCATGTTTCGGGCAAGAACTTGTAGATGCAATTATGGTCTGAATTCATTCTTTTACCGCTGCATTTCCTTGATCAACGGATTTGGTTCTGAATTGAATTTTTTTTGTATTACTCTATATAGTTCTAAAATGAGGGTAAGGAATTTGATAGTCAACACTATATTGCTTTAGTTTTGGTTTTGTTTTTTTTTGTATTTTCAACTTGTTATTTTTTTCTATATTTCGTAACTTTTTTAAAAGGGGTTTTCCGTAAATTTCATCCATACAATACAATACCTAACTTGTATGTTGGAATAAATAAATAAAATAAAAAAATCTTCCTGTCTGGCCTCCAGAACAAAATCCTATACGATACTCTAGAATGGAAGTGAGCTAAATAATAAGCCACACAAGTTGTTATATTGGCAATTTTTTGTAGACGGTATGAGCGTAACCTATGGAACTCTGCTTGCTACACAGGTTCTGAATATGAGGCTGCCAGTTTAGGTTCTTGTCCACTATGATGCCCAGGCACTTAATGCTGTCGATCTGCCTAATAGACCGCTTATTTGATTTTAACAATAGGTTTTATTATTTATTTCTGTTTTTCAATGTAAACTTGATAAACATTGTCTTGTCGACATTAAGATACAAACCATTCGTGTTAAACCAATCCAAACACCTCATTAAGCATTGATGTGCATTGTCTAGGATTTTTGTTCATCCTCCCCGCTTCAAATAAGGATGGTATCATCAGCGAACATTTTGAGACTCGGGGTTCTGTAGTGCTGTTGGCAAGTCATCGATGAAAATTAAAAACAACAGTGGTCCAAGCGATCCGTCAAAAACGATCAACCTATTTATCTGACCCCTCATTCAAAGGCAGTCCATTTTATATGAGTGGCTCATGAGATAACAAATCAGATGCTTTACACAGGTGCATAAATAAAGCAAAACACATCAATCCATCATCAATGTCGTCATTCAATTTTTTTTTAATAATTTTTTTTAATAATTGTCATTTATTGCCTGGTAAATATTACACAATACTACAGACAATGGGCCACTGACCTAAGGTCCTTCAGCCAATTTAGATTTAAGATATCGCATATTCAAAAAAAAAAAAAAAAAAAAATTCAGAATTTATTGGTTTAAAAGTTGATATATTGTGGCTGTCGGGAATTTTCTGGCTGCATGAATGTTTGGCTCATCTTGAAAGAGTGGTAGAACATCTGCTAGTTCTCGAAGGTGGTTTTTGAATTTTGAATTTAGTTTCTTCATCCGGTCACCAATTGGCTGTATGCTTGTCATGTTGTATAAGAGTTCATTTGTTGGATTGTGTAGCCTATTGTTTGGGTGTCTTATTCTGGTGATTGTTCTTAACGCTGCTCTTTCTGCCACTTCTATATTCTTCAAAGCTGGAGCTCTGCAATTTATGTATATTGGGTGCGCATATTCTAGCATCGGTCTGCATATTGTTTTGTATATTTTTGTAGCGTTTTTTGTGTTAATGCCTTGGTTTTGATATGTTAATTTTCTGAATAGTTTTGCTCTCACTGCCACCTTTTTTTTCATTGCCTTTGTTTGCATGTTGAAGTTGACTTTGCTGTCAATCTGTATGCCCAGATATTTCATGGAAGGGGATGGGTTTTTTGGTATACCTTTTATTGTTATTGTCGGTGACACTGGGGAGATTTTATGATTGAATATTACATATTGCGACTTCTCTGGGTTAGGTTTTAGTCGCCATCTACGGAACCATGTGTCTGTTGTATCCATTAGGTGTTGGAGTTGGGTTTTTCAGGATATCCATCAAATCAGAATCAGTCGATCTTGCATTCCTGAACCCGTGTTGGCAGTTTGGGAGAATATTGTTTTTCTTCATGAATGCTACCATTTTGTCATAGATCACTCTTTCAAGTATCCTAGACACAGCGGATAGCAATGATATCGGTCGATAGTTTTCCATAGAAGTTGGTTCCCCCTTTTTGAAGATCATCTTGATACGAGCGATTTTGAGAATATCAGGAAACAAACCAAACTCCAGGGAGAGATTTATGAGAAATGTTAAAGGCCGAACAACAAAGTGGGAGATCTTCTTAAGCAAATGATTACTGATCCATTCCACACGAGAAGAATTTGAGTTTTTCAGACCGTGGATAATATTGAACACTTCTGCCTCTGAAACAGAAGAGATACATAGTTTCATTAATGCTCTCATGTTAGGAAAACCGCCTGGTACGTCCGGTATCTTGTTTTTCATTCTTTTAGGTATGTCAATTAAATACTCATTGAAATAAGCTGATATAAACTCTGGACTCTTAACAAGATGTCCGCGCACAAGGATCTCCTTATCTGCTTTTCTACTTAGGCCATGATTACCCAAATTACCATTTATAATACCCCAGATTGCCCTGGATTTATTCTTTGCTTTGCGAAATATTTCGTCATTGTGTAGTTTTTTGCCGCCAATATGTTTTCTTGGTAGATCTTTCTGATTTTTTTATAGAAGGTTATATTATCAGGATTAGGATTAGATATAGTCAAAGAAAACAACATCTAGAGCATTTGGGAGGAAATTTTAATACCGCTTGTAATCCAAGCCTTATTCAATTTCCCCGTTTTGGATTCGAATCTACGAAGTGGAAATGCCTGATCTATATAGAATGTTAAAGTCCCAATAAAATTCAACTCGAAACCCTCCTGATCGTCAGAAGATTTATATTCCTTATGTACGCCAAATGATTTATAGATATCGTACCAGTTTTCTTTAGATAGAAGGAATTATAGCATGTTATAATTTTCCTCACTGAACGACCTAGTATAAATCGACTTTGTTATAGAGATGTCGGTATCAATACGACAAGTGAGAACCATAGCGGAGTGATCTGAGAGTCCGTTGGCACATACTTCTACGCCTAAGATAGCCGAATCTTGAATATATTCGTACGAGCACGAACATAAACATCAATCGACAGTATGGATCTTTCAAGACGAGCCAAACCCAACAAAAGTTGTTCGTGCATGAAGCACTTGGAAACAAATGGTCCCCTGTTTTTTCAGGAAAACTGAACATGTCGCCACCATAGCATTAGAGCAACGTGGAACGGCCAATTCTGAATGGTATACAGCCATTTCTGAATGGTATACAGCCATTTCTTTGCCGCAAGTGTTGGATGAGTTGAGGAAATGAAATCGTAGAACTAAAATTATTCTGCATCATGACAATGTAAGTTCACACACATCAGGGCATACGATGGAGTATTTGGACACCCAAGACTTTGAATTGGGCCATCCACCTTAAAGTCCAAATTTGGCACCTAACGACTTCTTTTTGATCAGGAAAAACTGCATGAGAAATGATTTTTGACGGCAGAAGAGGCAGTTGTCTTCCAAAACCATGTTTCGGAGGTATCTCATTCGGAGTGGCAAAAGTGTTTCGCAAATTCGTTTAAGCTCATGCAAAAGTGTATCTATCTTCATAGAGAATACTTTGAAGAATCAATAAAGCGATATTCTTTCTAAAGTACTTGTTTTGTTTGGCGTAAAATTTAAAAGGCAACCTCTTGGTAAGATGAACAGGTAGTAGTACATACAGAGAATTTGATAGGCTTCAACACGTGGTGGTTCTCAAATCGATAATATTTTTGTAACTTTTCCTTGTGAAGTTGGATGTTAAAATTGTTTCTTCTGAAACCACATCATTCTGTGTGGGTCTAGTTTTAATTGTTACTAAGAGTTAGAAAAACTTCTAAGTGTGCAATTGGTGATAACAGAACCATACATTATTACTTTGTATACTCTTTCTGATATGAGGCATAAAATTGAATACAAATTATATCTTCATATTTGTTAATCCATAAGTTGATTCATGATTGAACTTTGTACAGTACATAACTGTCAATGACTTAGATTCTAAGATAAATATTGTTAAGATGCTTAAGTACACATTTTGTGAAATTGAAGCAGAACTGATTATTTTACTATGTTCAGAATGATTTCAATAATTATTTTGAATTATTAATATTTATCAACAATATCGCTGTTGTACTCAATAATTAATTTATTATAATTTCTTCCAGAGGAAGATATGTATGGTACATACGCAAAAACCATGTTGAAGTATTTTATAGCAGAAGGCGTAGTTTGCAAACATTCTATATTCTTAGCTAGTCAAGATTCAAGTCCACATGAGGTGGTAAGCGCGACTTATTTTGAAAATAATATAAAAAATAGTTGTTAATAGTTTCCTGTGAAACAAATTTCAAGATATTTAACTTTTTCAGATAAGAGAGATTCCTGCTGTGATCCATTTTGACCCAGATTCATCATTTGATTTTGCTGAACCTAAAGTTTCAGATTCGAAAATGAAAATTGCGTTTAGGTACGAAAACCTACCTACTCATGATAATGAGGATAAACATATCAACCTAGGACACTTTTATGATCTTACCAAACCCATGCCATTAGCAGATATTGAAAATACTGACATTTATTATTGGAATGGTTGTCGAGTAGAAAATGGTAAGTATATCAATCTATTGGTAATTTTAGACATACACTGTGCACAAAAAGTAAGAATTATTAGGAATTACATATTTTCATATTTTTCTTTGTGCCTATTCTCGTTGTCTTAGCAAAAAGGAAATTATATTTTAAGCTTCACACAGTTTCATTATGTGAATATATAAAATGGAAATTGTTGATACATTTTGCTGAATATTGTAAGTTATCAATGTTCAATATACAACGCGCCAAGACATTAACGCACAACATCGAAAATTCAAATTAATTCAGAAGAAGTTTAGATATGTTGAATTATTTGTCCAGTAATCCACTAGCACTATTGAATTGAAATAAAACTGATAATGGAAAATGAAAACTTTTGGAATGATCGAAGTTAATACCGGATATTTCCATCCCTTCGAAAATTACTGCATGACATCTACTATTCATCCTCAAGTACAATAATATAGAATTCTGATCCATTTTGTTCTAAATTTCGTGGTAGCTGGCTGGTTTTACTGGCTTCTTAATCTTCTTTTGAGCATGTTGCAGACATGTTCCATATGATTGAGATCTGGACTTCGTACAGGCCACTCCATTGAAGAGATTTGGTGATCTTGAAGGTAATTCCTAACGGTATTAGCTCGGTGAGATCTGGCGTGATTCACGTCGCATTATTACCCAAAAAGTTATTCGCAAACATTGATCAATAACTACTGTTATTTGTGTATTTCAAAAAAATTTGGGAGTTATGTGTCAAATTATTGCGAAATGCGTCTTCGTTAATGTGTCTATATCAAATTGAAAGCATCTGTACATTTCCAAAATATGGCGTCAACTATCACCGCCAGGAATTTTGAAATTTGTGGTGCGCAACTAAGTTCATGCTGTTTGTCAATAGATGGCTCCAGCAGTAAGTGCTGGTCGATTTTTACATATCAAGAACGTCTCGAACAAAGCTTAGACATATGGTAAACAAACCACTGTGACACATTAGTGATTTTGTTTTTGCGTCATATACTTTTAGTTGTGAGAAAATGTCTGATTTTGTGCCAAATAATCGTCATTAGCGGGAAGTGTTGATTTTCTTCTTTCATTCGAAGAAAACGGCGATGTGGACGACCGTCCCCGTGAAGGAAGGCCAAAAATCTTCGAAGACGCTGAATTGGGGGCATTGATCGATGAGGATCCGTGCCAAACGCAAGAAGAGTTTGCTTCAGCCTTAGGAGTTACCCGCCAGGCCATTTCCAAGCGATTGCATGCGTTGGGAATGATTCAAAAGCAAGAAACTTTGATTCCTTATGATTTGAAGCCAAGAGACGTTGAGCGTCGTTTTTTCACCTGTGAACAACAAAAGAAAGGGTTTTCTTCATCGCATCGTAACGGGTGATGAAAAATTGATTCATTACAGTAATCCAAAGAAAAAAAATCTTGTGGACAGCGCGGTCATGCTTCTACGTCATCGCCTCGGCCGAATATTCATGCTGCGAAAATTATGCTGTGTATTTGTTGGGACCAAGTCGGTGTTATTTATTATGAGCTGTTGAAACCGAACAAAACCATCACTGGGGAACGGTATCGAACTCAATTGATGCGATTGAGTAAAGCACTGCGCGAAAAACGGCCACAATACGAGCAGAGACAAAAAAGTAGAATTACTTTTTCGTGTTTCTACAGCATGACAACGTTCGGCCTCACGTTGCCAAACCCATTAAAACCTACTTGAAAACGCTCAAATGGGAAGTTCTACCGCACCCGCCATATTCCCCAGATATTGCACCATCCGATTATTACTTGTTCCGTTCGATGGCACATGGCCTGGCTGATCAGCAGTTCCGCTCATATGAAGAGCTCGAAAAGTGGCTTGATCCGTGGATAGCATCAAAAGACGAACACTTCTACCGTCAGGGTATTCGAGCTCTGCCAGAAAGATGGGAAAAAGTTGTAGCTAGCGATGGTCAATAGTTTGAATGGTTCATTTGTAATCATTCAGGTCTATAGGATGGATATCGTGATGATTTTTATTGACCTATTTGTTGATCTTCTCGCAAGCAAGAGTTTATATTACAGATTCATAATTGTTTGTGTATCAATGTGTATAAATAGTTCTAATAATATTTTGATAAAGATGACAGTGTGCTGTCGATTTGAGCTTTTCATATTATGGAAATATAGCCAGATAAAGTTTTCAAACCATTATATTTGAACACATGTAGATAAATAACATATTCAACTGATATTTTATTTCCTCATATTGAACATTTAAAATATAAATACCACAAAATTATACAGTGTAAGGTTTGTTGAATAGGATAATTATAGGAATATTTTTATCTGTTTCTTCCTTTTGCATTTTACTGGCAGACAGCATATCGACCTATCTATAAATATAATTGAGTTTATAAGGAATCTATAATTTATGAAGTGCTGTTTATCAAATTTTCTGATAATTATCTTCAAAGAGAAGAAAGAGAAATCAATTGACATAATCTTATTGATTATTCCATTCTTCATATATATGTGATTCATTGTTCTAATCCTAATAATAAGAGAACTTTTATATTACTAAGAGCTACATCAAAATCATATTGTAAATGTCAATAAATAATTAACTTATTTCAGGAGTAAGTGCATTCTCGAATCCAGCCTACAATGATCTCCTTCGACAAATAAAAACTAAAATAAAAGAAGATAGATTCTTTCTCAAGGATAACCCTTCTAAAAAATCAATATTACGAATAGCAGTTCATTCTTTAGGTTCTCCACTATGGCTACCCATGAAGAACTCTCTGCATTCAGTGGATTCAAGCAAGGATTTAGACATGTTCATTTTTTGTATGAGGGCTCTAGTTAGATCCGCATTGGCTGTTGCTGTGATTACTATTCCATCTCATCTCTATCATGAAGTGAGTTGTTTTTTCATTATTATAATTTTTTATATTGATTAACTATTGTACCTTGTAGATGTTGTCCTGCCTTAAAGCCCCATCACAGTACCCCCAATTTATAGTTAAAAATACCATCATAAGATATTAAATTCTATATTTCATTTATATAACTAACAGATGAATTCAATGCCTTTTATTTTCATCAAAGATGAATGCCATGAACATTTAATGTCAAGTTCTCTGAACAAATATTTTTTCCATGTCTAAATAAAGAGATGATTTACTTGGGCCGCGTGAAGCCGCGATATACATTTGCCGATGCGTGAAACTCCAAGTTAATTCTCGTGCTTCCACCTACTGATCTTATGATATGTTGATGAGAATTTAATAATTTATTAGTAACCGACGTTCCTTTGGGGACATTATACTTTAATAAGAGAAAACTGGATAGAAGGTTTACACAGAAGAAATATTTCTTTTAAATATATTTTGAATGAATTAGTGGTAATTTACCACTCTGCAAGCTGAATTACCTTAATGAAATGACGGATGAAAAAAAATATTCGCAAAATATAATATCATAATATTACCTCAGTAATCACTTCCTCTTTCTGAAAAAACGCGTCATCTATTGGAAGTAATCCGAAGCGGCAATTTCCATACCTAACTGCATATTTCGATTTTCGGTATATACTTGAGTGTTCCTATAATTTTTTGGCTACCACTAAAGTATTGAGAGAAACTGTTTTGATTGATATTTTTCGAGAAAGGTTTAAAATTCTTTCTCATCAATGACCACATGCGAAATTATGGCTATGTGCAGACACAGTAGAGAATTTCATTCAAGGAACAATATGCAACCTTCCGTAAAATGTTAAATATCCCTCCTGGTTTTCTGATCCACTCTTCATAATCACCGTCAACCAGGGCCACCCAGCAGCGGTACAGCTAGGTTGGATGTCATGAATAGGAGCAATAGACAGCAGTTTGGAACTCATTTGACCTCGTCAGTATTGCATACCCATTCACAACACCAGGCCAGACTGCCACCTACTCATCTTAATCCTTTGGAGCGCAACTAAACATGTTAATGTTATTACGCCCTCCAACGAACTGACACAGAAGCCACTCCTCATCGCCACCGAGAAACCACGAAAACAATAAACAGAAAACCTCAAGAAGTCACACTAGTTATCATTGTTGAAATATGATGTATACCTGGTTGATAGCCAGACAATAATAAGGAGCTTTAGTCTTTCGACAGATCGCTTTCTTGCAGGCACAGTGTGCAGCGTTGCGGAAAACAGTCAATAGTGTGACTTCTTGGAGTTTTCTGTTTGATATCTACCCTTTCTTTTCGTGGTTTTCAAAAATGAAAAAGAAGAAATATTACAAACACATATGCTGATCAAGGTTTGCTATATCTGTTCTGATTGAAACATTTATTGATTTCAGCATATATTTTTCTAATCCAATTTTGTAACATTTAAAAAAAATTGTTTCAGAATGCTCTCGAAAGATGTATTCATTCTAGTGACATATCTATCAGACTCCAATCATTTGCTGGTACTGAATTGGAAACTAACAAAGCTTTATCTGAATATCATGGGTTTTTCCAACTGATCAAACTTGCTCCAATTAATTCTTTTGCATCAAAGCATCCAGGATCGATAGAGTATGTTTTCAAACTAAGAAGAAAGAAGTTTGTTATTGACAAGTTACATCTTCCTCCAGGTAATTATAGGCGATTTCTGTAATATGTACCTGAAATAATGCAATTACAGGTAAATTCATATAATTATCATTACACTTTCTGTTGAAAGGGCTTTGAATTTAAACAGGAAGTAATTAAGAGATTCCCTGTTTGCAACTCTTGAATTGTGACAAATTCCGAGTTTCAAGATGTAAATAGAAGTTTTGAAAAAAGAAGTTTTTTGTATTTTCGTTCTTCGCTCTATATTAACATAGTTTTTGTCCCTCTATTACGAGAGACGTCTTTTAGGATTTGCGTACAGTGAATCTCCAAACTTTTTTTTCTGTTAACCTGAATCTAAATATTCACTGCGACGCGTGAAATTGTGTAGCTAAAGTTGAACATTGGATATAAACCAAAAACACTCGGCAATAATTTTCTATAGTTTTCCGAGTCTATTACACCAGTCGACACGATTTTTGGCTCTGACTTCTATATGTTGAACTTTAGTTCCTCCTATGATAAAAATAAGAGAAAACTTTTTCCAGTTAATGTTTGCTTTTGTAGTAATAAGAGCAAAAGTTACTAATTTTCATATTTTTCTATAATTTCACTGTAAATTATAATAAGAAAACATTAATTTAGATACAATGTGATAGACAATAACATATAGAAGTAAAATAAAAAAATTAATATCTAAAAGTGAACATTATATATATATATATATATATATATATATATATATATATATATATATATATATATATATATATATATATATATATATATATATATTCTCTTATGCTCTTATGATCTTTCTCGTATTAAACCCCAAATGTAATCTCCCATCATATTCTCGTTGTACTGCCCTTGGTATCGCCGTTCAGTCATTACTCTTCATTATTTGTTTTATTTGCGGTACAACCTCCTTTAGCTTAAGCTTCAGATTCTTTGTGGAGAAATCCCCTTAAATATTCTAACGCTTTAGAGTTTGGATCCAGAGCTTTTATGAACTGCTTCATCAACCCTAATTTTATATGTAGCGGTGGCATCAATATATTATGGGGCTTTACGATTGGTTCCGTCTTTACGTTATGTTTTCCAATCTGAAATTCGACGCGATTAGGCCATTTACGCTGTTGATAATGCATTAAGTCAGCTCTGCTGCCCCATAAACAAAGATACAAGGGTATTTAGTATATCCACCTTGCATTCCCATTAGGAAACCAACCATTTTAAAATCACCGATCACTGCCCGTTGGTATTCTGTGTATTTTAATTTATCTAATATCATAGCTTTTTTTCTACAATACAGGGTGTGCTAGAAGGAGACTAGGCAATAGGTTTCCGTTGTGGAGCAGAACTGATTTTAAGCCATTCAATTGCTACAAATGGTATTCCGATTTCATTAAAAAAAATCAGTCATATTGTTGCACTAACAAATACCGGCTTTTTTCGTAAAAAAACATAAAAAAGTTTTATGGCGCTCTCTTTGATCAGTTATTTTTTTACATCTTCAAGCAAGTTCTGTTGCTTTAGTCGTGAACCTAGAATTTCCGTTTTACTCTTGAATAAGTTCAGATTTCGCACTAAATCATTAAATTCGCCCGAGCTAATAAAATGTGGCCCAAAACTTTCCGATTTGGTCATGAAATCACCACCATAAGTGTTGGCTAGATTCTGTTGAACTTTGTGACGCTTGAACTTCGAAGCTATCTAATCCTGAACGTGCCGGTACAGGTAAATTTTCATCATGAGGTATCGGAGACGATGTTGAAGGCAGATCATGATAAAAATCTTTTCTACATTTTCACCAGATCGAAGCTTACTCGGATTAGCCATACAAAAATAACAGTCATGGACCAAATCTTTGACATCGCAAACTTCACATGTCGATTTTCTCCTCGATGCCAAGCTAGAAATAATAAAAAAAATTCTTACTTTCGATAGTACTTCTACAATTAAGGATTACTGATTTTCAGGTTAAAATAGGCTTCACAAACTTTCAAATTTGTTGATAAAGCGAATTTTTACTTGTAACTTTAATAAAATCAACATAATTTTTACACTGTCTTGATGCCATTTTTCAACCGAGTAATACACAAATATAGTTACAGCTGTAATAAACGAGATAACATTGACTACTGTGTCTCTTACAAACAATAGAATATTTTACTTTCAGGCTGATCGAAGTGCTGCCATGTTTAGTTTATCAAATAAATTAAAATATACTTATCGATGTAAATCAGATCAAAGCAAACTTTAAGATGAAATGAATATTCAAGTGTTTTTAATGTCTAGAACTATAATTTAAGCATAAGAACAGAAACTCTGAAAAAGTTTGTTTTGTTGACCTGTTATCTATGCCAACAAGAATATCTATTATAAAAACTTTTGATCCTCTGAACTTAAAAATCTGAGAACTTTCCTGTTAGTAAATAATATTTTGTAACCATACTACTTTCTTCTATTTCCTTTTTCATTCTTCAAGAACCACCATCTTATGTATTTCATCTCAAACCAGAAAAGAAGGTTACTATTAGTGCATTGTTAATACTTACATCTAAGAGATCTTCACTAAAAGAAATTAATGAGAGGTGGAGGAACAGTGTTGTAAATCAAGGATGTATTGAGTTACCTGAATATTTTATATTAGGCATTCTTTGCTCAAGAATTCAGTGAATCAAGTCCCAATTATGTTGATTCTTGGCGAATAGCGGCATCTGTTCTGTCATATCAACGAAATGTATGGTTAAAATTAGGATGGTGAAGATCAGATTTACTACTATTTACATTTCAAAGCTGTATTGCACACTGTTCTCTTTTTCACTTTGTATTATTCCGACTAATGTTTCAATGAATATTCGTATTCACATTCCACGAATATTCATAAGACTTCGCAAGAAACGATGCTATTTGACTATCAATTTGTCAATTGAAAAGGAAAGAACATATGAAATAATGAAAAGATTATTTTCTTAGATTTATATAAAAATAAAAATAATTACCGAATAGTGTTAATGTAGGCAACTAGCTTAGAAATATTTTCTGACTTTCGTTGATATAATTCAAATATTAACAAAATCACAACTAAACTCGAAAAACAAGATACCAAATGTCCATACATTTGAAAATTTCGTGCTAAATGAATTAACATCAATTAGATAAAGTAGGAAGGAAAAATACTTACAACTTTCTACAAGAAATCCCCAATGAGGATGTTTCTTTCTTTAAACTTGAAATAACGCCAAAAATGAGCTACCAAAACTCCTTTAAAATCGAAAGGTAATTGTTCGAAAATGCAGAAATATCAAGAAAATTGTGAACTCCGGCCCTTTTAGCGATAACGATGAAGTTTTGAAGGCAATGGCGGAATAATTCTCTCAACGAGCCTTTACTCTTCGACTGGCAACCAATACTACAAAAAGAAAATATAATTATGTACCTTATTTTATTGATTCTGTGTTGAACAAAGTTCATGTTCAATTTATATAATTCATCTTACTCTAGGACTACAGCAATCTACAATTTTATGAACTGAATACAAACAAGATGATGTCACGCCTACTGGTATTAATAAAATTGTACTCTCAAATGATTACTATATTTATAGCTTCTTGGATCATAACCCAACTGAATTTATTTTGAGGGAATTGGAAGAAATGGTTTTTTTTATAGGTGCACAAATGAGTAATTTCCTTGAATTTAATTTTGAGTGAGTTATGCCACTACTTTTCCATTACCTCAATTTTTTTCTGAAGTTTTCTTTTGTTTGACACATGAGTAAACAATTTGTTCGGTGTGGCAATTGATGTGTTTTTGCACATGGAGATTGATCACCATTTATAAACTTTGGAATACATTCTCAACACTTTTCTGTTTACTTTCTTTGTTGAGCAGACACAATCCGTTGCTATCTAAACGCTACGTCATTGAAGAAATCATGTTATATGGAAGCTATTTCGCGCATAATATAAAGTTTCAAAGTAGGTAGAAGAAAATGCAATAATTTGCCTGAAACTAAAAGTTTATTACTGAAATCATGTTATTTTCGGAAATATTAGTCTTGTTACTACATTATACAAGGGGATTTCAAAATCTGTCAACATGCCTATTGATTTTTTATCGCAACAAAACTACGAACATCGTGAGAGCAGTTCGAATGATACCTTCATCTATATATTGATGAAAGATGGACTACTTGGACAAGGGTTCCATCATCAGAGGAAGCAGTGGATATTCTTGAAACGGAATTTGGATGTATCGAATATATGTCATAACTACTTCCTGAGTTGGTTCTAATGCAAGCAGAAGTGGATTCATCATATATACTAGAAATGCAATAAAGTTTTTAAAAACTGTCTATTCTTTCATTCCATGTGCAATACTTAAAAGACATTCTTCGTATGCATCATGGATTATCTTTATTCTTGCGATATTAAGAATGCTATATGACATTTACATATTTTGCCTTATAGCTATGATTAATTAAACTGTATTAGTATGCTTATCCATGTTAAACTTGTTTTGTGTGCTTTGAATTCTGAGGTTCCTAGAAATCCAAGTTCCTCTAGAAAGTTTTCAATATTTCAACGTCGGCTTTGTATAGTCTTTTTGGTAAAGACGTAGAGTAATAAAAGCTCATTGAGTATGCAGATTCCTTAAAAATGTGGTATGTGGGCAAATTCAAGAATAAATGTAGTTCCTATGATTTTGCCTTGGAACAGGCACCAATTTAATGCCGGATCTTTGATAGAAACCCTTGTACAAATCTTCAGGAAGAACCAAATTACCTGACTACGATCTTTGTCTTTTTTGTTGCTTGCGAATATTGCTGTCCTCGTTTTAAATAAAATGTTTACTTTCAACGTCTAAAATTTATAGTCAGTAACGTAGACGAATATGTGTTTTAGGTTCTCTTCGAAAGAAAATTGAATCAATTGAACACAAATGTATTTAAAAACGATGATAATTTAATGTTAATATCTAGATAGTTACGTTTACCAAAAATAATTAGTTCATGCATACTCAACTTACACCTAATTCTATACGTTGAAATATAAAATAATTATATAATGTATATGATATTTCAGATAACTCAATATTTTTAGTAAATTATGGAAATGAACATTTATTTTATATTTTAGTAGACTTAAGCTAAATTTTCTACATGAATTCTCACATTACCTTACAGAATGTTAAACAATGTTTATAAATAATTTCATGACTTTATAAACGTCTAGTACTAAATTTAATTTCTTTCTTCACTTTAAAATAATAAAAATCAAAATAAATGCTTGTCAAAATGCTCATATATTTCTTAAAGTTCAATATATTCATGAAATATTTCAGCTCCTCTTCAGATGATGTATCTTCGTTACCTAAATTCACTATAATATGATCTACAATGGTATCCATAATATATAGTTCCCACATTTTATTTTCTTCTTTAATGACGTGGTCTATACAATTTTGCCAGTTTTGGGATGTAACACTTTATATTGCATTATTGAAATGAAGTTCGATGTATTTCATCTTAAAACTTGTGTTCTTTCACCCTTTACTTATTCCCATATTAGTTCAATCGGAATTAATTCGCAGATGTAAGGTTTAAGGCAGAGTATACTAACTTCCCGTTTTTTGCCATTTCGCCAATTTTATATTGTTTGTATGATTTTTTATGTAAATTTACAATTGATAATAATTCTTTTTTTGCCATATTTTCTTCAAAAGAAATATTTTCATTCGTCAGCCACCTGATGATGAATGGTAGCTTGCGTTATCCATTACAGATACTAGTGAAATCAAATCCAACAACTCTTCGAAAACATGCACATTCATGTCATCATGATAGTCTCCAGTACTTTTTCTTTGAAATAATAATAACCTTCCATCCACAAAACCGTTAACACTACCTATATACGGCGTGTCGACAGTCTTTTATGTTTTCATCATTCCAAGTTTTCTGAACCGTGTACCCTTGATTAACTCAGGTTTCATTCAGATAAAAAATTTTCTTTGAACACGATGTTTTTTAATTGCTCTTAAATAATTTCCTCTCCAACAAACGATTTCTTCCTCATCAATGGGAACTGACTTCCTGAAGTACTTTTCCCATGAAAAATTCAATTCATGCAAAACTTGCCACAATTTGTTTTTTGATATTAAAGACAAGTCCTGATCTCATACGAGCACAGCGTGTATTTTTTCTTGGAAATTTCTTTCCCAATAACGCACAGTTTTTCGAATAGTATTCCTAAAGTCTTCATCAATAACCATTCGGGACCTTCCTGGAGAAGTTTTTGGTGGTTCCACTATAAATCCATTTTCAGATTTTTTCCTTGAGAAGTTTGTATATTGTGGACGTCCAATTCCCGTAATCCCAGAACACATTTTAACATTTTCATCGATTGAATGTAAATAGTGTCGATACCTTGAAGCATCGTATACATTCAATATAATTAATATAATCAATTTTTCACTTTGGCAAAGTTGTATATTTTAGCACGTTTAACAGGGGTGAAATTAGAAAACTCTTTCATTATTTGTGAAATGAATAGAACACTTTCACCAACTATTAACAGATGCATACAAATAATAACACTATGTAATAATTACCTTTCTAGGGATCAAATTCAGAGAATATACTTAATAATAATCTTTAACTCTCATCCGAGTGGCACGCCTATGACCATCTTGTCACCTAAAGATTTATTACTCTATGGCTTTACCAAATTGACTATACTCTATATTTCGACAGTTAGAAGCTTACAAAATTGACAGAGCCGTTTTCTCAAGGTAGATAATATAAGATGGTAACAGGTATAATAATATCTATAACTATAATCTAGCATGCAGCTCTATGTCTAGCTTTGGTTTTGACACCTTTAAGACGATCAGGTATCGCTTCTATGAGTTCTGAAGGCTTATGATGATTATATTAGGCTGGATTAGCCAAATTTTACTCTTGGTTATCATAACTTTGCTTATAGAAGACGAATGGCTGCTTGAGTCGATATTCAGGGCGATCTGTAGTTTTAGACCCTTCATCTACAACTCAACGCAAGTCGCTGATAACAATATATGATATTTACCAACATATCGTGCACATTGCGTACAAGTCGCTATTGAAATCGCGGGATCTCGTTTGCGAAGTATCAACTGTGGTGATCACACGAATGGCAAAGTGTCTGACAAATGATAGTGAGTAGCTAGTAGCCTCCAATTAATTTACAACGATATTTCTACACTTCAGAAACAAATCAAACATTGAATCATAGATCTGCATCATTAAGATTGTCACAACTTGCTAGCAACCACCTTGTATTACTGATCACGCGATACTGTCGTTAGCAATTGTTTCTACGATACTCTAGTCCTCGAGTATTGGAGACCTGCATTGAAATGAAGCGTGTGTTTAGAATGACGAGAAAAGTTTTTCTTATATTCAATGGAATTGAATACATTCTATATAAATGAGAAGAATTTCTCTCACATCTATGTTTTTATTTGCTATAAATTTCAGTGATGATTCATTTTGGATATTTTTTTTCAGATTTTGAAGACGACAGTGATAGAAAAAAGAAAAAGTTGTCACTCCTGGATGTCATGGGACAAGTAGGCAGTTATTAGATTTTTGAATTTTGATTGAATAACTATTTTGAATTTTATTTATTTTCGAAGATCTTTTATAAAACCGAATTATTTTTTTATATATGTGATAAATTTCTATTTGTTTTTCATTCACCCAGTTTCCTCAGTTCAAATCTTCGTATAATAAAAATATTTAAGTATAAGTATATAATACAAAAGTTATTCTTACAATTACATATTCATTGCAATTGCTCTTAATATTCATATATATATATATATATATATATATATATATATATATATATATATATATATATATATATATATATATATATATATATATATATATATATATATATATATATATATATATATATATATATATATATTATATATATATATATATATATATATATATATAATTGATTTACTTCAGTTGATGTGATAATTTAATATTTAAATTTTTTGGTGACTGGTTTATTTTTGTTGAAATTGGAAGAATGTTGGAATTTGTTTTTGTTGAGTTCAAACAAATAGCTAAACGTTTATTCTTTTTTTCACCAGACTACTTACCACTGAGTTGTCCAGCATCAATTGAGCTGAACATTTTGAAATAACGAGTTTGGGAATTGATTGAAAAATAATATTCATTCATACCACATTCAAATACACAAATAATTAAATAATTAATTGAGATGGATTATGGTGCAAGAATTGGGTTTTTTTAATAGATACAGAATGAATTGACAGATAATGAAAATTATTTGGGATTTGTTTTGTTTATTGATGAATGCACATTTCATAAGAATCTTTCTCCAAGAGACCCAACTTCCATTACATATAGTCGCAAATTGTTCGGTAGAAAACTAAAGGGATTATATAAATTCACAGAATTCGAGGCGCATTCCTTAATATTACTCCAATATTCTTAATATCGTAAACAGACATTTTGTTACTCAAATTGAAATTTGCATCCCTGAAGAATGTAGACATTTTAAACACTCTTCTCAGATATTGCTCCTAATTAGAAAAGGCGAAATTTTAGAACAAAATTTGATAAGATTATGTGGAAATTTCAGCATAAAACATAAATTCATTTTAACTCAGAATCTATCAATTGAGGTAAAAGGACACATTTCAATAGGAATCCAAATTGTAATTTCATTTGCAATTCGAAACTTTCGGAAATATCAAGTTAAATAACGCACCATCAGAGCAAAAAAATGTAAAATAGTATTTATAGTATGTCTCACTGCAAACCCAAAACTTCGAAATAGACGATGACCTACCACATTCTCATTACGAAAGGGAAAATAAATAATCTACTACAAGCATGGCGCTTGAACCCATATAGGTTTTTACACTTGCCGTTTCAAAAAATTTAATTTAGAAAAGCATAATGAGCAAAACCATAATAATTTTGAAAATAGTACCCTGTTGGTATGCTATCAAAAGAGATTTTTTTAAGAAAAAGAAAAGGGATCTATTCAACCAGCAGAAAATTTTTATAAAAAGGCACGATGAACTTGAGTTCTTGCTTTCAGCGAAAGCCAAAAAATTGTTTTATTGTTGAAGAAGCTTTCAGTCAATTTGCACAAAATTGTGATGATGAAAACGTAAAAGCTTAAGCTCCAAGTGTTACACTCTCACAGTTCACTGTTACGAGGCGGGTGGAGGAGGTGGCAATTGTAATTAGCAGTTAGATGAAAGAATTCTTGACAGAGTTGCGATTCAACGAGTAGGTCCCAGTTATTAACGACCGTCAGTATGATTTTCGCAGGCAAAGATCGACAGGAGATCTGCTCGCCTACGTCACTCATGTTTGTACATCAAAGATGGAAAAGCATGGTGAATCTAGAGCAATAGCCCTCGACATTTCTAAAACCTTCGATAGGGTTTGGCATCCAGACTTGTTGAATAAACTTGCTGCATATGGGCTTCCCGAAAAATTGCGGGGTTGGATAAGTGGCTTTCTTTCAAATAGATCAATGCAAGTTGTGGTCGACGGTATAACATCTGATTGTTTCCAGTTGCACACAGGAATACTTCAGGGATCCATTCTTTCGCTAACCTTGTTTCTGTTACAGATAAACGATCTTTTGTCATCTACAAAGAACAAGATTCTTCGGTTTTGCAGACGATTGTACCCTGGTTTCGTCTTTCAGCAGTCTGCGGTCGATTATATCTCAGCGTTAGATATGTCAACAAATTAATAACTTAAATTCTGAGTTACAGATAATATCTGAGTGGGGTCAGTTGAATCTGGTGAGCTTCAAGGCGAGCAAGACGCAAGCAACACCGTTTTTTAAAAAGGTCACCGCTGGAGAACCTTCTCCAGCGGGGAGTATATTGCATGATTACTTGAATTTTGTCACCTGGAAACTACTAACCAAGGAAAAGAAATATTTTCAAGAGTTAGGGAATGTATTGAAAAAGAAGGCTTTCAATGGAATTAACCCATTGCCTCCCACTGTACCCATTTGAGTACATTGCAAAATGTCGTACCCTAACGCCATCTGTCAGAATAATATTTCGATCGGATACATTGGGAGTAATCTGTAATGCAGACTGAGTACACAGTACCAATGATTTCTCATAGGTGGTAAGTCCTCCGAAGATACTACAATGTTATTTATAAACAAGATTCAACAAGTGCTGTAATTTGCATGAATTTTATCAGAGTCAAGATTGAATTATTATATTTGAGGGGTGAATTAGCGTACCAGATATGTACTATAACTATTATATCGTAATTGTAATATTCGATGAACTTTATACAGAAAAAATTGTAAATTAACGAGTATACTCATTTGAGTACGATATATATATATATATATATATATATATATATATATATATATATATATATATATATATATATATATATATATATATATATATATATATATATATATATATATATATATATATATATATATATATATATATATATATATATATATATATATATATATATATATATATATATATATATATATATATATATATATATATATATATATATATATATATATATATATATATATATATATATATATATATATATATATATATATATATATATAACAGATGCTTTTCATAAGCTTCAAAACATGGGGGGGCACAGTTGAAGAAACTTGTTCTTCAAAAATTGAGCCAGAAATAGTGATAATCCTTCCGGAGATAGATACTCAAACAGATGATGAAGACATAGAAAGTGCCATCTTCCCAGTGAAGTAGAACTTCAATATTCTTCAGATGAAGAGAATGACGCAGATGAAGAAAAAATAGACAGCGATGACTCGGACAACAATGTGCCAATAACTTTGCTTTGTCCAAAAAAAATAAGGGGCCAAAGGGTGAACAACTCATACTGATATAAGTATGGATGGAATAACTACGGGTTATGAAGACAGAATGAAAATTATGAAAGAAGATGTGAAAGATTTCAGTTCTGTTCACATTTTTGAAAAATTCTACGATGATTAGCTCATAAAATTAATTTTTGATCAAACAAATCTTTACACATTTCGAAAAAAAACAATTATATCTTCACAGTGAACGAATCCGATATAAAAATATTTTTGGGAATTCTACTCCTCTCTGGCTACCACAAACTACCCTGTGAACCAATGTATTAGAGTGTCGACGAAAATGTTTCGATTCTTTTGGTGGTTCTGCTACGTCTAGGAATAAATGCCAGAAAATGAAAAGGTACCATCACTGATAATACTAAGCTTGATAGTTATGATAAAATGTCCAAATAACGCCCCCTCATGAACATGCTCAGTGAAAATTTTAGGCAGTGGGGGTTTTCCACCCGAATCTTTCGATTGATGAAGCTATTGTAAAGTATTTTGGGCACCAGTCAGGCAAACAATTTATAAAAGGAAAACCAGTTCGATTTGGTTTCAAAGATTGTATGCTCTGCAGCTCCACTGGATAGTGTTATAATTATGACACATACTGTGGAGCTAAGCAAAAGGATGCAAATGCAGATATATGTCTGCCACTTGGTTCCATGGTTGTTTTATCTTTGCTTCAATGTGTCGAGCATCGTTCTGATCACACCCTATATTTCAGCAACTACTTTTTTAGTTATGATTTACTAAATACGCTTAAGACAATGAACTTTAGGGCGAATGGCACCATACGCTAAAATCGGACCAAAAAATGCCCCTTATCGTCGGCGAAGGAAATGCAAAAAATGGAACACGGTATTTAGCTAACAGAATTAAAGAAAACATAACTTATAATTCGTAGGTTGTAAGTACAATAATGTTGTAACATTGGTAACAAACTATGATACTGTAGAGCCTCTGGGGAAAGTGAAACGTTAGTCTACAGTTGAATAACGAAAAATTGATGTACCTCAACCTCATCTGTTTGCTAGTTATAACACATCCATGGGTGAGGTTGATCTAATTGATCAAGATGTAAATAATTATAGAGTATTTATTCGACGAAAGAAATGGTGGTGGTCTCTTTTCACCGATTCACTGAATGTAGCATTAGTGAATGCATGGCGAACACACCAATTAGTTTGTAATGACAAGGTAAATCTACTTGGTTTCACCAGGAATGTTGCTCGTCATTACATACAATCGTTAGGGAAACCGACTTTTTCGAGAAGAGGCCCTGCATCTCTTCCAAGAAACATAGCAGAGGATGGTGTGGGTCAGGGGTGCTCAAACTTGAACTGCTGGCGATCTACTTCAATATTATTAGACTACTTACGATCGACTCTGAAAGGCTTTATGTGTGATGCAGGGTTGTCGAACATACACGATACCCTACCTACCTACCTAGGTAGGGTGTACCGTGGCTTTCCGCACAATATACATTATTTTAGTCAAGATTTGGGTTTGGTTTAGTTTGGTTCTTTTCTATAATATCAATGAAAAAACGCAATAGTTATTCAAAATTACGAGTTTATTGGTTGTTACCAAACAAAAGAGTTACATATGGTGTAAAACTTTACTAAGGAGTGACTGGATAATTTGCAAGTATGATGACATGATCGTCAGTTAGTCGATTGCGATATTTTGACTTGATTAACTTCATTTCAGAAAATGCAGACTCGCACAAGTAAGTTGACCCAAACATTGCCGTCAGTTGAAGGGCGATTTGCCTTAGGTTCGGATATTTATCTTCAGATATAAAACACCAGAAATTTGTATCAGATGCTGTAGCTTTGAGATGTATATCTGAAATAATCTGCACCAATTCATTTTCAACAAAACATGAGTTCATATTAAACTGACTTGCTATTTCAGTAGCTAATACCTCAATGTTTTGACATGAAAAAGGATAACTCATATATGATGCTATATTTGCCAATTTACTGCAATCATAAAAACACATTAAGAATTGTCCAAAAATATTTGATAATTCAGCCTCATTCGTATCATCCCAATAAAAATTTTTCCTTTACCTTGAAGCTCCAAGTTAATGGTGTTTAAGTGCATTGTGATGTCAGTCATAAATGCCAAATCAGTCAGCAAATTTTCGTTTTTCAACATCTGAGTGTCATCACATTTTTCGTCTAGAAAAACTGTTATTTCCGGCAATAATTCTTGAAACCTTTCTAGGAATTTTCCGCGACTCAACCATGTGACGTCCGTGTGAAGAACGAAATCTATGTGTTCAGCCGACTCCCTATCTTCCAATTTCAACTAAAAGAACCGCCGGTGCAAGCTACGTACACGGATGTAATTCACAACTTTTGTTGCAATACCCATAATTTCCTTCGTGTTTTAACTTTTGAACACAAAACTTGTTGATGTATAATGCAAGGGAATGAAAAAAAAGAAAGGAAATCTTCATTAGCTCGACACAATGCCACAAAACCGTTTTTGTTTCCAATCATTGCTGGTGCACCATCAGTTGTAATGCACACTAATTTATATATTGGTAGCTTGTAGTTTTTTACAAAATTGAAGAAAACGTCATATATATCTTCGCCACGGGTCTTTCCCATCAGAGGAATGATTGTCTTACTTAGCTAACACGTCATTGAATACCATCTGAATAAAAATACACAGCTGGGCAGTGTCTGTCATGTTCGTGGATTCGTCGAACTGTGAAGAAAAGTATGTATATTTCATGATATCTTGTTTTAGTTTATCTGCCATGTCCTGACTCATGACTTCAAAACGCCTTGTGATAGTCGGACGAGATAACTGAAGTTCTCTAATAGCAGACATGATTTCTGTTATATTTTTATCTCCGAATAAAGTCTCACCCGCTTCAATAAATGCTTCCTTCACAACCAATCCATCTTCGAATGGTTTTCTGTGTTTCGCCAATATATGAGATATTTTAAATGACGCGATCGTAGCAGCTTTTGATTGTTTGGCTGGTCTTGTGAACATGGTTTGTTCTTTTTTCAAACAAAATATCAAATCACGTACTTTTCGTTTTCCTAATTCACTCTGTGGTGGAAAATCCTTTTCATAGTTTTTATGAACCGTTTTATGATGCCTCCCTGAGTTACCACGCTTAAGTATTGCAACTGACGCACGACAAATAAGACAAATGATCTCATCCTTCACCATACAAAAAAAAAAGTTCTTCCTCCCAATCGTTATTAAAATGATACGTTTTATTTTCTTCGCTGCACTCAGTTTGTATTATTTAATAATAAACTTTGTATCGCCCCAAGTTACAATTCAGAATGACTCCAATTCCTGCAGGCGCAACATTTATATCGGCGTGAACGAAAGTCTCGAATGTCCCCGTCAAACGCGCCGGCCAAAATTTTTAGAAAAGCGGCATGAATAAAAAACGTGGCTTTTCTTTGACAAATACCTTGCGTTTCTTTGATAAATCCGCTTTTTGCCGCTCGCAGAGTGTTATTTTATTACGTAATAAATTCTTGTAGTTTAATTACCTACTCATTAAAAACTTTTTTCTTCTTGAGATCTTCCCAAAAAGCACTCGCGAACGACCATTTGAGCACCCCTGTTATAGAGTATCTTTTCGACGAAATTAATGGTGGTGGTCTCTTTTCACCCATTCACTGAATGTAGAAGTAGTGAATACATGACGAAGACACTAATTAGCTTGTTTGTTTGTTTTTCCTTTAACGTGCTCTATTTCTGCCTTTCGTCTAATGACACGCCGGAGAATTCTGTCACCTCACTAACCCGGGAATTTTGCCGAACCCCTCTCGTGTCGAGGGAAGGGATCTTTAATGTCCAACACACCTCTGTTAGACAGGACCAACAGCTTTACATCTCCTCCGAAAGATGGACACTCAAGCGATTCCCAGAATCCGAAAAATCGCACCGACTGTGTGGGTATTGAACCCAGGTAACTCTGCGTAGGAGACGAGCATCATATCCCATACGCCACCGAGCCGGCTAAATTAGCTTGTAATGACAACGTAATCTACTTGGTTTCACCAGGAATGTTGCTCGTCATTCCCTACAGTAATTAGGAAAGCGACTTTTTCGAGAGCTCTGCCTCTCTTCCAATAAGCATTGCAGAGGATGATGTAGGTCATTTCCCAAAGAAAATTGATAAGCAGTTAACATGCCGTCAATGCCACCTACGAGAAAGATGGTGCTGTTTGAAGTGCAACGTTACTTTATGCATTGAACTTGATTGTTTAATATATTTCCATTCAAACATTTAACTTTAGTAGAAACAATTGTATGCATTTTTCCATAGTTTCATAAAGAAATAGATGCCTTCTTGAAGGATTTTCTCTCATACCACCCCCCACTGTACTCATTTGAGTACACCACCCTATTTCGAAAAATCAACAAAAAAAATATGTTTTTTCATAATTTCTTCATTGTAAATATCGCCACAACATACCGGAAAAAGCAAAAAATCTGATGGAATCGGAAAAAAATTGGGAGGTAATGGGTTAATGATATGTATTCGCATTGCATTATTCACCACGAATTTCATGTGCAAAGGACATGAAATTAAATAATTTCATGGATCCAGTGGTACGTTGCATAAATGATATTCGAGCAAAACCCTTCAGTAGACGTGTATTCAGCGTTTAATTTGAAGAAAAAATTAGTGAATATGAAGAACTACAGCTGTACTGTGCTGTGCGATAAATTTCAAGGGGCAATATGAATTTTGGTTTTCACTTGCAAAACTGTTTATAAAAACTATTCATTGTTACACGCGTGGTGAATATGACTTTTACAGTACTTTCAGTAGAGCTTAATAGAAGCTCCTCGGGGAAACAACACATTTATATGAGGTAATCATTATTTAAAAAGAAGACCTTCTCAATGAAATGCTCCTCGAACACTTTTCCTATAAAGAATTTTGTGTTACGTTATGTTTTCAACTTTTAACACTACAACTCACAAATCATCCGCAGCTAGTTTTTCAAAAAAAAAAAAATTTTGATAACATTTTGAAATCCACAAGGATCACAGAAGTTTTTGTAACTTAATTCAGGATGATATATTTCAGTTAGAGGGTATAATCAAAATTGCAAATGTTCTTTTGGTCAACAAAGATGTGTTTCTTTCTGCTCATCTTTAATTTTTTTGTCGAAAAGCGGGATATTTCGTATAGAATCGATTATGGCATACCAACAATTAATATTTTAGAAAAATAGTATTACAAAATATGCGAAAATTGTATCATTTCCGTCTTTGATGAAAGTGTGATTATTTCCAAACCGAAAATTTTTCTTCAGTCATATGGTTCTTTTGGATAGGTTTCGACCTGATCTATCTTGTAGTAATATTCGGGACATTTCTATGAAATTTTTGAGCTACGAATACCTTGCCAAATTCAACATAGCGTTGAGTACTAATATATCAGTTTTTTTTTCAGAGAGTGTTAGTAAATATAGATTAAATTAACATTAGGAATTCCCAAATGAATCAAAGTTCATGTTCCCAGAATAATAACGATTCAAACTAAATTTTGAATTGATCAAAAACATACAAATATCCATATTCGGTCATCCACGAGTAGTTACGTTTGTTTTGAGTGCAATAGTCATTTACTTCTAAGTGGTTTTTCGGAAATATTTATATTCACTTCATTTAGGTCACAGAGGAAACTCGTTGAAGTAAATATGTACCACATCAATTTACAACGGTGCCTATTTAGAGTTTGAACTTTTGTTATAGTGTCGGATGTAATATGTTGGATGATTTATTGGGAAATTCTAATTGATGTTTTAATTTAAGTTTCTCCAAATGACACCCATTATCGATATTTCATCTTCCCTCAATTTAATTGCTACATTTAGAGGACTTATGATTGGATGTTCATAACAACCTGGAGAAAAGTTTTGTGGAATTTCTTCGTATATTCGACTATTCGATTATTTTTGACGCGTTACATTGAAAATTTTTGGAACGTTTTAACCCAATTCTAATATAACAATATAAAGATGTGAAGAGGAATTTTCAGAATAATCTATTCATTTTTCAAAAATCGATTGCGAGTAGCACGAAAATTGATAATTTCAACTATAGTAACGTGATAAATCAGCTAGAGTAGTAAGGGACACATTTTGTTTTACAGGAACTCCATTAATTTGCACTCAAGAAATAAGCTATTTGAAATAAAAAATTGAGAAACCCTACTCTTGTCTTTTTCATATGTAGATTTGTCTTCCAGTATAAAAAATATTAAATAATGATCAGTAATCATATACTGCGTTCCAACGGAAACGAACTATTCTGAATAACTCGGCTAGTTCGATTTTCTTGTGAATTTCCTCAAACAGCTCGTTTTTTGATTGAAGAGAGATTCTTTTTGTTACATGTTTCGTTCTTCCCCTATTTAGTTCCTACCCCTGGCAGCTTCTGTCCCACATTTTTGAATAGGGAAAAGTGGGCGTGCGATACCTTTTAGAAAAGGTGATTTCATTTTCTATACGACCTGGTATTTTAATTATTTACTTTCTAAAACAACATGTGACGAATTGAAATAGAAATTTGTTTGAATCCGTTCGATCTCCGTTACTTATGCGTATCCTCCTTCTAACCTATCAACCACCATACCGAAAATTTTTATAATGTAAAAGGGGTTCTGTGATACCTCATTGAAAAGGTTATATGATCCTCAACAAGAGGAGTCAGCTTCTTGTAAGATTAATCAAAAAGTACCACTGATTGGACTTCTATGACTCTCATAAAAAGGTATTATGAAATGAAACAAACATATCATTGAGTTTTCAGTTCTTCAATCGCGGTACATTCCTATCGTAAATGTTCAAAATGGCCTCCATTCAGTTCCATGCATTGGTGCAATGGAGATTAGAATGGTTGCCTAACATTTTGCAACATTTGTAGTGTTATCTGCTGACATACTTGGACCATTCTTTCTCGCAGTTCTTCCAACGATTCGGATGGCGCAACATAGACTTCAGAATTGATATAAAAGAATAGACAGTTTGAAATCGAGGAGCGTTAGATAGGGCGATCTAGCCCACCATTCAATAGTGCCTCTTCTACCTATCCATTTTCCAGCATAATGGGACTGTGTGTCATCATGTTGATACATAACGTGATGTTCTGATAGATTTGGATCTCTTTCAATGATAACTGTTATAAGAGGATCGATCAAATTCTCAAGCATGGTCGAATAGGTTTTGCCGCCAAAGTTTTCCTGTATAAATGAGGATTCTACAACATTCTCTTCCAGCCCAAACATTTAGTTTTTGAGGTATTTGAGTAAGATTCTCAATCTTTCAAAAAATAAAAACGGGGTAGGAAGAGGGATTGTTTGGTTACCACTTCCATCAATTTTTTTTTCATTCTTCTTCAATTTTATAGTTTTCATTTTCTTATTAACAATTCCAAATTTTATTATTCAGTATATTTTCTTTTATTTTTCAACCACTTGCACATGTCGCGGCCGGTTCTCAAATCAAAATTTTGGCTTAATTTCATATATTTGTTGAAAAATATCTTTTTTTCAAAATTTCGACTTATCTACTTCCTTTCTACCTTCCTTCCTTACACCTTGGCGACACTGCTCAACATCAAGTGAGCAGAGAAACTGCATACAACACAAGACATCAGAAAGAATACGCACGGAAGAAGACGAACCACATTTTCTTAAAATTTTCTTTACATTACGAGATAAAATTAATATTTCACAATTTAAAATGCAAAGTCGGATCCAGTGTGTGAGTGAAAGTGCCGAATCGTGGAAAACTTTCATATGGAATCGTGGAAAACTTTCATATCGAATCGTGAAAAACTTTCATATCGAATCGTGGAAAACTTTCATATCGAATCGTGAAAAATTCTTCTACAAGACAACGAAAAACTGTCATTGCTTTCCTTTTTTTGTTGCTCTCTCATTTCCTGTACACCCAATTAGTAAGTCTTTTCTCTTAGTTATCTCATCGTATCATATATTTCCGATCATATTGTTACGAGTATCTTTGCGAAAGAAAGAAGCAGGGTTTCCGCATGAAATAGGAAAATTATAACAGCTTCTCCTAATAAAAAAAAACATTCCGCTAAATCGTCAATTTTAATTCAGGGATATTCAGTCACCAACTTATTTCAATATCTGAACCTCTGCCTAGCTACATAAACATCTGCTTTGCAGAACTAACAGTGATCCTTATGTTAAAAACTCGACTCGACTCCTCGCTGTAAACTTCTCGAGGAGTCTACAAATGTAAACTTGAGACAAGAAGAATTATTCAAAAGTCCGTAGATCAATGAATAATCCTTCCTGACAAGAGCTAGTTTCCCGATCTACGCGCCATGTACGCAGCCCCAAAGAGCCACAATAGTGTAACTAGCAGGATGCAGAGAAACGAAGCGGCAGACTGCAGTTTCGCCCTTATTAGGAGCTCATCAGTGTCGCATATCGCTTCTCAGCATCGTAACAAGCTACATCGGGGTACCCCATCCAGTCCTGAAAGAACGCATCTCGTACATATGTACGAGAGTCGCCCTCTATGGACCGAGAGGGTAAACCCGGTACCGGACGCCGGGAAAGATACGAACAATAATAAACAGATGTGAGAACGTTAAAAATTCCAACACTTGGGAAACATCTTTTGCCGGTCCGTGAATCACATGAAGGGTACAAAACGAGTGCAATAATCCCGCTGAAATGGTGCTCTGGGCCTCTGTTTCCGAGATAAAATCTCCCACCGGTAAATATTTGATGAGACAAATATCTTCTGCGATAAACTTCGCGAGGAGTCTACATATGTAAAGTTGAGACGAGAAGAATTATTCAAAAATCCGGAAGATATTTGTCTCATCAAATATCTACCGATGGGAGGTTTTATCTCGGAAACAGAGGCCCAGAGCTTCATTTCAGCGGGATTATTTCGCTCGTTTTGTACCCTTGATGTAATTCACGGTCTGGCGAAAGATGTTTTCCAAGTGTTGGAATTTTTACCGTTCTCACATCTGTTTTTTATTGTTCGTATCTTCCTCGAAGTCCGGTAGCGGGAAAATCAGAAAAATAAATATTCTGAGGCAAATTCGGATCGCTGTTGTCCCGCTTACTGAAATATTCTCAAATCTCTAACCTAAATCGAAATTATCTTCATTCAGCTCGAGTACGAGTCTAATTTTATGTGGATAGAATTTGTACTCTTGAAGAATCCTGAAAATACTTGTCCGACTTACAGATTGTGTATTATCTATCATGGCAACTTCACCAAAACAGCCACCAATTCCTTCGGCATTGACAACTCTGGTGTGACTGTGTTTATTATTAATAACGCATCCAGTTTTCATAAAGTTGCTCATCAACTAAACGTATTTGTGCCCCAAATTTCTTTCAGGGTAATTTTCGTTGAAAATGCGCGTAGTTGCTCTAGCCTCGTTATTATTTCTGAAAGATAAACTCACAATTATGCGGTCTGCAGTGTGTACACCATCTTCAACAAATGCACAAAGACTATGGAAAGTAATATCAACGCAAGTTACAAGTGTTTTGACTAATAACCAAAATAATTAGATCCACCAGGTCTGGAAAAAATTTTCAAACATGGGAAGATTGGAAACATATCTAGGTTTTTCCTGGGATAATGATATCGCACGTTTCTGGTTTCTCATTTTTGATCTGCAGAATTATTAACTTTTCGTAACAAAATCGACAGGATAGATGATAGATTCCGATAGTGCCTACATTCATGTATTGTTTATTCGAAAGTTATCATGTTCGGAAGATGATACAGTAAAATTTTACTTAACAATGATATAAATTGCCAACATTAGAAGTTGAAACCAATCGATCTTAAACTGATATCAAATAGGAATTTCAGCTAGATGGAAAATGCCACATAAAAACCAAAACTTTGGGAATCAAACATGGAAATCACTTAACGATTTACCAACTAAGATATAATCCTATTGTAGACTACAACAGTTACTTACCCGAAATCATGTTATTGTAAAATGTAAATAATTGATCAAGATTGTAAATACGGATTTGAATCCGAAAATGAATCTTGAGAACTTGAAGTAGTAGGTAATACAAATACAATATTTGAAATTTATTAATTTTTATAATGTATGAATAACATCATAATAATATATCACCTTAGAATAATTGAAAATTATATATATTCAGTAGAACCTCTCTAATCCGAATCATATAGGACCAGGGCTTATTCGGATTACTGAAATATTCGGATTATCGAGGTAGTTGAAATGAAATGGTAAAGACAATACAGAGCTGAAAAACGTGAAATATTTATCGAAAACGTGAAATATTTATTGAAAAACGTAAAATATTTTTTAGAAACTCAAAATTTTCTGATTCTCAGAAAAACAGAAAAACATGAAAATATAACTACATATTCATAAGAAAGTGATACATTTCTCAGATCATTTTTTAGGTTCTGAAGAAGTCTTGGATCGTTTTCTGTTTTAACGAACGGAGATGAAATTTGCAGCTTCCCTCTCAATTTATTCAATAATAATATTTAGTGCTGAGGGATATCATTTTCTGTGCGTCATTCCAAACATTTGTTGAAACACAAGAGAGCTTCTTTATGTTGAAAATTTAGCAGATTGATATCAAGATAATAATTTAGTAAATGCGCAACCGTTTACAACTTGGTAATGGCCAATATCTTCATGAAAATTTCGTATCATTTCCGGTGAAATATTATGTACTTCTGTTCTTATATGGCATTTCAAACCTTTCATATTTCTTGAGCATTCAAAGAGTCTATCTTGCATGATTTAGCCAACAAATAAATGACTCCCTGTCAGCTGATCTGTTTTCCCGGAAACATCAAATTGATATGCGTGCTGTGGATCTTATTGAAAACAAATTTATGGACACCGCATTTCGAATTTATTTCGATCAAAATAAGAGAATTTCTAAACTTGACAGGAACTCAGACCACTATAAATTCAAATAAGTATCAACTGGAAATAAAAATGCTTCATTTTGTCTAACAATATGCTAGTCCATACATTAAGCTTTTAACGTGATTGACTATGTGGCTCTTGAATCCAGTTTAGATTTTTTTTAGATCAATATAGGCAATGCTGCCTGTTTACTATTTCGTTGAGGTGAACAATTTCTTCATTCGAGAATAAGATATTTGAAACGAAATTGTCATTCCGATCACAATTTGTCTGCATGATTTCGGAGAATTATAATATTCGGCGGCGATCATTCTCATATAATTCTTGTACGAGAATGAATTTGTTAAGATGTAAATCTTCACTGTAAGTTTCATAAAAATTACGGTAAAGATTACCTAGTTCTATTTTCTTGTGCATCTTGAACTCGTTTCTTTAAAATAAGTTAAGACCACAAAGTAGCAGAACTAAAAATATGACGTCATTCACTCGGCGAAGGTCGATTGTCAAATGAAATAGAAACAATGAAATCACGCTTGGTGCGGTGCATTTGGCGGCATTTGACATAGGGGTCGCCGTAAGACACTAAAGGAGGGATGCTCAAGCGGTCGATCGCGATCAACTGGTCGATCGCTATCGACCGTTTGAGCAGTGCTTTTTTAGTAGATCTCGAGAAGAAAAAAAAATTTAATTAGTAGGTAACTAAACTACAAAAATTTATTATGTAATAAAATAACACTGCTAGCGGCAAAAGGCGGATTCATCAAAGGAACGCGCTGTACTTGTCAAAGAAAAGCCGCGTTTTTTATTCTTGCCGCTTTTCCGGAAATTTCGGGCGGCGTGTTTGACGGGAACATTCGAGACTTTCGTTCACGCCGATAGAAATGTTGCGCCTGCAGGAATTGGAGTCATTCTGAATTGTAACTTGAAGGCGATACTACGTCGATACAAAGTTTATTATTGAATAGTACAAAATGAGTGCAGCGAAGAAATCTAAAACGTATCATTTTAATAACGATTGGGAGGAAGAACTTTTTTTTGTATGGTGAAGGATGAGATCATTTGTCTTATTCGTCGTGCGTCAGTTGCAATACCTAAGCGTGGTAACTCAGGGAGGCATCATAAAACGGTTCATAAAAACTATGAAAAGGATTTTCCACCACAGAGTGAATAAGGAAAACGAAAAGTACGTGATTTGATATTTTGTTTGAAAAAAGAACAAACCATGTTACACAAGACTAGCCAAACAATCAAAAGCTGTTACGATCGCATCATTAAAAAAATCTCATATATTGGCGAAATACAAGAAACCATTCGAAGATGTCTCGGTTGGGAAGGAAACATTTAATGATGCGGGTGAGACTTGATTTGAAGATCTTAAAAATAAAACAGAAATCATGTCTGCTATTAGAGAACTTCAGTTATCTCATCCGACTCTCCCAAGGCGTATCGAAGTCATGAGTCAGGACATGGCAGATAAACTGAAACATGATATCATGAAATGTACATACTTTTCTTTACAGTTCGACGAATCCACCGATATGACAGACACTGCCCAGCTTGTTATTTTTATTCGGATGGCATTCAATGACTTGTTGGCTGAGGAAGAATTTTTGACAATCATTCCTCTGAAGGGGAAGACCCGTGGCGAAGATATGTATGACGTTATATGTATAATTTTTTGAAAGCCTACAAGCTACCCAAATATAAATTAGTGTGCATTACAACCGATGGAAACCAGCAATGACTGGAAACAAAAAGGTTTTGTGGCATTGTGTCGAGCTAATGAAAATTTCCCTTCATTTTTTTCATTCCATTGCATTATACATCAAAAAGTTCGGTATTCAACAGTTTAAAACACGGAGGAAATTATGGGCATTGCAACAAAAATTGTGAATTCCATCCGTGCACGTAGCTTGCAATGTCAGTCAGCTGAACACACTAACTTAGTTCTTCACACGGACGTCAGGTGGTTGAGTCGCAGAAAATTCCTAAAAGGTTTCAAGAATTATTGCCCGAAATAATAGCTTTTCTAGACGAAAGAGGTGATGTCACTCAGATGTTGAAAAAAGAAAATTGGCTGACTGATTTGGTATTTATGACTGACATCACAATGCACTTAAACACCATTAACTTGGAGTTCGAGGTAAAGGAAAAAACTATTATTGAGATGATTAGCGCAGTAAACGTATTCAAAAGTAAATTTCAACTTATGATAGATCGACTGAAAAGAAAGGATCTGAAACATTTTCCGTCTTTGAAAGCAAGGATTCCTCAGTTGAATTATGATACGTATGAGACTGAATCATCAAATATTTTGAGATAATTCGAAATGCGTTTTATGATTGCAGTAAATTGGAAAAGAAAGCATCATTTATGAGTTATCCTTTTTCATGTAAAAACATTGAGGAACTATCTACTGACGTAGCAAGTAAGTTTAATATGAACTTCTGTTCTGTTGAGATTGAGTTGGTGCAGATTATATCCGATATACATCTCAACGCTACAGCATCTGATACATATTTCTGGTGTTTTATATCTGAAGGTAAATATCCGAATCTAAGACAAATCGCCCTTCAACTGACGACAATGTTTGGGTCAACTTACTTGTGCGAATCTGCATTTTCTGAAATGAAGATAATTAAGTTAAAATATCGCAATCGACTAACTAACTATCATATGTCATTATACTTGCGATTAGCACTCAGTGGTACATGCAGTTCCACGCTTCAACATCCAAAGTCACTACTTAGTTAAGTTTAACACCATATGTAACAACCAATAAACTGGTAATTTTGAATAACTATGACTTTTTTCATTGTTAATATAGAGAAGAACCTAACTAAACCAAACCCAAACCTTGACTAAAATAATGTATATTGTGAACAAAGCTAATATCTATATATGCTACGGTACAACCTACCAAGGTAGGTAGGTAGGTAGGGTGTATCGTGTAGGTACGCAACCCTGCATCACACATACTTGCAGCTTCTCAGAGTCGATCGTAAGTAGTCTAAAAATAATGAGGTAGATCGCCAGCAGTTCAAGTTTGGGCACCCCTGTACTAGAGGGACTATGAACTCGTCAACAAAACAATTTAAATCGTACGTCAGACGTGCGACTATGCCACTTGATCGGACCGTAGGCAAACGTAAACCCACTGAAACCAGTCGATGAAAATGAAGAAACAAAATTACTTTTATTGCGTATGTTGTAGAGAAAGTATAAGTCAGCGGAACATGAGCCAAGAAGCCAAAATTAGTTTACCCAGTAAATACAAAATACTGAAAAAACACAATTTAACCTATGACATATACAAACCAACTAAGAACTGTCAAATAGATATTTTAGAAGGACGATTTGAGTTTTGTTCATGAATATTGTAAATCAGAGAAGTAAATGAAGATTTCTTCTATTCTTTCAGTGAAGAACAATCTCATTTATGCCACACAGCATAGATGGTCTACCAATACATCCGTTTTACTTCGGAGGGAATTTAAACCGACTCTCATTTCAGAGCGGATATGCCCCTGTTCACTTCAGAGTGGATATGCGAAGATTTTCAAACCAGCCATTTTCTAATAAATGGATCAGAAGAGAAGAAACTCACAATTGGTCAACAAGATCGCCATACTAGCCTGATTTTATTTTCTGGAATATGTTATGGATATCGCTTACCAGGCGCTGCCGACGACTCAGGAAGATATGAAGAATAGAATATGAAATACATTTCTGACCATAACTCCAGAATTGCGTCAGGATGTAAAAAGATCCCTGGAAGCAAAAATACATATATGCATGTGTTCACAAAAAGGTGGTCATTTCGAGCATTTTCTGTGAACAATTTTTCAAATACTGTTCTAGAAAAGTGAGGTCACATAATAAATATACGAATTGTAGCGAAGTCATTGCGAAATTTCATGTAATACGAAAGTCACGAAATGACTTTTGAATCGTGATGAATAATCAAATTTGAAAATATTGAAATATGAAACAAGACACACGACAGGAAATGAGTAAAGGACACTCATGGATTTTAGGATATCTTCAAAATTAATGAAAATAGGTATCACTCGAAAATTTTTTACTAAGCTTCCTTAGTAGTGTATAAATTATAGTGTCTCATTTGAAGAAATGAAAAAACATTGTTTGAATGAGGCCAACTGTGAAATATGTTTTCGAACACCCTATATACTTTGAAGAAGGTAATAATATCCATGGTACGATTAATTTATTCCATGGTTTTGGTATACAAATTGTAATCTGCATCCTTTTGGTTATACTATCATGTTTGTTTGTTTGTTATTCCTTTAACGTGCTCTACTTTCGCCTTTCGGCCAATGACACGCCGGGGAATTCTGTCACCTCACTAACCCGGAAATTTTGCCGAACCCCTCCCGTGTCGAGGGAAAGGATCTTTAATGTCCAACACATCTCTGTTAGACAGGACCGATAGCTTTACATCTCCTCCGAAAGATGGACACTCAAGCGATTCCCAGAATCCGAAAAATCGCACCGACTTTGTGGGGATTGAGCCCAGGTAACTCTGGACAGGAGACGAGCATCATATCCCCTACGTCACCGAGCCGGCATATTATCATGTACCTGTTCTAAAATGTGTACAATGAATACAATTTTTTTCACTGCCAAGGCGAGTGAATCATGAGATTCATAAAATATAGTCCTTCTTGTTTTATCAATGAATTTTCTGGAGGCAAAGTCGGTCATTGCACTTTCGAAACTGAAAATTTTTTTCTAAGCAATTCGAATTTGAAACCAAACTTTGAGATCTGAATTCGAATTTTCAATTATACATTCCTATCTTAAAAAAAGCGTGTTATACTCTTTCAAAAACTTGAAAATAAAATGCGTGTAACTTGTATTGTAGTCATTTTATAGATGTCCATTCTTCTTTCCATCGATTTCCAAATGAAACATTCATATATTGTCTGCATCTCCTGAAGAGATGCCAAGAAGGATGGATATTTATAATATTTTGTGTTTCAGTATAAATGGGTTTGTGAAAACATATATTGAAAGCTATAGATATATAATTGAGCATATTTTTCTTTTCTTCATTTCTCATTTTATATTATAGTACATTATGTAGAAAATGAGTGAAACCCTTTCTTTCTATTCATGTCTACGCTTATGTCAGCTAAATCTTAGGTTGTTTGGATTCACACGTCATCTATGTGCCATATCAGAATAATTCACTCATTAGGTTGTACTTGTGCAGAGTACTGCACTTATAAAATAGTATCATACATTTAGTCTATTATCAAGGAGGGCGCTAGTAGACGGACTGTTTTTTAAGTCAAATTCACTCTACTGTGTGAAAACTTCACGTTGAACTGGGTTCTTTCTCTAGTTTATATATAAATTTTCTTTGGAGGTAATGAAGAAGGTCTTCGAAACTATATTTTCACGGCGAGCAGTTTAGCAAAAGGATAAATAAATATCATCTCACTGCTAATCGTTTCCCTGGGATGGAAATGAAATGACCTCCTCATGGGCGAGTGAGTAGTTTAGCAAAATGGATTAAATACAACGATGCTACCGGTAGCGCCCATGAACTTCACAACAATGACAGATAATGGTATCTAGAATTTATCTGCACTGAAGCTAACGAGCTCGGAGGGATTGTATTTTATCCATCTCAAAATACATAGAACTCTTACCGGCTTATATTTATAACGTCAGTAGATTTTAGTACGTGCAGAGTTGAGTCTTAATATATTGCTTTTTGTTGAAATATTCATCATAAAAATTTTCTGTAGAATAATATTCCTAATTCAAATATATTCAAATATACTGTTCAAATAGTCAATTATGATTTTTCAAAATTATTGAATTATTTCAGAGGGGCCTCCTATTGTAGGCAACTTATCAAACAACACATGTAATGTTCATAATGTACTTCATAAGTCAATGAATTCTAATGCCAAGCTCTACCAACTAAATTCTCAGGAACGGTTTATCGTTAAATCTTCTATATAACTAGATCTTTATAATCATATTCGTCATTGAAAATCTGAAAGTCGAACACTGTTAATCATATTTGTAAGAGAAAAACGGGTCTATTTAGGAAAGGTCTAAGTGAAATAGGTGAAAAAAATATAAGATAATCATTAATAACTAGCTGACCCGGCAGACCTCGTATAGCCTCAATCGACAAATAAAAGACCCGAACTTTTGTATAGAATAAACTTAAAGCAAACAAAAGAAATCCATAATTAATAAGATCCAAAGATATTTTGAACATGTTTACGAAATTGTTGTTCTGATGAAGAAACGTTCGTAATTCTTGGACAATGGTTCTCTTCATTGTTGGATAGTGAGCACAACGTTTATCAACTTCCGCATCTGAATTGTACATAAAATAAATTTGTAAAAATTGATGATACGCATCTGGTAGTGGTAACAGTAAGTGATAAATTTGTCCTTGTATCTGTAATTTTTGAAAGTTTGCCCAATAATTATTTCTGATATATATTTCAATACAAACTTGAATATTATAAAAAAATATAATGGTATAATACCTTGAAAGTGGGCATGAAATAGTTCTGTATAATATATAGCGCCAAACGATGTAATCTGAAAACAGCTGCTATATTTCTGAATGTTGGCCAAGAAGTGCTTAGAATGATTTCCAATCCCAGAAAGTAAAGGGTGTAAAAGTTCTGCTGGTGGGACCAATTGTGGCAATATTACTTTGCCAGTAGATTCACCATTTATTCATCTTCTTCTTGCACGGCGCCTTTATGGGCAGCACACAGGCCGTTCGGCCAATTGTGCTTGCCGTGTTGTATTATTTTGTTTTGTGTCTTGAAAAAACTTTTTGATGAAGCTTGCAAGATTGTTGTAGTTGGCCTCCTGGATCAATAATAATAACTTTGCCATGTCTTCAGGCCCATTCCGGCCATTTTTCGATCAACGCATGATTCAAATTGATAATTTGTTGATGGTAGCAATCAGTGTTCACCGTTTTGCCATGTTTTAACAACTTGTAGTACACCACCAAACACAGAGCATTGTCTTACGGCCAAAGCGATTTGGCCCTGCAGTCGATGGGCTGGCTTCACCAGGTTAAAACCACGATTTTCTCGCTTCAGTTTCTCAAAATAAATCCACTTTTTGTCGCCCGTGACAATTCTATGCAGAAAAGATTTCTCTTTGAATCGTTGAAGCAGCATTTCACAAATGGTTTTTCTTTTTTCCTCTTGTCTATTGTTCGGCTGGTGTGGCACCCATTTTCCATACTACTGAATCTTTCCCATGGCTTTTAAACATTGGCAAATTGCTCCTCGATTCACATTCAGTGTTTCTGCCAACATCCAATAACGCCTTTAATTCCTCGTCTTCGAACTTTTTCGTTGCACCAGGATGTTCATTGTCTTTCAAATCGAAATCTCCACTTTTAAATTGACGAAACCATGTCTTACATGTTCTAATCACTGGAGCATATTCACCACAAGTTTCTACCAGCAACCGGTGAGCTTCAGTTGCTTTTTTCCTTTGATGAAATGAGAAAAGCAACGAATTGCGCAAATGCGATTTACCTGGAACGAAACTCTATATATTCACCGAGGTAAACAAATATGACGCTATTATTTTGGTGGAATGTGACTTGCGTATGTTTGAAAGTTAATGTCAATAGAAAAAAATGACATACATGCCAAATTATAAAAATTTATACATATTACTAACGACATCTGCTGGTAAAACCGGTAAACTTCAACTAACACCCCTGTTATACATAATTTACATTATACTTCAGTTACCCAATATTAATAGTTTTTAAATCTAGATATCGAGTTGGTCATCGTACTCCACGAAGAAGTTGGAGCAAATAATAACTTTCGGCGTTATTTGGGTGAACAGTATACACCCAATCCAAAGTTGGATATTATTTTACTCCCAGCAATCAATGAAATACGATTTCTCGTTTTCTTCTATCTATCCTGTAATTTTTCAACAGATGGTACTTCAACGTTAAGAAGGTTTTTTACTGCATAAATCAAGATATGCTAAAAGAGTAGGTTAATAATCTTCTCAGCCAAATGGTGAAGGTCGTTTGGATGTGTCCGTTCTCTAAATGGACAGACAGATCAACTATTGTCGAAAGCCTTTGTGTATGGGAAACGCTAGAATTCTCCAAACTGAAGCTACTAATGTAGCGACCACTTTAATACACTTTGGTCTCCTTACCTCAATGTATTAATGTTAATGTATTAACAAACAAATTAGATAGACTTTACAGAACTACAATATTTTATGTTAAAATGGACAGCGAAAATACTTGACAAAACTGGACGGTCAAGCATGTATTTGATCATGAAAAAAAGACAATCATTCTGCTGTTCACCCCTATAGGGGTGGAGTTTTGAAAAATCGTAAAATACGTGTTCACTCTTATCGCTTGGGACTACATCCAAGTTCCAAGCCGAAATGCCCATTTGATATTTTTTTCTCATACAATATCACTTTTTACCCCTTAAGAGACCAAAATAGAAAAAATTGAATTAAAGTTTTATTAAATCATATCACGAAATTCCAAACAGATCTGACCACAAACAGAAAAGTTACAGTCAAACTTTGATATCCCCTCTACCTTTCAGTTGGTGAATTTCGCAAAATCCCTTCTTGGTGTCACTGTCCAAATATCACGAAGTTTTGTCTCGGCGTTGATAAATAAGTCCGTCAGTCGGGACAGTTACTTTATTATAATAAGCGTTCAAGTCATTGCCCCTCATTTTTTATCAATGTTCCAAAGTACATTCCTTGTTGTCTCTAGGTACTCTACTGTGTTGTCCTTTGGGAGAATTAGCAACTGTCATTAATTATCAGTTTCATTTAAGGGATTCAAAATTTCCGATGAAAAATCATGATCAAAGGTTTAGCAACAGAGAAAAAATAATTTAATATTAAGGATAAAAAACTCCCCACTATCTTTTCAATCACTGCCCAATATATACACACACCAGAAAAATTGTCGCATCACCTGGTATTCTGAATTCCACAATCGATTAAGCAGTTCGATCGCAGTTTCTTTGTCAACATATGTATTTGGACATATGAGGGGAAAAATCTTATCTATGTAGTAACATTTGTTTCCATATGATCTCAAACACGTCTGAAACAAGAATGAGTTTATTTGACTATCAGTATTCATTCAATTTCTCTTCAGTTTTCACGCTAAATTAATGCAAGTTTTCTGTGTTTCTTGTTGATTTTCGAATCTTTGAATTTATTGTAATGGCTGCTGAACGTCCTGGACGCAATTTGAGTGATCATGAAGTGGTTAGAATTGTATCATTCTAGAGGAGGGGCGAGGCCAACGTTATGTGGCTGACTTGTTGAATGTTAACCAAAGCACTATTTCAAGAGCAATTTATTGGTACCACGAAAGAGGAATATGAAAGAAGGGCCGGACAGGGAAGAAATCGGATAACAACACCAGTTGATGATCGTTGGCTTCGTTCAACTGCACTAAGAGTTCGGCACTGTACGGCTAGAATGCTACAAAATGAACTTGCACTTTCCAGAAATGTGCATATTTCATTGCAAGCTGTTAGGAAAAGGCTCAGAGAAGACGATATCAGACCAAGGGTGGCTTCTACTGGCCCGCGTCTCACCAGAGAGCATCGAGTTGAAAGACTTCAGTTTGCGAGGGTACATGCAAATTGGGGTATTTCAGAGTGGTCGAATGTTCTATTTTCCGACGAGTCCAGGTCCTGTCTAGTATCAAATGATAGGCGTATGCTTCTATACAGACGACCTGGGGAACGGTATCAGCAATGCAATATCCGGCAAACCGAAAACTTCGGAGGGGGCTCAGTAATGGTGTGGGAAGGCATTTCTTTCCATGGTCGAACTGAGTTAGTCCCAATGAATAACGGCAGAATGACAGCGACCAGATATATCGCAGATATCCTTGAACTCCATTTTGTACCCTTTGGCCCATTGATTGGCAAAAAGTTCATTATATGCATGATAATGCTCGGCCTCATGCAGCTAGAGTAGTTACAGAGTTTCTGCAAAATGCCGTAATTGATATTTTAAGATGGCCAGCCAGAAGTCCCGCCTTGAATTCCATAGAACATATTTGGGACAACATAGGGTGGCAAATTCAGCAACGTAGGATACCATGTAAAACACTCCAACAACTAGAAAATCTGCTATCTGAAATTTGGAACTCAGTGACTCAAGAGTACATATACTGGCAGTAATTAGGGCTCGGGGAAGAAACACTCGATTTTTTTAATGATTACCATGATTAACCATTCGGTGCTAGTTGATTGGTCTCTTCGCGAATGTTTGAAGATGGTAGAGTTTTTTCGATTTTTCATTAACTCGAGAATTGTCGATATTTTCCATCATAAACTTATCTATTTTGAATGATATCTTCTTATTTTACAGTTCTGAAAGTTACCAAGCGACTCTTGAATGATCAACCTAAAAGTTTATAGAGTATTGTCGTAAAAGTAGGGTGATGCGACAATTTTTTTGGGGAGTGTATTTATCTTAAATATAGGAAACGTGTGATTCAAGAAGTCAAACACATCAGATCAAACAAGATGTTTACTAGAAATAATCCTACACAATGGTGAATATTTAGTGTAATTGTATTAATGAAACTGAACACATTATGAGTCCCCATTTCTTGTAATCTTAGAAAGTACATGAAAACTAATCGAGGCAACTAAAGGACAATCAATTAAACACATTAGACACTTCATACACTTCAAGAAATAATAGACAAGTCGGCAATTCCAGAGGATTACGTTCTGAGGTAGCTGAAAAGGATTAGCGTTCAATTCCAGATTTGAAAGAAACCAATAGCAAAAATTCTATTTTATACCCTTTAAAGTTTTTGATGAATTCATAACTATGAGGTTAACTTCCTGGGTAGCTTCACAGTTAGTGAGGAAGTATGTAGGATATGCTAAGCCTAGGTGCCTGGTTCGAATCTGAGTTCAAGTAACGGATGTTGTCTTTGAACAAAAAAGTGATACTTGCACGGTCTATGAGAGTGGTTCGGAATCCACTATAGGCTGTAGGTCCACTGTGTAAAAGGCGAAGTTCCCGAGCACATTGTTAAAAGACAAAGAAACAAACAAGTATAAGGTTAAATTAGGTTGGGTTCAATAAAAGACGTAAACAATATCTGTAGCGAGTTTAAATCAAGAAATACATACGAGTGTCGGATAATAAGTTTAAGAATTTATATACTCAACTGCAGAAGGAGTCTATATGTGATTTGAACAGTGTCGAACTAAAATTTACAATAAATAATATACATCTAAATGACCTGTTCTGTTTACAATTATAATTGGTTGTTCGATTCCCGAAACATAGTGCGGCGGGAATGATTCAAACAAGAATTCATTATAATATGAATAAAATGAAACACTTTTGTCTGATTCTCATAATATAAATGAGATAAAAACACAAGGTTTAACTTTAATCTACACTTTATTTGAAAAAATTCGACGACGTTTCGCTGACACAGCAGCTTTATCAAGAATGAAAAAAGAGTATGGTATTATAAACAAATCGTAGAACAAGTTGGATGAATAACAGGAAAATCCACACCGAGTCATTGTACAGTTAGTTTGAAAGGTAATAAAAACTAATTAAACAAGTTAAGTAGGGGTGAGTAATTCAAATCTACCTGTTCATTCAAAAGCTTGTCCGAATGTTTGTATCTATTTATTTCTAATGCTTCTAGGAGATCTAATTTTGAACTTTTTGATTTTATATGTAATATGTCAAAGTTTTAATTGAATGAATGGTTTTCTTTTATTAGGTGGTTTGAATAATTTGAATCAGATTTATTTTTATCGAAGCTACGTTTATGTTCAGATGTTCTTATGCCAAAACTCCTATAGGTCCTACCGATATAAATTTTATCACAAGAACCACAATTGAGTTTATAGATTCCTGATTTACTTGATTTTTCAACACGAGATTTATTATTTTTAATATGTTTACCTAAGTTATTAGAAGTTTTGAAAGCTATATTAAGATTTTGTTTGACGAGAAAGGATTTGATATTTGTACTTGCAGAACCGCAGAATGTTAAACTGTTGAATATTTTATAGTCTTTATGAATAGGATATACTTCATTTATTGCTTTCTGATAGAGTTTTTACGAATGATTAGATCTATCATATCCGGATTATATGAATTATTAATGGCTATCTGTTTGATGATGTTTAACTCTTTATTATAATCTTCTACTGATAAAGGTAAATTGAGTAACCGATGTACCATGCTGTTTAAAGCTGCAACTTTGTGTTGAATTGGATGTAATGAGTAGTTATGTATAATTGTATCAGTATGTGTTGATTTACGAAAGACCGAAAAAACATGATTATTATTTTGTTTAGTGATTTTTAAGTCCAAAAAATTTATGGAATCGTTCTGTTCAATTTCTATCGTGAATTTAATGTTCAAATGGATGGAATTAATGAAATTAACAAATAAGTCTAATTGACGAGTAGTTCCAATGAAACATACTAAGATGTCGTCAACATATCTATACCAATAAAGAAATTTGGAAATGAGTGGATGTGTATGAATTTTCTGTTCAATATTATTCATAAAATCTCTGCTAAAAGTGGACTCAAAGGATTTCCCATGATCAAACCATTTTCACTACTGTAATAGATGTTGTTGAAAGAAAAATAATTTTGTTCAATGCAAACGTCCAACAGATTCAATATTTCTGATTTAATTATGTGGTTAACATGATTCGAATTCAACATGTTTTCGATTAATATTTTGACATCACCTGGAGGAACACTTGGGTATAAATTCTCAACATCAAACGAAATAAGTTTTGCGTTAGGTGGTAGGTTAACGTTTTTATGTTATTTATCAATTCGAAAGAATTTTTTTTTTTTTTTTTTAAATGTAGTAGTGAAAATGGTTTGATTATGGGAAATCCTTTGAGTCCACTTTTAGCACAGATTTTATGAATAATATTGAACAGAAAATTCATACACATCCACTCATTTCCAAATTTCTTTATTGGTATAGATATGTTGACGACATCTTAGTATGTTTCATTGGAACTACTCGTCAATTAGACTTATTTGTTAATTTCATTAATTCCATCCATTTGAACATTAAATTCACGATAGAAATTGAACAGAACGATTCCATAAATTTTTGGACTTAAAATCACTAAACAAAATAATAATCATGTTTTTCGGTCTTTCGTAAATCAACACATACTGATACAATTATACATAACTACTCATTACATCCAATTCAACACAAAGTTGCAGCTTTAAACAGCATGGTACATCGGTTACTCAATTTACCTTTATCAGTAGAAGATTATAATAAAGAGTTAAACATCATCAAACAGATAACCATTAATAATTCATATAATCCGGATATGATAGATCTAATCATTCGTAAAAACTCTATCAGAAAGCAATAAATGAAGTATATCCTATTCATAAAGACTATAAAATATTCAACAGTTTAACATTCTGCGGTTCTGCAAGTACAAATATCAAATCCTTTCTCGTCAAACAAAATCTTAATATAGCTTTCAAAACTTCTAATAACTTAGGTAAACATATTAAAAATAATAAATCTCGTGTTGAAAAATCAAGTAAATCAGGAATCTATAAACTCAATTGTGGTTCTTGTGATAAAATTTATATCGGTAGGACCTATAGGAGTTTTGGCATAAGAACATCTGAACATAAACGTAGCTTCGATAAAAATAAATCTGATTCAAATTATTCAAACCACCTAATAAAAGAAAACCATTCATTCAATAAAACTTTGACATATTACATATAAAATCAAAAGTTCAAAATTAGATCTCCTAGAAGCATTAGAAATAAATAGATACAAACATTCGGACAAGCTTTTGAATGAACAGGTAGATTTGAATTACTCACCCCTACTTAACTTGTTTAATTAGTTTTTATTACCTTTCATACTAACTGTACAATGACTCGGTGTGGATTTTCCTGTTATTCATCCAACTTGTTCTACGATTTGTTTATAATACCATACTCTTTTTTCATTCTTGATAAAGCTGCTGTGTCAGCGAAACGTCGTCGAATTTTTTCAAATAAAGTGTAGATTAAAGTTAAACCTTGTGTTTTCATCTCATTTATATCATGGATCTACATCAAGTAACGGCCTCCACAATTCAAATGATTCTATTAATGTTTATTTTTGATACGCACGACCTGTTCTAAAGAGTAAATTTTTGGAAATTTAAGTGCACCCTGTTTATCATTTCACGAACATCTCAATGATCGCATACTGATTTATTGCAATTCTGGTAACTCTATTTCTCAATTTATGAACCCAAAAACCAGAAACTGTTCACTAAAATCGTAGGTCTTTCTGTTTGGTTAATACTATTCGTATATTTCGTGAGAGAAAAAACACAACAGATTGGTAAATTTATGACGCGTGAGACGTGGGTAACTGAGACTCCTGGAGTATGCTACTATATTTTGCGTACACTAGATATGAATTGTAAGACTTGAAAGGACATTTGAACACTTCAACATATTTCAGTTTATTTAAATAATACGAATACTGTATATACAAAATTCATTCTGCTAATGGCTTTGAACAAAAATACAGTGACCGCCCAAAGAGTGGGAAGATATTATTAGATGCAAATCATTGACTCTCACCCAAAAGTTGGGGGTATATTTGAGGTTGCCAATGAACACCGAAGTTCTCAGATGTTTCTTTGATTCACTGACACAATTTTTCTTCTAACTCAAATTGATTGATTATATGAGTGATACACTTTGATATAATAGTTATTGATGAATATAAGGATGATTCATATATACGACTCGAAGGACCTAAAAAAATTTATTTTCGATTATTAGCTTCGTGATATGATGTAACTTAGAGAGAAATGCTGAATGACACTCTATATTTCATGAGGGAATGCATGAGTTTTCCCCCGACGCATATAAGAATGGGGTAGTAGGTGACTACTACTATTCAAAGGTTTGTGATTTTTGAGACATTCTATCTCTTCAGGAAAAGAAAAGTTCTGTGTTAGGCGAGTAATTCCATTTAATGCAACATCTGAGTGTCATAACCTCTTTCGTCTAGAAAAGCTGTTATTTCGGTCGATAATTCTTGAAATCTTTCTAGGAATTTTCCGCGACTCAGCCACCTAACGTCCGTGTGAAGAACTAAATCAGTGTGTTCAGCTGACTCCCTATCTTCCAACTGCAACTTAAAGAGCCGCCAGTGCACGGATGTAATTCACAATTTTTGTTACAATGCCCATAATTTTCTCCGTGTTTAAAACGTTTGAACACAAAACTTGTTGATGTATACTGCAATGGAATGAAAATAATGAAAGGAAATCGTCATTAGCTCGACACAGAGCCACAAAACCGTTTATGTTTCTAGTCATTGCTGGTGCTCCATCGGTTGTAATGCACACTAATTTATATATTAGTAGCTTGTAGATTTTTACAAAATTGAGGAAAACTTCATATATATCTTCGCCACAAGTCTTCCCCTTCAAAGAAATGATTTTCAAAAATTGTTCCTTAGCGAACATGTCATGGAATACCATCCAAATAAAAATACACTGCTGGGCAGTATCTGTCATATCGGTGGATTGGTCGATCTGTAAAGAAAAGTATGTACATTTCATGATATCATGTTTTAGTTCATCTGCCATGTCCTGACTCATGACTTCAATACGCCTTGTGACACTTGGATGAGATAACTGAAGTTCTCTAATAGCAGACATAATTTCTGTTTCATTTTTAAAATCTCCAAATAAAATTTCAACTGCATCAATGAATGCTTCCTTCACAACCGATTCATCTTCGAATGGTTTCTTGTGTTTCGCCAATATATGAGATATGTTAAATGACGCGATCGTACCAGCTTTCGATTATTTGGCTGGTCTTGTGAACATGTTTTTTTCTCTTTTTTCAAACAAGATATCGAATCACGTACTTCTCGTTTTCTTAATTCACCTTGTGACGGAAATCCTTTTCATAGTTTTTATGAACAGTTTTATGATGCCTCTCTGAGTTACCACGCTTAGGTATTGCAACTGACGCACGACAAATAAGACAAATGCACTTATCCTTCATCATACAAAAGAAAAATTCTTCCTCCCAATCGTTATTGAAATGATACGTTTCAGATTTCTTCGCTACACTCATTTTGTACTATTTGATAATAAACTATGTGTTGACGTAGTATTGTCTTCAAGTAACAATTTGGAATGACTCCAATTCCTGCAGGCGCAACATTTCTATCGGCGTGAACGAATGTTTCCGTCAAACACGGCTTTTCTTTGACAAGTACCGCGCGTTCCTTTGACAAATCCGCCTTTTGCCGATAGCAGAGTTTTATTTTATTACGTAATAAATTTCTCTAGTTTAGTTACCTACTATTGAAACTTTCTTCTCGGGATCTACTCAAAAAGCACCGTTTGAGCACCCCTGCTATAGAGAGATGAGGCCAAAAAGATTCACCCCGGCTTAACCATGATGGTCCATGTCTCCATAGAGATAATCTCATCAATTCATTAGGCGACTGTCCTCGAGATATTAGGTCTGCGCGATTGTCGTTTTGCGAACGTGTTTCCAACAACTAATTTCTATATTACGTAGTATTTCTGCTACTCGATAGGCAATGAACGTCTATATATGAATATATATGAATAGACTATACAAGCATAACTGAAGACAGTGCAACGCTGATAGATTATGTTGTTACTAACAATAAAAACTTGAAACCATATGTGCATTTGACACCCAAAATATCGGATCACTCAATTATAACATTGGAACTCGAAGGGGTGCGGGAAAATAAGGTAAAAGCATACTTACATAGACGTTCTTACAAGGACTACGACGTTGACGATTTTCCAAAGACCCTTATGAAAACTGTTTTGGACAATAACAGTAACTGATGTGAATTTTTTGGCTGCAATATTCTTGGAGCCCATTAAAGAGTTTGTGAGTAAAATTTGTCCAATTGTTAAGGTACCAGTAGATGAAAGCAGACCGGTGAAACTATGGTTGAATGACGAAATTGAAGATTTAATGAAGAAGAGAGACAGGAGTTACCAGATAGGAGTATTCACAAAGTCGGACCAAAAGCGGATGGAATATAGGACATTAAGAAATCAGGTGATATCTAGGTCAAGATCAAGTGAAAAATCATTTTATTTTAATCTCATTCAGAACAGTTCAAGTCAGGATATTTGGAAAAATATCAAAAGTATCTTACTAGATAAGTCTAAAAATTTCACGAGCAGAGTAAAGTTTGGTGATAAATTGATTATTAAAGACGACGAAATAGCTAAAAATTTCAATCATTTTTTCGTGAATAGTGTCAAAGAAATTGTATCGAAAATGAATACATTTAAGGATTGAAAATATTATACTGATAAGATAGATTTACACATAATGAGTATTCTGATTTCAAAATAATTACTCTACAGGAACTTAAAAAGATAGTTAAATCACTGAAAAATACAGGTGGGACAGAAGACAGAATAACTACAAGTAATTTGAGAGACGTTTTAGCGTTATTGGTAATAGATTGTTGGATGTTATTAATACTTCCTTACAATATGGAAAGTTTCCAAATGATTGGAAAACAACAAATATTATTCCAGTTGAAAAAGTTACTAATACTATCTTATGTCAGGAGTTTGGGGGATTACCAAAGTACCGGTTTATGAGATAGTATTGGAAATTGTAGTAAAACAACAACTATTAGAATACTATGATGAGAATAATATAGTAGTTCATGTTGAAGTACAGTTTTCAACATATGTGATAAATGGATGAGAGATATAGATGAGCGTGAATATATAATTTCAAGGAGTTTATTATTATTGAAATTCAAGAAAATAGGAATGAGGAGAATGTTTTGAATTGGTTTTCCTCATATTTAAGTGATAGGAGCCAAAGGGTAAAATTTAATGATCATATATCAGATAAAGAGAATATTGTGAATGGCATACCTCAAGGGACAGTTTTAGGGTCCTCGTTATTTTTGTTGTATATAAATTACCCAGTGAAATTTGTATAATTCAGTGTTGTGTCTATGTTTGCGGAATACACAATGCTGTACATAGCCGATGATAATATAAAAATGATGATTGGATTAATAAATGAATGGCTCTGTGACAATAGTCTAGGAATAAGTCTAAATATATGATACTGGGAAGTAAATACAAATCAAATAATCTGAATTTGGTAAACTCAAGTGTTCAAATTAATAACAATGTTCTTGATAGAGTAACCCAGATGAAGTACTTAGGAGTAGTTCTTGATCAGAATTTGGACTTTAAGTTACACTGTGATTATGTCTCAAAAATTTCATAGAGAATTCAGAATAGAGATTTGAGAGTTATATATATATATATATATATATATATATATATATATATATATATATATATATATCTTATAAATAAAATCTAATGTTCTGAAATAAACTCCATTAAGAGATCTTGTATTTAAGAATTATATTCAATTTTTGGTGTAATGCTGGGGATATATTATGAAAGACATTACATGTAACCCAGCAATATAATCTAGTTTTCAATTGCAAATTGCTAGATTATGATTCATTATTATTATTATAATAAATATCTTAAAATAATTTTAACAAAGCTTTTAGTGAAAAGTTAATCGTTTATAGTGAAAGAATTCATCTGAACAAATAAGTATCCATTCAATTTCATGGAAGTAATGTGCAATTATTTAGAACTCATTTATTTGGGGTACGATCAACAATAAGTTTAAAGTGCTCTTGAGCTTTTAAGAGCTTCATTTTATAAACTATGATTCAAATGTGTTTACAAAGTTCATAAAAGCCACTTGAAAGGAAACTATCATAAAATTTATGGTATATAAATGTCGAGTTCGAAGGATATTTTCCATTGAACAGTTGGTGGTGATTAAATATTCTACGAAGTGAAAAATGTTAGTTGATGTTGTGGGTATCTCTGCGGGTTTTTTTCATTGCCTGAATCTATTGGTTCAGTCAATGATTAGTATTGATACCAAATGCATCGTGTCGATTAATGCCCCTCCTATTACATCTGTGCCGATCATTCAATTCAACTTTGAAAATGTAACAACTGAAATTCAAAGCGATTTACGACCAAACATCTATATTATCAACCTTGATGTCATTTCTATAACGAACATTCTGGAAATCATTAGAGCAGATAAAAATTTCAATCCAGAAGCACAATTCATTCTTTTTGGTTCGAAGCATCATTACAGTTTAGAGGAATTCCACTCACGTTTAATAAATAATTTGATTTTCCTGAACTCTTCAGAAGAAGTTACTAGTCCATGTGAACACGAAGTTTTATCTAATACCATTGAAAACAGTTCGTCCACTAAGATTCGACAGCAAGTCCAAAGATTAGCTCTGAAAGTCTGTTATGGCATTCGACTTCCCTATTTTATATGTGTGGCAAAAAACTGTTCATCAGCAAAGGGAATCATCATTGAAATTTCGGATATGATACAGGATCATTTAAACATCGATTTCGAGTATTTCGGATTTGAACCGGTTGCATTCTATGCGGAATCTGGAAACTACCTTCTTTCTGGTGAATGTGACTTAGTTCTAGATGAAATTTATATGAAAGGAGGTATGTTTGACCTCGTTTATCAGATGAACGATGACAGTGATATATGGATAATAAAGAAACCTGGTAAAATACCCCAATGGAAATATTTGATCTCAGTATTCTCCTTTCAAATCTGGACGGTATGGTTTGTTTGCACATTAATAGCTTGTTTAGCTTGGGCTACAATTGAATTCTCTACTGAATCTTCTAGCTATGGTAATATTTTCATAAAAATCTTTATCAAGTTCCTGAAAAAAATTGTGATAGTGATGAATTTATTCTTAGAGCAGGAATCTGCAATGAAGGTACTGCGCTTTTACGAATTACTTTTATTCATACCCATTATACACTGCATATTCACAATGAGTACTATATATAAAGGTAGGTACACATATATGCTGTTGGGAGCAAATCGTTACATAAATGAAATTAGAAACTTTGATGATATATTGGAGCATAAAATGTATTTGTTGTACTATAAACCCAGACAATATAGAGTTGAACTCCTCAATCCAAAAATTAAGGAATATCCTGAATCATTAATTATTCCTCATAATATTGACCCAATCAAATGGTTAGACAGAGTAGCATTCAACGAAAATACTGCTAGTATGAAGTCAACGATGGAGACTAAATATTCCCTTCACAGATATAAAGATGAATATGGAAACAACTTGTTACAATTACTGAAACCAGCTGTAAACAAAATAGTTGTGGGAATGATATTTTGAGAGGTAATAAGCATTTATATAATATAAATGAATATATATTCAGACTAGAAGACCATGGATTCATTGATTACATTATGTCAAAGTATGACTTGAATACCGACTATACAATTGATATGAGTTCTGAAGATGCCCAAATCATTAATATGGATAATTTGATTGGACCATTTGCGATACTGTTTATTGGAAATTTGATTGCAGTTCTTATACTATTGATAGAGAAAATAAGAGCATCAAAGCACACAATATAAAATTCTGGTGATTGATTGAAAGTTTTCAGAAGATGAATACCTATCTTTAAAGTTTGCTGTTCTCAAAATAGAAGAAGTTCGAAATCATTAATTTGCACCTTGTAGTTGAAGAACGTTTCTTTTTATAGAACCGACATAATTTCAAAACCTACAGTTGTTTAGTAGAAGAACCTTCACTGTGTATTTTCAACTCTCAGTTAAAGCTTGTATTTGAATTGTGGAGGCCGTTACTTGATGTAGATCCATGATATAAATGAGATAAAAAACACAAGGTTTAAGTTTAATCTACACTTTATTTGAAAAATTCGACGACGTTTCGTAACACAGCAGCTTTATCAAGAATTCTTGATAAAGCTGCTGTGTCAATCGTCAAATTTTTCAAATAAAGTAGATTAAACTTAAACCTAATCTCATTTAAAGCTTGTATTATCTACAATAAGCCTAACAGAAGAATGATGAGACTGACGTTTTCTTCAAGCAAATCACTTCATTGATTGTCTTAAATAATGTCAACGTCAATGAATAATACGTGTAGGTGGCCGTAATTGATTATCAATGAATTTCAATTACTACAAAACACTCTTTGTGAATGGAGTTGATCCATTGAGATTTCTCAGAAAATCAAGAGATGTTCTTTGAAAGTATATCGTAGAGAAAAATCAACATTGATATTCTAGATATGGTAAAAATATTATGAATTCATTCGGGATCAGACGATTACCATTTTTCTCATTAATATATTATGTTTTAAGATGAGTTTTATATGAAACGAGGTATGTCTAACCCCATCTGTTAGATAAAAGAAGAATAATATCGATTTATAAACATGAAAAGATAGCCTGACCTAATAAAGATATTAGGTCCGTAACTAAGTTCTCGCTGTTTTTTTAATGAAAATTCAACTTTATTGTGAAAAATGATTACACATGAATCATTCAAAATATTTCCCATCGTTAGCTACAACTTCTTCCCATTTTTCTGGCAGAGCTCGAATACCGTGACGGTAGAAGTGTTCGTCTTTGGAGGCTATCCACGAATGAAGCAATTTTTAGAGCTCTTCATATGAGCGGAACTGCTGATCAGCCAGACCATGTGCCATCAAACAAGTAATAATCGGATGGTGCAATATCTCTGGAATATGGCCGGTGGGGTAGGACTTCTCATTTGAGCGTTTCCAAGTAGGTGTTAACGGAATTGGCAACGTGAGGCCGAGCGTTGTCATACTGCTTTATTGTGGCCGTTTTTCGCGCAATGCTTCACTCAATCACATCAGTTGAGTTCGATACCGTTCTCCAATGATGGTTTCGTTCTATTTCAACAGCTCATAATAAATAACACCGACTTGGTCCCACTAAATACACAGAATAACTTTCGCAGCGTGAATATTCGGTCAACGCGATGACGTAGTAGCAGTCCCCAAGATTTTTTCTCCTTGGATTGCTGCAATGAATCCATTTTTCGTCACCCGTTACGATGCGATGAAGAAAACCCTTTCTTTTTTGCCGCTGTAGTAGTTCACAGGCGAAAAAACGACGCTCAACGTCTCTTGGCTTTAAATCATGAGGAACCCAAGATTCTTACTTTTGAATCATTCCCAACGCATGCAATCGCGTGGAAATGGTCTGGCGGGTACCTCTTAAGGCTGAAGCAAACTCTTCTTGCGTTTGGCACGGATCCTCATCGAGCAATGCCTTCAATTCAGCGTCTTCGAAGATTCCCGGCACGTTGTTTCACTTAGAGCAGCATCTCCATAAACTTTTTGGAGCTCTCTATGAGCTTCAACTACCGTTTTCTTCGAATGAAAGAAAAAAATCAACACTTCTAGCAAATGATGATTATTTGGCACAAAACCAGACATTTTCTCACAACTAAAACTATATGACGCAAAAACAAAATTACTAATGTGTCACAGTTACACAGTAGTTTGTTAACCATATGTCTAAGCTTTGTTCGAGACGTTCTTGATATGTAATTATCGACCAGCACTTACTGCTGGAGCCATCTATTGACAAAGAGCGAGAACTTAGTTGCGCACCTAGTATATAATGGCACAAGGAAAGAAGACGTACTGTCATTCCGAGTAACTTGTTCAGAAATCGCATTTTTTGTTCAAATATGTCTGTAAAAAGGGTTAGCACTATAATAAGACCTCTGAATGATCACAAATGAATGTCTAGATATCTAATTTCACTCACACAACTCAGAAACTTGTATCCCCATGTGAAAGCTTTACAATACTGCAAAATATGGTTCAAAGTATTTTTTTAGTGAATAAATGGGGTTCTAATTGATAGTATTGATGATCTATTTATTTTATGGAAATTCATTTTAAAGTAAAACGAAATATTATATACTTTTGTCACTTTTCCACAATTCATTCAATAATCACGACCGGTTTCGACCGTACGGTTATTTCCAAGTGATTAACAATATAATACATGAGTAGGCAAGTACAAGTACAGAATAAAATTTATCCTAAATATTGAGTAGTGGGCTGTTGAGGGTAACAAGTTGTGGGTTTTTACATAGTTTGTTAATCTCCAAACTTTCCAACAAATTCAACTCTCTCTCTTTGTTACATTTATGAAGGATTTTAAGATTGTTTAATGATATCGAGTGGTTAGTTGATTTTATGAGTTCGAAAATTGGCGAATTTTTATCTGAGGAAATATGTTCCTTGAATCTAGCTTCAAAACTTCTCCCTGTTTGTCCGACATAGGATACCTGACTTTCATTGCGTTTCTTCTTCTTCTTCTTCTTCCAACTTTATTTTAGGCGAAGCCGCCTGTTTATTCTTCGGTCGTTTGTCTATTACGGAACGTTCAAGTTGTCACTCCACCTTTTTTCGTGGTCGTCCCACGCTTCTGCGCCCCAGTGGAGATCTATCACGGGCGATTTTCACTATTCTTCTGTCATCCATTCTGTTTATATGGTCATTCCACTCCTGTTTTCTGTTCAATACCCAGTTGTTAATGTTGTCCACCTTGCACATGTTTCTAATATTCTCACTCCTTTCTCTGTTGAGCAGTGTTTTCCCGGCTATCCTGCGAAGTACCTTCATTTCGGTTGTCTCCAGTAGTCGCCTGGTTTTCGTTGTTTCTGGTATAGTTTCTGCAGTGTATGTTATAATGGGCCTTACAGTTGCTTTGTAGACTCGTGCCTTGGATTCAATTCCGATATGCTTATTGCGCCATATTGTGTCATTCAGATATCCTGCTACTCTTGTTGCTTTTGTTGTTCTTCTTGGTTTCTTGTAGAGCGCAGATGTTTATTTTGTTATCGTTAAGTTCTTTCAGTATTTTCTGATCCCTGTTGTTAAGTGACTTTATGTTCCAAGTAGCAAAACGTAGTGGGTTTTTCCTTTTCCATTTCTTTATCCTTTTTCTCGCATGGGTCGTCGTAGGTTGATCAGTCCTGTTCCGAGGCAAATTTCCGGTTCTGTGAGCCAGTAGTGCTTTTTACCTTAGGTAGAGAGCTAACCTGACCTAAGAACCTTCCTCCTTTATCCGGGCTTAGGACCGGCAACACAGCTACTGAGCTACTCAATTCACCCAACCGCTGTGCAGGAGGAGTTTGCGTTTGTTTTGATAAATTCCCGATTGCTGGAATTTATCATCGTTTTGTTTGGCATTGAATAATAATCTGCTTAAGTTGGGACCGCTTGAGAATGAAGTAGTTATGTTCAATTTGTAAAAGTAGTTACTGATTTTGTTAGAGAGTTTGAGAGAGAATTGAGAGGTAATACGTTGTTGTTTGCGTTTAATGATTGTATTTCGAAAATATTGTGGTATGTTGGTTTTTGAGGTAATTTTTCTGATGATATTGAGTTCAGTTTGAAAATTTTCTGTCGAAAGGGGAACAGAGTAAGCTCTATGAATTATGGCGATATATGCAGCTAGTTTGTGGTTTAAATGATTGAACGACTCTGTGAATGTTTCCTTTCTGTAAATTTTATAATTGAGTTGGTTATTTGAATTTGTAATGGTTAAGTTAAGAAAATTAATTGAGTAATTATTTCTAATTCAGAAATGAAGCTGATGAGGTAATGTATTTTATTCAGGAAATTTAAAAATTGTCTGTTTGAACCACGAAAACCAACTAAAAGTCATCTACATATCTGTACCAGAAAGAAATGTGTTTTTTAGCGAAATCTGTGTTTAATATTGAGTTTTTCTCTAACTTATTGATGAAAATGTCAGCTAGTAGAGGGCTTAGAGGTGTACCCATTGGAAGACCTGAATTTTGTTCAAAGAATTTAGACTGAAATTGATAGTTACTTTGAGATATTTATTGATATTATTGAGCATATTTGAAGAAGAATTCAGAAGTGATATATGACCGGTGTGTTAGACTCGGATAAAATATCTGTAACAAGGGGAAGACACTCGTTCGTTGGAATGTCCGGGTATATATTTTTGACATCGAAACAGACTAACTTAATATCTTGGGAGATTGTGAGATTTGAAAGTTAAAAGATCTACTGAATAAGAGAAAGTGAATTGTGATTGAAAATTCGAGAGGTCTAGAAATTTTTGAGTCAAGAATTTTGCTAGTTTACCTGATGGTGTATTTATATATGACACTACGGGTCTTGCAGATTTTTCTTCCTTATGTAGTTTAATCGATCCGTATAATTTTGGAGCTTGAACATTCAATGGAATCAGTTTCCTCCCATTCTGTGTGTGCTAGGTATTCTGACAAACTTAGCTCTTCTTTGATTTCTTTTGTGAAAAGTTTGGTTGGATCTTTTGGTATTTCGGTGATATCCATTGTTTTCAGTACATCCTGCATCTTTAGTCATTATGATATCTTCGGCTTGGATTTTGTCTGATATAGACATTATTATTTTCAATTGATTTTGATTGTTAGTTTTTATACCAGATTTTCTGATAATTTCTGTGAGTTTGTGTTTATGGAGGCTTGTTTTGGTGATGATATATTTATGGTTTTGGATGGCCAGCTCTGCTTGCACTCCGGTTATTTTCTTGTCTGTTTTGAATTTGCCGTTTCCGGGGTGAATTTTGGTCCTTTGTTCAGCAGAGCTTCATCAAAGAATTTGTTTCTTATATTTATGATTCTAGGATAAAAAGTGATATCTGATCGTTTGAAAACATCTGTTTGGATCGTAGGTTGCAGAGGCTTCTGTTTTTGTTGTACTATCGATAGATTTAATGAGAGAAAATATTATTGAGCCTCATTCGATCAAAATTTGTTCTGGTCAGTCATTGGTAACCCTTCTTTTTAAGGGATGACCCTATCAGAAAAGTACGCCCTGTAGTAAATAAAAATGGGGAAAGGTCCTAGTGATCAACTTAACATTTCTACGGGTTAGGGAAGAACATTTCTTCACAAATTATGGTATGAAATATTCCGTCCAACCTCTGAACAACTCTTGATTCGCCTCGATCACTTAAGCCTAGTCGGTAGGCAGTTCCTTTCTCACCTTTTGGTTGATTATCCTTATATTTTGATCAGTTTCTATGTACGAGTGACCTCTCATTTGAAAGACTATATAAAAAGTTTTGAATCTTTTCTCAATTTGAACAAGATTGTATGCAAATATAATCACGGTGTAATTTCTATTTTGCCCCTCGCAAAAATCAGCAAAAATGAAGAATTTTTTAACTTCAGGATCCACATTAAATGGTGAAACATGAACTTTATATCATTTGCCCTTTTTTCTCAGCAGCCTGAGGGTATGTATAGCAGACACTTTTGTTGGAGGCAAGGACGTGAAAATTGAAAGTATGGTATGCACAGAGAGCTGCCTTTTGTAATGCTCGTCATTAGTACTTATGTTGGGAACAGGAAGATTATCTAGTAGCCTATACAGATAGATTCTGACTTAATGTCAGTTTTACACAACTTCTTGAGTTATCGTTTTCACTTATAAAAAGTTTCAGCTTTCAGCTTTATGGTGTTTTTGGCGTCAGAAAGTTTCCTCATTGTTTTTTCTAATTCCAATATAGAAGGTTGATTGACATATTAGATTTTTCTCGAGGACTTAATTTTCATTAGGAATTCGTCACATCTACTGCATGTATCCCTTTTTGAACACCCGAAAGATATGTTCAAATTTGTGTTGAATATTGATTTGTAACTCTCATATGACACAGGATTGTTTTCAAATTTCATTTTGTACATTGCATGCATCATTTCACATTCAGGTCTTCAGATAAATATAATTTAAAGGAATCCTTCAGAGTGTAATGTGACCTAATCTTTTTAAATGAAGCAATGTGCTCAATTACAGCACCTCTTGTTTGTTGAGACAGTTTTTTTGATGATTCGTATGCTCCCCTCAAAACTTTTCGGCGCTGCTGCAGTCAACTTCATTGAACGTTGGAGAATCTTCAACTTCTTCCTTCCTATCCCCTGAACTAATGAAAAAGGTTTGGAACATACTGAAAGCTTTGCCACTGCGTTGTCTGCGGTATGAATAAGCAGAACCAAGCAGTTTCTTCAGGTTAGTCATTACATTTTGGCGAGACCGGTTTTGTTTGAAAGGTAGTACGGATATTAAACCACTAATGTATATATTTAGTTGGTCAACTGATTCGAGAAGATTGAACTGGCGGATTGTCGACAGTCTAGCTTCCAGCTTCCGGAGGAACTACATCAAAACAACAAAATCGTTCACACCTACAGTCTGCTCCAGTGGTATGCCCTTGTGAATGAATCTTTTTGAGCACTTAGGTTATATGACAAATTCTTTCGATGAACGTTTCACATGATCTCTCTCATCACTCTTGCTTTCTCACTATTCATATCAAAATCTTTCAAGGTAAAGCAAAATTATTGAAAGTAATTAGGTACTTCAGTCAGTGCAATTCACTTCAATAACACAAGAAAACACGATAAGAATAAGACATTGGAGGGAAAGGAATTGGACATTGCACTTTCTTTTCATGACCGGAAGTGACATTGCGTCTTCTTCCCCGGTACGCCAAAATTTCATTATATATCTCTCTTCACCTTCTCTTCCCCAGTGTGAAAAGGTACGATTTTAGATCTTCTGATTCTCTACGAGATGTCTTCATAATATCATTTTTGTCCGTAGCTAGACTACGTAAAATGCGTAATGCATTTTCCCCTGTGCTTTTCATTTGTTGCCAGAGTTTTTCTAAGAAATCTTAGTGGTATGTTTCTATTTGGATATTAATAGCTCTTCAAGATGGACGCCATTTGTAGTTCTAGTAATGTTTCGAAGGAAATATTGACTCACTGATCTACAATTTGTAATATTTTTCAGAACGGTTCCACTTGCGGTTATTCCGGACAACGACTACCACTTGATGTTTCAAATGGCATGGTAAACTTTTTAATATTTTTTGATTAACAGGCATCCTTTTTCAAGCATTTTTGGTAAAATTATATAAAATGAACCACCATAAAACTATCATTTTTCAATGAAAATTCCCGGAATTAAGGTATCATCTTGTTTGCCAAAAAAATAGACTCGTATGTGAATAAGATTATGACCTTTTTTAGTTTAACGAGGAAAGTATTATTCTTGAGAGCAACGTATTATCTGATATTATTCCATATACAGGGCGCTCAAAAGTGTCACATGTTAACAATAAAACTAAATTGTCAAAAACGAATTTTTCCTCAAATACGAGTCTTACCTAACCCAACCTATTGTTTTTTATCAGAACCGTATTTTAAATGATGTAATGATTATTACTGTATTAGGTTCACCCATAACCAAAATGGTACCTTTATATTTTATTGGAGATTTCACCAAGAACTTCTAGTTGAAACCGTGAAACATAGAAACAAAGTGGCCCTTTCGTTCAACAAAAACCATACACGAACGAAATTACTGTTAATGGTTTTTTAAATAATTTACAAAATCAAACTGACGCTATATATATATATATATATATATATATATATATATATATATATATATATATATATATATATATATATATATATATATATATATATATATATATATATATATATATATATATATATATATATATATATATATATATATATATATATATATATATATATATATATATATATATATATATATATATATATATATATATATATATATATATATATATATATATATATATATATATATATATATATATATATATATATATATAATGAATAATCCTTCCTGACAAGAGTTAGTTCTCAAATCTGCCGCCATGCACGCTTGTAAGGATGCTGAAAAGCGATATGCGACACTGATGAGTTCCTAATAAGGACGAAACTGCAGTCTAATCGCTTCGTTTCTTGGCATCCTGCTTAGTTGCAATATTGTGGCTCCTGAGGACTGCGTGCTTGGCGGGCAGATTAGGAAACTACCTCTTGTCAGGAAGGATAATTCATTGATCTACGGATTTTTGAATAATTCTTTTTGTCTCAAGTGTACATATGACGACAGGAGGTTTTATCCGTTGATGTGATTCACGGACCGGCGAAAGATGTTTCTAGAGTGTTGGAATTTTTAACGTTCTCACATCTGTTTGTTATTGTTATTATCTTTTTCGAAGTCCGGTAGCGGATTCACCGTCTGGGTCCATAGACAGATTTGGGAACTAGCTCTTGTCAGGGAGGATTATTCATTGATTTACGGATTTTTGAATAATTCTTCTTGTCCCAAGTTTATATATGTAGACTCAAACTCCTCGCGAAGTTTATCGCGGAAAATATTTGTCTCATCATATATATATATATATATATATATATATATATATATATATATATATATATATATATTTTTCAATAGTTCAAGTTTCAATTTGTGAAAATATAACCTAACCTCACAAATGGATTTTTCGATTACTATTAGTGTTAACTGCAGTAAGACGTAATTGATAAGAATGAATATTTTCATTGAGCAAATCACTTCAACGAATGCCACAATAAATGTCATATGCTCTGAAATCCAACATGTGGATATCTGATTATCATCAATGCATTTGAATTGTTACTTGAAACCAATAGTACATACACTAAGTTAATACGCTATCGGAAAGTGAAAGTATACGATATTTGACTTTTGGGTACTGGACTTGTATGTATTTCATTAGAAAAGAGAAACCTATGTTCAAAATTATTTACTAAGAACGTGCTCTATTTCCGCCTTTCGTCCAATAACACGCCGGGGAATTCTGTCACCTCACTAACCCGGGAATTTTACCGAACCACTCTCCTGTCGAGGGAAGGGATCTTTAATGTCCAACACATCTCTGTTAGACAGGACCGACGGCTCTACATCACCTCCGAAAGATGGATACTTAAGCGATTCCCAGAATCCGAAAAATCGCACTGACTTTTTGAGGATTGAACCCAGGTAACTCTGCTCAGGAGACAAGTTTCATATCCCCTATGTCACCGAGCCAGTAAAAGTAATATATGAACAACAGAATACCATGGAAAAGTAGCCTAATGAAAATATTTATTATCTGTGTTCTTCTTCGAAATCTTTTTATTTTATTTTCTTTGTTTACAAAACAAGAACCCCTACAGGAAATCCCAATTACAGGGGTTCGCCAAATAAAATTGAGAAGTACAATTTCTAGTAGTTGTCCTTACAAACATGCTAACTGAAAGCTGAAACAAAAGAAAGAGTATTCCTCAATACAAAACTAATACCGAGATGAACTTCGACAAGATTGATTTTTAAATAAAATCTTATCCCTTAAGTAGGTGAACAAATTTTTTTGAAATAATACAGGGTCACTGAAAACATATCTACACCATTCAAGTGAAAATTATCAGAACGCATAGTTCTTAAGAATATAGAGTTGAAATATAGGGCAGTGCGAGCTCTTAGAACATAGAAAAGAGTATTTTGACATTTATTATATTGAGGAACGTTGAATGATAGGAAATGTATTAAAGAATAATTACAATAATTGTTTAGAATGCGATATAGAAATATTCCGTCGAAAAACATTCCTCTCTGCTCCAAACTCAAAACTTTATGGTGCCTTAAGGTTACATTATAATCACTTCTCAGCAAACATCGACAGAATCTGAAGTTAAGGTTTTTTATGAACTCTTTCTGCACCTTTTCTATTCTATCTATATAAATGTAATAAAAAGGAGACCAAATAGGAGTGGAATACTCCGAATGGCTCCTCATCAATTTTGAATATCTCTTGTTATTCTCAACATGAAACCAAGCATTCTGAAAGCTTTCGACACCACATGATCTACGTGAAGGGAAAAAGAAAGTTTCTCATCAATAATAATAGCAAGATCCTTAACAAGATTTCTTTTTGTGATATCTAAACCTCCAAGTGCGAATGACGTTTGATTCTGTTTATATTTTCGATGAAAGTGATGTGTTGACATTTGTCAACATTAGGACTGAAGTATCTAGAAGAGCAAAAGGAAAAGAAGCGATCCAAGTCTCTTTGAAATGCATCTACATCGGAAAATGATTCCACTCGTCTGTATATTTCAAGGTCGTCAACATATAACTCATGATGAATATCAATAAAACATTCGGGGATATCATTGATGTAGATTGCGAACAGGAGTGGTTCTAGGTGAGACCCCTGAGGCACTCCAGATGTGTTGTGAAAAACATCAGAAGACATTCCATTCACCACAACAAATTACAGCGTACCTGTTAAATAAAAGTTCATCCATTTCGTAAGTGACTGGTTTATGCCAAAATCAGACAGTATTCGAACTAGTGTATCGTGTGCACCTTATCAAAGGCCTTAGCCATATCAGTGTATATTGTGTCCACTTGGACACCTTCGTCAAAGCATTTGGATAGAAATGGAAAAATATGGAGCTAAGTTTATCAAAGGTGATCTGCCCCTGAAAAAACGGTGCTGGTGTTTAGATAATCGAGCGCTACAGAGATGAAAAAGTCTTCCGGTCAAAATCGATTCAAAAATTTTTCCAAAGTGGCTGAGGATAGAAACAGGTCTATAGTTATTAATGAAGCTTTTTTTCACTTTTGAAAATGGTAACAATTTTGAATTCAATAGGTACTGACAATTATGATTCATATGACTTTATAAAAAGGGGGGATTTTCGAATCACGACCTGGACCTTTCGACTTGTTCAATTTCGAAATTTCTTTCACATTAGCAGCTACCTCTACATGATCTATCGAAATTGATGAAAACGAGTTGCAACTTTTTTCATAAATTACTGGTTTTTCTAGAATCCTCAAAGACACCAGAAAAGTACTCCCTAAATGCATTCGCGATGGAATCATTTCCCTCTACTGTCACCCAAAAGCATAACAGGTAGTGTATCATTTTTTTTACATTCTGACACGTAAGACCAAAATAATTTAGGGTTATTAGTAATGCCGTTCTCTATAGTTGAAATATGTTTATCGCGATCCTTTAGAATTGCCATTTTCACTGTTTTCTTAGTTTTCGTGATCAAAATGATTTCGAAATTTCTTAAAATGCTCATGGAATCTAGCTTTTTCTGCAATAAGTTTAATCGTACTTTCGGAAAACAATGGAGGATATGCGACTAACATTACGTCTAGGTATATCCTTATCAATTATATCATTCAATATCGAGTAAAATTTTTATACACAATCATTAACTTTGTCACTAGTAAGAACAGATTCCCAGTCAACAACATTAAGATCATTGTTTATAGATGCATAATCAGCATTAAAGAACTTATAAATCGAACGTGACTTAATGTCTTTTCTCATTTCCAAATTTAATTCAATATAAGATTCCAGCGCTGGGTGCTGCAAGTCCTTAGAAACAAAAGTAAGGAGCACTCCTGAACATCAATTTCACAGTCATTTTCAATAACTTAATCTAGAATATTATCGAATTCATTACGAATGCCATTAAATTGAGACAAAGAATTAAATGAACAGTAATCCCCAAACACAGTGTATACTTCATTTTGAATAAAGTCATTGCACCAACCAACACGGATGTTTTCATATGACCACGTGAAAGAGGTTAAATTGAAATCACCTACAACAATGAATGTATCGTCGGGATGGCGTTCCATTAAAGGAGTCATACGATCGAAATAGTACAGATAGTTATCTCTATCTGTATCAGGTGGAAAATAGCAAACACATAAATGAAGGAATTCACCACCAGTGATCCGAATCCTTAACAATACATCCTCCACTGTTGATGTGTTAATCCAGTCAGTGAGCATCTCTACATGAAATTCACATTCACAAAATCACCACCACCTTCGAGCTTTGGACTATTTGAGTCACACCTGTAGTAACTGTTATTACTGGCGATAGTTTTTATGATGTAATTTTGTTTCAGTGAAGCACACTAGTACATCACCAACATAACGATACTAAAATATTTTTTAGCATTTGAATTTGGAAGGCTTTTACTTGATAAAATTCCATTATCAATAATAAAAACAAGTAATGTGTTTTTTGGAATTTTACTTAATAATTATGATTCGTAACGCGTTTCACTACACCGTAGCATCTTCAGACGAATGAATGTACAGAAAATAAGAATGAGGATATAAATATAAATGTTCTTAAGTAATTAAAAGCTTATTGGATTGATTCTTCTCAAGTGGTTATTTATGACAGGTATATCCAATAAAATTAAGGAACAGATTGCTCCCCGAAGAGATTCAATAGAGGTGAAGGGCTTAAATCAACTTGTTCATTGATGAGTCTACCTGAGTGTTTGTATTTGTTGATTTCTGAAGTTTCCCAAAGATCTACCTTCCAATATTTATTATCTGTATGCAAAATTTAAAACTGTGGGTCGAAAGAGTGATCATTTTCTAAGAGATGATTCGCGTAATTTCAATCTGATTTTTATTAGAGAAACTGCGTTTATGTTCCGATATTCTAATATTAAAATTTCTATCAATGTTCTACCAATGTAGAAATTATCACAGTCATTTCAGTTCAATCTATAAACACCTGATTTATTGTTTTTACCTGATTTGGTTTTATTATTTTTATATATTTGCCTAAATTATTATTAGTTTGGAAAGCTTTGTTGAAATTATTGCTACTCAAGAATGATTTCAGTTTCTCACTTGTAATGCCAAATTAGGTTAAGGTGTTGAATTTTCGTTTCAATTTATCGACAGGGTAAACTTCATTCAATGCTATTCTACTTTGTTTTTATATAAAATATTATTTATTAGTTTGGGATTGTAGTATTATATTTCAAAAACTGATGGTTAAAACATAATTTCGACAGCAAAATCATTAATTACAGACCACGAAAATACAAATTTATTAACTCCAATCCACAATCCCTCGAATTATATTCGTGGATGAAACTTCATGAACCTAATTACCCTATTAGACCTGTTGTTTCTTATGTAACGGCACCTTCTTTCAAACTTTCAAAATTCCTTAACGACTTGCTAATAAAACATTGCAATTTTATATCTAAATTTTCGGTCAGAAATTCATACGAACTAATTGCCAATATCAAAGATACCATTAGACCACCTGATTCCAAACTCATTTCTTTCGATGAAAAGAATCTAATTCCCAATATTCCTCCGAAGGATACGTACTACTTAGTTGAAGAATTATTAGAAAAGAATCATGTCAATACTATCATTAAATCAGATATTCTTCCATTATTATAAATTTGTTTTGATCAAAATTATTTCCATTTCAATAACAAATATTATACTATTGAAGACGGCTTGATTATGGGCAATCCGTTAAGTCCTTTGTAAGTAGAAATATTCATGAATAATTTGAGAAAATTAATTCATAATCATCCAATCAGTATATATTGTTTATACTGGTATCGCTATGTAGACGATATCATTATTTGCTTCACAGAAACAGATAGACAGTTAAAAATTTTCGAAAATCATAATAATAAAATTCATAGATTGATTAACATCCCGTTATCATCAGAAAATTTCAACAAAAATTTAATTTGATTAAACAAATAGCAAAAATAAAGGTTACAATCCCAAACTAATAAATAATATTTTAATTGAAAAACAAAGTAGAATCGCATTGAATGAAGTTTACCCTGTCGATAAATTGAAACAAAATTCAACACCTTAACCTACGTTGGCATTACAAGTGAGAAACTGGAATGATTCTTGAGTAGCAATAATTTCAACATAGCTTTCCAAACTAATAATAATTTAGGCAAATATATAAAAATAATAAAACCAAATCAGGTAAAAACAATAAATCAGGTGTTTATAGATTGAATTGCAACGACTGTGATAATTTCTACATTGGTAGAACACATAGAAATTTTAATATTAGAATATCGCAACATAAACGCAGTTTCTCTAATAAAAAATCGGATTAAAATTACGCGAATCATCTCTCAGAAAATGATCACTCTTTCGACCCACAGTTTTAAATTTTGCATACAGATAATAAATATTGGAAGGTTGATCTTTGGGAAACTTCAGAAATCAACAAATACAAACACTCAGGTAGACTCATCAATGAATAAGTCGATTTAAGCCCTTCACCTCTATTGAATCTCTTCGGGAGCAATCTATTCCTTAATTTTATTGGATACCTGTCATTCTTATTTTCTGTACATTCATTCGTCTCAAGAAGCTACGGTGTAGTTAAACGCATTACGAATCATAATTATTAAGTGAAATTCCAAAAAACACATTACTTGTTTCTATTATTAAAAGATTTTTTCTTCTTTATGACTGAAGCATATTTGAGCAAGAAGTGGACTTAAGGGAGAGCCCCTTAGCAAGGCCTCCAGACTGATCAAAAAATTTGTAATTAAATTGGAAATAGTTTTGTTGAACACAAAGATTGAGAAGAGAAATAAAATCATTGTGAATAATATAATACGTGAATGGTTGAAAATGCTGGGAATTAATGGAAGATATTCATCTCTGGGATATTAGAATACATGTCGTCGACGTCTAGGGAAAGTAGAAAAGCGTTTGTAGATACTGTGACAATTTGTAGTTTTTCGGAAAGTTCTAAGGAATTTTTTATGGAATATTTGGGGATAGAATTCAATATAACACTTTCCGAAAAACTACAAAATGTTACAGTACCTACCAATGTTTTTCTACTTTCTCCAGACGACGACTATATGTACTCTAATATCGCAGGAGATGAATGTCTTCAACAAAATTATTTCCAATTTACTAACAAATTTTTTGAACAATCAGAAGGCCTTGGTATCGGCTCTCTCCCAAGCCCACTTCCTTCCAAATACTGAGTATTTTTAATCACACACGATTTCCGAACTATTAGTTTCCCCCGGCATGAGTCACGACTCCGTCACGCAAATCATATCGCAGCTACTATTCAAGGTAGAATTCAGAAATTGGGTAGTTTTCCTTCGTAGGCCTCTACAATTTTGAAAATATGAATTAACGACTGAGTCACTTGACGCCATTTCAATAATTTTTTATCTATTTGTAATTCTTTCACTCACAGTCAGTAGTCGGTTGCTGAGAACTCTCTCAAAAGTGATGTGGATGAGTTTTGAGTTATCATCTCACATCATAAGAACTCTACCGTTCTGAATCCAACAGAATTTAATTCAATTCGCTCTGTAGTATTCTTTGGCTAAGTTGAAAAGATTTCTGCTGTTATATGTCAGACTTTCAGTAATATAAATTTTAGTATTTGCAGCATTTTCAAAACCAATTTCACCTGCCTTGAAAACCTTGTTCCTTTTGTAAGCTTTATAGAATTCATTTCTTGATAATTTGTTTTTGAAGCTGACCACGATAAGGCATGGTTCATTATCTTTCGAAGCGAAAAGAAGTCTAAAACAATTTTCAATGCTGTTTTCCAGGGACCCCTACTATACAGGGTGATTCAACGAAAACTAAACAGAGGCTATATCTACCAAGATATTCATTTCTGATCAAAACGCAAAAACACGTTAATATTTGTTTCAAAGGGGACAGCTTTTGGGGTACAAAACTTGCCTGAAATATCAACCCCCTGAGCGGGGGTTGCAATTTTTGAACATTTTGAATAGGGAAGATGGGTCGAGTGATAACTCAAAAGAAAGGTAGTATCTTTGTCTACATCGCCTTGACCGAATTTTCAGTTTTAATTGAAAACTGTAAAAGATACCGGGTGAGCAACTGAAAGATAGGGAAGACTATTTCCCTGAGAATATTCAAGTTTCAGTGAGGTAAAATGGAACAGATCCATGCTGATCAATGGCAATCATCATCAAGTACCATCCTCATCTCGAATTTCAACCCCTAGAGCAGGGGTGACCACCCTTGAAATTTTGGAAGAGGGTAGATGGGTCGAGTGAGATTTCGAAAGAAAGGTATTATCTTGGTCTGCATCCCCGTGAAAGAATTTTCATTTTTGATTGAAAACTGTAGAAGATACAGAGTGAGCCATTGAAAAATAGAGAAGATTATCGCCCCAAGACTATTGGAGTATTAATGCGAAAAACTGGAATAGATTCATTTTAGATCAAAAGCTGTGATCTTCCGAAATCACTCTCATCTCGGATTTCAACCCTTAGAGCAGGGGTAATATTTCGATCCAGTGATACCTTTCAAGTAAAGGATTTCGATTGCCTTCATGACTGCTCGCAATAATTATATTCTTATTGAGTTCCATAGGAGTTAGAGTAGCTCACTCTGTATCTTCTACAGTTTTCAATCAAAAATGAAAATTCGTTCACGGGGATACAGACAAAGACCTTTCTTTCGAGGTATCACTCGACCCATCTACCCTCTTCCAAATTTTCAAGGGTGGTCATCCCTGCTCTAGGGGTTGAAATTCGACATGAGGATGGTATTTGATGATGACTGCCATTGATCAGCATGGATCTGTTCAATTTTTCTTCACCGAAACTTGAATATTCTAAGGGAAATAGTCTTCCCCATCTTTCAGTTGCTCATTCTGTATATTTTACAGTTTTCAATTAAAAATGGAAATGCGTTCAAGGCGATGTAGACAAAGATACCACCTTTCTTTTGAGTCATCACTCGATCCATCTTCCCTATTCAAAGGAAGGATCGCAACCCGGCTTAGGGGGTTGATATTTCAGGAAAGTTTTGTACCCCAAAAGATGTCCCTCTTAAAACAAAAATTGATCTGTTTTTGCGTTTTGATCAGAAATAAATATCTTGGTAGATATAGCCTCTGTTTAGTTTTCGTTGAAGCATCCTGTATAATATATTTATTTTGTAATTTTCCTCCTTAAGGGCAACTATCTGCTGATGTTTGTATATTTAACTGCATATTAAAAGCTGCTTATCTTGGTCTTTTCTCGAGTTATTTTTTTATCGACTAGTTATAACAATTTCTGCAAGGAAATATTCACCAAATTTTTGAACAGATTGTTCATGGTGATTATATATTGTATGTATTACTGCCTTACACCATGAGCAGCATGAGTATTATATGAGGAAAGTTGCATACTCTTGTGGGCAAAAAATTATTATTCAGAAGAAATTGAAAAATGTTTTGTTGAACTATAAATCCAGACAATAAAGTAGAACTTCTCAGTTTGAAAATGACAATAGATCTGGAAACGATGATTACACGATTTTTGGGCCTGACTTCTATATTTAAATTTTCGGTTCTGCTACGATAAAAATAGGAGAATTTTTTTTTCTGATTAAAGTTTGTTTTTGTTGTAACTAGAAAAATTTTTCGGTAAAAGTTACTGATTTTATATTTTTTCTACAATTTCACTGTGAATTATAATTAGAAAACATTTTTGTCAGATACAAGAGTCGTTTTTATTCAAGATTTGTCAAAGACAATAACATTTTGACGTGAAATAACATAAAATTAATATATAAAAGTGAGTATTTTTGTATTTTTCTTATGCTCGTATGAGCTTTCTCATTTTAAACCACAAATGTAATCTCCCATCATATTTTCGTTGCACAGCCCTTGGTAAAAACGTTCTCCTTGTTCTCCTTGTTGAGTAATCTCTCATTTTGTCTTTAAATTCATCCAGATGAGAATAAAGCATATGAAGTTTAAGCGACATTCTGCAGCCCATAATTTTAAAGCTTTGAAGCATTTCCTCAATAAATTCTGGATAGTGAACAGCTCTATGATTTTCAAGAAAATCCATCAACAACTGCTTTAAAACTGTGCCAGGCTCGTTTTTCGTGATCATTGATAACTCTTCATTATTTGTTTTATTCCCAATGATCCAACGAAATAACCTAGTTTGGATTTAGCTTGAGATAAAATGGGGGAAAAATCTCCTCAAATATTTGAAAGCTTCAGAGTTTAGATTCAGAGCTTTCACAAATTGCTTCTTCAACCCTAATTTTATATGTAGCGGTGGCATCAATATATTTTAGGGCTTTAGGTTAGGTTAGATTTCGATGCGATCAGGCCAATTAGGCTGTTGATAATGTACTCAGTCAGCTCTGTTGTCTCATAAACAAAGGTGACCAGGATATTTGGCATATCCACGTTGCATTCCCATTAGGAAACCAACCATCTTAAAATTACCGAACACTAGCCATTGGTATTCTGTGTATTTTAATTTTTCTAGTATGATTTTCTCACTATCATAGCTTTCTTTCAACAATACGCAGTGTGATAGAGGAAGACTAGGCAGAAGGTTTCCGTTGTGGAGCAGAACTGCTTTTAAGCTTTTTGAGGAGCTATCGATAAAATCACTCAGTCACTCAGATGCTACGAATGGTATTTTGATTTCATTAAACAAATCAGTCATATTGTTGCAGTAACAAATACCAGCTTCTTTCTTAAAGAAACATGAAAAAGTTTTATGGCGCTATCTTTGATCCGTTATTTTTACATCATCTTCAAGTTAAATTCTTTGCTTTAGTTGTGAACCTAGAATTTCAGCTTTACTATTGGATAAGTTAAGAACTAATAAAATGCGGCTCAAAACTATGCGATTTTGTCATGAAATCACTACCATCAGGGTTTGGTTAGTTGTAGACTAGATTCTGTAGAACTTGACGCTTGAACTTCAAAGCTATCTAATTCAAATATTCATCATAAGACATCGGAGACCACATTGAAGGAAGTTCAGGATGAAAAATCTTTTCTGTATTTTCACCAGATCGTGGCTTACTTGGATAAACCATACAAATAGTCATGGACGTGATCGCTAGGTTCCCTCCAAATCCTTAGCATCGCAAATTTCATGTGTCGATTTTCCCCACGATACCAAGCTAGAATAATAAAATTCAAACCGGTTCAATTCAATTCGAGAATTTTGATTTTTTACCTTATAAAGTACTCTTACAATTAACGCAGGCAAAGTGAGGTGCCCAATTATCATTCTGATTACTGATTTTAAGGTTAAAATAGGCTTCAAAGGCGAATTTTCACTTCTAACTTTAATAAATTCACCTCAAAGAAACTGAATGAATAAACACAATTTTTCACTGTCTTCATGCCATTTTTTAACCGACTAATACACACATATAGTTGTTACAGCTGTAATAAACAAGTTATCATTGACTACTGGGTCTCTTACAAATAATGGAATATTTTACCTTCACTGTTTTCACCTCTGCTCAAGAGATGGAACTTGTAACGTACCTCAAGGACATGCAAAAACAACTCTTCGGAATGATTATGAAAGAACTAGGCGAATTGGCATGTCAGCTGGCACAAAAATAATTGCCAACAAAATTTTAAGAGGATAATAGAAATGTAAGGGAAAGATTGGGTGGGAAACTTCCTGAAGCGTATTTGCAATTTAAGCATAAGGAAACTAGAAGCTTCATCTACAGCAACGGAGATGGGTTTCAATAGAGTAGAAGTAATAAGTTTTTTAATAAACATAATGAAATTCTGGATAAATACAAATTAAATGCTACCACAATTTACAACTGTAATGAAACGGGAAGTTCCAAAACAATTTTCGAAAATAATTGTTACTTAAGAGCAGCTTCTCATGGGCGTCGTTACTTCGGCCGAAAGAGGCACCACTATTATTATAGAGATATGTTGCTCAGCTTCAGGATCTTATATGCCCCCGATGCTGGTCTTTCCTCATAAACAGAAAACAACTTAAATTTGAATTTCGTCTTCCGCCATGAGTCTGGGCTGAAGTCAGTGATTCTGGTTGGATATGTTTTGATATGGCTTCAAAAGTTTTTATTTATTCCCACGTGACGAACGAGCATCCGGTTCCCTCATTTCTTGATGGGCATGCGTAACGTTCAAAGAAGCTTGCCGTAATAGATCTAGCTCGTAACAATGATATAATAATATTGTGCCCCCGCCCTATTGCTCGCACAAACTTCAACAATTATACGCTACTTTCATGAAACTTTTAAGCCTTTACTATGAAAATTAAATAAAGATGGGGCACAGATTACATTCAGGAAGGATGATCTAGCTTCTCAACATACAAACACTTCTTGGCCAAGTTTTCTTAAAAGCAGCAAATATTAGAACAGCTATTAAATGATTTGAAAAATCAGGTATTTGGCCATCTAACATGAATATACTTTTGGATCATCTTTTTCTCCTAGCAGCAACAACAATAACAGATATTCCCTTGGAGATATCTTTAGAGAGACCAGCACAAGAAACGCCAACTCTACAAACTGCTGCTTTGCCATTCGTTCAACCATATGGAAATATTCAAACTGCCATTGCAAATGAACTTCCCAATTTTGAAATACCTCAAAATACTGCGTCATCTATAGATCCTTCAGCATCTACAAAAACGCCTTCCCTTTACCTGTTATCAGATACTGATGAAACCTATGGTATGATATGAGACCAGAAAAAAGGTTGCCTTGAATACAATTTTCCAAGGATAAGTTGAAAACATTGTAATGGCAGGGGATTTTAATGTTGATTGCTCCAAAAATTCGACTGTAAAAGTAAAATAATAGAATTATTTGAATCTTTCGGCCTGCACAAAGTCTTTGAGCATCCGTCTAGGATAACTCCAACAAGTGCCATATGCATAGATAATATTTTCATTATGTTTGATACAGTTTCAAGTTTCAGAAAAACATTCATTACATATTTATCAGATCATATAGCCCAACAACTACAGGTAGATTATGACTTATCTGAAAAAAAGAGATCTTATTAATAATAATAATCTGTAATAACAGAGATCTGAATGAAAAAAATAGCAATACCTTCTGAGAGAACTTAAATAAGGTGAATTGGGATAATATCAATTAATCTGGGGCCCAAATTGCCTACGAAAACTTTCATCGAATTATAATGAAATGTTTTTCCGACAGCTTTCCCCTGAAAAAGAAAATAGGGACGAGAAAAGTTAAAATCTAATTATAGGAAAATTCTGATTTGGAGTAACTTAAGAATCTTGTAGAGGCAGCCGAGACCATTCACAGAGTGAATAAAGACGAAATTTCCAGAGATATTTATAGGAGGTTAAGAAAGCAGTACAAAAATGCAATAGACAGGGAGATTCGAAGAACACATTTAGAGAAGATAAAGAGCTCAGCTAATCCATAGAGGACGACTTGGAGAGTAATAAATGCTAACATCAAGGAAGCAAAATTTAAAGATATGGAATGCACTATCACTGCCGATGAGTTCAACAAGTTTTTCAATAATGTTTCCAAAGTTCTCACACCAACAGTTACAGATACAGAAAAATGTATAAAATATGTGAGAAACATCAATTCAGATGACTATGGATCCATGTTCTTGAAACCCACAACTGTGAATGAGATTTTGACAACTATATTTGAATTCAAGAACAAGTCGTCGTGTGATTACTATGATTTCAATATAGTATTGCTGAAAGGAGTCATTCAATCAGTGGTTGATCCATTATGCAAAATGATAAATCTGAGTTTTGAAGAGGGTATCTTTTCAAATCCTTTGAAGATCGCAAAAGTGACACCAATTTTTAAAGAAGGAGAAAAACACGACGCCAACAACTACAGACCAGGAGCTACACTGCCTACTTTCTCCAAGATTTGGGAATCACCTCTGAGGAAGAGAATCGTCGACTATGTTGAAAATAAGGGTATTACTTAGCGAACATGGCTCTCGCAAAAGGAAGTCTACTACCACAACGATGTTAAGGATAATTGATTTTTTGCTCGAGGAACTCGACAACAGAAAATACGTAAGTAAGTGAGGCTCTCGATTGCGTGGACCGGGGAGTCCTTCTTGCGAAGCTGTGATGCTATGGCATGATGGATCCAATTCACAACATTATCAGATCATACTTGAGCAACGGATATAAAACAGTTTCATTGAAGGGTTCGATGTCTCAGTTAGAAAAAAAATGAAAGTGGGGTGCCTCAACGATCCATTTTGGGAACGAATCTCTTCCTACTCTATATAAACGACCTCCCGATCAATTTCTCAGCAGGTGATAAGAGTCTGTTTGCGAATGACACTACTTTCCTGAACAAGTCAGCTAAAATAAATGAACTCATGCAACATTCGAACAAATCGATATCACAAGCTGAGAGGTGGTTCACCGCAAACTCAATATAGATAAAACGCAGAGACTAGTAGTGTCTACGAAAACACCAAATGAGAACGAGAACTCAATAAAACTATTGGGTTTCACCATAGATAGCTCACATCAGTCACATTGTTGCAGTAACAAATACCAGCTTCTTTCGCATAAAAAAATGAAAAAGTCCCTTTGGTCCGTTATTTTTACATCATCTTCAAGTAAAATTCTTTGCTTTAGTTGTGAACCTAGAATTTCAGCTTTACTATTGGATACGTTTAGAACTAATAAAATGAGGCCCAAAACTATGCGATTTTGTCATGAAATCACTACCATCAGAGTTTGGTTAGTTGTACACTAGATTTTGTAGAACTTGACGCTTGAAATTCAAAGCTATCTAATCCTGCCGGTAGAGGCAAATATTCATCATGAGGCATCGGAGACCATGTTGAAGGAAGTTCAGGATGAAAAATATTTTCTGTATTTTCATAAGATCGACGCTCACTTGGATAAACCATATAAAAATAACCGTCATGGACGTGATCACTAGGTTGCCACCAAATCCTTGGCATGGCAAATTTCATGTGTCGATTTTCTCCTCGATACCAAGCTAGAAATAATGAAATTCAAAACGGTGCAATTTAATTCGAGAGTTATGATTTTTTTACCTTATAAAATACTCTTACAATTAGCGCAGGCGAAGTGAGGTACCCAATTTTCATTTTGATTACTGATTTTCAGGTTAAAATAGGCTTCATAGGCTTCACAAAGTTTAAAATTTGTTGATGAAGCGAATTTGTTACTTTTAACTCTAATAAATTCACTCAAAAAAAAACAGAATGAATTAACATTATTTTTACAATGTCTTCATGCTATTCTTCAACCGAGTAATATACAAATATAGTTGTTACAGCTATAGTAAACAAGTTAGCATTGACTACTGTGTCTCTTACAAACAATAGAATATTTCATGAATGAATAAATAAATACTTTATTAACATTATCAACAAAAATATGCACCTTAATAACGAAATACCTAAAGAAATAACAAAACTCAATAGTATAATAGCAATAATATAAAAGTAATTAAGTAATATCCCAATAACATATTGACAACTAATCATTCGAAAGAGACAACTTGTGTAGTAGTTTTAAAATTAGAAAGTCTATAAGAAAAAAGATCAATATCATCAACTACTGAATTCACCCTAATACACTCGGAGGCAAAATTAGCGGAACACTCGAAAATTTAACCACATTCGAAGTCCGATATTTTTCCTAATTCTCAACCGATTTAGATGATTTTTTCGGCAAGTTATAGATCAAATCTTCTGCTTTGTAGAAATTATAAGAGAAAACAAAAAAATTTGAAAAGAATTTCATACGGGGGCAAAACTAAAAGTGTTTTTTTTGTCAAAAATTCGTAACACCCTGTGGAATTATGTGGTCCGAGTTGAAACGTACAATATCATGGTCTGTCAAGACACATCTTCCTACAGTAACGCCCTTCTTGTTTCATGCGTTTATCTCTATTTTTGCAAAATATATTTAATTTCAAGTGGAAAATCACTATTTTGGAGAAATTCCATTTAATCAAGAAATTGTCATTAAAATTCGTCTATCAATTTGGAATTTTCTTATTATCACTCAGGCGTGTCAAAATTGTCGTTTGCGATTTTTATGTTCGAATTGCATTAGTTATTGATGACAATTTGGTTAATTTGGTGAAAATTAGGAATTCATATGAGATAACAGTCGGTAGGTATTAAAATACACAACCGAATTCTGGGACCACTGATAAAACTTTTCATTTACACATGTGCACACCTTTTTTTATCAAATATGAAATACAACACACGTTTTTTTGTATATGACCACATTTGCACTTGTTTAAAGAATGAGAGTTTTCCATTCTTTGATTTGATACAAATTCGATCGGTTGAGGTGTTTTGTGATTCTTTTACTGTTTACGATTCGAAACGGTATTTTTCATTCAGAATGAGAGATTTATCACCAACCTCAGTAGCAGGGGCAGTTACACTGATCGAGGAAGGGCGCACCTATTGCTCAGTCGGTACCATGTTGGGTGTCTCGACGTCGGTTATCCATCGAATCTACCGACGTTACAGGGAAACTGGATTGTACGTGAGGAGGCGAGGACAAGGAAGAAATCGGGAAACCAGCGCTATACATGACCGTTGCATCGTCAATCAAACCATAAGAAATCCTCGTCTTACTGCTGTTCAGGCACGTAACCTTTTACAAGCAGTGGATAACATTAACGTCAGTGTGAGGACAGTGAGAAGACGATTAAATGAAGTTAGTCTGAGATCATGCGCGCAAGCAAGAGCACCAAGACTCGATAGAGCCCATCGGGTAGCAAGATTGGCGTTTGCTAGGGAGCATGTAGCATGGACAATCAATCAGTGGAGACGAGTTTTATTTAGTGATGAGAGCTGATATTGTGTGAATTTCGTGGATGGTAGAGATAGAATATGGAGGCATCGAGGGGAACGGTACAATCAAGCGAACTTCGCAGGAACTGAGCAATACGGTGGAGGGTCAGTTATGATATGGGGTGGCATATGCTTGGGAGTACGAACAGAACTGGAGATTATTGGCAATGGATAACTTAATGCCCATCGATATATAACAGAAATTTTGCAGCCCCATGCTGCGCCTTTTGCTCCTTACATAGGGGAAAATTTCCTTTTTATGCACGATAACGCGCGCCCTCATACTGCGCGCATAGTGATAGAATATCTCAATGAAGTTGGGATCACACGAATGGACTGGCCGTCGCAGTCACCGGTTTTGAACCCGATCGAATACGTTTGGGACATTCTTGGAACAAGGGTTGGACAACGGAATCCAGGCAACGTTGAAGAGCTGAGATTGGCTTTGGTGGAAGAGTGGGACAACATACCTCAACAGATGATAGACAACATCATTGGGAGTATGCGAAATCGTATGCGCGCTGTAATAAGAGCTCGGGGGGGTCATACTCGCTACTAAAATCAAATGTTTTTTTTTGTGGGTCATCATGAACATTTTTCCCAACATGTTCATTTCATTTCGCGAGTGTATCGCTAGGATACACACCTGCTCTCAATTTTGGACAGGAATGATAATTATCATAGAGTGTCACACAAAAAAATTCAAAAATAAATGTGCAAAATCAACGATTTTTCCAGTGTACTTCGAGTTCTCCCGGAGCGTGAAGTAGGCCAGTGAATCTCAAAAATTTTCATTGAGTTAGATTTCCACTTCTCTAATTTTGATTTTATTTTTTGGCTAACCTCCGATGTTATGCACCTACACAAGATTAAAAATAAATTCTTGAAATTTGTGATTTTTCCTTCAAATTGGATATCTCTTGTAGTAAAAATAGAGATAAATGCATAAAACAAGAAGGGCATTACTGTAGGAAGATGTGTCTTGACAGACCATGATATTGTACGTTTCAACTCGGACCACGAAATTCCACAGAATTTTTGACAAAAAAAAAACACTTTTAGTTTTGCCCCCGTATAAATTTTTTTTTCATATTTTTTTTGTTCTCTCTTATAATTTCTACAAAGCAAAAGAGTTGATCTATAACTTGCCGAACAAATCATATAAATCGGTTGAGAATTAGGAAAAATATCGGACTTCGAATTTGGTTAAATTTTCGAGTGTTCCGCTAATTTTGCCTCCGAGTGTACATATTCTCGTGAGAGGGGAGTATTGACCATGATTTGTTCGATGGAAGTCGACATGCAGCAAATTGCTGCGTCTCACAATATGACATGGAATATGCAAAGAAAAAAGTTCAAGTATTCCAGGACAATGTATATAGGAGTTCATTACCTTGTATGCAAACATTACATGAAAATAGACTCTTCGAGACAGAAGGTGTGGCAAGCCAAAGTGAGTCAAATGATGTTCATAAATGACTCCATGGAATATGATTCTACTCTTAAAGCATAATAGCTTAATGAACTTCCTCTGCACTCGCTCAATTCTACCTATATGGGTGGCATATATGGGTGACCATACAACACAACAATACTCAATAATTGGACGAACAATGGAGACATACAGAACCACAATGGAACGTACACTAGAAAATAATTTAGTCGATCTTGAAACAAAACCAAGTAGCTTTTTTTTCTCGAGCAATTGTTGAATGGAAATTAGGGGTGAAAGATAATTTTGTAGCGAGGTAAACGCCCAAATTCTTGAAAAGAGGAACAGTTTCAAGATGAGTCCCATCTAGTGTATATGTAAAATTCAAGTTTGTAGCTGCCAAGTAAATTTGACGTGTTTGCACTTTGCAATGTTTAAAGTCAATCCAATAACTCTACACCAATCGTGGAACAAGTTCAAACTCTCTTGCAGAACAATCATCAATAATGCGAATGTATTTGAATATTACGCAGTCATCGGCAAAAATGAGGAACAAACAATCCTTGAACGCCTTTTAAGGTCATTAACAAATGAAAGGAACAGAATTGGTCCAACTCCAGATGTGACATCAAAAGGATCAGAATAGAAGCCATTACAAGTAACCTGTTGAGATCGACCGGAGAGATAGTCCCTCAAACATGACAAGAATGGGTCGTGAATACCATACAATCGCTCCAACTTGGACAACAGGTAGGAAATCAGTACACAATCGAATGCTTTTCTAATGTCAGTATATATATGCAGTCAACTTCAAAACCTCTCTCAATACAGGCATATTTTGAAAAAAAGAAAAGATTACCCTCAGTGGATTTGCCTCGCACGAAATCATGCTGCTCCACTATCACTGACTCTACATGAGATAAAAGAATTTCTGAGAGAATTTTGTCAAAAACTTTAGGAAAGAAACTATTAATACAAATGGGATGGTAATTGAGGTTGTCAGATTTCGGAACTGTTTAATGGATAGGGATCACATTGGAAAGTTTCCATATAGATGGAAAACAACCAACCAACAGTCACGCATTTAATGAAGATGAGGTGAAGAGGTTCTACAAGGTTATAACTACATTCAATCATAATACACACACCATAAAAATTGTCCCATCACCTGGTATTCTGAATTCCACATTCGATTAAGCAGCTCGATCGCAGTTTCTTTGTGAACATATTTTTGGAGATATGAGGGGAGAAAAACTAATCTATGTAGTAATATTTGTTTCCATATGATCTCAAACACGTCTGAAACAAGAATGAGTTTATATGACTATCAGTATGCATTCAATTTCTCTTCAGTTTTTAAGCTAAATTAATGCAAGTTTTCTATGTTTATTGTTGATTTTCGAATCTTTGAATTTATTGTAATGGCTGCTGAACGTCCTGGACGCTATTTAAGTGATCATGAAGTGGTAAGAATTGTAACATTTCTAGAGGAGGTGCGAAGTCAACGTTACGTGGCTAACTTGTTGAATGTTAACCAAAGCACTATTTCAAGAGCAATTAATCGGTACCACGAAACAGGGGAACATAGAAGAAGAGCCGGACAGGGAAGAAATCGGATAACAACACCAGTGGATGATCGTTGGCTTCGTTTAACTGCACTAAGAGTTTAGCAGTGTACGGCTTGAATGCTACAAAATGAACTTGCACTTTCCAGAAATGTGCATATTTCATTGCAAACTGTTAGGAACAGGCTCAGAGAAGACGATATCAGACCAAGGGTGGCTTATGCCGGCCCGCGTCTCACTAGAGAGCATCGAGTTGCAAGACTTCAATTTGCGAGGGAACATGTAAATTGGGGTATACCGAAATGGTCGAATGTTCTTTTTTCCGACGAGTCCAGGTTCTGTCTAGTATTAAACGATAGACGCATGAATGTATACAGACGACCTGGGGAACGGTAGTAGCAATGCAATATCCGGCAAACCGAAAACTTCGGAGGGGGCTCAGTAATGGTGTGGGGAGTTCCATGGTCGAACTGAGTTAGTCCTAGTGAATAATGGAAGAATGACAGCGGTCAGATTCATCGCAGATATCCCTGAACCCTATGTTGTACCCTTTGGCCCATTGATGGGGTAAACTTCATTTATATGCATGATAATGCTCGGCCTCAAGCAGCTAAAGTAGTTACAGAATTTCTGCAAAATGCCAAAATTGATATTTTAAGATGGTCAGCCAGAAGTCCCGACTTGAATCCAATAGAACATGTTTGGGACAACATGGGATCGCAAATTCAGCAACGTAGGATGCCTTGTAGAACACTCCAACAACTAGAAAACCTGATTCCTGAAATTTGGAACTCAGTGACTCAAGAGTACATCCAAAATTTGTTTGAGGGGCTGCCGAGACAGATACTGGCAGTAATTGGGGCACGGGGAGGAAACACTCGATTTTGAAAATGATTAGTAACCATTCAATGCTAGTTGATTAATTGGTCTCTTCGCGAATGTTTGAAGATGGACGAATTTCTTAGTTTTTCATTAACTCGAAAATTGTTGATATTTTCCATCATAACTCATCTCTTTTGAATGATATCTTTTTATTTTACACTTCTGAAAGTTACCAAGCGACTCTTGAATTACCAACCTAAAAGTTTATATAGATATATTGCCGCAAAAGTAGGGTGATGCTTCAATTTTTGTGGGGAGTGCATTTCAACAATGCAAAATCATTAATCACTTTATACAAAACTTACATACTCTCGAAGTTGAACTTTGCTTCGCCTGTTTAGAAACCTCTTTACAATATTTACATTGAGAGGATTGAAAATATCCAAAAAGGATTCCTACGATTTCTGTGCTATAAATGTAATTTCGGATTTCCTGTTAGACATACAAATAATCACTCAATTCGTTTACAACATTTCGGAATGCTACCTCTAGTACTAACAAGTAAATTGATTGATATTTTGTTCAATTTTGTACTTGTAACTGGCCACTTGGGTTGTATAAGCATTCCCGAGAACGTTCATTTTCATATTCCACCAAAACCCCTCCGACATCATTCTCTCTTTGACCTACCAACAAAAAGCACGAATAGCCATATGTACCATATGATCATCGTGTAATTCAGGTGATGTAGGAATCGATTCATTTTTGACGTGACAATGTCTTATAATTCGATAGAGCCAACCCTCGTACGAAAAAACATGACTCATGTGGCGTTAAATCGCTCTGAGGCGTTCCATTTAAGGCTTTAAGTGCAAGCGAGAGCGCGGAATGAGCGACAAAGAGGCACAATCGGCCGCCGCGTTCGGCAGCGTTTACAACATCTGTCTATTTTCTACTTGAGTGAGCGATGCGTGTGCGTGGACAGCTGCTATACAATAATATATTTATATGCTTCCGTCAAGTATGAGGTGCAGTGAAAAGTAAATGTGGTGTCAATTGTTTAAAGCGACGATAATTGCGGCGATGAAGGTAATGATTCTTTAACATTTGAATTTGGGAGGCTTTTACTTGGTAAAATTCCATTATCAATAATAAAAAACAAGTACTGTGTTTTAAGGAATTTTACTTAATAATTGCGATTCGTAACGCGTTTCACTACACCGTAGCTGTCGTCTGAAGAAGCTACGGTGTAGTGAAACGCGTTACGAATCGCAATTATTAAGTAAAATTCCTTAAAACACAGTACTTGTTTTTTATCATTAATGATTCTTTCGTTAATGAATATATGTTCAGTGATATATTGTCGAATATTCCTGCTTTCATCATTAAAATAAATAGCATCGGTCCACTAGTGAAGCGATTCCATCAGTATTTTATCATGACGTTGTCACGTTCAACTATCGTCAGTAAATCGACTTTACAGACAACCGAATTTTTGATAACAAATTATCAATCAAAAGAAAATAGGAGCGAAAATAGGAGAAGCGCATAGGAGCGCTTAGCTCGTATGCGCTTCATTTGTCTACCCGATATTGAATCGTCGTAGTTTTTCGATTTTTTTATGATACTAGTTAAGTATGTATAAGATTACTTCTGATTCTATTGTAATTTTTTCTCTTCAATGGTACTCAGTGAATACTGTTCTTGGTGTTAAACCTATTTGTATTTCTTATGTAATAAAACTATTATAAAAAAATAACCGCACAGCATCAAAGAGCCCATTGAATTTTGCTAGGGAACATGTCAGTGGATTAGAAGCTGACTAGGAGAGTTTACAAATGAGTCGAGAACTTTTCACCTACTTATGGTTTTGGTAGAGGTCCAATAATGGTGTGGGGACGAATTTTCTTGAACGCTCGCACTGATCTTGTAATTTCAAATAATGGAACCCTGAATGCTCAAAGGTACGTTACAGACATTTTAAAAGGACATATTGTGCAATTTGCGGCAAACAAGGTATTTCGTTGCCATACTAAAAAATTTTTATTTTTTTACATTTACATACGATTTATATTTTGATTTTTCCATTTATTTTTATTTACTTTCAAATTAAGAGATTACCTTCATCGCGATACTTCTTATGTTAATTACATCAATCAGATTTCCGATTCACCTGTTCCCTCGTTCAATCCCTTTCCATATCCACAAGTCATATGCACTTAATGGGAAGCAAAAGGATGGAGAATGGAAATGCAAGAACACATGCGAAAGATCGCGACGAAGGGTCGATCTTAAGACAATTGTGATACATACGAACTCGTATTTCCGATACACTGTGTTACGAAAAATCTCAAAATTCATCAAATTAGTGACTTTACTTTCCGACATCCCGCATATAACCCAGTTTTTCCTATAAGTTTTCATTTGGTAAGTCTCAGTCTTAAATTCCTTTCCATTTACACATTTCGCTTGATAAAAGTTTTCAGTCAAAACGCTCAGAAGGAGGAATTGAATCAGTTTATCCTCAACTTTTACAGTCCTCTTAACGGAGACACAACACAAGGTGAAAATTTTTTTCTTTATGCGAGCTCAGACTTCATCAAGCTCATATCGTTAGGAACTACCTCCAAGATCACGAAATCATTTAAATGGTGTGCCCTGCTCGAAGTCCCGACCTCAATCTCATCGAACATTACTAGGACATTCGATATAGTAGATTAAGAAGCCAGTAAAACCAGCCAGCTACTGTGAGCGAGGTTTCGAACAGACTGATCGACATTTGAAACGAAATTAATCAGAATGCTGTAAGGTGATTGATTTTGAGTTCAAGTTTTATTTCAATTTCTATGTTCTCGAGCATTACTAAGTGGATTTCTGGAAAAATAATTCTTCATTATATTTAAACTTCTTCTGAGTGAATTTGAATTTTCGATCATGTGCGTTAATTTTTGGCGCAGAAGAAAATGTTATTTAATAAGTAGCGAACGAAATTTTAATTGAATGGCGAGATGTGAGTGAAATGAAATACTAATTATTATTACAAAATCATAATTTATTGAACTTATTCAATAATACAACACTGATATGACAATATTTAAAATATGGCTAAGATATCTATTTAACATAGCTTAAGCTTGGCTTTATAGTTAATAAAATAATATATTGCTTTTCTTAAATATTAATGTTTCGGTGAGCGGTGTATTCTTTACAAAGTTCAAGATGCATTTAATAAATATGTGCTCGAATATCAAGTTGAAACTTCGTTTCTACATTATATATACAACTTTGGCATTTAACAATACATTGAGGAATTGATTTTGCATTTCTCAAGTGTTTTTCACACGCAGATAAATTAGATGATTCAAGTTTACTTCAGAAAAGAGTTATGTTTAAAAGAAGATGGGTCGTTGATATATTCAGAAACAATTTCAATAATGTAGCTCTTGAAATCTTAAAGATAGAAGTTCATTTATTAATTATATCAGAATCTAAGTGTTTTTCTTTCAAAAGCAATATCTACATAATTTTTGCAACTCAGCATTATAAAGGAAGAAACAAAGCTTATAGAATGCGTTTAAAACATGAAGTATATACTCTCTATACTCATTAAAACTAATTTGAAAACATCAAATATTTACCAATGATCACAAGTTTGAAATTACTTCTTTGAAGTAATGATTCAATTAACTTCAGTATAACATTGTTGATCTGGAAAGTCAGATGAAACCAGCTCGGGAACAATTCTATCTAAGCAAAATCGATATTTTCGAGCGCAGTAATAATCAGTGATAATATTTTCAAAATCACAAAATTGCCATTTTTTTAATCAGCTAATTCACGAATTTGTTCATTTCATGAACATTATTTGGCAGATTTTATTTGGAATGAATTGACTAAAAGTTTTTGGCACATTTTAAACATGACTTTCGGCTGCCATTTGGAAGAATTTTGAAACGGTATCCAATTCCTAAAATGCACAAGCTTGATTTATGAATAGCATTCCTACAGAAGCGTAAATAGTTGACAAAAAATGAATTTCAAGCACGACAATTCATACCAGAAATTTTGAAAGTTTGGAAAAACTGGAAAATGAGGCTTCGAAGAAGCTTACTTTGGATCTTTTTTTACTGAGCAGGAAAGAACTAATTTGAATCATAGCACACTGCATAGATAATTGAAATTCATCAGGGTAGGCGTATATGTCGATGATGTGACATGAAGGATGATATAATGGAATACAGAACGTATTGATTTGAATGTCAAATCCTCGTATTCAAAACATTTCAGGCTCTTTGCCTATCAGGTGTAGATAAGGAAAATATCAGAAAAGATCCAATAGGAATCTTTAGAATAATTAAAATTTTTGCACAGCCAGATTGAAAATCTGAACATTTACAAGGTGACAAAGAACCCATTCAGGGTCGGCGACATTCATGACTAAAAGATTTCGTAAAGTACGTAGTGTTCACCTCAATAAACAACTCACTTGGAGTCGAAAAAGCAGCGGGTTTAAATCAAAATTCGTTAAACCACATCTTTTTTGGGGCATCCCATAATATATCCTAAAAGTAAACAACTTGCCTTCAATACCACTATTCGTAGTATTTTTCTGCATACCACTCCAATACATTATAGCATCGTGAAAAACGTTTCAAAATGGGAAGATACTTATTTCAAAGTTTTACGAGCTTGACTAAGCATCAATTGGTTAGTTGTGACCCAGACATTTTGAAAGATATAATTACGTAGTCTGTTACAAAAATAATCCTCAAATTAACACTCAACTTGCGTCAAGATGTTTTTGCCTATGAGAATTCCAGTTGATATTCTAGATCTTAGAAACTGAAACGTAGTGCAACCAATAGGTCCAATGCATAATTACTAAAAACTTTAGCAGAAAACAAATAATATGGTCGTATAGAACATAAGATCCTTAAGAATCTATAATTTTCATAGCCTGAAATATTTATGAATTCAAACAGACGCTTGTTCCTCAAATAAAAGGAGTATATCGCATAAAATCCACTATTTTTGTTCTTTAATAATTTCTGTGAATTAATGTTCTGTAACCAAGGTGACTAAAAATAAGTACTCATTTTCGAAATTAGAAAGGACAGAAAAATTGCGGATTTTATCAACTTTTATGAAAAGAGAGTTCTCGCCTATGGAAGGCTGTTAGGAACTTGGGCATTAAAAATAATCATGGCAAGAAAGAGATTCCTGACTCTCTCAAGAACTGTTTTGAAGTTAACTCCTAGTTTTCATCTGTATTTGGACAGAGAAATGCTTGTGGGGCGGCATCGGAGTTCTACAGCACACATGAATACATTCCGAATTCGAAGTTCCGTTTTCGTTTGACGACGGTTCTTGAAGTTTCACAGTTGATCATGAAACTTAAGCCGAATGCTATGGGATAAGATGGGATATCGTTTGAAATGTTACAGTGGTGCTGTTCTGTGATTGCTCCCTATGTGACCCATGTAATAAATTGTTGTTTGGATACAGGAATACTTCCCGAATGCTGGAAAGTGTCATTGATGAGGCCTCTTCCTAGGGGAAGGATGCCACAAACTATGATGATCTTCGTCCTATCCGCAATGTCTAAAGTTCTGGAGATATTCATTGTGGTCCAGATAAATGATTATTTGTTGGAAAATAAAATTATATCACCGATTCAGTCTGGATTCCGTAGGGGGCACAGCACGGCAACCTTGCTTCTGGGTGTGGTTGATGATATTGTTAGGTCCGTTGATTGTGGTATGATCGCGGCTTTCGACAGAGTTGATCTCCGATTACTGTGCAAAATTGAAGCATTTTGGTTTCGATGTGACTGTGTTAAAGCTTTTCGAGTCATATTTGGACAATCGTTCCCAGGTGGTAGTTATCGACAATGACCGTTCTGACGCCATTCTTGTGACGTCTGGGGTGCTGCAGGGATCTGTGCTGGGGCCCGTACTTTTTCTTCTTCACAATGCAGATATTTTTCAAGAAATTGATTCGTGTAAGGCTCGTGCTTTTGCGGATGACACTCAGATTTTTTACAGCTTTGACGCTCTGCGTGCTCCAGCTGCTGCGGAAACTATCAACGCCGATTTGTCTAGAATTTTTGAGAACGCCGAAGCACATGTCCCAAATTTAGTACTAGTAAGTGTGATCTTATATTGTTTGGTACGGAATCTACTAGAAAGCTTATTGACTCGGACTTAGTTGTTGAGATTTCGGGGAATCAATAGATGTGAAGAGCTCTGTGAGGAACCTCGGTGATATTTTTGACTGTGGCTTTCGGTTTCAGGCTTATATTTCCCAGGTGATAAGAGAATGTTATGCAGCCTTAAAGGCCTTATACATGAATGTTAGAGTTCTTAATTTCAAATTCAGAAAAAACTAGTTGGGACATTAGTTCTACCTCTTCTGAGTTATCATTTGGTTGTCGTATTTCCTTGCTCGGACAAGCTAACGCAAAATAGACTGCAGCGTGTCCAGAATGCATACTGCCGATTCGTCTGCCGTTTGCGGAAATATGATCATATTTCTGCCAAAATTCAAGAATTGAAATGGCTGAAAATTCATCACTCATTTCAATTTCACCTTACTACATTAGTACAACACATTTTACATTCGGGTGAATTAATATATAGAAGTGATATGCGCACTATTGATCTGAGAAAATTCCCTTACACTTTCTCTGCCTAGATTCCATTCGGCTTTTTTCAGGAGATCGTTCAAATAGTTTCAAAAATCTTTCAACAATCTCAATGCGTACTCGCCTGAAACAACACCTAATCCATTTGCAACAGATTGGGCTTGATTTGTTTGTTAAATGTATCTCTCCTTCTTTCTTTACAATTGATTTTGCTCGTTTTTGTTCTTGCTGCCCCGTGTTGGTCTTTGTTTTAACTTTGTTTTTTTTCTTTATCTTTTTTCGCGGTTTACTTGTATGGCTCTTCCATTTTTCTTGTGAAACAATGGTATTTCATTTTCGTTCTCTTCACATTCAACTTGGACAGAAGATGGAATCAACACGTGAATATTTACGTGCGATGATATTTCATGATTTACGACGTAGATTAGCTAGACAACAGTGATGAAACTCCATACTTGGCCATTGCGAAACGCTGGTATAACGAATTCTATCGTGCCTGTGCTTCTCTTGGTGAAGATCTTCGTGAAGGTCGTCCTAAATCAGTTGTTCTGCCTCAAACCATCGATGCAGTGCGCGAAATGATACACGATGATGGCTGGTGACTTACTGTGAGATTGAGACAACCCTAAACATTAGTTCCACCAGTGTACATTCGTTTGGCAGTCAAAAAGATTTGTTCACGTTGGATCCCACACAACTCAACAAATACTCAAAAGAAGACTCGTGTCATCTGGTGCAAAGAAATGTGGAACACATTCGATCGCGGTGATTCAAAAGACGTTTACAAGCAACGAAACTTGGATATATGCGTATGAGCCCGAAACTAAACAACAATGGACAGTACGGGTTGACAAGGCAAACCCAACAAAAGTTGTTTGTGCACAAAGCACTTCGAAGCAAATGGTCACCTGTTTTTCTTAGGAAAACCAAAAATGTTGCCACCATACATTAGAGCAACATAGAACGGTCAATTCTGAATGGTATATAATCATTTGGTTGCCGTAGGTGTTATTGTGCATCATGATAATGCAAGCTCACACACATCAGCGCATGCGATGGTGTATTTGATCACCCAAAACATTAAATTAATAGGTCATCCACCTTATAGTCCCGATTTGGTGCCTATCGGCATCTTTTTGTTTCACGCAAATCAAAAATAAAATTTATTGGGCATCGATTTTTGACGGTTTTGATAGTTGAAGTCTTCCAATACCATGTTTTGGAGGTTTCTCATTCGGAGTGGCAAAAGTTTTTTCGAAAATTGGTTTAAGCGCATGCAAAAGTGTATCGATATACATGTAGAATACTTTGAAGAACAATAAAGTTATTTTTTCCTAAGGTACTTGTTATTTTGTCAGGGGCAAAATTTGAAACGCAACCTACGTAACTAGTTGTAAGATGTCGATAGATGGTAATAGAGTTGGGCTGGCCATACTTTTGAACTTTTTCTGTTGAAGTGTACCTGCCGACAATTGTTATTTTAATATATTATTTTACAAATCACTTTTACACGAATTTCGTAGATATAGATACTAAAATAGTCATATTAAGAAAGCGTTTACTGTGCACTTTTTGTCATTGACAGTCGGGCAAACACAAAAAGATAACTTGATGGTTGTCTTGTGGGCTAGTCCTGTCCTATAGAATTATAGAATATTTTGTTTTCTTGAAGATTTGTATTATCACACTAAAAATGAATGGAACGATTTTTATCAATTTCAAATACCCAAACTTATAACCAGAAAAAAATTTATGAGTTCTTTGACCCAAAGGTCTTTAGTTAAACCAAATGCGCGCGATATAGGCCACTTCGATGTGACTCGCACCGTGCCAGCTCGTTTGACTTCGATATTATTATTTTGCTAAAAATCGATGAAATGAAATAAGCATTTTTTAAAATATGTATAAAATTTTAGTTACTGCAAAAATATGCGTTATAGGGTATAAATAACGTCTTTTCGTCCTCAAAAGATTGTAGAAAATTATCTTTTCATATTCGTTTAGGAAATCCTGACATCAATTTTCCTAATAGTTGTTATTGGAATATAAGAACATATTCAGGAAAAACGCAACCGATAAGAATTGGATTCTTTAATGTAAAATAACATTCGGAAAAAGAAGAGCTGTGGATATGTTACTCTTGATTTTGGAAAGCGTATTTTACGCAAAGTTGATTTATCCCAAAAATTTTTCAATATCTTGCAAGTAGCAAGTATCGAAACATTGCAAGAAATCTGCAAAAGGAAGATTGTCAACTTTCAGCAGTTTTTCGGTATTGGTAATTCAGCGGTTGATATAAAAATTTTTAGATTTATTGATACCTAAAAATTCATAACTTAATCTACTTGTGAACAGATTTTACTGCTATTTTTTAGCGAAATATCGTCGATTTCAATTTCATCAATTTTTCAGAGATCAACTGTTTGATAACGCTATCTTCTGTTGAAATTTATATTCTATACGACCATATTTTTTTAATTTGTCAAAATTTTCTCAGAGCTCTTAGATCTTTCGAATACAATAATGGCTTTCCTAGTGACTGACAAAAGTCTTTATGCTATTCTCCGCCCATCAAGGCGTTTTTATTTGAATGAATTTTCTGGACTAGAACTTCAATAGGTAGATTTGAGTATTTATAAATATTAATTAGCCTCGTTCCAGAAGGATAATTTCGAAAAGATTTTCCTCTACTTGGTCTGAAAAATCTAGAGCACTGGAAAGTTTGAAGTTGGATTCAGATTACAACATTTGATAGTAGCAAGAGACACCTTAAATACAATTGTTTTCACTAATAACTTGAAATGTGAAGTACATATATAGGGGTCATATTAATGGTGTTAATCAGGACATAAATCCAAGCGAGGATTTCTGAATCAAATAAAAAAGTTCCTATAAATGTGTGCTAGAAAATCTGGTTTTCAGGATACAGTGTGTCTAAAGAAAATATATTTTTTTTTAGTTTTGAATCATACGTTCGCTCTTTTTGTTGAAATAAGACCCCATACAGCAAGCAATACTGCAAAGCTGCTAACTACATCATAATTGTTAGTTTCACCTACTTTTCTTGAAGTTTGTATTACTTTAAGATTCAGCTTGTTATTATTTTTCTTCGGATCGAAATAGATTGTGGTATTAAACAAAAAGGCGGATTAGTAATCTAATTTAGATTTGAATTTGGGAGGCTTTTACTTGGTAAAATTCCATTATCAATAATAAAAAACAAGAACTGTGTTTTAAGGAATTTTACTTAATAATTGCGATTCGTAACGCGTTTCACTACACCGTAGTTTTTTCAGACGAATGAATGTACAGAAAATATAAATATAAATCTTCTTGACTAATTAAAAGCTTATCGGGTTGCTTCTTCTTAAGTGGTTATTTATGACAGGTATATTCAATAAAATTAAGGAATAGATTGCTCCCCGAAGAGATTCAATAGAGGTGAAGGGCTTAAATCGACTTGTTCATTGATGAGTCTACCTGAGTGTTTGTATTTATTGATTTCTAAAGTTTCCCAAAGATCTACCTTTCAATATTTATTATCTGTATGCAAAATTTCAAACTGTGGGTCGAAAGAGTGATTATTTTCTAAGAGATGATTCGCGTAATTTGAATCTGAAATTTTATTTGAAAAACTGCGTTTATGTTCCGATATTCTAATATTAAAATTTCTATGTGTTCTACCTATGTAGAAATTATCAGTCATTGCAATTCAAGCTATAAACACCTGATTTATTGTTTTTACCTGGTTTGGTTTTATTATTTTTATATATTTGCCTAAATTATTATTAGTTTGGAAAGCTATGTTGAAATTATTGCTACTCAAGAATGATTTCAGTTTCTCACTTGTAATGCCAACGTAGGTTAAGGTGTTGAATTTTTGTTTCAATTTATCGATAGGGTAAACTTCATTCAATGCAATTCTACTTTGTTTTTATTTAAAATATTATTTATTAGTTTGGGATTGTAACCATTATTTTGGCTATTAAATTTAATTCTTTGTTGAAATTTTCTGGTGATAACGGGATGTTAATCAATCTATGAATAAAACTATTGAATGCTGATATTTTATGTTGATATGGATGACACGACGAGTTATGTATTATAATATCTGTATGTGACGGCTTATGGTAAATTGCGAAAACATGTTTTCGCAAATGAAAATTTCTGCTAACAAAGGACTTAATGGATTGCCAATATCCACCTAATTCCAAACTCATTTCTTTCGATGTTAAGAATCTATTTCCCAACATTCCTCCGAAAGATACGTATTACTTAGTTGAAGAATTATTAGAAATGAATCATGTAAATACTATCCTCAATCAGATATTCTTTCATTATTACAAATTTGTTTAGATCAAAATTATTTCCATTTCAATAACAAATATTATACTATTGAAGACGGCTTGATTATGGGCAATCCGTTAAGTCCTTTGTTGGCAGAAATATTCATGAATAACTTAGAGAAATTAATTCATAATCATCCACTCAGTAAATATTGTTTATACTGGTATCGTTATGTAGACGATATCATTATTTGCTTCGCAGGAACAGATAGACAGTTAAAAATTGGATTCACAACCGAAATAGAAAGCAATAATTCGATAAATTTCTTAGACGTAACAATTTCGAATGAAAATGGAAAACATGTTTTCGCAATTTACCATAAGCCGTCACATACAGATATTATAATACATAACTCGTCGTGTCATTCATATCAACATAAAATGTCAGCATTCAATAGTTTTATTCATAGATTGATTAACATCACGTTATCACCAGAAAATTTCAACAAAGAATTAAATTTAATAGCCAAAGATAATGGTTACAATCCCAAACTAATAATTAATATTTTAAATAAAAACAAAGTAGAATCGCATTGAATGAAGTTTACCCTGTCGATAAATTGAAACAAAAATTCAACACTTTAACCTACGTTGGCATTACAAGTGAGAAACAGAAATCATTCTTGAGTAGCAATAATTTCAACATAGCTTTCCAAACTAATAATAATTTAGGCAAATATATAAAAATAGTAAAACCAAACCAGGTAAAAACAATAAATCAGGTGTTTATAGATTGAATTGCAATGACTGTGATAATTTCTACATTGGTAGAACACATAGAAATTTTAATATTACAATATCGGAACATAAACGCAGTTTTTCGAATAAAAATTCAGATTCAAATTACGCGAATCATCTCTTAGAAAATAATCACTCTTTCGACCCACAGTTTGAAATTTTGCATACAGATAATAAATATTGAAAGGTAGATCTTTGGGAAACTTTAGAAATCAATAAATACAAACACTCAGGTAGACTCATCAATGAACAAGTCGATTTAAGCCCTTCACCTCTATTGAATCTCTTCGGGGAGCAATCTATTTCTTAATTTTATTGAATATACCTGTCATAAATAACCACTTAAGAAGAAGCAACCCGATAAGCTTTTAATTAGTCAAGAACATTTATATTTATATTCTCATTTATTGTCTGTACATTCATTCGTCTGAAGAAGCTACGTTGTAGTGAAACGCGTTACGAATCGCAATTATTAAGTAAAATTCCTCAAAACACAGTACTTGTTTTTCATTATTTCTAATTTAGAGATACACAAATTCATTTCCAGTGCAGTCTTGCTAATGAAAATGCCGGGGTGGCACGGGGACTCAATCAAGAAATCATCTCGATCGTGTTCCTCCAGGTAAAAAATATTTATAAACGGTCTGACTTAATTTGACAATTTCAATCCCAATCACTCGGTGGGAAGATGTCTTTCTATTCGAACTGCGAAAATGAAGAAGGCTGAATGAAGAATTGAATATTAGCCATTAAATAGATCGAAAATTTTGAGATATGTTAGTTGATCCGTTGCCACGTACGTTCAGGCGCATCTTCCATTTGTGAATATTCTATTGAATTGTTACTCATTTGATTCAAATTTTAATGAAGTAAAGATTGTTCACTATTGGACGATATCAAACGAGCCACTTTAACTTGAAAAAAAAAGATGTAGTATGAAGAGGTTCAATTTTTTCCGCGAACGAAGAGTAATACCAAAAAATTTAAAGTTGAAGTTATATTTTTATTTGATGAATACGAAAATAATACAAAACTTGAAAAAAATACTGGTGTATTTTCTTTATATTTCATTCCAAAGACTGCCTCTTATTACTCCATTGGAATTAGTAACACCCTGTATATTTTCTGGAGTCTTAGTTCGACGTCCATAATTAAAATATTACTAAAACACTCTTCATTTAATCTATTAATTTTCAACCGTGAATGTTCAGTGTCGCTATCGACCCGAATTTAATATGGATTGAAAAAGTTTTGTCCCCTTACTTTCAAATTCTAAAGCCACGCTTGAAATAATCAATCATGCAGTTATAGGTAATATTCTTCTTCTCTAATTATAACTTATCACCATGATAACACTTAGAGTGGCAATAATTATACAATTTCCTAATATTGTTGCCATAGTGTAGTTCTGTCGACTACTACGAAATACTCTAAAGCAAATGGCCTAAGCTAGATATATCAATCAACACATGTAAAAATTCTTCTCAACATATATGTATGTTATATTACTTATATTAGAATAAAAACATCGCTTGCTTATACAAATACCTTAAACTTTTTTTTGTAGAGGTGATATCTATTCCTAAAAGATCTCGATAGTTTTACCTGTTGAATTTAAAAAGTAAAATATGCCCTTCAATAATATATGGGAAGATGATCAAGCTTTTGTCAGCTTCAAACAAATATTGAGTATGTTATCATCAGAAATTTTCTATCGGGTAAAATGCCAAATGATTAGTGACAAAGTATTCGGGCAAACATAGACAACTAGATAACATCTGCTAATATACTCGGAAAAAGTGACGCAGAATAATGTTTCAGTATTTTCATTTGATAATATCTCTGAAATCATTCAATTGGGAGGATTGATGTTTATTTCGTTATAGATGGCATATTATTAGAATTATTGGTAATTGAATCTTTTTTCCAAATCCTTTTCATCATTGTTTCCATCTGACTTCAAAAGGAGTTCGGGATGTGTAGAACACTTTTATTTCCCCATTTCACGAGAGCAAAAAATATTTGATATCTTTCGGATGAATCTTTTTTATTCTGATGATTAATCTTGAGAAAAGTTGGAAATACAGAACTTCAAATTAAGTTATGCATTACTATAAGTTCTATACGAAAATCTAACCTAAGACTGAGGCATTTCCTATGGTTGATAACAAACACACAATTCTTCCATGTAAAATACCGACAACTTCAAAACAAATAGCCAGAATACAGCACTGGTATACTGAAACAGGACGATCGAAGCAAAAGATATTCAGCAGGATGCGTTGGTAAGCCAGAAAAGACTGTTGAGGGTCAAGATGAAAGGAAGGCTGGCTCTGGAGGCCTTTCGAAAATTAACCAACGAGATGATTAATTCATCAGCAAACGCGATGAATAGAAGGAATACTGGTAACTACTAACCAACGTCTCAAACAAATTGAACAACCATTTTATCCAATATCGTTTGGATTAGAAAGAACAGCGAATACACCTCGACATTTACCGAATCATCATGTGACTCGATTAAAGTTCGTGCGAAGAATCATGGAGATTTGAAAGTGGGTGACTGGTTCGAAGCTCTTTTCTCAGATGAGTTCAAATTTTATCTCCACTTCAATGAGGAAATTTTGGTGTCGAAATGGAGAAGATATCCACCCGGTACGATTACGAAGAGGGTGTTTTAGATTGTTCCAGATACGACGTATGTCTGGTCATATCATGCTGAGGCAAAGATGGAATGATTAGGTATAAGATTCAGGTTCAGAACTTGAAGTCAATTTTTGTTATTTCATTCATTTGCTATCATATTTTTGAATAAGCCTTCTAATTCTGTTTCATTAAAAGTTTCATAGTAAAGCTTAAATTTCATGAGTTTCTCAGTCACGTATGTATAAACTTCGTTTCCATTTGATTGAAATAAACTCGAATATGGATGAGATCCAGAGAAATAATGCTGTGACTATGCTCAGGCTGCAGCTTCGTATTTCCTTCGTTTATCGATATAAAAGCATCAGAATAGAAAGAAACGATCTGAACAAAGAAGAAATGATTTTAATTTTTTTTGTAAAATGAGGAAATGATATTGCTTCATACATTATGTGCAACCGTTTTGAAGAAAATGAGCAAAAAATAATTTTGTCTTTAACAAATCCAATCATCTTGATTGGATAGTTTGCGAGATATCATCAAATACCTGAACATATTTTCGAGCTATTTTTGTGACGAAGTATATAAATATATAAATTCAGCTTGAACATATTATGGATTATCTGTAACAACTGAATAAACTTCAGGTCTTAAGACAAATTCTAGAATTTTTCATTTTTCTACTTTCAGGAAGAATTTATTTGTTTCTCTTTTTCTATGCATATATCGTCATCAACATTTTTCGAATTGACAATATAATAATGGCATATTGTGCATCATTGCATAGATTTTCTTGCGATTAAATTTTAATTTTTCAATGTGGCAACCGTCAAAAAGTAGAAAACTTCCTTGATTAAGTTGAAAAAAGGATGAAACATTTGTTGTCTCCTGAGAGAAAAACGTGAAATATGGATTTAGGAATTAAGTAATGACTAAATGCTCATCAGTCCAAGGATGGCTTAATTTGATGTGTTCCGAAAAAGAGACCGATAGTGAGTTTGCAAGGAAAAGTCAGCCAGATCACCTGATGTGAAGCTTCTGGACTTTAAATTGGTTATCCAAAATTTTTTAAATGCACTGAGAGATATTGAAGTGAAGTATGGCATAAGAACAGAAATACTAGATATTTCAACAAAAGATATACGAAGTGTTCAAGGAATCATTCTTCAGTGATGTATGGTATTTTGCGTTTCATCGTCCAAATTTTATTCTTATTCCATTACTACTTGTTCTTCGTTGTGTGGGGTTCTTGGCAATGTAACAATATTTCAGACTTTTCTCTAGCAAAACAAAAGAGAGTTATTCTTATACGAGAACACCCCCGACTGAAATTATCCTAAATCTACAATTGAATACTCTTGGCCGTTACATGATGCAAATCCATTTCAAATGATAAATTAAAAAAATTGAATAACACTTATTTATTTTTTTGAATTGTGGAGGCCGTTACTTGATGTAGATCCATGATATAAATGAGATAAAAAACACAAGGTTTAACTTTAATCTACACTTTATTTGAAAAAAATCGACGACGTTTCGCTGACACAGCAGCTTTATCAAGAATGAAAAACAGAATGAAGAGTATGGTATTATAAACAAATCGTAGAACAAGTTGGATGAATAACAGGAAAATCCACACCGAGCCATTGTACAGTTAGTATGAAAGGTAATAAAAACTAATTAAACAAGTTAAGTAGGGGTGAATAATTCACATCTACCTGTTCATTCAAAAGCTTGTCCGAATGTTTGTATCTATTTATTTCTAATGCTTCTAGGAGATCTAATTTTGAACTTGTTGATTTTATATATAATATGTCAAAGTTTTTATTGAATGAATGGTTTTCTTTTATTAGGTGGTTTGAATAATTTGAATCAGATTTATTTTTATCGAAGCTACGTTTATGTTCAGATGTTCTTATGCCAAAACTCCTATAGGTCCTACCGATATAAATTTTATCACAAGAACCGCAATTGAGTTTATAGATTCTGATTTACTTAATTTTTCAACACGAGATTTATTAGTTTTAATATGTTTACCTAAGTTATTAGAAGTTTTGAAAGTTATATTAATATTTTGTTTGACGAGAAAGGATTTAATATTTGTACTTGCAGAACCGCAGAATGTTAAACTGTTGAATATTTTATAGTCTTTATGAATAGGATATACTTCATTTATTGCTTTCTGATACAGTTTTTACAAATGATTAGATTTATCATATCCGGATTATATGAATTATTAATGGCTATCTGTTTGATGATGTTTAACTCTTTATTATAATCTTCTACTGATAAAAGGTAAATTGAGTAACCGATGTACCATGCTGTTTAAAGCTGAAAGTTTGTGTTGAATTTGATGTAATGAGTAGTTATGTATAATTGTATCAGTATGTGTTGGTTTACGAAAGACCGAAAAACATGATTATTATTTTGTTTAGTGATTTTTAAGTCAAAAATTAATGGAATCGTTCTGTTCAATTTCTTTCGTGAATTTAATGTTCAAATGGATGGAATTAATGAAATTAAGAAATAAGTCTAATTGACGAGTAGTTCAATGAAACATACTAAGATGTCGTCAACATATCTATACCAATAAAGAAATTTGGAAATGAGTGGATGTGTATGAATTTTCTGTTCAATATTATTCATAAAATCTCTGCTAAAAAAGGACTCAAAGTGTTTATAATCATCCATCCTTTGATTCTGTTTTTCATTCTTGATAAAGCTGCTGTGTCAGCGAAACGTCGTCGAATTTTTTTTTCAAATAAAGTGTAGATTAAAGTTAAACCTTGTGTTTTTATCTCATTTATTAACACTTATTTACATTATTTTTAACGCATCTCCACGACACAGCGTCTTCATCAGCAATATACAAAATGAAAACTAAACTAAGGTACAATAAATAAGTTATGATATACAACATTATAATAAAAGTGAGTAGAACCTCTAAAGGCAATTCATAGAACTATTATGTAAATCACTCAACCGGAAACAAATTAGGTGAAGGGGAATTATTGTCAAAAGCTACCTGTTTATTCAGTAATATGTTGGTTCATACCTATTGGTTTCAGGAGATTTACAAAAATTTGCAATTAATGACTTTCATCAAAGAATGGTTTGCGTAGTCAGAATTGGTTTTTTAATGATGAAACTACGATAATGTTCATTGACTTTAATATTGTAGGTTCTACTAATATACGTCTTACTACAACTATCGCAGCTAAGTTTGTGTACACCCGATTTCTTTCCCTTTTCTGTCTTACGTTTATTATTTTTGATGTGTTTATATAAGTTACTATTAGTTCGGAATGAGATGTGCAACTGGTACTCTTCCAATAACTGTTTTAAAATATGGCCAACTTTCCCAAAGTATGTGAGGCTGCTATATTTGAATTGATCTATAGATTCTGGATTCTGGAGATTTAGCTTTACATACGTTGGAAAGGTTAGCAATAATTTATAACAGTTACTGTTAAAGTTCCAGTTACATATATCATTCCGCATCAACCCTTTTTGTTCCAATGTTGAAGATCATATATAATTTGTTGGACGTCAGTTTAGTTTTCTTGTTGGACTTCAGCTTAGTTTTCTTTTTGTATCTGTCTGATGAAGGCACTGTGTCATGGAAAACGGTACGAATAAAAGAAATAAGGGTAAATCAATTGTTTTTTATTTATCTAACCTAAATCTAGGAGCACATAGTATAAATCAAGAGCTTTACAATGATATATCGAATGCCCTGCATTGTCATGTTGATGATGTCGATGAAAAATAAATAAAAAAACTCAACTCTTTAAGCTTTCTTCATAAGACCTTAAGACTACCAAATTGTTAGAGATACTCCATGCTCTTTTCCACAATGAATACATAATTAATAATATAGCCATAAAATGTAATAAAGGATTATTCGAAATAAATATAAGCCAGACTTTAGATTCAGTAGATTTGATTTATATATATATATATATATATATATATATATATATATATATATATATATATATATATATATATATATATATATATATATATATATATATATATATATATATATATCATCAGTTTGTTTTTCATGTTTTTAGTCAGTGGGCCCTGTGTTTGGTTCCTTGAAGAACCAGTTGGTCTATTGAAACGTTTCGGCAGTGCCCCTTCTGCCATTATCAAGCGCTGTGAACTGACACATTACAAGCAAGCGAGTACCAGATACCTAGCACTACAAACTAACGAATGTGTTCGAGCTCACACGAACTAAAGTGTGAGCTCGAACGTTATCGCATATATATAACTTCAACCATTGCGAACTGACTAAGTGGTAAACTTAAACAAAAAATTACAAAAATAATGGGTCAAGACGTTCAGAAACCTTTGGCATCTACTGAATATTGGCATTCAATATATACTTTTGAAAAAAGACCACTTTATTTTGAACACAATATTTATCATTACCATCAATAAAATCTCACCCTTCAGAAATCTTAAGTTACAATATGTAAAACTAGATCCAAAACACAGAACTTACAAGGTACTGGGCGGATAATTCACATGTTCATTCTCCCATGTGAGAGAAGTGATTTTTTACCCCTAGAGATAAACTTTCAAATTCTTCACCAAGTTCATTCGAATATGAATCTCGATGGATTATTATACTTAAGATTGTTGCTAAGATTATAGATGTATATGACTAGAAGTTAATGTAGTTTAAAATTTAACATTCAGTTTTTCATCGATGTCTTAGATGAAGTTGAAACGTATTTGAAAATCTTCAGGGAAGCTGATAATTTCTCATATCATTGAAACTTCGTTGAGACACATAAGTCAAGTTGTAATCAGACTTTAAACCTTCACTTTATTATACTAAGCAGAGGTACCTTAGAAAAAATCAAAAGGGAATTTCAGTTCTGGTAAATATTATTTTATCTAGAAAATTTTCAGAATAAAAAGACCATTTTAGTTAATTATTCAAAAGATATCCTCATATTCTACTAAACGTTAATACTCAATATACGCTTCTCAGGAAATAAAAATATAGACATATAGAAAAGAAAATTTCGAGTAATTCTGGCAAATTAATGTAGTAATTTGATGATTGCTAAAAATATACCCAGCGGCATTCAAAAGATTACGATTTTCCAAGATCAGAGGAAAATGGAAAGTGTTCGAAATATATGAACCTTTTGAAAAAGGCTCAAAAATATGAATATAACGACAAATATTCCTAGAGGAACATGCTTGAATTAATTTACTAGTTGTAATACTGAATTTCAAAAAAGGGGTAATATTGAGTTTTCAAAAATAATTTCGAAACGTTAATTAATTCAGAATAGGTACAAGCAACCGCGCGACGTTCCCCCCCCCAGTCCGCTACTCACCCGATTTACATAGGTATTCGTTTATTCAGGTTAGAGGTCGATTGAATAACCCGCAGTTTTTTTTTATGAAATTAGGAGTATCCAACTTAGTCTCCGTTAAGATGAACGGTAAGGTCCCAACTGGAATTTTTGGTAAATCAAAAAATCTTGGTTCCAAACGTTTGTTTTTCTTGTTTCTAGATAAATTTGAAGTTCCCTAAGGCAAATCGAAGGTGAGCATCGATAAAATTTTTTCAGTGTGTATATTAAGGATCATGGGTACTTTTCCTTCCCTGTACCTTGTCTAGACCTCGGAATCTTTTGAATGCAAGAGTTTGATACCTCAAAGTTCTCGTAAAAAAAAGTTGTTTTCAATTCGTGCATTGGCAATCTTTTTCTATAACAAACATATTAATATTTGTAATTTTTACTTGCGAAAAACAAAATTTCGCAAGTGTGAAAATGTTTGACGATACGAAGTACTGGGAAGAAAAAAAATTTTCCTTCCATCTATCATATATTTTTTAACTTCTGTTAAGATTTTCGGGGAGCTCAATCCAACTTTGTTCGTCAGTACTAATACTATACACATGTAGTTTAACACCCTAGTAGTGAATCTTATTGTTATCATCAATACGAAGTATTAGTGGTGGTTTATATGAGATGATCATCATTTCCAAAGAAGTCATCCATCAATTATGTCTCACGAATTTCGTGATATTTTTAACACTTTTCGTCTTCGACAGAGGTGATTACATTTGTGATCTTATGTGAAGTTACATATTATGCAAATGTAGAGATATTTTTTGTTGCTTATGTTGATTAAAGACTTTATTTGATGAAAGGTGTTGCATATCTGATCAAGTATACCTCAAAACTGCGGCACTAGCTACCGTTTTGCAGATCCAAAGATGCTTGTACCAACAATGGATCGAACTGAAAAAAAGCTCTTGCTGTTTCCCTTATGAATATTGGATCTACAGCTTTGATGTACATTCCTGGAGGGTTATCTTTTTTGAATACAATGAAAGGATATTTGTCACATTTGGACTGGGTTTACTAACTTAAGTTAGTATATTATATTTTTATTGGTATCTTTGAGACTTGGAAAACCTCAGATTACATATTAGAATTATAACCATTATTAACCGCTGCTACTTGTTTCATATTGTTTGTTGTTGTTTCATATAATATTGAGTTATTTTAAGATATTATTCTTTTTATTAGTATTATGGTGAGTAATTGTGTCATACTGTTATAAGCAGATATTTTATGTGGATGTGGATGTGCGGAAGGATTATGAATCGTAATATCTGTATGTTTTTTTAGATATTTTAGATAGAACAATCATGCCTGTGGTCAATTTTGGTTGAAGTTGAATCTAAAAGTTACTGGAATTCTCAGTTTACATATTTAAAGTGAGCTTTATACAAGGATGAATTTTTCGAAATTTTCAATCACTCTTTTCAGATCAAATAGAAAAATTCAGTTTAACTTAGCCAAGTGTTCCACCTCACGATCTATTAAAATTTATAAACCAAGATCTGCAGAAGAATAATGTGAATCTCATTTTACAATCAAAACTTATGCTTCTTATAGAATTATGTTTAGAACAGAATTATTTCAACTTCAATGATGGAACAAATGTGAAGATTTAATTATTGAATTCTCCCAGTACTTGCCGAAATTTTTATGGATAACATTGCGAAAATAACTCTTGATCAACCGCTGTTGAAACAATCTATTCATTGGTTTAGAGATGTGGATGATATAATCTGTTGTTTCAAAGGTACAAATAGATAATAAGATTTCTTTGATACCTTCATAAGTTTAATTCAACCGAATATAAAATTCACTTTGGAACTGATAAATGAGAATTCCATCAACTTTTTAGATTCAACGTTAACGAAAATTGACAACAGACATGATTTTTCTATATTCAATTAACAACCTCATAAAGATACCAAAGTCAGAAAATTTCTTTAAAGAGCTCAATATTATGGAATAAGTAGCAGTCATTAAAAGTTATAATTCTAGTATGACTGGCAGCATACTTTCTTGTAAACAATTTGAACATGCAATCCATGCGGTTCTTCCTAGTATAGAATAAACCTTTCAAAAATGTAATAAATCAAGTTTCATTGACACACCCAGTGTAATCTTAAAGTCTGTCCTTCTATCATATAATTCGAATATAGCCTGCAGAACGGATAACGCTCTAGTATGGTAATTCAAAATTCACAAAGGAAACAAATCAGGTTCCACAAGTTTACTTGTGGAAGTTGTTATAAAATTTATATCGATAGTACTTTTGAAAATTTCAATATCAGGATTTCAGAGCACAAATGCAGCTTTGATGAACAAAAATCAGACTCTTACTATGCCAATCGTTAACTCGAAGAAAACCATTATTTCAAGAAACATTGTGATATTTCATATAATGAAAATAATATTTTGAAACGTGTTCTATGAAGAGCATCGGAAAGTAATACTACAAGCCCATGGAAAAAAATAACTCTCAGCACTATGGCTTCACTTTTGAGCGGTACAGGTTAGAACGTGAGTAAATGGAAATTCCCAGGTATAAATGAGGAATTACGACATATTATTAATGTACGGCTTTCTTACAGTTGATAGATAATCAAAAATAAATTTCGTAAAACCTAGTGCCGTCCAAAAGTAGTGGCGCCGAAAGTCAGTGCAAACTTTCAATTCGGCGATAATTGTAGAAGCCTTATAGGTAATTTATTACTGTACGGCATTTGTGTGATTCCTTTTGTAGAAGTATAAAGATACTTTACCCATATACACCGTACATATATTTCCAGTGCAGAGATAGAATGCCAAGGGTCGCGACCCTTTTCCTACAGCCATATGATATAAGGTCATTCTAAAATGTACGGCATCTTGCTCAAAGTATTATTCAATACGGGCAATAATGTTTTCTGATGTTATCTGATGAAGATACTGTGTAGTGTAACGCATTATAACTTGAATGAATGAATATTGTGAAAAATTCAAACAGCATCGTTTTATTTGATTGAAGAATGATTATCAATCAGCATCAAGTAACAATCTCCTCAATCGAATCCTTGAATCACCTTATAGATATATGCGTTTAGGGACTCAAAGTTCATTTACACAGTGCGAGCATCGTTCGTAAGAAGAGGTTCCAATCGATCATTAGCAGAATGTTCGTTCAGAGAGAATAACCACCCGGGTCACGTAACAGGTGGGCTGATGGCGTTACTAGGGTCAAGTTCACATTATTTGCAATTAGTAGTATCCACAACTAGATACGAGTAAAAAATTTTCAGCTATTCGACCGTTGATTAGCGAGATATAGCATAGACAGTGAATCAACTTTTGTACTTGTTGGAAAAATGAATGAAAGAGGACTCCGTGTGTTGGTTGAATATTGCTTTTTGATGAAAAAAATTCCAAAGGAAGCCAAATTATGGCTTGATAAACATTATTTGCAGTCTACATCAGGAAAATCAACGGTGGAAAAGTGGTTTGCAAAGTTTAAACGAGGTGATGAAAGCATCAAAGACGATGAACGCAGTAGACGTCCCAAAGAGGCTGACATCGTTGAAAACATTGAAAAAGGACACAAAATTGTTTTCAATAATCGAAAAATGAAATTGATCGAGATGGTTGAGACCCTGAAGAAATCCAAGGAATGTTTTGGTTTTATTTTGAGAGAATGTTTGGACATGCGAAAGCTATGTGCGAAGTAGATGCCGCGATTATTGACTCTTGATCAAAAACGAGCGATGATTCTGAGCATTGTTTGAATAAAATTAACCGTAATAAAACCGAGTTTTTTCGTCGGTGCAGCACAATGGATGAAACATGGATTCATTACAATATTTTAGAAAGAAATCGACAGTTAGCCGTGTGAATTGAACGAGGTGGACTGCATCCAAAGCGAGCAAAAACGCAGCAGTCAGCTGGAAAGGTTATGGCATCTGTTGTCTGAGATGCGCAGGGTATCGAATCCAATCAAATTTGAAAAGGATGCTCAATGAAAACAAATTCAAAAATAATGAACAGGTAGTCGCCGAAACTGAAGCCTATTTAAAAGTTGAAGAAATCTTATTATTAAAATGGCTTCGAAAAAATTGTTGATATTCCTACTGTGGGTTTTTCTGCAAATCATCAAAGGGATACGAGTTTGTTGCTCGCCTATTGACAACGCCTACTTTGTTTACCAATACAAATACTCTACTTTTCATTCTCTACTTTTCTATATTCTTAATTAGGGTAGTTTCAAAATTAATCAGAGAAATGAGCTGATGATTTAATTTTACGAGGGAAAACATGAGCTTAAGGAACCCAAACACAATTTGCTCTTTTATATTATCAGTCAAAATGACACGTTGCAGTCGATTGTGATAGTTAAGAATAAGATTTTGCGAATCTCCAAAATTTATTTTATTTGATTTCTAGTTTCGCACAATTTCCGAAAATCTGTTTGAATGAAGTATTCGTCGAATGAACATACTCCTCCCCATTCCATCAATATTCAAGTAAATTTCAACTTCATCAAATACTACCAATAAACTTAATTTTTAAGACTGATTAAACGGCCAAAGAATATTTCCAGAATTTTATAACTATCATTTCAACTAAACATGTTCATTTTATTCAAGATGAAATTTTCTTATGATTTGCGTAGTTTCTTAGATTCATAAGCAACCGTAGAATATTCATTTACATAGAATTGACAGTACCTGCTTCGAGCATATTATTTCGAACCGTTTCATTTGCAAATATCCACTCGAATAGCCATAATTATTAGGGATAAGTAGTGACTATATACAATTAAATAATAGAAACAACAAATGAGAGATCATTAGATTAATCACAACACTTTTCTTCACAACATTTTTCAAAATTACGTTGTCAACTTCTTCTCATTATCGATTCTTGTTGTTTTTTCAAGTTTGCTTTGATCATTAACAATCTCTTTGAGTAAACTCCAGATTTCTTCCTTATCGAGTAAGACATAATTGTCGTTTTTATTTTCAGGTGCGAACGTGACTTTTTGTTCTTCCATATTTTTCACCGAGTTGAGATATTTTATTGGACTATCCTGTACGTTTGTATTCACATATCTCGGTGGGAAGAAATGTACCGAAGTTTTACCAGAAGATTTAGTTATAGTTTCCTGTGTTGTATCAATTACTGTAGTCATGTATGTTTTGTCTTTTTCTGTGACAACGTTATTCGTATTATTTCCAACATCTCTTATTTCTGGTTTTGCCGTTTGATTGATGTCAGGTTTCAGTTCTTCTGATGCGTTCACTTCAAAATCTGGTATCAAATTAGATTTTATCATCATATCTTTTAATTTTGCATTCTCAATGTGGAAAGTCTTATTAAAATTCGTTGGAGGTGCTGTTTCTGTATAACTTTCTGTAGATGTGGTGATTATTGATTCCTCAACACCTTCAGAGGTATCGTTTCCATCGCTCAGAGAATCATTATCCACATTGATTGTATAGGTGGAAACACTCAAAATCTCTAACTTCTGAAGTTGAACCGGTAAATCGTTACTCTCACTGCTTGACGTTGTCTTAATTGTTGAAATATCATTTGATTCAGTAACTGTTGTTTCTTCAACATTTTTAGTTGTTGTTGAATGTGAACACTCATCCAGTAAAGAAGAATTCATATCATGATGATCAGTCCCGTTCTTACCGAACCAAGTTATAAAATCATCTTCTGTTATACCTTTGAGCATATTACTTCCTTCCTGAGTATGGAAAAACATGTCTGCAGCTAAGTCTTCTCTCCCAGCTGGGTAAATTCTAGCATACGATGGTCTCAAAGAAGATATAATGAATAAACTATGAATATTGTATTTGACACATATAGGACAATGTGTTGAAACGTTTGCAAATATAAACCAAATATTATTAGCGTAGAACCCATGTTGCATTTCCGCTTGAACTTCAGGTGAAGAAATTAACTGAGGGGAAGTTTGAACCAGTTCGAAGCCAGAAAAGAGAGAAACTTCCATACGAAGTACTCCTGAAGGTGTGGGGCCTTTCCATCTGAAACAATTTCGGTAGTTAATACACCAATATCATAATTTTTTTGATATTCTACGCGTTTGAAATTGCCTTGGAAATTATCAGCAGATTCAATTTTCATAATTTTTTCTTGCGAGCTCCAAGTTCTTTCAAAACATTCAGTCCTCAAAATATTTTCGCTTTTGATGCTCTCATGAAAAAATTATGGAGAAAATGGCACCTGAAAATGTACTTAAGGATCACTTATATTTAGTTTACGACAGAGTTGTAATTGAATTGAATTAAAAAGCAATATTTTCTCAATTCGACAATGGCGGCAAGTAAGAAACCGCTAGATGAGTTTTCTGATAAATAATTCTAATCCTATTTGACTGACCAAAACGTGTTGATTCTGAGATGTTTAATCTGTGAAAATGTTTACCATTAGATTGATTTTTATAAATTGAATGATTAAAAACGATTAAAAATAAGAAACTACTAGAAGCATATTCCTCGAAAGAATAAGATGAAACTAGATCAGCATTTCTTAACCTTCCAGTATTTGCTACCCAAATTTTGATCACCCTTTTCATCGTGCTTCACTTCCTCCACCGAATTATTTTCCACTGAAATCATATTGTAATTTATTAGTTTTTATTCAAATCAATTGTATTTTCACGTTTAAACTACAATACGACCTTTACTACAAAACTTGTGAATTAGTTAAATATTACTTTTGTACTGAAATCTATATCGGTGAAAACGTTTCGATTTGTCATGAACATTCTGATACTTCCGCGCGGTATGTGTTGAGTACCAGCAAATGCCGGTCCAGTTTATCTTTCTGTGTAAGGCTCGCAGCAAATTGAACTAATTCCAAGCTAAGCACTCGTCAAAACCCAGTTATCTCAATTGAGTGTGATAGTCATGGACTGGGTCCAACATGCGGCAAGTCATACTCTCATGTGATTTGCAAAATCCCGTACGCGTGGATTGTGCCTGGGTCTTGAGTCCGTTGCAAATTGAACCCATGCCACGGACAACCCACGCGTGGAAAATTATGTGAAACTATAGCTCACTGTTAGTTGGATCAAATCTACGTCTGTCCGATTCAGTCGCAACCCGTGCGTAGCTCACAATATTCCACATAGCTGAAGAAACCAAGAATTGTCACCATGAAGTCCATTTCTGAGAGAGTTATATACATCGTCATCAAGGTCAATAAGAGATACAATTTGCAAGTTATACAAGTTTATGCACCAACCACTTCGTCTGATGACGAAACAGTCGAACAGCTTTCTGAGGATTTAACTCGTGCAAAAACTGGCGAAAACGCTAAGTATGTCGTGGTGATGGGAGATTTTAATGTCAAAATTAGTAAAAACAATGACATGGAAACCCGGCACATTCGCAGATTCGTTTCTGGTAAGACAAACTCTCGGGGAGAAATGCTCATCAATTTCTGCAAGACTGAGGATCTCTATTGTATGAACTCTTTCTTTCAAAAATCGGAAACGCGAAGATTGACTTGGAAAAGTCCTGATGGAAAAGTAAAAAATGAAATCGATTTCATCATAATAAACAAGAGAAAAATATGTTACAACGTTTCGGCCCTGAATAAATTCGACACAAATAGCGACCATCGGCTCGTTAGAGCTACAATGCATCTCGACACCAAATTTGAACGAACCAAAATAATACTGAAGAAACAGAAGTATCCCACTTTAGAGGTTCTCACTAGAAATAGAGCAAAGTTCAAAAAAGCTGTCACGATGAAACTACAACACTCAAACTATTTGGGAGATGGATAAATTGATGATCTTACTCAGAAGATAACAACTTGTTTACAAGTGGCAACAAAGAAAACGTGCAGTACTCAGAAAAACACAGGGAAAATCAGTCAAAACACCAGACATCTAATTGAAAAAAGGAGAAAAACAAGTCGAGAGGATGACAGCTATAAAACAGAATAAATAAACAGAAGTATTCGGAAAGACCTGAGAGATTGGAAGACACAGCTAGTTGAAGAAACTATTGAAAACAACAAAAACATGAAAGTCCTCAGATCGAAACTATCAAATGGAAGAATTAAATGACGAAAATAAAGAACTCTGAAGATACCTTGGTCAGCAAGAGGGAAGAAATCGTAGTTGTCATTGAAGAAATTTACAAAAAACTTTATAGTTCTGAGAATCAAGAACAGAAATATATTAAAAGACATATTCTCAATACCGGTTCTGAAGACATTCCTGAAATTGATACAAATGAACTGAAAATTGGGCTCAATCAGATGAACCAAAGATGCCCTGGTGAAGATAGGATTACCAACGAGATGTTAAAGATGGGAGGAGAATATCTGTTGGATAACGTACGGATCCTTCTCAACAAAAGCCTAAATGAAGGAAGTATACCAATGGTATAGAATGATGCTCAAGTCATCCTTCTGTATAAGAAGGGAGACAGAAATAACATGGAAAATTACCGCCAAATAAGCCTTTTATCGCACTTGTACAAATTACTGACGAAAATAATGACAAATAGATTAACCAACAAAATGGACGCTTATCAATCCGTCGAACAAGTCGGCTTTCGGGAAGGCTTCAGCACAGTAGACCATTTGCAAGTGATACGGACTCTCATCGAAAAAACCTCAGAGTACAATGTGATATTGCACATAGCATTTATAGATTTCAAGAAAGCGTTTGACTTGATTTAAACTTGGGTAACACTAAGAGCACTAGATATCGCAAGAGTAGACAGTAGATATTCAAATCTCATCAAATAGATATACGAAAACGCCACAATCCAAATAACGATAGACGAAGAAACAACATCGAAAGAAATCCCCGTGAAAAGAGGCATAGAGACGTGATGATGCCGAAGATCTTTGCACGATGCTGGAAGAACTATATGAGGCTGACTTGACCTATGGACTCGAGATGAACCTAGATAAAACGAAAGTTATGAGTCCTGAAAATTAAAGAATCAGTATCGGTAGCCACGAGATCGAAAATTTCACAGAATACATTTATCTAGGGCATAGAATCGTACGAGGCAGGGAAAATCAAGCCTCTGAAATATCGAGAAGAATTGGACTAGGCTGGACTGTATTTGGAAGACTGGGTCATGTATTGATATCTCGAGAAATCCCAATAAATCTCAGAAGGAAAACGTTTGAGACATGTATTATGCCAGTACTCACATACGGTCTTGAGACAATGACTCTCATTCGCGCTTACGCCAACAAACTCAAGGTGACACAACGAGCAATGGAGAGATCGATGCTTGGCGTTAGTTTCCGAGATAAGATCAAAAATGAGGAAAAAGACGAAGAACAGGCGTAACGGACATTTTGAGAAGAATAGCGGAACTCAAATGGGGCTGAGCTGGACATGTAGCCCGCCAAGAACCAAACAGATGGACTCATAGAATAATGGTATGGCGCCCAAGACAAACCAAGAGGAGTGTTGGTAGACCTCCGAAACGATGGCGAGATGATATCCAGAAAACAGCAGGAAAAAATTTGGTTCAGATTGCCTTAAATAGACAGAGATGGAAAGATTTGGAAGAGGCTTTTGTCCAAGAGTGGATATCCACAGGCTGAAGAGAGAGAGGAAAAGAGAGAGAGAGAGAGTAAAGTTCAAAAACGTTGAAATCTGTCCACTGTGTACATCTTACTATATCAGCAATTCGACGGGCATCATTTGATAGAGTTACGGGTTGCAATTATTTGGCCAAATTATCTCCAAACATTGTTTCTATAACCGCAGTTGCAGCAGGCAGAATAAGTTATTATTATTATTATCAAGTTTCATAAAGAGTTGAGATTTTGGAATCTATAAACTCAAATAGTACACTAAATATTCAGTGACAAGAATAAAAGTGAAATGACAAAATGGGAATCAATTCTTAAAGATAACTAAAAGCTGAAGAAAATACTCTGAAATAATTTTTGGCCGATTTGAATTACTAACTAAGTAACTCTATTATTAGTTAACCAATTATCCAAAGAATGAACACTGAAGGTCCTATTCGAAATGAAGTGCTCGCGAGATGACGTACGGAACCGTTCACGTACTAACTTAAACTGATGTTCACGTAAGTTATTCATATTGAGTTCGAAAAGGTCACTTAAGTCACTGTTGAATAGGCCATGCATAATTTTGTAGATCTCCTCTTAGTCGCCTATGAACAAAAGTGGGAATCTTCATAATCGACAAGCGGTCCTCATAGCTTGGGCGTACGACACCATACGACATCCTAGTAGCCCTTCTCTGAATGGATTCTGAAAGCTTCACGTCTTTAGTTAGCCAAGGATGCCATACTGAAACAGAGAACTCCAAACTTGGGCGGACATAGGTCTTGAATCGTTCTGCAGCAGTAGAGGGATCACATCGATGAAAAGATCCTTGAAGTAAGTAAAGTGTACTTTTGGTCTTATTAGAACAGTGCATAACATGATGGCTCCAGGATAAATCTGCCGAAACAATTACTCCAAGATCGTTGTGCATTTCTACACTTTCTATTTGGTGACCGTTAACGAAATATACCACATGAGGATTATTTTTTCCCAAGTGTAGAACCTTACAATTTTCGGAATTTAGTGGCAGGAGCCAGTCTTCGCACCAACGAGTAATAATGTTCAAGTCATTCTGTAGGGTGATGTGATGCAAGATGGGACAATTGAAAAGTTCATCATCAGCATATGAAAAGTAGGTAGATTTCAAAGAAGAAGGCAAATCAGTAATGTAGACCAGAAACAGTAGGGGGCTCAGCACTGAGCCTTGGGGGACCCCACTTTTTACAGAAGCGAATACAGATCTTTCATCACCAACTTTAAATGAAAACTCTCTTTCTGAAAGAAATCCTTTGATCCACAGTAGGGAATCTCCTCGAATACCAACATGCTGAAAATTGTGGAGAAGTCTTCTTAGAGGAACACGATCAAAGGCTCTAGAGAAGTCCAAGTAGACTATGTTCACTGGATCAACTCTATCCAGAGACCTCGCCCACTGGTTAATACATTGAAGCACGTCATGACGGACTTTCCAGGAATGAAGCCATACTGCTCTTTGGGGATGATATTATTACTCATGAGAAAAGGCAGCAGAGTGCTGACAACTATCCTTTCCCTAATTTGGACGGCAACAGAAGTTATTGAAATTGGTATGATGTCTTCGTCCAACAACTTGGAAGTGAATGCATTTTAAGCGATGTTGACATTATATGGGACAGTGGACCTATCAGCGAACTGCTACAAGATTTATATAATTTGACGGATATTCCATCAAGTCCAGGAGACGAATTTGATTTCAGTCTCTTGATGGCCGCTTCCACGAGTTCTGGAGACATGGTTACATCACTTATAGTATTTTGGTTTCTTCTGGTGGAGATCTTCATCAGAGGGCCTGGAGGTTCTCTAGAGAAAGCTTTGGAGAAAGTGTCAACGAAAATACTTGAAGAAGTATTATTATCAGTGAATAAATTCCCAACGTTGCCTCAAACTGAAGGAATAGATACTTTGGTGTTGAGAGTGCTACGAATGTACTTCTTTGTATCCTTACTGGAAGATATCTTTTCCTCAAAATTCTTCTTAGCAAGGGATACACATACTGACAGACGGTTGGAAAATTGTCGATGATCTTGGAAATCAGTATCGCGTCTATTTCTGATATATCTCTGCCACAGAGACATTTTATAGCGAATCATTCGGAAGATGCCATCATCAATCCAGGATTTGGTAGGAGTCTGACGCATAAATCTTGAAGATGTGTTTTGGGCCACATCAAATTTGACAGTAGCACAAAATTTGTCCCACATGTCGTTGACACTCATTCCAATCCACCAACTGCAAAGCCTCACTGACTCTTTTATAATTAGTAATTTCTATCTTCTTCACATTTTTTGAGTAGTTAGGGGTTTCATAAAACTTCATCTTCATATTGAGAACTACATGATCCGATTTTCCAACACCACTCACTCGGTACATTATTTAGTTTTTTGAAATTGGTCTACTTTCGTTAGCTGGCAGACTTTGAAATTATTTTTTTTTTGTGCCTTTATTTAAAGTCGCATCTACATCGAGGTCATTAGCGACTGCTCATTCAACAATATCACAATGGTTTATTCATACAGTAATAGGATAATAAATACTTAAGCAATTTCTTGTAGACTGTTTTAAATAAGTGTGTATAATCCTATGGATTTGAGAAACTGTATCGTCTTTAGGCACTGCTGTTGTTTTTCAGGTTGTCCTTGAAGTTGTTGGTCAAAATTGGTTACGCTGATTATAATACTTGAGGCATGTTGATAATACGTGTTTCACCGTTAGTGGTTCTCTACAGACGTCGCAGATTGGTGGTTCTTCGTTTAACAATAGGTGTAAATGTGTTATGTTTGTATGACCTATTCGGAGTCTCTGGATGATTGTTTGGTGCCTGCGGATTTCCAGATGTGGAAAAGCTTCGTGGACATTGCTTCTAACTTCAGATATTCTACTCGGCATGCCTTCACCCCATTTTCTGTTCCATAATTCATTAATTTCAGTTTTAACTATTTTTGTAGCTCTTGTATTGTCCTATCTACCCTGCCCTTGTCCCATGTGTTATGGAAGTTTTAGCCCTGTCATCCGCTATTTCGTTTCCTCGGATACCCATGTGGGACGGGACCCATACTAACGTAATTTGTTTGACCGTCTGATATTCATATAGGATATTCTGGATTTTTTTTATAAATATATTCGTTGAGTGATGATTACCTATGGCTGATAGAACACTTTTCGAATCGGTGAGAATTAAGAATTTTTCTTTTTCACGCGCGATCTCGAGAGCTTTTAGAATGGCGAAGGCCCCGCATGTAAATATTGCTGTGTCACTGGGTAATTTGAAAGACCACACCTGTGGTTCAATGGTATCGAGCACTATTGAGCATCCCGCGCCTTCATTGGTTTTTGATCCGTCAGTGTAATAGTAACTGTGGTCTGGATGGTTTTTGCGGATTCTGTCGTGCAAACGTTGGTAGTGGCTTGGTTTGGTGTTGGCTTTCGAGCCGAGTGCTTCCAGTTGCAGGTTTACTTTAGGTGCTTTCGTCGTCCAAGGAGGCCGAGTTTGATGAATATTTTCATTTGTAAGGTAATGCTGGTCTTGCTCAGGTATTTTTTCAATCTATAATTGAGTGGTTTAGGTGTTCTAAATTGTTTATCGTACAGATCATGGAAATTCTCTTTGAACGTGGCTTTATATGCCGGATTTTTTGATTGTCTTGATATCCTTATGCCATATTTCAAACATAATTCCATTCTCCTGAAACTTAGAGGCATCGAGTTTGATTCAACCAGAATGCTGTAGGTGGGGCTAGTTCTAAATGCTCCAATGGATAATCTTAAAGCCGTATTAATAACCGGGTCTAGCATATTTAAGGTGCTCTCTTTTGCTGAATCATATATGATACAACCGTAGTCTAGTTTCGATTGTATGATAGCCTTATATGTAGTGATGAGTACTTCCCTGTCTGCGCCCCAGTGTAGTGAAGATAGCGTTTTAATGATATTAAGTTTTTTTTGGCATTCGGTTTTAATTTTCTTTATGTGTTGGACCCAAGTGAGTTTGTCATCGAACAGTAATCCAAGGATTTTCAGAGTTTTCACCTGTTCTATGTGTTGTCCGTTTAGGTAGAGTGGCAGAACTTGTTGGTTTGAATGAGTGCGTGAAAAGTTCATATGTTTTGTTTTAGTGGGTGAGATTTTGAATCCGGATGTCTTTGTCCAAACAGAAATTTTGTCAATGGTTGACTGCATAACGGTGATTAAACTTGCTAAAACTTTGCCGCTAACAGAGAGTGTTACATCGTCGGCGAATAGTTGCGCTTTGACCGGCGCCTCTACTTTCGCTATTATTTCATCTATGGCAATTAAAAACAACAAGATGCTCAATACTGACCCCTGAGGTACCCTGTTTTCCATGAATGTTGACTTAGAGAGCATGCCATTTATTCTCACTCTTATAACTCGATCTTTAAGGAAATTTTAATAAAGTTCAATAATTTACCTTCAATTCCACACTTGGACAGTTGAACTATGATGCGTTGCTTCCAAACCATTTCGTAGGCTTTTTCAATGTCCATAGATACCACTACTGTGTGAAACCTGTTGGCTAGTCCTTCACATATGTTGGTTTCCAGGTCGACTAGATGATCCATCGTTGACCTTCCTTGGCGAAATCCATATTGTTTGGTAGACAGAACATTATCTGTTTCCAGAAACCATCTCAATCTTTGACTCAAAACTTTTTCGAGAATTTTGCAGATCGTACAGGTGAGAGATATGGGGCGATAGTTTCGAGCATCACCACTCTCTTTGCTTGGTTTGAGTATGGGTATAACTACCGCCTCTCTCCAACCAGTAGGAAATTTATTTTCAGTATAAATAATGTTAAACAGTTTTTGAATGTGTTCAAGGCCCGCTTGAAGAAGCTTTTTAAGAAGAATGTTTGGGATTCCATCTGGTCCAGGGCTTGAGTTGTTGGTTTTTTTTAGTACCTCTAGAATTTCTTCTTTTCGGATTTCGTTATTCAGTTCGTTTAAGCCTATATAGTAATTGTCGTTGTGGTTAAGCGGGGCGGGCTGAAGTTATTTTTATGCTCAATGAATTCTTGGGAATAATTAATGTTGCTGGAGTTTGATGCAAAGGTGTCAGCTAAGTGGTTGGCAATTTGTGTTGTGTTAGTGATTATATGCCCATCACTGGTTCGTATAGAAGTGATATTTCCACTGTATGATTTTCCATTAACTGATTTTATTTTTTCCCACATATTCGTTGAGTCAAATGTTATGGAGGCTACATATTGTCGCCAACTATCTCTCTTACTTTCTTTTGTTGTTCTTCTTGCCAAAGCTCTTTGTTTCTTGAACTCTACTTTATTTTCCTCCGTCTTGTTTTTCTTATATTTGTTGAAGGCTTTATTTTTGTTTTTGGTCACTTCGTTGCATTTATCATTCCACCATGGTACTTTTGGCTTGTTGTGTTTACCTGTCGTCTTTGGAATGGATATGTCAGCCGCTCGTTTAATTATGTTCGTAAATTCTGAAACTATGACATCAATGGGGACGTGTTCGTCATTTAAGTTTGATTTGATGCGTTCCAGACCACTTTCTATACTCAGTTCGTATAAATTCCAGTCAGCTTTGCTGAAAATCCATTTAGGTTGTTCTATTTGTCTTTTTCGATTCGATGTTTCGATAGTAATTTTGATGGGGAAGTGGTCACTATTATGTAAATCTTCGCTTGCACGCCAGTTAATCATATGTGCAATATCAGGGCTGCTGAAGGTCAGATCAATGCAACTTGTTTCGCCTGTTGCTGTAGTGAAATGTGTAGCTTGTCCATTGTTTAGCAATATAATCTGTTCATCCATTATCCATTTTTCAATTTTTTTTCCTCTTGTGTCAATGTATTTAGATCCCCAAAGAGGACTGTGGCTGTTGAAGTCTCCTACGATTATGAATGGTTTTGGTAGTTGTGATATGATGTTCGAGAGCTCTTGTGAGTCTAGTTCTTGACTATTTGGTAGATAAATATTACAAATTGTAATTGGCTTGTGCGAAATGAATGTGATAGCAACTGCTTCTAAGGCGGTGTTCAGATAGACGGCTCTCTGCGATAATGATGTTTTCGCAAAAATCGCTACTCCACCACTAGCGTGTGGCGTTATTCTGTTTTTGTGCCACGCTGTATAGTGGTTAATATTGGCAACATGGTTGTTTTTGAAGTTCGTTTCTTGTAAGCAAATTATGTCTGCATCGTCGTGTTTGTAAAGTTTTTCTAAGAATTCACGCTGTGTGTAGAAACCATTTAAATTCCATTGCAGTATTGAGGTCATTCGAACAACAAAAATAAAATTTCAATAATAACAATAGTAGGGAAATTATTCATCATCCGTCGCTGAAACATCAGTAGTCGACCATCGCTCTTCCTTGTTCTGCGTGTCTCGTAATTTGTTCCTTATTTTCGTGAATGCGGTTTTCATACCTCTGTCTTTGATGTATGGATAAAGGTCTGTAAGCATAATGTCTAATTCATGAATGTCGTTTGTGAATTGCAGGGCTATATCTCTGACATTAGGTTTGCCTTTCGTGTTTTCCAAAAAACATTTGAGTTGTGTGACGTTAAGAGGATATTTTTTTGTGGGGTCGGTTATCTGGTCTTTAATAAAATCGATTGTATTCTGTATTTTTTGAGCTTCTTCTTCTGGGGATATTTCTTGGGTTTTCTTCCGTTTGGCCTTTGGTTTTGTACTAGTATTTTTTGTTATCTTGTTGTTCTCGTTTATAATTGGATCTTCAGGTATAACATCAGATTTATCTGTTGAAGTAGAAGGCGACAGTGGTCGCTTGAAGACTACTTTGGTAATCGATGCAGGTTGAGACAAATCATTTTGGCTCAATGGTTCTGTGATCATTGAACACGTAGACATGTTCAGTGGATTGCTTTCGATTGCTGAATTCTCTGTAATTGTTTCTTGATTCTGTGTGTCCCCGTTTCCAAGTCCCCCTCTGGGAGGATTGGTGGAGATAGAGGGGCAATTCTTGGCAATGTGACCTGCCTCCTTACATTGGAAACAGGTTCCATTGTCAGATGAGACATAAATCCAAAAGGCAAAACCATCAATTTCTACTTTCAAGGTTTCAGGAAGTTTTGCCACATCTTCAGGATGAATGTAGACTTGGCGTCTAAAACTTTTAATGTGGCCCATATATATATCTTCGTCACTAAGTCCCGCTTCCATAAATGTAATCGTTGAAGTTCTTCTGATATACAATTTGTCTAAACTTTCTTCAATGACTTCATTAGGAATGATAGGAAAGACGTTTGAGAGTACAATTCTCTTGTTCCTCGTTAGCAACGGTCTTATCAAGAGGGACTGGCCTTGAACAGTAATTTCCTTGTCAATAATAAGATCTGCAGTCTCTTTCGAATCCAGGAACATGCAGACTCTAGAATTTGAAATTCTAGAGATCCACCCTACCTTAGTAACATCGAGTATTTTACTAATTGCTAACATGTATTCACGCACTTGTGCACCATCTATAGAATCAATGACGATTCCCTGTTCCCCTTTCGGATAGTTAGACCGCTGAGCAGCCTTAGCGTAAGTTCTTGAATTCACTTGACTTTGTTCCGTTAAGTTTTGATTTTTCGTTGGTGTCCCTGGTGGAGCCATTTTGACAACTGGCTCGGCCCACCAGGGTTTTATATACCGGATTTCAGTTATCGGTTTTGAATTTCACTTGATTCCGAATAATTTATTTTGTTTATCGTATTGTTAGAAACACGTGTACGGTTTTTAAACGCCCGGCTCACGGAGATGCGACCGATCACAGGTGTTCCGCACTTGCTACTGGAAATTATTTTTGTTTAATTTCATTTCGAAGAATTTTTGGGGATTCAGTCATCTATTCACTATGAAGCGTTTTCAATCGTAATTCAAGTATGTGAGGTTTCATGTTGTCTGCTGCCAAAATATTTGAGTAAATGATACATAAGAGCTTTTCTTCTCCATTTATTTCAGTGCTGATAATCCAAAAATATTGAATAAATCTTCAGTATCTTTGTCGCCTGTGTACTAGTTGATGCTTCACTATTGTCGCCACGTCTATTGAATTTTCCTGTACTTAGAATCAGAGTTACAACGTGACGGAGTAAATAGAAAAGGTGTACAAATTTATATTCAGCTAGAATGAATAACTACAACCTCTATTCACAACATTTTACAAAGCTGCAGTATCAAGACGTCCAAATCTCTTCCCCTGTAGAAGACCTTGGCTACTTTGAATATACCATGGAGAAAATAAACAGTACAAGTTCTTGAGAATGTCGATTAATTGATCGAATTGTCCTCTTCTCGGTTCTGCTTGTCTTTCATTGCGTGTGAGTGAAATCTCTAAGAAATATTTTCAATAAATTTACGAATTGCAACAAGAGGAGGTCAATGTCGTGGAAATTTTTGAATAATACCTAAACATATTAGCAATATACGACAGCCACCAACACTTGTTGAATTAAACTATTGCAGCAATTATATTTCACAAAAATATTAATCTAATTGTGTAACCCAACTTCATTATATATGACGCCAATAAGTTAAAATTTATTATGAATTAAATGAAGGACATCGAATTGAACCGGATGCATAAAAAATTTGAAAGTGGTATCCGGAGAGTTTTTGATTGAAAAAATCATTTTGTTCAGTGAATGATGTAGTTGTATCAAAAGTTATGTTTCATTTATATAAAAAATTCTTACCTGAAGCATGTTTTGATTTTCAAGACTGGTGATTTCCCTTCAATTTCATCCACCGAACTTTTGTCGGGTTGCACCTCTTGAGTGATGCTTGAAGATATCGCTAACAATGAAGTGTCATTCTTTGTAGAATAGGAAGAGTAGGCTACTTGACCCTGAAAATAATTAAAGATTCCATATATGAAAGGAGAATTCAAATTGAATGGTGGACGGGATTATGAATGTTTATATCTACGTGACAACTTTTCAAGGATATATTTTGTAATCACATACAGGGTGATTCAGGTACACAGTCATTAATTTCTATAGGAAATTAATCTACAAAAAACATGAAGGAATGCCAATGAAAATATGTCCAAAGGAATCTATCTAGAAAAAACCAACCTTCTTTTTTAAACTGATGAACTAAAGTCAGTGTTCGAAATTACCACATTCATATCTTCACAAAGGGGTTAGACGGCGATTCATTGTAGGCAACACTCGATCGGAATGATAATAAATAATAATAAAACTCTTTTATTTCGTATAGAATAACCCAATACATTGTAAGTGAGTTACACGATTGAAATAAACGTCAAATATTGATACAGAATCCTAGATTCTGGCTCTCCATATATTCTTCTTCAGTGTATGGTTCAAGATCAAGTAGCTTCTTGAATATCATCCTCTTGAATTGGTGTAAGTCTTGTAGGGCTCTTATTTGCGGAGTTAGTTTATTGTAAAAGGTAATGCAGACATATTCTGGACCCTCTTCAGTTTTTGATAGTCTATGCTGAGGATACTTCAGAGATATTGTTCGAGTATTGTATGTGATAACAGCCTTTTTTTCAAATAGATCTTTATGTTTAAACATAAATAGCAAACATTCTCAATATATATAGCTGCCAATGTGAGGAGTCCATTTTACTTGAACTTCCCTAAATGAGTTTTTCTTATTTCATTTCTAAAATTCTTCTTAGGGCTCTTTTCTGAAGAATAAAGATGTTTCCAGCTCCAGCCGATCTCCCCCAGATTATGATTCCATATCTTACCCCCGATTCAAAGATTGCGTGATATATATTTATCATGTCAGCTGCATTTAGGTATTGACCAAGTATAGAGAGGGATTAGCATATCGATGATAGTTTGCTTGATAGGTGAGGTAATGTGTTTTCGCCAATTAAATATTTCATCTATGTGGATACCCAAGAAAATTGTCGACTCTTCCAATTCAACCACACATTTTGTAAACTTTAGCTGTTTCGGAGATTCAAATCCAGCGTGTGTTGTTTTAAAGAGAATTGCCTTGGCCTTCTCAGGGTTCATGCATAGATCCTTCCTTATAAACCATTCATTAACCTGTTGCATGGTCATATCGGCCTGCTGAACTGCCTTAGGATATGTCTCACTACTCAGTATTATATTTGTATCGTCCGCATAATTTACAAAAGATATTTCTGGAACTGCATTCGTCACGGAATCTAAATCGTTTATGAATACTACAATGGGCCCAAACACACTGCCCTGTGGAACCCCCAATCCGATTGTAATTTCGTCAGGTTCAACTTGCCTGCCTTCATCGTTTATGCGCGTCTTCTGTGTTCTGTTTGCCAGATAGGATTTCATCAGTTGTAGTGAGGTTGATCTTATTCCATATTGCTCCAATTTTTTATTATGCATTCATGATTCAGGGTATCAAATGCTTTTGATAAGTCCAAGAATAGACCTATTGGGTTAGGTGCCCCTTCCTGTATCCATGCTGAGTTGATGAGCTGATTATATATTATATATTTCATGAGGAAATCAATCAGTTGTTTACAAATGATCATCTCAATTATCTTTGAGACTGAAGATAATAAACTGATTGGCCTATAATTATTCATGTCATTTGCTTCACCTTCTTTGTACACCGGTATTACTATTGCCTGTTTCAATGTTGTTGAAAAAATGGCATACTTAATACAATTGTTTATTACTGCAGTCAACGGTTCTGCAATATGGTAAACACAGCATTTTATTATGTTTGTGGGAATTCCATCATAACCTGAGCTGCTCCTGTTTTTCAATAGTTTCACAATATGTACAATTCCTGATTTACTTACCGGGAAGTTCCTCCGCCTTACAGTTTTCTATCTTTTACTTATAATTACATAGAAAAATTGATAAGATTCAAAATGAACAGTGAATGCTCAATAAACTTCTCTATCGTTTTCACAAAAAGATAGGGAAGACTATTTCCCTGACACTATTCAAGTTTCAGTGAGGTAAAATGGAACAGATACATGTTGATCAATGGCAGACATCATCAAGTACCATCCTTATCTCGAATTTCAATCCCTGGAGCAGGAGTGAAAACCCTTGAAAATTTGGAAGAGCGTAGATGGGTCGAGTGATAACTCGAAAGACAGGTATTATCTTTGTCTGCATTCCCGTGAACGAATTTTCATTTTTGATTGAAAACTGTAGAAAATACAAAGAGAGCCACTGAAAAATAGAGAAGACTATTGGAGTATTAGTGCGAAAAACTGGAATAGATTCATTTAGATCAAAGATGACAGCCTTTGATCTGGAATGAATCTGTTCCATTTTCAGTTGCTCACCCTGTATATTTTACTGTTTTCAATTAAAAATGAAATTCGTTCAAAGCGATCTCGACAAAGGTACCACCTTTCTTTTGAGTCATCACTCGAACCATCTTTCCAATTCAAAATGTTCAAGATGCAACCACCGCTTAGGGGGTTGATATTTCAGGCAAGTTTTGTACTTCAAAAGATGTCCCCCTTGAAACAAAAATTGACCAGTCTTTGCGTTTTGATCAAAAATGAATATCTTGGTAGATATAGCCTCTGTTTGGTTTTCGTTGAAGCACCCTGTATAAGTTACTTTAATAGACGTTTTATAATCAAAAATGTATTTGAATGATTTTATTCCAATAATACTTTTTTCAATTTCATCTTTAATAAGTCAAAATATTATTCGTGTTGTTATTTATTATTATGACGTTTGTTCAGTGTGTATTTTTAATGTTTTTTCTCAAAATTTAGATAAAATTTTTTCGAGGTGATTTTATTTTGCAGTTCTACTTGTCATCTGAAGCTAACACCATCTATGTTTTTTACTTTCAACTATCTTCAGTGTCTACTCGTTTAATACCGTATTTTCAGTGATCCTGAAACCGATCATCTTACATACGTAATAAAATAATTCATTCCAAGTAAGTCTCATAATCATCACATAAATTTATTCATCATTAATTAACCTATAATGAATAAAGAAATCCGTTATATGGGTATACCTTTACACATCTAACCTAACGCAACTCATGACTGAAAAAAGATTAAGAATACTTCATAACATTTTTTCTGTTCCTAAAATTTTGAATTTCTGTGAATTGCCGCAAAACTCATAAATAAAATCAAAATTTTTGAATTATTGATCCAAAATTATAAAAATTGATAGACATTGATGTTTGACGTAAATGCTTAACTCCATCGAAAAATTATAAGAGACCATTTTTCTAGAGCAGTAAATTTTCTACAAAATTATGAGTTTTATGATTTATAATGATTTTGTTCATTGGGTTATAAAATTCTTAAGAAAAGAACAAATATACCTGGAAATAATCAAACTGTTAATATCTCCCACACGGTTAGGTTTACGAAAAGTTGTGAGAGGCTATTTTGTAGAACATTCAATTTCCTATGAAAACTATAGAACGATATATTTTTTCATGTAGTTGGTAACGAGATATCAATTTTTCTATGTGATAATAAGAAAAAAAAAATAGAAAACTGTAAGACATTTCTGTTACAATTAAGAGCTCATACTTGCAGAGACTTTCTTGGAGGTGTCTAGGAACCTGTTCTTCTGAGTACCAAGCGGAAGAAAATATTAGTTTTTTTGACCCACCCTATTATATACATACATTCACAAAACAGACATATAGTTCGGTTCTGACATACGGGCAGACCGCGTAATAGTTTCTCAGTCGAGCTAATATAGGTTTACCATTTTGACTCTCTCACTTTTCATCTCGCAAGAAACTAGTTGTTTTGCAATTTATACGTGTTATTTATATCATTATTTTACATATAAATCAAAAAAGTTTGACAAATAGGTCAGTTCCAAAATGCAGGTAGATCACGAAATAAGATCTCAGTCATGGTAATGAAGGTGCACGATTTTGACTCTCACTCTATATTTCGCAGGGAACTAGTATTAAAACACGTTTGTGAAAACAATGTCTATCTCTTTTTGTAACAACTTGACACAAGTAATGCATTAATGTATAAAATTTCTCTTTTTGTGGAATGGAACTGAATCCCTTGCCTTGAAAACTAAAAGAGTTACTCACAGGAACGTGGAAAATATTTTAAATTCAATACCCTGTATCTCGAGAACATAGGATTTTCGGACATATGTTTATGGGCAATTTTTTCTTGTTTTTTCATGAGGAAGCTTGTGTAGAAATTCATGACTGCTACGTGACTGAAATATCCTGTTTAATTGAAATACATAATCAGTAAAAACACAAATAAAAAAACAGATAATAATTCTTCGTTCGCTCAGGCTCTGGCACAACAATTTTTGTTGTGTAAAGAGTCTTCAAAGCAATCGAGCTTAAAGTGTAAATTGAATGAAACTGCATAACCATAAGTATGGATGTAATAAGTTTTGACAGTTTCTAAAATATTTATGAGAAATTGCTTCAATTTGGCCTAAAACTTATTACCTCTGATTGGGACGTATTGAGTTTTGTGCGAGTTTCACTCAGATTTCCTCACTTAATATGATTACAATTATGATAGGTATTATATACATAATCGAACAACAGCTAATAAGCTTTAAAATACACGAAACCAACCATACCTGTATCGTTGCACATCCTGCTCCAGTGGCATAAACGAACACTTTCGTTGGCAAGCTAGGGAGATGAAGAATTTGAGCTGGTTTATCATTTCTTAGATTCAGAGTATCTGTCAGTTCCATTCCTGAAGTAGCTAATGAAATTGTCAAAGATCTGTGCCTATCTTTCGCTAATGAATCGTAGAGAGCGAAAGCTTTAACTGCTGGATACCTCAGTTCGGGATGTCGGTCTAACATGTGAGATCGATAGAAGAGGTAACGAGCTGTACTTTCTGCAAATTTCAGATCACCTATCGTTGAAAACGTAATCAGGGCGTAGATGGATGCTTCATATTCTCCGACTGTAGCTGAAAAAGTCAGACAATCAATTTGGAAGTCGAAGTTTGTTGAGAAATATATATATATATATATATATATATATATATATATATATATATATATATATATATATATATATATATATATATATAATCAACTTGAATTCCTTCGGAAACATCAATGAAATGTTATGTTGGTGTAAATATTATGAGAAAATGAAACAAATGTGGCAATAACCTACCAATAAAAGGTTCCTTGATGTGTTTGTCACTGTCACTTTCATATAACCAATCTGCAGCATCTCTTCTGGCTGTAGAATGGGGCCATCCAAATTCTCCATCTTCAGTAGTAGATGTGTTCCTTAATTTTTCTATAGCCCAAGAAGATGTAGCACTTCGTACCAGAACAAGTGCAAGGGTCACAGCTGCGATAGCTTCAGGTGTTTGAATGTTAGGCAGGCTGTTCTCCAGGAATATTTTAGCCTTCTGAATGGTTTCAGAATCTGCATCAGTTTCAATTCCTGCGAAAATTAGAAATATGTAGAATTTATCTTGAATGATTGCCAAAGACTCAGGTTTTATAAACTAATTCAATGCATATTTCTGATAATTTAAGATTGAGGATTGTATGTTTCAAAAATATTTCTGATACATTATATCCCTAACTAAAGTTATCGTGAACAAGAAAAATTATCTATTTTTATTTGAAATAAAATATTAGTTTTCAAATTTTCACTATACTCAAAAACTTATGGCGCGTTTCACCAGATTGTGGCTTTATCAGATAAGTAGTACATTTAAGAGCATGGATCTTATCGGTGTAGTAACCATTTACAAAAAAGATGATTTCTAGACTTAACCATGTTCGAGTACAATAATAGTAACAGAAGCAAGTTATTTTGAAAGTAATTTTGATAATAGTTACAACAAAACAGAAAAAGCTTAGATTTCTATCTGACAAAGAGGATCTTATCAGTTGTTATATGCCCAGCTGTCGAAAATAACTTCTCAGACTCAATGCTGGTTGGTATCAGCTTCAGTAAGCTGCCATAAGCAACCTGTTAAAATCTACCCCTTAATCCTCCACACTCCTATAGATTCATATCGTTTCCAATAAGCGACTCTAATCCATCTATAGTCGTAGAAATACGCAGAAAAGGATTCTAGCAGATGAATTTGGGAGGCTTTCACTTGGTAAAATTCCAATATCAATAATAAAAAACAAGTACTGTGTTTAAAGGAATTTTACTTAATAATTGCGATTCGTAATGCGTTTCACTACTACGTAGCTTCTTCAGACGAATGAATGTACAGTACATTTTATATTTATATTTTCTGTACATTCATTCGTCTGAAGAAGCTACGGTGTAGTGAAACGCGTTACGAATCGCAATTATTAAGTAAAATTCCTTAAAACACAGTACTTGTTTTTTATTTTTGATTCTAGCAGATTCTCAGAGTCTCTCATGTTAGTTTTTGCAGCAGCAGCAGAGCTTATATTCAAATCATCTGCAATCATTGAAAGAGGCAATGCATCTTCGTTTCCGAAGTTTGCTGCTGTGCATGTTGTGTTCATATCATTATTTGAAGTTGAGTCTTGTGAAATAGAGTCCGCTTGTTTAGGGCTGGGATATATTCGTTTGATTAAGCTTTTAATTCATTCGATTATGATGAATTTATTAGACAATTGAAAAGATCGTTCTTCAACAATTTCAAATAATCGAGATAACAACAAGGGTTTTTCAAATATCGGTGTTGTATATCGTACAACAGTTGAATTTATATCTATATCTTGACGACAAAATACCTTCACGGCCAATTTTATTGGCTGAAATTTATTTTCGAAGTCAACACCTATTGTTCTTTAACTGTGAAAAAATATTTGAAAGTCAAGAGAGGGATGCTCAAACGGTCGATTGCGATCGACCAGTCGATCGCGAGTGCTTTTTGAGTAGATCTCGAAAAGGAAAAAAAATTTTAATATGTAGGTTACTAAACTACAAAAATTTATCACGTAATGAAATAACACTGGAAGCGGCAAAAGGTGACTTTATCAAAGGAGCGCACGGTACTTGTCAGAGAGACGCCGTGTTTTCTTATCTCGCCGATTTTCTAGAAATTTCGGGAGGCGCGTCTCACTGTAACATTCGAGACTTTCGTTCACGTCCATATAAATGTTTCACCTGCAGGAATTGGAGTCATTCTGAATTGTAACTTGAAGGCAATACTACGTCGATATAAAGTTTATTATTGAATAGTACAAAATGAGTGCAGCCAAGAAATCTAAAATGTATCATTTTAATAACGATTGGGAGAAAGAATTTTTCTTTTGTATGGTGAAGGATAAGTGGAATTGTCTTATTTGTCGTGCGGCAGTTGCAATACCTGAGCGTGGTAACTTTGAGAGGTTTGAATTTGGGAGGCTTTCACTTGGTAAAATTCCATTATCAATAATAAAAAACAAGTACTGTGTTTTAAGGAATTTTACTTAATAATTGCGATTCGTAACGCGTTTCACTACACCGTAGCTTCTTCAGACAAATGATTATGCATAATCATTCGTCTGAAGAAGCTACGGTGTAGTGAAACGCGTTACGAATCGCAGTTATTAAGTAAAATTCCTTAAAACACAGTACTTGTTTTTCATTATTGAACTTTGAGAGGCATCATAAAACGGTGCATAAAAACAATGAAAAGGATTTTCTGTCACAGAGTGAATTAAGAAAACGAAAAGTACATGATTTGATATCTTGTTTGAAAAAAAACAAACCATGTTCACAAGACAAGCCAAACAATCAAAAGCTGCTACGATCGTCCTTTAAAATATCCCATATATTGGCGAAACACAAGAAACTATTCGAAGATTTTTCGGTTGTGAACTATTGAAGCGGGTGAGACTGTACTTGGAAATTTTAAGAATAAAACAGAAATCTTGTCTGCTATTAGAGAACTTCAGTTACCGCGTCCGACTGTCACAAGGCATATTGAAGTCATGAGTCAGGACATGACAGATAAACTAAAACATGATATCATGAAATGTAGATACTTTTCTTTACAGTTCGACGAATCCAACGTTATGACAGACACTGCCCAGCTATGTATTTTTATTCGGATGGTATTCAATGACATGTTGGAAGAAGGAAGAATTTGTAACAATTATTCCTCTGAAGAGGAACACCCGAGGCGAAAATATATATGACGTTTTCTTCAATTTTGTAAAATACTACAAGCTACCAATATATAAATTAGTGTACACTACCGATGGAGCACCAGCAATGACTCGAAACAAAAAACGGTTTTGTGGCATTGTGTCGAGCTAATGAATATTTCCCTTAATTTATTTTCATTCCATTGCATTATATAAGTTTTGCGTTCGAAAGTTTTGAACACGGAGGAAATTATGGGCATTGAAACAAATATTGTGAATTCCATCCACGCACGTAGCTTGCAATTGCAGCTCTTTAAGTTGCAGTTGGAAGATAGGGAGTCAGCTGAACACACGTCAGGTGGTTGAGTCGCGGAAAATTCCTAGAAAGGTTTCAAGAATTATTGCCCGAAATAATAGCATTTCTAGACGAAAGAGGTGATGACCCTCAGATGTTGAAAAATGAAACATGGCTGACTGATTTGGCATTTCTGACTGACATCACAATGCTCTTCAACACCATTTACTTGGAGCTCCAATGTAAAGGAAAACTATTATTGAGATGATTAGGGCAGTAAACGCATTCAAGAGTAAATTGCAGCTCAATTGAAAATAAAGGATTTGAAACATTTTCCGTCTTTGAAAGCAAGGATTTCTCAGTTGAATTATAATACGCAGATGATGCTTTACTAATAGCCGAGAATGAGGACGACCTACAACGCCTACTACAAAAGTTCAAAGTATTAGCAGAAAAATATAACATAGTAATATCAACACAGAAAACCCAATCGATGGTAATAGCGAAAGATCCAATTAAATGCAAACTAGTAGTAAACGACCATATAATGGAGCAAGTTTCACACTTTAAATACCTAGGAGTAGAAGTATCGAGCGATAAGCAACTATTACAAGAAGCAAAACAGCAGACAATGAAAGCATCGAGAATATCTGGTCTCCTGAGAGATGTAGTCTGGCGGAATAAGTACATAAGCACAGAAAGCAAAGTCCGAATCTATAAAACCTGTGTGAGACCCGTGATGACATATGCGGTTGAGACAAGAGCTGAGACAACAAAAACAAAACAACAACAGAGATGAGAACACTAAGAGCTATAAGAGGTATTACACGCAGAGATAGAATAAGGAATGAGGATACGCTAAGGGAGCTAGGTGTCCAGGATGTGGCGAGGTGGACAAGAGCACGTCGACGCCTATGGAGAGATCACGTAGACAGAATGGGCCCCGAACGTATGGCGAAGTTGGCAAAAACACAAAAACCCAACACTAGAAGACCCATAGGAAGGCCGAAAAAGCGATGGCATGAGTGCTGGAGCTCCGGTTCGCAGCAGGGGCTGTAACAGAAAAACAGGACATCGTCCTATTTAAAGAAGAAGAAGAAGAAGATGATGATGAATTATCAAATATTTTGGTACAATTCGAAATACGTTTTTATGATTGAAGTAAATTGGCAAATATAGCATCATTTATGAGTTATTCCTTTTTCATGTGAAAACATTGAGGAATTAGCTACTGAAATTGCAAGTCAGTTTAATATGAACTCATGCTCTGTTGAAAATTTTTGGTGCAGATTATATCAGATAAACGTCTCAAAGCTACAGCATCTGACACAAATTTATGGTGTTTTATATCTGAAGATAAATATCCGAATCTAAGAAAAATTGCCCTTCAACTGACGGCCATGTTTGGGTCAACTTATTTGTGCAAGTCTGCATTTTCTGAAATTAAGATAATTAAGTCTAAACATCGCAATCGACTAACTAACGATCATATGTCATCATGCTTGCGATTAGCACTCAATGGTTACGTAGCATCTAATGAAAGGTATGCTGAGGACATGCACTGCCACGCTTCAACATCCAGAGTCACTCCTTAGCTAAGTTTAACACCATATGTTACTCTTTTCTTTTGTAACAACCAATGAACTCGCAATTTTGAATAACTATAAGTTGTTTCCTTGATATTATAGAGGAGAACCTAACTAAACCTAACCCAAATCTTGACTAAAATAATGTATGTGGAGAGACTAATTTCTATATATGCTACGGTACATCGTACCTAGGTAGGTAGGTAGGGTGTATCGTGTATGTACGACAACCCTGCATCACACATACTTGCAGCCTCTTAGAGTGGATCGTAGTAGTCTAAAAATATTGAGGTAGATTGCCAGCAGATCAAGTTTGAGCACCCCTGGTCTAGACCAACGAGATTTACAATCAAAAACCAATTGAAAGACTTGTCAACAAACTCTTGCGGAATGTAATTCTGAAGTATATCATTTTTGGTTGGAGAATTATTAGAACGATGGACACATTTTTTTCAGTTTGGTCAAATCAACTTGTTTTATGAGTAAATTTCAGTATATACCATCATAACTATCTGGATTATCTTGCAAGTCTTCCTTAACTTATGCGCTACGATTTGTGTTATCTTCAGTGCCTTTCTAATTCTTCCTCAGGGTTGTTTTCTAGACTTTTCTTATGAACGATGCATGTTATACCAAACTGTACATCGTGCGGGTAGCATAGTTGTAGAAGCGACATTCTTAATGGCACTGGCTCCATCTTTGGTTATACCGACTATGTCGTTGTCCAGTGATGAACCATATTCTGACAGTATTTCTTTCAAAAGCTGAACACGGGACTCTGACGACATATTTCCAAATATACGCGACAGGCCAAGATTTCAGAACGTAGTGTGACTATTGATAGCAGCATGAACACTTATGTATATTAAAAAAATTTATTCCTGATGTCCATATATCAAAAGTGAGAGTAAATCCAGTCTTTTTCTTCAGAGGATATTTTTTAACTTCAATTTTCAGCGTTATTACATAAATATAACCTTTCGCAGTAAAATTATTTTTTATGTCCTCCGAAGTGTAGAGTATACTAAAAGATTTATTTCTTATTACCATTTGGGCAGCTATTTTTCCTTAAGCTAGGTCAGGGATCGATAAAGAATAATCACTGATTCTCTTCTTTTCTGACTTGTTTGACAATATGTTTTGGTGTCAAGTTTTTGGATTTACTTCATATGCACATATAATCCTTTTGTGAAACTGGACGTAGTTTCAAGAATGGCTTTACATAATTTGAACTGGACATCCATACCGGCTAGGAACTACCTAACCCACCGGTAATCGCGACTTCTCAGGAAAAGTCAGGATAGTTGGAATTTGCGGCTAGATACTCGCAATAATCCTAATACGTTAGTCGACTACAGCCCTTCAGTCTCGCCAGTTTAGCTCTAGATCTCGTCATTCTCTGCTATGGAAATAATTTCATAAAATGAGGTGAGATCTCGCGAGATAGCATTCCCTAGTGGTGAGTTCACGTCTCATACTGTTGTAAGTAGCTATTTTATGTTGATATGGAGGTGCGCAAGAATTATGAATGGTAATATCTCTATGAGATGGTTTATGGAAAATAGAAAAATGCCTGTGGTCAATTTTAGTTATAGTTAAATTTGAAAAGTTCATGGAATTTTCATTTTCAATGTAAACTTTGCATCAGAATGGATTGAATTTATGAAGGTTTTAAAGAACACTAAATCTTTTTGTGCTTGTTGAACAACATATTATGTCAACCATATATCTGAACTAATAAAACAATAAATACAGTGTTTCGACAGCGAATGATTATGAATCACTTTCTTGATGTTATCCATGAAAATTTCCGTTAGTAAAGGACTGGGAGGATTACCATCTATTGAACCGTTGTTGCTCATGTGAATTTTGAAGTTGAAATAATTCAGTTCTGAAGATACTTCTGAAATGTGTATGAGTTCTGATTGTATGATGAAATACACATTGTTATTCTGCAGAGCTTGGTTGAACAATTTCAATAAATATTTGGTAGTACAGTATGTTGAATTCTTTCTATAAGATCTGCAGAAATCTTAATTGAAAATATCAGAGTGAAATGACATGAATGTTCAATAATATCTAGTAGATAAAAGTTCCACTGTTGGGACTGCAACGTATGGGAAAACTGGTCCGATGGCATATCTTCTTTTATTGAGTTCGACTAGAGAATACAGTTTTAGTGACAAATTAATTAGTGTTAACTTTCTCAATTTTTTATAATTTGAAGATTCAATAAAATTTTCTGTCTTAGGAAAATAATCTGCTTTTTCCGAAGCTATAATAGCATGACCTTTATCTATCTTGAATATGGTATGGATTCACACTTTGATTTAACGGATTTTAAGGTTATATTTTTGAATTTCCATTAACATTATTGACGACAATTGGCACAATTCTGAATCAATATTCGAGTTCGACCCCTCAAAATGATGGGAAAGGTTCAATCTAGTGATTGTATCACGCTGTTGATTCGTTACGTTCGCGAAAACTTTTTTAATGCACGGGGAAAATTGTTAATATTTGACGAAGTCGGCCATTTTGAATTCGAACGAAAATCGAATTTTAGGTTGGTTTTAGTAAGAAATGATTCTTTGTCTTCCTAGAACACCCATGAATAACACAACAATTTCAAGAGTGCCAACGCCATGGGAGGAAAAAATATTTCGATCTCAGATGAAAATCGGAATGGAAATAATTCTCCACGCTACTTTTTACCAATCCTTGGATTATTTTTAAAATTAATATGTCAAATTGTTCTGAGAAGACTGAATTATTGACTATATGCCTCATTCGAATTTTTTAGTGAAAAAAACGTTTCAGCGATCTTGAAATATTGCTCATTTTCGAATGAGTCAGCCATATTGGATTTCACCGAAAGTGAAATTTCGATACCATTTCCGAAGAACCTAGTACTTAGGCTTTCCAATAAAGCAAAAACGAATGATCTAGCTCTAAAATTGCGAAAGTTAAAACGGAAAAAAAATTGTCCGTTTTTTTTCTGGCGCACCCTATATATCGCACATTTTCGTGATTATCCCCAAGATAAGTGTCGCAGAAAGCAGAATAAAGTAAGATTTCTATTATAAATCCTCTGGCAGCTTATATATGAATATGCAGAGTGATTCACATAGAAAAACTGTTGTTTGAGTTTATCTGGTCTCTACACACAGGTTCTTTGATGTAGTCAGTCAAAATATTATAAACGCCATAAGTCGATTCATTCGAAATTTCGTGCGGAAAATGATACTATTAAAGTTAACGAACTGATAGTAGATAACAATAAAATTCCAGAGCCGGGCTGAAAAAATGCATTTCCACCTTTATAGAAGCAAACTTACACCCTGTGGATGACTTTTCGAGAATCCTTGTACACGACATGAATGAGCAAGAATTTCTGTGAAAAAATGAGGTAACTGCGAAAACTCTCACATTTCAACTTTTCTATTGGCGAATGATTATAACGACGACTCTGTTGATTCGCGGCCGCAAACCACGGTGTACCTATTTATTTTCAATTCAGAATTTGATAATTATTAGTTTATATTTTCTCATGAAAACTCTACCTGCTCTCTGCAGGATGAAAAAGGGGAAAAGTACAGGGGCGTGTTCTAGGAATATTTTATTTCAATTTCTTTTATAGAAAGAAATACTGGTTACGGGTAAGACATCACTCTCACGAAATATTGCCGTGCTATGCGAATTTAATCACCGGCTTCTATTTAATAGCTACTGCAATTGCTCTTTTTTGCAAAGACATAGTAGTGTTCTCAAAGCCTAAATTAAACCCCAAGAGGCATTTCGATTATTATAATGATGCTGCTGATGATGAATTTATCATTTGAGACATCAATCGCAGCCAAACTTTATGAGAATATTAAATGAAAATAATAATTCATTCATGAATGATGATATTGAAACAGGGGTTTTGTAAGACAGTTATACATTCAAAAAATTTTACATATTTTTCAGATCGCACCCTTTCTTTTGTACACAAATCTTTCTCCAAACTGCCCAATGGTGAACATTCGGAAGGTATCAAGCAACAATTTTGTAAATCATAGGAATCAGTGGATGGAGCATCGAATTAATATTTGCAGATCTGGAGAATACAGAATCAATTTTCGACAATTAACTCGATTAAACCAGCCAGTGAATTTTTCAATTGAATGTCAAATTATTCTCAATATTGTTCAATATTATTGCTTTATCTCCGGGGTGTAGCACCTGGGCCAGCTGGAAGTGGTAGGGATACATTGTTTTTTTGTTCAGAACACAGATTTGGGACACGTCTTTGTGGATATCCCCGATGATATTCTCTGACTCTGCCCGAGAATTACAATTCTAAAAAACATACACCAACATCAATAGCATACTCGGCGTTTGTAAAACTGGACATACCTATCGAATGAAAATGAGATTAAATTCGAAATTCAGTTGAACGGATTTAGTAGAGTTAATTGGTGAGAATTAATTCTGTTTTCTGCGAGTCCGTCAAAATCAATTCAAGGTTCCCTCGATTTGGATATTTGGATATTATTCACAGAATTGTTGTCTGAAACCAACCAGATGTTGAAGGAAAATCAGTAGGCCATCTAGAAGCTTGGTGGAGGATTTGTTCACGGGAGAGGAAGCTATTTTGAAAAATTTATTGTGGAATTTTTCGATTTCAATTTTTGCTGGTGACGATTGATCTGAAGAACATAGGAGTGGTGAGGAGAAGCTGCCATATTTTCCATTCTATCGACATGGGTTAAAGAGAAGCACTCGCTAGGGTGAAGAGAAGAAAATACCAAAAATTAATCAGACAAATATACTGAATAAAGGGAATAGCTATCTTTCCCATTCTTTGTGAAAAGAGAGAGAGGTTTTTGAAATGTTTTATTTTGAGCTCATTAATTGCAGAATATGTTAGAGCTGGTGATGAAATTAACACAGCATTACCAGAAATTGCAGTAGATGGTCGAGGGACCGAAATTGCGATCCTTATTTTCAATAAATCTCTTGTGATAGTATAATACAAGGGTTCCCAAACTTTTTTGTACCACGCCCCCCTTTGGTTATTTGGTGACCCACACTCCTTTTGTACGTATGATGAAAATTGGAACAAGTATTACATGAAAAACGATTATAATTACTGATACAAATTTTTACATTGTAACACAGGTACATTTTCATTTGAAGGAAGGTAAAGCAATAGGCTTACCTACTCACAAAAACAAAACATATAATGTAGTTTAGTGAGATGGGTGTGCTTTCATATTCTGGATAAGTTGACAGATCCTGGGTTGAGTTTCAGACAAAGCGAAGCGTAGATCACTTTCGACATCAAGTTTGTTGTGGTACTTGGTTTTGATCACCACAAGAGTAGAAAAAGCTTTTTCCACATGTATGTTGTTGAAAAAGGCTAGTACATCTGAACAGATTTCTCTGAAACACTGGGGTAAACTTTCAAGTACTTTAACAGAAAATGAAATCGTATCTTGCAGCAGAGTCATTTTTATTTCTATTCCCTCCTCCTGCAACTCTTCTGGCAGCAACTGTATGTCCATGTTAAACGGGTCAGTTGATAGTTTGTAAAACTCCTCTGACAAGTTAGAAAAGTACCTGCTGAACTCCTTCTAGAGGTTCTTCAAATGATCATTTATCAAGTTTTTTGAAAGCGGTCTTTCAAAAATGTCCTCAAAACATGCTTCTTCTGAGACTGATACTACTTTGTTGAAACTTGATAGTTGCTGGGGTTCATTGATACTTTAAGTATCCAAAGTTCTAGTTTCTCAACGTACATCTTGATGTCTCAAGTTCAGGTTCTTTAACGTGTCAAAAAAGCCAGTGCTAAAAACGAAACGTATTCACTTCATCACGGAGCTCAAATAGTCTCCCCAACATATTGCCATCGTACTTTTATATGAAATAGCAGCGTTTTGTGGTCACTTCCTAAATCTTCACAAAGAATTTTGAACAGTCGAGTATTTAATGCACTGTTCATTACGCGGTTGACTACTGTAATACATAGCTTTAAAACAGCATTGAGTTCCTTTGGAAGCGTTTTTGCTGCCAAGGCTTAGTGAATAAATCAATGAATCACAACCACGTCAGCATTCTTCTGGTTGACCAACTGCACAAAGCCTGAGCGAGAACGGAGCATTGAAGAAGCACCATCTGTGCATACACCAATAAGTTTTTGCCAAGAAAGTTCGTGCTTCTCAAAAAGATACTGCTTTCATCACATCTACAGCTTTAGTAGTGGTCACTAGCACAGTAGAAAACATCAGTTCATCCTTCATTCTTTCATTTTCAATGTAACGAACATATTCAATCAAATTGTGCTACGTCTGTACTCTAGTCAAGCAGGAAAGCAAAAAAACGGGGATTTTTTTATTGCATCAACCACCTGTTTCTGAATGTCCTCGGCCATATCATCAATTCGGCATTTTACGGTGTTGTCTGAAAGGAGTATTTGTTACAGCTTTTGCTTGCTATCAGTTCCAAGGACAACATCGGATGCTTTTGAAAGGCACGGTTTAACAAGCGTTTTTCACCAAAAGTGTGAGTTTTCTTTTCCTCACCAATAAGAAGAGATAATTCATAGGAATCTTCAAGCACTTTCAGAGATAACTGAGCAGCAGATCCAGTGCTATCTAACTTCATGCGCTTTAAGTTCTGAGATTTGGCAGCGAAAAACTCTTTAGGTTTGTCCTTCAAAGAGGCATGTTTGGTTGACAAATATCCCAGAAGACCATTAGGCCTCATCGCGTCATTGCTAAATACTTCATAGGATATAACGCAATGAGGGTGATCAACATTATCTTTAAGCAAGGAAAAAAACCCATATTGAATATAATCGTCAATAACTCGCGGTTCTTTGCCCTGTTCATCTTCTATAATTCAGTTTCACACAGAACTCACACAACACAAAACAATTACTCCAATTCAAACGTCGCAACAATTATAGAACACCCACAATACAGCAAACACGTTGACTGATATTTCACGGAAAGCACTGTGCCAGAACGGACTAGTTACAACTCAAGCACTGAACAAACTGCAGGGTTATTGACATTGGACTCAAGATGCATAGGGTGTGCGGTTGAAGGAGTGCGGGGACACTCGCACTCATACCAAGGCCAAACGGAGGTATCGGTACACACGGCTGTTGTCGTCGAGGGGGACGGTTGTGAGAACCTCGAACTCTTGTGTGCTTTGTAGTTTTGAAAACTGTAGCCTTCTTTGATAAAGTTTATAACTTTATTAAAACTTTACAAATATAATTATGAAAACTAAGAAAGACTTTATTTCAAAGATTTACGGAAATTATTTTTGTAATTTTTTTATTTATATCATTTGGGTGTCATGCCGTCCCCTGGACTTTCTCTACGCCCCCCAGTTTCGGAATCCCAAGTATAATACAAAGTTAAATTGTCTTATTATCATCATGATTAATTATCACCTAGAAACGATAAAATCAATTAACTATTTCACTCAGTATTACTTTCAATGAATAAAATTGTAAAAATATTTCCGAGAAACTGTTTTTTGGCCCCTGTTTTATTTTGTATAGGATATCTGAAATACTCGTAAGATGGATAAAACCGATAAATATCAAATTTTTGAATGGAAATAGGTAGGTTCTTCACGGATTGAGACAGCGAAGTACACTCGGAGGCAAAATTAGCGGAACACTCGAAAATTTAACCAAATTCGAAATCCGATAATTTACCTAATTCTCAACCGATTTAAATGATTTTTTCGGCATGTTATAGATCAACTCTTCTGCTTTGTAGAAATTATAAGAGGAAACAAAAAAAATTCGAAAAAAATTTTATACGTGGGCAAAACTAAGAGTGTTTTTTTTTGTCAAAAATTCGTAACACCCTGTGGAATTTCGTAGTCCGAGTTGAAACGTACAATATCATGGTCTGTCAAGACACATCTTCCTACAGTGACGCCCTTCTTGTTTTATGCATTTATCTCTATTTTTACAAGAGATATCCAATTTGTAGCGAAAAGTCACAAATTTCAAGAATTTATTTTTAATCTCGCGTAGGTGCATAACATCGGAGGTTAGCCAAAAAATAAAATCGAAATTAGAGAAGCGGAAATCCAACGAAATGAAAATTTTTGAAATTCACAGGCCAATTTCACGCTCCGGGAGAACCCGAAGTACACTGGAAAAATCGTTGATTTTGCACATTTATTTTTGAATTTTTTTGTGTGACACTATAATAATTATCATTCCTGTCCAAAATTGAGAGCAGGTGTGTATCCTGGTGATACACTCGTAAAATGAAATGAACATGATGAGAAAAATGTTCATGATGACCCACAAAAAAAAACATTTGATTTTAGTAGCGAGTATGACCCCTCCGAGCTCTTATTACAGCGCGCATACGATTTCGCATAATCCCAATGATGTTGTCTATCATCTGTTGAGGTATGTTGTCCCACTCTTCCACCAAAGCCAATGTCAGCTCTTCAACGTTGCCTGGATTCCGTTGTCGAACCCTTCTTCCAAGAATGTCCCGAACGTGTTCGATCGGGTTTAAATCCGGTGACCGCGACGGCCAGTCCATTCGTGTGATCCCACTTCATTGAGATATTCTATCACTATGCGCGCAGTATGAGGGCGCGCGTTATCGTGCATAAAAAGGAAATTTTCCCCTATGTAAGGAGCAAAAGGCACAACATGGGGCTCCAAGATTTCTGTTATATACCGATGGGCATTAAGTGATCCATTGCCAATAATCTCCAGCTCTGTTCGTACTCCCAAGCATATGCCACCCCATATCATAACTGACCCTCGACCGTATTGCTCAGTTCCTGCGAGGTTCGCTTGATTGTATCGTTCCCCTCGATGCCTCCATATTCTATCTCTACCATCCACGAAATTCACACAATATCGGCTCTCATCATTAAATAAAACTCGTCTCCACTGATTGATTGTCCATGCTACATGCTCCCTAGCAAACGCCAATCTTGCTACCCGATGGGCTCTATCGAGTCTTGGTGCTCTTGCTTGCGCGTATGATCTCAGACCAACTTCATTTAATCGTCTTCTGACTGTCCTCACACTGACGTTAATGTTATACACTGCTTGTAAAAAGTTACGTGCCTAAAGAGCAGTAGGACATGGATTTCTTATGGTTTGATTGACGATGAAACGGTCATGTATAGCGCGGGTTGCCCGATTTCTTCCTTGTCCTCGCCTCCTCACGTACAATCCAGATTCCCTGTAACGTCGGTAGATTCGATGGATAACCCACGTCGAGACACCCAACATGGTACCGACTGAGCGGTAGGTGCGCCCTTCCTCGATCAATGTAACTGCCCTTGCTACTGAGGTTGGTGGTAAATCTCTCATTCCGAATGAAAAATACCGTTTCGAATCGTAAACAGTAAAAGATTCACAAAACACCGCAACCGATCGAATTTGTATCAAATCAAAGAATGGAAAACTCTCATTCTTTAAACAAGTGCAAATGTGGTCATATACAAAAAAACGTGTGTTGTATTTCATATTTGATAAAAAAAGGTGTGCACATGTGTAAATGAAAAGTTTCATCAATGGTCCCAGAACTCGGTTGTGTAATTTAATACCTATCGACTGTTATCTCCTATGAATTCCTAATTTTCACCAAATTAACCAAATTGTCATCAATAAATAATGCAATTCGAACATAAAAATCGCAAACGACAATTTCGACACGCCTGAGTGATAATGAGAAAATTCCAAATTGATAGACGAATTTTAATGACAATTTCTTGATTCAATGGAATTTCTCCAAAATGGTGATTTTCCACTTGAAATTGAATATATTTTGCAAAAATAGAGATAAACGCATGAAACAAGAAGGGCGTTACTGTAGGAAGATGTGTCTTGACAGACCATGATATTGTACGTTTCAACTCGGACCACGAAATTCCACAGGGTGTTTTTTCCAAATTTTTTTTGTTTTCTCTTATAAATTCTACAAAGCAGAAGAGTTGATCTATAACTTGCCGAACAAATCATCTAAATCGGTTGAGAATTAGGAAAAATATCGAACTTCGAATTTGGTTAAATTTTCGAGTGTTCCGCTAATTTTGCCTCCGAGTGTATTTTCGAAATTACAAGAATGATTCGTTTTCATGAACATTCTTCAATAAAAAGGTTGTGACTGTTTTCGCAGTTAACTCATTTATTATTTATTGCTTTGATGCCTTCAATTTCAAACTCATTTTTCTCAATCCTGGCCAGGACTTTTAATTTAACCTACTATCGATTCCTTAGCTCTAGTCATGACATTCTCCGTACAAAATTTCGAGTGAATCCATCATTGGGTTCAAGACTTATAACGTTCAGAATATTTATCCGAAAAACATAAAAGAGTCTGTATATCGGATAGCTTTACTTAGTTCTCTGGGCCTCGATTTGGACTCTTCCAAGTGTACTGTAACTACAGTTTTTTTATGTACAGTCTTTCGTTAATCATCCTGTATAATGTTTCCCGCTGTTTACTAGATAAATGTAATACGAATTATCAATCCGAATATTGATATTTTTGGGTGTTAAAATGTATACTTTACAAAACTACAATGATAGTGAAACTATTTCAAGTATTTGAATTGTAGAGGTGATGTAGATCCATGATATAAATGAGATAAAAACACAAGGTTTAACTTTAATCTACACTTTATTTGAAAAAATTCGACGACGTTTCGCTGACACAGCAGCTTTATCAAGAATGACAAACAGATTGAAGAGTATGGTATTATAAACAAATCGTAGAACAAGTTGGATGAATAACAGGAAAATCCACACCGAGCCATTGTACAGTTAGTATGAAAGGTAATAAAAACTAATTAAACGAGTTAAGTAGGGGTGAATAATTTACATCTACCTGCTCATTCAAAAGCTTGTCCGAATGTTTGTATCTATTTAGTTCTAATGCTTCTAGGAGATCTAATTTTAATTTTTGATTTTATATGTAATATGTCAAAGTTTTTATTGAATGAATGGTTTTCTTTTATTAAGTGGTTTGAATAATTTGAATCAGATTTATTTTTATCGAAGTTACGTTTATGTTCAGATGTTCTAATGCCAAAACTCCTATAGGTCCTACCGATATAAATTTTATCACAAGAACCGCAATTGAGTTTATAGATTCCTGATTTACTTGAGTTTTCAACACGAGATTTATTATTTTAATATGTTTACCTAAGTTATTAGAAGTTTTTTGAAAGTTATATTAAGATTTTGTTTGACGAGAAAGGATTTAATATTTGTACTTGCAGAAACGCAGAATGTTAAACTGTTGAATATTTTATAGTCTTTATGAATAGGATATACTTCATTTATTGCTTCTGATACAGTTTTTTACGAATGATTAGATCTATCATATCCGGATTATATGAATTATTAATGGGTATCTGTTTGATGATATTTAACTCTTTATTATAATCTTCTACTGATAAAAGTAAATTGAGTAACCGATGTACCGTGCTGTTTAAAGCTGCAACTTTGTGTTGAATTGGATGTAATGAGTATTTATGTATAATTGTATCAGTATGTGTTGGTTTACGAAATACCGAAGACATGATCAAACCATTTTCACTAATGTAATAGATGTAGTAGTACATCTATTACAGTAGTGAAAATGGTTTGATCATGGGAAATCTTTGAGTCCACTTTTAGCAGAGATTTTTATGAATAATACCGAACAGAAAATTCATACACATCCACTCATTTCCAAATTTCTTTATTGGTATAGATATGTTGACGACATCTTAGTATGTTTCATTGGAACTACTCTTAAATTAGACTTATTCCTTAATTTCATTAATTCCATCCATTTGAACATTAAATTCACGATAGAAATTGAACAGAACGATTCCATTAATTTTTGGACTTGAAAATCACTAAACAAAATAATAATCATGTTTTTTCGGTCTTTCGTAAACCAACACATACTGATACAATTATACATAACTACTCATTACATCCAATTCAACAGAAAATTGCAGCTTTAAACAGCATGGTACATCGGTTACTCAATTTACCTTTATCAGTAGAAGATTATAATAAAGAGTTAAATATCATCAAACTGCCATTAATAATTCATATAATCCGGATATGATAGATCTAATTATTCGTAAAAACTGTATCAGAAGGCAATAAATGAAGTATATTCTATTCATAAAGACTATAAAATATTCAACAGTTTAACATTCTGCGGTTCTGCAAGTACAAATATTAAATCCTTTCTCGTCAAACAAAATCTTAATATAACTTTCAAAACTTCTAAAAACTTAGGTAAACATATTAAAATAATAAATCTCGTGTTGAAAACTCAAGTAAATCAGGAATCTATAAACTCAATTGCGGTTCTTGTGATAAAATTTATATCGGTAGGACCTATAGGAGTTTTGGCATGAGAACATCTGAACATAAACGTAGCTTCGATAAAATAAATCTGATTCAAATTATTCAAACCACTTAATAAAAGAAAACCATTCATTCAATAAAAACTTTGACATATTACATATAAAATCAAAAGTTTAAAATCAGATCTCCTAGAAGCATTAGAAATAAATAGATACAAACATTCCGACAAGCTTTTGAATGAGCAGGTAGATGTAAATTATTCACCTCTACTTAACTTGTTTAATTAGTTTTTATTACCTTCCATACTAACTGTACAATGGCTCGGTGTGGATTTTCCTGTTATTCATCCAACTTGTTCTACGATTTGTTTATAATACCATACTCTTCAATCTGTTTGTCATTCTTGATAAAGCTGCTGTGTCAGCGAAACGTCGTCGAATTTCTTCAAATAAAGTGTAGATTAAAGTTAAACCTTGTGTTTTTTATCTCATCTATTTCAAGTAATCAATATTAAGAAGTTGAAGAAGGACCCTACTGAAAATCGTTTTTATCAAAATAATTACGTTTAGTTCACAACTGAACAAGTGCAAAAGAATATGTTTTTGAATGTCTCGTCACTTACCTATATCAAAAAGAACTATTACAGTCTCAGCAGTTATCTCGGTAATATGTTCGAAGATGGCGGCGTCTGAAGTCAAGTTCCTTACTTCGAATGCTTCATTTTTTCCTTCACTGGACCCCAATTTCATGTCGGCGGGCAAAGGTGAGAATCGACCGTCGTCTTCCTGTCTCAGCTGAATCCAACGTTTTACTGATTGAATCAGGTCCGGATCGATTCCGAAATAAGTTTGCACCTTAGTAAGGGCCTCCAGGATAGAAAGAGTAACTTTGTGGCTGCTGAGCATATGATGTTCGCTGAAGGAGTTATCCAGTTTCTTGTAGGAAAGTATGGTTTGAATCTAGAAAAAATGCATTTAAATTTACAAACTTTCTGAATATAGAAACATATACTCAAAATCCAGGAATATGAAAGGATTATACAATTTGAATACAATTTTTTTTTTAATTTTCAAGTTTTGTCTGGCATTGTGGAAAGTGTAAAAACAATACATTAAAAGTTCAATGGAAAAGTTACTTATTGCACAGTTCAAAATACTTTTTGGTACATAAAATGGGTATATCCGAATGAATTTCACTTTTCATTTGAAACAGTTCAGATTCGTTGAAATAATCCACCATATACAGGATGCTTCAACGAAAACTAAACAGAGGCTATATCTACCAAGATATTCATTTCTGATCAAAACGCAAAAACAGGTCCATTTTAGATTCAAGGGTGGAGATCTTTTGGGGTACAGAACTTGCCTTAAATATCAACCCGCTAAGCGATGGTTGCAATCCTTGAACATTTTGAATAGGGAAGATGGGTCGAGTGATGACTCAAAAGAAAGGTGGTATCTTTGTCTACATTGCCTTAAACGAATTTCCATTTTCAATTGAAAACTGTAGAAGGTACAGGATGAGCAACTGAAAGATAGGGAAGACTATTTTCCAGAGACTTTTCGAATTTCAGTGAGGTAAAATAGAACCGATCCATGTTGATCAATGTCAGTCATCATCAAGTACCATCCTCATCTCGAATTTCAACCTCTGGAGCTGGGGTGACAACCCTTGAAAATTTGGAAGAGGGTAGATGGGTCGAGTGATAACTCGAAAGATCTTTGTCTGCATCCCCGTGAACGAATTTTCATTTTTGACTGAAAACTGTAAAATATACAGAGTCAGCAACTGAAAAATAGAGGAGACTATCTATCGCCCTGAGGTATCACTAGATCGAAATATTACTCCTGCTCTAGGGATTGAAATTCGAGATGAGGGTGATTTCGGAAGATGACAGCTTTTGATCTGAAATGAATCTATTCCAGTTTTTTGCACTAATACTCCAATAGTCTTGGGGCGATAGTCTTCTCTATTTTTCAGTGGTTCACTCTGTATCTTCTACAGTTTTCAATAAAAAATGAAAATTCATTCACGGTAATGCAGACAAAGAAAATACCTTTCTATCGAGTGATCACTCGACCCATCCACCCTCTTCCAAATTTTCAAGGGTTGTCACCCCTATTCCAGGGGTTGAAATTCGAGATGAGGATGGTAATTGATGATGATTGCCATTGATCAGCATGGATCTGTCCCATTTTACCTCACTGAAACTTGAATAGTCTCAGGGAAATAGTCTTCCCTATCTTTCAGTTTCTCACCCTGTATCTTTTACAGTTTTCAATTAAAAATGGAAATTCGTTCAAGGCAATGTAGACAAAGATACCACCTTTCTTTTGAGTCATCACTTGACCCATATTTCCTATTCGAAATGTTCAAGGACTGCAACCCCCGCTTAGGGGGTTGATATTTCAGGGAAGTTTTGTACTCCAAAAGATGTCTCTCTTGAAACAAACATTGACATGTTTATGCGTTTTGATCAGAAATGAATATCATGGTAGATATAGCCTCTGTTTAGTTCTCGTTGAAGCACCCTGTATATTCTTGATTCATCACACTTCGATGTGTCGTTGCACTTCTGTTGTTGTGGAGAAAAGAATCTTTTCACAATTTTTCAACTATTCATCGTATGGCTTGAAAGGAAGGCCGGTTGTGCGGATCATAAAATGAGGGAAGTGAACGTTAAGTTCGCACAAATGAACGATTTTTACATAAAATTTTTAAATAATAATAATAATAAGAATAATTGCTGTTGGACCGTGTATCCTGTCATGAATAAAGGTTTCTTTTCATTAGAGCGTTAAATCGGATGGTCACGTGATTTTCAGCGTTGACGCTAGAAAGTTGACTTTTCTGAACTTTATAGCGGCAGACGCTAGAGGAGACAAGTGGCAAGTTTATATTTTCGGTCTTCAAGGGTTGCGAATAAAAAATATAAGGCAAGCAGTTGTCTTTCAGACAAAATGGCTAAGTCTCTTTTTATAGTAGTCCAGTTAATGCGCAAGATTAGATTTCGATACTCGAACAACATAGTTAGAGGTCTTCCAAAAAGAGTTTCACAATATAAAACACTAAAGATTCCAGAAATGATACCAAATCAATGGTTGAATTTCGAGATGAGGATGGTACTTTATGATGACTACCATTGATCAGCATGGATCTGTTCCATTTTACCTCACTGAAACTTGAATGGTCTCAGGGAAATAGTCTTCCCTATCTTTCAGTTGCCCACCCTGTATCTTTTACAGTTTTCAATTAAAAATGCATTTTTGTTCGAGACAATGTAGAAAAAGATACCACCTTTCTTTTGAGATACCACTCGACCCATCTTCCTTATCCAAAATGTTCAAGGATTGCAACCCCCGTTTAGGGGGTTGATATCTTAGGCAAGTTCTGTACCCCAGAAGATGTCCCCCTTATAACAGAAATTGACCTGTTTTTGCGTTTTGATCAGAAATGAATATCTTGGTAGATATAGCCTCTGTTTGGTTTTCGTTGAAGTACCCTGTATGATATTAACAGCAGAAGGGGAGGCATTCGCGCAGCAGTCACTGTGGGAAGCTATAGGCTACATTAAAGAAGACGTGTCACAGTACACTGAATTTTTGCAATGATAGTCGATTCTTTTCAGCTGAAACCACCTGAGGGTTCTTCATCAGATACTTCAGACCTTCGATTTGTGACATCAAATGAAGCGGCTAACCAAGTTGAATATTTTTTTGTAAATGTGGTATGTGGATTTCTAATAAATTGGTTGGTCTCTTGAGTTTTCTAATCAGAGTCACCAGGTACTCCAGATCTTCGATTTTCCTAGTTTTTATAGTTTTTCCTTCGTGTTGCCATTGAACCCCAACTCTGTACCAAATTTCAGTTCTCTGAGTTCATGGAAAGTACTAGTTCTATCCTGGTGATCATGAGTGAGTGAGTGTCATAAATCCGAAATTTTGCTTTCACTAAACTCCGGAACTAAATGACATATAGACTTGAAATTTTGGATTTTAAGTATGTAATTATAGCTCACTAGATGACGAAAATTTCTGCGTTCTGGTATCTCCGAGAGGTTTTCAAATAGGGGCCTGAAAATGCGGCGAAATGGTTCCAGTAAAGAATGGTACGGCACTGTTGATATTTCAGGCAAGTATTGGACCCCAAAAGATGACCCCCTTGAAACAAAAATTGACCTAATTTTGCGTTTTGATCACAAATGAATATCTTGGTAGGTCCAAAGAAAACTAAACACTCCGATTTTCCGGTTTTAAAATGAAAATGGAGAATCGCTCGGACTCGTCGATTTCAAATTTAAGGGGAAACAATTTTTCCGATTTTTTCATCTCCGTAACTTCAATGCCCCACCGGGCGTGAGCACAAACCCCTGATTTTGAGTAGGGGTGAGGGGTGTTGCGATACCTCATTTTGAAAATCTTATCTAGTACTATTTGACCCTAAATTTTCGTTCAATTTGATGGCATTCATTAATGATCCGAATTCGCAAATCATCCTGTGACTCAGGTTGGGTATCGTAAATCTTAGATTTCAGGTGATCCCATAGAAAATGGCCAGTGGCGGCAGATCAGGTGATCTGGGTGGCCACTCAATCTGTCCCCTTATTCCAATCCAGGCCTGAGAAAATTTTCATTTAAGAACTGACGAACAGATTGAACGAAATGAGATGGTGCGCCATCTTGTTGAAGAATGATCGTTTCATGGTATTCTTCAAATAATCTTGGATTTTCACTGACCAGTTCCGACAGTCATGCCTGTTTACATGTGGCATTAAGGTAAAATGTACACTCATCCCAAAAATAGATATTGAACATGATGTTTGGATTATTGTTAATAATTTCACTGACGACTTCACACTTCACATGAGTCGGCGATCAAAATCATCCTCATTCAATGCCTGAACCAATCGTATCTTGAATGGATGAAACTTATGTTTTGTTTCTCATGATTGTTGTGCGTGAAACACCAGACACATTGGACTATTTCCTAGTACTAAGGGTCGGATCCATTGCTACGTGACCTAAGATAGCCGCTTCTCTAGCTTCGTCTCCTTCATGCACCCTCTTTTTGTTGCCGACTGAACCAGTAAGTCAAATTCAGCAACCAGTTGCACAATGTAAGCAGCGGATACATTTTTTCAGGATGTCGTTCGTTACATAAAGCTGCTGTTTATCGCGCAGAGTCATTATTTCTGAAAAATAATTTTATCATTTCCACCCTTTCTTCTACGGAATTCACGATTTTAATCGTACTACAAATATACAATCGCTTTGGCACAGTTTCAACGTTCCTGAAAATTGACCATAGACTAACAAGAGACTAAGGTGAATCAAACACATGGTCTCATAGTATATATATACTTTAATATTCGACATAATTATTGACCAATATTTTATTATCTTATTGAAGAAGTGAAATGAAGTTTTGGGGCTAGAATCAACACATTGGAAAGGCTTCTATTAACCTGTCAATACCTATCATTGCTATGAGAGCTAGTACATGAGTACTAGCTTCGCTTGAGATTATTGGAAACAAAAGAATTTACTGGGACGTAGCGAAAGAATTGGACCTGTGTTATGTTTCCTTTCTCAATTTTGTAGGAAGATGAAACACAGATAACATAGTAGAAAAGGGTAACAAAGAAACCCGGCTAGTGTTCAATGCTGAACAAGAAGCAATCAAAGCAGAATATTTGTCAAAGTGTACTAATATTTATTTTCGGTTGCTACCTACTGAAATGAGATAATTGGCATTTCAATATTGCTATGTTCTACAATATTGAGAAGATACCTGAATCCTGGAAAACTAATCAGATGACAGGCAAATATTGGTTTACGAGTTCTAAGAGGAAAAATCGGAGGTTTTGGATACAAAGCCCTGAAGCCACAAGTTTAAGCAGAGCTACTTCCATCAATAGAACGAATGCCAATCTCATTTTGAGAAAAACCGATCGGTGCTAGAAAGATAGAAATAAATAGATACGGATTTCAAACATTCCGGATTTGAAACATTGATGAAACAGGTGGGTACTTTTTTATTCGCATATTAATAACTGTTTTTCAATTCATAAACTTAGCTACAGTTCTATTTGTTGTGGAATTTTATACGATAACTAAGTACCTACATATTATGTATTTTTTAAGGGGTCAACACAATTCAAAAGCCGAAGAAAATTGATGCAGGAAAAGGCATAAACTATGTCGGTGCTGTGACATCAGGTGAAAGAGGTATACTGGTTACACTTACAGTTGCAACAAATGCTGTTGGCAGCTCTATACCTTGTATGTTCATCTTTCCTCGTCTGCGATATAATGATAAGTTAATTAGGAAACGGCTACCAGAATGTATAGGCGTTGGCAATCAATCAGCATGGATAACTCAAAAAAAGGTTGTAAGAACGAATATATCATTTTTTACTCTTATTAAATAACCATTTTCGCCGCTTTGTTCGCATTACTTACATCTCCTTGATGGCGACTCAAATTTTATATGAACAGAGCACAAACCTCCTGGTTTGCAGGTAATCCGGGAAAAAAACGTCAATATATGACCTCCCATCAATTATTGAGGAAGCTCTAGCGTTGGCCTTGAACCTGGTCATGCATCAAATATTTGTTTCAATAATCTGACTTTGCGCCTTTTATGTCACGGAACGCACAGACCCCAGAGATCTAGTCTCTCTCTCTCTCTCTCTCTCTCTATATATATATATATATATATATATATATATATATATATATATATATATATATATATATATATATATATATATATATATAGTTTAACCCCAACGAGTACGAGTTGCCCATATATCTGTTCATGCAATCAAACTGATTTAACGAAAATATATAAATCCACTACCCGGTAATTAATACCAGTGCCAGGCAATGATTATAATCAAAACATATCCTGGAATAATTATATATTGGGATAACGATAAATGTTATGAGAATATATCAATCTACCAGAATATATACAAACTATAGCATTATCAATGTACCAACGAGTAGTGTCAGAGGCTTTCTCCTTGGAAAAATACAGTGTACAGACCTTAGTCAAGTAACAGTGAATGTTACTCATTAATAGTTTCCTTTGTGTGAAGTAATGAACGATCGAATAGAATACTTCTCTGAATATAAATATGACAAAATTGTCAGTTAATTATATTTCATTTATATATACAAATGAATAAAATATGAACAGAGATTCTGAGCACAATAAACTAAAGAGAAAACCTATGACTCTACCTCATTATTATTCTTGGAAAGAAACCTACGAAGAATATAACAAGATTTGTAGACTGTTATCTTTTGTAACTGTTCAAACAAATTTTTCTTCCCAATCATAATCTCAATACTTTTTGAAGATTCCTAGGAATAACACCTGTTGTGGAAATAGTATTCGGTAGAATAAAAATTTTTTCATTTTCCACTTTTTGTTAATCTCGTCGCCAAGCATCATATATTCAGAAAGTTTTTCATTGTATTTATTTTGTATATTATGTGTGTGGGTATAGCAATATCAATTATATATGTTATTTGATTCTGTTTATCAGTAAGAATGATATTTGGTTTATTGTGTTGATATATATATATATATATATATATATATATATATATATATATATATATATATATATATATATATATATATATATATATATATGATTAACATGATTTCTATCAGAACATGGGCAGCATTCTGTAGAGTAGTTAATATGAATAGGTACTGTGAATGGAATTTATGTTATAGTTGGACGCTGCATTTTTCGGATTGTAAACAACTCTGAAACGATAAATGATTCGTTTATCACTTGGCAAAGGTTTCACCAATATTTATTAAAATACTCGACATATGTTACGGGTTGTTAGCCCATTAACAAGAGTAATACAATACTAAATTCAAAATGTGTAATTACATTTATGTATAACGGAATTCACAACAGGAGGTAAATTGATGTCTAGTTGGTCGTTGCAAATTCGTTGGTTTTTCCTATCAGCGGACGTAATTTCAATAATCTCCAAGATGTTCTGCATGAGTTCGATATTCTCGAAGTCTATGAAATGATTTTTACTGATGAAGTGGCCTGAAAAACTCGTAGAATTTTTATTTTGGAGAATAGATCTTTCATGTTCTTCAACTGTCTTCTCGATGCATCTTCCGGTTTGGCCTATATAGAATGTCTCACATTCACACTATTTCACATACTCCGCTTTTATCCAATAATTTTGTTTTATCTTTATTATTAACCAATAATGCATATTAGATGAGATGAAATTTTTGTATTCAACTGCCTGTACACGATTACGAATGGAACTTTCAATCCAACGGTACAGAGTTCCACCAACTCACAGTCTACTCAGCTCATCCAATAGAATATTGTGATCGACTCTATCAAAGGCCTTTGAAAAGTCTGTGTATACTGTATTCACCCATTACCTCTCTCCATCTCTCCGCAAGTCTTCAAAGTTACAGCCTTAGACACTAACCTGTCCATCAACTTAGGAATCACCGACTGCAAACACACCCCTGTTTAATTCGAAATCTCATCTCTTTTACCAGCCTTAAATATCAGAAAAATAAAAGTTTTCTCGATGCATCTACCGGTTTGGCTTATATAAAATGTCTCACATTCACTGCAGTGTATTTTATATACTCCGCTTCTATCCAATAATTTTGTTTTATCTTTATTATTAACCAATAATGAACCCAAATTCTTTTTATTTGTGCTAATGGTGTTGATATTATTTCTGTGTAATCTGTTACATAAGTTGTTGCTAATATTAGGAATAAGGTTAATTGGAAATTTTTTCTGTTAGTTGATAAGGTTAGATACTTCCGAATTTGATACAGTACAATTCAATTTACTCAATACAAAACTCTAAAGTATTAACCAATCACTTGAGATCTCTAAAAATTATTCCGATAAATGCTTAATTAGTATCCTTTGATATAATTAATCTATATCCGTCTACACCTTGCCGTGATGTCAAAGCCACAATTAATCAACAACTTTAATCCAATAGTACATTAAGCCCCACTCATATAGAAGGAACGATGTCCGCTGTAAACCTATGTCCCCAACAAAGTTATTTCAGGTTCACTAATAAAATATATCAACAATTAGATTTTTTACCGATGTCTCCGTTATTAAGTGAAATATTTATGACGAAATTAGAAAATAGAATTTTAGTTCCCCCAACATCCCAATCAGTAATGTATTTTTATGGAAAAGATATGTAGATGATAACTTCTGTATTTGGATTGGCACAGACAGACAACTAAATAGTTTCTTACAGTTTTGAATTCTTTTCATCATACGATTCAATTTACAATGGAAAATGAAAATAATGAAAAAACTTAGAACTTCTTGGACTTGCCGATTAGTAGGGCTCATGACTCACTCGCCTTGAAAATATACATAAAACCAACCTATTCGGATACCCTGATTCATGACAGTACTTCCCAATCCCAGAAAATTGAGTACTTTTCATTCATTTGTGCAACGATTGCTTTCTATTCCTTTGTCACCTGTCGATTTTGAGAATGTTCAAGTTTTAAAATTGTTCGTATGAACAACAGCTATGCTTTGAACCAAAATGAACTGATACCTTAATGAGACAAAAACGACATAAACTTTTATTGCAGAGCATTTATCCGTTGCATACTGAGAAATCTAACAGAAAATTTCCAATTAACTATATTCCTAAAATTAGCAATAAAATGTGTAACAGATTACACAGAAATAATATCAACACCATCAGCACTAATAAAAATAATTCGGGTCCATTATTGGTTAATAATGAAGATAAAACAAAATTATTGAATAAAAGCGGAGTGTAATAAATACACTGCAGTGAATGTGAGGCATTCTATGTAGGCCAAACCGGAAGATGCATCGAGAATACTTTTATTGTTCCTATATTTGAGGCTGGTAAAAGAGGTGAGATTTCGAATTACAGAGGGGAGTGTTTGCAGACGGTGATTCCTAAGTTGATGGATAGGTTGGTGTCTGAGGCTAGGAAGACTATAGCTGTGATTATAAATGAACAGCATGGATTGGTGAGAAGCAGGTCGTCAATGACGAATTTTTGCTTCTGTTTGTTGATTTTCTTGCCGGAGAGATGGAGAGAGGTAATGGGGTCGATACAATATACATAGACTTTTCGAAGGTCTTTGATAGAGTCAATCACAATATTCTATTGGATAAGCTGAGTAGATTGGGAGTTGGTGGAACTCTGTACTGTTTTATTAAAAGTTTCATTCGTAATCGTGTACAGGCAGTATCATCTAATATTCGTGTGCACTCAAGCGTCCCTCAGGGATCTCATTTAGGTTCAATCTTGTTTGTACTGTTTATAAATGATTTGTCCTCTGTTCTCGATAGGTGTCGGTTCCTCTCGTTCGCAGATGACCTTTCTTTCGATTCGCTCAATTGATGATTCAGTGGTCATGCAACGAGAACTATATATTTTTCATGATTGGTCAGATGTAGCATTTGAACATTGAGAAGTATTCTATAATGACTTTGAAGATTTTATATTGTGTGTTTGTACGCAGTGTACTGGAATATGGGTCGCTGGTCTGGTTTTCGTCATATATGGTGCACATTAAGGCTGATCGAAACGTTCAGAATAAGTTTTTCTGCCTGATTGCTTACAAGAGGGGCATTCATGGAGATAATGTAGATTATGTTGTTCTGGGTCGAGACATGCGCCTGCTATCATTGCAGAATAACAGAAAAATGTTGGATCAGAGTTTTTGATGTTGTCTTCTTTGAGACTCAGTGTACCACAGAAAACTACTAGAATTCCTCCCCTCTTTTTTATGACTTCAAGAACTAATTATTGCAATGCATTATTCTTTAATAGATCCTTGTCATTGGCAAATCAATTGTGATCAGAAGTAACTTTCTTTGAATACTCCTTGGCTTCTTTTCAAAGAAGTGTGTCTGCTATATTGTGTGTATAATTTAAGGTTAAATATGAGGGAGATATAATGTAGGTTATTAGTATGATAATACCTGTATTTTTGTTTTTGTTTATTTGGGTTTGTATTACAAGTGGGGGTTTCTGTATTAACATTTTTATATGCCTTGTGTAGTGCTAACTCTAGTCTAGTCGATGTATATATCAAATGAATTAAATAAATAAATTAAATAAGTAAATGAATAAAGAAGAGAGTTGAAGAATATAAAAGGTCTATTCTCCAAATTAAAAATTCTACCGGTTTTTCGGACCTTTGTATCAATTAAAATTATTTCATAGATTTCGAGAATATTGAACTTATCCATGCAGGTAATAAAAGAAAAAGGATGGACATCTTGTAGATTATTGAAATAACGTCTGCTCATAAGAAAAACCAGACAATTTGCAACGACCAGCTAGACTTTAATTAACCCCCTGTTGTGTATGCCGTTAGTGAAATCACTCATTTTGAATTAAGTATTCTATTACTCTTGATAATGGGCTAACAACTCGAAACATGTGTCGAGTATTTTTCATAAATATTTGTGAAACCTTTGCCAAGTGAGAAACCAATTATTTATTCATTATGTTTCACCAAGTGTTAAGCGAGAATTCCATATATATTAACTCTGAAACATATACTTCAAGTCATCAATTCAATAAATTAACATTAATGTTGAAATTTCGATCATATAAACTGAAGATTGAAAAGAAAAAGGTTATAAAAATGTCTTTCATATCTTTCTTCTTTCATTGTGAACCATGAATGTAAAACTGAGAATAAAAAGAAACGTTGATCAATGCAAGTTCCAAACCCAGATACGGTTTTAAAAAATTCGTTACTGTTAAAGCCCTAAGATTAAAGGATGAAATGGGAGGGATCGTCAGCGAATATTACGTATAGGGTCGACTGTCGCTCGTTGAGAGCGACTCCGTCCATAATATCGAACTTCATTACTATTCTTCAGTGCCCTCTTGTGTTCCACATCCATTGCAAAGTAATTATCTTTCATGCACATATACAGGGTATTACATAACTTGAGGGGGTAAATTTAGATGCAATTTTAAGAAAAAAAGTTTTTATAAACATAGGTCCGCAAAAGCTTCGTTAAGGAGCTACAGGGTGTTGAAATGTCGGGAAAAATTTGTTTTTTTCTTCAAAACTCCTGCAGTTTCCGAGATATTCAGCCCAAATTTGGAATGCAAACTATTTTTTACAGTCTCCATCATCACACGTCCTAGATTTTAACCGAAATTCACAACCGTTTTCGAGTGAAAAATTATTGAATTTGAATTATTTGAATTATTTGATTTGTGTTTTCGCGAATTTAAAGAAAATAATAGAAATACTCGATAGGTGTGCCTCAAATTCGCTTTTATTTTGATAGCTCGACTTCTGAGACTCAACTTATACTAAAGAAACTATCAAAGACTAAATAAATTGCTGGAAGTGTCCTCCACCTGCAAGAATACAGGCCGTTGTCCTTCGCATATTATCACGCACTCATTAAAATATTCCTGGGGTATTTCTTATCGTGTATGTATCACTCAATTCTTCTACAGTGTTCACAGAAGTGGTATAAACTAAACTTCTGAGATATCTCCATAAGAAAAAGTCTAAACTTTTTAAGTCTGGGAACCTAGGAGGCCATGGCCATTACAATTTTGAAAAAAGTTTCTAAATTGAACGAAGATGACGAATATTGATTCTACGCTGATAAGTGGCGTACTGGAAAAAAGTTTGAAAGGGCAAAAGAAGACATAGCTCCGGAAGGAAACACATTGTAGATTCTAGTTGAAATTTAGGACGTCTGATAACTTACGTTCCAAATTTGGGCTGAGTATCTCAGAAATTGCAGGAGTTTTGAAGAAAGAACCAAATTTTTCCGGAAATTTCAACACCCTGTAGCTCCGCAACGAAGCTTTTGCAGACGTATGTTCATATAAACTTTTTTTCTTAAAACTACACGTAGATTTACCCCCTCAAATTGTGACATACTATTATGTAACACCCTGTATTACTATCACATACTTAATTATTATTTTATTTCAACTGCTGAAATTTATTACTCTGCTAGTTAGACTAAGAAATATAAATACACAAAAGACGAGAACTTTTGCATTATACAGGTAGGTAGATTCTTCCTACTTCTGTGAAAAATTGTAACGTTTGCGATGGATTATGACAGTGGAGCCTCGTGACCTTTGAGCGCTGAAGTGGCAGTTTATGTCTGTAAAACAAAAAACAAATTTCATCATCTCAAATGAATCTGCCCCTGATAGTTGAGTTATTCGAAATAATAAAATTAAATTTTCTTCACAGGCCCCAAAATACCCATCTCGGCCCAGTGTTCCACAGGTAAAAGGTCTAGGATAATTTCGTGTAACCAAAATAATTATTTTCTCTTTATTAAAGTGTTCATTGAACAGAAAATTAAAGCAAAAGAAGATTTCGAAAAATATTACAAGCGTAACATAAAAAAGGCAATGTTTAAGAATATTAGTGTTCCAAGTTCCAAGTGAAATGCTTTGTCAAAAAGGAAAAATTCTTTTAATTCATAAGTGTTACAAATATGAACGATATTATCGTAAATTAACTTCAGACAAAACTAAATAGTGGTGCATGAAAGATAAATCCCTCTAAAAAAATTCTGTAAAAAACTAGCCAAGTCTCGATGGAGCTGCTTGTTTATCTCGTCGTGCCAAGTCTAAGGTTCCTTACTGCCATTTCTTTATTATTATAGTTAATGTTGTGTGACTTGGATGTTGAACATTCTATATAAGTTAGTGGGTAGATACAAGTCAATTTTGTTTACACGCAATGTTATATCTGTTGTAACTACCTATGATTGTTAAGCGAGATAATAGTCCATACTGGTATTGGTAATTAGAAGCAAGTGCCTTATTTTAAACTGTTGTTGATTGTGCAACACATGCATGCATTCAGCATTGACAATGTTGACTTCTGATCTATTCTTTATGGAGCATCAAATCGGCCACCGATCTAAAATAAAATAGACGTACAGACGGACTTGAATCAATGATTAGAACTCCGTCTGTACTGTAAATATTTTTTTATACTGTTCGTTTCAGGCAACGTATTAGTATTATTGAAATACTCAGTTCTATCAAGCCTACAATTGACTGGTTATTTAATCACCGTTTTCCAATTGGCAATTTTCCATCGTCAATAGGTAGCGGTTCTGGGGACAGATTGGTGCAATGGTGTCATGGAGCACCAGGTTTTGTACCCTTGTATACCTTTCAACGGCCAAGTCACATAACATTAACTATAATAATAAAGAAATCGCAGTAAGCAACCTTAGACTTGGCACGACTTTGTCTAGATTGCATTACTTTTTAAGGATAAACAAGCAGCTCCATCTAGACTTGGCTAGTTTTTTACAGAATGTTTTTGGTGGGATTTCACTTCTTTTTGTAGAAACGAGGGCATATTGTTTTATTTTATTAGATTTAAATGAGATAAAAAACACAAGGTTTAACTTTAATCTACACTTTATTTGAAGAAAATTCGACGACGTTTCGCTGACACAGCAGCTTTATCAAGAATGACAAACAGAATGAAGAGTATGGTATTATAAACAAATCGTAGAACAAGTTGGATGAATAACAGGAAAATCTACACCGAGCCATTGTACAGTTAGTATGAAAGGTAGTAAAAACTAATTAAACAAGTTAAGTAGGGGTGAATAATTCTCTGCTAAAAGTGGACTCAATGGATTTCCCATGATCAAACCATTTTCACTACTGTAATAGATGTTGTTGAAAGAAAAATAATTTTGTTCAATGCAAACGTCCAACAGATTCAATATTTCTGATTTAATTATGTACAACATCTATTACAGTAGTGAAAATGGTTTGATCATGGGAAATCCTTTGAGTCCACTTTAGCAGAGATTTTATGAATAATATTGAAAAGAAAATTCATACACATCCACTCATTTCCAAATTTCTTTATTGGTATAGATATGTTGACGACATCTTAGTATGTTTCATTGGAACTACTCGTCAATTAGACTTATTTCTTAATTTCATTAATTTCATTAATTCCATCCATTTGAACATTAAATTCATGATAGAAATTGAACAGAATGATTCCATTAATTTTTGGACTTGAAAATCACTAAACGAAATGATAATCATGTTTTTCGGTCTTTCGTAAACCAACACATACTGATACCATTATACATAACTACTCATTACATCCAATTCAACACAAAGTGGCAGCTTTAAACAGCATGGTACATCGGTTACTCAATTTACCTTTATCAGTAGAAGATTATAATAAAAAGTTAAACATCATCAAACAGATAGCCATTAATAATTCATATAATCCGGATATGATAGATCTAATCATTCGTAAAAACTGTATCAGAAAGCAATAAATGACGTATATCCTATTCATAAAGACTATAAAATATTCAACAGTTTAACATTCTGCGGTTCTGCAAGTACAAATATTAAATCCTTTCTCGTCAAACAAAATCTTAATATAACTTTCAAAACTTCTAATAACTTAGGTAAACATATTAAAATAATAAATCTCGTGTTGAAAAATCAAGTAAATCAGGAATCTATAAACTCAATTGCGGTTCTTGTGACAAAATTTATATCGGTAGGACCTATAGGAGTTTTAGCATCTGAACATAAACATCTGAACATAAACGTAGCTTCGATAAAAATAAATCTGATTCAAATTATTCAAACCACCTAATAAAAGAAAACCATTCATTCAATAAAAACTTTGACATATTACATATAAAATCAAAAAGTTCAAAATTAGATCTCCTAGAAGCATTAGAAATAAATAGATTCAAACATTCGGACAAGCTTTTGAATGAGCAGGTAGATGTGAATTATTCACCCCTACTTAACTTGTTTAATTAGTTTTTATTACCTTTCATACTAACTGTACAATGACTCGGTGTGGATTTTCCTGTTATTCATCCAACTTGTTCTACGATTTGTTTATAATACCATACTCTTCATTCTGTTTGTTATTCTTGATAAAGCTGCTGTGTCAGCGAAACGTCCTCGAATTTTTTTCCAAATAAAGTGTAGATTAAAGTTAAACCTTGTGTTTTTTATCTCATTTATATCATGGATCTACATCAAGTAACGGCCTCCACAATTCAAATTTATTAGATTTTCTTATTTGACAATTTTTATTTCTTTTCAGGCGTAGTTTTTTATTATTACAAACCTTCCTTTTCTTTTCTTCGGGTTCTGATTCTTGTACATTAGTAACAGTTTTTCGTATTGCACATTCGCGTTCATTATTTATTCTCTCAGACGTTTTGATTTTTAAAAGATCGGCGCGGTATTTACGCCTATGCTTGTATTCGATGATTGCTGAAACTTGAGCTTTTATATTCTTGAAGTCAACATTAATGAGGTGTACACCATGAAGATCCTTCAATTTTGTTTATATGATATTAAAAGCAGAAGGGGACGCATTCGCGCAGCAGTTACTGTGTAACGCTATAGGCTAGATTAAATTAGAAGACGTGTCCCACTACACTGAATTTTTGCAATGATAGCTGAGGGTTCTTCATCAGACACTTCAGACCTTCGATTTGTGACATCAAATGAAGCGGCTCACCAAGTTGAATATTTTTGTAAAGGCGGTATGTCGATCTCTGATAGTTTGGTTGGGCTCTTGTGTTTTCTAATCAGGGTCACCTGGTACTCCAGATCTTCGATTATCCTAGTTTTTATAGTTTTTCCTTCATATTTCCATTGAACCCCAACTCTGTACCAATTTTAAGCTCTCTGAGTTCATGGAAAGTACTAGTTCTATTCTGATGATCATGAGTGAGTGAGTGTCATGAATCCGAAACTTTGCTTTCGCTTAACTCCGGAACTAAATAACCTACAGACTTGAAATTTTGGGTTTTAAGTATGGAATTATAGCTCACTAGATGACAAAAATTTCTGCGTTCTGGTCTCATCTAAAGGTTTTCAAATAGGAGCCTGAAATGCGGCGAAATGGTTCCAGTAAAGAATGGTACGGCAGTGTTTGCTTCGAGCTCGACCGTGCCCCGAAATGTCCTACATTTCTTCGAACTGTTGAATCTGTGAGCTGTGTTATAACGAATTCGAATTGAAACATAACCACTAACCTGAAGTACAACATTCTACTGTTCCAAAAATAATACGACATTTGACATTTAAACTGCGCACGCGAATAAATTTTGGACAGTTTTTAGGTTTGTAGGATTGTGTTTGATATCTGTGCCAAGGTTTACATCAAAATATTCATTAGTGTTTGAGATACGTTTCGTTTTGTAAGCTTCACGAAATGAATTTTTCGATTTTTATAATATCTGCATTTGTTAAGCAAAGAATTTGCAATAAATTTTGTTTGCGGAGTCAATATTTCTGCAGACGATTCTTTGAGGACAGTGTGAAAAGCCTTTGGTGATGAAGTTTCTTCGGAAAAAAATGTTTACAAGTGGTTTAAAGATGTAAATCGTCGATTAACAATAAGAAATCTTGCTGATCATGTTTGCATTTTCAGAGGATCAGTTAATACCATTTTGAAGGATATTAAGGGCTTCAGACGCATCAAATCTTGATGAGTACCGAAAACACTCATAATGCATCGTCTCTTACTGCATTGATTTGTCGTGACCATTTCGTTAAAAACTCAACCCATATTGTTCCATAACCGCCGTGTCCACCTGATTTTGCACCATGTAACTTTCGTTTACTAAGCAAACTCAAAATACCGCTCCGGGAACACCGTTTTGAGTCAATAAAAGAGATACAAGCATCGAAGAGAGGGGTGAAGACCATTCCGGAAATAGACCGTAACAACTGTTTGCAGAATTTGAAAATCCGTTGGCGTATATGCATTATATCTCGAGGAGATTAGTTTGAAGGCGATGAAATCGATTTGGAAGAAAAATAGAGATTTACCAAAAATATGAGTTTCCCTGTTAAACGAAAGACAGGGAAAGATATATGTGGAAAACCATTGAAAATCATCAGTCAAGAAATGTGTCAAACTGAAACTACTCGGTTAAGAAAACATCTTTTGCACTAGTTGGTAAATTATAATTATCTTGAATATCTAGTTAGTCTTTCTTAGGAACGGACTTCGATTGTTAACGCAAGATCAAGCTGTCCCTTGTTGTTTTGATAATTTTACGGGTTAGTTTAAATTGTCAAATGAAAATATGTCTCGTATTGCTGCGACGTTGCCGGTGGTAAGAAAACGTCTGTTGGTTTCTGAGTTTAACCTTATACCATCTAACGTAGATTCTTCACGTCCCTGTCGTTCATTCATCTATTAATTTCTTATTGTATTGTTAATTGGTTGATTCGATAGGACCTGGAGATAAAGTTGTTCTATCATAATTTATCTTATGGTTGTCGTTGGCTCTGGTTAATTTTGTGAATTTTCGTGGCCACCATTGCTAAGAGTAAGATTTGAAGATTAATGTTCGACTGGGCAAGGCCGATTTCGTTTCATCTTTTTCGTAGCCTAACAGTTCTTGCTGAATTCAGAACTCGAACAATAAAGTGCTGTTGCAATTTTTTCTTTGGTTTCATAAGTTTTCCGTGCTCAGGGTATAGAGATTTTTAACTATGAGAAAATCTCTATTACGTAAATCAGGATTTGCCTTGGAATAGATTACTTGGCCGTATATTCTTCTTTTGTCATTTTGGAGCTTGAAGAATACGTGTTGAACGGATTAGGCCACGATTTTGAACTTGAAGGAAGCACGTGGTTCCCCTTTATATCTCGGGGTAAGATATAATCCTTTAAATTGATCATTCTTTGGCATTTGTTGGGTCAAAATAGAATTCGTGATACTATTGGGTTATTTCAAACTCATAGAAACTTAGAATTTGCGAGAAAACCTAGGATCGGGTATAGAACCTGGGATTGGGTGAACGACTGGCTGGATGATTTGGCATTGGTCTGAACTTCAAATTGGCTGGAGAATATTCCGGATTGGTTTAAGGACTGGTGTCGGCGTCATACCATAGGAACGACTAAATAGATCGGAGCTAGAGAGATTGATCTGTAACACAGAAATGGATCCTGGATTTGAAAAGTTGAGCTGTACCCCTGATAGGAGGATCTAACTACCCCTTTCACCTTGTCCATATGATACAGATAAGATAAATTCATGAGGAAATTTTCCCATTGTAAACTGATCAACAGAATTTTATCGTTTTGTTGATTATTTTTTCATTTTTAATATTCATCAACAGCCTTAAGTTCAAATATTTTAATTAAGTGTAAACTTAAACTGTGCGCATTTTGTGATCACGAGTTAATTAGTTGATCGAGTCGTAGGGCTCAACTATTGATTTTTTTATATTTTATCGAAAAATATTAGCTAACCTACCAGTAGAAATCTCTCCTAATCTATCCTACCAGTATTTGACCCATGTCTTTCTTTCCACTCTAACTGAGTCACATGACCAATATGGTGTACTTGTGTTAAAGAATAATTAATTTCCTTTGAGTCAACAGTCATATTGACAATATTTCCACGTTGTAGTCGATAATGAAACGTGTTGCCGAAGAACTGAGTTAGTTAGCCCACACCTTTTCCATTTGTTCCATATTGCTTTCAGCATAGCTGAAAGCAATAAGTCATCTAGTTGAAAAGCGCATTGATACCCAAAGAAAGTTAAAATTTTAATATCTTTTATATTTTCGTTTAGTTGTTAGATTTGGCGCATTGAAGTAATAATGTACTGTGTGACAAAAAAGTCTCTAGAAATTCTCATTTGAATTGCCAGCATTAAGTATTTTTAAGTATTTTCAGTTTTTGTATGTTGATAGGACTGTTCTTAATTACTCTGTCAAACATGAACTCGATCTGTCAACTAGTTTGTTTACGAAAGCTGTTGAAAATGGTCGACTTCAGTGGTACTCTCCAAATTTTACAATGGAAAAAAATATTGAACAAAGAGTTTGTCACAAATTTTGTGTTTTGAACAAAATTTTGTTTGCTGAATCGTTGCGAATGTTGGAAAAGGCTTATGGACACTCTGTTTCAACGCAAACCCAAGTGTACGAGTAGTAAAAAGCCTTTAAAGACGGTGGAACATTTTCCCGATCTTCGGAACATCAAGAAGAATCAACCTAATAAGCTTTTAATTACTTGAGAACATTTATATTTATATTCTCATTCTTATTTTCTGTACATTCATTCGTCTGAAGAAGCTACGGTGTAGTGAAACGCGTTACGAATCATGATTATTAACTAAATTTTCAAAAACACATTACTTGTTTTTATTATTGATAATGGAATTTTATCAAGTAAAAGCCTCCCAAATTCAAATGTTAAAAAAATATTAGTACAATTATTGAAAAAGCGTGAGGGCTTTGGACCATTTTATCATTGATATATTAACTAACTTTTATAACTATGTGATAATACTACATGTATATATTTAAATTATACAGTTTTTACCAATGAAGGACAAATGAATAAAAAGCAGGAATAATTTCACAGTATTATCTTCACTATAATATAAATTCAATTCACACTTCAGTCTAAGTAACACGTGGCCTGCTATGCTAACACTAAAAATTTACAGTGTAGAAACAATTGAATTTCACGGTATTTCGTTTACTACAAAGCAAATTCAACTTATACTTTAGCCTCAACAACACGTGGTTATTATGCTATTAAATTGTAGCTTGTGACACGTTTGTAGGTTTAACATAACAGCTCCATCTATTGATAACTAACTTAATCCAGTCAACAGATATCGCCATTTGTTAAAATCGTTTGGAGTTGAAAGATAATTGTAAATGTCAAATAATAGACAAATAATTTGCAATAAAATGATATTGCGGCTATAAATTAAGATGTAAGCTATCCTTTCTTTCAAGTTGGATCAAACTGCACACGTTGTGTAATATCAATTCAAAATCGGTTAAGTGGTTTAGGAGTCCATCGCGGACAAACAACGTCACACTTGATTTATATGTATTGAAAAGGAGGGCAATTCGCTTTCGTACCCACATTATCCGTTCCTTTTTGACGATGACAAACAGGCATTGATGAAGTTATTTCTAAGGTTGAGGGATAGTTTAGCAGAGTAAAGGTAGTATACCTTATGCTGTATCACATGCTAGGTTATTGTATGCGTTGAGAATACTGAAGCATATCTCACCAAAATCAGATGAGGAGACCAAGTACAAGACGAAGATGTATACCAAGGTTGTGAGCCTCTTCGGTCTACTGGAAGAAAAGTCGGTAGTTGAACCTGATAAAGGACTTAAGGATTTAGTCAAGGTTTAGAAAATGCTGATCCAGATGACACTTCGTCGAGTCATGATGATAAAGCTGTCGGTTCTAGTCAAGGTGTTGTAACCTGGACACTTCAAGCAGGTACCAGTTAGGTCACTTCGTTTCAGGCAAACAAGAGCATAAAACCAACACCTGTCTATCGATGGGGTTTACAATTTTCTTTTGATAGAAAATCTATGTCTGTTCGGGCATTTTTAGAACGTTCCGAAGAGCTGTGTAAAGTAGGAGGTGTCAGTAAGGAAAATGAAATCAAATCAGCTGTTGATCTATTTGTAGGTGGGGCTTTGATTTGGTATCATGCTGTGAGGTCGTCCATAGTAGATTGGGACTCTTTTGTTGAAGAAGTCTATAACGTTCAAAAAATCAAGGAAATGGTGCTCGAAAATCGTCATGCCAGTGCTAGAGAGATAGCTCGTGATCTCAACATCTTTAGTGTAACCGATCTTTCGATTTTAGTGAATCACGGCAGAGCTGAATTTTCTTCAAGAACAGTACCGAATGCAGGTAGCTGCAGACATGCTAGATAGTGCGAATTCTGATCCTATGTTCATGTGACGGACAGGTTCTATGAATACGATACACTAATGAGGACACAATCATCGGAATGGGTGGGGAAAAATGAGCAAAAACCGAAAAAACTCCGCCGAGTCGTTCGAAAATCAAGACGATGCTGATTATTTTCTACGATATTCGTGGTGTGGTTCATGATGAATTCGTTCTGCATGGTCAAACGGTCAATGAGGACTTCTGTTCAATTTGAATCTATCAACAATATTATCGATGATTTTACTTTTTAGTGTTAGTTAAATTTAGTTTATTTATGAGTGACTGGGGATTTCAATTTATTTCGATACTTATATCTACCTGATCCTTAATTTAGTTATCGTTCTTTTAATCATTGAACGTTTGCCTTGCTAGAAAAATTTATTAGATAACTTGGCGCTCAGAAAAACAACCTCAGTATACCCATTTCTGATAAGGGGAATGATAACACTTGCAGAAATATCGATACATTTCATGAAATGTCTGCAATAGTGAATTTCAGTCATTGAAAAGCATATTTCGAATTTGAAAGTAACTACTCACATTTCCTGGTAAACTTTGAAGCGCTTGTTGTCTGACACTCTCGTTCATTCTGCTACCCAAGTGTTGAATCGTCATCAAGGATGATAAAGAAGCGAGGGCACTTATCAAGCTACCACCGTCTGGCTTTTTGTTATCCGTCGGTAAGGCTAGACCACCAGCTACAGTCAACTTGCCCCATTCAGTACCAGGAACGACGAAAGATGGAGTGTCCAAGTGCAGAACTTGGGAAAAACCTGCTTCCTCGTTAAAGTTCCATATCCTGAAATTAATTCAGATTCATATTTATTCCAAGCCGATTGTATCAATAACAAGATTTCAGTATAAACGACTTCTGAAGGATATAGAAAGATGTTGGCAACAAAACTGTAAGTGTAAGTTGTGTAAAACTAATATGCTTCCATTTAATTATCGCTCATACTGAAAATATAATTCAATACGTGTGCGTTTTGAAGTAAAACGAAATGAGACACTTTTGTCACTTTTTTATAATTTATTCAATAATCACGACCGGTTTCGACCCTACGGTCATTTTCAAATGAATAAAAATATAATACATAAGTAGGCAAGTACAAGTACAGAAAGAAACTTATCCTAAATATGGAATAGTAGGGGAATAGTATGCTCTAGTAGGCTGTTGAGGGTAATAAATTGTGGGTTTTTACATAGTTTTTTTATTACCCTCAACAGCCAACTAGAGCACAATGGATCCCCACTACTCAATATTTAGGATAAATTTCATTCTCTACTTGTACTTGCCTACTCATGTATTATATTTTTATTCACTTAAAAATGTCCGTAGAGTCAAAACCGGTCGTGATTATTGAATAAATTGTGGAAAAATGTGACAAAAGTATCTCATTTCGTTTTACTTCAAAAATGAATTTCCATAAAATGAAGAAATCATCAATACTATCAATTAGAATAGCTTGTCGAGCAGAATTGGTGAACCTGTACTATCGACTACAGATGAAATACTACAGAGTATCCTTGAATTTGTGGTTCAACAAAGACTGTCTGAAGCTGAAAGTGGTTCCGAACTATATTAAGTTAAAAATGTGTATTAATAATGAAACAACCTCTAAAATTAAACCAAAAATAGAACTTCTCTGACTCAAGGAAGAAATTAAAAAGTGGTATAAGGTACGTGATAATATAAAACCCCACATCAAATCAGCTCCGGACGAATTATTTTATATTTTACATAAAATTGAATTTGATTGCCTTGAATATAGAATCAAAAGAAAATTACGAAAACCGACATAAAAAACTTTCAATCTTAGAAAACAAAAAAGAAAAACAGAATTCTCAGCAACCTATGATCCAAAGAGATGTTATCGAACGATCACATATAACTTTTTATCCTAGATTCATAAATCTATAGAACAATTTCCTTGATGAAGTTCAAACGGACCTGCTGAACAAAGGACCAAAATTCACCCCGGAAAACGGCAAATTCAAAACAGACAACGAAATAACCGGAGTGCAAGCAGAGCTGGCCATCCAAAAACATAAAGATATCATCACCAACCCAAGCCTCCATAAACACAAACTCACAGAAATTATGAGAAAATCTGACATGAAAACTAACAATCAGAATCAGTTGAAAATAATTAAGTGCATATCAAGCAAAATCCTAGCCGAAGATCTCATAATGACTAAAGCTGACAAAGGCAATAGTATAGTACGCCTCAATTAAGACTTGTACGAAGAAAAGATGCAGGATGTACTGAAAATAATGGATATAACCGAAATACCAAAAGATCCAACCAAACTTTTCACAGAAGAAATCAAAGAAGAGCTAAGTTTGTCAGAAAACCTAGCACACACAGAATGGGAAAAAAGAAAACTGATTCCAATGAATGTTCAAGCTCCAAATATATACGGATTGATTAAACTACATAAGGAAGACAAATATTTAAGACCTGTAGTGTTATATATAAACACATCATCAGCTAAACTAGCAAAATGCTTGAATCAAAAATTTCTATACCTCTTGAATTTTCAAGCACAATTCACTATCTCTAATTCTGTAGAATTCATACATGAACTTTCAAATCTCACAATCGATCTCACTTTCGATGTCAAAAATATGTACACGAACATTCCAACGAATGAATGTCCTCCCCCTTGTTACAGATATCTTATCCGAGTCTAACACACCGCCATATATCACTAATGAATTTGGCAATCATCTTCAAATATGCCTATCTCGAAGTTACTTTCAATTTCAATCTAAATACTTCAAACAGAAGTCAGGTCTTCCAATGGGTTCACTTCTTAGCCCTCTACTAGCTGACATTTTCACGAATAATTCAGAGAAAATCTCAATATTAAACACAGATTTCGCTGAAAAACACATTATTTTCTGGCACAGATATGTAGATGACATTTTAGTTGGTTTTCGTGGTTCAAACAAACAAATTCAGCAATTTTTAAATTTCCTGAATAAAATACATTGCCGCATCAGCTTTACTTCTGAATTAGAAAATAATAACTCAATTAACTTCCTCGACTTAACCATTACAAATTCAAATAACCAATTCACTTATAAAGTTTACAGAAAGGAAACATTCACAGACGCATCGATTCCAATGGACTCGTTCAGTCATTTAAGCCACAAACTAGCTGCATATAACTCCATAATTCATAGAGCTTACTCTGTTCCCTTTTCGACAGAAAATTTTCAAACTGAACTTAATATCATCAGAAAAATTGCCTCAAATAACAACATACCACAACATTTTCTAAATGCAATCATTAAACGCAAAGAACAACGTATTACCTCTTGATTACTATAGGGCATCGTAGAAAAACCAGAAAAAAGATACACTAGTCTCAGATACACCGGCGAACTCTCTAACAAAATCAGTAACTACTTTTCCAAATTGAACATAACTACTTCATTCTCAAGCGGTCCCAACTTAAGCAGATTATTATTCAATGCCAAACAAAAGAACGATAAATTCAAGCAATCAGGAATTTATCAAATCAAATGCAATGAATGTCAGGTAGCCTATGTCGGACAAACAGGAAGAAGTTTTGAAGCTAGATTCAAGGAACATATTTCCTCAGATAAAAATTCGCCAATATTTGAAGACATAAAATCAACTAACCACTCGATATCATTGAACAACCTTAAAATCCTTCATAAATGTAACAAAGGGAGAGAGATGAATTTGTTGGAAAGTTTGGAGATTAACAAACTTTGTGAAAACCCACAATTTATTACCCTCAACAGCCAACTAGAGCATAATGGATCCCCACTACTCAATATATAGGATAAATTTCATTCTGTACTCGTACTTGCCTACTCATGTATTATATTGTTATTCACTTGAAACTGACCGTAGGGTCGAAACCGGTAGTGATTATTGATTAAATTGTGGAAAAGTGACAAAAGTGTCTCAATTCGTTTTACCTCAAAAATGAATTTCCATAAAATAAATATATCATCAATACTATCGAGGGTTCCTTGTGAACTCTAGATCTTACAGAGGAGACGTTGAATATTTTGAACATTTCGACAATTTGAGGCATCTAGTGTACACTTTCTCCATATCCTTCAACAGGTTGACTGCCATGCAAAATTCACCGGAAATTCCCCCTATGCCAAGGCGACCAAAGTGGACCTAGTGCCAATCAAAAATGCATAGCATAATCCTTTCTAAAACTATTCTCAATATTTTCAAATATTTGAGAAAATAGATCAGCGGTCGTATACGACCGCTTGGCTTGGGCGGCATAAATGCTGCCAAGCGGGCGTGCGGGTGGTTCGAACATGTGCTTTGGACATAAGGTAGAAATGTTTACTTTGCAGTGCTGCGAGATTAGTTTGTATAAGGTTTGTGATCGGAGTGCATTCAACGGCGGACAGTTTTCGGAAATGGCTGGTAATCGAGGTAAACGAATAGTTGCAATGGCATTGGAGAATCCTTATGAGTGAAGTAAGTTGATTCACATAATTTCTTGATAACATGAAGATGGTACCTGTTGTTTCATAGTAGTGAACCTGTCAATTTTTTTTGAAGAGCCTTGAATATTTGGTATTTTTCTACAGATAGCGAAGACGAAGATATAGGTAGTTCATTCTATTCTGATTAGGATCCGATGTTTTTGCCGTCCAGTGATGAAGATGTTTCGAATAATTCTGACATCTCAGACCAAGATATGAAACGAAAAGGTTCAACCCGTGAGATACCGAATAAAAAACGTAAGTTTCGAAAAACTTATAGCGATGAAAACCAAATAACAAAAATACCAAAAATTGACGCAAATTCCATGAATCAGCCAGGCCCTTTTAGGTTTGTATCAGAATTTGATGTAGCTGAAGTAGAGGAATATTCTATTGGTGTTCTAGCATTCAGCTCACAGTTACAGTTGTCTGAACCAATCGAAGAGGAGTTTCCTGGTAGCCAACGTTCAGGGAACCATTACAGTACTCCGAAACAAACGAGGATATGCAGCAGGAATTAGACGAATTGTTCAAAGTCGAAATCGGACAACCCTCTTGGAAAAATCCTGTTGGTAACTGAATTGAGTCCGAAATTCGCGGCAACCCTTTTGAGTAATCTGTCCCCGTATGGATGTTTTCGGGAAATAGTGGATAAATACATTAAAGATGAAATGGTGAACCAAACAAACTTGTATGCGACCCAGACGCTATGTGACACAGAAGATATAAGTAAAGAGTCTAGACTACACAAGGGTTTTCCAACTGACAAAAAAGAAATGATGAAATTCATTGGTATCCTGGGATATATGGGTATTGTGAGGTTACCTTCGGTGGAAAAATATTGAAGTAAGGACAATTTTCACAAAAACTCAACTGTTCCAAAAATTATGTCGAGAGATAGGTTCTAGCTGCTCCTCAGAATGTGGCACTTCTCTAGTAATACAGAATGCCCAGAAGGAGATCGCTTACATGAAGTGAAATCTTTTCTGTACAAGCTGGTTATAAATTTTCATGAAATATATACAGCAGGACGTACATTTTGTATTGACGAATCCGTCATACCTTTTCAAGGCCGTCTGGTCATGAAACAGTACATACCACAAAAAAAAACTAACAAATATGGATTCGAGTTATTCAAGTTTTGCAGCGACAACGGTTATACGGGGAATATAAGAATTTACGCTGGAAAGGAAAGTGAAGGTAACGCTTCTGTCCCTACAAATGTTGTTATAAAATTGTCTGAGAACTTGCTCAATTCTAGAAGAACAATTGTTGCCGATATACCAGCCTTGAGTTGGCCAATATTTTATAAGACAAAAAAACTAACTATATTGGTACTTTGAGGTCGAACCGCAGAGGAAACCCTCAGGTTGTTATAAATGAAAAGTTGGAGAAGGGTGAGGTTTATGGCTTAGAAAATGAAAGAGGGATATGCATTATGAAGTGGAAAGATAATCGAGAATGCTGCTTTTATCTACCAGACATACAACAGAAACGATCGAAGTTCAACGCCATACCGGAGCAATTCAAAAACCTAAAGCAATTATTGAATATAATCAAGCAAAATCATCAGTTTACCAATCCGACCAGATGTCGAGTTACAACTCTCCCTTGAGGAAATCCCAAAAATGGTATAGAAAACTTGCAATAGAATTCCTTCTCGGTACAATTATTGTGAATTCGCATATTATGTACAAGCAATTATCCAACAAAAACATCTGTATCACAGATTTCAGGGAGCAAGTAATAAAATCCCCTCCTGAAAAATGAAGACGAACCTCACGATGAAATCGATGATGAACAAAAAAATCGATCAATCAGGAGACCAGAGAGAGATCGTACACTGCTCAAGAAGGAAGGTAATTTCAATAAAGTGAGAAAGTATTGTAGGGGATGCTATAAAAAAGTGAGAGGAGAAATAACCAAAAATCAAGTGGAGAAAGTGGTAGCATATTGTGCGACATGCGAAGACCAACCTCACGTCTGTTTGGACTGTTTTAGAGTACATTCAGAATAAACTTTTTTTTGTTTGGACTTTTTGCAATTTATCTCGTGTTGGTTCTGTTCTTTTCAATGTCATTTGAGCTATTTCTCTCATTACTTTCTTCAATAGTTCGAGTATAAAAGGTCAATTGTTGAAATAATAAAATTTTCGAAATTCGAGAAGTTGGTGTTATTTCAAATAGCCCGCCTTCATCAATGAAAAAGTTGCTGGTAATATACTAAGCCTGTGGGCACAGTGGTCGTTTGCAGTGAATAACGTAGCGCTCGACATAACCACTGGCAGAGTGAGGGGGATTTTGTTGTAGCGGTCGTATACGACCGCTGGGCGTAATGGCCTTTGTGACCTTCGGCTGATACGCCCGCCAAGGAGTCAACCTGTTAAAATAATACAATTAACCAATCCGAGACTGTTAGGTTTATAGTAATTTCAGCCTTCTATTCTAGGTAGAAATATGAAGCAGTTTCGTTGAAAGTCATTTACAAAAGGACAATTTCAATTGATTAGTTATAAGGTCCATTCTGTGGGATCAATGGGTTGTGGTTTTAAGTATGTCTCAAGGTGACCAAGTATATCATCAAGATTTACCATTATACTTTATTTCAATTTCATTCTATGCAGTTTGCGATCTGAAAATGACGTTCATCTGTTGAAGTTAATTCTGATCACACACAGTTCAATGAGTACTGATGACAATGGAAAATGATTGTCTGAGAGGTATCGGTGAATGAAACATTTAATTGCGTTAGAATTCGGGTGAAATTGAATGCTTAAAGATAAAATTGAAACAATAGATTCTGTTTATTAAGCAAATGCCGAAAAAAAGACAGATATAATGGTCCCGTCTTATTATATTCGTTACTCAACCTTTAACCACATAAGTTTGTGTGAAAATTACACCAATTTAGTTTAAACCAGTGTAATTTTGGTTGAACCCCACAGAACGGTGGCGATAATATTGTTTCCTCAATCAAAATTTTCACTACAACTTCATTCAGTATTATTGATGCAGTGGCAAACATCGCATCATAAATAGTATCTAATCTGAATAAGTTGAGTGACGGTGAAGAGATTAAATCACGTGTGGAGGTATGTAAGAATTTTTTTTTCAGTAAATTAATTTCGTGTTTTCCTTTTATTCTGATATGAAGTCTTAAGAAGTATTATATCATAAAGCTAAATGTTTTTGTTGAGGTGTGATTCTTCACAGGAGTTATTTACAAATTAAAAATACAAAGAAGTTGAGTGAACATGAACTTTTTTCTTGGCACAACGCCTTAGGGATTCAGAGAATCTGAGCACAAGGTTGGGGGCGAAGCAAAGAGTTCAGAAGATGAGGAGATAAATTAAACTGCCCCTAATATTGATTCTTTAGAGGAATATCAGGAACCCAATCTGGCTGCTTATTCAAATTAAGTGGAAACATACAAGGCAGCTGAAACAGAATCTGTGCACGAAATGGAAAGTGAAGATAAACACGACGAGTGTTTTTACTAATAAACTAAAAAACGGTGAGACAAAAACGATCAGTTTTTTTAGTAAGCGAAACCAACGGAACGATAATTTTCTTGTTGGAAAGATTCTGCTAGTATTATAATGGATGAAAGAAATGCATTTGAGAAAATCTTCACTGTTGACATTATCGGCAACATCATTGCACATACGAAGAAATAACTCAGGTAGCTAAGGATGTTATAATGAACGAGTTCATGATTTTTATTGGACTCCTTTATATGTCAGACATAAAGAAGCAAAACCATACCCATTTTCTTCAGTTATAAATAAGAGATGGTATTGTATCAGAAACATTCAGAGGTTGTATGGGTTCCAATTTGATAACTGACTTCATTGAACAATTCATGAGGACAAGGAAGAAAACAAATTAAAATTGATTTCATTATCACAGGGCGGAGTTCAGAGAGTTGCCATGGGCACACTCTGCTCTTCTACTCAAACCCTGATGTAAAACAAAGTTAAGATATTACCTATTATTGAGCGAACCCTTTTCGGGAAACCGACTACAAAAATCAGAAAAAGAAAACGATTATGACAGAGCTGCAATCAGTTAAGGCGCACACACTGTATTTCTAATAAGATCGTCTAAGAACGAGACCTAAACGAGGCAACAGATGAAGACCTATAGTATTCAGCTATGAATTCATTATAGAGTTTATAGATGCAAAACGAGAAAGATCTCTTGAAAATGATAAGTCTGTGCATAGGATGAGAAATGAGATCCTACTTCTGGTGTTTAGACTATGAAAATCAGATCTAAAAGTGATTTTCCGGTACAAAAAGGAAAGCTTTCTAGTAATCATTATTTTGTGATATAAAATCAAGGCTGCTAAGTGAAACCTATTGGTCATATTGAGCCATTCTGCTTTCACCAACTTGCGACTTATTCGGTCAAATTTCTGTAACCCATAAATGGAACGCAAACAGTTTTGAATCTTCTGAATAGTGTACGTTGTTTGTTGATCAAGGCAAGAATAATAAACTTGAGAGCAATAATTGAAAATGGATAGCACAAAGTTATTGCATAAAGATATTTTCAATTTTAGAGGCAGTCTATGTGGACAAAGATGACGTAGAATACTCACAGATTTACGAATACAACTGGCGATTTATGCGCGATATCTGAATGAATTACCCATAATGAGACCCAGTTTACGAACCGACTTCACAATTGAGATGTACTCCCCACCTATAGATAGCCTCATGCTATCTCCCAAATGATTACACGTTACTTCATTGCCGAATGGAATAGCTTTGGTCTTGCTAGGGTCAATATTTAATATATGAACCTCGGATACTATAATAATACTATCAAGATCTTCTTGTACCTTACTTACGCCGTCTTCAAAATTCTCAGGGCTGAAACTATGATGAAGTTGCGTGTCATCAGCATAAAAACGAACTTGACAATGGTTCAAGTAGCATTGAAAGCTGTGAATATAAAGCACAAAGAGCGGAGGACCTGAAATGCTACCCTGGGGTACACCAGCAGTAGCAGGCAAAGTACCAGATAGACTGTCGCAGATTTTTGTTTGTTGGATTCTGTTGGACAGATAATTCTTGATGAGATTTGTTGCACATCCAGAAAAGCCAACGAAGGACACAATCGCTACAAGTATATCATGATAGATGGTATCGAATGCTTTGGAATAGTCGAATTAGACCATACAGCCGAGATCAGTAGCTGTCAGAATGTCATCAGTGATCTTTAGTAAACTAGTTGTGCAACTATGATTTGCCCTGAAACCTGATTGAACATCGGAAATTACGCTCAAACTAATCAAATGTTCCGTCAACTGGTAAAACAAAGACGTAGATCTTTATACTCGCTTACTGAGTGAGATTCAGCGATTGGGCATACTACAGCCTTTTTCCATAAATTAGGGAAACAGTTGTCAATGATGCAAGAATTTATCAGATGAACAATGTACTTTATTATAATGGGGCAACCCAATCTCAATATGCGAATATTGATCTCATCTATACCACAAGCATTAATTTTGATCTCGTTAATACATTTTCCTACCAGGAGCTCGTCAACCAAGAAAAAATCTCGTCGTTCTGAAAATGCGCAATAACTCTTATTGGTATAGAAATTCACAATATCGAGTGTTCTGCGACTAACAGGTTCGGACGAAGAATTTAGGAAGTATTTATTGAGTTCTGCAACATCCGAAGATTCTTTCGGAATCTCTGCGCTATTCCTTTGTCCAATATTGATGTATCTCAATTGTCTCCACAATAGACTGGAATTCTGGTGATTCAGCATTTTGGAGAAAAACTGACCCTAGCCTTACGGATTAATTCAGTTGCTGAATACCGGAGCTTTGTAAGTGTTCTTTTGTGCGCTTATATTTGAGTTTAGCCTCATCCCTAGATTTCATTGATTGCCTTATTTCTAGAGTTAACCAGGGAGCTGGTGATTTTGTAATACGACGCGTAACAACTGGGGCCATTTGTCAAATATATTCAAAAAAGTTTAATTAAAATGAGATACTTTATCATCGATACTATTCATTCTGAACATTTTATGCATAGAATAATAGATTTTTATTCTTGCTAGCAGCACTAGAATTCGATGAGCTCACTCGAAATAATAAAAAAAGTACGATAAATTGGCGGCTCTTTGATCAACATTTTTTGTTTTCAACTTCAGCGTTTAGTCTGGAAATTAGCCAGATAGTCCATATCAACGATCAAACGTACCTTCAGATATAACGAAACAATTGACTGATCTATGGAAGGGCAAGAAGTGAAACTTCATTTGTGACAACTGTTACGCCAGCTATCCTTTGGCTTGCGATCTTATGGAAGACGAAATAAAAATTGCTGGAATTTTGAAAAAAACAAGAGGCGCCTAAATTTCCCCCAGATAAAAAGGGAAAAAAAGGGATTCTTGTATTTTCGTCTTTCAGAAAGACATAACAATTATGTCCTCTGTAAATGTAAAGCCGTCATTGCGCTTTCGACGATGCGTGACCTTGCTTCGCTTCAAAAGATGCGGAAACAGGTAAACTGGATATTATTTGAGAGTATAATCGCCACAAGGGTAGTGTTGATACAGTCCATAAAGTGTGTGGATTTAGCACTCAGTCTCCAGGCTAACACAAAAATGGCATCTGGATATTTTCTTTCATTTCTTCTTCTTTCATTTGACATTGTTGGAATTAATAGTCAAATAAAGTACAGCGCTGTACATATCGTTAACTATGAAAAATACAGACGGAATTCTCTAAAATCATTGGCGCTAATGAGGCCTCATCTTTCGGAGAGAGCTATAATGACACTATTACCAGAAGAGATTTACTCTTTCTGGGGCAACTCGAAATATTACCAGAAGAGAAAGATGGACATATAGAGCCTCCAGAATAAAAGAAAAAAGGTGTAATTATTATGAAAGAATAAAATAAAGTGACAGATACAAAACTGACAATTTGAAACGCATCAGAAATAAGTTGAGACTTCAATATAAGCTTGATATCGAAAACGCTAAAATAAATGCAAATGACAAGGCCATTAAATCGGCAACGAATCCACAGGGTAAAATGTGGTACTTGATAAAAGCGAAAAAAAACTAAAAAAAAGTAATGTCACCTCGAGCATTAGTGCAGATGATTTCAGTTCTCACTTCTCGCCCGCTGCTGGCACAATTATACAGGATATACCGGATGTCGCTTTTGACTCGGGTGTGCTTTTTGCCAAAAATGTTTCAGATACATTAAATATTTCTTTCAAGAGGGTTGGCAAGATCGAGGTAAGGGACATTGTCTGTAGCCTAAAAATTCGCAAAGCAATTGACTATTACGGTATGTCAGTGGTCCCAATTGAAAAAATTTAAATAACATAATAACTCCACTCACTTATGACGTAAACAGGTGTTTGGATGAGGGTGTCTTTCCCGAGTGTCTTAAAGTATCCAAAACAATACCTCTTTTCAAAAAAGGTAATTCTGATGATGTGGCCAATTACCGAACAATTTCGTTAGTTCCGGTTTTTTCTAAAATACTAGAAAAAGTTTTATGTAATCAGATTGTGGAGTTATGGGTTAGGTTAGGTTAGAGAAGGGGGTGTTAGATGAGTTGTTTAAGGGGGCGCAGTCGAGGGCTTTTGAATGGTTTTCTGGGAATAAGCTGGCAATGAATGGGGCGAAGGCAGAGAGACTTTCAGTATGAGAGCTGTAGAGGCAAAGAGTGTTCGATTTCTTGGTGTTGTTTTTGATTCGAGACTGTAGGTCCATGTAGATCAGGGGTTCCCAAACTTTTTTGTACTAGGCTCCCCTCTGGTTATTTGGAGACCCCCACTCCCCCCGTTGTACGTATGATGAAAATTGAAACCAGTATCACATGAAAAACGATTATAATTGCTGATACAAATTTTAACATTGTAACACAGCTACATTTTCAATTTAAGGAAGGTAAAGCAATAGGCTACACAAACAAAACAAAATGTAATTTAGTGAGATGAGTGCGCTTGCATGTTCTGGATAAGTTGACAGATCCTGGGTTGAGTTTCAGAAAAAGCACAGCGTAGGTCACTTTCGACATCAAGATTGTTGCGGTACTTGGTTTTGAACGCCACAAGAGTTGAAAACGTTTTGTCGCACATGTATGTTGTTGAAAAAGGCAAGTACATCTGAAGAGCTTTCTCTGAAACACTTAGGTAAACTTTTAAGTATTTTAACCAAAATGAGGGCACGTCCATTTTTTCAAAATCGTATCTTGTAGCAGAGTCATTTTTATTTCTATTTCTTCCTCCTGCAACTCTTCTGGCAGCAACTGTATGTCCATGTTAAACGGGTCAAATGATAGTTTGTAAAACTCCTCTGACAAGTTAGGAAAGTACCTGCTGAACTCCTCCTAGAGGTTCTTCAAATGATCATTTATCAAGTTTTTTGAAAGCGGTCCTTCTAAAATGTCCTCAAAACATGCTTCTTCTGAGACTGACACTACTTTGCTGAAACTTGAATAGTTGCTGGGGTTCATTGATACTTTAAGTATCCAAAGTTCTAGTTTCTCAACGTACCACTTGATGGCATCCCGATGTGTTACTATATTTGACTCTGCACCTTGCGGTCTCAAGTTCAGGTTCTTTAACGTGTCAAAAAAGCCTGATAAATGGGCCAAAATCACTTGGGTACTGGGTTTTTCGAACTCTGCACTAAGCTTGTTTTATTTCTGAAGTGCCAAAAACGTGATCACTTCATCACGGAGCTCAAATAGTGTTCCCAATATATTGCCTTTTGATAGCCATCGTTTTTTTGTATGAAATAGCAGCGTTTCGTGGTCACTTCCTAAATCTTCACAAAGACTTTCAAACAGTCGAATATTTAATGCACTGTTCTTTACGTAGTTGACTACTGTAATACATAGCTTTAAGACAGCATTAAGTTCGTTTGGAAGCGTCTTTGCAGCCAATGCTTGGCGGTGAATAAAACAATGAATCCCAACCACGTCAGCATTCTTCGGTTTGACCAACTGCATAAAGCCTGAGCGAGAACCGAGCATTGAAGGAGCACCATCTGTGCATACACCAATAAGTTTTTGGTGTTTCTCAAAAAAGTCTGATATTGCGTTAATCACATCTACAGCTTTAGTAGTGGTAACCAGCTCAGTATAACACATCAGTTCATCCTTATTTTTTTCATTTTCAATGTAACGAACATGTACAATCAAATGAGGACATTATGCTACGCCTGTACTCTCGTCAAGCTGGATAACAGAAGAAGGGGATTTTTTTATTGCTTCAACCACCTGGTTTTTAATGTCCTTGGCCATATCATCCATTCGGCGTTTTACGGTGTTGTCTGAAAGTGGTATTTGCGATAGTTTTTGCCTACTATCAGTTCCAAGGACAACATCGGCTGCTTTTAAAAGGCACGGTTTAACAAGCGTTTCACCAATGGTGTGACTTTCCTTTTCCTTAGCAATAAGAAGGGATAATTTATAGGAAGTTTCAAGCTCTTTTAGAGATGACTGAGTAGCAGATCCAGATATCTAACTTCATGCGCTTTAAATTCTGAGATTTTGCACGAAAAACTCTTTATGTTTTTCCTTTAAAGAGGCATGTTTGGTTGACAAATGTCTCAGAAGACGATTAGACCTCATCGCGTCATAGCTTAATACTTCATAGCAAATAAAGCACTGAGGATAATCAACATTATCTTTAAGTAAGAAAACAAACCCATATTCAATATAATCGTCAATATACTTGCGTTTCTTTGCCGTGTTCATCTTCTCTGATTCAGCTTCACACAGAACTCACACAACACAAAAACAATTACTGCAATTCAAACGTCGCAATAATTATAGAACACCTTCAATACAGCAAACACGCTAACTGATATTTCACGGAAACGCACTGTGCCAGATCGAACTAGTTACAACTCAAGCACTGAACAAAATGCAAGGTTATTGACATTGGACTGGAGATGCGTTGGGGTCGGGGTTAGATTTTTTAGTGGAAGGTGTGTGGGAACACTCGCACTCACACCATGGCCAATCGGAGGTATCGGTACATACGGTCGTTGCCGTCGAGGGGGACGGTTTTGAGAACCTTGAACTCTTGTTGTGTGCTTTGTAGTTTTAAAAACTGTAGCCTTCTTTGATAAAGTTTAAACTTTATTGAAATTTTACAAAAACAATTATGGAAACTTAGAAAAACTTTATTTCAAAGATCTTAGGAAATTATTTTTGTAATTTTTTTATTCATTTCATTTGGTTGTCACGCCCCCCTTGGACTTCCTTCACGCCCTCCAGTTCGGGAACCCCTGATGCAGATGATCTGTCAAAGAGGTGGAGCAGAAATATTTGTGTAATGTTTTAATAAATTAATGGGGTTTTAAGAAGTGCCTATTTTTCTTTATGTGAGTCAATAATGAGGCATGGTTTATAAGTGTGGGGTAACGCTAGCTTAAAAAGAGGGTTAAAAGAGTTTTTAGACTTCCGAGACGTATTGCGGCATGAATCCATAAAGGAAAGCTGTTAAAACGCTTTTAAATAACTTAACATACTCTGGCATTTTTGAATGTCTAGTTTATGCTCATAAGAGATATTCATCTGTTGATTTGAATCGAGACATTCATCAGTATTATACTATAAATAGTCAAGATGTTCATATTCCCTTTGTTAGATTGTGAACGTCGCACAATGGCCCGAATTTCCTAGCCTTTTCTCATTAAAATAAACTACCTGTAACCTTCAGAGGTCTATCACTTGATGGTTTCAAACAAAAAATAAGAAATATTCTTGTTAATGAGGGTTTTTATAGTGCCAATGAGTTTTTAGATTGCAATTCTGTGTAATCTATGTCTTTGTTTCTTATCTGTAGCATTTTACTTAATCATAGTTAACTTGACTTGTGCATGTACCTGTTTGTAATGTATAATGCACCAATAAAATGATTCTGATTCTGATTCTTGAATCGTAGATTTTTTGAAACGGAATGGAATTTGCCATTAGAAATACCTTTGAGCGGCGGAAGGACCCTTCTAGTAAATTAGTTCCATGGTTCTTGACAGTATCTGAGTGATACTGCCGCCAATTCGATCGAAATTTAGCGGTAAGAGGTGAGTTTATGGAATGCCTCTGAGACGTATTTTTGAAGTTTGTCGACTAGGTGAAGAGAGAATACTTCGTACGGAAGGATGAAAGTTTCAGTTCTCGAGTGAACTTTTCCGAGGTCAAATCGTTTAATGTCGAAAAGAGAAAGAGCCGATATTTGATTTGATTTTTACCTACCCATTTGATTTGACAATATGATTGCGCGCATTTCCCTTTCAGACCAGGGTGCAACTGTAATTAAACTCTGTTGTATTGATGTAAGAATCGCTAATGAGATTTTTATTCAGATCGCTTCAAAATACCCTATAGAACAATAATCCATGAATGTGCAGTCTTGAATTGGTAACCTACGACTTAGGGGGGAGAAAATGTAATAAAAAATTACTTTTTTGTCTACATTTTAATATTACTTAAGCTGATCGGACCTTGATATTTTGGTTATAAAAATTTAGTACAATGAAATGATAAGTGTTGTTGAAATCGGTTGTATAGTTTTCGAACAATAATTTTGCAATCCAAAATTTGAAAAAAATGATGCGTATTTTCAAAATGATGTATGCGAAAATGGAAAAATGGTAAATTTTCAATTCAATACATTATATGTATATTCAGTTATTACAGTTAACATAAAATTTTCGGTTCCTTCTTCATAGGACAATAGTTTTCTCATTTTTATTTATATTTGATGAAACAAATTTATTTCATGCGGAGAAAAAAATTCATTTCGGAAATGAGCATTTGAACAATTTAAGCCAATGAATTAGCTAATTTATATTCAGTGTACTTAAATGCATGGACAGAGGAAAGTATTTTTCGAAAAGAATTGATTTGTAGCGAAAATATGAGGTTATTTCAGTTCCCAAAACTAAACAATCTGTTTATAACAAAATGCATCAAGAATATGCAATTGGCATTGTGATATTTGAACTCCTTGTATCACGAGCTTTCGAAAAAAAAAAATTAATATTGGTTTATTGGATGCTGAGATTATGCTTTTTTTTGCATACGTATTTTGATTTCCGAATTTAATTTTTGATCGTCGATTTCCATCCCCACTTTTTCTGTTTTCAAGCAATTTTTCATAAGAGTAGACGATGATTTTTTCCGGTTTTTTTTCAATTTGCCGGTTCATTTTATCCATTATAAAATAAAATAAAAATGTCCTTTAGATAAAAAAAACTAATTATTTATAGATGCCGTCAGAGATTGAACGCTCATATATCAAAAACTAATTGACAGATTTCAGATATTTTTCCTTGAAGGACCGTCCCTCCATGTACTTTAAGTCCTATAAATTGAAAAACTAAAATTGGTTGCATTTCATTGGAGAAATGGTTTTTGTATTTGAAGAAAAAATAACGCACATAACTTTAAATTGTTGTTGTGGTCTTTCAAGAAGCATATCAAAAATTGTGTGGCCTTTTATATATAACTGAATTTTGAAATGATTAAAAACTTACACTTTTTGAGTGGAACAATTCGCTGTTAGCAAAATTTCTAAAAAATTTTGGGTTGAAGAATTATTCGAAAACTATCAAATCGATTTAAATGAAACTCTGTGTATCATTTCATTGTACCATAAAGTTTTTCTACTAATATATCAGAGTCCTTGGATCACCTTAAGTATTAAAAATGTAGATAAAAAACAATCAATTTATTGTGCCTTCCTTTCGATATTGTAGCTACTTGCTATTGATGTATTCCTTGAAATTTTGCAACCTATCCTACCTTTTCTTAAATTGTTTTGTTCTCTCCAACTTCCCTTTAAAATGTTCACTTTAAAAGCTTTAAGCCAATGAAGTAGTAAAATAAGTAATTCCTTTCATACATTTTTTCACTTTTTTTTCAAAGTCGTAGCCAACCTATTCATGGCTGCACATTCCGTGATTATTATTCTTTAAGGTATTTTGAATCGACCTGAGTGAAAAAATGCTCACCGTCAGCGTTATATGTGCGATTTCCTATTCCAAAAACCTTCGCAAGTATGTACTCTATTGGTTGAATGGTTCAGTTATGTTCAATGAACACATAGAATTACATCTCTAATTTTGGAAATTGAGGAACGAAGAATTCAATGATAGAACTAGAAATTTCAAACATATTCGTGACAAAAGATACTCCCTAAGTCTGCTATGCGAATCAATGAAAAATACATGTTTAATTTCTTCCAAATGAAAAAACACTAATTCAATTTCCGCAATCGTATGGCAATTTTATAGGTTCATAATTTTAATTTACGCTAACACTAAAAATTGAACCAGATGTACGACACGTGCGTCCCTTATTTTACGTTTTATGAGGCATAAAACATTACGCAGGGAAAGTTTTCTGGAAAATTGGAATGGGATTTCAGGGGAGAAGCCGTAAATATACCTATTTCTACAGCGTGCACAGCAATCCGGCTTAAACATCAGTACATAACAAGGTTAATGAAAATTAAAAAATAAATCAATCGTTTAACGCCAACGCCTATATTCGATAAATACAGACTATGATGTGAATTATTTAAGCTATACTGATTCTAGACCAGGGGTGCTCAAACTTGAACTGCTGGTGATCTTCCTCAATATTTTTAGATTACTTACGATCGACTCTGAAAGGCTGGAAGTATGTGTGATGCAGGGTTGTCGTACTTACACGATATACCCTACCTACGTAGGTAGGGTGTACCGTAGCATATATAGATATTAGCTTTCCGCACAATATACATTCAGTCAACGTTTGGGTTAGGTTAAGTTACGTTGTTTGCTATAACATCAATGAAAAACACATAGTTATTCAAAATTGCGAGTTTATTGGTTATTACAAAACAAAAGAGTTACATATGGTGTTAAACTTTGGAGTGACTTTGGATGTTGAAGCGTGGCACTGCATGTTCTCAGCATACTTTTCATGAGATGGTACGTAACCACTGAGTGCTAATCCAAGCATGATGACATATGATCGTCAGTTAGTCGATTGCGATATTTTGACTTATTTATCTTCATTTCAGAAAATACAGACTCGCACAAGTAAGTTGACCCAAACATTGCCGTCAATTGAAGGGCAATTTGCTTTAGGTTCGGATGTTTATATTCAGATAAAAAACACCAAAAATTTGTATCAGATGCTGTAGCTTTGAGATGTATATCTGAAATAATTTGCACCAACTCATTTTCAACAGAACACGAGTTCATATTAAACTGACTTGCTATTTCAGTAAATAATTCCTCACTGTTTTTACACGAAAAAGAATAACTCATAAATGATGCTTTATTTGCTTTCAAAGACGGAAAATGTTTCAGATCCATTCATTTCAGTTGATCTATCATAAGTTGCAATTTACTTTTGAATGCGCTAATTATCTCAGTAATAGTTTTTCCTTTACCTTTAAGCTCCAAGCTAATGATGTTCAAGTGTATTGTGATGTCAGTCGAAAATGCCAAATCAGTCAGCCATTTTTCGTTTTTCAACATCTGAGTGTCATCACCTCTTTCGTCCAGAAAGGCTGTTATTTCGGGCAATAATTATTGAAACCTTTCTAGGAATCTTCCGCTACTCAACCACCTGACGTCCGTGTGAAAAACTAAATCAGTGTGTGTTCAGCTGACTCCCTACCTTAAAGAGTCGCCGTTGCAAGCTACGTGCAACATAAAAACTATGGAAAGAATTTTCCACCACAGAATGAATTAAGAAAATGAAAAGTACGTGATTTGAAATCTTGTTTGAAAAGAGAACAAACCATGTTCACAAGACCAGCCAAACAGTCAAAAGCTGCTACGATCGTGTCATTTAAAATATCTCATATATTGGCGAAACACAAGAAACCATTCGAAGATGGATCGGTTGTGAAGAAAGCATTTATTGAAGCGGACGAGAATTTATTTGGGGATTTTAAAAATGAAACAGGAATTATGTCTGCTATTAGAGAACTTCATTTATCTCGTCCGCCTGTCACAAGGCGTATTGAAGTCATGAGTCAGGACATGGCATATAAACTAAAACATGATATCATGAAATGTACATACTTTTCTTTACAGTTCGACGAATCCGCCGATATGAGAGACACTACCCAGTTGTGTATTTTTATTCGGATGGTACTCAATGTTATGTTGGCTGAGGAAAAAATTTCGACAATCATTCCTGTGAGGAATGATTGTAAAAAACTACAAGCCACCAATATTTAAATTAGTGTGCATTACAACCGATAGAGCACCAACAATGACTGAAAACAGAAAACGGTTTTGTGGCATTGTGTCGAGCTAATGAAGATTTCTCCTAATCTTTTTCATTCCATTGCATTATATAATCAAATCAACAAGTTTTGTGTTCAAAAGTTATAAACACGGAGGAAAATATGGACTATGCAACAAAAATTGTGAATTCCATCCGTGCAAGTAGCTTGCAACGGCGGCTCTTCAAGTTGCAGTTGGAAGATAGAGAGTCAGCTGCACACACTGATTTAGCTTTTCACACGGACATCAGGTGGTTGAGTCGCAGAAAATTCCTCGAAAAGGTTTTAAGAATTATTGGCCGAAATAACAGCTTTTCTAGACTAAAGAGGTGATGACTCAGATGTTGAAAAAAACAAGTGGCTGAATGATTTGGCATTTTTGACTGACATCACAATGCACTAAAAAACCATCAACATGGAGCTTCAAGGTAAAGGAAAAACTATTATTGAGATAATTAGCGCAGTAAACGCATTCAAAAGTAAATTGCAACTTATGATAGATCAACTGAAATAAATGGATCTTACACATTTTCCGCCTTTGAAAGCAAGGACTCCTTAATTGAGTTTTCAAAAATTTCGGACACTATACCATCATTCATGAGTTATCCTTTTTCATGTAAAAATATTGAGGAGTTAGCTACTGAAATAGCAAGTAAGTTTAATATGAACTCTCGTTATGTTGAAATGAACTGGTGCAGATTATTTCAGATATATACTCAAAGCTACAGCATCTGATTTCTGGTAATTCATATCTGAAGATAAATATCCGAATCTAAGGCGAATCGCCCCTCAACTGACGGCAATGTTTTAGTCAACTTACTTGTGCGAGTCTGCCGTCTCTGAAATGAAGATGATTAAGTCGAAATATCGCATTCGACTAACTGACGATCATATGTCATCATGCTTGCGATTAGCACTCAGTGGTTACGTACCATCTAATGAAAAGTATGCTGAGTACATGCAGTGCCACGCTTCAACATTACATATGGTCTTAAAATTAACTTTCGTTAAGTTTAAGACTATATGTAACTCTTTTGTTTTGTAGTAACCAATAAACTCGCAATTTTGAATAACTATGAGTTTTTTCATTGATGTTATAGAAAACAACGTAACTTAACCCAACCCAAACCTTGACTGAAATAATCTATATTGTGCGGAAATCTAATATCTATATATGATACGTTAAACCCAAACTAGATAGGAAGGTAGGTAGGGTATATGGTGTATGTACGCGACCCTGCATCACACATACTCGCAGCCTCTCCGAGTCGATCGTAAGTAGTCTAAATATATTGAGGTAGATAGGCAGCAGTTCTAATTTGAGCAACCTTGCCCTAAAGTGTAAAAAACTCAGGAACTTTTCCTTGAATGAGATTCTTCTTGCATTTCTTTTAAAATCATGATTTGAATCAAATCAAATCGGTTCTAGCACTCTTAGTAGTGATGGCAGTATCAGACCACTGAACCGCAGTGTTGCCGATGTTAAATGTTGTTTACAATTTGCGGTTTCAAACCGAAGCGAAATGTTGTGAGCTACTAGAATTGCCTTCACAAGTTCGATGGATTGGCGACCATCACCTCAAACATTGTAAGAATTTTCAGAATGTGTAGTAATTATAATAAGAATTCGCTACAAAAAGGGATAATACGAAGCTTATTTTTTCCTATAGATTTGTAACGCTAAATTAACCAGGATTTCAACTTTCGATATCTAAGTCTCCAGGAATCTAACCTCGATTTTCACAATTTTTAAATTAACCGAGAAAATTTCATCGTTTTTCAACTCCAGAAGGAATTATTCGAGAAGGGAGCATCCATTGGGGTAAATTATTCTTGGAAATATTTACACGCTCTCTAATTCGATCCTCTGCTTCTCCTCCTCCAATAACAAAAGCGAGAAAGTGCGATTCTCCCCGTATAAATTTACAATTTCCATTATCATCCTGAAATTCCCAGCTGTTCGAGCGAAATTTATATCTAATTTCAGATTCGAATATCAAATGATTCCTACCCGACTTATTCCGCACAAAAGTGTATCTACCGTATATCAGTATACAGAAGTCAAAAGATTTTATCGTTTTTGCGATTGAAGTATACATAAACTTATTTGACTTGTGTTAAATTAGAATTGATCAAATTAATTTGATAAGAAGTAAAATTGTGTAGTATGTACAGGGTACATACTACTCTATCTTGGGACAAGTCCAATCTGGGCTGTTTATTCATTGAATAAAATTAGGAAATTTAGAATTTATAAGTAAAGCAGATCTATATGAATCATGAATGAATCAATCACCTCTCATATTTATAACTTCTACTTAATGAACCTATTATGAATGAATTGAGAGATGAATCTACATGCTGTTATTTGAGTACGTTGCTAAACTTGGTGAGGAGAATCTTCATTTTCTGTATGTGCAAAAAACTAGTGAGCAATGACAACTGAACGAAAGCCATCTCTTAAATTTTGCTGATTTCAATGAAACAAATAAACATGAAATACTATTTATAAAATTCTCGCTAAACACTTGGTGAAACATAATGAATTATTAAAACACTTGGCAGAGGTTTCACAAAAACATATTAAAATGCTAGAAATGTTTCGAATATAACGGCATTCACAACAGAAGATAAACCATAGTATATTTCCTCATCATAAATTTGCTGTTTTTTTTTACGAGCAATTCTCTCGAACATGATTTTCATGTATACAATGGTCAGAAGAACCCGAAGAATTTTTGTTTCCTATAATGGATCATCTATATTCATCAATTCGCGTCTCTAAGCATTTTCCGGTTTGGCCTGTATAGAAAGTCTCGCATTCACTGCAATGTATTTTATTTACTCCATTTTTATCGAATAATTTCATTTTATCTATTTTATTAACTAACAATAAACCAAAATTCTTCTATTTGTACTGATGATGTTAATATCAATTTAGTCCCATATATGACATAGTAGGAATATACAGGGAGCTTCAACGAAAACTAAACAGAGGATATATCTACCAAGATATTCTTCTCTGATAAAAATGCAAAAACAGGTCAATTTGTGTTTCAAGGGGGACATCATTTGGGGTACGAAACTTGCCTGAAATATCAACCCCCTAAGCGGGGGTTGCAATCCTTGAACATTTTGAATATGGAAGATGGCTCGAGTGATGACTAAAAAGAAATATGTTATTTTGTCTACATTGCTCTAAACGCATTTCCATTTTTAATTCAAAACTTTAAAAGATACAGGGTGAGCAACTGAAAGATAGGGAAGACTATTTCCCTGAGACTATTCAAGTTTCAGTGATTTAAAATGGAACAGATCCCTACTGATCAATTGTAGTAATCATCAAGTACCATCCTCATCTCGAATTGCAACCCCTAGAGCACAGGTGACCACCCTTGAAAATTTGGAAGAGAATAGATGGGTCGAGTGATACCTCGAAAGAAAGGTATTATCTTTGTCTGCATCCCCGTGAACGAATTTCATTTTTGATTGAAAACTGTAGAAGATACAGTGTGAGCTGCTGAAAAATAGAGGAGACTATCTATCGTCCTGAGCTATTCAAGTATTAGTGCAAAAAAATGGAAGAGATTAATTCCAGATCAAAGGATGTCATCTTTCGATACACCTTTCACATCTCAAATTTCAACTGTTCCATTTTTTTGGACTAATACTTGATTAGCTCAGGGCGATAGATAGTCTCCTCTATTTTTCAGTAGCTCGATCTGTAGCTGCTACAAATTTCAATCAAAAATGAAAAATACCACCTTCCTTTTGAGTCATCACTGACCCATCTACCCTCTTCCAAAGTTTCAAGGGTGACCACCTCTGATCTAGGGGTTGAAATTAGAGATGAAGAAGGTACTTGATGATGATTGCCATTGATCAACATGGATCTGTTTCATTTTACTCCACTGAAACTTGAATAGTCTATGTAAACAAAGAAATTTTCCTTTTCAAGGCGATTCTGAAATATCAACCCCGCTTACATATTTCAGGCAAGTTTATACCCCAAAAGATGTCCCCCTTGAAACAAAAATTGACCTGTTTTTGCGTTTTGATCAGAAATTAATATCTTGGTAGATATAGCCTCTGTTTAGTTTTCGTTGAAGCACCCTGTATAGGTGCGCCAGATAAAACCGGACACTTTTATTTCTGTTATAACTTTCGCAATTTTGAAGCTAGATCATTCGTTCTTCCTTCATTGGTAGGCCAAAGGACTAGGTTTTTTCAGGAATTGTCTCGACATTTCACTTCCGGTAAAATCCAATAAGGCTGACTCATTCGAAAATGAGCAATATTTCAAGATCGCTGAAACGTTTTTTTCTCACTTGAAAGTTCGAATAGAGCATTCAGTCGATAACTCAGTCTTTTCTGGACAATTTAAAATATTGATCTTAAAAATATTCCAAGATTAGGTAAAAAAGTAGCTTGAAGAATTTTTTTCATTCTAATTTTCAGCTTAAATCGAATTATAGTTTGCACCTCATGGCGTTGGCACTCCTGAAAATATTGTGTTTTTCATGGATGTTCTCGGAAGACAAGAAACTAATTTTACTGAGTCCAACCTAAAATTTGATTTGCGTTCGAATTCAAAATGGCGGACTTCCCCAAATATCAACAATTTCCCCGCGCATTAAAAAGTTTTTCGCGGTCGTAATGAATCAACTGCGTAATTCAATCACTAGAATGAAACTTTCCCATCATTTTGAGGAGTCGAACTCGAATATTGATTCAGAATTGTGCCAATTGTCGTCAAACATGTTTGTCTTTTCCACCATCATATGCACCTCCCGTTGTGAAACCTCTGAACATAGACAGCATGCATTAACTATATGATAAACAAAAAATAATAAAATGTCATCGAGTTTTAGACGACATCTGGATTGAATTCGAATTTTATCCTGGTGTTGCTTGTTTATGACGTTTGAAATTGTTAACAATGGTTTTAACAAATGAGGATAAGCATTTCATTGAATGTAAATTTGTGCGTGGCTATACTGCTAGGTAAATATTACGCCAATTTGCAGCCCCTAATTACGAAAGAAGCACAATCTATGATCTCAAGAAAAATTTCGGACAACTGGCTCATTAGGAAGAAGATCAGGTACTGGTGCAGCTAGAACTGTTAGAACACAGTTACTCGCCTTTTTGATAATCTATTTCAAGCATCAACTCTATATTCTTTGTATTACAAACTCAATTGACAATTTCAGGATAACATTCAGCGAATTTCAGCAATAACAGTCAGCCCTATCAGAACTCCAGGAACCAGCTTGACTGTTTCACAGATGTCTCAGAGATGCTAAATCTCAAAAACCTCTGTGAGAAGAATAATAAGACACGATTTGGGTCTTAAGTATTTGCGGAGGCACTATAATTTTCAATTGACTCAAGCTGTCAAAGAGCACAGATTCGAGAGATGCAGAAATTTATTAAATAGATTAAGAACATGTAGACATATTGAATATCTGGTTCACAGACGAAAAAAATTTGAGTGTTGCCCCACCAAAAAACAGCCAGAATGACAAAATTGGTATTCCGACGAAAGAAATCAAGAGGAATGCGCCTTTAATTCGTTTGCTGAGGGAAAGACAAACATTTTCCAGGCCTTAAATCAAATATCATTTTTATAGAACAAGGCATAAGGTTAGATTCGGAGAATTATTGTCACATAATTCTCGATCAAATGCAACCAACTATTGAGGCTTCAACTCCTCAGTTCACTTTCATGCAGGTGAATGATTGATGATTTTTGTATGACATGAATAAGTCTAGTTGCTACCTGCTGAAAATGAACGGTTGAGAAATTGAGTAGCTTTTTGGATGATTTTATTGGTTCAAATCTTGTTCCAAGTTCTACAATTTCTTCCATATTCTTCTGACAACGTTAGTGAAAAAAATGAACAACCAGTACTATAAAACAAAAAAACTAACTCTCAACTGGCCGTCAGAGTACATGGTGTCCCAACTTATATGAATCTAAATGAAATCTATTTCCATTGATTTTAAGATGAAGCCAGATGTCATACCAGTTACCATACTATGGATTATGTAAGACAACGCCTAGACGATATAATCGATCCAGAACAATGGCCCCCAAATATTCCCGATTTTAATCCGTGCGACTATTTTCTGTGGGGTCATTTAGAAAAAATTTGCTTATAAAAATGGTATTATTTTCAATAATTGTGAGAGCTGAGGCAAAAAATTCAAGAATTTTAGAACAATCTTGATCAAGAAGTAACTTCGAGATCCATAGAGAGCTGGAGAAGAGAGGTGAAGATGGTTGTGGATGCCAATGGAGGTCATATTCCATTCTGAGTACTTGACTCTTTTTGTTGAATGATTTTACTCATGTAATTTGTTAAACTAAATCATGTCGTATTATTCTTCTCGTAGAAGTTTTTAACAGTTGGCATATCTGCGATATTTGGGAAACAGTTATCCTGATCTAACCTAACCTAATGACGCTGTTGTCCGAAATTTTTCCTCAGGATCATAGATTGTAATCAAGGGGGCTAGAAATTGGCATAATATTTGCCTATCAGTATAGCCATGCACAAATAAATATTCAGTGAAACGCTTATCCTCATTTGTTAAAACCATTGTTAACAATTTCAAACGTCAAAAACAAGCAACACCAAGATAAAATTCAAGTTCGAACCAGATGTCGTCTAAAACTCTATGACATTTCATTATTTTATGTTTATCATAGAGTTAATGCATGCAGTCTATGTTCAGAGGTTTCTCAACGGTAGGTGCATATGATGGTGGAAAAGAGAAACATTATTGACGACAATTGGAACAATTCTGAATCAATATTCGAGTTCGACCCCTCAAAATGATGGGAAATTTTCATTGAATTGATTGAATTACGCAGTTGATTCATTACGACCGCAAAAGAAATTGTCAAATTGTTCAGAAAAGACTGAATTATCGATGGAATGTCCCATGTCGAATTTTTTTGTGAAAAAAAAACGTTCCAGCGATCTTGAAATATTGCTCATTTTCGAATGAGTCAGCCACATTGGATTTCATCAGAAGTGAAATTTCGATACATATTCTGAAAAACCTACCCCTTTGGCTTCCCTATGAAGCAAGAACGAATGATCTAACTCTAAAATTGCGAGAGTTATAACAGGCAAAAAATTGTCCGGTTTTCTCCTGCGCACCCTATAATTTATAATTTGATTTCCCAGTATGCAAAGGATGAATGCTTCGTAGTAAAAGTTTATCTCTTTTTGGTGGTACTACAAAATTTTTGAACTTCTTGTACTTGTCAGTTAGGTTAGATTATGAGTCGTGATACACTAACACGACTCATTTCCACTCAAACTATACAGAAAACCAACTTGTTCAGATTGCTTCATTCATAACAGAAGCTTTCAATCTCAGAATATCAAATTGAGTGCTTGTCATTTATTTGTTCACTGATTAGTCTCTACTGTCTGCTGTTGTTTTCGAGAATGAAGTTCGAATATTGAAATTAATCGCTTATATTAACTGTGATGAACTGAATCCAATTGACACGTTCATAAAACAAATACAACAGAAAGTTTTTCTGCAGAGCATTTATCCTTTGCAGACTGAGAAATCAAATAATGAATTATGTCTCCAATATTAGCAAGATATGTAACAATTAGAGCAAAAAAATATGAATACCATCAATACGAATAAAGAGAATTTGGGTTTATTGTTAGTAAATAACAAAGATGACATTATTCGATGAGTGGAGACAGAATTGAAGTTATACATCCAAGTAATAAAGGGACGAAGATGGCTATTTAAAAGTTGATTGAAATCACATCCGCTCGTAGGAAAAACCAGCCAATTTGTAATGAGCAAATCTTCATCTATCCATCTGTTGTAAATGCCGTTATATATACTACATACTGAGACCGTAAGGAATGGGATAGGACAAATAAAAGAATATGGTGGGGGAACGATATTGATATCGGTAGGCGATTTCTGGGCGGAGAAATTGTTTCCGGGAAAGCCGACAATTTTTTGGAGAGATCGGAACTATTTTCGTCCAAACAAGCTCGATTCGCGACCTAGCGACGATCGAGTCTAGGTTAGGTTAGATCCTTGGGAAAAAGGGAGAAAAGTGCGCAGGGTCTGCGCCATTTTCAATTGTTTCTAAAAAAGAATTTTCGAGAAATCCTCCGTTGACTTTATATTTTCATGATCATCAGGAAATGTATGCATTTCTTTCCGAGTTCCAAGTTTCAATAGATAAATAACGTTTAAAGTGATTTCCCCCAGCAATCAAACTCGGTTCAAAGTTATCCCCGCCACTCAATTCAGTCACATATTCACGTCCAGAAAATGACGAAATTAATGATAGTCGAGCTGTCAAAATTGGTGTTTTTCTTTCATTCTTACTTTGAAAAAGAATCTTCATTTCACGACTTGATTTCAGAATTGAGGATCATTTTTGGGACCTAGATTTTCGAAAAAAGGAGCAGCTTGAACAATTATGACGAATATCTAGAATATGAATATGATGAAAATAATACTTTTTTCATTCAAAAAAAAGGCGTTAGCGATATTAGCATTCAAGTGAAACCATTCATTCTGTTTTCAGTATTGGATTATTCTTGATAATGGACTGATAACCCGAAACATTTGACGAGTATTTTAATATATTTTTGTGAAACCTTTGCCAAGTGTTTTAATGAATCATTTTCTCTGAAGTCACTGCATTATGTTAAAGTAGGGTAAAATCCATAGTGGTTGGCACAATGGTAGTGATTAGCACAATGGTAGTCATTGGCATGAAGTTATATTTAACTACATCATTTGTTTTCCTGAACAAGTGCGGCAGTATTTGTTTCAACCTAAAGCTGGCTCTATCGACTTTCTAACTGTTTCATATTTTGATGGGGATATATTAAGGGGATTCCTTATAATGAGCAGGCAACTACTCCAAATGATATGAAAATACGCATAACAGATGTTTTCAGAATGGTAACTCTCCGAATGTTGGCTAGAGTTAGCAGAAGTTTCGGAAACAGAAAGCGGCAGTATCTGGAAATGGACGGTCGACATTTTGAACAATGATTATACATTGTCTTGTATTGTTATGTCATTAAATTCACAGTTGTTGTGAGAATTTGTTTTATTAGGAATCAAGTTTGGCAAATTCTGAATAATTGTAAACATGTTCGTTACCATTTTGATAATTGTGAAATTTGACAGTTGAAACCAGCGCCTACTAGATTAATTAAATCTTTCATCCAAAAATCCCTAGAAACAATATTTTGGTTTATTCTGTGAAAATGTGAATAGTTGTGCAGAGACTTTCTTGTACCGTTCAATAGGCTATACGAAATCAATTTTTGAGTAAATGAAAAAATATGGCATCGTATTTGAATTAACCAAGTTATTATGCTTAGAATTTCCCATTTTATCAGTATTAATTTTTGCACACTCTATATAACCTGGGCAAACTAGGACTTTTTAAAATATCAATTGCGATCTATTTTCTCTCGTCACTGTCACTTTCGCTAAACTACCTTGAACACTTTTCGAGTATTTTGAGAATAAAATTTTCCTCAGATTCTAAGAAAAATCGAATAATCTGAAAAACCTTGATGTTTGAGTGCAGTAATTTCTCATGAAACATGAAAGTTTTGAGCGTTAAATCCAGATACGCAATAATATATAGTATGTTCCTTTTGAATTTTGCAGCTTTATCGAAAATAATACACCAGTCAATAAGAAAAGAAAAACGATTTGAAACACCCTGTATAATGTGATAATAATTATAAGAAGTACCTCCTCATATATCCCAAAATCTTTTGACATCTTTCTGGTAATTTCACGCTCATAACATTTTTCGTCTTTGCTGGCAAAAAAAGAATCCTATAATCCCGTATTTAGGCCACAATATTCCGTGGCGTATAGCATTACACCTTTCCTGTTGATTAGTTCTGCCCTCTTCTGTTGAAGTGCATCATTCAGTTTGTCCAGCTAATGACAGTAGACTTCCGTATGGATCGTTGTGTTGTCCGATTTCTTCTTCCTTTAATATCCCACCAAACAGACAGCATCACCTATTTTCAGTGAATATCAGCTTTGAAAATTGTTTGAGCTGCTTTATCTTTTTTGTTTCATGACCTCTTGCATTTGACGTTGTTGTATATAACCCATTTCCTTCCTGATGCGCTTCAAAAACGGATCATTGTCGTGGCGTTTGAGAAGCGAATCGCAGACGTAAATGCGGCGGCACAGATTTCTCTCTGTGAGAACATGGGAAACCCATAAATCGAGCTTAGAAGATATTCCCAGCCCTTTCAAGTGGTCATAAATTGTTGAATTTGATGAATTTATTCTTAAACGGATCTCTGGTGTTGTTATTCGCCGATTCGCATCAACTAATGCCTTTATCGCGTCTTTATCAGCTTCAACCGGCCTTTCCGAATCGAAATTTAGCGAACTAGTTCTGGCACTGGCGTACTGTCACAACACACTTTCTCCATACACATCGGTGAATTTCTTTCTGGCTTGAACAGTATTCTTACTCTTTCTATAGTAAAACAGTAACATGTCGAAAATGCTGCTTATCGCTCTACATATTAAAAAAGAGCACCAGCCAAGATCTACTGCCTAGAATTAATTGGAATTTTTCGCACACAAGCCTTTTGATATAAGCTTTCAAAGCATTTAAAAATTATACGGCTTAAGTCTGAAGTTGGGTGCAAAAAAATACAATCAACTCCTCTGTCAGGAAAAAACGAAATTACTTTCCGAACAACCCAATATATTTCAATATTTTCGTGAAGCCCCATTGATTAGAATATTATTGAAGTTGTTATCGTAAATATCGAAACGTTGCATAATCAAAGAGATACATTCGTATTGATTCAAAAAAATGAATGAAAGAACCCTAATGGATAAAGTATAAAATTAATATAAATTTTTCCTCTACTGTATATCGGCGTAAACGTATGACTGACGTTCAGCAGGGCATGTTCGTCGCCGATATTTTCCACGAGAAAATCATCCTGTTTTTTCGTGTTCGCTTGACAATTATATTTGATTGATGAACTGGATTTCTGCTGCGGTGGCTTGATTTCGTTCGATTCTGGTCATTGGTACGTTAAATGATTGATAACTAGATATATTTGATGCTCAATTCATTGCAGCTAACGAGCTGGAAACTAGTGGAGAACGTTCTTCGTTTGTTAATTATTCCTTCTAAATAACATGCTTTGATGAAAGGATGAGAACATATGGAGTTATGTATACAGTGTGTTCCAACGAAAATTTGACCCCCCCTATAACTCCGAAATGAGTAACATTAGCGAAAAACACCAAGACACGTCGATTTTTGTTTCGAGGGGGAGCATTTTTCGAAATAATTCGAAACTTCTCAGATCAACCCCGTACCCCCAGCAACCCAAACTTTGAAATTCATCATAGGGAATAAGGGTCGAGTAGCACCTTACTGAAAAGGTCTGTCCATTCTCCACCTTGATTTGTCATTTTAAGAATTTTAAATTAACATACAGGGTGTCCCAACCAAGGGTGAAGTTGAATTCCTGGAAATCCCAAATACTAAATGAAATAGATTTATTTTGGCATAATGCAAGCGCAGGTTTATGCTCGGTCTAGAAAAACGACCTACACTTGTGAATTTGGAGTTGGTGCAATCAACCCCTATTTCCAGCATCCCCAACTCAAAAATCATTCGATCGATAATAGGTCAAGTGGCACCTCGTTGAAAGGTACTGCAATTTCCTCTTCGAAATTGGTATTTTCGAAATTCAGAATCATCATACAGGGTGTCCCGAAGCAGGAACATTGAAAATCCAAATAACTTTTGAAACTGGTTCATTTCGGTATACGAGAACATGTTTGATCCGAGAATAGGACTTTCTTGTGTGGTTATAGAATTTTTGCAATCAACCCCTTCCATTCAGCATCCCCAACTTGAAAATCATACAAATAATTCAAGTGGCATATCTTCAGAAAGGTTTTTGAATTCCAGAATGATTAAAGCATTTCAGTCAGTTCGGCTCTCCATACAGGATGTCGCTTTCGAAAAATTCAATATCGTCATTTGAAATTATCAACTATAATTAATTCGAAACTGTTAAAAGTATTGGGGTACGATGTGTTGAGCATCAATTACGAAGAAATAAAGCTGATTTCTGTATTGAAAATGTTCACATTTTTTCATTTCCATCTGGCGTGCAGTCATCTGTTATTTCTCATTTTGCAATGAAATATTATTATTATTCAGATCAGTTCCTCATTATTGTTGTTGTTCGTCAGTTGAAATTAATCTGAAAATGGTTTATTCCACTGAGGAAAGGGTCGAAATGGTATCGACGTATTTTCGAAATAACAGTTGTGCCAAAGAAACGGCAAGGATATTCGATAGGAACCATCCTGAAAGAGAAAGGAGTCAGTCACCAGTACGTTAAATATTTGGTTGACAAATTCCTAGCTACGGGTTCGGTGGCAAACAAAAACATGAAGTGGCATGTCCTGTCAGAAATGAGGCAACGGAAGTGGCAGTAGTGGGTCATCTACAAATGGAGAATACTACTTCGATCAGAAAACTATCTCGTCTGACTGGTGTATCAGCTACAACTGTCCATAGAATCGTGAAACATCACAAATTTCACCCTACAAGGTAAAATTAGTGCATGAAATAAACGAAGATGATCCAGATCGTCGTTTACAGTTTTGTGAAAATCTAAGTGAAAACCTAAACGCTAATCCAAATTTTCTGAATAACATCTGTTTTTCTGATGAAAGCACCTTTATGCTCAGTGGTGAAGTGAATAGACATAATTGTCGATATTGGGACACACAGAATCCTCATTGGTTTAGAGAGGCCCACACGCAAAGGCCTCAGAAGTTGAACGTTTGGGCAGGAATTTTTGGCAATCATCTAGCTGGGCCTTTCTTCATTGAGGGTAATCTGAATGGAAATGGCTACCTACAGTTGTTAGAGGAACACATACATCCTAGATTGACAGAAATTTTACAGAACGATCCAACTCGTTCTGAGGACGAAATGCGTTTTCAACAAGACGGTGCTCCTCCGCATTATGATGCTCGGGTGCGCCAATATTTAGACGAAAATTTCCCAGGAAGGTGGATTGGTAGAAGAGGACCTGTTGAGTGGCCAGCCAGGTCACCAGATTTAAATCCCTAGATTTTTTTGTGGGGCATCTAAAATCTAAAGTTTATGCCACAAGACCAGAAAACCTGGAGGAGCTGCGGATGAGGATTATCACAGAATGCCGACTTTTGACTCCTGAAGTTTTCGCTAATGTGAGAAGAGAGTTCGAAAATCGTCTGTATAACTGTATGGAGGTGGGCGGAGGTCATTTTGAACAATTGTTGTAATAATCAAGTTAGTTTTTGTTTTCAATTGAATACAAGTTCAATAAATCTCGTTTTCCTGTTTAGATGAGCATCCAATCAGTTTCTCCATCATCCCTCATCCTGATCCTCACGCCAGAAAACCTCGATTGCCAAACTGAAACCAATGCCTCAGTGATTCAGAAAATAGAAAAATCTTTCTGGAACTTTGCCACTCAACCTGTAATCACTTGTATGATTTTTTGAGTTGGGGATGATGAATGGAAGAGATTGATTGCAAAAATTCCATATTCACGCAAGAGAGTCTTATTCTCGAATCAAACATAAACATGTTCTCGTATTATACCGAAATGAACCAGTTTCAAAAAGTTATTTGGGTTTTCAGTGTTCCTGCTCCGGGACACCCTGTATGCTGATTCTGAATTTCGAAAATACCAAATTCGAAGAGAAAATTGAAATACCTTTCCAACGAGGTGCCACTTGACCTATTTTCGATCGAATGATTTTTGAGTTGGGGATGCTGGAAATAGGGGTTGATTGCACCAACTCCAAATTCACAAGTGTAGGTCGTTTTCTAGACCGAGCATAAACCTGCGCTTGCATTATGCCAAAATAAATCGATTTCATTTAGTATTTGGGATTTGCAGGAATTCAACTTACCCTCGGTTGGGACACCCTGTATGTTAATTTAAAATTCTGAAAATGACAAATCAGAATGGAGAATTGACAGACTTTACAGTAAGTGCCACTCGACCCTTATTCCCTATGATGAATTTCGAAATTAGGGTTGCTGGGGGTAGGGGGTTGATCTGACAAGTTTCGAATTATTTCGAAAAATGCTCCCCCTCGAAACAAAAATCGACGTGTCTTGGTGTTTTTCGCTAATGTTACTCATTTCGGAGTTATAGGGGGGGTCAAATTTTCGTTGGAACACACTGTATTTACAATGTAAGTAAGGAATGTGAAGTATTGAAGGGAATCAAGAGAAATGCCTTATTGTGAGATCAACGTATTTCCAAAATGTCAAATGACAGGGGCTGAATGCGTGACCAGCAATACTGAAAATATTGAGTTACTTTTTCTATTTGAATAATAAATCCTGTGAATTTCACATTTTCAGAATTGTCTGTTAAGTTTTCAAATCCTAACATTTACATTCTGTCAAGAAAGTACTGGCAATTGATCATTGAAAAATCTACTTAAAACGATTGCCAAAATTTTTATTCCTTCTCATCAATGATAACCTGCCAAATTATCGCTATATGTGTAGACACATTGACGAATTTTATTCAAGAACAATACTCAACATTCCGTAGAATGTTTAATATTCTTTCCTGAAGGAGCTGGTTTTCCGCTTCACCCTTCATAATAATCGTCAACCAGGTCCACACAGCAGCTCGGTAGGATGTCATGAAGAGGAGCAATGGACTGCAGTTTTGATCTCATTTCACTTCGTCAGTATTGCATATCCACATCAGGCTAGACTGCCACCTACTCATTTCAATCCATTGGAGCGCAGCAAAACATATAAATGTTATTGCGCCCTACAACAAACTGACACAGAGGCCACTCATCATCGCCGTCGAGAACCCATAAAAATAAAGTGTAGATGAACGTAAAACCTCAAGAATATACACTAGTTCGACTATTCACCGCAAGTTCACACACAAGAAAGCGATCTGCCGAAAGACTAACGCTCCATATTCATGTCTGGTTATCAATCAGTTTTACATCCCATCTCATCAATGATAACCTGCGAAGTTAACGCTATATGTTCACACACATTGAAGAATTTTACTCACGGAACAATATTCAATCTTCCGTAGAATATCCTCCTCTGAAGGAGTTGATTTTCTGATCCATCTATCATTGAGGTTTTCTGTTTATCTACGTTTTGTTTTCATGGTTCCTCGGTGGCAAAGGTGCTGAAGAGGAGGATTTTGTTATCAACGAGATACCGAAATAGACGTATTGACATTTGTTGATGAACACCTCAAAAAAGTCTAGGGAACACTTACCAATATCTTTAAAATATGAATTTGATGATTCGAATTTATAGAAATCTTTCGCTTTTTGTAAAGATGTATTGTATATAATGTATTCTCAAGAAAACAAAATGATATTTGACTTCTCCAAAGCACCTATTATAAAAAAAAATTTGAAATTTGAAAATGACGAAATTTGGTAAAACACAGAAAAAAATCCTGAACTAATATTTTCCAAACGATATGGAAGCACTTATATTTTTCAGTACCCAGAAGGTCCACCTCTGTTATTAATGACACTTTGGCATTGTCGCGGCATGCTCAATATTAAATTGTCTATTACATTTTGGCCTAAGTCATTCCAAGCCCCCTGAACTACTAGTCGAAGCTCCTGTTCATGATGGAAGACGTTTTGACGCAGGAGATTTCTTTTTAGGGTGTCCCACACATGCTCGATGGGATTCAGATCTGGGGAGCAGGATGGCTATGGTAGAAGATCTATATCATTCTCTTCAAGAACTTTCAAGACAACTCTTGCCCGATGAGTAGGTGCATTATCTTGTTGGAAGAGTGGATTTTGACCCATTCTTTGGAGATAGGGTAACACTACAGGTAAAATTATCTCATTTGCGTGAGAATTTACCGTGAGGTTGTTCTGTCTGAAAACGAGGTCAGTTTTTCCACCAAGGCGTATACCTCCCCAAAAACATCACTGATCCGCCTCCCTGTCTAACAACTTCTCGAGCATGCTGGAGACGGTTTTGCTTTCCAGGTTCCCTCCATATTCGTATTCTTCCCGAATCGGGATAATAACTAAATCTATATTCATCACTGAAGAGAACTGTGGCCCACCTCTCTTGATCCCAGTTTACGTGTTCTTGGCAACAAGCTAAACGAGCAGCGCGATTTCCATGGGTCAGTTGTGGAACTCTTAGAGGACGTCTGGAGTGAAGTTGACCTTCGTGCAGTCGATTTCTCCTAGTTTGGTCGGAGATTTGTACATTATGAACTCGTGATAGCTCTTGAGCTAATTGAGATGCTAAGGTAGTATGATCTCTTCTGATTTGTAAAACCAAAACGCGGTCTTGGGCGACTGTAGTAATCCTGAAACGACCTGTATGGCGTTCTTATTGAAACACGACCATAAACGGTTTATGACACATGGGCTACTTCCCAGAACCCTGGATACTTCCCGTTGTGAGCTCTCAGCTTGGAGCATGCCAACGGCTCGTAACATCTCTTCTTTAGTCAAATTTCGTCTTTCCATGGTCGTGTCACAAAACTTGAATCTTTTATTTGTGCTTACAACAGAAACGAAGTGCCAACTAACTGATTTCAAACACAGAATGAAATTATTATAAAGCAGCGTTGCATCTGCTGCATTTTAGTTCTATATATATATATATATATATATATATATATATATATATATATATATATATATATATATATATATATATATATATTTATAAATGAAAACTGAAATCTGACTCCAAATTTGGTCTGAATATCTCAAAAATGCAGATGTTTTGAACAAAAACCAATTTTTTCCGGAAATTTCAACACCCTGTAGCTCCGTACCGAAGCTTTTGCGGACCTATGTTTATATGAACTTATTTTCTTATTGCACGTAGGTTTGCCCCCTCAAGTTGTGACATACTATTATGTAACACGCCGTATACCGAGTGGTGGTAGAATTCAGAAGAATGATCAATCAAATTTAGAAGTATGTTGTTCAAACAATAACATAATTTCCCTAATGTATTTGGTCAATCTAGAATGTCTTATATATTTAGCACAGACTACTTCTTCATAAGCTTTATCATCTACAACTTCTATTGAGCTGAGGGCTATCTCAGAGTTAACGGCTAATATTTTTAAATCGTTCAAATTATTTATATTGGAGCGATATTTCAAACCATTTTTTAAGAGTTCTGTCCCTTTTTGATTGAAAAGAATATTTGAAAAAGTTTTTGTTCTAGGGTGAAATTGAAATTCTGGAGTGGGTTCACTATTAGTCAACAATAAAGACTTACAGTTTTTGAGGTGTTTCTTGCATTGTTCATGGCACAGGTGCTTGATTTGATGTCTTATATGCTGATTGAAAAGGTCAAATGCTACGGGATGTAAGTGGAAAGCCAATTCAGTATGTGTTAGTTTAAGATGAGCCGCTAAGTTGTCTCTCATAGTGTACCATTTTCTCAATTACAGTTCTTACCATTTTGTGTGTGCTGATTTTATTGCTGTTTGTGCTTCATGCGATTTGTGTTAGCAAGAGATCTTCATGTACTTGGGAAAAACTTTATACTTTAGGAACTGTTTATTAAACCATAGGTGGTTGTTACACACTTTGAATTTCAGTAACGTCCGTCTGAAGAACGTTGCCAGTTTAATGTTGCTTGCTACTAAATTATGTAAATATTTGAACAACATACTTCCAAATTTGATACAACACTATCGAATTTACTCGATACAAAACTATAGAATTAACCAATCACTTGAGATCTCTAAAAATCCGATAAATGCTAAATTAGTTTCCTTTGATATAATTAATGTATATCCGTCTACACCCTGCCGTAATGTCAAAGCCACAATTAATCAACAACTTCAATCCAATAGTACATTAAGCCCCACTCATATAGAAGAAACGATGTCAGCTGTAAGCCCTTGTCTCCAACAAAGTTATTTCAGGTTCAATAATAAAATATATCAACAATTAGATCACCTATGGGCTCTTCAATGTCTTTGTTAATAAGTGACATATTTATGACAAATTTAGAACGTAGAATTTTTAGTTCCCCCAACATCCTAATCAATAATGTATTTTTATAGAAAAGATATAAAGATGTTATCTTCTGTATTTGGATTGACACAGACAGACAATTCAACAGTTTCTTACAGTTTTTAAATTCTTTTCATCAATCGCTTCAATTTACAATGAAAAATGAAAATAATGAAAAATCTTTGAACTTTTTGGACTTGTCGATTTGTAGCGCTCATGACTCACTCGCCTTTAAAATATACAGAAAACCAGCCTATTCGGACACCCTGATTCAAAACAGTAGTTCCCAATCCTAGAGTATCAAATTGAGTGCTTTCCATTCATTTGTGCACAAATTGCTTTCTATTCCTTAGTCAGCTGTAGATTTTGAGAATGAAGTTCAATTTTTAAAATTAATCGCTATGAACAACGGCTCTGAACTAAAATAAATTGATACCTTAATATGACAAAAAGGACATAAATTTTAATTGCAGAGGATTTATCCGTTGCATACTGAGAAAACTAACAGAAATTTTTCAATTAACTATATTCCTAATATTAGCAACAAAATATGTATCACATAACACAGAAATAATATTAACTCCATCAGCACTAATATTGTGATAAATTTGAGTTCATTATTGGTTGATAATAAAGAAAAAAAATTATTGGATGAAAGCGGAGTATATAAAGTATACTGCAGTGAATGTGAGATATTCTATATAGGCCAAACCGGTAGATGCATCGAGAAGAGAGTTGAACGACATAAAAGATCTATTCTCCAAAATAAAAATTCTACGGGTTTTTCGGACCACTGCATCAATAAAAATCATTTCATAGATTTCGAGAATATCGAACTCATGCATCAAGGTAATAGAGATAAGAGGATGGACATCTTGTAGATTATTGAAATTACGTCCACTCATAGGAAAAACCAGCCAAGTTGCAACGACCAACTTACCTCCTGTTGTGAATGCCGTTATAAATAAGTGAAATCACTCATTTTGAATTTAATATGTGATAAACGAATCTTTTATTCATTATGTTTCACCATGTGTTAAGCGAGGGGTTACATGGGTTTCACGGTTTCAAAAAATCGAAAATTTTTTTTTGTCCTATTAAATTCTATAATATCTCTAGAATATTGTCCTAAATTTTCAAGTTGATCTGACTAATAGTTTCGGAGATACAGCCTTGAAAAGGTGGACGCTTGAGGTCAGGTATAAGCTGAGGGCGCAATAGGTATAGCGCAACTGCAGCTTATCTATTGTTAGCCGTAATTATTGTCACTTTTTTTCTTTATAATAAGGTAAACTACTGGAAAATATTTCATTTGGTGATTTCTCGTTAAACTACGAAGTTCATTTTGAGTTTATAAGTGCTTGTTGTGAATTTTATTCGATAAAAAATGCCTTTAAAGAACCCAGATAACGGAAGGTGTTCGTAGAAAAGATAGACTTATGAAAAGGAAAAAATCGTTTAATCCAAAAAATCCTGAGGTAGATGATAATTCTTTCACGAGTACTTCGGCAAAAAAATTAAAAGGCGATGACAAACAGCACGTGCCAGAGGAAGCAACGCTACAATATTCGATCATTGACTTTGCTCTGGTTTTTTCTACACTTTGGGGTTTGTACGGTGTTCAAACAATATTGAAAGTGGAGGTGAAGAAAAATTTTGTAATGGAAAAGTAAATTTTAAACAATGCTCCAAATTCGGTCTGGGATTTAAACTGGTGGTAGAATGTGAACGATGTATGAATAAATATATTTTATCATGTCAACAAATTGGCAGAATGTATGAAGTAAATCGGCGGTTCTTTTTTGTTATGCGAGTATTGGGTTTGGGTCTTGCTGGATGCAAGAAGTTTTGTGGTTTGACGGATCTAAGCAGCTCCTTTTTGAATCAATCAACATATGACTTTCATATTAATAAAATACATGAATGTATTACCATAGTTACTGAGAAACTGTTCTCTTCTGCTGCTACAGAGGAAAAGCAATTGACAAGTTTAGCAAACAACATGGAAGATACGACAGATATGACTGTCTCCGGTGATGGGACGTGGAAAAACCGTGGTTTTGCATCACTTTATGGTGTCAGTTCTCTAATCGGATATCACTCAGGAAAAGTCTTGGATGTCATTGTTAAATGTTCATACTGTAAACTATGTGAGTCTTGGAAAAAAAATTAGATACGGCAGAATTTGAAGAGTGGAAAAAAGAACACATCGAAAATGAACAATGTACCGCCAATCACACTGGAGCATCTGGAAACATGAAAGTATCTTCAATTATTGAAATATTTAAACGTTCTATTCTAAAACATGGCTTGAGGTACGTAAATTATATAGGAGATGGAGATTCTAAAACATACTCTGGTGTTCTCAAAGCCGAACCTTATGGTAAAAATTTTGTTGTCAACAAGAAAGAATGCGTTGGCCACGTACAGAAGAGGATGGGAACCCGGTTGCGCGATTTAGTGAAGAAAACTGCTGAGGAAAAAATAGTCAATGGCAAAAAAACTCAAAAAAAAAATCTTTCTGGTAAAGGTAAATTGACTTGTAAATTGATTGACAAATTAACTGTATTTTACGGCTTAGCGATAAGAAGAAACAGTGATTCAGCTGATAAAATGAGGGATGCGATATGGGCAACTTACTACCACTACATTTCTACAGACAAAAATCCGCAGCATCAAAATTGCCCTGAAGATCCAAACACGTGGTGCACCTGGCAGCGAGCATCAGCATCAGGTACTCTCTCATTGTTCAAACACCAATATACTCCATTACCAGATGATGTTTTGACTGCAATGAAACCAATTTATGAAGACCTGAGTAAGGATGAGCTTCTGGATCAGTGTGTTGGAGGATTTACACAAAATAACAATGAAAGTTTCAATCAGTTGATTTGGAAAATTACTCCCAAAATACTTCCAGCTGGGTCGATAATCGTTCAAAATGCTGCATTAATCGCTGCTTGTGTTTTCAATGAAGGGATATCAGCATTATTATTAATTATGCACGGTATGGACATAAAACTTGGTCCAAATTCCCATGAATATGCCCGAAACATGGATGAGAACCGGGTGACCGCAGCCGAAAAGAAATTTACCAGCGAGACTCGTGAATCCAGGATTCGTCATAGACTGGAGCAAAAGGATGCCCTGGACATTGCAGCTGCAGCAGGTTCTCTACTTTATGGCCCAGGAATCGACGATTCAATGTAAGTTAGAAAAAAAATTTTTTTCCCACTTTTATTGTCTCTTAAAACTTTAAACGCGTTTTTCTCAAAACTATGTTTTCAAAGTCGGTTGTCAAGATTTCTCGCGAACTACTCAACCGATCTTGATAAAATTTTACACAGGTCTTCGAGATATCATTTACAAGGTCTTGAACGAAGGATTTTTTTTTTAATTAAAACTATTTAAAAAAAAAAATGTCGAGAAATTTTCATCGAAATTTGCATTTTTTCATAAAAACGGCTGCCAAAAATCCAATTTTCATTTTTTTTCCTTCGTCCAATACCTAGTTTATTGTCTTTACTAAAACGCGTATTTTTTATTTTTATTTCAGATGATCCTGAAAGAAGTTCTGCAGACAACGCGAAGGCAACTTTTTTTCGAGGGACTGCCGGAAATGGCGTCGTAATGACCGCCATTTTGATATATTTTTTTGAAAATTACACAAAATGTTTATTAAATATGTATCTTTTAAATAAAAAAGATTTCATTAAAATATTTCATTTTTTATATGTAAAAAAAATTTTTGAAAAAAGGCCGTTTTTTGCCCGAGAAAACCCATTTAACCCCTTAAGCGAGAATCCCATACACAAGATTCAAGTGTTTGGCGATCAAATACTAAACACTTTTATCCGGATCAGCTGCCATGACATTCGGGAACATTTCATTATTACCATTGGCAGAGAGACTGATCCATAGTCCCAATTTAGCGCGATTGCTTTCAATTTTATCTAACGATGTTAAAATATTGGAATTTCTGCCTTGCATTTTTTTTTATTGAGTTCATTTAAGTGAGCAAATAAATGTACTAGATATGCAAGGTTTGCAAGCCATTCTTCTTTTCTAAACTGATACGCATAATCTGAACCCTTGGGACTGCAAATAAAACTCAGTCTCAATTTTTAACTCATGAATTCGGGAAAGTACTTTCCGGCGAGAAAGCCATCGTATTTCTGTATGAAACAAATTGATTGATGATCTGCTCCCATTTCTTGACACACTGCTTCAAAAAGACGAAAATTCAGCGGTCGTGACTTGGTGTAATTTGCGATATTGCTACCGGGATGGGGTCACACACACGATAGAAACACTGATGGTTAACACAAACACTCTTTGTAAACGTAAATTCAAAATGAAATAAAAAACACGTGGTTCGTTGGTAAACAACGGCGGTTTGGCAATATGGCGTGGGTACGGAAAGCCGGCTCGTGGCTACGCGTGCTGCAGCCGGTTTTCCAAGACAGTGTGAATTCGAAGAGGTCGTTGAAAAGAAAGAAAAAGAGTCTCCGAAATGCACGGATATTCAAACCCTCGGTTCAAGTAGGCCCAGAGTTCGTTCTGTGCCCAGCCTGGTCGAAGGGCCTACTAGACGATCTGTGATTAAGAAAGCGTGGTTAATACGGTAACACGCTTATTTGGAGGGGCATAGAGCGATCTATGATGAGATACCGTTGTGGAAACGGTAACAATATTGATAATTTCTTGGAGAACGCACAATAGTTTCTCTGGCAGAGGCTTCGTCGTAAGAGCTTCCGTATGTAAAAACAATGCTGTTTTCAATATTGGGATATTTTCAGCAATATTAGCTATTAAACCTTCAACTTTTCCTGTCATAGCTGCTGCGCCATCTGAGCAAATACTTATACAGTTACGCCATTCCAAAATATTCTCATTCAATATTTGTCGGTTACTTTAAATATTTCTTCATTAGTTGTATGGTTAGGCCGTGGCAAACGAAATAAAATGTCCTCTTTTAGTTCACATCCATCAATATGAGACGTTTGAGATGAGTTGCGCCGACTACTGATATCAGTAGACTCATCAGCTTGTAGCGCAAACACTTCACTTACTCTCAATTTTTCAATCAACGTAGATTTAATATCGTTAGATATGTCAATAATTTGAAGTGAAATAGTTTCGGCCAATGCAGGTATTTTTTCAATCTCTTCACCAGCTTCTTGGCTAATCATTATCTTATCAATTTCTTTGCAGACAGGTAGAATTAAGGTTTCAGCAAGAGAGTGCAACTTTTTAGGTTTAACCAACATGCTAGCAGCACGTAGCTTGCTTTTTGTGCTTTGTCTGAGGTTTTGAAAGACAAATTCATCAGAAATACTTCTTCGATTGGTCCTTCTAATATTGAAAATACGTTTTGTCTTTTTGGGCTACTGATGGAAGTTTAGTGGTTAAATGTCGTATGAGTTTACTGGGCACCATCGAATTATTATCTAAAGTTTCTCCGTAGATAAGACATTTTGGGGTAGGACAAGATTCGTCTCTGCAATATGTAAATCCGTAAATTATGTAGCTTACGTTATATAAACACCGGAAGGCGAACGAGGAACGAATGGATAACCGAAAACATTCTAGATTTAATGGAGAAACGAAGGCAATGTAAAGTCAACAGAAAATACACAGAATATAAAAGTCTCCAAAGAAAAATTGGAAATGAAATAAGAACAGCAAAGGAAAGTTGGCTGACTGAAAGATGTCCGGAAGCAGAAAATCTGAGCAAGCTGGGAGACAGTTTCCATCTCCATAAAAAAGTCAAAGAAATCGCTGGAATATATAACAATAAGAGTGTAAGTTTCATCAAGGATGAAGACAATAAAATAATATTGCACACCGAAAAACTACTACTAACATGGAGGGAATACACCCCTGGTCTTTTCCTAGATGACAGACCAGGAAACCCCGAAAACGAAATAACAACGCTATCAGGACCAAGTATACTAAAGAGTGAAATCAAACATGCTATAACTCTGATGGAAAGCAACAAAGCTCTGGGCCCTGATGATATGTACTCGGAAACATTTCATTTAGTTAGCGAACAAAACCTCGATATCATAGTCCGACTCTTTAACAATATTTACGACACTGGACAAATTCCCGAGGACTGGCTCCGTTCTACATTTGTCGCACTTCCGAAAACAAACAACGCAACAGCGTGGAAAGATTACCGCCTCATTAGTCTAATGAGTCATTTCCTTAAATTCTTCCTTCGAGTTCTACACACGAGACTGTACAGGAGGTGCGAGGAAGTGAGTGGTGCCAGTCAGTTTGGATTTAAGAACGGTTTCGGAATAAGAGAAGCCATATTTAGTCTCCAAACATTAGTGCAGAATTGCCAAGACCAAAGAAAGAACGTTTTTCTGTGCTTTATCGACTATGAGAAGGCATTTGATAATGTAAAGCACGACCTCCTCATCATATCTTAGAGACTTGGGGCTGGATGGAAAGGATATCAGACTTATAGGTAATCTATACTAGAACCAAAAAGCAGAAATCCGAATTCAAAATGCAGGAACAACTGAGGATTTTGAAATGAAAAAAGGCGTCCGCCAGGGGTGTATCTTATCTCCGATGTTGTTCAACTTATATGTGGAAAGAGCTTTCATCGAGTCAATCTCCGACAGTCCCATGGGTATTAAAGTAAACGGAATTCCCATCAACAATATTCGATACGCGGATGATACCGTGATACTGGCAGATAGTGCAAATGACCTGCAAGCTCTACTAGATAAGGTCAATCAAGAAAGACAGAGATTGGGTTTGAAAATTAACATCCGTAAAACCAAATGTATGGCCATTAGCAGAAACGATGCCCCAAATGCCATAATATCCATAAATGGAGAAAACATTGAACAAGTCACTCAATTTAAATACAACCAAAATCAACCAAAAATGGGACCCAGATCAAGAAATAAAATGCAGAATCGAGCATGCTCGAACAACGTTCATAAAACTTAAAAAATTCTTGACAGACAAAAACCTAAATCGCAATCTCAAATATAGAATGGTAAAATGTTACGTCTGGCCCGTTCTCTTGTACGGAGTCGAGGCATGGACGTTGAAAACAGCAATTATAAATAAAATTGAGGCCTTCGAGATGTGGACCCTACGACGGATGCTGAGGGTATCGTGGGTTGAACATGTAACGAATGAGGATATACTGAGAATCACTGGTTTGATAGACCGTGAACTTTTCGAAAACATCAAAAGAAGAAAAATTGGCTACCTTGGACATGTACTGCGCTGAGAACGCTATCACTTCCAGCGTCTTATCCTCCAGGGTAAAATAGAAGGAGGAAAAAGAGGAGTAGGTAGGAGAAAACTATCCTGGCTACGAAACATACAACAGTGGACAGGAATACAGGACTTCCAGACACTACAAACTGCTGCAATTAATAGAATCATATGATGAGTGAAAGGATGGACGCCTACGCAGCAATCTGCATGGCACTTGAAGAAGAAGAAGTTATATTTTCGATGAACATATCGACTTAGGAGTTACAATATCAGAGGATCTCACCTGGTCTGACCACATCCATTCCGTATGCACAAGAGCTTCCAGAACGTCGTATCTTATGGAGAAGGTATTTGGGAAATGCAGCATCTATACCTGTCGCGTCGTTTTCACCACCTACATCAGACCAATTTTGGAATTCGCCGGATCTGTCTGGGATTCTTATCTGCTTGGCAATATAAACCTGATGGAATCTATTCAACGGAGAGTTTCGAGAATGCCCTTCGGAATGTTCGCCCCTTCGGAAGGATGGCCTTCGTCTTCTGAATCTCACACTGTTTGCAGATCTACGACTTCGTGGTGATCTCATAGTCACATATAAGGCACTCAACAATCTGTTTGCAGTATTTCTACGACACACATTCGTGGTGATCAGAGAAAACTCATACTGTCACGATATAAGGCACTCAACAATCTGTTTGCAGTAGACCTTTCTACCATGTTCCGTCTGAATAATAGCACACATCATCGAGGTCATGACTTCAAGTTATACAGAGAAAACTGCACTCGCACTGATTCGAGACGTGCGTGAGCCATGAGAGGGTTGTAGCGTGGGTGGAAGGCCTACGCCGCGTGCCGCTCGCGCCAAACGAAACCTTGCAGTAAATGAGTGAAACAAAAACCTCTCGCTCGCGCGGACAATATTGTGTGGCTAAGTATTTTGCTTACCCTTACTTAAAATAAGTTTATGAAACAACAATAAACGAACTAAAAATTCTGAAGATTTTATAAGTCATAGAGATTTTTCTAGTCACGTGACCTATGCTCTGCGCTCTGCACGCTGTGAATATGAGGAATCAATTGCTGCCTCCGAGAATAACAGAAAACTTTACAAATTCATTCGTGCCAATTTGCAATCGAAGGTCAGTGCCCCTTTGCTACGAAAAGACGATGGGAGCATGTGTGGCTCTGATGCCGAATCGGCGGAAATTTTGGCAAATGCATTTGCCAGTTGCTTCACAACTGAGCCCAATAACGATCAGATGCCCCACTCTGCAACTAGACGTCTTGAGAATAGTCTAACACACGTAGAGTTTGATTCTTGCACAGTAAAAAAGCACCTTATCAAGCTAAAAAATCATTCGTCTCAAGAACTTGATGGTATCGGTCCTTTTTTCTTGAAGAAGTTCGCCGACGTCCTTTCTCATCCTTTGGCCTTGATTATGAGAACATCTTTCGAGACCTCCCGCGTTCCTCTGGACTGGAAGAAATCAAGTGTCACTCCTATATTTAAAAAAGGTGATAAACTAGACCCATGTAACTATAGACCAATAAGCCTTCTGTCTGTTGCATCAAAAGTGATGGAATCCATAATAGTCGAAGTGACAACTGAGTTCTTGACAAAAAACTTTATCATTCCGTCAGAACAACATGGCTTCGTAAAGGGAAAGTCAACTACCACAAATCTTTTGTCTTGCGTTAATGATTGGACGCATGCCTATGATCAAAGGATCCCTACTGATGTCATTTACCTCGATTTCGCCAAGGCTTTTGACAGAGTCACAGTAAGAAGATTAGTTCACAAATTGGACATCGTTGGTATTCGCGGGAAGTTGCTTCTCTGGACTACTAATTATATGTCGCAGCGAATATTCGTGGTGAGGGTCGGTGGTGTTCTTTCGTCGGAAAGACCGGTTGTGAGCGGAGTGCCTCAGGGATCCGTCCTGGGGCCACTTTTATTTGTCATTTTCGCCAGCGATCTTTCATTACACATTAAATCTCGCAAGTCATTCTTCGCTGACGACACCAAGTTGTATGCAAACCCGCTCACCGAGAGACAGATTCTCCAGGACGATCTTGACGCAATAAACCGATGGTGCAACGACTGGCTCCTACCACTAAATGTTGATAAATGTGTTGTGCTCCATATAGGACCCAATAATCCATCCCGTCAATACTCGATTGACAATCATCCACTTCGCTCAGTTACTTCACATGTAGATCTAGGAGTAACCGTTACTTCAAACCTTACGTGGTCGGAACATGTCCTAAGTGTTTGTAAACGTGCTAATTCTTTAATTTATCTCATTCGTAGATCGTTCGTTAAGTTGTCCTTCTCTAGTTCGGTTACACTTTATAAAACTTATGTGCGTCCTATTTTGGAGTATGCAGGCTCGGTTTGGTGCCCGGTTCTCGCTCGGGATAAAAGCATGCTTGAGGGTGTCCAGCGCCGTGCTACACGTATGACTTTTAGGGTCGTTCGTCCTTCATATAATCAAAGATTGGCTAGAGCTGGTCTCATAACCTTCGAGCAGCGAAGACATCGCGGAGATCTAATCTTGTGCTATCGTATAATTAAACACAATTACGCCAACCTGAGATGTTTGTTTAGTTTGAGTGCTGATACTCGTTTGCGTGGTCATTATCTGAAGCTGAAAAAAGAAAAATTTTCCTCGAGACAAAGACAGTATTTTCTTGTTAATAGGGTGTTCGATGATTGGAACAGGTTATTTAGTGATGTGGTGGACTCAAATTCGGTTAATGAGTTCAAAAATAAGTTGGACTTTCTTTTGTTTAATTAGATTTCGTTTTTGACATAAGTGGATTTAGTTATTATATATGTGTGCATATTTAATTATGGCTAAGCTGTGCTTGCAGTACTATAGAAATAATTTTTTTTTTAGGCTTTTATAGGAGTTGTCCTCAGCCTCAAATAGCTTCAATAATAATAAAACCTTATTGTAACGAGGCACACCAATTAACGACCAAGGTACACCAGTGTGCCGCGGTACACACTTTGCGGAACACTGCTATATACAATGATTCATTCCCAAAGGGTTTATAAGACATTTTATCCTACCTAGAAACGAAAGTGAGGACGACATTTCAAACTTTATTGCCGAATGCACATACTCCAATTTAGTTCAATATTCAAATGTAATTCCTTGTTGAAATTACGTATACCAAACTTTAGAACCAGCTCTTCATGATTGCTTGTTTAATAATTCACTAGTTATTGAGAATTCTTCTACGGAAACTTCAACATTTTATAATGTTTCCTTTTCAATTGTTCATCCATAACAATTTCCAGAAATAAGATAAACACGATCTTTCGAATACAGGTTCGAGCACGAATCCAATCGTGCATATAAAGCAATAAAATTTTGTTTTCATCCGAAGCGCTGCGGATAAAGAGTCTGAGAAAATCGATGAAAAACTGAATCGACATGGAATTGAAACCGATTCGCCGAATTCAACCCCATCAATTGAAGTTAAGCTCAATGGAGATTAATGCAGGTTATTGATACGACAATTTTAACAGTATAACAATTTAAACGGTATTTGGGCAAAGCCTGAAACAGCAGTTTCAGCAAATTATCTAGAAATGGGGAGCATTATGAGAATATATACTGGAGAAAAAAATGTTATCCCTACGAAATCATCCAATAGAACTCTAAGTTTCTTTTTTTTGCAAACCAAATGTTTATGAATTATGAGATAATTCACTTTCATGAGAACAAAATAAGCGAATGGAATTTGAATGCATACTATTTGGAAAAATTGGGTATGAGTTAGATAATTTTTCTCAACCATTTTATGTAGCGGCCCATGAGTAAGCTAAAAGTAAAATGTTGTCACTATAAATTTATAATAATATTTCAATTAATAGTTTATTCAAAAACTTAATGATTAAGTTTCATTATTTCATTTCATCGACGTCTGGATATTAGGTTATTTCAATTGGGTCAAGTTTTTAATTTTTAGCTTCTTCTGGAAGAAAAATTGATGTGGATGTAAGATTAAGCTGAATATATTGTTATATTATTTACTTTTACACTCGTTAAACGTACTTTAAATTCAAGAAGAACACAAAGATTAAAAATATTGACTTGAAATACTTATTAAATTCTATTTTTGCCTTTGATGAGGGATTCTATCTTCTATTTCAAAAATTAGTTGTAATCAACCATCATAGCTTCGCCTCATCGTCCTTGATAGCGACTTTCCATTGTCCCAATATCTTGGTGGATTCTTCCACCCGGCTCGTCAAATTGTGAATGGGGGTAATACATTTTTTATCACTCATGGGCGCGAAGCGATTAGTAGGCATCTAAAAGTGCATTATTTCATATTTATTGTTGCCCAACAACCCTTCTGCAATACCAACAAATGAGTACCATGCTCTGAGTTACTGCTTTTCTGTGAAATTCCAGTAATTTTCAGATTTATGGTCCAATAAAAATGCTCTCCTTTAATTTGGCATTACTCAACTTAGGGAAGACTTTTTTATGTATCTGAATCCATCTCCATCTTTATTCACAACGTTCACAAAGTTAATTGGCTTGGTTTTAGCCACGTTGGGTTCTACTCATAAAGAAGAATGCTTTGTACTGTATAAAATATATTGAACTCACTAAACTAATATGATAATTTGTACATCTAGCTAAGTATGCTGTTGTAAGATTGACTATTGGACAGTATGTTACTAAAAAATTGGTTGAATGAGATGTTAGTGTGCTGAGTGTTGAAGAAATAATGCGGTCATTCTGTCTGAGATAAGATTTTATGACCTGTTCACATCTCGTCAGGGCGTATTAACCCAGCTCTCATATAAACGGGGGTGAAAACCCAAGTTTTGTGGCAACAAACAAAATGAATTTTGCAGAAAACCGAGCATGACTTCTTCTGGAATTCCTTATTTTCGTTTCATTAGCAAATTACACTCGGAGGCAAAGTTAGCGGAACACTCGAAAATTTAACCAAATTCGAAGTTCGATATTTTTCCTAATTCTCAACCGATTTAGATGATTTGTTCGGCAAGTTATAGATCAACTTTTCTGCTTTGTAGAAATTATAAGAGAAAACAAAAAAAATTTGAAAAAAATTTTATACGAGGGCAAAACTAAAAGTGTTTTTTTTGTATAAAATTCGTAACACCCTGTGGAATTTCGTGGTCCGAGTTGAAACGTACAATATCATGGTCTGTCAAGACACATCTTCCTACAGTAACGCCCTTCTTGTTTCATGCGTTTATCTCTATTTTTGCAAAATATATTTAATTTCAAGTGGAAAATCACCATTTTGGAGAAATTCCATTGAATCAAGAAATTGTCATTAAAATTCGTCTATCAATTTGGAATTTTCTTATTATCACTCAGGCGTGTCGAAATTGTCGTTTGCGATTTTTATGTTCGAATTGCATTAGTTATTGATGACAATTTGGTTAATTTGGTGAAAATTAGGAATTCATGGGAGATAACAGTCGGTAGGTATTAAAATACACAACCGAATTCTGGGACCATTGATAAAACTTTTCATTCACACATGTGCACACCTTTTTTTATCAAATATGAAATACAATACACGTTTTTTTTTATATGACCACATTTGCACTTGTTTAAAGAATGAGAGTTTTCCATTTTTTGATTTGATACAAATTCGATCGATTGTGGTGTTATGTGATTCTTTTACTGTTTACGATTCGAAACGGTATTTTTCATTCAGAATGAGAGATTTACCACCAACCTCAGTAGCAAGGGCAGTTACATTGATCGAGGAAGGGCGCACCTACCGCTCAGTCAGTACGGATTGTACGTGAGGAGGCGAGGACAAGGAAGAAATTGGGCAACCCGCGCTATACATGACCGTTTCATCGTCAATCAAACCATAAGAAATCCTAGTCTTACTGCTGTTCAGGCACGTAACCTTTTACAAGCAGTGGATAACATTAACGTCAGTGTGAGGACAGTCAGAAGACGATTAAATGAAGTTGGTCTGAGATCATACGCGCAAGCAAGAGCACCAAGACTCGATAGAGCCCATCGGGTAGCAAGATTGGCGTTTGCTAGGGAGCATGTAGCATGGACAATCAATCAGTGGAGACGAGTTTTATTTAGTTATGAGAGCCGATATTGTGTGAATTTCGTGGATTGTAGAGATAGAATATGGAGGCATCGAGGGGAATGGTACAATCAAGCGAACTTCGCAGGAACTGGAGGGTCAGTTATGATATGGGGTGGCATATGCTTGGGAGTACGAACAGAACTGGAGATTATTGGCAATGGATCACTTAATGCCCATCGGTATATAACAGAAATCTTGGAGCCCCATGTTGTGCCTTTTGCTCCTTACATAGGGGAAAATTTCCTTTTTATGCACGATAACGCGCGCCCTCATAGTGCGCGCATAGTGATAGAATATCTCAATGAAGTTGAGATCACACGAATGGACTGGCCGTCGCGGTCACCGGATTTAAACCCGATCGAACACGTTTGGGACATTCTTGGAAGAAGGGTTCGACAACGGAATCCAGGCAACGTTGAAGAGCTGACATTGGCTTTGGTGGAAGATTGGGACAACATACCTCAACAGATGATAGACAACATCATTGGGAGTATGCGAAATCGTATGTGCGCTGTAATAAGAGCTCGGGGGGGTCATACTCGCTACTATCAAATGTTTTTTTTTTGTGGGTCATCATGAACATTTTTCTCAACATGTTCATTTCATTTCACGAGTGTATCGCCAGGATACACACCTGCTCTCAATTTTGGACAGGAATGATAATTATGATAGAGTGTCACACAAAAAAATTCAAAAATAAATGTGCAAAATTAACGATTTTTCCAGTGTAATTCGAGTTCTCCCGGAGCGTGAAATTGGCCAGTGAATTTCAAAAATTTTCATGTCGTTAGATTTCCGCTTCTCTAATTTTGATTTTATTTTTTGGCTAACCTCCGATGTTATGCACCTATGCAAGATTAAAAATAAATTCTTGAAATTTGTGACTTTTCGCTTCAAATTGGATATCTCTTGTAAAAATAGAGATAAATGCATAAAACAAGAAGGGCGTTACTGTAGGAAGATGTGTCTTGACAGACCATGATATTGTACGTTTCAACTCAGACCACGAAATTCCGCAGGGTGTTACGAATTTTTGACAAAAAAAACACTTTTAGTTTTCCCCCCGCATAAAATTTTTTTCAAATTTTTTTTGTTTTCTCTTATAATTTTTACAAAGCAGAAGAGTTGATCTATAACTTGCCGAACAAATCATCTAAATCGGTTGAGAATTAGGAAAAATATCGAACTTCGAATTTGGTTAAATTTTCGAGTGTTCCGCTAATTTTGCCTCCGAGTGTAATTTCAACGCTGAATTTGAGTATTCATCTTATAGTTTGGGTATTTTTGAGAAACGGTTCATACACCCTCCATTCCGAAAGTAACCGAACTATACTACTAGTACCAACTGTTGTAATATTGTACCCCTCGATAACTTGGTACTTCATTGACAGATTTTGAAAATTTCATGATATTAATATGTAAACAACTTGAGTTTGTTTGAGTTTGAGTGACATGTTTGTTAGTGCGTTTAGTACAACGATCGGCAAATAAATTTAAAACAAAAAGCTGCAATTGAGTTTTGTGTGAAACTAAGTTAATCTTTCACCGAAATGCACGAAATGCTACAAACTATTCCGTACGTAAGTGTTATCATTCTCTGTATTTGCATGGTAATGGCTCATAACAGACAGTACATGTAGAAACTCAATTATAAAAAAAAAATAAAGAATTTAATTCAAGGAACAATATTCAACCTTCCGTAGAATGTTAAATATCCTTCCTAGAAGGAGTTGGTTTTCCGATCCACCCTTCAAATTCACCGTCAACCGGGGTCACAGGAAGTGGTACTAACGGCCAGTTGTCACGAATAGGAGCAAAGGATTGCAGTTTCGGTCTTATTGGACCTCGTCAGCACTGCCCACCTATTCAAAACAACCAGTCCATGCCGCCCCTACTTCATTTCAATCCGTCATGCATATGTTATTGCGCCCTTTAACGGACCGACACAGAAGCTACCCACACCACCGCGCCACGGGCAAACCATCAAAAAGGAAGAGTAGATGAACAGAAAACCTCAAACAGTCACACTAGATCGACTATTCTCTACTCTCTACTTCTCTGTGGCCCCGGTTGACGGTGAATTTGAAGGATGAATCGTATAACCAGCTGCTTCAAGAATGGATATTTAACATTTTATGGAAGGTTGAATATTAGGGTGTATCGTTTTTGACTTTTTTTCGAAATTCAAAAAAGTATAGTGCGGAAAAGTTGCATTTGGTGGCACCGAGCATCTGTGATTTTTCTCAGAATTTTTGAACAATGCCTAGAGGTCGCGCAATGCCCCCAAAAATTCTTATGTTGTGTATAGGCAACCCGCACAACAATCTTGCGTTTTCAAGCTGTTTTAGGGTTCTAAAGTCACATTTCTGAACTCTTTCTCTTGTTTTTAGTTGTTTTTTTTTATGGAGTATAAATGAAAGAAGGATTTCGCTGTATTGTTAGGCTCTTTTTTTACTTTTATTGTACAATACAATATTAGAGTTAAACATCATTATAAATTTTAATTTTAATTATAATATTTGCTTTTTGGGATTAAATAATAATGGAAGATTAATACAATTAAAGCCAATTGAATATTGTTACAAACAAGTGTTAATAAAGCATGGATACAATTTAACGTTAATGCAGCTTTGGTAAAATTAAATTTTGAAAATTAGAATTTCCTATGGACGCTTCCGCTCTTCTTGTGTAACTGAGTAGTCTTCTTTGGTATGTAGAGATGGCATCCGTTGTCTGGACTCCAGTTTTGCTTTCACGTACGCGTCACGAGATTGTGGCCCAAAAACAGAGGAAGAAGCTTCTGTTACTAATTTTACCAGCCTTTCGACAGCCTGAGTGTGGCAGGGGAAAGCGGTTAATTCCTTATCACAGAATGCTCGACTCCTAATATTTTCTTCTATTTCTTCGGGTGATAGTGATCGGGTTAGAGGGGGCTCCGTCACAGGGTGCGAAGATCAGTCTATGAGATCGTAGTAGTGCTCAGCGTTGAACTTTAATTTGGGCAATTCGAAGGCGCGTATTCCCTTCCGTGTTGTCTTCGTCGATCTTGCCTTTTTTATTTTTCTCCAAGCAAGAGCTCTCGTGTCGGGATTGCCATCGTTGATCATAGCGAACAGTACATTCCAGGGTGTCCAAAATAGGCATTGTTCTCAATAACCTTGTCCACAATATTCCGCAGTTTGAGAGGCAGGTAGCGTGACAGTCGAATCAACTTCCATAAATGTATTGGACCCTGGGCAATCGAGGGTTCTTTTTTTTACTCAGTACCAAACGGGAGCGTAAACTTTCATTACATACGAAGCCAACTGGCGAAGCGCCTCCGAAGGCTTTTCGGTACTAATGTATAATCGTAATACTCTACTAGTTGTTGTTAACCACCTAGATTGTACAACAGGGCCTGTTTCCTGCTTGCTGAGTTCTTTTGGACAATGTCCACTTGAGACAGCGGTACATAAACATAGGAGGTATTTCTGATCGGTGCTAATATCTGTCAAACCTACCGTGTCTTCTATCCAAGCAACGGGGATGGCGTCAAACTTCGTCACTCGTTGACTTTCGCATTGTAAAATAGCTTCTCCAATGGGTCCACCGGTTGCTTGTGGATTTTTAGTTTCTCCGTCTAAATATCGCATGAGATGTCGGAAAGGTAGCTCGTTCAAATGGAGTTGACAAACAACATGCTGCACAGGAGCGTTGATAGCTATCTCTATGAGTCGCATCACACCTTGGATCCGACCAGTATTGCCGTCACATCCCAGCTCTGTTAATTTAGAAATATCGATTTTCTGTTGATCAAAATATTTTTGATTTTCTGTTGAGAAAAATAGCACTCTGGTATTTATAATTTCTTGTTTTCTTCCTCTAATTCGTTACATCGTAGTCTTTTATTCCTTTATACCACAAAGACAACAAATACACATAAACAAACTGCAAAAAAATCGACTTTAGACCTCTGAAAACACTTGAAATCGCGAAATTGTTGTGCGGGTTGCCTATATACAACAGAAGAAACTTTAAGGGCATTGCGCGACCCCTAGGTATTGTTCAAAAATTCTGAAAAAAATCACAGATGCTCGGTGGCACCAAATGCAACTTTTCCGCACTATACTTTTTCGAATTTCGAAAAAAAGTCAAAAACGATACACCCTATTGAATATTGTTCCTTGAATAAAATTCTTCATTATGTCTACACATACATGGATCTCTGTGTACTTGTGAACAATGAAGTTTTTTGTTGGATAGTATGATAAGAAATGTTAAATTATCACCAAAAAAATAAATTTAAAAGAGTCTATAATCATAATTGAAAATGCCTAACATTGGATTGTCTGATGTGCTAAGAGGTCCAATAATTGCTCTCGTTGAAGAAGGGGTGACACAGATGGATATAGCGACCACAATCGGGATATCACAGGGGGTGATTTAAAAAAACATACACCCGATACGTGGTGCTATAATCTCTGCAAAATAAGCCTAGAAGAAGTCGTAGTATTCTGGGAGGCAAAACAGATTTGATTTCATTTCCAGTGAGTGTAACGGCAAGAAATTAGGTAAACCTAGTGGTGGAGACCATAGCGAGACTCTGACGAGGTGCTCACGGTGAGAATTTCACTTATATGCAAGATAATGCTCCTCCGCATACCAGAAACCTCGCGCGACATTATCTTGAAACAGAGGGAATCGCTATTTTGGATTGGCCAGCTTGCTCCCCAGACCTAAATCCTGTTGAAAATTTATGGTATAATCTCAAAAGGAAAATAAGATCGCACCAGGATAATCCAAGAACCCCACAACAGCTCATCCAAGCCGCCACAGACGAGTGGTAGAATATCATCCCAGAGGAGGTCGAAAACCTGATTGAAAGTATGCCTAGACGGATTTAGGCTTGTATTCGGGCGAAATGGGGTAAAACAAGCTACTGAAGTCGATAAAATACATCTACACCGTGAGAAAACAATTTTCAACGATTTACTACATGTGGAAAGAGTCTCTTATCCTCTTTCATTTGTTTTTTTCTTGAAATAAAACTTAGTTTATTCCTTTTTCCAACTGAAACTGAAAAAGGATCAACTCTAATAATCCTTCGAAATTTCAAAAATCCCTGAGGTAATATTCAAAATATTGGGTGATTTCATATAAATTTAGGTGTGTTTACAATATCCATCATTCAATGTAAAGGACGCGATGAGAACATTGAATCGGAAGCTGTGAAATTTAATTTTCTTTAACGATTATAGGAGTAACATCAATAGTAACATTTCATTCAATACATTTATAAACATTTGTTTTTCGAGCATTTCATTCTGCATTGAATAGATTTCAATTTAGAAGTATTTCATTCTTTCACTGAATTTGTGAGCATCGTCGACCATTTTCTTTTCACTTATTTCAGAATTCGCCATACAAAACAACAAAAGTATTTAAGCATCCAAAAGCTCTCCTATACATAAATGAAACTTATATTTCATTTTGTTTATTGTGAATTACTAGGATTATAATAAAACAGAACTTACCTAAATTCTGCCAGATTTCCCCAAGATGATGAGAAACCCAGATGCTGAACTTTTATTTTCTTATCCATCTTCCATCTGAGTAGTGTATCGTTTCTTAGTGTTGAACCTCTTCCGAATAAAATTCCAACACTATCCCAAGTTATCCAGAATGTTCGCCATTCGTCTTCAGATAGGATACCTGGCGTTCCTGTACTATTCAACTGAACTGTATAACCTGTAATGAAATCAAAAGAGGAATAAATTTTTTGTGATACTCCAATAAACAATTTCAGTAGTTAAGTAAATCTCAGACACAATTATAGGAACAGACGTTGTCCTCCCCGAAGATTGGCTCGTTTTGTATAAACAAGTAAATGGAATTCAGGATTATAATATTATGTCGAGCATGTAGGATAGAGGAAAAAATTGAGAAATGCTAAAATTTATGAAAATTAATACAAACGGTCAATCTCGAGAAGAGAAAAATTTTCAATAAGTAGGTAACTAAACTACAAAATTTTTTTACGTAAATAATACTCTGCTAGCGGCAAAAGGCGGCTTTATCAAAGGAATGCGTAGCACTTGTCAAAGAAAAGCCGCGCTTTTTATTCTTGCCGCTTTTCTAGAAATCTCGGGCGGCGCGTTTGATCGTTCACGCCGATCTAAATGTTGTGCCTGCAGGAATTGAAGTCATTCTGAATTGTAACTTGAAGGCAATACTACGTCGATACAAAGTTTATTATTAAATAGTACAAAATGTGTGCAGCGAAGAAATTTAAAACGTATCATTTTAATAACAATTGGAAGGAAGAATTTTTCCTTTGTATGGTAAAGGATGAGTGAAGTTGTCTTATTTTTCGTGCATCAGCTGCAATACCTAAGCGTTGTAACTTGGAGATGCATCATTAAACGGTTTATAAGTACTAAAAAAAGGATTTTCCACCACAGAGTGAATTAAGAAAACGAAAATTACGTTATTTGATATCTTGCTTGAAAAAAACAAACCATGTTCAAAAGACCAGCCAAATAATGAAAGACTGCTACAATCGCGTCATTTAAAATATCTCATATATTGGCGTAACACAAGAAACCATTCGAAGATGGATCGGTTATGAAGGAAGTATTTAGTGAAGCGGTTGAGACTTTATTTGAAGATTTCAAAAATAAAACAGAAATCATGTCTGCTATTAGAGAACTTTAGTTATCTCGTCCGACTGCCACAAGGCGTATTGAAGTCATGAGTCAGGGACTATTACAAGGATATGGCAGATAAACTAAAACATGATATCATGAAATGAACATACTTTTCTTTACAGTTCGACGAATACACCGATATGACAGACACTGGCCAGCTGTTTATTTCTATTCGGATGGTATTCAATGACATATTGGCTAAGGAATATTTTTTGACAATCATTACACTGAAAGGGAAGACACGTGGCGAAGATATATATGACGTTTCTTCAATTTTGTAAAAAACTACAAGCTACTGAAATATAAATTAATGTGCATTACAACCGATGGAGCACTAGCAATGACTGGAAACGCAAACGGTTTTGTGGCATTGTGAAGATTTCCCTTAATTTTTTTTATTGCATTATACATTAATAAGTTTTGTGCTCAAAAGTTTTAAACACAGAGGAAATTATGGGCATTGCAACAAAAATTGTGAATTCCATCCGTGCACCTAGCTTGCAATAGCGGCTTTTTAAGTTGCAGTTAGTAGATAGCTCAATACACTGATTCAGTTCGTCACAAGGACGTCAGGTGGTTGAGTCGTGGAAAGTTGCTAGAAAGGTTTAAAGAATTATTGCCCGAAATAACAGCTTTTCTAGACGTAAGAGATGTTGACACTCAGATGTTGAAAACCAAAAAACGGCTGACTGATTGGGCACTTTCGACTGACATCACAATGCACTTAAACACCACTAACGTGGAGCTTCAAGGTGAAGGAAAAACTATCATTGAGGTGATTAGCGCAGTAAATGCATTCAATAGTAAATTGCAACTTATGATAGATCAAGTGAATAGAAAGGATCCGAAACATTTTCCGTTTTTGAAAGCAGGGATTCCTCGGTTGAATTATGATACGTATGAGGCTGAATTATCAAATAGTTTGGGAAAATTCGAAATGCGTTTTTATGACTGCAGTAAATTGGCAAATATACCATCATTTATGAGTTATGAAAAAGACCTAATTTGGTAGAAAATTTACCAGCTGGATCGTTGGTGAGGAAGGCCTCTAAATGACGGCTGACTCATTTGTAGAATTCGTTGAGCACCTAGGAAAATATAAGGTTGCTGGAAAGTGTATATTGATTTATGATGGTGCTAAATGCCATCTTTCAAGCGAACCATTTGACGAAGCGGATAAAAATGGCCTAGTGTTATATTGTCTCCCTTCGAACACGACTCTCGAACTGTAGCCGTTAGATTAGTCAGTAAACAAGTGGTATGAACATCATTTGGATAAGGCAGTTATGAACTTTTTGTATGCTAACTCTGAGTTGACAAAAGCCTCATTTAAATAAAATATTTAGTCAGGTCTGACCCAAATGCATGACACACTGCAACATCGTTAATGGTTTCAAAGCAACAGGTCTAATTCCTTTTAATCAATCAATACCAGAAGAAGCATTTGCCCTATCAAGTGTGCAGCCCTTGTAGGACTCAGGTTCAGGTGTTGATATTGAAAACCGGCGATTTTATCAGACATTCATGCCTTTTAACATCTCAACAGCCTTTGCAAGATTTAGTATCAAACGACAGCACTTATAACTTTCAGGATTTTTCTGGAGTTTCCATGAGCGATGTTGTAAGTATTAAACGACTTGTGGAGTACAGTTCATCTTCTGCATCATTACCATCTATTATAGCTCCAAGTTGTTCAGGTTTACAACAAACAAACCTAACATTAAGCCCCATTTCCAGAGTTGCAAGTAATCTGTTGGATCCGAATTTTCTTTATCATCAAAATAAGTCCAAACTTACATATACATAATACATATATGGTTTTTCGTCATCTGAAGAAGAGAATGAAAATCACTACTTCATCGATGAAGGAGATATTACCCCAAAAAGCAAACTATTGATACATCCTTGAATATTGACAAAATTAATTCTAACGACCCTATTTGTTCTGACGTAAAAGAAGACAATGTTTCATTAAGCATATCCAAAAAACAAAATAATAAAACGCAGTTTCAAGAGTTCTTGCCTACTCCCAACTATGCAATGCAGAAAACTAAATATCCACGCAAAAAAGCGATAAACAATAAGAGCCAAAGGATTACAAAAATAATGGAAAGAAGTCGTCGATTAATAAAACACAAAAAGATATTCCAATTACACATAGAAATAAACCTAGAGACAAGAAGAGAAAAATAATTAAAAACTTATAAAGAGTAGAAAACAAATAACAAAGGAGACAAAACATGGAATTAATAAAGAGAATTATGATGTAAAATAAGAAGTTGGCTATGCGAAATTTATAATAAATGGATCCATGACGAGTGCGTAGGTCTAACAATAAATGATAACGAATTTGTTTGCCCAGATTGTTAAATATTTATGAGTAAGTATGTACAATACCAAAGAAGGAAAGACTGATAGATTCTATATTTAAATATTATAATTATCGTAATTAGTAAGAACATCACCTTTGAAAAAAGCAGAAAATAATTATAGTTTATAACTTTTATGTTCTGTTTTGCCAGGTCTCATAATATTTTAAGTACTTAATAGTGTAGATGACAGTTACTGTCATTGTTGGACATGAATTTTCCTGCAACCTCAGGGCGCTATTGACCATTATTGTTTAATAACAGCAATTGTATGTTCAAACATAATTAATTTTATATGCATATAAACATTCGCTATGCTATTATTTCTCATAATTGTTGAGGTCAGAACTAATAGTTCTGTGATAAATGATTACAGTTAAAAGTTTTAAGTTACTTTGTGCGTGTTGAGAAATGTCAAAGTTTTTAGTTTAAATGTTGATTGGCTACATTCCCTGCTATCTGATAAAGAAATTTATAAATGATTCTTATGTTTTATTAGATTATTTAAACGCAAGGATTTTTTTTACTCGTGTAGCATCTGATTTTGCAACGGGGCACTAATCAACATAGTATTTTCAATAGCGCCCAAATAAAGGGTTTTAATATTACGTTATTAGCGGGGAAGTTTTACATAAATACACTTCTTAACTACCATCTTTCAATTCAGAAATATATGTTCAAATTTCACATGACATTTTAAAAGCATTCATGATAAAAAAAAATATTTTAATTTAGGTGGAAGTTAATAGCCTCAGGTACCTCAATTCAAGATTCAACAATAATTTTCATTTGGACCATGTGCGGCCTGTAATCTGTTATACTGACCCGATCGAAAGATGTATGCTTGCATATAATGAATAACCTGTTGAAATAAAGCAAATTTGAAGTTATACGATATTTATTGAAAGGCTGAAGAAATTTTTGGGTTCAACAGCACAATTTAATATAACTTCTTGAACAGCTTTGCTGCAATTAAGTGATTTGTACTTTATCCTATTGTTTGTTGGGTATACGGGGAATTAAGAATTGTTTTTGTTTCTTTGTCAATCTCCTTGAAATTTCCAAGGATATATTGTTATACCCATGTACTCATTAGGAAATGAAGTATTTCAAAGTAAAGTTTTTAGAGGGAATAAAATCCTGTTTCACCAAGTGAACGCAACTTCTCATATCTCAGCAGTTGCCATGACAAAAATTCACGAGTTATGTTAATTGAACTGCTTAACTATCCGCCTCACGCAAAAGAATTAGCCCCAGCGGCTTCTTTTTATTTCCTCGTCTAAAAATTATGCTCAGAGAACAGATTTCTGCCAAATGAACAGGCAAGCACCTTCGTGAACCAAATTTTATATAGAAGATCGCCGAGTACTATTTGAACGAGTTACAAGGAGACTATGTTGAAAAATATAAGAGAATATTCAGAAAGAATGTTTTGTATCTTTGTTAGGTCGGAAACTCTTCAGAACACCCATGTGTTCTGTGTGTTGACATTGACAAGGAATGCTATTTATTATATTCAAACATGTAGTTAAATATTTGATAACTTAATATTTTCCAATTTCTATGAAGTTACATCATATGTTACTGTAATATGGATATACATCAAATAAACTCGACCTCTGGCTCGAAAACCGAAAATCCCCTAAGAAAATAACATTATTCATGCCATAGTTTATACGAGCAAGCTTATAATGCGGAAATAGTGTCCACACACTGTGTTTGTCGTTCTAGTTAAACGTGGTTTTTGTATTTACACAGCCGCAAAACAAAATCACATTGTCAAACCAGCTTGCTGTTATATACTATGCACCCACATTGTTTGGTGAACGGACCAACAGTTTTTATCGATGTTTGCAGAAGGGGACTACAAGATTTTAGGAAGCCAAGAAATACGCGAATAACTAAAATTATGCGATAGATTTAAACTCATTGATATTCCACTACAAATTATTTGTTTTATATGTTGGTATTTCAACGTTGTTGCCTAGTTTATATTGAAGAAATTATTGCTTTTCGGGAAAATGGTATGTTTTTCGGAAAATCACCTGATGTCAGATGGTTTAACTAATTAAAGCATAGAAATAATTGATGCTAGTCCATGCCATTATAGTAATCTTACACGGATCGTAAGTGCGTTCACTAGTCAATATGTTAATTTATAAAGTTTGTTCTAACACATACATGAATTAGTTTTATAAAACCTATAAATATTCGAATTGATTCCGAACAAGGGAGCACCGTGTTCCAACGTTCCAAGAATGATTTTTGAACTAATTCTACTATTTATATATTCTTTTAAAAAGAGAGGAATTCGAATAATTGTATTTACAATAAATGCTTATAGCTATAATTTTGGTGTGTCAGAAAAAACACAATCGTGAAAAACAAGCGAATAAATAGAATACCAGCAGAAAAAACAGACCATGTCCCTTTCTTAATCAAGCATCTAAACTCGCATCATGCCTCCTACGATTGCCCCTCTGTGTTTCAACAGGAAACATCTCATACATCTTTTGGGAATGAAGCCCTACATGGGTGTAGCCCTTGTGTTATCAACATACACCATGGAAAAAAAGATACTAAGGGCGGGCAAAAACTAATCTCTAAATAGACTTAAAGTTCTCTACCCAGTTATTGAAATTATCTGAAACGGAATGAATTTCTTGAAAACCACCCGCAAAATGGAAAATAGGACAATCGAGGACTAAATGTCTTATTGTTTCTTCAGCTGCGCCACATTCACATGCCGGACTTTCTACAGTATTCCATTAGAACAACATACTATTATTACGACCATGTCCTGTCCTGAGACGATTTAATGTACACCAACTTTTCCTACTTATATCATCGAAACCTGCAACCCTTTTGGAAGGATCCTCTATGAGAGCTTTATTGAAAATATCAACTTCCTGCCATTCAGTTTTCCAAAGATCAACAGCCTTCACCCGTGTACGCAAAAAGTTAATCGACCAAATAGGTTTCCTAGATTTAAATCTCAGCTTAGGTGGATTTTGAAGATCGTGTATTATAGGAAAAACTTCTGGAAATGAGTGATACTCATTCCAAGACGATTTAAGAGCTATTTCCTGCGAATATGGGAAGGAACTATATAACAAGCCATGGGGTAGCAGTTGAACTTATACATCCACTTATAACTCTCATAGAGCAGTTCAACTGAGAATCAATCTTATTGACATGAGCCCTATTCAACCACACCTGATAGCAATATTCTGCTGCTGAAAATACCGAAGCTAAGGCAGTAGTTCGCAAAGTAGAGACCCCGGGCCCAAATTATATTGTTTCTTGTTTTCAACTTCTGACACAATTTATCAATATGAAATTTGAAAGTCAAAAAACGATCAAGCTTTACACCAAGATATGTTGGAGTGAAATTAAGAGTTAATAGTAATTGAAGAATACTCTTAGTTGCCTATCCTTCTCATGATTATTCAGATGAAAACAAGAAACCTCAGTTTTCGAAGGATTTGGACATAATTGCCATTTCTTGAAGAAAATGTTCAGAATCTCTAAATCAGAAGTCAGTGTTTGCTCAATTGTTTCGAACTCATAGTGTCAAAAAACCAAAGCAATATCATCAGCATAAATAAAATTTGTAAAGGAAGTTTCAGGGATGTCAGACAAATATAAATTGAAGAGAAGAGGTGCAAGAACAGATCCTTGAGGTAGGTTTTTATTTAGAGTGTAAAATCTACTGATTTTCTCCCCGATAAAAACTCGAAGTCTTCTATCAGATAACATATTTGCAATCAACTTTACAATTTTTCCACATTGAACTACTTCAAAGAGTTTGTAAACTAAACCACCCTTCCAAACTGTGTCATATGCCGAAGAGAGATCTACAAATACAGCGCCTATTTTAAGTTTACCCTGAAATCCTGTCTCAATGAAAGTGGATAAACCTAAAACCTGATCAGAACAATTCCAGTTTTTTCGAAAACCTCCCTGAGAAGTCGACAGAGCTCTGTCAATGATTGGTTCTATCCTCTGATGAAGAAGTCTTTCTAAAATTTTGAAAGAAACAGAAAGTAAGCTGATAGGTCGATAACTACTAGGAAGTTTTGGATTTTTCCCAGGTTTGAGAGTGGCAATAACTTTAGCCTTTCTAAATTCAACGGGAATACTATCTGAGCTGAGTATGTCATTGTGAAAGGATAGTAACCACTTTCTAGCGTTCTTTCCTAGATGTTTAAAAAATTCAGGGAAAATGCCATCAAATCCTGTAGCTTTACGAACTTTAGTAGATTTTATTGCAGATTTGAGCTCTTCTTCCTTAAAAGGATTCGATAAATACTCAACCGTAATGGCATCCCTCCTCCTTTTATGTAAGATTCGTTTCATTCAATTCCTGTCATATGTACTAATCTTCACACACATATTGGACGGCGTTTTTGAAACGGGATCAGCATTGCCTAATTTCCTATACAAATCCCAGGAACTTCTACTAGAATGACGAAAATTCATACCATTCATGAACTCATTCTTTATTCATTTGATTCCTCTGACCACCCAGGTATATGATCCTACTTTTATATAAATCTCTGAAACGGCACATCTTGTATATTCGATAGTAATTTCGAAATATCAACGGTTTGAAATGTACTTCTCTCATCATATCATTTCGATCCAATGTACAGTTTCAGAGATATCAAACAAACACGCACTTAAGCACAAAAATTACATGATTTTATTAATAAATTCAGCAGAGGTATATTCTGATGACGAAACTTCATAAAGCATAAAATACAAAAATTTCAATTCCCTCCTTAGTGTCAACAATGAAAATTAGGTACAAATCATCCGAATTGGTCGCTAGAAATATATCGTAGCATCCATAAAACTTTTAACATTTTATATGTGGGTGGCATGGGTCTCATATTAAACCCTTTTCCGTAAAGGGTTTAGCAATAAATATAAACTTTGCGGAAATCTAATCCTAATTTCTCTTGATAAATCTGTTTAGGTAGAAGAAAGATATAACTGAGTAATGGCTCAAAAAGGATTTCTCAGTTTAAACGAATGTTTTTCATTGCTCTCTTCCTTCTTCTCCTCATTTATTTATGTGATTTATATATTAATAGCAGCAGCCCTGAATAGGACCGTATGGATTTCTGTTTCGTAAGAATTGGATAACTTTTTCCGTGATTTGTGATTACACCTGGATCTTTTTTTTGATTGCTCACTTGTCACTTATAGATCTAGGTATCTTCAGTTGATGATTACTTGGTTACGCGTTGAGTTGTGCTTGTTCTTACATGATATAGCTTTTTTACTTTCAGAATCGTATCTGTGAACCGGTGAGTGGAAGATCAGCAGTCGGAGCTCAGGCCCTAACGTTGAATCCTTGGTGGGGTTCTATCTTCTATACCAGGGGTGCTCAAACGGTCGATCGCGAGTGCTTTTTGAGTAGATCTCGGGAGGAAAAAAATCTTTAATAAGTAGGTAACTGAACTACAAAAACTTATTATGAAATAAAATAACACTCTACTAACGGCAATAGGCGGCTTTATCAAAGGAACGCGCGGTACTTGTCGAAGGAAAGCCACGTTTTTCATTCTTGCCGCTTTTCTAGAAATTACGGGTGGCGCGTTTGACAGGAACATTCGAGACTTTCGTTCACGCGGACATAAACGTTGCGCCTGCAGAAATAGGAGTCATTCTGAATTGTAACTTGAAGGCAATACTACGTCGATGCAAAGTTTATTATTAAATAGTAAAATATGAGTGCAGCGAAGAAATATAAAACGTATCATTTTAATAAAGATTGGGAGGAAGAATTTTTTTTTGTATGGTGAAGGATAGGTGCATTTGTTTTATTTGTCGTAACTTAGAGAGGCATCATGAAACGATTCATAAAAACTATGAAAAGAATTTTCCGCCACAGAGTGAAACAAGAAAATAAAAAGAACGTGATTTGATATCTTGTTTAAAAAAAGAACAAACCATGTTCACAAGACCAGCCAAACAATCAAAAGCCGCTATCATCGCGTCATTCAAAATATCTCATATATTGGCGAAACAAAAGAAACCATTCGAAGATGGATCGGTTGTGAAGGAAGGATTTATTGAAGGGGTTGAGTCTTTATTAGGAGATTTTAAAAATTAAACAGAAATCATGTCTGCTATTAGAGAACAGTTATCTCGTCCGACTATTACAAGGATATGGCAGATAAACGAAAACATGATATCATGAACTGTATATCTTTAAGTTGCAGTTAAAAGATAGGGAGTTAGGTGAACACACTGATTCAGCTCTCCACACGGACGTCAGGTGGTTGAGTCGCGGAAAATTCCTAGAAAGGTTTCAAGAATTTTGGCCTAAAATAACAGCTTTTCTGGACGAAAGAGGCGATGACACTCAGATGTTGAAAAACGAAAAATGGCTGACTGATTTGGCATTTTTGACTGACATCACGATGCACTTAAACACTATTAACTCTGAGCTTCAAGGTAAAGGAAAAACTATTATTGAGATGATTAGCGCAGTAAACGCATTCAAAAGTAAATTGCAACTTATGATAGATCAACTGAAAAGAAAGGATCTGAAACATTTTTCGTCTCTGAAAGCAGAAATTTCTCAGTTGAATTATGATAGGTATGAGGTTGAATAATCAAATATTCCGGGACAAATCGAAATGCGTTTTTAAGATTAAAGTAAATTGGCAAATAAAGCATCATTTATGAGTTACCCTTTTTCATATAAAAACATTGAGGAATTCGCCACTGAAATAGCAAGTCAGTTCAATATGAACTCATGTTCTGTTGAAAATCAGTTGGTGCACATCTCAAAGCTATAGCACCTGATACAAATTTCTGGTGTTTTATATCTGAAGATTAATATCCGAATCTAAGGCAAATCGCTCTCCAACTGACGGCAATGTTTGGGTCAACTTACTTGTGCGAGTCTGCATTTTCTGAAATGAAGATAATTAAGTCTAAACATCGCAATCGACTAAATGACGATCATATGTCATCATGCTTGCGATTTGCACTCAGGGTTACATACCATCTTATGAAAAGTATGCTGAGGACATACAGTGCCACGCTTCAACATCCAAAGTCACTCTTAGGTTAAAATTCACACCATATGTAACTCTTTTGTTTTGTGACAACCAATAAATTCGTAATTTTGAATAACTATGAGTATCTTCATTGATAATATAAAAAAGAACCTAACCTAACCTAACCCAAACCTTGACTAAAATAATGTATATTGTGCGGAAATCTAATATCTATATATGCTACGGTACACCCTACCTAGGTAGGTATGTGGGTCTATCGTGCATCGCACATACTTGCAGCCTCTCAGAGTCGATCGTAGGTAGTCTAGAAATATTGAGGTAGATCGCCAGCAGTTCAAGTTGCAACTTATGATAGATCAACTGAAAAGAAAGGATCTGAAACATTTTTCGTCTCTGAAAGCAAAAATTTCTCAGTTGAATTATGATAGGTATGAGGTTGAATAATCAAATATTCCGGGACAAATCGAAATGCGTTTTTAAGATTGCAGTAAATTGGCAAATAAAGCATCATTTATGAGTTACCCTTTTTCATATAAAAACATTGAGGAATTCGCCACTGAAATAGCAAGTCAGTTCAATATGAACTCATGTTCTGTTGAAAATCAGTTGGTGCACATCTCAAAGCTATAGCACCTGATACAAATTTCTGGTGTTTTATATCTGAAGATCTAACCCAAACCTTGACTAAAATAATGTATATTGTGCGGAAAGCTAATATCTATATATGCTACGGAACACCCTACCTAGGTAGGTATGTGGGTCTATCGTGCATCGCACATACTTGCAGCCTCTCAGAGTCGATCGTAGGTAGTCTAGAAATATTGAGGTAGATCGCCAGCAGTTCAAGTTTGAGCACCCCTGCTCTATACTTCAGATGATCAAGGAGAGCAGTCGATCTGGATACCGAGATATTTTTATTATCATATAGATGCCTTGAATTATTGGATCCCTGCCAGAAGAGGCCGTCCTTTCTCGCCCTACTCACGAATCAAGGGACCACAGAGATGATATCTTGCTCTATCACAATGCTTCGGGGTCAAGTCTATTGAATACGAAGCAAAGGTCTGAAGACAATAAGATTGGTCTGAACTTCATAAGATATACTCTTTCAAATCAATATTGAACCATCCTGGTAGGAAATTATTTCTGTGATACTACATCCATTGCATCTTACTCCAGTCACCATATCTTCTCACAGTATCGAAGCTAGTCGTGGGATACTTAGTGAGCAGTTGTGGTGCATAAGATGAAGGAAAAGCCACTAAGATTTGTTGTCAATCTTTTTCTGATCTTGCGATTACTAAATCTTTCCGAATACTAAATTTATTCGAGGATTAAATATTAGCTGTACCCTCAATGAACATAAGTAATAGCTCTAGCTACATCATTTTTGTAATCCTAAAAACAGCAATTGAACAACTCGGAATATAGTCCGAGTAACAAACTAACAATAGAGATTCATTTTACTAAAATTTTTGGTTATGATGATTGAGGTACAAGAACGAATGAAAGAAAAAGTATCCGTTGGGTGCAAAAATAAAACTGAGAACCATCACCAACGTAAAAGAATCTGTTTACGAAAGATATAGAAAATTCGACGATTTTTTTTGAAACTTTCAATACTGAGTGTTCCAACTACAAAATGTTATGTAATATTTGAACAATCCTTTGAACCAGATGTATTTGAATGGTAGTAAAGATTGATATAAGTATTGAGAAAGATATTTAGTATATGATTTGAGAGTATACGGACAAACCACCTACACTCAGCATCCCCAAACTTGAGAATATCAATCGCAAAGTACATCTTCGCGAAGGCCTCTTAATGTTCTGAACGAATTTTATCAAAAACTTTGTGTTTGGAGTCCATACAGGATGTTTAAATCGAGGTATTAATTCCGTTAGATAGGTGGACACGTTGGGTCCATTGATTCAGTTTTACTCGACAGTATCCTTCAATTTGTTTCGTGATTGAAACCATAAACTGCCGATATATGGCATAGAAAGACTTCATTTCAGCGAAGATCCACTTGGTTTGAAAAATCGCAAAAATCGTTTCCACCAGCATATCATTTTCTAACATTTGTTCTTCATTCTCATCAATCTGTTGCTCCAATCAGACCGAACGACTGTTATTTGACACTTACGACAGATGCTTGGAAATGATGTACTCAATAGAAGAACGAGTAGAAATTGTGTAATTTTCAGAATAATAGTTGTATAGAAGGAACACCAAGAATACTTAACATAAATTATCCAGAGAAAGATGTGAGTCACCAGTATGTGAAATCTCTGAAATAAAAATTGCAGCTAACTGGTCCAGTGGCGAATCAAAAGCATAAAGTAGCACGTTTATGATAAATGAAGTTATTGAAGTCGCTGTATGTGGTCATCTACAGTGAGAAATGTTTCCACCAGACTGGTCTATCAAGTACAACTGTTAACATAACAGTGAAGAATCAGAAATCCCATTCCTTCGAAATAAAAGTGCACCATGAAGTAAATGAAGATAGCTGATCGTTGGTTGCAACTTTCCGAAAAAAAAAATGTTTGAGCAAGGTTGTGCGGAAACCATCTTATTCGACTGTTCTTTATTGAAGATAATCTCAATGGAGGTTGTTATTTAAGACTCCTAGAAGATTAAGGAAAACGAATATTCTCTCAGAAAATTAAATTTTCAACATGTTCCCGCATTTTGATAATGAACTGCGAGCATAGTTGGATAAAAATTCTTCAGGGAACTGGATGGGAAAGAGCGAACCAATTGAGTGACCGGCATGGTCACCAGATTTTAAACCAGTTGATTTTTTTATAGAGTCGTTTGAAACCGAAAATATACGCTACGCAGCCAAAGACGTTGGATGACTTGCGGAGGAGAATTGTGACTGAATACCGACTATGAACTCCTTATGTATTTGAGAATGTGAAGAGGGCCTTTGGGAACCGTTTATAGCATTTTATGGAGTTGGGAGAGGGTCAATAGGAATAGTTTATCTAGTAAATTTTACGCCCATTGCTTCTATGAACAATTTGTGTTGAATATTCTTACCGTTCTCTTGAAAAACCTATTATTTGGAAAATGAATATTTTCAGTTTATATTTCTTCTTCTGATCACACATTTTTCAAGTTAATTTTGCATTGAATACAATATTTGGTTTTGAATCGACCCGATGTACCCAGCTAGCTTTAATTCCTGAGTAGGTCTGATAATTTTGACGGTTATTATTACTTCAAATAAAAGTACAGTATTTGGAGTATATCTTCTCAACATTTCAAGTCGATCGAAGTAAAACTCTCGAATATACAGCATTATGAGTATCCCTACATCAGAATTGACTTTTAGCGGTAACAGCACGGCAAAGACTCGTGGTGCGAATAGCAGAAAGCTGGTACCACACAAAACTTACATTATTCAAACATTCGTACACTGCGATTTCAAGTGATGTCTTAGGAGGAATTTGAGTAGTAGTAGTAGACTTCAAGCAAAACAATTATGAAAGCTTTTACCAAATTATTTGAAAAATTATTCCAAGAATACTAAGTTCAACATCCAATATTGTTGAAATTGCTGCTCATGTAGCAGTCGGTACCTTCATAGAAAGCTCTTTTGCTTAATGAACCATTCGCGAGAAATGGAGGAGAGGTTAGGTTAGGTTAGATTAGGATTAAGCGCTCATGTATGGACAAATATTGCAGGTACATTTCGAGTCAGTAAAACGGAGAAGGAGCACCAAAAGCAAACAGGGAAGGTATAATTGTTCGCAGACAACAACAAAAAGATGCCTTGGATATTTTTTAAGACAGCGCCCCACTTTATTGGCCTCTAATCAACCGTTCTATGCGTGTATTGAACAAAAAAAGTCATAAAACTTCAAAAGAATTTTTCCAAACGTACAATTTTCAAAGTTGGCGATAACCTAAAAACTACTCAACCGCTTCTTTTCAATTCTTGAGGATTTTTATTTAAATACATTTCATGAAGTAACGTTGCGAGTATTTGTTTCGTTTTTTTTTGATTTTACAATGGGAAATATGTCGATAGTTATGGTTGCTATTTTGAAAATTTGATCTTTTTAAATTTTAAAATTATTTCAAAAATTTAAAAATCGAAATAAATAAAAAAGTTCGGCAGCGTTACTTTGCAAAGCTCATAAACTAACATGAGAACTAGTGTCGAAAGTTTTATTTTTCAATTACTTTCAGGAAGCTACTTGAAAATAATGATGCGCACATATCAGAGAAAAGTAGGGAGGATACCATATCGGAATTATAGTGGAGAGATTTTGGGCGATGCTGTATCAAGATATAAGCCTGGTAATTTAGTGCAAGTGAGGAATTTGGAATTCCTTATGTTAGGTTGAACAGGAAATGGAATAAATTGCACACACAAAAACCTTGACAATGAAATAATTTGTTCAGGATCAGAATGGAAATTCCCACTCAAAACCGCATATATAAAATATTCACTTAGGTTCTATTTACAAAGGATGGGTGTAAAATTGACTGTCATAGTAACAAATAAGGGCCAAAAAATCTTCTACAAACTCCCTACAGTTGAAGATAAGGAAGAGGTAGATCAAGAAGAAATCACACTAGGAGAAAATTGAAAACTTCTTGTCAAGAAACCAGATTTGGAAAAGTAGAAAACTAGTGAACAAAGAAAGAAATTTTCTGTAAAACCTGGTGAAAATATTATTAAAAAAATTATTGCTTATTGAACTACATCATCAACTACGAAACGAAAAATGAGCTAATGAAAAAGTTAACGCCATTATTAAGGAGAAACTAGCCAACCTCAACTTCTGGGAGTCATGAAGAACCCTGCTTCCCGAAATATAGAAACAACGATGATTGAGATTGCGATCTGAAAACATTTTTTGACGTAGAAAGTGGAGTTATTAGGGAAATATTTACCCAAGATGTCGCCACGGAATTCAAATGAGGTATTTTGGTAATTATCTGCATCCTCCTGGAATTCTGTAGCTGAAGTAATTGAAGAAAATGAATACATACGTAAATTTTCAAGAACAAGCTCTAAAGTGACAGCTATGTATATTCATTCATAGAAGATATTAGGATAATTGGAAGGGAATATATAATGAGGAACCTAATCATCAGTGAATCCCCCAGGAGCGGTAGAATAAAATTCAATGAATTTCTTGATTACAAGTAAGTTAGGTGGCCTTTCATTTTACATACCTATAATCTACCCTATGTAGTGTGTACACTTTTCGTTTTTGTTATTCTGTCAGATAGATTCAAAGATATTTTTCAAGTTTTATTCCCAATTGTTCCCTTGTTTATTTCGGAAAACGCTTATATTTGATGCGATAAAAAAGAATGAATATAAATGCAAGTATTTTCACTGAATTTTCGTAGGATTCAATGCAAAGAGGTCGTCTATGTGGCGCAGTTGTGAGAAGTCCCTGCTCTGACACGGCAGGTTCCAGTTCGATTCCTGCAAAGACCTGGATGTTGCGTTTGTCCCTTATCTGATTTTCACATACCTATGATTAATTGATGGAAAAATGCCGAAAAGACAAGTCCAGACTATAGATATCGTGGAAAACTTCAGCGCGTCCCATCTTACTTTTCGAAAAAAACAATGCAAACAATATACTTATTTTCTATTTTTGATTCTCATCTAACCCCTATAGCGATCTCACCTACAGTTTAAGACATTTTAAAGCTTATTTTCAAGTTTTCCAATCACTTGACATGAAGAGTATAAACGATACTAAAGGTCAAAAAATTAATTCTCGTTTGTGAAAAAGTTTTACTATCCAGTGATGCCAGGCAGAAGTTTTCAAAATCATCAAGTTGCCCCATTTCACGATAGAATACTGCTTCATGCACGCAGAACCCAATATTTAACTAATAATCAACACATGTTTTTTCATGATATATGTGGACAAATTCTAACAAAATTCCATATTTTTTTTGGCACACATGTTCCTGTCAAGGGAAATAAAATGATATACATAAATCGAGATTCTGCAAGAAACTACTACATTTTGACAACCGCAGTTGTTGATCAGTTTTGCGAGTAACGCTTTTTATCTTTAAAATTCTTATTTTCGTTAATAATGATATATATATATATATATATATATATATATATATATATATATATATATATATATATATATATATATATATATATATATATATATATATATTCTTTTGAAAGGAGAGGATTTACAAAATTTTTGAATAATTATATTTACAATAAATGCTTATATCTATAATTTTGGTGTGTGTCAGAAAAACACAAGTGTGAGCTCAGGAAATATAACAGGGGAACCACACTATCTTGTATATGATTCAATAAACGAGTGGAAAAACCTGAGGAAAAAACTCGTTTCCCTGTCACTATTGAACTAACAATAGTTTGTCTGTTTATGTTGTATAAGTGTCGTGTGTACATAAAGAGTACCACAGATTTTTCTGCTTAGCCGCTTCATTCCCTCTTGCATTCCATGATTTCCAAAAAAAAAGGGTGAAAGGAAGGGGGTTTGGGACAGGAATCTGTAACAATGGAAAAAGAAAAACAGCAGAAAAATATTTTAACAATCAAACTTCTTTTATGTCTAAACAAATCTAGGAAAAGACTTTACATAGCAAGGTCATGAAAAGGACTAAGGAGATAATAAAAAAAATGCATAACCTGCGATATTTCCTCAAATTCCATCTATGTTTGACCGAGAGAGCCCCGATGGTCAGGTTCAGTCTTCCAAGTGATGCCGATTATGATCTATAGATGTTTTAGAATCATGGACCCAATAATCTGGGTTGACATTGCCCATATATTATTTCTTCGTGAAACTTGGTTAATTTAAATAAAAATTTATGAAGAAATGTTGAGAGTCGTTCGAAAAATATTACAGAGGCAATGCGAATTAAGGAGGCTGAACACCGGCAGAATGTGCTGAAGCAGTGGTGTTAAATTACCTAGGTTGAATATCAACTGTTTCTACAATGATCTGCTGGTACAAGAACTACTTGGAGCAATAATGGCCTTTATTCAAGAATATCCTCGATGAGGCACCTGTATATACAGCTTTAACAGAACAGTGCAGTGCAAATTAGCACTGAAACGATACGACAACGTCTCAGTTCATTGAAGCTAACTGGGAGGAAGTCTTGTTTACGGATGAATCGAAATGAGATTTATAACCAGTGCACGTCATTTTTTACCTATAATTTCGGTGGAGATTCAATAATAGTGCAGAGAGAAATTTTTTGAACGCTCGCACTGACCTAGTGATCATCAATAATCGAACCCAGAACACTTAAACGTACGTTACAAACATTTCAGAAGGATGTGTACCATTCGCGGCAAACATGGCTGAATACTATTTGTCTATGCATTATTACGCTAAACTCCGCCAAGCTCATATCGTTAAGAACAACCTTAAAAATCAAGAAATGACTTGAATGGAGTAGCCTACACGAAGTCGAGACCTGAATCCCTTTGAACATGTCCAAGACATTGTCAATAGGAAGAAAGCCAGTAAAACCAGACAGACTGACATTTTGAACGAAATGGAGCACAATGCTATAAGGACATTGATGTTGAATATGATTCATAGATGTCATGCAGCATTTTCTGCCAGATGTAAGAATATCCAATATTAATAGATTTTTAGGAATTTGATATTTCACAAAGATTAAACATTCTTCATTATTAGTTTCATTTCAATTTCTATGAGTAACATTTTCATTTCGATTGTTCTCGAGTAATCCCTAATGAAGGTGGGTCACTGGAATAATAATTCCTTAATGTAATTAAACTTCTTCTGAATAAAGTTGATTTTTCGATTTGTGCGCAGTGTATAAAGAAGGATAGAACCAGACTTGTGTCCATACTGAAGTCCTACTTCTTCAAGAACTTCAAATTTTTTGTTTCTTGAAAACCTTTCTCGGGGTATCACCAAATCGGTCAGCCAAACTCAAGATTTGCCTTTACTATCGTTGCATTTTTACTCATTTTAATAGATTTCTCATCGATAAAATTTCAACAAGATGTTGTATGGCAATTTATTCCTCATGAAAAATATAACGAGTATGCTGATTCGAATATTTTGACATATGACATTAAAGAATTGCATCCCGAATTCACTCATTAGAGATGTCGTTACTTCTTAGGAACTTGGAAATCCTTATTGCAGAATATGGTCACGATTTTCACAGTCATGTCACCAGAGGACTACAAATTGAAGAACTTTTATTATAACTACGAAAAATGGGTCCGCATTTAGTTGCTTTTCATTTCATGAGATACTCTGAGAGATAGATACTTAATAATGCAGGTTTCACCCCGGCGCCAGATTTGATAAAAAAAAGAGTTTATAGTTCTAATTTGGGTTTCAATAAGCTTTTACAGTGAATGACTTTTTGCCTCTAGCTATGCTAATGTGGCGAAGGCGTAGGCTAACCAACTCAGCTTGAAGTTCTTTGGCGCCACCAAAGTTGATAAACGACTTGAACGTGGAAAGATCGTCATGATATCTGTGAAACAAGAAATGAGCCATCAAAAGTCCGTTGACTCAAAAAGAATTCATCACTCTACACCTTTCACCTGATGTGGAAAGAAAATAAGTGGAGCATTTAAAGTTACTGGAATCTCGTTTGTTCATACTGACGCGAGCTCCTGTTCAAGAATTAGCTTTTGAGATTGCTGAAAGGAGTGGTTTTGGTCACAAAAACATAGCTAGACAAAAATGGTTGGAAGAATTTTTGAGACGAAATAAAGATGACTTTTTTCATTTTCGTGATATAAGACGTTGAATTCATCTGTACAGTATACTAATCAACACTGGAATTATGTAATGACGAGAGAAATATTTACAGATGAACTTATACACATCAATGTTCATTTGAGCCCGACATACGAGATAGCCAGGACGTTTCGTTATGGAGACATGAGACTGTACAGAATATTGTCCCCAACTCTTTTCACAATTGTTGATTATAATAATAATAACGCAACAGCAATTTCTGTGCGTAGTCAAATTCATCATTGGATTCAATAGCAACCAATTCACTAGCATAACTCTGTTCTATAGTGCGAAAGCGTTCAACAGAACCTGGTAGGGAAGTCTCTTCTTCAAGATGCTGAAGATCGACTTCCCACCTGCACTATTGAGCTTGTTCTAGTCATACTAGAGCAGCAGAAATTTATTGGTCCGGTAAGGCATCACCCATTCCTCCGCCAGAAGAATAGAAGCTGGGATTCCGCAAAGATCACTATTGAAGTCATTGCTATTCAAAACCAACACTTCATACGTTCAGAAGACCCTCTGAGCAGAAGACACTGCCATAATGCTCAGATCTAACGCCTCCAATTTAATAACCTGAAATCCCCAAGAGGTCGCGGTCCACATGAAAGAATTGTTCATTTATTGGCTGATTAGGGTCAGTCCAGAGAAGAGCTTGGCACTACATCTAACTCGGAGAAGACAAAGCGCAGATGAGCAAATATCGATGAATGGCTAGCCGACCTAGTGGGTCATCAAGGCCTGGTAACTGGTAGTTACATAGGACTTAAGGCTAACATGGTGTCAACATGTGGAAGATTGTACGAGCAAGGCGAAGACTTCCCCAGCCTTCCTCTACCCCCCTGAAGAACAACGGAGCTATGTGAAACGCCATATTTTGATAGTTCAGTAAATAATGTTTCCATCACTTTTTCATTATTGATTTCCTGTTCAATTCTTAGATAGAAATAGTCAACTAGTTGTCCAGAATACTTATCTTTTTCACAAGGGCACATCTAGACGAAATTTTAACATGTATGGGGGGACATCACGATGTGGCATTTCTGAATGAAGTTGTCAACATCCATAAGGTATTGTATTTAGATCAAACGCGATAATCAAATCTGTTTATAATTTCTACTGATCAAGAATTACCAATTAATTATGTAACTACTGAATTTATTGTTGTTCAGTGGTGACTGGCTCTACAGGGTAAATACAAAAATCTTCTTACGATTTCAAATCAATGCAGTTCAAATGATATAACTAAATTCATTTTTTAGCTGATGAGTTTTGAACTATCGAGGTCGATTCAATTCCGTGTTAAATGCTCTAAAGAACTGAAAGGCTTTGTTTCAGGAACTCTTTCATTTACAGAGCTAGTGTACTGTGGATGTCGTTTCCATCGAACATATTTTCGATAATCTACAATTTGGCCTTCTTCAAGAAGCAAGTGAACACGTATATTAAATTATCATGGGCGGGCACACCTTCCAAGAGTTAAGGATTAAAAAAAAATTAGCAAACAGTGTATTCACTTTCTGAAGTGCCTGAATGTTATACGAGCCCAGGTAATCATTCCGTTGGATCCCTAGCCTCAAACCTTCTGACTTCTTCCTGTTTCCACGCTTCAAACTAGTTCCGAAAAGAGAGTGCAACTATCGGGGCAGCTCTTGCAGCCTCAAGAGACCTTAATAGATGCCTTCGAGTTGCCTAAAGAATGTATTGATGCAGGAGGGAATTATTTTAAAGACTATAAGCCGATGTTCCAATTTGTTCCATTAATTTGTATTTTTGGACAAATACTCATTACTTTTGAATCCTACCTTGCAGATGGAAGGTCTGTTTTCAGTTCAAAAAAATGCATTTTGTTTTGAATTGCCTCGAGGTATATACTAATGAGATTTCCAGTTCAATTTCCGTTCATAATTTATTAGGAAATTACTTGTCTAAATTTTAGGACCAGCATCCCGCACAACTTTTCTGTCTACGAAATATTATTCAGTTCTTTCGGATTTAAAATACGTTACTGGTATCTTTTAGATATGAAGCTCGATCGCCAATTCTTCTAAAACATAAAATGATTGATATGGGAATTGATAACGCAGCACTTTCATGACACATGTGTATTGAAATTATATGTGGATATAAGATATTGGGTTACATCTGGGGAATGTTAACTGTAGCAATTTTTTACCATACAGTTGGGGTAAACCAGGTGTTTCGAACTCAATCATGCCATGCTTCGAAAGGTCGATAGAGAATTTTTTTTTAAAGAAGGGGGGACGTGAGATTGCTTTTGTACGCCCATCCTAACTTTGTCTTATAGGCCATGGATTTGTCAAGTGCGACATTTTTCCAGCAGAGTAATTTATTTGTAACCAATCAAGGGCAAACACAATATCCAGGCCTTTTCCGGAATCGAACCAGCAAACTGCCGTTTCAAAGCGAAGACCTCTCTCCACTGCACCACGTAGGTGAACAACGATGGAGAATTAAAGTTTGAAGTAATTTTCGAAACCAACTACGTATCTGAAATGTTTCGTTAAAATTCTTCAAACTTAAAATAAACTAACCTTTTTCGACTTTCGAAATTTATTACGTTCGTATCATGTGTGATTGTTGTTTTCCGCCGGAAAACATTCGAACTTTTGGCGTTGAACGCTCTTGAGTGCCTACTTCTTCAGCAAAACTCTTAGACTGCTGAAGTTGATTATTGGTTGAAAAGAAAAGTATTTCAGATATTTTTGCAGGACGCATTGTTTAGAAGACGATTGAAACCAAAGCAGTTGCCTTTTTTGCGAAAGGGATTTCAATTAAAATAGTGAAATCGATTCAGATTTTTAGGTGCTCTCAGTAACAGAATCAGAATATTGACAATTTTCTGTTCTAAGTGTGCTATGACAACCAATCACATAATTTTCAGAAATCAATAGTATTCATCATTTGAATAATACTTTGTAAGTCGGTATAACTGACGCTACTGCGCTAATGTCCTCACTTGATGACTAAAACTCAATAAACGAGCAAGAATTATAAGAGAACACTTAGTTATACCAATTTTCATTTAGGGAATTTTGAACGCTCATTGTTGTTTTCAAATTCAAGGATCGCAGTTTTTTCTTAAGTAACTCATTTATTCAAACGTAAATCTTACAATAACCTCAGATTACTTTTCATAGTCTGTGCTAAATAAATACATTCTAGATTGACCAAAAACAAAAGGGCTTTAGCAATTGTTAGATCCATACAAACAAACCTTAAAAACCATAATTTAACCCTTTGTAAAGCTGACAAGGGTAATACTATTACGATTTCAGAAACTCATATGTAAATTGAAAAAAACGGAAAGACTGTTTATTCCAGAAAAATTTATAGAATTACATGTTGATCCTACTAACAAATTCCAAATCCAAGTCGTATCTCTAATTAAAAAGTGTACGAATTTATTGCAAAAAGATGGGTTGAATTTGACTGTTATGAATCCGAAAGCTCCAATTTTATATTCTTACCCAAAATTCACAAGAGAGAAGGTCCCATTAGACTTATTGTCTTATATATAAGGGCTCCAGCTACTAAATTATGTAAATATTTGAACAACATACTCCCAAATTTGACACAACACAATCCAATATACTCTATACAAAACACTATAGAATTAACCAATCACTTGGGATCTCTGAAAATTCCGATAAATGCTAAATTAGTATCCTTTAATATAATTAATCTATATCCTTCTACACCCTGCCGTGATGGCAAAGCCACAATTTATCAACAACTTCAATCCAATAGTACATGAAGTCCCAGTGATATAGTAGAAACGATGTCAGCTGTGACCAATGTCTCCAACAAAGTTATTTCAGGTTCAGATGGTTTACCTATGGGCTCTCCATTGTCTCCGTTATTAAGTGAAATATATATGACACATTTAGGCAATAGAATTTTTAGTTCCTCTAACATCCTAATTAAGAATGTATTTCTTTTAAGATATGTAGATGATAACTTCTGCATTTGGATTGGCACAGACAGACAACTCAATACAATTCTTAGAGATAGAAAATGAAAAAATGAAAAATCTTTGAAATAATTGATCGATGAAGCCTGAACTACGTGATAGTTGATATTCATAATGAATAATAAAATAAAACAAGTAACTATGTTTTAACTATCACTAATTTATTCATGTAAAGAATGATAAAAATTTACATTGGTTGGACCGGTTTCGGACATACGTCCATTATCAACAACAAGCTAATGAAAACTGAATACTCATGTACAATACAGGAATTACCATCAATAAAATGCTAGTAGAAGTCACAGTAACTTGAATAATGGTGATTGGTAGGTAATTAAGTCTACCTGGTCGTTAAGGAGCTTAACCCTTTCTACCCTAGATGCCTTGAAAATTTCCATCGATTCAAAGAAAATGAGTTTATAAGATTTATCACAGGAATGAAGAATTTTTAGCTGTTGAAGTTCTGGAAAAGGATGACATCCATTTAGACAATGCGCAGCTAAAGCTGAATTATATTTCTGATGTAGGAATGACCGGAAATGTTCTTTGTATCTAGCCTTGAAAGAGCGTCCTGTTTGACCTATATAAAAGGAAAAGCACTCAGAACATGTTAATTGGTATACTCCTGATTTTTCGAATTTATCGGTTTTATCTTTTGTGTTGAAAAGCAGGCCTGACAATTTGCTAACTGGTTAAAATGCAATATGAACTTATTTACTATCAGACAAAACTCTAGCAATCTGTTCTGACGTCTTCCCAAAATATGTTAGAGACATAAATTTTTCGAGCTTTTCTCTCTTGGATTGGGGATATATCATATTGAATGTGTTGTCGCGTATTTTTCGATTAATTAAACTCTCTTTTGCTTTTATATCGAAGCCGTTGTTCTCTGCTATTAACATAATGGTGTTAAATTCTGATTTTCGGTCCATGTCCGATAAAGGCAAAGAAATCGCTCTGTGAATCATGGATTTGAAGGCTGCTATTTTTTGAGATTACGGGTAAAATGAATCTATGAGTATGACATCATCCGTGTACGATGGTTTTCTGAAGATATTAATTGATAAACGGTTAGTATTCTCCCGGGTAATTGTTAGATCTAAGCAATTGATTTTACTATGGACTTCTGCTTCTACTTTGAAATTAATTTTAGGATGATTGTTATTAATGAAATTCAGGAAGATTGCTAGTTGCCTATTCGTTCCAATGAAACAGGGTAAAATGTCATCAACATATCGGTACCAAAATAGAATATCCCTTTTCGTCAAAGGTGACGTCATAATTTTAGTGTTTTCCAAATTAGACATGAAAATTTCAGATGGAAAGGGACTGAGGGGTGAACCCATAGCTAAACCATTATTTTGTGATTATATCTTATTCTTGAACTGACATTAATTTTGGGTCAAGCATAAATCAAACAGAGAAATTAACTCATCTTTACAGACCACGTTGAGATTTTTTGCCTTTAGAATACTTGATATTAAGGGGACACATTCTGTTGCAGGTATATTCAAAAACATCTTATCTACATCTAATGAAATTAATTTTGCGGTCGGTGACATGACGAAATTATTTATTTTATGTGATAATTCTAATGAATTTTTATACTATATTGTGAATGAAAATCTGAAATTGATTTGAATTTGGTATTTAGATACTAGCTAGCACTACTAGCAACTAAATACCAAATTCAAATCAATTTCAGATTTTCATTCACAATATAGTATAAAATTCATTAGAAATATCGAATAAAATAAATAATTTCCTCATGCCACCAACCGCAAAATTAATTTCATTAGATGCTGATAATATGTTTTCGAACCATGTTTTGTCTGATAGTGAATAAGTTCATATTGCATTTAACCCACTTAGCAAATTGTCAGGCCTGCTTTTCAACACAAAAGATAAAACCGATAAATTCGAAAAATCAGGATTATATAAAATTGTATATTCTGAGTGCAATTCCTTTTATATAGGTCAAACAGGACGCTCTTTCAAGGCTAGATACAAAGAACATTTCCGGTCATTCCTACATCAGAAATATGATTCAGCTTTAGCTGCACATTGTCTGAAAGAATGTCATCCTTTTCCAGAACTTCAATAGCTAAAAATTCATCATTCCTGTGATAAATCTTTTAAACTCAATTTCTTTGAATCGATGGTAATTTTCAAGGCATCTCGGGTAGAAGGGGTTATGCTCCTTAACGACCAGGTAGACTTAATTACCTACCAAATACCATTATTCAAGTTACTGTGACCTGTACTAGCATTTTATTGATGGTAATTCCTGTATTGTACATGAGTATTCAGTTTTCATTAGCTTGTTGTTGATAATGGACGTATGTCCGAAACCGGTCCAACCAATGTTAAATGTTGTCATTCTTTACATCAATAAATTAGTGATAGTTAAAACATAGTAACTTGTTTTATTTTATTATTGATTATGAAAATCTTTGAATTTCTTGGATTAGTAGGGCTCATGACTCACTCACCTTCAAAATATACAGAAAACCAACCTATACGGATACCCTGATTCATAACAGTAGTTCCCAATCCCACAGTACCAATTTGAGTGCTTTTCATTCATTTGTGTACATATTGCTTTCTATTCCTTTGTTAGCTGTCGATTTTGAGGATGAAGTTCAAGTTTTAAAATGAATCGCTAAGTATAACGGCTAGAACCAAAATTAATTGATTCCTCAATAGGACAAAAACTCCATGAACTTTTATTGCAGGCTATTTATGCGTTGCATACTGAAAAATCTAACAGAAAATTTCCAATTCACGATATTCCTATTATTAGCAACAAGATATATAACAGATTACACAGAAATAATATTAACACCATAGGCACTAATAAAAAGAATTTGGGTGCATTGTTAGTTAATAATGAAAATAAAACAAAACTATTGGATTAAAGAGAAGTATATAAAATACACTGCAGTGAATGTGAGACATTCTATATGAGACAAACCGGAAGATGCATCGAGAAGAGAATTCCAGAACATAATAGATCTATTCTCAAAAAAAGAAATTCTACGGGTTTTTCGGATCGCTGCATCAACAAAAATAATTTCATAGATTTCGGAAATATGGAATTCATGCATCCAGATAATAAAGAAAAAAGGATGGACATCATAGAGATTGTTGAAATTACGTTCGCTCATAGGATAAACCAGTCAATTTGCAACCACCAACTAGACTTGAATTTACCTCCTGTTGAGAATGCCGTAATACATAAGTGAAATCACTCATTTTGAATTTAGTATTGTATTACTCTTTATAATGGGCTAATAACCCGAAACATATGTCGAGTATTTTAATAAATATTTGTGAAACTTTTGCCAAGTGAGAAACCAATCATTTATTCATTATATTTCACCAAGTGTTAAGCGAGAATTCCATACATACGAAGTTGTGAGATTATATTGAAGATAAATAGTATAAGTCCATTACATTTATCCTGAAATGGCTTTTTCAATAAGTTTATTTGTTTATTTGTATAATTGACGGGGAACCCCTTAGAATATTAAATGTAAAAAAATATTAAATTATGCCCACCAATGATGTCTCCATCCCACGGATGTCTCCAAAATAACATTAATTCACTTTGTCCGTGAACATAATTTGACATTCTTTTTCTGACCACAGCCTCTTCATTTTGTTAAGCGCTGTAATCATCCCAATTTAATCCATCTACGTCTCGTATGAACAAGCTCTCACATATGTCAAATAAAACTAACGATGCTGGTGCCACGTTTTGCAAGTTGTTTTTGACAAGTTGTACGCTTTAAATCGGACCCTCGTCAAGTGGTGTTTTCAATTAGATACTCGGTTACAGGGATCGGATTTTGCATTTTCTTGCCAGGTACGGTTGCTAATCAATTTAGCACATTACGTAACGACCACTCAGATCCCAATTAGTAAGTTTATTTTGAAACGCGAGGCTCAGAATGTTTGACGTATAGTAATTCGAATTTGAGCAGATGAGGATTATCTAGGAAGGAAAATATCGAATTGCATTTTGAATGATATTTTAATAGCCTGCTATATTTCTACTAGTCATTTACTTCCAAAACTACCGAAAGTTAACCTTCGACATGACTTCGGAAACGATAAGGAAACAATCTTATTTTTTTTCGATTTCTGATTCAGTTTTTCCTCTGTAATGCTGTATTTTCCGAGAAAAAAAATCATCGACGAATTTTGTATGAAAACTCACATTCAAAGTTCATCGATGTAACTCGTTGAATAGGCGACTGTTTGAATCTGTGATGAAATTCATCTGTCCTAGAAAGTGTTCCGGCATAACCGGAAACGAAATGTCAAACATATTATTGTTATCAAATTCAAAATATTGTCTTCTATCCGATTCTCAAATTCCATCAAAATATTCCAAATTGATGAACATATTAACTCTTTTCAAGGAACGCTTGCAGGTATCGAACTGATATTGATACCAGATGCATTGGCCTACAATTTCGATAGATGCCAAGGAATGAATAGATATAGATTATTTACCTAGGACCTTGAATTTCGGCAGGAAGAAAGCTATATCTCAATAAACAATCAAACAAGTACGGTGCGTATGTGCAACTGTGACGTATCATTTGGCGGATTTATTGGTTATCTTCGAGTTATCGGATTTGGTAAAAAAATTTCTGAATTGTCAAGAATAACACCTAATTTTAGGTAACTTTACGGGAAGAATATCTGTATTCTCAATGTAAAATAAATTTTTGAGAACAGATAACTCACTCTTCCAATTCATCACTGCTATTGGTAAAATGGGAGACCGTTTAAGTTTGTGACGCGTTTTTCCACCTCTAGAAAACATTTCGATCATTATTTTAGTTCAGGTAACTCACATTATTCAGTATTTTATGTGAAAAACGACTGGGAACGGCACGAGAGACTGATAAAATGCGTGAGGAAATTTAGATTCATAAATGAGTCTTCGTAGATTAATGATGTCATTGTCAGTCAACAAAAATTATGATTGATTAGGTACCTATCTGCTGATTATTGCTATTGTTTTGTAATGAGTCTATCCTACTAAAGAATTCATAACTATGGAAGACGAAAAACAAGTGAATACATACATGATATGAGCCTATTATTAATCTAACAGAAAGAGTACTCCAGCTTTTCTACTCTATCGAGCACAATTGTCAGTTCGTGATAAACCAGAGAGCCATAAGTTATCTTGGCAAGTTTTGGAAGAATATCCGATATACTTAAGAGCTTAAAGGAATCTCTTGATCCACTGGTGCAGTTTTTAATTACAGTCGTTAACTCAGAATTACTTATGTCAAACCAATAATATGAAATACACAAACGCTAAACGGGCATAAACAAGTAGCAAAATTGAAATTCAGATAGCAAAATTTTCACGTAATTTTTTAGAAGTCGTCACGTCTCTTTTTCGATGACAACAAAGAAAATTGGTCATTCCCGACGAGGAATACGATTTTCACCTAGAAAAAAAATTCGCACACAAGCGTTTCCGAATTGCTTAAGAAAAACTCACCTAGGACCAAATTAAGGAGCGAAGGATTTCCGTAGCGACTGAAAATCGAACCTAAGTCTCTCATGAAGAAATAGGGAGGAAGAACCCGTTCTTAGGGGTATAATCTATTTTGGAGTAATCTGCTTCCAGAAGCATAGCTTAAAGCATTTCAGCATTTTTTCGATAATCTCGAAGGATTACAATGAGTCTCGAGAAGAGTGCTATCACCTGACCAACTTTTTCCCACAGAATTCAGTATTTTCGTATGTATTGAAGTCACGTAAAAGTCTTTGACACAAGGAATTTTAGACATCTTGTGTCTTTACAGCTGTATGCATTTTAAACAAAAAATGATTTTGTCGTCGGGAACGTAGTAGCTGAAATCGCCGTCGCTAGAAATTGAATTCGGATGGTCGATGTGATCCAACTTGGAGCTGTTAAGTTGAAAGTATATATTCATGCTAGTTATGTGCTTATGAACGTCATATATCTTTCTGAAATCAAATAAAATCTAACGTAGGCGTACATCTTTTCCCGCAAAATCCCAGAAAGTTATATCCCTAAGCGGCGCTCTCAAGAAACATAAACCAAACCATTGGGGATTGAAGCTTGTGATTTGTTTGCAAAAATGAATTTTAAAATCAGTTACTCATTGTCATCATGTTCATTTTTAGAGATATTTTATCACTGAAAAGGATCAATTACTAGTGCTACATTTGAATCTAGTTCAATTCACTTGAATTAAATCCAAATGCGACCGAAAGCCAGCCTTTTGCGAAAACTTGAGAACCAAACCATTGTAGCTATACCGCAAATAGCGCAGAACGAAATTTTACCGAATAGTTTACTTTCTGTGACTTGATACTGATGATTTCATAACAGGAAGGAAAATGTAATTTTATTATGAGATATTTAATTGAATGTTGCCATCACTTTGAACCTGCTGGCAATTCAATAGAATAAAATAATCTTCCTTGATAATTATTGTACCTGCATAAAAAGAGTAAAGTCCAAGTCAGCTTAGAAATTTACCTTAGAATTATAATAAATTTCGTTCAACAATTTTAATAGCATTATGAAAATATGATGACTATCAAGATAATTTTAGTTTCAATACTCACCGTGTTTTCCCCTTCCAATCCAGGTCAGTGTATTATCCGCATCGCCAACTGTTATGCGATACATACGATCCGAAGGGTTTTGCGTTTCACTCAATGCAATCTGAACAGGACCAACTTTCCGAGAAGGCGAGCTACCTACTCTGAGTTCTATAACTACTCCTTGACGGTTTCTCGGTGCGGACATCCATTCATATCGAAAACTGTCCGAAGTGGAGATCAGGAGGTTTTCTAAAGGAAAATGTACATTTTTATTTTAGAGAAGACTTTTAAATTGATAACTAAAAGAAACAAATTTACGATTATAATCATTTTGTCTGATTTCCACAATGTTTATTTTCAATACACATGATAATGTGTAAAGCTAACAGTTACGAGCAAGAATGTGCAAGCTTTATTTATTTCAAATGTTGAGGAGTGGGGAGTGATTTCATTCTAGTTGGCTACTGATAGTGGATTCATTGTCATAACTTTATTCCATTTGTGGAGAATTTTTCAATTAGCTACTATAATGAAATGATTTGTATATTAGATATATTCGAAAATTGCAGATTTGTTAACTGAGGAAAGTTGTTCTTTTGAATTGTTGCGTTCAGTTTCAGCAGTGGAGGTAATTTTATTAGTCATTTTATTCGGAAAATGTAAAAACTGGTCTATTTATCTGTTTGAGCCTTCAAAACCCATCAACCATCATGAACGTTTCTGTACCAAAAAAAATATGTTTTTGTGCTTAGTTTTTACTTAAAAAGATTTTTCAAGATTGTTCATAAAAAATGTACTCATAACGGACTAATGGGGAGTCCTGAAGTTTGTTTAAAAATTCATGATTCTAATTGGAAATAATTTTGAGAGAAACAAATGAAGATTTCTAGAAGATCATAAAATTTATCTATAATGTGTGGTGGTGTATTAGTTTGATTTGGTTTGGTGTATTTGGTTGGTTTGGTCGTCTAACAACATGAGGCATCCTGGTAGCGCGCCGTTGTACACTCTCCAAGCACTAGACATCACGGATAAGAGTGGGACTTCAGACAGGTCCGGCGAACTCTATTATAGGGCGAATGTAGGTTTTGTACAAAGTACTGCAAGTAGCGAGATCGCAACCAGAGAATGATCTTTGAATCGTATAGATCATTTTCTTCGATTTAGAGGACGATTGATTTATATGTTCCGTCCAAGTTAGGTCATCGGAAACGAGTACTCCCAGATCCGAATGGACACTGGTAGTGCTGATGTTGTGGTCAGAAATAATAAATGAATGACGCTGGTTGTTTTTACTTATGTGGAGGACTCGAAACTTAGAGTAGTTAAGTGGCAGAAGCCAATCTCCGGAATACTTGAGTATAGAGTTGAAGAGCAGCGGCGAGAGTGGGTCGCAGTACAACTTGGTGTTATCTGCAAAGAGTGAACACTCAGACTTTACTATTGATGGTAGGTCAGAGGTGAAGAGAAGAAATAGAACGGAGCCGATGACTGATCCTTGTGGCATGCCACTGAATTTAAGTAAGGCTGGCGACAACTTTGGCAAACTCTTTTCGATGTTGTGTACTGTGAAGTAGAGACTGCGTGTTCGTTCCCGTCCAGTCACGGATGTTCTTCAACCATGAATAAAGTCTTCGTCCAACTCCACCTTTTCCTTGAAGTTTCCCTTCAAGCATTGATTTCAGCATATCGTACTTAGAATTTCGAAGACTACATACGTGGTTGAAGAACAAGAACTGATATATATATATATATATATATATATATATATATATATATATATATATATATATATATATATATATATATATATATATATATATATATATATATATATATATATATATATATATGCCCCAAATAAGTCGTTTTTCATCTCTTTATTGTAGCTATTAGTTCTCTATCTTGTTCCATACGTCTAAGCACCGCCTCATTTGTCACTTGTTCAACCCAGGGTATTCTCAACATTCCATTGAACATCCACATCTCGAAAGCTTCCAGTCTGTTCATTGTTTTTGCTTTTAATGTCCAAGCTTTCGTTCCAGGTCGTTTAAGGTCGAGAGCCGAATTACTTAGTAACGGCCGCATTTTTATGAACGTGGCTCTAGCTTGTTCAATTCTTATTCTCACCTCCACATCCGAGTCTACGTCTGCTGTAACCCAGGCACCTAGGCACCCATACCTTTCTACCTCCTCCATTGATGTTCCATAAATTTGTATATTGATACGGGTATTCAATGTTTTGCTAATGGTCATTACCTTTGGTTTTCTGGTATTCATGGATAGACCTAGCCGATCACCCTCCTCCGTGATTCTATTTATTAGCCGTTGCAAACCCTCTGGACTATGTGCCAAGATAACAGTATCATCAGCATAGCGGATGTTAAGTATTCATCCATTGAATTTAATACCGTCTGTTTGTCCTTTGAGTGCCTTACTGAATATGTGTTCCGGGTATATGTTGGAAAGCACCGGTGACAGCACACAACCCTGGCGTACACCCTTCTTAACGGGAATTGGCTTTGATGTTTTGCCTCCTGCTCTGAGTGATGCTGTCTGTCCCCAGTACAAATTCTTGATGAACTCGATATCCAGTTTGTCTAGTATGTAGAATATTCATCAGCTCAGTGTGTTTCACTCGATCAAAGGCCTTCTCATAATCAATGAAGCGTAGATGTCTTTTCTTTGATCTCTGCACTTCTGGAATATAACTGACAGGCCAACCAGAGAATCTTTTGTTCCCAAACCTTTCCGAACTTGGCTCAACAAGATAGTGAGTGTGAAACCCTCACATTTGTTGGCATTAAGTTTTCGAGGTAGGAGAATGAATACCGGTTCTAGCCAGCCCTCTGGTATAATTCCGTTTTCATATATTGTCTGAAATAGGTTCTGCAACACATCCAAATTATCTTCTTCCAGTAGTTTTAGTGTTTCTACGTGTACTTCGTCAGGTACTGTAGCTTTTCCATTTTAACGTTGCTTGAGGGCTTTGCTAATCTTTGATTTTAAAATTGTTGGGGCGCTCTCTAATGATCCCATTCTATTATATTCTCGGTGGAAGTCATTGGCAGAGAGGGTCTCTATATAAGTTTCTCATTGTTCTACAATCTCATTTTCATCTGTTATAAATTTGTTTTCTTCATTTATTAGGCTCTACTATTAATAAGCTTAATTGATGCAGATGGGGAGGTCACGTGTAATACATGCTCTAAAAATTTGAGAGAGTGACTTAATATTGACAATTAGGACACCAAAATTTTAGAAGAATTTGCAATTCTGGCCCTAGACCGAAGTCGATTTCAATACAAAAATCAACTTTCAAACATTAAAAAGGCTCAGCCATGGAAAAATATGAAAGAACTTAAGCTTTTGAATATTTTCTTAGAGTGTGGTACAGGTATGTTGACGATATATTTGTTGATTATGGTGCCAAAAGGCCAATTTGGAGAATTTTCTTGAGAGGTTAAATGATCACCATCTAATTTATATATGAAGTTAACCGGCGCAGTGGCGTGGCGGATATGACGCTCGTCGCCTGCGCAGAGTTATCTGGGTTCAACCCCCACAAAGGCGGTGCGATTTTTCGGATTCTGGGAATCTTTTGGAAGAGATGTAAGGCCGTCAGTCTTATCTAGGAGAGATGTGTTGGACATTAAAGATCCCTTCCCTGAACAAGAGAGGGGTTCTGTAAAATTCCCGTGAACAAAAAAGAAAAAAGGCTTCTTCATATTTTGATCTGCGATACATCATTATATTAAAAATATAAAAGTGGCCAACTAAACAAATTTAACTTCACCCAGTAATCTAAAAGAAAACTAATGCGTTGGATAAGAGTGGCACATATGTAATGAGTTGAAAAGATTCTAAAACAAATTTGACGAACTAAATGATTAGTTGGGACCAGATTAAATAAATATGAAGCACATTTGAAAAATGAACGTACAGAAAAATGTAGCATTGCCCTACAAAATGGTGTTCTAGACGATCGAATAGAGAATGTTCAATTGATTGAACATGTTGAAAACGTAAATGCACTGAATACTTCTGAAAGTATCCATACAATAAAACGCAAACATCCACTAAACAAGGAGGATTTTCCGATTCCTTTCAGTGGTCTCTACAGTATGTTGGATTATATACGCTTACTTGTAGAGCGTTTGACCAATCAGGATGATGGTTTTAGTCTAGTAACAAGTATAGATTAGATATAATTGATCGAACTATGTAGAATGCGATTGATTCTATTATCATCTCCAGATGATGCCAATTTATTTCGCGAAACAAGCGTCAAGTTTTGAATATTTTGATGAAGTGATGTATGCTTTGAGCGTGAGTTTTTAGTGTGATGCTCAATTTATAGCAAATGAGTTTCCTGTTCTGGTTAATATTTATTTTTTAAATAGAATTTCGGTATTTTACTGAACTTGCTTGAAACATATAATCATCCATTGTTTATAATAAGTTTCTAACTCACCATTCGCACAGAAGTAAGCGCTTTCTGTATCTGTTCGAACTATTCCTTCAGGCTTAACTCTGACTGTTGCTGATCGAATAACTGCTCCAGTGACTGTAGTATTAGAAGATCCCTCAGAGCCCTCACAGTTGGAGCTAGTATAACCATTTACTTCCACTGAAATTACATTAATTTAATTGTTTTCGGTGTGAGTTGCTTTTAAATTTTTGAATTTGAATTAGAATTTTAATTAAATATATCTACCTACTATGAAAGTATAGGAATATCATTTTATTTCGCAAATGTAAGTAAATAATACACGTTATATATACCAGATGTTATTGATATTGCAAAACTGACTTGAACAATGCACATATTTAATAAGAGAAAATTGTTCCCAAATTCATTACTGCAAGATTGAATCAAGCAATATAATCAATCAATATGGAACAAATATGAAAGGAAGTTCGGTTTTACATTTTTGCTACAAAAATATTGCTATAAAATTGTACAGCTTTCATTGGAACCCGTAACTACCAATGCGACAAATGGATATAGAGGAAGTGTCACATGTTTTGTCCATGAAAAAAATACTTTATGAACATTTTCCTTGAGATTTTGAAACCTTATGGTCTTTCAATTGTATAATGACACTGTTTTTTCTATATATTTTCTTTCTAATAAAAGTTCCATGTATTTTCTTCAAAAAAATTTCTTTTGAATGCCCCAAAGCGATGCGACCGCCAGATGAATGTTATGTACTATTCAAGTTCAAATTTCATCAGCATTTTAAGTATTTGGTTCCTTGAGTATCGGGACAATTACACAAGTTTTCAATTCGGCAGACAAATTGCCCTTTATGAAAGATACATTCACGAAATGCGAAATAGCATGTCCCAAAACTCCAAAGATATTCTTTAAATATTTCACATCTAGAATTTCAATACCCGGTTTACTCTTTAAAGTTTTATTTATTTTTGAAAGGTCACTCATTTCCAAAGATCCAAATTCTGAAAATCTATTTTGAATAGTATATTGAGACTGAACCTCACCGGTCACTCCTAAAGAGTCAACGATATTTTGCTTGAAGAAAAGATTGAAAAGCTCAGCTATCTCGTTATGGCCTTTAATGACCTGAATGTGCCCATCGATCTCAAACTGAATATCGTCCGTGAAGTATGACTTTCGTTTCGTATTAACTAATTATTTGATGGTTTTCCACATTTATTGAGGATTTTTTGAGCTTAGTTCGATTTCTTCATTATAGTTGGCTCGTTTTTAGACTTGAGTTAACCAACTGCATTATTTGTACTTCTCTGGTACGCCAAGCACTTTGCCCCACATTTGTTGTTTTTGAATGACTTATAAGCTGTATCTCCTATTTTCGCACAATTTCTTACCTCATGATCATACCAATCAGATTAGATAGATAGATACAAACCTAATTTGATATTGAGAGGTGGAGAGGTATTAATGTCTAGCTGGCTATCAGTCGTGATTTCACTTGGGTTTTCACAAACTTCATTGATTTCCGAATCTTACAACAGATTCATTTTTTTCCTCTGTCGCAATTAAGAGAAATGTTGATATTATCTAACGTTATTGAATGTTTCGTGGTTTTTATATGTTCACATGTTGGGGAATTATTGTCAGAGGATTAATCTTCTTCAAATATGGTTTCGAAATTCCTACCAGTCTGCCGAACATTGCTACCGTACACTCTTTGGAAGCAATTTTGTAAACTCCTGATTTTTTGAGGTTGTCTGTTTTTTGCTCAGCATTGAATGATAATTTCAGACCACTTGGAAAAGAGGTGGTAATTTTAAATTTGGAAGAGTGGTTGCTCAAGGTACTGGAGACAGAATCAGAGTAGTTGAAACTAGTGTATTTTTTCAAGCAAGTATCTTTAAAGGAATGTGATAATTATGCTATTTGATGTTTTTCTTCACGTTGGATGAGTTTGTTTATAAAAACCCGGTGAAATTTGTTATTTAAGTCTTTTGGTGACAGTGAATGGAAAATGCTCTAAGGATAATTGAATAATAAGCTACTGGTTTATGATTTATGTGATTGAATGAGTTCATGAGAATAGTTGAATCTGTGTAGGTTTCATTTCTGTAGGTCTTGTACATGGAATTGTTAGTTGATTTTGTTATAAGCAGGTCTGAACAAATTATTGAGTTATTTATTCATATTTTTGGTGTAAACAGAGATTTACCGATTTGCCTGTTTGAGCCATAAAAACCTATGAAAATATCATCTAAATATCGGTACCAGAACACTTAATGTTTCTTTTGCTAAGTAGCTTTGCTTAGAAAGAAAGTAATATTGAATATCCATTTATTTAAAAACATATAGTGTTCTGGTACTGATATGTAGATGATAAGTTGGTAGGTTTTCATGGACCAAACAGACAAATTGTTGAATTTTTGCTATTTCTGAATGAAGTTCATACCATTATTGAGCTTACAACAGAAAAAGAAATTGTTATCTCAATAAATTTTAGTCCTGACAATAACTAAATCAACGAACAATTTCATTTATAACATTTACAGAAAAGAAAACTCCAAGGACTCAACTATTTCCATGGACTCATTCAACCACTTAAATCACAAACCAGCAGCTTATAATTCAATGATCCATAGGACCTTTTTCATTCCTGACAGACTTCAAAATTGCAATAAATACTTTGAGGAGATCAGACTTGAATCACAAAATTCCTCTGGTTTGAAATAATGCTAGTTTTAACTACGCTGGAGCTCTCTCCAATAACTTGAACGACTAACCTAACCAACTCTTTTTCAAGTGGTCTGAACTCAGCAGATTAGTATTCAATGTTCGCACAAAAAGCAGACAAATTGAAAGAATCAGCAGCTTACAAAATTGTATCCAATGAGTGTACGGTAGCTTAATTGCAACAAAGCAAAGAAACAGAATCTGTTGGAATGATTGTAAATCACTTAACTTTGTAAAAACCCAAGTGAAATCACTGCCACTAGCCAGCTAGATATAAATATCTCTCCACAACTTGATAATTAATTAGGCTAGTATCTATATACGTAAGTTCATTACCTGTTGTTGACCCCTTGAAAATGACTTGACTGTCGAAACTGATCCTATTTGTAAAAAGAAAATTGTGGAAAGTATGAAATATATTCGATTTCATCTTCGTTGAAAATGAATTTCCATAAAATAAATGAAGCATCAATATTACTCAATATTCATATGCTTGTTAATTCCAGGATATAACTGTAATTCATTGCCTGGTGAGCATATTAATCATCTCGTTGCAGATTTATATTTTATCATGGAATTGATGTGATTACAGCAACATATATATGGGTGGTTGATGAGGCTAAAACGTATGCTAATGAGTATAGATTAAATAAAATAATATGTACTCAAAACCAAATTAGTTTTATCAACAGAAAGACCACAAATAAGACATCTTTATACTGTCAGTTATATTCTGCATTGAACCAAAATGTCGCAATATGATTCAAAATAATTTCGTTAAATTATAAATGATCGTTGACACTCAATGAAAAATGCTGGGAATAGAGTCATAATAATAAAAGTACATTTTTTTGTATTACACTGTGAAAAATCAATCATTCTTCAAATAGATTTTGAGAAATCTTGGGTGGACCTCATATATATATATATATATATATATATATATATATATATATATATATATATATATATATATATATATATATATATATATATATATATATATATTCAGCAATTTATTTTGAAGTGAACAGGTTGTAATTTTCTATAAAAGAATTAGTAGTAATTGTTTCGTCACAATATTTTTTCCGTTAAAATTCATGAAAAAGGCTCTCACATCATCGAATGCTCCTTCGGCCAGAGAGGATTAATACATTTTCCTTTCGTTTTCCTATTCTCATATCTATTAGCTTTATTGATGAATTGAAATAGATTATCGTCATTTCATATAGGAGTGACTAAAAAATATTGTTTTGAATATTGTAATTTAAAAATTTCATATCTTGATTTTTTCAAATGGAACATTCTATCTATTTCTTTGTAGACACAACTCAATCCTTCTGAGAAAAGACCGTTGAACTCGATATCATATGCGGATTAATTGACTGAAATGAGTCGACTATTCTCTGTCTCATATCCAACTGTGTTGTAGGAGCAATCTGGTGAACGATGCCCTCAATATAACGCCACAAGAAAAAATGTAGATGTAGATGGCCTAGCTGGCCATCTAACAGGACCACCACGTCCTATCCATTTGTTTGGAAATACACGATTCAAATGCTCCCTAACCTGATGTGAGTAATGTGCCGGTGCTCCATCCTATTGAAACCAAAAATCTTGTCTTATATGCTCTGGTACATCGGTAGTAACATTGGTAGATGATTTTTCAGAAAATCTAAATACATTTCACTATTGTGGTGCCGTCGAAAAACTGCAGCCCAATTAGATATCCATCTACTATAGCGGCCCGTACATTCAAGGACCAACGATGCTGGTGATCTATTTGTCTCATGAGGTGTGGATTTCATAATAATGAACGTTGTGCTTGTCAACAACCCCATTTTTGTGGAAAGTTGGCTCGTCTGAGAAAAGAACTCTGCTAAACATTGATTGTTCAGTTCCTGGTGCAGCTGTACATGACATGAATGAAATTTATTCACTTTCAAGATTTTCTGGACGGAAGTTTGACTTATATCTGTTAAGGGAGAAATCTCTCTTTGGTATTTATATGGGTCCTCTGTCACTGTCAACAAAACTGATAACTGGTTGTCTTAAGCTGAAGCAGTTTTAGGTTTTTCATGTTTTTTGTAAGCGATATTACCCGTTTCGATAAATTTTATTAGAAGTTTTTCAAAGCATCTTGCATCAGAATGCCTCTTATCTTTGTGCAGAAACTCTACTTGCCAACAAAGAATTTCTATCACACTCACCCAGAGTAAAAATCATATCAACCATTTCTTCTTTGGAGAACTTCATGGCAGTCAATTGGGAAAATTGGGTTCAAACCTCACTTTAACAATGTTTAATAACGAAACACTGATGAGTTCACCATGTAAAATGCAGAATATGATATGTCCGGACACCTGACAGAAGGCACAAAAAAAATGTCAACGCATACCTCGATTTACGTTTTAATCATCTTGATTTTATCATTAGTTATAAGAATTATCTTGTTTAGGTTTCATTTCTTACTACTTGAATCATTACAGAAAAAATAACTTCTGTGCGAATAATGATTGATGGGTTTGATATGGTTTGTCGAATTTTCAGCAATAATCTTTACAAATAATCGAACATTCGGAAAATGATCGAAGATAAAGATAAGGTTTCTTCTGCAAAAATATATCACAATATTTTATGCGTTGACATGAATAACAAAATAGAGGGTATTCCATTTGAAAAATTGAAATATGATATTATTAAAATTACAATATTCCATAGTTTTTTTGAGTCACTCCTGTTTAAAATGAGGATAATCTATTTCATTTCATCAATGAAGCTCTCCTTGGGCAATAAGAAAACGAAAGGAAAAAAGTATTCTGGCCAAAGCAGCATGCGATAATGTGAAAGCCTATTTTCATGAATTTTTAACGGAAAAAAAATATTGTGACGATACTACTCACCAAAAAAACTTATTACTTAAAGACAGTATAGCGGAGTTTAGGCCGCTCCTGAATTTTGAACAAAAAAGTGGTCTTCCAATCTGAAAAAACCATCCAAGAATTCTTTATAAAAAATTTGGACACCCTGTTTACTGAAAAATAAATTGCTGAAGTAGATGTTCTATCTTTACTTTTATTGACTTTTGCAGTTGTCTATAAGTTGTTGGCTCATTTATTGCCAAACGTCTCTTTTCCATCAGTTCAAGGATTTCCGTTGTCATCCATCTCATCTTTTTTATATTCTTAGTTGTGTTCAGGTTCTACAGGCATACCTTATTGACCGTATCTACATTGTTAGATGAGGATCTCGTCGATGCATTAAGTGTGCTGTTTAAATCTTCTGTGATTTTGTCCCTTGTTTCGCTATCTGAACGACCAGCTTGACCCATATAGACGCCTTCACAATCCATTCGGCATAACTTGAAATATCCAGTATTGTCAAATTTATCAGTTTTATCTTTAATATTAAAAAGTTGCTGGGAGAGCTTCATGTGGGTCTTGAAAGCTAATTTGTTATTCTGTTTCGAAAGGCAATTTGCAATCTTTTCGTTGATAAGCCCAAATATGTTAATGAAATATATTTGTCTATATTAGTTGAAAAAACATTTCGATATGCTATTGGTGGTTGGAATAACCATTGGTCTTTGCTATTTCCTTAATACGACTAAGACGACCAGTATGTCCCGGCTTATTCGTCCCTTTTTGAAATCTTCGAATAATACCTGCTTTTATCATAATTGGTTTATCACCCCTCTTTTGCACCCTAATTAATTTTGTATTTACCTGTTCATATATGTACCATATGCATTTTCGAATTGAGTTCAGTACTTGTTGTCAGCTGAAGATGGTCGAGATACCGAAATTGCAATCCTGATTTTCAATGAACTCTTGTGATAGTATAATACATAGTTTGAATACTTATCCTCATCATTATCAACTATCACTTAGTAACAGCGGAATCAATTAACTGCTGATTTATGAAAACCATAATAAAGCAGCTGTCTTCATCGTAGGTAATCTCAGTGTAAACACATGTTTGCAGTTGTTGAAAGAATTAATAATTCCCAGACTCACAGAAATTTTGGACAATGATGAAACTTTTTCTGAGAATGATATACGGTTTCAGCAAGATGGTGCACCTGCACATTTAGATGTTAGCGTGCGACAATCTTTGGATGAAAATTACCCAGTTCGGTGGATTAGCAGAAGAGGAACAGTTAAGTCGCCATCCCGATCACCTGATTTGAGTCCTTTAGGTTTATTCTTAAGGGGTCATCTTAAATCGAGAGTTTATACTACACAACTTGAAAACTTGGAATAGCTACGGAGAAGAATCGATCGTCATCGAATGCTGAGGTTTGACACCAGAAGTTTTTCAAAATGTTAGAAGAGTATTCGATAATCGTTTTTTTTCATTGTATAAAGGTAGGGGAAGGTCAGTTTGCACATTTAACTCGGTTTTTGGCATTGCAAAATTTTCGTTGAAATACAAAGTTTCGTTGTCTACAAACTATCTGAGTGATATTAAATGTTCATAAAGAAACTATTTTCGAATAGAGAATAAAAAGACCTTTCGAAAGATATGTGCCTCGACCCACTTCCCCTATAATAAAATTCGACTCAGGTGCTGCTGAGGGAAGGAAGTTGGTTATACATGAACAGGATCAAGTCAGAAATTTACGTGTCTCAGCTATTTCCGCCAAAATCAGTACATTTTGAGATAGAGGGGGTGGCAAACTTTCTTTGGAACACACTGTTTAGTATAATATATTATACATAAACGTTTTCACTCAATGAAAGATATTCAGAATTCAAAGGAAAGTCATATTTCTCAGGAGTAATTCTGTGCATTACACTGTAAAAAATTAATCATTCCTCATGATTGTTGTCATAAGAGCTGCCCCTCTCATGGATGACGAGAGTTTCCGTTTCGGACAATGATTCAGGAGGAACGGTATTCATTGCAATATTTCCAACTCATTCTTGATACGAAGGAGACATATGTCTACCGGAACAACCGTCTAATCCTTTATGGACGGAAATTCCCATTTTTGTACAGACTCAACAACTGGACATCCCATCATTTTATGTGAACTTATGTTGTAGTCAGACGCTCGAAAGAGTCGAAAGGCGGAACGGTAATAATTTCATTTATGACATAATTTTATAAGCAGGGTGCATAGGAATAACTGCGGAAGATTCTGCGAAGTGATTCCTCAAGCTGCGTCATAAAATGAAGTTTGAAATCGAAATACAGGATGTTGAAATTTTCAGTTTTCTTCTTATGATTACTACAGTTTTTCAGATACTCAGTTCAAATACGGTGAAATGATGCCTTTTTGAAATCCAGGAAGAGGAGAATATTTGTTTCCCCTAAGACCCTGGGTGGGGTGTTTATTTCGGTTGTGGAAGAAGCAAAATATCTGGGGATTACTCTGGCAAACTCACGTGGAATTCGCACCTGGAAAACACAATACACAAAGCTAGACATTCGCTATGGGCATGACAAACGACCTGTGGAAAAAAAGTGGTGTCTTGCCCCAAAGCAACTTCAGTGGCTATATGTGATGGTGGTTTGACCACGTATTACGTATTAGTATTAGTATTAGTATTGCTTGGTGGGAGTGCAGTCTTAAAAAGCACTGCCAACTCAAGCTCTCTAAATTACAGAGAACAGCCTGCATGATGATTACTGGAGCATTTCGCTCTACACCAACTGCGGCCATCGAGCTGATACTGGGCCTTGCCTCTCATCATCTGGTGATAAGAGGAGTGGCTAGAATAGCTTTATACAGATTCTATCATATTTCCCGTAATGAAGCGGGTAACTTCGGCTTTGTGCCTGAAATCGAGGAGTATGAAGTACTGAGTATGAGGTCGGACATTGCAACACCTAAAATCAACATGGAGAGGCCATTCCAGATCATCATTCCCAGATCAGCTCCAAAGACTACTTGAGGGTCCCTGTTGGTACACGGATGACTCAAAAACTAAGAAAGGTGTTGAAGCTGGTTTATACGGTCGGGGTGCCGCCAAGGAACAGTCGATCTGTCTTGGTGGGCATGCGACTGTCTATCAAGCTGAAATATTCGCCATTAACCACTGTGTTAACCTCTTGCTGGCGGAGGGATTAACAGATAGGTCAATTAAAATCCTCACCGATAGCCGAGCTGCACTGAAAGCATTGGCATCCGATACCTGTACGTCACTGATGGTGCAGGGTTGTCCCTTCACCCTTGCCAAACTAGGAAAGCGGAGCAGGCTCTTTCTGATATGGGTTCCTGGTCACTCGGGATTGAGGGGAAATGAGAAGGCGGACTTATTGGCCGCTCGAGAAACTAACCTGGAGTTCATGGGATCGGAGCCTAAGCACGGAATTCCCCTGGAAACTGCAAGGAAGAAAAACAACCGATGGCTAGACTTGAGGGTACATGAGCATTGGATTAGCCTCCCAGGTCTCAGACATGCGCGACGTGCCATCAGTGGACCTTCCATTACAAAAGCCAAGGCCTGCTTAAACTCTCTTGATTGAGGATCCTTTATGTAGATCATGCGAAGAAGATATAGAATCAATGGAACATGTTATGTGCGAGTGCCAAGCTGGGGATGAGGTCAAGATGGAAGAACGTGGATCTGAACTGAAACTGACTGAGCTCATTAAGATCTCACCCACGAAACTCGTATCATGTACGAGAAGGATGGAGCTCGTAGATGAAATCTAGGACAAAGTGTGCCACAATTGACAGGCAGCCCTCAATCAAATAATAATAATATTAAATAATATTTACCCTATATGGACCTTCAGGTTGAATCCCAACATAGGGTTCCAAATTAATCGTGGACGATGTTTTGGCATCAACAAGAGTAAACATTTAGATACCATGTTTGGCAGGCTTGCTAGGTATATATTGTTTGAAGCCACATCTGCCTTTGAAGGCTAATAATAGTTGTTCGTCTACGGTGAGGAAGTCAGTTGGTAAAATATTGGCTTAAAAATTCACTGAAAAGTTTCCGAACACGAGCCAACTTATCAGGCTCGCGTCTCTAGTTCCTAGTTTCTATACCGTTGAATCGAATATATGTTAGAAGGAATCTATATTCACTCATAGCAAGGTAGCATGATTCGATTTCGGTTCCTGTAGAATTGTCCCAAATCTCTTTCATATTTTTTCTAGAACTCGTGAAAGTCCCAATGAGGAACAAAATTCTCATAAACGCACTTATTTTCCTTTCATCCTTTCATCAGTTTTTCTCGCGTCCCGAATCCTGCCATATTTGTTTTGAAATTTTCTATATATATGTTTGTTGACACCGTTATAATTCGAACGATTGCATCGTTTACGAACAATTCAAGGCACTGGATTTTGGTTGTTGCATCACGAGCATTACCTTCCGTTCCAGGTAGTTGTCTCACAATATTATGTGAACAAACTCGAATTTGGAGACTCGGTGAAGTTTTTCTCCATTTTGTTATTTTGTCTTTTCCGACGTATTAACCCATTAATGCCTGAGTGATTATATTTTAACGAAAGGGATCCAAAAACTATAACAGGTGATCAAAGTGTCTTTCTCTTCCTCTTTGAAGTTCAATGTGTTTTTGAATCATTTCGTTGCAACAGATTCGAATCCTTTCAATTAATTCTTCTCGAGTAGTAAAGAGAATTCTTTAAACATTAGTCTTTAATGAGCAGCACAAATAAAAATCAAGCGGCGTAAGGTCAGGGCTTCTGGGTGGCCATCTCACTGGCCAGAATCGACCTATCCATTTCTCTCCAATTCTCTCCGTCATCCAGTTCTGGACCATTCTAGAATTATGAGCCGGGCAGCCGTTCATCCGAATCCGAAAAATCGCACCGACTTTGTGGGGATTGAACCCAGGTAACTTTGCGCAGGAGACGATATCTCGAAATTCAATATTCGAGAAACTAGGCATGATTTCTTTTTTTCGAAAAAGAAAATGGAATCATAAAGAGGGAAAATATAAACTTCAATTCGTTTATTCATTGAATGACAGTTAAATTCTTAATATTTTAATTTGTTTTAAAACCAAGTAATACAAGCCTTGTGTGATTTGTTCTTTTACGATCATTTTTTCTGATTTTCTTCTTCTAATCCGAGAAAATTTGATTATAAAAAAATGGTAAGCTCAAAAGCTGATGAACCAATTAAAAGCCAGATGAATGTAGTAGTTTTTTCTGAAAAAAACGGCTACTTATCTATCAATTTTAAGTGGTACAGCTAACAAAAAAATACAACTAATTTTGTTAATTTCACAATTTTTTCATTCACCCTTTCACAGCACCCGGTATACAATTTTTTTTTACCATTTATACTTATTTTATAGCAAATTCAATGTTCTTTCCGATGGTAAAGTCAGATTTGATGTAGCTGTAAGAGTAACAGGGATACTCTTGTTTTTATAGAGAGAAGCAAAAAATTTCGTGAAATCAAGAAGTGTTAAATAACTCGATAATTATCAACTTTTCGAAAAAAATTTTAAAGGTCACTTTTTGCTGCAAATGACTTGTACATTTACCTATTGAAGTTAGGCACCTTTTATAGTAAACACCGTGTATATTACTATCTTTGAGTTATCAAACCAAGTTCTTGCAATAGTATGTTAGTAATTTCAATGCCGTAGTACTGATATTTATTGTTCTTACATGCGTACTCAGCTATTTGTATACCAAATCAGAACCACTTTCGATTCAGATTTGAATGTGGCGGTTTGAATAAAGTCGAGGCTGCTATATTTCTATTGGTTTCTTCCATATCATTTTTTAGATCTGGTAGAATTGGCTTGTAGGAGTCAATAAGGAATTTCGCAATTTTTCGTTCCTTGGTCAGCTTTAGAAAACTATACAGGGTTGAGCTTCTTTAAATTGCGTGGCACCTTCGGACATTGGAGAATCTTTTATTTTGTAGAACCACTCCTTCGCGCTGAGTTACTGGCCTCAACTCTGATAAATTTTAAGCATCATTAGTTATGGTCATAACCCTACAACCAATTCGAGTTTTGCATATATAATTGGATAAGTAACGTGAAAATAGCAGCTACCTGGGTAACAGTGAATTGTGTAAAATATTAGGTGAGTGTCATCTGTTTCTTCTCATTTTCCCGAACTTACACTTTAGAAGTAATCGTGGAAGAATTACCGTATTTAGAGTGTTTGTTTATTCTACTTTCCTACTGCGTATTTTGACTTGCTCTATTATTTTATTAATGTCAAACTAACACTATTTTACATTTGAAATAGTAAAAAAAAACAGAGTAATGTGTGCAATTGAGTATAAAAATTTAATTCCAAATAGAAATTCGAACTTATTCCTTCAATAACACTAAATATCGTTGCATTAGTCCTTCCGGGACATTCGTTTTCTCCAGAACGAACCGCAATTGCAGTGAATCTTTATAAACGGAAGAAAAGCAAGGAATAATATAACCGCGGATGCACTGAGCGTGATTTATAAAGTGACTTGATGAAGCTGAAATGTCCCTCGCCTCATCTAAGTCGCTGTATTTTCATCCGGTTGAATGAATGCGTTCAATTTGTGGACTCATATTTTAGGAATGAAACACTTTACTTCCACCTCGGATTTCACATTTAAAATAATGACCTTTCATCGCAGTTGACTCAAGAAAAGGACTGTATTTATCTTCTCGAGAATTTTGAATCAGCCACTTTCTTTCATAAGTTTTTGTGAACTACTTCAAAACATATTCATTAGATCAAACTGATAGAATGATAGAAAATCTTTACGTCTAGCACCTATATATTAGTGATGTCTTTCTGATATTTTCTCTATCAGTTTTCAGTATATTGAAGTTCCACTACCAATCAAAGATCTGGTTAAATATAATGGAGGCATAAGCAGAATAATTGTGACCAGCGAGCCCATTAAGATAGCCTTTAATATCTAAATAGTCAATATACTAAACGCCTAAAATACTGAACGCCTTTCCATATCCAACTCTATCTATACGGAACGCCTTATTATATTCACTTCATTATTCATATTTTTACTTAATAGTTCTTTATGTTACATGGAAATCTGCCATATATTACCTCAGTCATCCTTAGGGTTACGCAGCTTCCAGTATTGTTTTATGGATACTAACTCATCGACCATACAAATTTCAACACTATTCACTACTATCCCATTTCAAAGGGATACATTAAATTTGAAAATCTCAACTTTCTCCAATTGAACTAGCATGAGATGAAATTAAAACATTTTAATATTGATTCAAAAACAAATTGTTCAATCACCCTTTAGGCATAGAAATTCAATCATCAACAACTCTAATATTAATTCACAATATTCCAAATTTTAGCTCCAAAAGTATAAAATATATACTTCAGAAAGATCAATTTATGCAGATCTATAGTTTCAAAGTTTTAATTTTTACTCAACAGTTCTGATTCGGTTTAGATCAGATAAGAATCCAATAAGGTCCATGAATTATAATAAAAACAAATATTAGCTTGAAACAGCAAGATGGACGAGTTACTTCCCAAGTATATTAATGAAATAGAAAATAAAAGATCTTCTCAAATTGTAGTAGTGGTTCAGCAATTTGCTTCGAGGCTCCAGTACTTTGATTTATATTTCGGGCTAAATATTCCGTTCAGCTTCAGCTAAAGGCATCGATTCGCCATTTTTAAATGAGCTCCGTACAATATGACCGAGTAAAAAGTCTTCGGATCCTTATTAGATAGCGGGATATTCCAATCGACAAAAAGCGAGGCTGCATCAAAGAACGTGCGGAATATTTTCAGTAAAAGTTTCTCTCGAAGACAAATATACAGTCTTACTGTATCATTAATTATTCATTCATCTGACACATAGGCCCGGTTGTACACTTGACAAACTTACGAGGTGTGTCTTTTAAATTTTGCAGCTTAAGATGATACAATTGACAGCTTTTGAAAACTTCATTGTGTTTCGAAGTATTCTTCAAGAAGATTCTACTTTTACATTCGTTAAAACCAATTCTGGAAGCAGTTGTTCCAAACGTTTACAGCTAAATTCAGAACGGTCTTTTAGACGGAAGTCTAACCTATACAAACAATTGCATTCCTTCAAATTCCTTCCATCCTATTCAACATAGATTAGCTGCCTTCAATTCTATGATTCACAGAGCTTTCACATTAACTCTCTCCTTCTGTATAAATTCAAATTGACCAAAATTCCCACAATTTGGTCACCAGAAAGAACAAAATCTTCTAAATTGAAGTGTTCTTGTGGAAAGCAGAAATGAGATTCACAAATTTGTAAATTACATTATGGACCCTCATATACAATACAACGATGTTTACTATATATCAGTTTCAGTGAAACTGTTTCTTGTAACTGTTAATTTCCTAGATTCTCAACTGTCGAGTTGGCAGTTGGTTTCGAGCAGTCAGCTTCTTATAAACTTGCTCTCTAATAATTGAAATTTCTATTTTTCACTTTTACTTCTCTTCAATTCAGTTTCTTGTGGAACTCTATAATATACTATTATATTATATATATATTAAAAATTTTGGGCAGAAAGGAGCATGGAAGTTAGGACTTGTGGGCAACGCATATATTTTTTCCATCATTCTGAGGGGTCGAACGCGAATATTGATTCAGAATTGTGCCAATTGTCGTCAATAATGTTTTTCTTTTCCACCATCATATGCTTCTCTCGTTGTGATACCTTTGAACATAGACTGCATGCATTAACTCTATGATAAACAAAAAAGAATGAAATGTCATCGAGTTTTAGACGACATCTGGTTTGAACACGAAATTTATTTTGGTGTTGCTTGTTTTTGACGTTTGAAATTGTTAACAAATGGGGATAAGCGTTTCATTGAATGTCGATTTGTGCGTGGCTATACTGCAAGTATAGTACAATCTATGATCTTGAGGAAAAATTTTGGACAACAGGGTCATTAGGAAGAAGACCAGGTACTGGTGAAGATAGAACTGTTAGAACACAGGTACTCGCCTTTTTCATAATGTGTTTCAAGCAAAAACTCTATATTTTTTGTATTACAAACTCAATTGACAATTTCAAGATAATATTCAGCGAATTTCTGCATTAGCAGTCAGCTCAATCATAACCCCAGGAAAAGATTGACTGTTTCCCAAGTCTCTCAGTGATGCCAAATCTCAAAATCCTCTGTGTAAATAATAATAAGACACGATTTAGGTCTTGAGTATTTTCGGAGGCACTATAATTTTCAATTGACTCAAGCTGTCAAAGAGCGCAGATTCGAGCGATGCAGTAATTTATTAAATAGATTTAGAACACGTAGACAATTTGAAATTATCTGGTTCACAGACAAAAAAAATTTTCAGTATTGCCCCACCAGAAAACAGCTAGAATGACAGAATTTGTATTCCAACGAATGAAATCAAGTGGAATGTGCCTTTAATTCGTTTACAGAGGGAAAGAAAAAAATTTTTCCAAGCATGTGGTCTTTTCCGGTATTCCGAGGAGCTTTAAATCAAATATCATTTTTATGCAACAAGGAATAAGATTAGATACGGAAAATTATTAAAATTATATTATAATTCTCGAACATTTGTTACCAACTATTGAGACATCAAGTTCACTTTCATGCAGGTGAATAATTGCTATTGTTTGTATGACATGAATAAGTACAGTTGCCACCTGCTCAAAATGAACGGTTGAGAAATTGAGTCGCTTCTTGAATGATTTTTATTGGTTCAAATTTTCTTTGGAATTCTTTAATTTTTTCCATATCCTTCTGACAACGTTTGTCAAAGAAATGAATAACTATAACTATATAACAAAAAAACGCTACTTACTCTCAACTGAAATCTATCTCAACTGATTTTAGAATGGAGCCAGATGTGATACCAGTCACTATACCATAGATTATCTAAGACGCTAAAACGCGTAGACGATTCATCGAAACCAGAACAATGGCCCCCTAATACTCCCGTTCTTAATCATATTTTTTGTGTTGTCATTTGGACGAAATGGTGTTTAAAAATGGTATTATTTTCAATAATTCTGAGGAGCTGAGGCAAAACATTCAAGAATTTGGGAACAATCTTGATCAAGAAGTAATTTCCAGATCCATAGATATGGTTGTGGATGCCAATGGAGGTCATATTCCATTCTGAGTACTTGATAATAAAAAACAAGTACTGTGTTTTAAGGAATTTTACTTAATAATTGCGATTCGTAACGCGTTTCACTACACCATAGCTTCTTCAGACGAATGATTATGCAGAAAAATATAAATGAGAATATAACTATAAATGTTCTTGAGTAAATAAAAGCTTATTGGTTATTTATGACAGGTATATCCAATAAAATTAAGGAATAGATTGCTCCCCGAAAAGATTCAATAGAGGTGAAGGGCTTAAATCGACTTGTTCATTGATGAGTCTACCTGAGTGTTTGTATTTATTGATTTCTAAAGTTTCCCAAAGATCTACCTTCCAATATTTATTATCTGTATGCAAAATTTCAAACTGTGGGTCGAAAGAATGATTATTTTCTAAGAGATGATTCGCGTAATTTGAATCTGATTTTTTATTTGAAAAACTGCTTTTATGTTCCGATATTCTAATATTAAAATTTCTATGTATTCTACCAATGTAGAAATTATCAAAGTCATTGCAATTCAATCTATAAACACCTGATTTATTGTTTTTACCTGGTTTGGTTTTATTATTTTTATATATTTGCCTAAATTATTATAAGTTTGGAAAGCTATGTTGAAATTATTGCTACTCAAGAATGATTTCAGTTTCTCACTTGTAATGCCAACGTAGGTTAAGGTGTTGAATTTTTGTTTCAATTTATCGACAGGGTAAACTTCATTCAATGCGATTCTACTTTGTTTTTATTTAAAATATTATTTATTAGTTTGGGATTGTAACCATTATTTTTGGCTATTTGTTTAATCAAATTTAATTCTTTGTTGAAATTTTCTGGCGATAACGGGATATTAATCAATCTATGATTAAAACTATTGAATGCTGAAATTTTATGTTGATACGGATGACACGACGAGTTATGTAATATAATATCAGTATGTGACGGCTTATGGTAAATTGCGAAGACATGTTTTCCATTTTCATTCGAAATTGTTACATCTAGGAAATTTATCGAATTATTGCTTTCTATTTCGGTTGTGAATCCAATACTTGGATGTAATGAATTTATATGATTTTCGAAAATTTTAACTGTCTATCTGTTCCTGTGAAGCAAATAATGATATCGTCTACATAGCGATACCAGTATAAACAATATTTACTGAGTAGATGATTATGAATTAATTTCTCTAAATTATTCATGAATATTTCTGCTAACAAAGGACTTAACGGATTGCCCATAATCAAGCCGTCTTCAATAGTATAATATTTGTTATTGAAATGGAAATAATTTTGATCTAAACAAATTTGTAATAATGAAAGAATATCTGATTTAATGATAGTATTGACATGACTCTTTCGGAGGATTGTTGGGAAATAGATTCTTAACATCGAAAGAAATGAGCCTCCCAAATTCAAATCTGAAATTTTGATACAAGCTATTATTTTAGATATAATTCTGTTTGATTTAAATATATTATTAATAATTTAGTGTTTTCAGGAAAGGTATTGTTTTTTCAAAAACGAATTTCGACTTCAATATACATTTCACACAGGCTGCTTCCTACGAACGTAGACCAACATCAGGTGGTTATTGTTAAAATGAATAATCAACTAAACTCAGAAAAGAATCAAATAATGTTCTCATTAAGAAATATTTTTGGATGAGTTTTTTTCTTTTTCTATTCGAGTATGTCGATAAAAGAACACCATGTAGATTTTTATGAGTTAAATATAATGACAGTTAAAATTGAAGTGTTTCAATTTTGACTGAGGATTCGGAGGTAGGTGCTTCTCAATATTTCAGGGTACTCGTGACTCTACCGAGCAGCTGGGACATTCTCTAATTATAAGAATTTATATGTTGTTATAAAAGTTGACGCCGCAACCTAGACGCCCACGAGAAATCTAGAGCACTTGTCTCAGAACTCCTTGGTTAAATTTCAAACACTTGGCTGAAGAGGCAGAAAGTGGTTCACAAGGTGTTTAGGTTTTTTCAATGATGATCAGTTGATTGGATTATTTTGTGTGAGTGAATATCTACCATGTTAATTTTCATTTAATTACAGGTAATTACCGTATTTGCCTCATATATTAGCCTTCTTCAATTTTTCCGATTCCTAGTTTTTTTCAATTTTGACTGCTAGAGCTGACATACTTTATTTCTTTTAATTAATGAATATGTATTTTCTGGATGGCAGACAAGCAAAAGAGGCTTTTCAATTTAGACGATTTTTGAGAAAAGAATTATTTCATGTTCAAGTTATACTTTTCAAAATTTTCAATAAAAGATACAAAGGAGTGACGTATTCAACCCACCAACATCCTGTATTTAAAAGCCTGGACACGTTTAAAATCTTCACTAACAAGAATCTCTATTTTAATATTTCCTACATTTAAAACAAATGTATTTCCATCATTTTTAAGCATTGTTTTCCGTTGATTAAGTTTGTAGGGAGGATGAGAAAAAATAGAATTAATTAAAACTCCGGAGAAAATTCTCGTAGTAGGAAACAAACTGAAAATAATTAAATGGAGACGATTGCTGGAAAACAGCAAATACTCACTATGTTCATTTAAAAACTTAATTCATTCGTTTTTCACGACTCTCTTGATTAATCAACTGCGAAGAGTTATTCAATTAATTCGTATTCTAGAATTCCCGTCCTTCTCAGAGAATATAAGTTCCTGGATTGTATGTCTAGTAGAAAGTCGTCGAATGAATACTGATATAAACCTTCTGCTTAGTGTTTGATTGATCTTCATTGTGAAACTTCATCGTGATTATCAAAAATATAGATTACTCTACCATGAAACTATCAAGTTTAAGAAAGAAAAAACTATAACAGAGTTTTTCGAAAGTTCACTCGAAAGAGATAAATAGATCAAAAAAGCTCATATGATATTGAAGAAAATTGAAGTCAGTATTCTGCGTGACTGAGGGAAAATTTTATTCGATTCTATTGAAATAATTATCCATGTTAAAGAGCAATTTGTTTCAATTCAGATAGTAAAAAAATATAGAATTCAGGAACTGAGTTTTTATTCAAATATGTAGGGCAATTCTGGGAGACATAGCCAACTGATTTTTTTTTATGACTCCATTCAATGACTACGCCTGCAGAAAACGCACCAATCTTTGTGACTATGAAACGTATAGGACCACGTGACACATCGACGATTTATACGTGAATTTGTGTATATGCAAAAAATTATTCTAACCTAACCTAAAACTGTTTTCCTTTTTAGAGAATTACTATCTAACTCGTTGAAATTTGTACCGCCTATCAGTCAATGAAAGTCATGTCATCCTTTAGCTGCACTCAATTTAGGATTCTATTGAAGTAATATAATGAAAACAAAATGAATATTAAGTTCAGTACTTCATTAAGATATTAATACAGAAAGAAATAAAGAGTAAAAAAATCAAGTACTTAAATCGGGTGTCAGCAAGATATTAATGCATTAAGCTATATACATATTGTGCACCATAGAATACATTTTTTGTTTTTTTATGAAGAAAGAGCGCAAAAACAAATATTACAGATTATTTGTCGATACATAAATATGCCTCGTACAACCGACCAAGAGAAAAACTTGTATTTTTTAGTTGGAATCACAAATATTCAAGGATCTACGATTCTTCTTCTTTGTCAGCCTTCTTCCGTCCACTTCTGAACATTGTCGTTTCCATTCATCTTGGTCTTGTGCTATTCTGAACCACTGTCCTCCGACTTGGTCTTTTATATCGTCGATCCAACGTCTTGATTCTACTTCGCTTGGTCTCTCTAGGCCTTCATTGAATAACCATCAGTGTACATTTCTCTTCGTCCTGCCTTGCAATGTGACCTACTCATCTCCATTTCAACTCGGCTTTTCTTTTTATATTGTCTGAGACTCGCGTTCTTCGCCTGATTTCGTCGTTTCTTACTCGGTCTTTTGAGAATCTTGCTAGCATTTCACGCTCCATGGCTCTCTTAGTAGTTCTTAAGCGATTGGCACTATGCTTCGTTATTGTCATCGTTTCAAGTCCGTATGTAGCCACAGTTAAGATACAGGAGTCGTAAACTCTTCTCCTTGAATTAATTGGGATATCGGTGTTTTTCAGGATATGTTGAAGTTTCCTGAATGCGGCCCAGGTTAACCCAATTCTTCTGGTTATTTTGGCTTTCTGGTTTTCTTTTCCTAGTTTGATGGCGTGACCCACTTGAACATACTCGTTTACATTTTAGATGACTTGATGCCCTAAATGGATCAGAACGTTATTGGGGCACAAGACCTTGGTTTTGCCTATGTATTTTCAATCCTATACTATTCTACGTTTAATTCAGCTGCACTAACATTTCTTCTAACTTATCTATGTTTCCAGCGATAAGGACGATGTCATTCTTCGATTTTGATGCCCTTTCCTTGCCATTCCAATTTATTGAATACGTCTTCTAGAGCCAGGGTGAAAAGTTTCGGTGATATCGTATCACCTTGGCATACCCCACGTTCAAGATCAGTTCTTGCACTTCTTGTATTATCATCAATTTTGCAATGCATAGTTGCTCTCTGGTATATATTCCTTATAACTACACTGTAACTAGAGTCAATCCTAGTATTATTCATAGCATTTAGAAAGGACCATGTCTCTATCGAGTCGAACGCTTTATGGAAGTCTACAAATGCCAAATATATAGGTATATTGTACTCTGCATATGGTCTATGGTGCTGCAACCACTCCTAAAGCCAGCTTGCTCTGGTGGCTGATAGAAATCTAGTTTCTTCGTGAGGTGATAACAGACTAATAGGGCAATAGTTATCCATGTTACTGATGTATCCTTTCTTGAATAGCAGCACGACTTCTGCATTGTACCATTCTTCTGGAAGTTTACATTCTTGCAGACATTTTTTCAATAGAATTTAATGAGTTTTTCCATGCGTGCTCCACCAAGTTCCAGTATTTCAGCAGTGACATGGTCCTCTGCTGGACACTTTCCATTTTTCATACTTTTAAGTGCACTTCTAATTTCAGTGAGGCATATATCCGGCAGGTCCCTCTGATCCCACATTTAATACTCAACTCGATGTTTTAATAACGTTTGGGGACTTGAATGTGTAGAGGTCGGTGTAGAACTCTTCTATTATTTTAGATATTTGTTCTATGTTGAATACAATTATTCCTTGTTTGTTTTTCATCTTTGTCAGCTTTGTTTTTCCATTTGAGAGTTCTGATCTGAGAACTCTCATAATGGCATTCTTTTCGATAGTTTCCTGGATCATTTTAGTTTTGTGTGCTCTCAGGTCTCTGCGTATGGCTTTTTTAACTCTTTTATTCAATGTCCTGTATTCTTCCGTTCCTTTTTCAAGCCCCCTTCTTTGGTCCATCAGTTCGACTCTGAGCTTTCTTACTTTAAAGCATATTTTCTTTGTTGCTGTGGCGACACTTGATTTTATTTGTTGGTTTAGTTGTTCAATGTCCATTCTTATAAGTGTTTCTTCTGGTTATAACCTTCGTGCTATTTCTGCATTCCTTGCTCCGATGTGATCGATTGTCGGGAATCTAGGTTTTTTAATGAGCTTTTTTCTTTCTTGTTTAATATCGAACCGAAAGCAAGCTCAGACTACTCTGTGGTCACTCCCTGTGTACTCTATTAAGAACGGACACATCACTATAGTTCTTTCGGTTGTCTGAAAGTGTATGTAATCGATCTCATTTTCCGTGGAATTATCCGAGCTTATACAGGTCCATTTGCGTAGAGGAGGTTTTAAAAAAAATGTATTTAGACAGTAAAGGTTCTTTTTCAAAAGAAAGTTCACGAGCATTTTCCCTCTATCGTTCCTCATTCCTTGGCCATGTTCACCGATGTTTTTTGTATCATTTTGCGTCTTCTTGCCAATTTTGGCGTTGAAATCCCCAATTATGATCGTGTAGTACGCGTTCTCTGCTCGTCTTGCAATCGATATCTCTTCGTATACCTGTTCTACCCCCTCATCTTCCGATGTACTTGTTGGTGCATATATGTTAATTATTTGTACTGCAGAACGCTTGTTTAACAACAATGTAAGATAAATGACTCGATCAGAAACAGCGCAGATCTACGATTACACGTTTCTAATATAGCCGTGTTGAGGGGTGCCCCTCTTTCTTCTTGTGTTTGAGGAGCACAAAGTAAGGCCGTACTTCATACCATAGCAACGCGGTGCTCTTCGCATGCAATTTGTCGTCCATCCGTTAATTGATTGGCAATATTCAGTAGTTACTCCTTCGTTGAAGAATATTAGATCTTCTTCGTTGCGGCATTGTTAATAATAATTTTTCCACGAAAATATCAATTCCACCAGTAGCAAATGCTGGTCTCGAACCAGCAAAATGATTGAGTGAGACAAATCGGTTTTCGTGTTGGTGTATTTTTTTCAACTAAGTATTTGCAACAAGGCAATCAGGAACAACCATAGTCACTTGTTCTTTATTTTTGCTTATATTCCGATTCATTTTATAACCTTTGTAATTGATATTTCAATTGATACAGGTGGATTTCTAAAATGTGAAGTTTTTTGAGTAACTTGATGTCTCTTCCTTCGATTACACTAAATAAGTTTCTGAACAAACGCATAAATATTTGCCAACCAATAAATACGTCAATCCGTTTTCATTGCTGACGTGATTCTACATGGTTAAAATCTAAAATGCGAGATAATCCGAATATTGCAGATCTTCTCAATTCGAGCGCTTGATTTAATTACGATTTTCAATTTGAAGGGAGAGTTTACCATATGGGCAGGATGAATTTCAAAAATATCAATAACAATAACGTTAGAAATTTTTTGCTATATATATGATTCAGAGATTGAGACGTCGCTTTCGTTTCGTCCTTCATATTTTTCGATAAGTTATTTTTATTTTTCCTTTTTAGTATGTCAATAAAAAAACACCATGTAGATATATATGAAATAAAATATAGTGACAATTAAAATTAAAGTGTTTCAATTTTGATTGAGGATTCGGAGGTAGGTGCTCCTCAATATTTCAGGGTACTCGTGACTCTACCGACCAGCTCTGATTATAAGAATTGATACATTGTTATAAAAGTTGGCGCCGCAATCTAGACGCCCACGAGTAATCTCGAGAACTTGTCTCTGAGTTCCTTGGTTAAATTTCCAACACTTGTCTGAAAAAGCAGAAAGTGGTTCACAAGGTGTTTAGGTTTTTTTAATGTGCATTTATTGATTGGATTATTTTGTATGAGTGAATATCTATCATGTTTGTTTTCATTTAATCACAGGTCCGTATTTGCCTCATATTTAATTAACATAATTTTCTTTATCGGTGTCTTTTATTGAATTTTTAACTGAATTTCTTCTTTACATAATCAAAAATGTTTTCAATTCAATATTTTTCATTTCATCGTGAAGTTTTTTTATTTAGAGTTCATTTTCAGATGGAATTTTCATTTATCAAATTAATTTAAAATTAACGATATTCACAATTATAACAACAAGACAGCAGAACGAGGTCCACATCGAACAATTAAGACTAAAATCAAGCCGCTTTAGCGAAAATTATTATTCTAAAATTTTTATCAATAAACTGCCTGAAGGTGTGAGGAACCTGCGTTTGAATCGCTTCACGATTGCTGTGAAGAGATTTTTGATTCGTAGGGCCTTCTACGATATAAACGAAATTTTGAGTTGCCGGATGTCATGCAACAGCTTTGAATAGATAAAATGTATCGCACCAAAAACATAAAATGAACAAAATTTCTCGCAATATCGATCTTTTCAGTTAATATCCACACATTTGTATTTATATAGAAAAAACATAATGACTGGGCAATCGCATTGCACGATATGATAAAATTGAGCAGCAACCTCATTTTCAGTATTTGGTATTACTGTTATCCAATCGAGGATATTATTCTTTGAATATTGTAAATCAAGAAAATTATTATTCAAGGAACAATATTCAACCTTCCTTAGAATGTTAAATATAATATATTGTTCCTTGAATAATAATTTTCTTCGATGTGTCTACACATTGCGAAATCTCGCATATAATAACTTTTTGTTTTGAGATGTTTGTGTATGCCTGGTTGTAAACGACATAGGAATGAGGAGCGTCGGTCCTTCGACGGCCGCTTCTGTCTGATACGTGAGTGTCGCATGGCGGTATGTTATCGAACTAGTGTGAACACTTAACGTTTTCCTGTCTTATCTGCTCTTTGTTCTCACCGTTTCGCGGGGCGATGGTGAGGTAGCCTCTGTTTAAATTCGTTGGGGGCCGCAGTGACATTTACATGGTTACATTCGCTCCAACGAATTGAGATGAGTAGGTAGCGGCATAGCCCGGTATTACGAATTGGTAGACAATGCTGACGAGGTCGAACGAGACCGAAACTGCAGTCCATTGTTCCTATTTGTGACATCTTACCGTGCTGTACCACTTCTCTGTGGCACCGGTTAACGGTGATCATGAAGAGTAGATCGGAAAACTAGCTGCTTCAAGGGAGGATATTAAACATTCTAAGGAAGGTTGAATATTGTTGCTTGAATAATAATTATCTTCGATGTGTCTACACATTGCGAAATCTCGTATATAGTAACTTTTTGATTTGAGAAACATTTCTTGATACCTGTCATATTGTGTTGTATAAACACGATTTAGGGATAGTCTCACAAGAAGATGTCGAATTACGCCATTTGTACTTCAGTACCGGGAATCGTATTCATGGGAACTTTTAAGTTTATGCCATATTTGAACGGGGCAGGGGCTTGAGGTTAGCAAAATGTATTTGAACACGTAGTTAAATGACTTTTTCGAAATATAGTTCCAGATATAGTTGACTAAAAAGGTAGTTTTAAGAACATTGCTGATTGATAACTAATATCCTTCGATTTTTTGTAATAGGTCAGAAAATTATACCGTGGGGAATACCAAAATTAACCCAAGTTTTGAGTTGAAAGAGATGTTGATGAAAACTCAATCTGTTTTCAAAATTACTTCCCCATATGTAGGAAACGAAACATTTACGTACAAAAATTGGAAAATTCCTCTCCTAAAACTATACCTTTAATTTCATCTTAAAACGATCATACTTATTCATGAAATACCTTGTAGTCGCCAATAATATTCGAATTCCAATATCATTCAACTACTTAAGAGAATGTCATTCCTATTCGTATAATCTGTTTGTCAAGAATACTTCGAATGTTTAATTGATTGACTAGAAAGTTTCTTCTTCAAGTTGCAAGGAAATATCCAATAATGAAGACATGTCAAAGTGGAGATTTTTTCCATCGTTGAAAAAATGAAAGGGATTTTGCTTTCAATAAAAATGGAGTTACCTTTTCACTTCTTTACGCTAGGCAATATCTATTACTTGAAGTGAGTTCGAACTGGAATTTATCGAACTTGTCCGGATCTTTTGAATCTGATAACTGAAAGACTGTTGTGAATATTTGAGATAAACTAACAATAATCTTCGAAATCTAGAATGCTACTAGAGCAAAATATCTGCCCTGAATTATACAACGAATAATTTTAAGATACGCCTTCAGATATGCTTCAAGCCAATTTCGGTATGTTAGATACAGATTCGATGAAACAAGCTCCAAAGTTATACAAGAAAATCGAATATTGCTTGAGTATTCATAGTTCAAGAAAGTTTTTGTTTTTGTAGTTATGCATTTTATTTCATTCATGAAATTTATAGTATATTCAAAGAAGGTACATAGTAATAAAAGCACATTAAATATGTGAAAATTGAAATAAAATGCATGGGTTAGCTACTATGACTCAAAAGTTAGCTGTTTGTGTAATAACATGTAAGGTTTATCATAAATATGTGAAAAGTTAAGGAACGAATTGAAATGTCGAAAAACTTTTTTTATTTGTTTTGATTAGGGTCATGAGACTACTGATTATAGATGAAAAATGTGCAAAGAATGAAACCGGGAATATACTCTTGCACCTAGATGATCGGATAAAAGTCGAATCGTCAGGTCCGCAAAACATTCCTTGCTCAGGTCCATCGATAAATAATTTCTAGGTATACAGCGCGACGATGTCTAATCAAATTTTTTCATCAACGGCATTAATCGATATGAAGAATGGCGATGGAAAACGGTACCTGAAAGGGTAAAATTGGAGAGCGGTTCACAATCTCATTTCATGACGAAAAGATTTGCAGATTTATTAAAGTTACCCCTTGAGTCCCTTGATATACCAGTAGCAGGTTTAAATCAAATATAAACCAGAATTAAAAATTCAGTTAGGACTAAAATATATTCTAAAAGTAGTAGTTATTCAGAAGCGTTTCTAATAATTCCTCGTGTATGCGATTATTTACCAAATCAGTTCATAGAACACAATATTTGAATATTCCGAAGAACATTGATCTTACCGATCCTAAGGAAAGCGTTATTAGGTATTGAAATCTTCTTTGAGTTACTATGCATCGGTCCAATTTAAATATCAGGCACAGAGCTAAATTATGCAAAACTCGTTTAGGTTGGATAATCTTAGGAAAATTAGGAAGCGCACCAAATTGCTTAACATTGGAAACTGCATGTTGTCGAATTAAATAAGAGTAAAAGAAAATTTTGGAAAAGCGAGAAACTAATCGAAACTAAGTTTTTATCCGAGGAAGAGGTACAAGGAAAAAACCATTTTAAGAAACAACAAGACAGGGTGCGACATTAGGTCGATATATAGTTCGATTACCACTTAACGAGAAAATTGAAAATGTAGATGAGTCGTCAAAAAAGCAGAACGACAATTTTTCGCATTAAAGCTCAAATTATCAAAACATTTCGAGTTAAGAAACGGATACATTAGAAATATGCGCGAAGCTGTAGAGCTAAATCAAGCAATGACAAAAATCTTGAAATTGGTTCAACTCGAACGTTTTCAAAGAGAGATCAACCAACTCGCTTAGTCAAAATCGATTGATAAAGTTATCTTTTATCTTTGAACTCATACTCAGATAAGGATGGACTAAGAAAAGTAAAGGGTAGACTCTAAAGCGCTAATTTATCGCTAGCCATTCTTTCTGAAAAAAGAAAAATACATAAATAGCAACAGAATAAAATCATACGCTTGCATTTTCGAATGCTTCTTAATGAAGTCATACAAAAACGTTCCTCGCGCGACCTTTAGTTTAGAAAGTTTATAGAAAGTCCCTAGCAGATAATATTGGAATAAAAGATCAGTTTTTCTTCTTTGCATGAGGAGATTGTATCCCCTCTATGATCGATCATGCTCGGTCAGATAGGCTAGATATTCTAAATTTTAGTTTTAAGAAGTTGCTACTGTGAAAATGTAGGATCTGTAACAAGTCAGTTAATATAAACCCTGAGTGTAACGGTTTTATTCATTCAACTATTCTGCACTGGTTTTTAACAAGGGGGTATTCTGGTCTAGAAAATTAAAAAACTCAATTTTTTTTTGCATATTATCAGAGATTAGACTTTCAAAAATACGTTTTTGAAAGGATTTTTCAAAATTCGAATCATTTTGGGAGATACAGCGGATTTTATGCGCCGGTACCTAAGACGGCCAAGGATCAATAGCTCTGACCTACGAGACCTTGCTGCTTCAAAAGCAGGCAAAACAGTTCGTTCAGAAGGATGAACTTCACAAAATCTCGATATTGAGAAAGAAGAAGGTCCAATGTATGGACATGAGATCACCGATTAATCCAAAGTGAGTATTCAATATTATTATTTGAGCTATTTAACTGGAAATCTTTCTCAAACTTCAAACGCGTTTCTTTCAAAACTCCTTTTGTTGAGGTGGTTGAAAGGATATCTCAAGTTCTATCTGACCGATTCCTTAGAAATTTTGAGAGAATCTTCTCTATACATCAATTCATCACTTCGATCTTAGAATTTGAGAAAGTTTCATTTGAAGTGCATTTGAAAAATTCGTAAACGTCGAAAAACAGGGGTGAAAAAATTTTCTTGTAGGTCTAAGTGATAGCGACACTTTTACTTATTAGAAAGTTTTTTTGTTTGTTCGATTTAAATCACTACAAGGGTTGGAATCATGTCAACTAGGGTGCACCGTTTCACTGGCAACCCCCACTTCACCGGCCTGTTACTGAATAATTTTTGGACTTTCTTTTTATACTTTGAAAATAAATAAATATTGTATAAAAAATGGATAGTAAAAATGTTTTTATTTTTTTTATCCTAGTTTGACAAATACCCAAAAAGTAGCGCTCTGGACCAGAATACCGCCTAACCAGTGTGGGAAGCTTGAGAATTTACAACGTGTGATAGGTAGTAACCTATGCAGAAGGCTTCCGCAGCAAAATACAGAGCATATAGACAAAATAGATTTTCATTGTTCTCACTTAATCTAAAATTATAATTTTTCTAGTTTGTTCTACTTTTAAATAACTATTAGAATTCATAACTATAAAACCAAAGATTACAGTTGTACAATATGAATGTGATGTGATTATTGAATAAAAATTTATGACTCAAACACAAAACTGTATGTCAATTTATTAGAAATGGAAGTCACGATGTTGCGAATTATTAAAAAATCAAGAATTGATGGAAACCCTTGCTTATCATGTGATGTCTGTGCAATTCCTTGAAACCTGTCATATTATGTTGTATAAATAGGATTTTGGGATTGTCTCACAAAAAGATGTCGAATTACGCCATTTGTACTATAGGTCCAGTGCAGGGCAACGTATTCGTAGGAACTTTTAAGTTCATACCTATATTTAAGTGAAAATGTAATTGAGCACGAGGTTAAATGACTTTTTTGAAATATAATTCCAGATGCAGGTGACCAAGAACGCTGGTTTGAAACTGATATCCTGCGAATATCTGTAAGAGATCAGAAAGTGTGGAATAGCAAAATTAACTCAGGTTTTGAATTAAGAGAGTTGTTAATAGAAGCATAATCTATTTCCAAAATTATTTTCCCGTATCTAAGAAACGGAGCATCTACCTTGAAAAAATAGGAAAATTTCTTTCCTAAAACTACCCCAATAATTTAATTTTAAAATGGTCAAACTTAATCATGACATACCCTGTAGTCGTCAATAATATTCGAATTCGAATATTATTCAACTACTTAAGAGGATGTCATTCTTATTCGTATAATCTGTTCGTCAAGAATACTTCGAATGTTTAATTGATTGACTAGAAAGTTTCTCTTCCAAGTTGAGAGGAAATATTCAATAATGAAGACTTGTCAAAGTGGAGATTCTCTTCCATCGTTGAGAAATGAAAGGGATTTTGCTTTCAATAAAAATGGAGATACCTCTTCACTTTTATACGCGAAGCAATATCTATTTCTTGAAGTGAGTTCGAACTGGAATTTATCGAAGTTATCAGGATCTTTTGAATCTGATAACTGAAGGACTCTTGTAATGATTTGAGATAAGTTAACAATAACCTTCGAAGTCTATCATTCTAGCGCAGGATTTCTCCCTGAATTATACAACAAATAATTATAAAATACGTCTCCAGAGACGCTTCAAGCCAATTTCGGTATGTTAGATACAGATTCGATGGAACAAGCTCCAAAATTGTACAAGAAAATTGAATATCGCTTGAGTGTTCCCAGTTTTTGTTTTTGTAGTTATGCAGTTTACTTCATTCATTAAAATCATAGTGTATTCAAAGAAGGTATATGGTAATTAAAGCACATTAAATATGTGAATAATCTGACCATGCTTCATGAGGGCACATCGAAAATTTAGAAGTTCTGTTATTGTACAGTATGGGCAATTTCGATGTATTTGTACAGCAACTCCCGCCTCTCGATTTTATTTTGAGGGACTAGTTTGGTGGTGCCAAAATTTTTCTGATATCTCTTTCCGTTCTGGACTTATTCAATATTTTTCGAATCTTGGGAAAATTGTCCTTCCTACAATACTTGGCTGGTGGTTTTCGAGTTATATGCAAACATGCTTTCTTTAAACAAGAACCATAAAACATTTCACCCCTATTGGATGCAGTAATTTTTTTTTCTTTTCAAAAATATATAATACTTGTATTCCATTATTGCATTCAACACTATTTTTCAGAGAAAGACCTGAAATTGCCACAATTCCATTCATAAGGTGCATGCCCATCAGAGATTCATATTGTTCTATGACTGACCACCTCATATTTTAAAGATCTAAGGTCATGGGTATTTTTATGGTTTGTTCGATTTAAACCATAGTAATTGACTGTCTTAATCTTAGAGTTTGACACTTACGATTCCAGTTTCAGTATAGGTATCAATGTTTATTGAATATCGAAATAGCTGCTTGCTAGTTCTATGTTTCAACTATTACATTTAAGAATTTGTTCACCTGGGCCTTTGGTTGTTTCAAGATGCAGAATATAAATCATAACTATGAAAATTATGGAAAGTTCGATACAATGGAATGTTATATTCTTAGTGGGTATGATTCAGCAACAACGGCCGAAACATATTTCAATCGGTATCCTGAAAAGCACCAGCCAAATAAATCTATTTTTCAAAGAAAGAAAGAGAATTTTATCAATGGCGGCTCAATCAGAAAATCAAGAAGTGAAAAATATCATGTCCAAGAATGCTAGACCTTTTTAGAGAAGTCATATGGACAGATGAAGTCCGCACCTCTAGTGAAGGGATAGTTAATCGTTTTAATGAACATTTTTGGTCCGATGTAAATCCTCAACGCCATATTGATGTGCAGTATCAAGAAAGATATGGTTTCAGTAAGTGGTGTGCATTGAAAGATACTCGCGTTTTGGCGTTTTAAATTTTTGATGATCATTTGAATGGAGACGTTATGAAGAAAGCAGCAACAATCATATTATTGAACGATTTCTAGGTCAGCTTCCGTTAGCACAAAGATCAAGTATTTTTTTTCCAACACGGGTGTGCCCCTTCCACCAAACAAAGCTATCACTGATCTGTTGAATTTGAATTTTGGATATAATTGGATAGGGACTGAAAGCTGATTTGGCATTTTTGACTGACATCACAATGCACTTAAGTACCATTAACTAGCTTCAAGATGAAGGAAAAACTATTGTTGAGATGATGAGCGCAGTAAATGAATTCAAAAGTGAATCGCATTTTATGATAGATCAACTGAAAAGAAAGGTTCTGAAACATTTTCCGTTTTTGAAAGCAAGGATTTCTCAGTTGATACATATGAGGTTGAATTATCAAATATTTTGGGACAATTCGGAATGCGTTTTTATGATTGCAGTAAATTGGCAAATATAGCATCATTTATGAGTTATACTTCTTCATGTGAAAACATTGAGGAATTACCTACTGAAATAGCAGGTCAGTTTAATATGAACTCATGTTCTGTTGAGTTGGCGCAGATTATATCAGATATATATCTCAAAGCTACAGGATCTGATACGAATTTCTGGTATTTTATATCTGAAGATAATTATCCAAATCTGAGACAAACCACCCTTCAACTGATGGCAATGTTTCGGTCAACTTACTCGTGCGAGTCTGAACGTCTAAGACAACTCTTGCACGATGAAGAGGGGCATTATCTTGTTGGAAGAGTGGATTTTGACCCATTGTTAGAAGATACGGTACCATTACAGGTTAAACTATCTCATTTGCGTAAGAATTTCCCGTGAGGTTGTTCTGTATAAGACGAGGTCAGTTCTTCCACCAAGGCGTATACCTCCCCAAAACATCACTGAACTGCCTCCCTGTCTAACAACTTCTCGAGCATGCTGGAGACGGTTTTGCTTTCCAGGTTCCCTCCATATTCGAATTCTTCCCGAATTGGGATAATAACTAAATCTAGATTCATCACTGAAGAGAACTGTGGCCCACCTCTCTTGATACCAGCTTACGTGTTCCTGGCACCAAGCTAAACGAGCAGCGCGATTTCCATGGGTCAGTTGTGGAACTCTTAAAGGACTTCTGGAGTGGGGTTGACCTTCGTGCAGTCCATTTCTCACAGTTTGGTCTGAAATTTGTACATTATGAACTCGTGATAGCTCTTGAGCTAATTGAGATGCTGTGGTAGTACGATCTCTCCTGGCTTGTAAAACCAAAAATTGGTCTTGAGCGACTATAGTAATCCTGAAACGACCTGTATGGCGTTCTTTCCATACTGGATACTTCCCGTTGTGAGATCCCAGCTTGGAGTATGCCAACGGCTCGTAACATCTCTTCTCTAGTCAAATGTCGTCTTTCCATGGTCGAATCACAAAACTTGAATCTTTTATTTGTGCTTACAACAGAAACAAAGTGCCAACTAACTGACTTCAAACACTGAATACATGAAATGATTATAAAGCAGCGTCGCATCTGCTGCATTTTCAGTTTTTTATAAAAAAAACTACGGTACACCCTACCTAGGTAGGTAGGTAGGCAGGGTGTATCGTGTATGTACGACAACCCTCATCACACATACTTGCAGCCTCTCAGAGTCGATCGTAAGTGGTTTAACAATATTGAGATATATTGCCAGCAGTTCAAGTTTGAACACTCCTGACAAAGAGCATTAACTGGAGATAGTTAGTGAACTACAAGAAATAATAGCATTCAACTAGGAGAGCTAAACAGTTGATTTCTGCAGATGCAGGATTCTAGCTTCATTCAAAAAAAAAATCATTTCTTGAATTGCATCGAGAAAAGGGTATTACGGCTGTTTGCTCGACTTCGCGGAGGTAATTGAGAATACTAATATAATATTGCCAATTACCAGCCGATTTCTTTGGTTCCGATATGAATTGACCGAAAATGAATTGGATTATATTGAATGATAATCTAAATCACTTGACCGATTGACTTAGCTTCGTGGAGTTATTAATATCAAATATTTCTTCAATACACATAAATCAATGTTTGAAAGTATCCCATAAGAATGGAGATTCAGAATATTGCTTATTTAATTGGCCACTAGTTGCTTATAGTCGTTAGTTTCATAGTTCTCTTCTTCGAATGTTAGGAGACAAAGGTCCGATTCTGTTCAGTGTGCTCTGCAGTTTGTTTGACTAGACACGTCCACTCATAGCGCGTCTGAGCAATCAAACTGATGGTTCGTTAAACGCATCAAGTGGCAGGAACAGATTAAGTATTAATGATAGAGCCTTGATAGAGTTTTGAAATATAGACCAATATTTATCCCAATACATTTTAGTGTTCTAAGATAAAATACGAGAAGTAATCATGAATTATCCTTGATTTTTTTAGGAAAAATTTTGAAGAAACTCGTTTTTCCCAGTATAACTACTGAGTTCCCTGAACATTTGTAGTAACAAACAAAAGTAGATGCAATATATCCATGAGTACGAAATAATGAATTCAAATTATCACTAAATATATAGGCATTAGGTTTCATCTACCGCTGTAGCGATTGAGATGACTGGGTAATAATATTTTTGAAATATCATATATTTAAATGAAAAAATTTCGAAACTCACCGGTCATATTTTTGATACCTGGTGTAGTCACCAATAGGCGCACCACTAAAGAAGTTGCTCCTCGGGGCCCTAGTCTTAGTCTTTCAGTAACGTAGAGTAATCCGTTGCTCAAAAACTGAGCTCCTTCACTGAGAGCCAACAGAGCTGTCACCTGCAAAACAAGGAATTTATAATAGCAAGCATTACATAAATAATATTTAAATAAACAGATTAGTTCTTATAAGGAACCAAAACAGAATAGGCAGAAAAGATCTTTGCATTACGGATTTAGTTTGTACTGGATACGCTCTTTGTGCCTGAGCGCATATTCTAACAACATCGAATGGCCATCTGGATGAAAATCGTATTCTTCAACACCATATATTCAACCATTTGAAAAATTAATAGAAATGGCGAGGTTGATAAGGTTAGATTGAAATCAGTTTCTGTATTTTGTTGTCAACAAGGGTCACAATTGTAGGGATGCAATTGGGAAGAATGTCGAAAAACAATGCAGTCAGTAGTTTCCTTTTTAGGGACTTATGATTGTCATATTTTTCGTACGAAAAATTTGTCAAAATTTTTTTGCAATTTTTTTTTAATTGAACAAATTCCACGAAGAAATAATATACGGGCGATGTCAACCCAGATTATTGGGTCCATAATGATTCTGAAACATCTATAGATCATAATCGGCATCACTTGTAAGACTGAACCTGGCCATCGAGACTCTCTCGGTCAATCAGAGATGGAATTTGAGGAAATATCGCAGGTTATGTATTTTTTTTATTATCTCCTTAGTCTTTTTTATGACCTTGCTTGCTATGTAAAATCTTTTCTTAGATTTGTTTGGACATATAAGAAGTATGATTGTTGAAATATTTTTCTGCTGGTTTTCTTTTTCCATTGTTACAGATTCCTGTCCCAAACCCTTTTCCTTTCACCCTTGTCTTTGGAAATCATGGAATACAAGAGAGAATGAAGCGGCTAAGCAGAAAAATCTTCGGTACTCTTTATGTACACACGACACTAACACAACATAAAGAAACAAGCTATTGCTAGTGCAATAGCGACAGGGAAACGAGTTTTTTCCTCAGGTTTTTTCACTCGTTTATTGAATCATATACAAGATAGTATGGTTCACCTGTTACATTTCCTGAGCTCACACTTGTGTTTTTTCTGACACACACCAAAATTATAGATATAAGCATTTATTGTAAATACAATTATTCAAATTTTTGTAAATCCTCTCTTTCGAAAGAATATATATATATATATATATATATATATATATATATATATATATATATATATATATATATATATATATATATATATATATATATATATATATATATATATATATATATATATATATATATAGGTCGAATATCTTCGCGAGTATTTACCGACGGGAGGTTTATCTCGGAAACAAAGGAAAAGAGCACTATTTCAGCGGGATTATTTCGCTCGTTTTCTACCGTTGATGTGATTAACGGAACGGCGAAAGATGTCTCCCAAATGTTTGGAATTTTAACGTTTCCACATCTGTTTGTTATTGTTCGTATCTTTCTCGAAGTTCGGTAGCGGGTTCGCCGTGTCGGTCCATAGAGGGCGACTCTCATACGTATGTACGAGGTGTGTCCTTTCTGGAATTGATAGGGTATATATATATATATATATATATATATATATATATATATATATATATATATATATATATATATTTATATATTTTTATATATGATTGTCACATATTACTTCATAATATCTTCGTCATTGACATTCGAAGGATGTTGGAGTGAGATTGATTATGCAACACTCATACCCATGAAAGCAGATACAACCTGTAAAACTGAAAAATGGTTGATGAACGTAGGAGTTTATAATCGTAGGACGTTGAAGTGATTTCTCAATACATCAATACATATACGAAGAGAAATTTACTGCTTTGAAATCAACCTAACTTCTTTTCATAGGTTGAGCTCTTTCGATTGGTAAAACTCTGGAATAATTTCTCGTTTAATCTTGCATTGCGATAAATTGCTGAGTCAGTTATCCCCAGCAACATTACGATTCGTGTCAATGATTGGCTGAACCATCCGTAAAACAATATCTCCCAAAAGAGTTTTCAGATTTGTATGGTCCACCTGGTTGAGTTCACATATAAGTTCCTTCACAATGAATAAAGTTTCTTCATCCACTGAAGCAAGCTCTTTTATGACATAATTAGCAGGTTTGCTTAGAATGTATAGAAAGCAACCAGTTCTGAGAGATTATTTCGTTCACTATCACAAATACACTGGGAAAAAAGTTTCACTAAAAGTTTTGCAGGAAATGTTCGAATAGAAAATAATTGTAGAAGAAAGCTAAATCTGAAAGTTCTTATGAGATAAAGAATTCCTTTTCTGGAGTCGGAAATCTATTGAACGAACTTCGAATTTTGTCAATGTTTATCTTCTTCTTCTTCTTCTTCCTACTTAATAGGCAGTTGCTCCCTGTTCAATCTTCACAACCTTCCTTCAGCATTCTTAGGTTATCACTCCATCTTTAACGGGGTCTTCCTGGACTTCGGCGACCCAACGGATATTCATCTTTTGCTATTTTTACAATTCGAGAGTTATCCATTCCGGTAATATGAGCATCCCACTTTCGCTTCCTCTCAAGTATCCAATTATTTATATCTGATGTCCCACATTTCCTGCGAATGTTCTCGCTCATTTCTCTGTCCCATAAAGTTATTCCTACAACCTTCCTAAGAACATTAATTTCTTCTGTCTCCATCATTCGCTTGGTTGTTCGTTGTATCATGTCTGGTTTCAGCAGTATATGACATTATCGGGGCCTAATAGTAGTTTTATAAATTCTCGATTTAGTTTCGATGTTTATATGTTTTCTGTACCATATTGTGGTGTTAAGGTATCCAGCTACTCCCGACGCTTTCATAGTTTGCTTCCTCACTTCCTGTTCCACGTTTCCGAAACCTGACAATTAAACTGCCAAATATTGGAATTTCATGACCTGCTCAATTACCGTACAATCCAGCTCCAGCTTGTATCTTGAAGGTGTTTTCGATGTTTTCATATATTAGGTTTTGGTTGCGGAGATTATCATATTGAAAGTTTTTGCAGTTTGATTAAACGCATATAGTAGTCATTGTACGTCGTCTTCCGATTCCGCTATCAGGGCTACATCGTCGGCATAGCTTACAATATTGATCTCTTCGTCTCCCATTTTATATCTTCTAAGTATTCTTATCTTTTTTACTATTGTATCGTATTCATGACAATATTCAAGAGAAGAGGGCTCCTTGTCGAATGCCACTTTCCACCGGGATCAAAACTAGTTTTCCATTTATTTTCGGGATCGTTTTGGTATTCTTATATATGTCTTCGATAGTCTTTATTAGATTATGTGGTTTTTATCAAGTTGTAAAGTAATGTTATGATGTCTCTTAGCAGAATGCGGTCAAATGCTTTCAATAAATCAATAAAGCATATAAAAGCTGGTTAATTATACTCAATGAACTTCTCTGTTATTTGCTTTAACATAAAAACTGCGTCTGTACATGACCTTCCAGATCGAAATCCTTGCTGTTCTTCAGATAGTGAAATAATGCGGTTTATTTTCATTGTAATTATTCTAATTGTTAACTTGTGCGCAGTATTTAGAAGATTAATCCCTCAATAATTTGCTGGTATTTTCTTGTCATCTTTTTTAAAGAGCAATATAGTGATACTAGTGCGCCAATCGTCTGGTATTTTGTGGAAAAACAGAATTTTCTGAACGAGGTTTAGTAATTCTCGTTGTAATGTTTGGCCGCCATATTTGAGTATTTCGTTTGTTTATCCATCAGGTCCAGCACATTTCCTATTATTCAGTTTTTTGAGTGCTTACTCTAATGTTCCTCCTTCTACATACGCGTCTTCATTGATCGTTATTTCCAAGGTCTTGGTTTCATGAACTATTGAGTTTTCCGTCTTTTCTGGTTAGATATTCAACCCATTCATTCTTTGGTATTTGGTTAGTTTCTATAAATTCGTTAACTTCTTTACGTTGTGACCGTATGAACCTCCATATTCGTTTTTGTTTTCCGCAAAAGTCACCTTCTAGTCTGTTTGAAAAAGACTCCCAAGATTTGTTTCCTATCTGTCTTACCAGGGAGGCCGTTTCGTTCCTCACTCTTCGGTATTGATCGTAAGTTTCTAGAGTCTGCAATTTTCTATATTGTAAGAAGGCTGTCTTTTTCTCTTTATATTTTTATATATATATATATATATATATATATATATATATATATATATATATATATATATATATATATATATATATATATATATATATATATATATATATATATATATATATATATATATATATATATATATATATATATATATATATATATATATATATATATATATATATATATATATATATATATATATATATATATATACCATGACGTCTTACTGTTAGTGTTATTTTTTCGGTTGATGTTTTTCATACCAAGACTCTCAAATGCTGCCTCCTCAATATTTGTCTTCAGCTTCTCCCAGCTTCTGTTCACGTTATCTTCTTCTCGTATTGGATTGTTTTGGATTCAGATCTCGATTCTATTCTGATTGAATGTATATATTAGTAAAAACGGTTAGTATTCCCATGAAGATTGAGTTTATGAATAATTTCAGATAATGAATTTCACATTTCGCATCAGTCCCAGATTGGATTCTTATAATATTATGTACGCGGACTCGAATTCGTAACTTGAGAGTAAATTTCCCCATCTGGTAAATTTATATTTTCCGATCTATTAGTTTTCATGGGAACTGACTTCCTAATAATATGTTGCTCTATTTGACATCTTTTTTCCTCGGAGTCTGTATAATGGCTACTTTCATGAACAACATCATTTTCTGCATCATCAACATTTTCGTCATTTGATGAACTCTCACCTTAACTTACTTGCTCCTCAAACCATTTCATCCAAACATTTGAATCCTTTTCTTATTTCAGGATCGTACATAATTTTCCATTCGTTGTACTCAATGAAAATTCTTTTGAATAAATCAGTTGTCTGACGCCAATAGTCGCGTGGTTTACAATCGTAAACTTCAAAGACAATAACTTCGACTACCGCCCAGGGTGATCATTAGAAGTAGTCTAATGACTAACTACACCAACTGATTACAGATACTCAAGAGCACGAATGTCCAGTCATAACATTTTAAGAGTATAGATCATTTGATACAGCGTGGTCTACAATCCTAGACCGCGAGTAAACTGAATGGTTTTGAGGGTAGCAAAAATTCAAACGAGTTTGAAGTATGACAAAAATAAAATTCCAATTGATTAATCTCACCTCATTTCACGGTTTCAGGAACGTCCATATCACCGAGAATGGTGAACCCACAAGCACGCCACAAAAAAAAAATACGAACTTACCAAATAAATATGTGAACGTGAAATTCCATTTTTGCCACACGTCATGGCACATTGCAAAACTGCCTGACATTTATAATCCGATTCTGGTTTACTGTATGAAGAATATCACAAAATTAGGTGGAAAATATTTGATCAACAAGGGTGATATCTATTTCGATATTTCATCAGACGTTTACAAATTGTGATTTAAAACTAACGGACAGTTGTACAATTTGTCTAGAATATAGAAAAACAGGTATGAATAATAAAAGAGAGAAAAGCAACAAGTTTCTACTATTGGAATATAGAAAGATATTCAAAGGTACATTCATAATTATTTGAAAATCCCAAATATTGGGAAATAACATAGGTGTCTATTGTCAATAAAAAGAGTAAGATGGTTTCTATTGTGTTTAGCTTCGAAAATTTCCAGAGATTTTAGATAATTGAGTTTATTTCTTTTCGGTAACCGATGAAGGATGTTAAGATTACCTATACTAGGAAAGCGGTGATTGCTATCTAGGCAATGCTGTGCGATGGTGGAGTCACTTTGTTTTTACAAAAAGAAGAGTGATGTTCCTTGTATCTAATACGAGAAGATATTCTTGTCTGGCCTTATACACACCGTTGAAATCAGGCCAACACAGGTCGTATACTCCAGAATTGTCTAATTTGTGAGTTTTGTTTTTGGCATTAAATAATAATTGTGTTAATCTACACGTAGGTTCGAAAGCAATTTGTATGTAGTGACTTGACATTTGATTTGCAACTTGCTGTAAGATTGGACCTAAATAAGTAAAGGAAGAAAATTTTTGAATATCGGTATATGGTTTAACATGGGAATATATTCCATTGTAAGCTAACTGTTTTGTCTACTATGGTAGGCAGTAAGTGTTATTACTGGTGATAGTTTTCATGATGTGAATTTATTTGTAAAGATATTCAATAGAAAGTGGCAATGAAAATACTATATAAACCATTGAGTTGAAAACGGCTAGTTTATGTTGTGTATGAGAAGAGTCATGAGGTATGTAAATCTCTGTGAAAGTAAGTTTTCGAAATATATCAAATACTAAAGAGTTATTTTAAAAATCTTGAAAATTCTAAAGTCTAAAAAATAAATTGTTTCAAACTTGAGATTGTTTTTTGGGTGGATATTGTTGATGAAATTCAGAAAAAGATGAAGTTGTTCTGATGTGTCAGCGGAGCACGCTAGTACATCATCAATATAACGATACCGAAAGGTTTTTTCTTCTTTATGACTCAAACATACATAGCAAGAAGTGGACTTAAGGGAGAGCCCCTAGCAAGGCCTCAAGTTTTGTAGTTAAATTGGAAATAGTTTTGTTGAATCCAAATATTGAGAAGAGAAATAGAATCATTGTGAATAATACTGTAACGTTTCTTAGTTCTAGAAACTATTTACGGATTCAAATCGATCATTTCAACGTTAAAAACTCTAACTAGTTCATTGACAGACATACTGAACAATTATAATACTAAACTAAATGACTAATTTATATAACACAATCGATACTGCCTAATTTATCTTTTACACTTATTTGCGCTCTGTATTCAAACTTAATTATCTGCACTTCGCGCTCTCTTCTTATATATAAGTACGAATTGTCCTAGAACATTTGTGTAGCTCCGGATCTGTTTAAGATCTTCTTTCGAGAACCTTCCGGAAACGGCAACACTGATTTATTCGTAATACAGCGCGCTGAAATGTTTTAATCTTTCTTGAAGTCTCCCGAAAGTGCTCCGTACTCGTCAGCCCGCCGGGCAGTGACAGGGTAAGCTTCAGGGACGATTTGATATCGTTACACTGCCCCTCTCTTAAAACTTTTCTGTCCCAGATATGGTTGAGTTTTTGGTCACTATGACGGTATCGGCATTCATTTTCAGCTTTACATCTCCCTCGTTGACGAAAATAACATTAAACTGTCTTCGCAGCTTGTCTCGAAGTCGTAGGATTAGAACAGCACACGAGAACTTCGAGTTTGATGCTTTCGAAGATAACTTCGATCATGCTCCGTACTGTTCTCTAATATAACTGGTCCAACCCACAACCAAGTTGCAGTATGGCGAGTTTTTTCACACCCTGTTTGACCAAGAGCTCTTGCAAGTCTAGTGAGACTGACCATAAATCTTCATAGTAGGGTTTCTGGTAAGAATATATATTTAGTCACCTAGTAGTAGACCGTTCTTCCTTCAACATCTAGTTTCAAGATCTTGCCTACTGTGGACAGGTGCTGCTTTAGTTCAAAGGTCTTCCATATTTAGCCTTGGAAACTCTCGTGATGCCCTTATCCATTCGAAGATCTTGAGCGACACAATGTGCAATGGGTTATTCCCTGCCCACTTAGAAAAGATCTTTATGTATTTCTCAGGTAACTCCAAATCTAACTTCTCCAGTGTCGCTATAGTTTGACATAAAACGAGGGTAATCCCTAGCTTCATTCACTTGTTGATTTTTCGACTTTTCTCTCATAAAAGGTGTCTGCTCGTTATTTCTGTTTTCTCCTGCAGAAGGAGCCAATCGATTCAAATGGACTACTCTAGGTTTCTACCTCGGCAACTTCCTCATGCGATACACGATGTCGTTGATCCTTTTCATGACTTAATAAGTACCTTCCCAATGTCGCGTTATTTTTGAAGGCAAGACACGTGGGTTATAAAGCAATACGAGATCTCCTACAGAAAATCCATGTTCAGAAGCTTAGAGGTCATAGCGGTTTTTCATTCTATTACTGGCAATCTGCATATACTGTCTCACCTTTTTATGGATATAATCCATTCTTTGCTCCAGATTAGTAACATAATCTTCTCTAGCAAAATCTGCTGCCTCATGGTAACCTAATCTCACGAACTAACATAACTCGAGCTGGCTTTTCTCCTGTTGACTCTTGCACTGAAGATCTGTAGGCCATTACAAAAAAGGTGCAGGTATTGGTCCCAATCTTGCTGATGATCCGATACCACTTCAACCAGGTATTTTCCCATCGTTCTATTCATTCTTTCAACCATGCCGTCTGATTGAAGATGAAGCGCTGTTGTTCTGGTCTTTCGAATGCCTAGTTTTTCGCACGTTCCTTGAAACATCTTTGATTCAAAACTTCTCCCTTGATCGCAATGATACTCTATCCAAGATATCAGCGGCAGTTGCGGCTTCCTGATTTGGTATAGCATAAGCCTCAAATGACTTGGTAAAATAGTCCATGGCAACTAGTATATATTTGTTGCCGTCATCAGTTTCTGGAAAGGGTCCCGCTAAATCTACAGCTACACGTTCCATCGGACTTCCAAAATTGTACCGTTTCATTGGGGTGTTGCCTTTTCCATGAGTTTCTTTTACCGAAACGCAAGTCGTACACTTCCTGCAATACTCTCGGATATCTGCCTTTGAATTGACCCAATAAAATCTAATTGTGACCATCTCGAGAGTCTTCTTGATGCCGAAATGTCCTTCTGAAGCTTCATTATGTAACTTCTTGAAAACTGACTTCACTCTGCTTCTTGGCACAACTAACTGAAGCCGCTCATCATCTCCAGATTCGTTCTCCAAGCAGCCCCTCTTTTGTTAACAGTGTTTTCCATTGCGGCCAATAAGCCTCGATGTTTCCACTCATCCTGGAGACACCTTCCCAATTTTAGTCGCGCATTATCTGTTTTCTATTGCAAAACCATACTCAATTCAAGTTCTGTTTCAACCCGAGAATAGTGATAGCAAGGCCTCGTCGAGCCTTCGCGATAGGGCATCTGCGTTCTTGTGGCTAGTTTCTGCACGATACTCCTCACGAGGCTTTTTGCTTTGCTTTCTTATATGACCAGTCTCATCGCAGTTCCAGCATCTGATTTATTTCTTCTTCCTTTGATCCAGGAGCCGAATAATCACCTGTTCTCTAGTTTCTTCGTCCTCAGTGATGTTTCTGATAGCACGGCTACTTCCTATTTTCGATGCCTGTTTTGCAGCTTCAAATTCAAGTGCTTGGACCAGATCATCATCAATTTTGGCCTAGCCAACTTCAAGGCCTACTGAGTTTCACCATCTCTGATGCCATCTACGAACGTCTGAATAGCTAATCGCTTCAAAAAGGTATCAGGAGCAGTAGGTTAATCCTACTAATCTTGCCATATCAGCCTCGAATTCTTGCAAGCTTTCTGTGGATTTCTGGCTACAATGCTTGATTTGAGCCTGATATACTGGTTGTAAATGAGTATCCCCGCACCTCATTTGTAACTTGGATGTTAACGTGTCATAGCAAACCTGCTGGCTTTTTGGTATTGTCGGCAAAATGTTCAGTGCTTCTACACGTAGAGCTGCAATCAAATACGTTGCTTCTTCTTGCTCATTCAATCCATTGGCTATGGCTGCCGCCTCAAATTGTTCCTGGTACGTCGACCAAGAAATTTTTCCGTCGAATGTAGGGGCTTTTATTTTCATTTTTGGAGCTTCAACATTATGTTCCACTCTGGACAAAATTGGCTTCTCATTTAGTTTCACTCTATATGATTGCTCCTACCTAAATGTTTTGCATTCTTTTCATCTAGATGTTCGAATAAGCCGGTCAAGTAAATCTTTTGCTTTATTCCTTCCCCTATTCTATCTCTCATTTCCTTCAGATTTTCCTGAACTAAATTCAAATTTCCTTCCATTTCGTCCCTAACCTTGTTCAAATTTTCATCCATCATCTTCAACCTTGTTTGGATTTTTTTTCAGGTTTTTCTCACAAAATTCAAATTTTCCTATATCTTTCCTTTAACCTTGTTCAAATCCTCATCCATTTTTGCTCTCACCTCATTCAAATCTTCTTTCAGGTTAGATTTCAGGTTATTCAAATTTTATTTTAGTTTTAGTTTGATTCTATTCTAGTTTAGTTGAATTTTCTTCTAGTTCAGTTGAATGTTCTTCTAGTTTAGTTGAATTTTCTTCTAGTTCAGTTGAATTTTCTTCTAGTATAGTTGAATTTTTTCTAGTTTAGTTGAATTTTCTTCTAGTTTAGTTGAATTTCCAGCTAATTTCTCCTCTAGTCTTATCGAATTTTCGTTCAATTTCTTATTGACGTTATATCAGGGCTTGCTGAAGGAATTTCAAAGCTTCTGTCTCCATAGTTCTTTGTAGCAAACAGGTAACGTGCATAAACCTACTAGTGTTTCCTTTCTATGCGCAAAAATCCCAATTCTGACATCAATTGTAACGTTTCTTAGTTCTTGAAATTATTTGTGGGTTCAAATCGAACACTTCAACGTAACAGTTCTCTAACTAGGTTATTTACAAGTAGACTCAACAATAATAACACTAAACTAAATGATTAATTTATATATTACAAACGATATTGCTTAATTTATCTCTAACACTTTGTCCACTTATTAGCGCTCTGAATTCCAACTATGCGCTTCGCGCTCTCTTCTTATTTATTAGTACGAATTGTTCTAAAAATTTATGTTCCAGAGTTTTTATGGAAAATTTAATTATAATTCAATATAAAACTTTCCGAAAAACAACAAAATGTTACAGTACCTAATGATGCTTTTCTATACTTTCCTAGACGACGACTATATGTACTCTAATATTCCAGAAGATGAATGTCTACCATAAATTTTCAGCATTTTCGACCGTTCATATATCAATTTTAAAATTCACAATGATTTTATATCTTTTCTCAATCTTTGTCTTCAACAAAACTACTTCCAATTCACTAACAAATTTTTTGAATAATCGGGAGGCCTTGGTAACGGCTCTCCCTCAAGCCTACCTCTTGCTAAAATATTCATGAGACATATAAAAGAATTAATCTTTCAAAATCCAGGAGTTTCACAGATAAATTTTTGGTTTTGTTATGTTGATGATATACAAGCGTGTTTTATTGGTACATCAAGACAACTTGATCTTTTTCTGAATTCTATCAACAATATCCACCCAAAAATCAATTTCACGTTAGAAATGGAAAACATATTTTAGACTTTAGAATATTTTAGATTTTTCAAATAACTCTTTTGCATTTGATATATTTCGAAAACCTAGTTTTACAGATACCCCTTGCAACATGAACTAGCTGTTTTCAACTCAATGGTTCATGGAGCATTTTCATTGATACTTTCTTCTGAAAATCTTAACAAAGAAATTTACACCATAAAAACTATTGCAAGTAATAAACGTTACGGCTTATCATAGTAGACAAAATAGTTACACACAGTTAGCTTACAATAGTAAATGACACCATGTTAAACCAAATACCGATATTCAAAAAATCTCTCCCTTAACTTATTTTAGTCCAATTTCACAGCAAGTTGGAAATAAAATGCAAGTCTCAGCATAAAAGTATCTTCAAACTTATGAGTGGATTATCACAATTTTCTTTTAACGCCAAATAAACACACAAATTATACAATTCTGGAGTATACGGACTATGTTGCCCTGATTGCAATATTGTTACTTAGGCCAGATAGGAAGATCTTTCTGCATTAGATACAAAAAATATCACAAAAGTGACCCCACCATCGCACAGCATTGCCTAGATAGCTACCACCGCTTCCCGACCTCTTTCCTACCTTGTTCTCAAAGAATTCTGTGCTAGATTTATCTAACGCAATACCACCGAACTCAAGTTCGGAGTCTGCATTGTGAGACGGGCTCTTAAGCAGCTGAACTGCAAGAAGGCAGTTGGTCTAGACGAAGTACCGCCAATCGTCAATCGAGAAAGTGTGCTCCCGAACTTGCACCCTTTCTTAACCGTCTGTTCCAGATTCCTTATAAAAGCCAGACTTTTCCGAGCAGCTGAAGAATAGCGAGAATTCAACTGATTCCAATGAAAGTAAAGAAATTCTCACTCAAAACCTACCTCCCTGTTGTACTTCTTCCCACTATACCCAAAGTGATGGAGAGAGTCATAAATGATGAACTCATCAAATATCTTGAGTTGTAGGGAATTATTATCGACCGTCAGTATGGTTTTCGCAGGTAGAGATCGACAGGATATCTGCTCGCCCACGTCACTCATGTTTGTACATCAACGCTGAACCAGCATGGGGAATCTAGAGCAATAGCCCTCGACATCTATAAAGCCTTCGATAGGTTTTGTTATACAGCCTTGTTGAATAAACTTGCTGCATATGGGCTTCTCGAAAAATTGCTAGATTGGATAAGTAGATTTCTTTCAAATAGATCAATACAAGATATGGTCGACGGTATAAAATCTGATTATTTTCGGTTGCAAGCAGGAGTACCCCAGTGATCCATTCTTTCGCCAACCTTGTTTCTGTTGCCGATAAACGAATTTCTGTCATCTACAGAGAACGAGATCTTCGGTTTTGCTGATGATTTCACCCTGGTTTCGCCTTCCAGTAGTCTGCGGCCGATTACAGCTGCGGAATCTCAGCGTCAGAGATGTCAACAAATTAATAACTTAAACTCTTACTTATAGAGGATAACTGAGTGGGTCAGTTGAACCTGGTGAGCTTCAACGCGAGCAAGATGCAAGCAATTACGTTTTATAGAAAGGTTCCCGCTGGAGAACCTCCTCTAATTATGCAAGACCAACAAATTGCATCCAAATATTCGATGGACTTTTTCAGAATAGCGGTCAACTCCGGGTTCTGCTGGCATGAGCATGTAACAGCAATAGCTAAGTCAGCTTCAGCTGAACTTAGTTTTCTTTTCAGAGCCAAGCGATAATTCACGTCATCTCAGCTGTTGCTTCTATATAAGGCGCAAATTCGACTTGCTTTGGAATATTGTTCCCATGTATGGGGATCTGTGCAAAACATTCGTTGCAATTGTTGGATAGAGTGCAAAAACGGGCTGTGCGCCTAATCGACCACCCGGAGATCTCCGCGATCTCCAACCGCTGGCTCTCAGAAGACAAGTTGCAGACCTTTTTCTGTTTTACAGATACTTCCATGGAAGATTCTCCAAGGAGCTTGAAGAACTTGTTCCGGGAAAACTCATATTTTGCCGCAACACTAGGCTGGTAAGAAGTTCTCATCATATGGCGGTAGAATTAACGACCCCTCGAACTTCTCTCTATAAGTATTCCCTCGTTTCCTCGCTTCCATTCATCATCTTCCCAACATCCTACAATTTGGCCCTCTTCAAGAAGCGAGAAACAGACACCTCAATTCTTTCCAGGCGCCCACTCATGTGGTGTAACAGGTTCGCCTATGCCTGGAAAGCGTGCATCAAACAGAAGAAATCTTAACATTATTGATCGTTTTCCGAAAAGCAATAAACTCAATTAACTAGAATCTCTGAAAATTTTCAAAGCTTAACACAATAGAAAAATCTAACTCTTTTTAATGACAAGAGATCTATGGTCTTTCCCAATTCTTGGGGTTTTTAAATACTTATGGGTGTACGTCTGAATACTACATTCCTATAGTAGAAACTTGTAGTTTTTCTCTATCTTTATAAGTCATATCTGTTTTTCTATATTTAAGACAAATTGTACAACTGTACCTTAGTTTTAACTCACAATTTGTAAACGTTTGATGATGATAGAAATATCGAAACAGCTATCACGTTTGTTAATTAAATATTTTCCACCTACTTGCGTGATATTCTCTACGAAGTAGACCAAAATCACCGAATGATGATCAAATATGTTATAGTACCGGCCGACTCAATATCATTCATGCTTGAACTTCATTTTGAAAGAGAGCAAGCAATATAGGCATGAAAACTACCTCGACGAGATCATAACCCCCGAAATTATCGCTGTCGGTGTAAACAAAATGAAGAATTTCATTCAAGGAATAATATTCAACCGACCGTAGTATGTTGAATAACTTTCCTTGAAGGTGCTGGCTTTGCGATCCACCCTTCAAATTCACTGTCAACCGGGGCCACAGAGAAGTGGTACGGTACGGCCAGTTGTCATGAATAGGAGGAATAGAATGCAGTTTCGGTCTTATTGGACCTCGTCAGCACTGACAACCTATTCAAAACTACCAGTCCATACCACCCCTACTTCATCTCAATCCGTTGGAACGCAATGAAACATGCGTAGGTTATAGCGCTCTCCAACGAACCGACAGAAGCAACCCACACCACCGCGCCACGGCAAACCATGAAAACGAACAGTAGATAAACAGAAAACCTCAAATAGTCACACTAGTTCGACTATTCACCGCAACACTACACACAATGTCTGCTAGAATGAGGTATGTCACCTCAAATCTAATCAATCATTACCCGCGAAATTATTGCTGTATGTGTAGACATACTGAAGAATTTTATTCAAGAAACAATATTAAACCTTCCGTAAAATGTTGAATATTCTTCATTGAAGAATCTGACTTATCGATCCACCCTACAAATTCACCGTAAACCGGGGCCACAGAGAAATGGTACGGTACGGCCAGTTGTCATGAATAGGAGAAATGAACTGTAGTTTCGGTCTTATTGGACCTCATCAGCACTGCCCACCTATTCAAAACAACCAGTCCATACCGCGCCTACATCATCTCAATCCGTTGGAGCGCAGCGAAACATGCGTTTTTTATAGCGCCCTCCAACGGACCGACACAGAACCCACACCACCGCGCCACGGCAAACAATGAAAACGGAGAGTAGATAAACAGAAAACTTCAAACAGTCACACTAGTTCGACTATTCATCGCAACGCTACATACAGTGTCGGCTAGAATAAGGTGTGTCGAAGGACTACACTGCTGATTCATGCTGGTTGTCAGCCCGATATACTTAATACTAACCTAACCTACACCACCGCGCCAAGGCAAACCATGAAAACGAAGAGTAGATAAACAGAAAACCTCAAACAGTCCTTCAAGGAAGGATATTTGACATTCTAAGGAAGGTTGAATATTGTTCCTTGAATAAAATTCCTCATTATTTTCGAATTACCTACAGAGTATAGTGTAAATACTGTAGTTATTTCGATATTAAATACTACCATTATCTTATTTTCTTGTTACACGAGGAGACGATCTCTTGAATGCGCTCGCGAAGGAAATTATCCAGCTACATTATATCAGATCATTTTTCTGGATACTTAAGAGAATATTTCCTTCCATTGGTTGCCATCTTCAGATTTCATATTTATTGGATTCTTCTAAAAAGTAAAGATTCGGGAATCATCAATAAATAGTCATCCAAATTTCGAAATTGACCTCGTTTTATAGTTGTTTTTGAAAAGTTCAGGATACTCCCCGTCAAAATATATATATATATATATATATATATAAATATAGATATGTTCTCTAGTGTTTCAAATGAATTGGAAGTAGCATAACATTGCAACAAGATGATAAAATTGCAGATTACACAGCAATTATTTCATTTCAATTATTATATTATTGAATCTCATTCGATTGAATTAATTGAAACGTTGCATATTATTGAATCGAATTCGATTGAGGTAATTAAAACGTAGCATACCAATGTTTCACACTATAAATTTGATATGATATAACAGCAGGGGAACTGAAAAGAATACGATGAATGTAAGAAATTAATTTTTGTTGAAAGCTTTCATAAACTGAAAGTACAAGAAGGAACTTTTCTGGCTTCAAGATTCATAACCTAATGAAAAAAGAAAGCCGCTTCAAGTGCAGCGTAGCTCATACAATATAATGTACACTAAGTGATTGAACAACCCCAAGAGAGTAAGTTTACCCAATGTTATTTGTCTAACTCCGCATAGTGTAATATATTAAATCTCAAAAGAAAAAATACTGTCAGCCGGTTCTCCTATTATTCAAGTATATTTTTTCAAACATTTCATGTAATCTTGTCAACGAATCAAATTCCTCTTCACATAAAGTACATTAAATATGCGAATGTCTACTAGATTTGTGAATGATAATTGATATCACAATTTACTAAGTTATATATATTTAATTAAGATTTAGTTCAACGCTTAATGTTGGAAAGAGCGAGTAAATTTCAGAGGAGAAAACAGCCTTCATTACGAAAATACTTTGGTCTATTATGAAACAAAATAGCTCGTACTACGGTCTTGAGATACATTATCATTTCGAAATGATGTCATCAGAGTGACTAATCTGTTCTCCAACAGTGACAGACGGGGTGAGATTTTTCAAACGTTAAGATTGTTTTTTGTTTTTTGAGGTTATTAAGAAATGATTGAAATTTTCTAATATAAGAATAAATTAATAAAGTTGTAGTGGGGACTATATCTAGGGGTCCGTCATGGATATCGACATCTGCGCCTTTGGGTATTGTGCCCCCCTTTCTTTCCACTACATGTGCTGCTCGATCCCTACAAACAAATTTCTTATATTGCGAGGGGGTATCTTCGGCATATCTTTTCATGAAAGAGAGCAAGCAATGTAAAAACTTCCTCCGACATTATTTTTGAGTTAGGGCGTGAAAACTATCTCGACGAGATTTGTCGGAATATATATATATATATATATATATATATATATATATATATATATATATATATATATATATATATATATATATATATATATATATATATATACAGGATATCCACCGGACCGTCTGTTAAAAACTTTTTAACAAATCATTCATTAAAATTGCAAAAACGTTCTTCAATAATGTCAAATGTGGAATATATATATATATATATATATATATATATATATATATATATATATATATATATATATATATATATATATATATATATAGGATATCCACCAGGACCGTCTGTTGAAAACTTTTTAACAAATCATTCATTAAAATTGCAAAACGTTCTTCAATAATGTCAAATGTGGATTTTCTGTGGCCCAAAAATGTCGATTTCTCCTGTTGGTTATTCCACTTTCATTGAACTTGGCTTCATCAGACCATATAATTTTTTGCAGAATTTTCTCATCTTCTTGAAGCCGAATTAATGAATTTTCACAGAAATTTAGCCGCTTGGGAAGGTCAGTTGGTTTCAATTTTTGTAGTCTGATAAAAGAATACGGGTGAATGTTATGTTTCTTAAGGATCCTTTGAATGAAAGTATAACTCAATTCAATATCCACTGATGCTGACTTAATGGACGCATGTGGATTGGCACGAAAATACGCTAGCGTACTAATTTGATTGTCGTCGTCCTCGAGAATTGGTTTTCTTCTAGTTTCTATGTATTTTGTTCCTCCAAATTGCAGAAAAGTTCTATCCACCACTTTTTGACATTCGCCATGAATTAAAAAGATAGTGGACATATCCTCGTTTGAATAATCAGCCACTTTATTATCAATCTGCTGTTTTTCAAAAATTTTCACTTCAAATTACCAACAATTCTTGTAGAAATATCAAATTCGAATGAACGAAGTGACAAGAACATTAATCTTAGGCACCTGTCAGGTGAGCGTAGCCAGTTCAGCTACTTGATTAAAATATTTCAAAGCATTCTCTGTTAGTTCTTGCAGAATAATCAAAATTCAATATGTTCTTAAATTATTTCGGAACTATAAGAGATGGGTATAGTACATACATAGCTGATACAATTCCATCTGAAACTTGACGCTTCATCTGATGGCGATATAAAAATTGGCACGTGCCATTTGAAAAAATTGAGTTATTGCTGTTTGAAAAAGGCCAAATTGAAAAAATCATACAAAACAAAGCAATGAACATTTGACATGTGTAGACTGCTTAAAAAATTCCTTGGTTCTTCTTCTATCCACCCAAGCAACAATTGTGTCTGTAGTGCAAAAGATCTACGAGCTACAATTTCTTCAAATGTTCCTCAAAAATCGAGTTTATGACAAAAATAATTAAATCTGTCAAAATTTTTGACAGATAATTGACAACAACTTGGGTTTTTTATGCCTTGCTCAAATGTCGGTTCTAGATGTATAATGAAAAAGGTAGATTGCCATTTGAAAATACAAAGTGATGACCCACTTCCGGTATAACCGGAAATGGTATCACTTCGAAAATATTTCACTTCAATTGGAAATCGCTCGTTATGGCCGCGTATAAAATTTCAGCTTGATATTGTAATTGGAACTCAAAAAGTTTTTAACGGACGGTCCCGGTGGATAATTGTATTTACAATAAATGCTTATAGCTATAATTTTGGTGTGTGTAAGAAAAACACAATCGTAAAAAACAAGCGAATAAATAGAATACCAGAAGAAAAAACAGACCATGCCCATTCCTTAATCAGGCATCTGAACTCGCATCATGCCTCCTACGATTGCCCCTAAAGTGTGAGTACAGGAAATGCAACAGGGGAAACATACTATCTTGCGTATGATCAGTAAACGAGTGAAAAAACCTGTGGAAAAAACTTGTTTCCCTGCCGCTATTGCACTAGCAGTAGCTTCTCTGTTTATCTTGTGTTAGTGTCGTGTGTACAAAAAGTGTACCAAAAATTTTCCTGCTTAGCAGCTTCATTCTCTCATTATCCTCTTGCACTCCATGATATCCAGAACTTCTTCACGAAAACAAGGGTGAAAAGGAAGGGGGATTGGGAATGGAAGGTACACAGTAAAGTATAAATACTGTAGTTAATTCGATATCAAATACTACCATTTCCTTAGTCTTTTTGCTTCATGAGGCGACGATCTCTTGAATGCGCTCGTGAAGAAAATTATCCAGCTATATTAGATTAGTTCATTTTTCTGGATACTTAAGAGGATATTTCCTTTCCTTTTTTGCCATCATCAGTTTTTATATTTATTGGATTTTTCCACAAAGTAATGATTTGGGAATCATAGTCATCAAAATTTCAAAATTGACCTCGTGTCAACATTGTTTTTAAAAAGTTCAGGGAACGCCCCGTCGAAATGATGTTATGTTCTCTAGTGTTTCAAATGAATTGGAAGTAGCATAACATTGCTACAAGAATATAAAATTGCAGATTACACCGAAATTATTTTATTCTAATTATTATATTATTGAATTTCATCGGACTGAAGTAATTAAAACGTTGCATGTTATTGAATCGCATTCGATTGAGATAATTAAAACGGAACATATCAATGTTTAACACAACAATTTGATTAATTGAAGTAACTGCAGGGGAACTGAAAAGAATATAATGAATGTAAAAAACTAATTTTTGTTGAAAGCTTTCATGAACTGTAAGTACAAAAAACTTTTCTGGCTTCAAGCTTCATAACCTAATAAAAACAGAAAGCCGCTTCGAATGCAGCGTTGCTCATTTGATATAATGTACATTAAGTGATTGAACAAGTTTACCAAATGTTATTTGTCTAACTCCGCATAGTGTAGTTATATTAAATCTGAAAAAGAAATAATACTAACAGCCGGTTCTCCTATTATCCAAGTATAGTTTTTTCAAACATTTTATGTAATTTTCTCGGTGAATCAAATTCCTCGTTACATAAAATACATTAAATATGCAAATGTTTACTAGATTTCTGAATGATAATTGATATCGAGAGAGACTTCAGACATTTATTTGTACATGTACACAATTTACTACGTTTGTTCGAATCCGAAAATTTCGCCAGTGAAGATATATTTAATTAGGTATTAAATTTTTGCTCAACGCTCAAAGTAGGGAAGAGCGTGTAAGTTTCAGAGGCAAAAACAGCCTTCATTTTGAAAATACTTTGGCCTATTATTACTAGGGTCTTGAGATACATTATCATTTCGGAATGATGTGCCAAATCTGTTCTCCAACAGTGAAAGACGGGGTGAGTTTTTTTTTATTTTTTTTTTATTCAATTGATAACCCAAGAGACCCACGTTTAGGCCGTTACAGATTATAAAATGAAACATTAAATATACTTAACCTAGGAGAGTCACATTATTTCTTGTATTAACTCAAATTATCTATTATTAATAAAAATTTTTTCTGAAATTTTATTTGGTAATTCATTGAATAAAGAAGCTGCTAGGCAAGTGATTTTTCGTTTACCTATGTTTGTAGCTGAAGGAAGAATATATATCTTTTGATTATTTCTAGTTGCATGACTGTTTATTTCGTGGCTGTTCTATAGGATTGAAACATTACTGTGAATTAAATTATTCTTCATTTTTAGATTATTTTGACGCTATCTAGAACTATAATTTCCTGTGTATTCATAATTTTCAGTTCATTATACAAATTCTTTGTACTGTATTTTCGATTTTCGTTGAATAAAATTTCAATTGCACGATTTTGAGATATTTGAACCTTATCTAATAATGACTTGTTAGCTTGTCCTCAGAAAGCTGCCAAATAATTTAGGAGTGTCTGCACATATGAGTAATAATTTCGATATTTTGATTATCGATTTAGGTATCTAGAATTTCTATATGAATGGTAGTTGAAAATATTTATTTTTGTATACATATTTTCGATATGACTTTCATAGTTCAGCTTATGATCTAAAATTGATCCTAGGTAATTTATTTTGAAAACTTGTTCAAGTGGCTGCTTGTCTATATGTAGTTGATGCAATTTGCAGTCATGGTTTCCAAAAAATATATATACAGTTCTCTGTAATCATCTTAATCCTATTTTCTTAGGTCCTTTTTCAATTGATTTGAGATCATTCTGTGCCATACCTACAACTTCTTCCTTATTATTACCTATATGATAGATTACAGCCACCATTATCACAGCTATTTAAATCATTAACATATATTTAGAGAAGTAGTGGTCCCAGTATTGATCCTTGTGGCACTCCCGAGATTATTTCACTATCTTCACTAGCTACACCCTGGACCACAGTATACTGCCTCCTTTTAGTTAGGTAATTCTTGAAGAACTCTAATGCTCAACCCGTGATTCATATTCGTTGTAGTTAGCTAAGTAGAACTGTATGATTGACTACATCAAAGGCCTCACAGAAATTGAGGAACGTAGCCAAAACAAATTTTCTCTTGTCTAGACTGTCCTATATAAGATTTAGGACTGTAGCTGTTTGAGTACTTCTACAAGCAGTGAAGCAATGCTGCACAGTTGTGTCAAAACCTATTGTTTTAAAGAATAAGAGTAGGCGAATCTTCAGAACAGTTTCATAGATTTTAGAAAATGTCGACAATACTGATATTAGTCTATAGTTATTCAATTGTTGCTTCAATCCTTTTTATGTACAGGTGTAACTTTAGAAACCTTTAATTCCTCTGGAAAGTAGCCTTGATCCATTTCCTTGTTGATTAATTTACTCAGTATTGCCGCCAATACGTCTTTCAATTCGTTCACAAGTGAAACCTCGATCCCATCCCATCCCGGAGATACATTAGATTTGAGTCCAGTCATTGTTTGTATAATTTCTTTTGGGGTAGTTTGCTTAAGATAGATTGACACTTCTGCTTGTACTTCATATGATATATGTTCTTTCGGCGGTAGTGGAGTGATTGTGTTCTTTACAATATTAATGAAATGTCTATTCATGACAGTTTATGTCTTAAGGGTTGTGTATCACTTTGTTATCCAATATGACTACTTCAACTTCACACTTATTTGCTTCCAAGTGGATGGCATTTTTGATAAGGTCCCATTATTTGAATGTGTGAATCTACTTTCCATATTAGTTTTTTTATTCTTCTTGATTAAATTTTTGAGTTGTTTATTTATCTCTTTGAAAGACATGATTTATTGTTCAGCATCTGGAAAGGCTCTCATTTTTTTATAAGCTTTATCCCGTTCTTTTATCATCTGCCGCACCTCAGGAGTGAACCATCCCACTGCAATATTTCTTGTTGTCTGTCTTTTTGAAATGGTTGTTGATTCCTTGATAGCAAGTTGAATAATAGCAGTTAGTGGTTTGAAGGTAAGTTCGTTATATTCTCTAATTTTCAAATGATGTTTAACTATTTTGTATATTTTCTTGTGCTTTACTATTTTTGTTACATAAATTTGCTTTTTGGCCGGCCAGGTACTGTTAAATCCACCTCAAGTTCCGATGATCACTAATGCAATGGTCGGAAAGGTTAATCGATCACTCACTGTAGTAATTCGTGTGTACATGGTCTGAGATAGATTTTTTCCCAGTTCATTTATCAAATCTTGTATAACACATTTCAGCTATATCATTTCTTATATTGTAGCCTCTGTTTTTGAGAATGTTTTTATATCTTTCTTTCATTGCATTTCTCTCTTCAAGCAAACGGATGTTGAACCTCCTAAGTATACAGTATTTCTTTGATCAATAATGTTTTTAAGTTTATTTAAGAAATTTCTGATTGGTGCGTTGGGTTGTTTATATATTGCAATAACGTTAATTCCATACGACGTAAGGTGAACAGGTACATAGCTGTTATTATCTAGTGCTTCAAGAGCTTGTACCTAAAAGTTGATATTAATTTTAATGTGCAGCGAAACACCGCCACTCTTGTTTCTCGGCAGCAATATTTCTCGTAAAGCCCTTCAATTTCATTGAGATTGTCTGATTCTGTTGGAAACATGTTTCTGTAAGAACGATTATATCTACATTTTTATTTTTTACCATGCATTCTATTTTTTTGACATACTGTGAATATTCATATATACAATTTTCAGAATCAGTTTTATGGCAGATCATCAAGTAAATTTATAAATTTAATTCTCGACCCATCATTCATTTTCATCATGATACGACCTCCTATTATCCAAACATAATAAAATTGTTCGCTTTTGCGAATTTTTTTGAATTCTAGAAAAGCGCTGCAATATATTTTGTTAGTTCATCCACTGCTGTGATCGCTTTTTCTGCTTGATATCCCAACTCTTGTGCTTTAAGTTTTTTTACCTTGAGTGCCTCAACAGAAGCCACCTTTTCACATTTATTAGAGAATTCAACTTTAATGGGCGTTGGAGTCCCTATTTCCTTTTTACCAATCCTGGTCGCTTTCATTCCAATCACCTCTACTTCAATATTTAAAGTGTCTATTATATTTTGGACAGTATCATCAACGTTTTCTCCTTTTTTAGTGATTGGTATACTATAGATTATTATGTTTTTTCCTTGGATTGCTGCTCGATTTCGTTGTTTGATAATTTTAAATGTTTGATTTCTCGTTTGAGGTAATTAACCTTTTCTTGTAAGTTTCTGTTAATTTGTTCCTGGGCCGCAAATTTTCGATACAATTCATCATACTTTTGATCCGTGTTATCAACCTTCATCATTAGATCTTCTAATGTAATTTCTCCTATCTGAATTGAATCGTTTTTCGTTTTTTGATTTTTATCAACATCACATTTTGCACAATTCTCTTTTAACCCGTTTTGCCGAAGATTTTCACCTTCAATTGTCTTTAACTCTTGGGTGGTTAAGTTTATACATCGATTGTGTAACCACTTGGAACATAGTTTGCCATTTAAACAATATTTATTTCGGATACCTTCGTTACATGACCCGCACAGAGTCGTCATTTTCATATTAACGTTAAGACTGTTTTCTTTGAGGTTATTAATTGATGATTGAAATTTACTAATATAAGGATCAAATAATCAAGTTTGAAGGGGGGAATATATCGAGGGGTCGTCATAGATATTGATATCTGCGCTTTTGGTTATTGTGCTCCTCTTTCTCTCAACTACATCTGCTGCTCGATTTCTATAAAAAATTTCTTATATCAGGGGTGGGGTATCTTCGGCATATCTTTTCAGTTTCAGCATTTCCGCATCCAATCGGTTACGCCTAAGGCAGATGCATAACAGGCATGTGTCAATCAAATGATGTTCCAATCCCTTTTTCACACCATCTACACTTTATTTGTTTCTGATCTTCCGTGATCCATCACTATATTTGCCAAGAGCCATGCATAAGTTCGACTGCATTCAATTGCGAACCTTCAGGTTTTACTTAACGTTGAGTCCAGTATTGCTCTGGCCTGCCAACAACCTCAAGCATTCAACCAGGTGTCCCTTTGTTGTTACGCTATCCAGTCCCCCAGCCTTACCTTAACATTACTTCATATCCCCCACTATAATTTCCTCTGATCCCGATGTGACGCAGAACCCAGATGAGATAGCTGTTCACCGCTGGTTATTTCAGTGTCTGAACGCACTCCCAGACCTCTCAGAAGTATTCCTCTTAAAAAGTCCTTGGTTCGCAAAGCAGCCCGACAGTCAGAGCAGATCGCGATGCTCTTATTAGTTTTATCAGTTCTGCCAGCCTCCCAATCTGCCAAAGAATCGGCATAATCTCCAACCGGAAAATTGACATATTCTTATCTAACAAAAGGTAAGCAACCCCTCCCATTTCTCGGATAGTAAACTCTGCTACCTGATTCCTCTCTAGTCTTCGAGCCATCTGTGTAGTTGGCAAGGAATCCTTCCTTTCCCCTCACTCTAGTCTGATTGGGATTTTCTCCTCAATCTTTTGACAAAAGTAGTACCTGGGCGTGATTCTATCCGTGTTCATCCAGAGGAGTTACTCGCTGTAAATAGCTTCAGGAATAACTTGGACCGACCACTAGCGTGCCCTTTGTCCATAGTTTATAAGCAGTGAAACTGCTCTGCTGATAGCTGTAGGTTACAGTGGTTCGACCCCAAATATTGCCCCTAACGGCGCAGTAGGGGTATTTCTTCGAGCGCCAAGACACTTCTCACCGTCAGTGCTCTGAGACTCTTTAGAGCTGACTTCTACTTCTATTTATCCACCCTCGTCCATCTGACCACTAAGTGAGTCTGTATAGCAGAACGTTGTTGAAGAACTAATTCAGTATGTGTGCTTTTTCTAGGGGATCTGTGCCCAAAACTACAGGCAGAGGGACAGAATGACAATGACACGATGCAATACGTGTTCTTTCATTTTTAAGGATTCCGTACCCAAAGGGAAAAAAAGCGGAATCTTTATAAAATCGTTTCACTGTCACTCTGTCTCTGTACCTGCCGTTCAAAACACGTGTTTTCGAAACATGTAGAGAAATACAGATAAAATTGGCACAGAGTATTCAGCTCGACAATTTCTATAAGCTGTGAAATAACTGAACCTCTAGGTCAACGTAATTTAAATATATATCGTCCATGTTGCGTTTTGGGGTATTTTTGATATACTCAAAAAAACTCAAAACATTTACCGTTGAAACAAAGTAACTTGAAACGAATGTCACATAGCACGGATATATGGAAAAAGTGAAAATGAAAATACTAAATTCGTTGTTTACATATTGAAAATGTATTCTTTGCGATGATGAACTTATCCGCCATTTTGGTCAACACAACAGCGAAATACATTCATTTATATAAGATATATAATTTAACAAAATGTCTTTCAGAACTGATGAAAGAACAAAATCTGAAACATTTATATTTGTGCTTACATCACAATTGAAGAATGTTTCTTTCTAAATCGATCTATTCGCTTTTTCCAAGAAAATCGAGGTGAGATTGACATCTGATACTCAAGTCTGTTATGTCTTTGACTTATGAAAAATTAAATTTTGAAGTGAACGAAATTGAAATATACGAATGTTTATGTTTCATTCTACTGCTTATTTTGACACTTGCAAGCGAATCGAAATCTATAAGGGATTGCCTTTTATCCCAAGTTGGAGAAAACACGAAAATTTTCAATTCAAATCAGTTTGACACAACAAAAAAATGCAAAAATAATTCTATCCGAATTTGCTCAGGAACGCGTAGGCGTATAAAGTTGAATGTAATTACACTGTTGCGTAAAATTCTGCAATATCTTAAAGTAAAAGTGAAAAGAAAATTTCGTAAACCGTTGATTTGTAATTATATAATAGAAAAAAATTATTTAACTATGATTAAAATATTCTTCATTCGAAGATAATAATGTATCAAATTATTTCGTGTTCGGGAAAATTTCCAAGATAAAAAATTATTAAATCCAAAACCATGTGCTGAATTGAAAGAATCAAACAACCGATGCCAATGTTAGCACATATGGATAACTAAATGGATGTTGAACTTGCGATATCGATTGGCAATATACACACATCCAAATTTATACGGAATCACTCGGTATTTCACATTATTGATTGTTTTTAACCATGGATCTTTGACTACTTGTGAAGAATGAAATTTTTTGTTGTAAAAAACTGGATAGTCAGATAAGAAATGCTGAATTATCGCCACATGTTCGTGATATTGTACTCAGTCGTCACTGAGATTTGAAACTGTGAATTTCAAAATTTAAGAAAGCCTATAATCATAATTGAAAATGCTTGACGTTATATTGTTCGATATGCAGAGGGGTCGAATAATTGCTCTTGTTGAAGAAGGAGTGACACAGAGGGATTAAGCAGCCACAATGGGGGTATCACAGGGGGTGATTTCAAAAACCCACGCCCGATACGTGGAGCTACAATCTCTACAAAACAGGCTTAGAAGAAGTCGTAGGAAGATCACTTCTGAAGAACAAGACCGCTTTTTGTGCCAAATTGCAAGAAAGGCCCCAGTGCGTCGCACCCCATATTCCATATGCAATTTCTGGAAGCAACAGGCATCAGTGTATCAGTCGAAACGATACGTCAAAGACTTTGTTCAAGAGGTTTTTACAGTAGAAGGCCTTTTAGAGTTCCGGAGCTAACCAGACAACAAAAAATTAACACATTTAATTGGTGTATAGAGCACTAAAATTGGAAGATTGAGAATGGGCGAAATGTTCTTTTTCCGGATGAGACCAGAATTGGTTTTCGATCAGATGACCGCCGGATTCGGGTCTTAAGGGGTCGTGGTAGACAAGCTAGACTCCGAGCAGCAAGACAAATTCTGAAATACCAAGGGGGCAGTGGCATAATGCTGGGAGGCAAAATAGAGTTCGTTTCGTTTCCTGCGAGTGTAACAGCTAGAAATTACGTGGGCCTAGTGCTGGAGCTCATAGTGAGACTCTGGCGAGGATACAATTTCACTTTTATGCAAGAAAATGCTCTTTCGCATACCAGCAACCTCGCGCGACATTATCTTGAAATACTGGGAATCGCTATTTTGGTCTGGCCAGCTTGATCTACAGACCTAAATCCTATTGAATATTTATGGGATAATCCCAAAACGAAAATTAGATCGCGATAGAATAATCCAAGAACCCCACAACAACCCATCCGAGCGGCCACAGACGAGTGGCAGAATATCTCCCCAGAGGAGGTCGAAAGCCTAATCCAAGGCATGCCTAGACGGATTCAGGCTTGAATGAGGTCAAGAGGAGGTAATACAAGCTACTGAGGTCGAGAAAAAACACCTACTCTGTGAGAAAACAATTTTCAGTTGTTTTGCTACATGCGTATAGAGTCTCTTATTTTCTTTTATTTGTTTCTTTCTTGAAATAAACCACAATTAACTCATCTTCAAATTAAAATTTCCAAAAAGATCAATTATAACAATCCTTCAAAATTTTCGAAATCCTTGAGGTAATATTCAAAATATTAGGTGATTCCCTATAAATTTGTTTGCTTGTATATACGTATATATACACAGGGTGCTTCAACGAAAACTAAACAGAGGCTATATCTACCAAGCTATTCATTTCTGATGAATACGCAAAAACATGTTAATTTTTGTTCAAAGGGACACATCTTTTGGGGTACAATACTTGCCTGAAATATCAACGCCTTAAGCGGGGGTTGCAATCCTTGAACATTTTGAGTAAGGAAGATGGGTCGAGTGATGACTCAAAAGAAAAGTGGGATCTTTGTCTACATTGCCTTGAACGAATTTCCCCTTTTAATTGAAAACTGTAGACGATACAGGGTGAGCAACTGATAGATAAGGAAGACTATTTCTCTGCGACTATTCAAGTTTCAGTGAGATGAAATGAAACAGATCCATGCTGATCATTGGCAGTCAGCATCAAGTACAATCCTCATCTCGAATTTCAACCCCTGGAGCACGGGTGACAACCCTTGAAAATTTGAAAGAGGAAAGAATTTCCATTTTTGATTGAAAACTGTAGAAGATACAGAGTGAGCCACTGAAAAATAGAGAAGACTATCGAAGGTTATAACTGGACCTATCTTCTGCTTCAAAAATAACACAGGGTGGTCACCCCTGCTCTATGGGTTGAAATTTGAGATGTGAATGATGTTTCGAAAGATGACAGCCTTCGATCTGGAATGAATCTGTTCCATTGTTTTTCACTTATACTTGAATAGCTCAGGGCGATAGATAGTCTCATCTAGTTTTCAGTAGCTCACTCTGTATCTTCTACAGTTTTCAATCGAGAATGGAAATTCGTTCTTGGGGATGCAGAAAAAGATAAAATCTTTCTTTCGAGGTATCGCTCGACTCATCTACCCTCTTCCAAATTTTCAAGGGTGGTCACCCCTGCTTTAGGGGTTGAAGTTCTGGATCTGTTCCATTTTACTTCACTGAAACTTGAATAGTCTCAGGGAAATAGTCTTCCCTATCTTTCAGTTGCTCACCCTATATCTTTTAGAGTTTTTAATTAAAAAAGGAAATTCGTTCAAATCGATGTAGACAAAGATACCACCTTTTTTTTTGAGTTATCACTCAACCATCTTCCCTATTCAAAATGTTTAAGGACTGCTATTTCAGGTAAGTTTTGTACCCTAAAAGATAGCCCCCTGGAACAAAAATGGACCTGTTTCTGCGTCTTGATCAGAAATGAATATCTTGGTAGATATAGCTTCTGTTTAGTTTTCGTTGAAGCACCCTGTATGTATATAACGGATCCTATAGTTATAGGATTTTATGGGAAAATTTCAAAATGGTCACCAATAATATTCTTCTCTTTTAGAAACTATGTATTCTCATGCCAACTTGATTTGTGTGATTGGTGAAAATAATGAATTCTAAGGTAATAAAATGAACTTTGATTTCCAATTTTGGTTTCATATACAAAAAATTCAGATATAAGTTTCGGGGACTAATTTTCAACAAAGAACAAAAATGAAATATACTTGGAAATAGTTAAATTCGCAATTCATATACATTCAAACTTTCATGGAATGAAAGCGCGAGTCCTTCTTTCACTTGGCGGTATTTCTGTGAACCATTCAAATAACCATGTGCTATTCAATATTATTGAAAGAGATTATAAATAGATTTAAGTCTCCAACAGCACTTTTTCTTTACTTAATAACTCAATACAAACAAAATAAAGCTCTTTTTGCACACACAAATAGTATCAATGAAGTTTGATTATCAAGGGAATTCCTAGTCGAAACAAAGTACAAGCATCGCAGAGAGAAATTATATTCAGAAAAATTGTAGAGTTAAAACAGCTCATTAAATATGCCAACCATCTGACCATGCCGTACGAAGGCACACCGGAAAATCTGAGAACTTATGTTATATTACATCGGGATAGATATAAGTGTTATGACGATTGACCAAAAGAATCCTCATACATAACTCAATATTATACTTGACAAACTGTAAAATCTGTGCTAATTTTACATCGATATCTGATATAGTTATACTTGTCACTGAAAAATAACCTATTTTCAGTCCTTTCAAAATTTCCACTCAGTGGCGTAGAAGAATCTGAGTTATAGGATTTATTTGAAAGTTGGTGTTAAATAAATTTGTGGTTTGAGAACCTTGCTATTTTACACGTACGTGTATTTATGTAGGATACAACTAGCTTGGTGCGGTTTTTCTCTTAGTGTAGTTTGATTGAGTCATATTTTTTTGAAGCTTGAGAGTTCATCGAAATAAGCACCTTCTTGTCACATGTGCCAGATAATTCCATTGTTTCAATCCTTGTTTGATTTCTTCAATGAATTGTTTTGTGAGTTCTCTTGTGATTTCTGTTACGTCTAAAGTGTAGATGATGTCTTGCTTATTTTCTAGATACTTGTTTTTGTCGAAGCACACTTTTATTTCCTTTATCAGCTCTGATGATCTACTTTTCGGCAGGAACTCGTTGGTGTCATTTTCACTCAGTGCGAAATATAATTAGCGTTATCCATCACTATAACCCATCTCGTTGGAATTAAATCTAACATTTGTTTAAAATTTTCTTCAATAACATCTGCAATTATGTCTTCATGATAGTCATCTGTGCGTTCAAAAGTAAGTACACCCTCATCTATAAAATCGTTAGAACTATATGGATGATTAATATTCGTCGTCCTGTTTCGGATGTAACAAGAAAATCTGTGGGTGATCCTTGTACGAACGATTCTGGGGAATCTTGTACATTTTTATCAACCCAGACATACTCTACGAGATAAAAAGGATTCCCCTGTTCAGAATATTTCTGATTCGCTTCAAATATTTTGATCTATGATATACAATCTCTTCCCAGTCTATAAGAATTGATTTCCTTTTATGTTTTTTGCGTCAGAAATTCAGTTTGGGCAGAACTAGCTACAATTTGGTTCTGTATAACAAGGGCAAGATCTGTATCTTGAGAGCATTGTGTATTTTACCAACAGTAGGAATTTTTATTCGACAATAAAAACTATGCAATATTCTTCGAAAGTTGACCTTGAAGCCCTCATCAAATCCTTTCGAGATCCCCCTGGATATACCTTCGGAGGTTTCAATATGCCATTTTCAGATTCAGAATATAAACATCTTCTCACTTTGCGATAGAGGAAACTTTGTGATCCGTTTAACTGGAGTAAAATTCAAGGTCAAAGGTTTTTCCATTGTTTTTTCAATTCACACTATTGTCACATACAATATCACTAGATGCTTACTAAAGCAAGAATGATGAGGAATCTTCGCCGGTGATAAAAATCAATTTGAATAGTGTCAATATCTAAGCAAGCTAAGTACATCGCTTCTTATGCTTTGGTCAATTATAGGAAATTTCAGAGAATAATGAACAAATGTGATTAATTATTTAACAGGTGATCATCCATTCGCAAAGGCGCTTGTTAGTGAACATATTGTCATTTATACAATAATTTAGATTCACCTATTAAGAGTTGGGAGTTTAGTACCCTTCATCAATTATAACTTTCTATTATACCTTCCATGAATGTAAGCAGTTATCACAGGAATTGTATTCTTACCAATTCTCAACAAGGTCAGTTCAACGAGACAAAATGGGTGCACTCATATGGCCGAATAGAATGTTACTTTGAACTACAGACCTCCAAGTAAAATAATGCATTCGATTTGTTTAGATCAGGTCTATAAAATAACTACAAACGAAACTAATTTCTGAGAACCGTATCTTGAAATCTGAAAATTTACTGTTCCCATGAAAGTATATCGTGAATTTACTCGAAACTTTACCTGGAATAGATGAGATGATTATAAGAAATGAAGCTATGTACATATTATTCTATCACAAGAGTTTATTGAAATTCAGGATTGCAATTTCGGTCTCTAGACTATCTTCAGCTAACAACAATTATTGAACTAAAGTTGAAATACACACATCCATAAAGAGGAATTCGACGAATTATGATGAAAACAGGTATCGTTTAAAGATATGAAATAAGGACAAATAAGACAGGCTATTCAGGCCGATCTGAAGATCATCTCTTGAGAGAGTTTGTTCGAGTTTGAGAATTTGAGGAGATTCTAAAAAATCTAGCTTTCGTTACAGTTATAGGTGGAAAATGATGTAACTAGTTTTGAATGAACGACCTGTCTGACCTATATGAATGCCCTAACAATCCATACAGCACAACCCCTAAACACCAGTATTGTCAAATGTATCAATTTTATTTTTACTATTGAAAAGTTCTTGGGAGAGTTTCATGTGGGTTTTGGAAGCAACTTTCTCATACTGTCTTGAAATGATATTTTCAATTTTTTCGCTCATAGGGCCAAAATATGTTAATGAAATATTTTTATCTATACGCGGGTAATCTGATATACTATTTGTTTTTCTTTCTGATCATACCGTGTTTCATGTTTGGGGAATAACCTTTGTTCTTAGATATTTTTTAATTGTTGACATTTCCCTGCACGTATTCTCTTCGGATATTGGTTGAGAGTCCTATGAATCAAACGCAGCGTATTTATGAGATTTTGGGTGTGTTGAGTCAGAAGGATTCAAAAAGTAATGGTGGGCGACTTCAAACATCCAATATCTCCCAAATAAGCTGCGTTTCATTCAATGAACCTAATTTATATATATATATATATATATATATATATATATATATATATATATATATATATATATATATATATATATATATATATATATATAGCATCATCTAACCCCGACAAGGACGCGTTGCCCATATATCTGTTCATGCAATCAAACTGATTTCACGAAAATATATAAATCCACCACCCGGTAATTAATACCATTGCCAGGCAATAATTATAATTAAAACATATCCTGGAATAATTATATATTAAGATAACGTTAAATGTTATGAGAATATATCAATCTACCAGAATATATACAAACTATACCATCATCAGACAATGACATCAATGTACCAACGAGTAGTGTCAGAGGCTTTCTCTCCGGAAAAATCCACTGCACGTACTTTAGTCAAGTAACACTGAATGTTACTCATTCATAGTTTTATTCGCGTTTGAACCGTGCTCGGGAGTGCATGTGTGTTATCAGCAACCCATATTATCACTTTCAAGTCATCTGCTACAAACGTACGTAAATAAGTATTTAATTTCCATTCAGTAAAACAATAATATACTGAATCTTATGAATGAAATATAATAGTTACCCTGGGGACGACTAAACAACAAAAATATGGATACTAACAACCTTCCATGGCAAACAGTCAAGAAAAGAAAATTTTCTAACCTTTCACCTGAAATAAATGAAAACCCAACAATCGAAACCCGTAATAGATTTCAATATCTAAATGACAGAACTGAAACCGATGATACAACACAAACACCACCTAAAATACCGAAACCACCACCTATTTTCATACATGGAGTCACAGACTACCCTGAAATGATTAAACTTCTGTCAACAGTTATTGCAGATGAACAATATTATTCGAAAACACTGTCAAACAATTGCGTTAAAATTAACGTTATGATTCCCGAAACCTACAGAACATTGGTAAGATTTTTAAGAGAAAAAAACATAATTTTTCATACCTATCAAATTAAACAAGACAGGGCCTACAGGGTAGTTATCAGATATCTACACTCCAGCATTCCGACTGATGACATAAAAGCAGAAATAGAGAAGCAGGGACACATAGTCAGGAACATCAGTATTATAAGAGATCAAATGAAAAATCCACTTTTCTATGTGGATTTGGAACCGAAGGAAAATAACAAGGACATATATCAACTGAACTTCATCCTAAATCAGAAAATTAGTATCGAACCACCAAGAATGAAGAAAGAAATTATACAATGCACTAGATGCCAAGAATACGGGCATTCTAAATCATATTGCAATAGACCATTTATGTGCGTGAAATGTGGGAATCAACATGATTCGAAAACTTGCAATAAACCAAAAACAACTCCAGCAAGATGTGCCTTATGTGAAGGTAACCATCCAGCCAACTACAAGGGATGCCAAATATATAAACTTCTATCAAGATAAAAGAACCAAAACATGAACCACAAACATCATAACAGAGTCCAGAACATCCCAGAAACCATCTATGAAATCGATCAACAACCAGCCAAAATTATAGCCCAGCCAAGCAAGATGTCTTATGCCAAAGCACTCCAACAAAATAAAACACACGAAGAACACCCCTCCCAGCAAAGAGACTCGAATTCCTTAGAAACGATGATGACAAGTTTCCTCTCAGACCTAAAATCCATGATCACGTAAATGATAAACCAAAATCAGATTATACTTAATCTGCTAACCACACTTGTGAATAAACTCCACTAGATTCCACAATGACTAAACTAATACGTATAGCTTCATGGAATGCGAACGGCCTTCCAAACCACAAAAATGAATTAATATCATTCCTGAATTTATATAAAATAGACATCATGTTAATATCAGAAACCCACTTTACTGAGAAAACGGTTTTCCAACTGCCACACTACAACATCTACTCTGCTGAACATCCAGATGGGAGAGCACACGGCGGTTCAGCCATACTTATTCGGAAAAGTATCAAACATCATACAATACCAAATTATATTACTGAAGAGATACAGGCAACAAATATCACAGTGTACACGGAAATATGGAGCTTTGATGTATCAGCTGTTTACTCCCCACCTCGACATAATATAGACGAAAATAAATATACTGAGTTTTTTCAGAAATTCACGGGAAGACTCATAATTGGAGGAGACTGGAATGCAAAACACACCCACTGGGGATCCAGACTAATAACTCCCAAAGGACGCAATTTAATGAAGGTAATATCAAGCAGGAATCTAGATGTAGTTTCATCCGGAACCCCAACCTACTGGCCAACTGATCCGCACAAAATCCCAGACATCCTAGACTTTTTCGTCACAAATGGTATAAATAACAACTATATACAAACAGAATCAACTCCAGATCTATCATCGGATCACTCGCCAATTTTGTTGACACTGAGTACAAACGCCAAATTTCGGGAAAAGAAAAATACACTAACAACAACCAGAACAAACTGGAACCAATTTCAGCAAATATTAACTAACGAAATTAGACTGGATGTTGAACTCAAAGAAACTGAAGATTTGGAGGCAGCTACAAGATATATTACGGAAATGATTCAGAAAGCAGCCTGGGAAAGCACGCCATCACAATTAAGAGAGGACGACACTGAAACGAAATTACCACTGCAAATTCGTGAATTGATAACATCAAAACGACAGGCAAGAGGCAGATGGCAAAGATCTCGTAACCCTGCGGACAAAACAGTGTATAATCGCCTAGGTAGAAATCTCCACAGAATTCTCCAAGAGCACTCCAACGCACAATTTCAACATCATATTCAGAATATCGACAATAACAGCGATCACAACATCTGAAAGCTACAAAAAATATAAAAGACCTGTAACACGTAAACTTCCGATCCGAAAGACAAATGGAGAATGGGCCAATACCGATGAGGATAAATCAAATATTTTCGCATCACACTTATCACAAGTACTCACCCCGGAAGAACCCCATACGGGACACAATGATACAGAAGTTGAGTCTTTTCTAGATATTGCGTGCCAGATGTCTCTCCTATAAAACCTTTCAAACCTAAGGAAGTTCTTCAGGAAATTAAGAAGCTGAAAAATAAGAAAGCGCCCGGTTTTGATCTGATAACTGCCGAACATTGAAAAACTCCCACATAGAGCTATACTTCTACTCAATACAATATTCAACCGAATGATGAGCCTTTCTTATTTTCCGACTATCTGGAAGTACGCAGAGATTATAATGATATGCAAGCCGAACAAACCTGAAAACGATGTGAGATCATATAGGCCTATCAGCCTATTACCAATTATGGGAAAACTGTTTGAAAAACTTCTTCTTAAGAGATTGAAGAAAGATATGGACATATACAAAATCCTACCCAATCACCAACTAGGATTCAGGAACACCACTCAGCCGCCCATCAAATACACCGTGTTATAAACACAATATCAACAAGTCTAGAAGACAATAAGTACTGCACTGCTGTGTTCCTAGACTCATCGCAAGCTTTGACAGGGTTTGGCATATTGGTCTGCTCTTCAAGTTAAAGAAACTTTTACCCCAACCTTATTATCTGATATTGAAATCATATCTGACGGATCGATACTTTGCAGTGAAATATGGTGATGCTCTATCTAGCCCAAATAAAATAAAAACCGGAGTACCACAGGAAATATACTGGGACCTTTGCTATATGTTATATATACGTCTGACATTCCAGAGAGTCAGAACACCACATTAGCCTCGTTTGCGGACGATATAGCAACATTAACATCTCATCAGAATTCAGCAACAGCTTCCAAAAATCTCCAAGAACACCTGAATGAGCTGGAAAAATGGTACAGAAAATGGCGCCTTATCATCAATGAAACGAAATCAGTCCAAGTCACATTCACCAACAAAAGAGACATATGTCCTCCTGTTGTAATAGATGGTAATCCGATTCCAGTTGAAACTGAAGCCAAATATCTAGGAATACATTTGGACCAACGCCTTACTTGGAAACATCACATCCAAGCTAAGAAAACTCAAACACAGATGAAAATTCGAAATATGAACTGGCTCATAGGCAGAAAATCCAAGCTGTCCCTCGAAAATAAATTACTGATTTATAAAGCCATAATTAAACCGATATGGACATACGGCATTCAATTCTGGGGATGCGCGAAGAATTCAAACATTCAAATTATACAGAGACTTCAATCCAAAATACTTCGTGCGATCACAGATTCACCCTGGTACGTTTCAACTTGACCATACATAACGATTTGAAAATCCTTTCGTTAACGAAGAAATCAAAACAAGATATACAAAATATCATCAAAATTTGGAAGGACATGAGAACAGCTACATAGACCAACTAGCAGAAAACCCGTTCAGCAGTAGAAGGTTACAGAAAACTTGGCCAATCGACTTTAATTGAAGTATTTTGAAGAAGTATCAATAAGTTTGATAACTTCCACATGTCTTAATACATAGCTCACATTTACTCAATACTTGTAGAAAGTAGATTGTAAATTTCAATAAAGGTTATAAAAAAAAAAAATTCATAGTTTTCTTTATGCGAAGTGATGAAACGATTGAATAGAATACTGCTTTGAATATAAATATGATAAAATTGTCAGCTAATTATATTACATTTATATATACAAATAAATATAATTTGAAATGAGATTCTGAGCAATATAAACTTAAGAGAAAACATATGACTCTACCTCATTATTATTTTCGGAAAGAAACCTACGAAGAATATTACTGTTTCATCAAGATAAAGTTTGTATTTCTCGTTGGCACAAATAATCTCAGGTTCATATATGTAACATTTTTTCTTTTGGTAATGAGGTCATGTTTAATTCCTAGATTAAAATGAATAATATTAGCGACGGCATATGTTTTTCTAAATAATCTGTTGAAGCAAGGACTGAGCAAGTTGATAATATTTGAAAAACTGTTTCTGAAGAACAGAAACATTTACGGCAAGAATCATCCATATTTTGCTTGATGATATGTTTCCTATAATTCCTCGTCAAACAACCTGATCCTGGATCGCAATTGGCAAGCCTTCTATTTCAGCGAACAATTCTCCAGATACTTACCATTAATTTGATGCGATTTCATCAATATAATCATTCTTCAATTCTTTAGGATGCTTTCCGTGTAATTCCTGCTGCATCAAACTCTCACTTTTAGAATTATTATCAAATATATCAGAATCTACCTTTTGCATTGTCAAGTTCAGAAGTGTAAGATTATAATCTGAAGCAACAACAATATCATGTAATTTAGACGTTCTCTATTTATCATGAAAGTGGGAACGTAGGTGAAAAATCTGTTTACTATGAAGATTGTTCAAATCAGTTAATTCACTACCTCCAAGATGTCTAGGTAGTGTTACTCTTTGAATAGCTGCCTTTGGGTGGTGCCTATGGTATTTAGAATGCATTTTCCTCGTTTGACATTGTAATTCATTTAGATCAGTTTTAGACTATTTAATAATTCCAAAAAAGATGTAAGAATAGGAACACTGCAAAGGAGTTGATAGCTATGAAAAGGTTTTTACTAGTTATATGACTCTTAATGATAATTCTAAGTCTGTTGTAATATAAACTTCTAATATTTTCCTTACTGCTGCTATGGTTAATTGTCTTCTCTTGAACAAATCCAAGATATTTATATTTATCTCCTTGATGCATTGGCTCGATTTAGATATTGGAAATCTTTATGAAATCAGAGGTGATCTTTCCTTTATCAAAAGAAAGAATTTTACATTTTGGAAGCCCAAATTTCATATGAATATCATTGGAATAGCTGAAAGTAATCTCAAGCAGACTTCTCAAATGAGATCTAGTTCCGGCATATAATTCCATATCATCTAAATAAATTCAGTGACTTAATATGAATTCAATTGATAGGCTTTTCATTTTGAAGCTGAAACTAGTAGCATTTAATTCATGAGATAGTGGATTTAGGCAAATACAAAACCAAAGAGCACTTAAAGAATCACCTTGAAACATGCCTCTATTGATTGGAATTACTTCGGATGTTAACGATTGTTTTGAAATATTTGAATGAAAATTGGTTCACCAATTTTTCATTACAAATTCAAGAGGAAGACGAAGTGTCTTACCAATTTTATAAATTTCCAAAATTTCTTGAAGCCATGAATGAGGAGAAGCATCAAAAGCCTTTTCGTAATCAATGAAGGCTGTATGAATATTTCTTTCCTTAGTTTAAGCTTGATGCAAAGCAACAGAATCAATTACAAAATGTTCTGTAGTACCAAGGTGTTTTTCGCTACACCTTTTTTGTTGTTCGGAAAGAATATTATAAATTTCCAAATGTGCATAAATAGTTTGGGTAATAATGCACTTAGAATTTCATATCAATCAATCAATAGTATAAGCACTTTCCGTTTTTGAATAAGTAATGCTTTTTGTGAAAAATAAAGGAGTAGCCGAAGGGTTCTTTATTATAGATGAAAGATATTCAGCCAAATATTCATGAACGCAAGATAATTTTTAAACCAAAAGTTATGAATACCATCAACAACTGGAGTTTTCCAATTTTTTGTGTAATTAATATTTGATGTAATGTCTTCGTTTGAAAATTTTCAAATCGCATTTATTCTATTCTAGAAAATTAAGACCTTTCATTTAAAATCCAACTTGCACTGGAATTGTATTGCCTTGGCACTGCCCAAATTGAGAACCAATAATTAGTTAGAATATCAATTTTAGGAACTCCATCTCCAGAAATACCTGAAATAACTTTGTAAAAATATTTTTTGTTATTTTTGAATAGTTTGTTCTGAAATTTTCTATCTGAATGATGTTATATTCACGTAGTCTAATAGAGTATACTCGAAGTTTTTGTTTGAAAGTATCGATGTACTCTATCTTTTGTCCATTATTTATCTCATTAAGTTAATGGTTTTTTTGAAGAATTTTACCTTTTAATCTTTTGTGCCATAAGGGTTTTCTTTTGGTATTATAACTAGATCCAAAATTCTCTAATTTATATCCACAATGATAAACTACTCTAGTGGCGGCACAATATATAATCAGATGAAGTTTATAAATATTCATTACTTTAACAAGTTGCTTTGGAAGAATATTCTCATTAAGCTCATTTATGCAATCAAAATTTTCTTCGAATAATGAATTTTAGGAAGTTTAGATCTCATAGTTGGGTCAAAATTTTCAAATAAATTCATTTGATTGAGAAATAAACTTTCTGTATGTTCATTATTAATATTTTCAGATGAATTTTGTGATTTATTTTCGATGCTTTTTATGAATGGGACTTTTTTTATTAAATTTCAGTATTTGAATGATCTTGTTGAATGTTGTTTTTAATTGATTTCAATTCAGATTCAGATATAAAATTTCTATTTTCAATATACCGTCTTTGATTCGCAACGTTTTGTTCTGAAATATTGCAATTGTGGAATTTTTCGTTGGAAATATAAACACATAAAAACCTCCCTAAAATTGTTCAACAGTAAAGGAAAAGCTGTTTGATTTGACAATACTGGAGTTTACAAGTTGTCCTCAATGGATTGTGATGACGACCACGTCGGTCAGACTAACCGTTTATTCAAAACTAGATTCAAAGAGCATCAGGCAGATAACAAGAAACAGAAAACCGACGAATCTACTTTCGCCTAACATCGTTTCGAGAATGTTCTACCTATAGATCAGCTTCAAATAATTCACAGAATACCTAAAGGAGGAAAGTTGAATTTTATAGAAATCCATCGAAATTTTCAACTCCAACAAACTCCTCATAGAGATAATCTTCTGATCGATCAGAAAGGCTCATCTTATACGTCTATATATGATATCTTCAAATAATACCTGATTTTACCTCTCGTTTGCACGGTCATTGATTGTGTCTCTATTTTTTTATGTATGTCTGTGCTTTAACTTTAGTACAGTACTTGTTGTCAGCTGAAGATGGCTGAGCGACCGAATTCTCAATCCTGAATTTCAATAAACTTTCGTGATAGTATAATGCATAGTGTAATTTCTTATTATCATCATAGTTAACAATCACGTAGTAACAGCGGAATCAATCAACTAATTGGAGTAGGTACAGTATATTAGTTTAATACAGTTATACCAGTGCTAAATTTTCGCCTGCACGTTTGATGAAATGTGATATTCGGTTATAAACTATAACTCGAGCAGTCAGTGCACGACCATTGCCGCCCTGTCACCTAGTGATTCATCACTCTACACCTTTTCTGAATGAACTGTAGTAGCCTCAACATCTATGTTGTTTCTTCAGTAGGTAAATAGGTAGAGTATGTATCCAAATGGAATACCAATGTCTATTTCATGACTAAGAAATTAGTGAAGTTATCTAACTGAAATCAGATAAAACGTGTTGTTTGAAAAATTTTCATATATTCGATATGGAAAAGAAAGAGTTTGGAAGAGTCTTCACAGATAAACACAAATTGAGAAAAGTTATATTAATTTCTGAAAATTATATATATATATATATATATATATATATATATATATATATATATATATATATATATATATATATATATATATATATATATATATATATATATAAAGATATCAAATATCTTTTCAACCGAAGTCCACGTAATGAGTTAAAAGCAAATTTTATTGCTCGTCCAAATATTCAAATGTCTGTATCCCGTAGTAAACACAGCAATCGTTGGTCCTCTATTTCGATTCGAATCACTGCCTTTTATATGGATGATTATCAAATTATGTATTCTTTCATGAATACAAGTGTAGTTAATATCATCTAATTCCGATGATGACCTACATTTTTTTTTGGTTTTCCAAAATTACCTCATTATACATAATTGCTCACTCTATAATATTTGCGGTCATTCAAACCGTCAAATACATTCGCCGCCAATCTTCCACCACGTTGTTGTCTGTGTTAAAGTAGGCTTTTGTTTGAAGCTTCAGCGTTTCCGGAAGCTTTCTAAAACCAATTAAGATTTTTTCAATTAAATTTTCTGAAAGAAGAAGTTCAAGCCCCGGAAATTAAGTTAAGTTAGAACTACAAGGATCTGGTAATTGCGTATACACAATATACTGTTATGTTAGTTTAGTTACAGAGCAGCTATGTACGCCTAACTGTTTGCTTAGTATTTATAAGTTTCATGTTTTAGATGCCGGAAAGTTACGAAATATCGCGTCTAAGAAAAATTAACAGCAAACAATTTATATACTATTCAGTTAAGTTCATCCGGGTTCTTTCCTAGGAACTCTTTATCAATATATGTTCGAATTCGATTCAAATTATGCTTGAGGTACTATTGTACCACTTTTTGATCTATTTGACACTCGAAGGATCAGCAAAACTTTAGGATGAATATCACGAATAAGAAAATGAAATTTTATTATGGTTATCCTTCGGAGGTTTTCATCTAACTCCCTGTACAAAGAGAAAACCCATATTTATATCGAGTGTTTCATGGAAAACGCTACAAGCTGTTGCTTCTACAATTGTAGATCGGTTTCAAAAAACAAGAACCGAATTTTGTCTCGAATGATATTCTAACAGTCTGAAATATTTTCATTGGTCTGTTACTTTTGGAGTATACTTTTCCTTGGACCGACCTTAATTATTTTCTGATGATTCACTCAATATGGAGTACCTTGAAAAGTATCAAGTAGCAGACCAAAATTAATTTGAGATTGAAACACAGACATGATAAAATCCTATTTTCAATCTAATAGGAACAGTGCTCACGCATTTCGACTCTATCGGGAACGATTGCCAGATCTTGTTAAACCGGATTACCGTATGTTTTCCACACTCGAAAAAACTTAAGCAAACACAGTTTAATCAAGAAACTGAAAACTCTCAGAGGAAGATTACAGAAGAAACGAAATTGAATGTTTTGTTGAGTGTGGAAGGGAACTCAGACTTTCTGAAAAAAGCGGGATATCAGCAACAACTGTTCAATCTGATCAACGAAAACATTAATATAGGCTCTATGTATTTATTGGAATCGCTGGATAGGACCAGTTTCCAGTGAAGAAATCTTGATTCACATCAATATAATTAAAACTAAAAACTCTTGTCTTGTTGATTTCTACATTGTTCATTCTTGATACGCACACCCAGTTTCGACAATTACGTTATTAGTGTCTACAACTATTACTTGATGGAAAAAATATGCTAACTATATGTATTTTAAATGTTTAGTAGTGGAAAGTGATTCTTTTCATTATCATCCCTCTGAATTCACAAAGCATCTAATGTAATTATGTGATTTTAGATTTAATAATAATAATTCAATATTTGCTGATTTGAAGTCTGACAAAAGATGTTCTTTGAACCTTTATTCAAAATTTTGACCTGATTGCTCTACGTAAGGCATTCAAAGAATGCGATTCTGTATATTCCAGGCTATTTGAATTAATAAGTTTTTTGTTTGGCATTGAGAAGTAATTTGGTTATGTTTGGACAACAGGTTCTTAAAGTAGATTCGAAATGATATTTGCTGATGGTATTAGAGGGAGGCAAATGTAAGTTAAACATGCGTATTTATTTTTAGCTTTCCTATAACAGAATAAAGTAGTTAAGAATCTTCTTTAGTTTTACGTTTAATGAGGGAGACTGAATTTTTATTATTTGAAACAATTTTCTCAAAGAAATTGATTTCCTTATTAACCCGGCGTTGGTGTGGTGGGGTTAAAATCACTCAAAGTGTTACTCAATTGTGTTGCGTATTGAAACGCATATTTAGTTCTTATTTTCTTATATCATTTTCTTTCATTTTTAAAATAATACATTTCTTGAATTATATGCAATTATATATTCAGGTGTGTGATCATTTTTAGATAAGTTAATTACGAATTTTCATTACCATGAATACCTACCCCAAGAAGAACCGACATGCGTGTACAATCCGTAAGCCACACACATCTTCGACAGATGAGTCTAGGATCTCAGCCAGAACGTGTGTTTCTCTATTGGTAAAAATCGAGAAGATTCTCGCCTGACTAACGTGAATTTGATCAACTCCAACATATTGTCGCCCAATATCTAAAACAGTGCCGCATATCGTGATCCGAAAATCCAACCACAGAATATCCAGTGTCAGCATCCTCAAGAAGGGCTCTTCTCACCTTTAGACGCAGGGATCCAGAGGAAAGTCTCATAGTTTTCTATTTTTCTGATTTTTCTTTCAAGCCTTAGTTGATCATATACCTCTTATTTATTTTTGCCGCATAAGGGATTTATAGTAAATATAGCTCTTCGGTCGCGGTTATCGTATTTTTAGTAGAAATTCCTTATTCTAGGGGGGCTTACGTTCTCAAGTGAGGGAAGTTTTCTTTTAAATTTCCATAAATTGCGCATCACAAAAACACGGAGACTGTCAGCGCCCCCACCTCTTTAGTACCTTCAAATATTGTACTGAATATTGCTGTCTCAGTTGCCTCTTAGCTTGAAGTGAGTTAACAAATTTGTTATTTGAGTGCGAAGTTGGACTTGACGATTTTCACCCCACAACACTACTGACGTTATCGATTATAGACAATTTTGGTGATAATCACCCTACAACTTTATTTTTTTCTTCAAGTCATACAGGTATGTTTTGTGATGTGGATTAGTTTTTAGGTAGTATTAATTTTTTTGTTGGTTATTTAGAGAAATGTGTTTCGAAGAACAACAAAGGAAGCTCCTCGCCTTATGGCATGATCTGGGAAATGATGAAGACTTTGTCGATTCGAGCGATACTGAAAATGAAGATATAGTTCAAGAAAGTGCACATGATTCTGAATCTGAACAGGAAAATTAGTCGGAACAAGTTGACGATGACGGAGGTGTTCATTCAGAAGATGAATAACATGATAATCAAACATCATCTAATACAACGTCATCAGAAAATTGTTTCATCGGAAGAGATAAGGAAACTCTGTGGTAACAAATTTGTCCCAACCGAGCAGCACGAACCAGATCGTGAATTCTCAGTAGTACGGACTGCTGCAAGAAACCGCAAAACATTTGAAGAATGCTTATATATTTCTTCTTGATGAGGTAATTATTACTAGTATTATGAGATATACCAATCAGCGTCTGGCTACTGTTCAGGATCTTTATGATGATCAGCACAAATATGTGGTCAAAGAAGTGGATGCTGCAGAATTTCGTCCCCTTTTCTTATCTGGGGTGTACAAAATGAATTGCTTGGATCTAGAGGACCTATAGAAAACTAATGGTTTGGGTATTGATATATTCAGAAGAGTTATGTCTCTGCCAAGATTTCAATTACTACTCAGATGTTTGCGTTTTTATAACTCTGAAAACAGACAAATTAGGCTACAAGTTGACAAATATATCCACATAAGAGCATCATTCGCTGCCTGCATTTCGTGGTCGATGTCCTTCTCGAAGATATATGCCAAATAAACCTTCAAAGTATGGATTGAAACGATTCGCTTTAGTTGATGCAAAATCATATTACGTGGTGAAAATGGAACCATATGCGGGTCAACAACAAGATGGCCCATTCATAGTATCCTATTCGCCGTTCGATGTTTTTGACAGATTAGTGGCACCCATCAGTCAAACTAACCGAAATGTGACTTCCGACAACTGGTTTACCAGTTTTCCGCTAATGACCCATCGGATGAAAAATCACAGATATAATTCCGTTGGCACCATAAGAAAAAATAAAGCTGGGCTTCCACTTGCGTTTGTAGATACTAGAAATCGAGAAGTCTTCTCTATAAAATTTGGTTTTCAAAGGGACACTACCATATTATCATATATATCGAAGAAGAAAAAAAGAGTACTGGTTGCCTCCACGGTTCACCACGATGATAAAATAGCTGAAAGAACTGGAGGAGCGAAAAACCTGAGATAATAGATTTTTATAATTTCACGAAATGAGGAGTAGATGTGGTCGACAAACTATGCGGAAATTATGACGTATCACGTAACAGTAGAAGATGGCCACTTACAATTTATTTTCAATGATAAACGTCGGGGCTATCAATGCTAGAATAATATATCAAAGCTACACTAAGAATATACAAAAGAGAAGAGAATTGTTTTCAGATTTGGGCTCGCTTGCATCTTGTGCAAAAGCATCTTCTGCTACGTAAAGATAATGGGGGGTTGCCTAAGCAATTGGAAAATTCAATCTAATCTTCATTGAATGGGAACGAATTAGAACCGAATGAAAGAGAGCCAAAACGCCAGAAAACTATTGAAAGATGTGGAATGTTCCTTAGGAATGATGATAAGAGGTGCCAAAAGAAGTGGGCCAAATATGAAGTTTTTTTGTGTCTGAAGCTTAGTCTTATTCTATGTCAAAATTGCTATCAATAGAGCAGACTGTAACATTTTCATCTCTCAATATTTCTAGTTCGCGTTTCTCTCTTTGATTGAATCATATATTTTGTTCATTTATTCAGTTTCTACTGAATGAATACGTTTTTATATTCTGATTCGAAGAAATCTATGGTTTTTTCTTCATCAAAATTATGTCGTGAAATTTTTTTCTATTATATTCTGTAGGTGGATGATCAAATGCACTTATTTTTCTGAAAGAATATGGTGTCTGTTAACGCAGTCAGTTATCAAATTCCCGAAACAAATTATAAAAATAATCTTTTCACACGAAAAACCAGATGGGGTGAATTTCACCCCACAACAACAAACATGTAACAACGCCGGGTTACCCCACCTATGACTGAACTAGTTTTTCTCAAATAACGGTAGAATTTTTAGAAAAAAATATTAGTTTTGGCTCAAAGACAGTACACGTTTATAGGAAATAACAAGAAAAATACGAAATTCTAATGAAACATACCGTCCTATATATAGGTCGTTTTGAAAATGTACTACTACGCTCATGGTTTTGTGTGAAACATAAAAAACATTTGACATGTAACACAACGTCACATTCAAGATATCTGGTAGTAGTTCTTGCATAACAGTGTCGACATTTGATCTGCTTCACTTGGGAACCTACTAAATGACCAATGTTATCATAACGAATATTTAGGTTCTCATCTTTTCCCGGTTGAAAACTAATGTTTTCATTGCACTTGGCAACACCACCCATGTTCTTATTATATATTTTTATTGTACAGAGTTGTTGGATTTCCACATTCTTTTTGTCTTTATACAAGTAGCGTTTGGCAGTGTCTAATGGGACGACAACTCCAATAGAATTCGAAGAAATAGTCACTATGTTATTATCGTTCCATTGCAAAGCTACAGTGGGGTTGTCCAGTGGGGTTGTCTTTCAAAATTTTCGATTGATAAGTGCCTCGATGTGCCTTTTTCAGTTGGACTTCATTAACAAATGGATTACCTGGCAATCTATTTTGGCGCACAGTTCCAGTTCCTCTGGGATTTCTCTCTGGCAGTATATTCCGAAGATTCACAGAACAGAAAAGATTATCAAAAAACAAATAATAATTGTAAGTGCGCCACTTTCGTTGCAGAGCATCTAAATAACTGAGAACAACACCTTCGCCGACCCGATGTTCCCTGTATCGTTCGGAAACGTGAGTTGTGGCACCTTAATATGCTTCGATCCAATTGACGTAACCCAATCTGGATGTATTCATATCTTATAGGCTTATCACCAATGTACTGCTAGCACCCATGTCTCCTGAAATAGGATACCATAGCATCATCAGCGCTGTGATTTTCCGATAGGGGAACCATAACCATAAATATTTTATTGAAATGTTGAAATAATGGACGAACTTTTGCGAATTTATCTTGCGTGTTGATATTGCAGTTGTCGATTATAAGAAAAATGGACATAATATACTCAAGTCTGTCTCTTGAAATTGCGTTCGATGAGACAAGAGACTAGATAAACAGTGATATAGAGGTTAGGTGCAAATAGTTATTGTAGAAAGTTCTTCCCACTTTCTCTGATGCGCACGCATTCGCGAGCGCCAAAAAGCTCTAAAAATTTACAACATTCATCTATAATGTGTGGTAAAATGCTATTTCGGTCTTTCCAAATTTCATTTAACAATCATCCTCTCCAGTGGTCACAAAATAAGCAAATGACTATTCAATGCAAACAATGAGCTTTCAAGCAGTCTGGAAAATACAGAATTGAATAATCAACAGCTTACGTAACACAAACAACACATCATTGGATAAAATCCCAAATTTCACCACTCTCAATAGTCAATTAGTATTAGTTAGGTAAAGTTAGGACATTCTTCCTCACAGATGCTAGTTCTAGACATCTGAATTGTCCTGTCATGTAATCAAACATAAACATTGTGGAAATCTTAGGAAAGTTTTTTATCTTACTTAAATTGAAAGTTTTTCCATTACATAAACCCAGCAACAATATCATTGATTCAGATCAATTATAATTGAATTCCCTTCGAATATTATACTTCGAATATTTTAAGAATTCCTCAATGAACTTTTTTCGAAAGTACGAGAGAAAATCTACTTCCAACAAGATGGTGCTGTTCCTAACAATACTGCTCTGAATGTTAACTGGCTGATCAATAATTCTGGTGATTAATGGAAAGAGCCGAACGGTTCGGGTAGGTAGCTTGCCACTCTCCAGATTTGACCTCTTCTGGTTTTTGGCCCTTGAGCAACCTACAGGGGAGTTTATCAGACTAAAAACTTGGAACGCGTTGAACGTAAGAGCGTAAGAAGCTCCTGATGCCGCTCGGAATGCAGTATGTGCCGTATAGAGGAGATGCCTATTGTATTACACACATTATTTAAATATAGGGAATTTCCAACAATTTTTATGGAAAAAAGTTGATTCAAGTTGAATTTTTCATCTCGATATTTCGGTTTATTGACTCAGATGCCTTCACGTTCTTAATCACGATCTGGAAATCGTTGTCGATAGGAATAGAATGATCAAGCACTATTTCTGTTAGATGAAAAATAAACAAGCATATGCTTCACTTGATTCCGTTTCCATACTCATTAATTCTCTTTGAAGAAGACTTCAAACGAAACAATAACAATAATTAGCGCGTAGATACCTAATTTGTGGTTAATAACTGCAAATGACATCCATTATAATTCTATCAAAATTGCTCTGTGAGTTTCAATGGTATCCCGCCTTATAACTTCACTATAAGTTAGAATTTTCTGTTACCTTTTGAGTCTTTTTTTCCAGAATATGAAATTATATCTGTACCTCAGAATAAAATGAATGAATGAAACTCAAATACCATCCGAAAAAGATATAGTATCATGTCCTTTACCTACTAAAAAGGTATTTGAACTCCCAGCTGCGACAATTTAGAATAGAAAATATTCGAAACAATATTATGTGACCAAAACAGTAACACGAAACGTGATACCCTCTTTTTCGAAGTCATGTGTTTGGTTACAATTTTAAGTTCATGATTTGCTATCGAAAAAAACAACAGTGTTAATTCAAACTTTGCAATTACATGCGATGTTTCTTACATTTGATAGTTAGATATATCTAACCCAACCTAACCTTAAGATATTACATTTGATTTAAAAATTCTAATTTCAAAGTCTTTACGATGTATCGATGTAACACAAAAAACTGAACAGAGTCTGTTCGTCTGCATATTTTTTTCTTGCTTGTCAACATCAAAATGCATTTCGAAAGATATTCCGTATAAAGGGTGTTACTTAATAGTATGTTACAACTTGAGGAGGTAAATCTACGTGCAATTTTGAGAAGGAAAGTTTATATAAACATAGGTCCGCAAAAGCTTCGTTACGGAGCTACAAGGTGTTTGAAATTTCCGGCAAAAATTTGTTTTTTCTTCAAATCTCCTGCAGTTTTCGAGGTATTCAGCCCAAATTTGGAATGCAAGCTATTTTTTACAGACTCCGATCATTACACGTACCAGATTTTAACTGAATTTAGTCTTTTTTGACATCTGTAATTTTTTTGTATACCCAACCGTTTTCTCGTGAAAAATTATTGAACTTAAATTATTTGACTTGTATGTTACTCGCGAAATAAAAAACAAATAATAGAAATACTCGATAGGTTTGCCTAAAGTTTGCTTTTATTGTGAATGCTCGCCTTATGAGGCTCAACTTATACTCATTCAATATCAAACAAAAAAAAATAATTAAAAACTGAATAAGTTGCTGAAAGTTTCCTCCACGAGTAAGAATACAGGCCTCTGTCCTTCTTCGCATATTATCATGCACTCTTTGAAATATTCCTGGGGTATTTCTTATCGTGTCAAAAGAGGTTATTATTCAATTTTTCAATTCTTCTACAGTGTTCACTGGAGTGGTATAAACTAAACTTTTGAGATATCCCCATAAGAAAAAGTCTAAACTGTTTAACTCTGGGGACCTAGGAGGCCATGGTTCTGGCCTTTCCACCAAAATGTGCTGGCGCCCCGTCATGTGAACCACATTATGTTTCTTACCAACAGTGGCACATCCTCGAGCACTAAAGGTTACTCTCACTCAAGAAATTGCCGATAAACGGGACAGTTTAGTCTGTTACACAAGAAAATGGCCCAATCAAATAATTTCCAATCATTTCGACCCTGATATTTGGTGAGAATTGTTCTTGATGATGAGATTCTTCAATAAAATGTGGTTTTCCTCAGCCCAATAATGATTATTGTGAAAATTTGTGACAGCAGTTCTGGAAAGGCTAACTTCTTCTGTGAACATTATTTCACTATCAAAATGAGCATTTTCATAAATTTTACCTTAGAACCATCGGCAGAAATTTAGTCTTGAAGAAAAATCTCGAAGAAGTAGAGTATGGACGCATTGAATATGAAATGGGTACAATAAAAGGTCGTGGAGAATCCTTCAAACTAGAACATGTGACATATTCAAGTGATTTCTAATTTTTGATACAATACAAAACTGCTTTCTCAATATCTGGAGTTCTCACGGTTGGAGATATGAAAAATTTACAAGTGTCAAAGATGTTCCTAAATTAAACTAAAATGATGAAAATTGATCTACGCTGATCAGTGGCGTACTGCAAAAAGTTTGAAAGGGCAAAATAAGACATAGCTCCGGAAAAGAAAACACCATGTAGATTCTAGTTAAAATTTAGAACATATAATTTTGCTGTGAGAAATAGCTTGCATCCCAAATTTGGGCTGAATATCTCGAAAATTGCAGTAGTTTTGAAGGAAATATATTTTTTTCCAGAAATTTCAACATCCTGTAGCCCCGTAACGAAGCTTTTGCAGACCTATATTTATATGAATTTTTCTTCTTGAAATTTCACGTAGATTTACCCCCTCAAATTGTAACATACTATTTTTTAACTTACTGTATAATATCAAGTACCCGCGACGGAATAACTACAGAATCACATTCTCTCGTTTATCATATTTCGGACATGATATTTATTCGTAAACACACTTCTTGTTGATAACCAAAAATATTATAGTCGCTTAATTCATGATTGCAGCTGACGGAAAATCACTAGGTATATTACTCAGAAGGGATAACGAACGGGCTGACTTTCCTTGTCCAGTAACAGAGAGCAGGGTTTTTCGAATCGATAAAACTAAAAAACTGATAAGGAATTCGATCGCCAATATCTACCAAAAGGTAGTAAGAAAAAATTATATTTTTTAAGTTCAAATATAATTTCCTTTCAGAATTTGAAGAAGAGTATGACTTGCAAGGATCACAATGGGAAACTTGTTGAGAGATTGATTGAAAATGAAGAAGAAATGTAGAATGTTTCAAATGTATCGATCACAGTGTGAAAAGAACAACTTATAGGTATATGCGATCAATATAATCATTTGAAACTACAAATGGGCGAGGCAAAAAACGCTGGAGAGAAGGAGTCTTCCCAGACTGAATATGATGCACATTTGGCTGAAGCATCAAACAGATACAAGTTAAAGAAAGTGGACAAGGAACATTCTATTGAAGAGAAACCGAAAGAAAACGCGGTTTGTGTTGATATGCAAAAATGTTCTCAAACACCAGTTCTGACTAATTCTCAAAGCTTTTACAAGATGGAACTGTGGACGTATAATTACACGATCTGTGATCCGAAATGAAGATGTTACATGCGTAATGTGGGACGAATCAAAGGCCATTGAGGTGCCAATGAAATGGTTCTGGAATGCTCAAGTGGGCCATTGCAAATATAAAACCTCATCACGAAACATTGATTGTTTGGTCTGATAACTGTCCTTCACAGAATAGAAATTTCATAATGGTGATGGCATATTTATATATCTTCAAATTATTTCCAACACTGAAGACAATCGAACAAAAATTTTTATTGAGAGGCCATACCGACTAAGAGGTGGATGCATGCCACTCACTGATAAAGAAAACACCTGGACTCCAAATAATGACTCCATGGGATCGACAACGGCTCGCCAGAATGTGCAACAAGACAAATCCCTTCAAAGTTATAAATATGGAGGAAGAAGATTTCAGAGATTTTAAGCAAATGTACGCCACTTCTACGTCGCCTTTCATTGTTAGAAAAAAAGATAAGTTAGGAGCAGATATTAGCATCTCAAAAATGGTGCATCTACAGATGGGAGCTGAAAGTTACGGTACCCTTTTCTTTAAAACTGCCTTTGGTGAAGATGACTGCAAAGAAGTTGACCTGTTAAGGACTAGTAGGAGGTTGCTTCCTATTGGGTTGCCACCAATCACTACAGAAGGCCCTTACGTTTTAGCAACCAAAAATTTAATCATTCGACGACTCTTCCCAAACGGGTACCCCAAAGAGTTCCATGCCTTTTACAGTAGTTTGGCATGGCAACACCGAAAGTGATGATGAGTAAGGACATTCAATTCCAGAAAAATAGGAGAATGCCCACAGCATGATTTCTCGAATGTGCAATATTTTCTTTTTTACTTAACTAGTGTATTCATTGAATAACAATATATCTTAGTGTTTTGATAGTGATACAACAGGATTTGACTTATAATTGCGTAAACTATTCATTAATTATCGTCTTAGACGATATCAAGTCCATTCATGTAAGATGTTACTCAAAGGGGAAAGGGTATCAAGTCTTATTTTTCAATTTCTTCTTTACTTTTCTGGGGAGTAAATTTGCCTAAAAAAGTTCCTTTATCCTTCTCTCAATGAGGTAGTCAAGGCGTAACAAAAGTATTGTTTCTACAAGAGGATAAGAACGCAAATCATCCGAATAAAAAGAGGTTACAGTTTTCAAATTCCAATAACCCGAAAGCCTCTCTTTGGACTTAGTACAGTGTTATTCTGGGGTACACATATAAGTTATATGGATTGAGACAATCCCCAAAACAATTTCTAGAACAGAACATTACATCGTAAATTGGAAAATGAGTGATCTCCCTCTAGTAGAAGGAACTTTAAATTGAATGAGTAATCATAAAAAATTAAGATATGGGATTACCATTAAAAAATTGTAGGAGATATAGCCTGGGGCGTTTTCCACGAAACACCCAATAACAATTCTGCCGTATAATATGCTCAACATTTGAAAGGTGGCACAAAACTTTTTCTATTTTCTGCCAGCAGCGCTAGTAGGTTTCGTGCCCAGAGCGTATACAATGCAGCTGGAATTCATTCAATGTTAGCTTATGGTGAAAGTCGACACATTGTCAACTGGCAAGGAACTCAACAACGCTTTATACAACAGAAATGATATATTTAGGTTTAGAATGATATGTGTTATGTATTCACCAATATGTTATAGAGAAATGTTACACATAGCAATTGACTAGGATCATAAATACAATTGGTGTAACGGAAATAAGAGTCTCCAATAACTGAATAACTCATGGACAATATATTTTACTCTTCACAAATGATTAATATGCACGTTGTACATGCTCTATTCACTATTTCATTCAGATTTGTATCATGTCTTGTGTCTTCAGAGTTTAGTGATACTACAGCCATTCGATGCTTATTAGGCTCCTTCGTTCATTTCTGAATGTCCAGGGTTATCTCTTCAACATTTATGCTTGGCTTAGCTCTTTTAACATATTTTTGTCCTCTAAAATTTTCGATATTTTCCAGGCTGGACTTCGCAGTTGCTTACAATGTGATAAATTGTTTATTTCTCTTAGTTGTATATTCTGCATATAGGTTCTTCACGATAAAAACCTATTGTGTGTTGATGTTTTCTTAGTCTCTAATGTCCAGTTATGGAGCGTAGGTTTTTTCTGCTCAATTTGAGAGCTTCCTTAGTGAATTGAAGAATTTTTATTCAAGCAACAATATTCAAACTTCCGTAGAAGGAGCTAATTTTCCTATCAACCTTTCATAATCGCCGTCAACCAGGGCCACACAGCCGTGGTACAGCTCGACCGAATGTCATGAATAGGAGCAATAGACTGCAGTTTTGGTCTCATTTGATACTCTTCAGTATTGCATACCCATTCACAACATCAGACCAGATTGTCACCTACTAATTTCAATTTGTTGAAGCGTAACCAAATATGTTAATGGTATTGCGCCATCCAACGAACCGAGACAGAGGCCACTCACCATTGCCAGCAGGAAACCACGATAACAAAGGGTAGATAAACAGAAAACTTCAAGAAGTTACACTAGTTCAATTATTAACCGCAACGCTACACACCGTGTCAGCAAGGAAGTGATCTGTTGAAAGACTAACGCTCTAAATTCAAATCTGGTTATCCACCAGGCATACACAACAATCTCATTAATTAATCAAACATAAACTGAATGAGCGGCACTGAATATGCTTTTTTTTTCTTCTAACAGTTGATACGTGACAGTGTTTATAACACAGTATGCGAAACATAGATAGCATCCCTGATATCCATCCAATACAATATTTTCGGCGATTTCAGTTAGAACAGAGTTCAAGTAATATCCATGCGATATATGCACATATTTGACAAGGGAGTGAACATAACTCAACAAAAGTGGCCATAAACATATTTTCCTATTTCTGCATGAAAATGTTTTCTACAAATTTCTTTTAATTCGCGTTAGTATTCTCATCTCATAAACACTATTTTGCCGACATGAAATAGCTGCTGTTCTTGACTCATTTTGCAAAATTCCTTCGTATTTCAAACTATAGAACGTGAATCGACTTGAATAAGATGCTTGTCCAACTTGTCTAACACAAGCCAACAAAGGAAATAATTTGATTGTGCTAAAGTTGTTCCGTCTACATGGAATTCATTTTTTCATCTCCGTCTCTCGGGAACACGTTGCTAAAAGCGAAATGCAAAAATGCCTCTCCGGCTTGATTAAAATTCATGTGATAACCCGATGTGGCGTCGTCGTGCCCCGTTTCAGCCCGCGTGAAATTACTAACTTTCGTATTAATTTTCGGTAATATGAAGCCATTTTCATTTTCATTCTGGCGAGACCTAATTAAGTGCGTAAGGTTGGTAGAAGGAAAACTCATTATGCACTCACATTTTAATCACGAAGCGATGGAGATGTGGATAGCGTGAAAATTTCATATTGAATATGAATAAAATTTAGAACAGTAGTTAAAATGTCTGTGGACATAGAGAATGTGTTTTTGCAATATTTTGCTAGATATGAATTTATTTTCTTTGAACAGGCACTATACAATTTTGTGAGATGATAAAACTTTGCATTTAATTTAGTGGTAATGACTTTAGAAATCTATTAAATTTATTTGAAATGATTGGGTTCTGATTGTACGGTTTCGGTTTTTTTTCTTAGAACCTTTATTTCACTTCAATTACATTAATTATCACAGCTTTCAATCCTACCACTAACTTAACACATAGGTACCTAGGTAATTTAATATAATTCTATTTTCTTCTGCTAGAAACAGAAGATTTTATTAGAAAATTTTGAAATATTGTCTGACTTGCACAATTTCCATCTCTCCATCATCAACATGGAGATGAACTCAATGAGCGAACCCTGGTTTCGTTTTTCAGTGTTATAACAGATCAGCAAAATTATAAACCAAATCCAACAATTCTTTCTCGCTGACTGACAAGGGACACCTGGAATATATTATACTGATTATAGCAATTGATATCTTTACCGAACTTTCTTATGATCATTTTTCTACACCATTAATCGAAAATGAAAAAATTAATATTCAGGAACATACAAATTCTATGTTTTGGAACTTGTCTAATAAGTACTTTATTGTGGTCGGCAGTTTTATAAATCCCAAGACCGATAGAAATAGGTTACCAATAAGTTCATATTTATTTCAAATTATTCTTAATTAGAAATTTTCTAATTTAAGGCACATAGAATATATTTCGTTTAATGTTTAAGATACCTCTTACTGTGTTACGCGGCCAAACTATCTTGTCTTCCTAATACCCCGGTTCACAATTCGATGCTCATAACTATTCCACCTGTTGACAATAAAAAATGCAAAACCGTTCCGGAACTACAAGTCGACAAGAATATCTGTGCGGTTGAGATTCTCATAAGATGCGCGAAGAACATAATAGATATAAAGCGGTGGAAGACGTTCTGCAATGTAATGACCAATAGGTATCAGGTTCGGCGTAAAGGCTCTTTGAGAAAATTATCACTCTTAGGCATATGGCATTTCGAGGTTCTCGATCATTTTAATTTCTATTACGAAGAAGTGAGTCACTGACTCATCACCAGTTGGACTGAGGGAAATTTTCGTGGCAGGGGTTTTTCTAACTTAACCTTCATAAGAAGTACTATTGTTTTCACCTCATAATTCAAATTTTCAAGAATACATGGAATCTGTACAATAGGATGAAATATAGTAATTGATAGTTGATATTCCAAAAGAATTTGTGGCAAAGGACCAGTAACCATGCTCTTCCTAAGTACCTCGATGGGTTAGATTAACGACATAACAAAGAAAACGGAAATTTTAAGATGTACAATCGTATTAAGCTATCGTGAGGAGGGATTATTCGGATTTACCTGGTTGTCAGTTTAATTATACAAATTCAGTAAAAATGTTAAAAACTCTATTTATCTAGATAATTTCTGCAAACAATTCGAATATGAAATATAAAATGAATTAAATAACGAAAAATTAAAAATTTTCAGTCAGATAGTTCATCAGAACAAGAAGACCCGCTGTTGCTGTCACTATCGTCTGCTTGTAAAGTAATTATGAAATTCTCGATAACGTCATCCAGCATAGGTTCTTGCTCCATAAATGATTGTTAAATTTTCTGCGTATTGTCTCATAATAAGTCCTACTGATCTGGAGAAAACGAAGAGAAAAACTCACCACACAGTTTTTCCACATTTTTAATTGAGCAATCAACATTTTTTCAGCTACATAAACTTTCATGGCTGCCCAAACATTTTTTCAATCGGGTTTAAGTCAGGATGATATGAGGGAAGTCTAAGTTCATCGTGGCCCTGATCATTCAGGTGTTTGTCAATAGCATACGTTTTATATCTGGGTTCGTGCAGTTTAATTAGATTATAAAGTTCTGCTTTGAGCATCCCATCTGCGAAGGCAACATTTTGACGTACCAGCCCCTCCGTCATTTCGAGAAGCCATGTTCGGGTGTTTTTCTGTTTGTACATTGTGATATGGGGTGCTATTGATCACTCACATACTTTCTGGTGGTATATTTGGAATAAGTTCTTCTCTCAACCATTTTTCGTTGTTTGCGAAGTTCCTATCATCGTGATAATCACCGTTTTTACAGTTGAACTTGAAGGCCAGATACCGACGTTCAACATTATCAGTCTTAGTCCTTTTGAAACTGACGTAGGCCGTCGTTTGTCTCGTCACTCCAAGCATTTTTGTGTGTATGGGCGAATGAATATATGTTTCGTCCATGTAAATTATTGGTCTATTTTCTTGACAGTATCGTTTGAAGCTTCAAACGTAGTTGCTGTATTTCAGGTTTTTCCATAAGTAGCTTTCTATTCGTTTTCGTCCTAATCCAACGAAACACCTTTTCGAATGCTCTCTCGTGATCCTGCATATTCATTCTCATCGACGAATTTTTGATGGATTCGTTTTAATGTGGGTACGACTTTATCGACAACGTAAGAATTGACGATGAACTAACAGAGCAATCCTATCGAAGTCATCGATATCTGCTTTCTTCGCTGATTTTCTTCTCTTTTTATCGGGAGTTGAGAAACTGTTATTTTCGCCTTCTTTGAACTTCATTTCGATCGAAATGTTTTGCACAGTTCGCAAACCTACTGCTGATGCGACAGCTACACGTTCTTGAAGCTAGTTGAAAGAAATAAGAGGTTCCTTCTGTATACCTTCGAGTTTCCTGAATTGAATGACATCCGCAATTATTTTCCTGGATTGTCCACTCAATTTTTTCCCTTTCAAACAAACAATATTGAAATGAAATTTGCAAAATTCGGTCCTGTTCGCTTGGCTCTTCTTAAAGCTTCCAAGGTTCACTGAGAACTGATATCTTGGCCACGTGACCGGAAAAGTTAACGCGCAACAAGGATACGGACTATTTCACCCGTACAGATGTTTATGTCGATTCGTATTTATCGCCATAAACTTCAGCATGGATTATTTCAAGCATTGTATCCCCTCTACATTGTTACTCACCCCCGTGGGCGATAACAATTAAACAAATAACCTCACCTCATATAAAAAATCAGAAACCAACTATAAGGGTCTTTAGAGGAAATTTTCGGAAATTAGATTCAATTTCACGAATTATAGAAATATTCACACCGACGCATATAAGTTACCTAAAGGATTAGGTGCGGCAGTAGATCTAATATGACAAGAAAAACTCATCAAATTACCAGAACACTGTAATATCTTTACGAGGGACTTGATCGCTATAAAAGAAGCCTTACATATTGCAGAACAAATACTCGAACAACTAATCTTAATCTTGTGATGACACAAAATCCAATCATCAGAGAAATAAGAGATAAATTCATTCAACTCAGTGAATTGAAAAAAGAACTAACCATTATTTGGTCCCCATCACATTAGTAGAAATGAAGAGGCAGACCGCGAGAAAAAAATATTGACAAGAGAGTGAAGCCAGAATCGCTGCAAGCTACACGAAATACAACGCAATGTAACAAAGATGCTACTCCGAAGCACGTCTATTATTTTGGCCACATACTGATGATACACAAAGCCATTTTTACAGAATCCAAGACCAACTAATATGCCAATTCGGCGATATGAGACTCACAGTGAAACATATGTTAGTGAAGTGAACGAGATACTATGGCAGTCGTGTCTTACACAACGTACCTGACCATAAAGAAACGTGTCTGATCAACTATTCTAACAACTCTCTATGTTTCCTTAAAGAAATAAAAATGTTCTCCGGCATCTGGCGCCTAAATATTGTACATGCCGAAAGTTATATCATGTTATCAAAATGCATAGATATAAGCCGCTAATAACCTTGCGTGGTCGATGTGCCTCAAAAAACAATTAAATAAATAAACAAGTTAAAAGTAATATAATTTGAAATGAAGATACGATGTTTCTAAACCTCACCAACCAACCATAATTTTCATCTAATTATAAATGAAATATGTTTTTGTCAATAAAACAGGCTCTACAGGGTGTTGCATTATAGTAAGTCAAAACTTGAGGAGGTAAATCTACGTGAAATTTTAGGAAATTAAGTTTTCTATAAACATAGGTTCGCAAAAGCTTCGTTACGGAGCTACAAGGTGTAGATATTTCCGGAAAAAAATTGGTTTTTTCTTCAAAACTCTTGCAGTTTTTGAGCTTTTCAGCCCAAATTTGGAATGCAAGCTATTTTTTACAGCCTCTATCATTAAAAGTCCTAGATTTAACTGAAATTCACAAGGTGTTCTCTTGTCCGAGGCCTTGTCTCCTTCTGCCCTCTCAAATGTTCTTTCAGTACGCCACAATTTTCGTCATCTTCGTTCAATTCAGAAACTTTTTTGACAGTTGTAATTTTTTCATATCTCCAACCGTTTTCGAGTGAATTTGAATTATTTGAATTGTATGTTATTTGCTATATAAAAAATGAGAGAAATACTCGATAGGTGTGCCCTAAATTTGCTTTTATTTTGATGGCTCATTTACTGAGACTCAGATCATACTTATTCAATATCAAATTAGAGAAAAAGAACAATTAAAAGCTAAATTAATTGCTGGAAGTGTCATTCACCTGCAAGAATACAGGTCTTTCGCATATTATGACGCACTGTTCGAAATATTCCTGGGGTATTTCTCATCGGGTCTCAACAAGTTATTATTCGATTTCTCAATTGAATTCTACAGTGTTCACTGGAGTGGTATAAACTAAACTTTTGAGATATCCACATAAGAAAAAGTCTATTTACGTATGAGGACCTAATAGGCCATAGTTCTGGCCCACCCCGACCTATCCATCGGTTGTTGAATGTATTATTCAAGAATTCCCTAGCTTCTCCACCAAAATGTGCTGGTGCCCCGTCTTGCATGAACCACATTATGTTTCTCACCAGAAGTGGCACATCTTCGAGCAATAAAGGTAACTCCTCCTCAAGAAATTGCCAATAAGCGGGACCGTTTAGTCTGTTAGGCAAAAAATGGCCCAATCAAATAATTTTCAATTATTCCGACCCTGACATTCAGTGAAAATTGTTCTTGTTGATGAGATTCTTCAATGAAATGGGCGTTTTCCTTAGCCTGATATTGATTATTGTGAAAATTAGTGATAGCAATTTTCGAATTGTTAACTTCGTCTGTGAACATTATTTCACTATTAAAATGAGCCTTTTCTCTAATTTTATCTGAGAATCATCGGCAGCAATTCAGTCTTGAAGGGAAATCTCGAGGAAGTAGCATTGGGACGCGTTGAATATGAAACGGTTACAATAAAAAACTGTGGAAAACCCTCCAAACTAGAACATGTGAATTTCTCAACAAATCAAAACTGCTTCCTCAATATCTGGAGTTCTCATAGTTTGAGTTGCACCTTTGAAATGATTATTTGCAGTAAAAGTACCTGTTTTCCTCAACCTTCTGTGGATGTTTGAAAATGTTCGCCTGTCTGGCGTTACTCGATTTGGAAAGTGCGCGTGATATAATCGCCTAGCTTATGTTGTGTTCCGCAGCCAGACCGTATATGTAATGGATATCAGCCAATTCGGCGTTACTAAAATTAGCCATTTTTTCCTACAGCAATAACTTCGAAAGTCTTAAAATTAATCGTTAATTTAATAAACAATTCGAGCAAACAACTGTTTAGCTTTAGAAACTGTCAAAATAAATAAATAAATGAAAAAAATCAAAGCCTACTGGTCATTTTTTAAATTAGAAGTGCTTTCAATTCAGCGAATGCATAAGATCATTTAATAATTTTTTTCTAGAGAACGATTGGCGATACGAAAAAATAACAGATGTCAAAAAAGTTTCTATATTGAACGAAGATAACGATAATGCATTGAACGCTGATCAGTGGCGTACTGAAAAAAAGCTTGAAGAGACAAAATAAGAAATGGCTGCTGGAAAGAAAACACCTTATAGATTTTAGTTAAAATTTAGGACGTGCATTGACGGAGGCTGTAAAAATAGCTTGTATTCCAAATTTGGGCAGAATATCTCAAAAACTGCAGTGATTTAGAAGAAAAAACAATTTTTTCCGTAGCTCCGTAACGAAGCTTTTGCGGTCCTATGTTCATATGAACTTTTTTTCTTTAAATTGCACATAGGTTTACCCCCTCAAGTTGTGACATACTATTATGTAACACTCTGTATAAATATTTGCTTATTTGAAGAAAAACACTTCTCTTACCTTCTTTTTCTTTGCGAAAATCGTTACTCTTTAAGAATGCTTCTTTAATGACAATTGTACTTTGTATCAATCACACACAGGTTTACGAAAGAAGTGTTGAAATGAATGCGGTCTTGAACAAAGGTAACTCCCAAAATTAACAGTTGACATGCAATCGCTATTTCTGGGGAATACCCTTGATTACGACAGTTATGCAGCTGAACTCAATGATACTAAAGCTTTATTTTTGGGTCATTCCCGATTGACTGACAGTGAGTACAATGAAAAAATTATAATTATCAATTTATTATGACCGTGATTATCATTTGAGCTCACCGTGAGGCCAAAGAAAAATCCTCACAATGATTGAGAATGAAAAAAAATTGAATATGCAAATAGGCACCTACTTATCATTGTTTTACTAGTGATATTTATAACAGAGCCTTAAAATTTTTATGTGACACTACTGATTCTCACGGTCGGGTGTCACCCCTAAATGGGCGAGAACCGGTGCTGGTCGCCCCCTAGATACGCCAGTGGCAATTAATTATCTGCAGTATGGACAGCTTTAACTTTAGATTGTCCAGTTGTAAATTTGCTATTATTGCACCAATAAACAATTCGGATACAATATTTATGATCATGCAGACCGATTCAAACAGGACATATATCTAGATGTCCGGTTTGCTGCGATACGCTGAAGCAATTTCGCACCTCGATTCATTAAGAGCACAAGTTGTTTGAATATATTCGGAATATCGAATTTCATATGATGGGACTTAAAAACATATGACAACGCCAATGGTTGGTAGATTTGATAACTTTTACTTGTATTTCTCAATGGATTGAATATCAGTTCTTCAACTTCGATGGTATTGCGGACAGTAAACCCCTATTGGCGAGTTATTCCGGAATTTTCGAATCTGGGCATTCACTGTACTACGATCTATGTTCGAAAGACGTCGTTTTCCAGACATCAGTTTAATTTCTTCACAATAAAAGACTACGATTTTCAATAATTAAAAACACCTAATATACTAAATACTAAATTGCCTTATCTTTATAATTTCTGTATATAACCTTAAGAACATTTGCCCCAACTCTAAATTCAAATCAAGAACTTAAATAATTTTGCGTGCTATTGCTGCAAAATCATGAAGTGCTACAGAGCGAAGCGCGGTCTTCGCTGCGTTATTTATAGGCACGTGACTTTTTGATGAAGCTTGCACGACTGTTGGAGCTGGCCTCCTGAATCATCCGGGCGCTGGGTGTTTTAGTGCCCAAGGTGTTCAGTCGGGTCACCTTATGAGCGGGACATTCGTCGTTTTCTAGGCAACCACGGCACCGTGTGGTTTGCGATAGTCTCATAACGTGTAGGTGTTTGTTGAGTCGATATCCCGTCAATAGGCCAACTACCATCCCAACAGACTTTTCATCGAGGGACAGTAGTTCATCTTCCTTTTTCTTTGGTTGCGGCCCCTTTATGAGACTTACAATGTTTACAAATTATTAACATTCCCCCAATTTTTACCGATTTGTCGGCACAATAATCTATTGCCGGATCATCGTGGAATGAAGCTGGTTCCAGAATCACAGGAGCACTGCGTCTGTGGAATTGCTCAATTTCATTATGACGTGGTCGCTGTTGTTGTGTTAGATGACGAACTCGTTGCATTCTAAACCTATTTACTTCATTGTCACTCACCGAAGTAAAGAAAGTTCTAGCGCACGTAGCGGTAATCGTCACTCATAAAGATAAGGATCGACATATTCTTCTTCTTCCAGTGCCATGCAGATTCCTGCGTAGGTGTCCATCCTTTCACTCATCATATTGCAGCATTTTGTAGTTTCTGGAAGTCCTGTATTCCTGTCCACTGTCGTATGTTTCGTAGCCAGGATAGTTTTCTCCTACCTACTCCTCTTTTATCTCCTTCTATTTTACGCTGGAGGATAAAACGCTGGAAGTGATAGCGTTCTCCGCGCAGCACATGTCCAAGGTAGCCAATTTTTCTTCTTTTGATGTTTTCGAAAAGTTCACGGTCTATCAAACCAGTTTTTCTCAGTATATCCTCATTCGTTACATGTTCAACACACGATACCCTCAGCATCCGTCGTAGAGTCCACATCTCGAAGGCCTCAATTTTATTTATAATTGCTATTTTTAACGTCCATGCCTCGACTCCGTACAAGAGAACGGGCCAGACGTAACATTTTACCATTCTATATCTGAGATTGAGATTTAGGTTTTTGTCTATCAAGAATTTTTTAAGTTTTATAAACGTTGTTCGAGCATGCTCGATACTGCATTTTATTTCTTGATCTGGGTCCCATTTTTGGTTGATCATGCATCCCAAGTATTTAAATTGAGTGACTTGTTCAATGTTTTCTCCATTTATGGATATTATGGCATTTGGGGCATCGTTTCTGCTAATGGACATACATTTGGTTTTACGGATGTTAATTTTCAAACCCAATCTCTGGCTTTCTTGATTGACCTTATCTAGTAGAGCTTGCAGGTCATTTGCACTGTCTGCCAGTATCACGCTATCATCCGCGTATCGAATATTGTTGATAGGAATTCCGTTTACTTTAATACCCATGGGACTGTCGGAGATTGACTCGATGAAAGCTCTTTCCACATATAAGTTGAACAACGTCGGAGATAAGATACACCCCTGGCGGACGCCTATTTTTTTTCAAAATCCTCAGTTGTTCCTGCATTTTGAATTCGGATTTCTGCTTTTTGGTTCCAGTATAGATTACCCATAAGTCTGATATCCTTTCCATCCAGCCCCAAGTGTCTAAGATATGATATGAGGAGGTCGTGCTTTACATTATCAAATGCCTTCTCGTAGTCGATAAAGCACAGAAAAACGTTCTTTCTTTGGTCTTGGCAATTCTGCACTAATGTTTGGTGACTAAATATGGCTTCTCTTGTTCCAAAACCGTTCTTGAATCCAAACTGACTGGCACCACTCACTTCCTCGCATCTCCTGTATGGTCTCGTGTGTAGAACTCGAAGGAAGAGTTTGAGGAAATGACTCATTAGACTAATGAGGCGGTAATCTTTGCACGCTGTTGCGTTGTTTGTTTTCGGAAGTGCGACAAATGTAAAACGGAGCCAGTCCTCGGGAATTTGTCCAGTGTCGTAAATATTGTTAAAGAGTCGGACTATGATATCGAGGTTTTGTTCGCTAACTAAATGAAATGTTTCCCAATACATATCATCAGACCCCGGAGCTTTGTTGCTTTTCATCAGAGTTATAGCATGTTTGATTTCACTCTTTAGTATACTTGGTCCTGATAGCGTTGTTATTTCGTTTTCGGGGTTTCCTGGTCTGTTATCTAGGAAAAGACCAGTGGTGTATTCCCTCCATGTTAGTAGTAGTTTTTCGGTGTCCAATATTATTTTATTGTCTTCAATCCTGATGAAACTTACACTCTTATATATCTTATATATTCCAGCGATTTCTTTGACTTTTTTATGGAAATGGAAACTGTCTCCCAGCTTGCTCAGATTTTCTGCTTCCAGACATCTTTCAGTCAGCCAACTTTCCTTTGCTGCTCTTATTTCATTTCGAATTTTTCTTTGGAGACTTTTATAATCTGTGTATTTTCTATTGACTTTACATTGCCTTCGTTTCTCCATTAAATCAAGAATGTTTTCGGTCATCCATTTGTTCCTCGTTCGCCGTTTCCGTAAAAGCTTCTTTGAGTTGATATATATATATATATATATATATATATATATATATATATATATATATATATATATATATATATATATATATATATATATATATATATATATATAGAAGATATATATGAACTTTATTTAATAGCAATAAAGTTCAAATTGACTGTACATTTCATTTAGAAAACGTTTGGGAAATATAGAAGGGAAATTTTTATGGTTTTCTCGGCAGTTATTGGAATTTTTCTCACCTTTTAAACCTTCCCTAGAACTCCACGAACATTTCAAGACCAAGATAACATACATCCGTTCAGTCGTTCTCGAGAAAGACACAAATGCAAATACAAGCTGTTCTTCATTGGTATATCTGCAACCAGTATTTGATTCTTTCTGAATCATTGAATGATTTATTTTATAAGTTTCATATTAGTAAATTGCACGGAATTATTCTGCACTTATTTGTTAATATCTGCTTCAGTTTAATTCGTATCTGCGGAATTTGCCTTCTAAGAGTTCCTCTTTTTGCTTTCGATCTGCCTGAAAACTCTTTATTCAAATCATTCACCAACGATTTAGCAAATTGCGAGGGGTGTTCAATCTTGCGTGAAAATCGTACCGTTCGAATTTAATTCTGGATCACTTTCAGCACTTTTAACAATCAGGAACATAATGATTCCTGTCGGCTCACTTGGATCACGTTGAACCGAAAATTTTAAGAATTTCCACCTCCATTTAGTGTCAAAGTTCATGTAAATATACATATTCCCTTTATAATATGAAGGTCATATGTGAAAAAATTTTTAATGGATTTCCTTGTATGTAGCAGAAAATAATGGAAACCTTCAGTAGAGTTCTTCGATGTACAGTGATTCACAATTGTATTTGCAATTAGGATAAAATTGCTGCTTTATGCAAGTCCATTGATGTTGAGAATAAGTTACGTTGAGTCTATCAAGTCGCTTTTGATTCGAAGAGTATATATAACTACTGATCTGGAATAAAAAACAGTAAGAGTGCGATATCAGTCTCAAGCGGGTATTCTGGTCTAGAAAATTGAAAAAATTCCTTTCGCACATTTTCAAAGCCTAGACTTTCAAAAATATGTATTGAAAAGGATTTTTCAAAAGTCGGAGTGATCGTATCCGACTTGAACTACTCATTAGGTACCTTTTTGAATTTTTAATATTCCTGAATAACAGTATGTACTCAATATACCTGGAAGTGTGTATCTCTATAGTATAATTTAAAAATTATTACTTATATATTTTTCTGTTCAGTTTAGTTTCGATTTTGGTGCTTAGTAGACACGTGTTCAGTGGACAGTTAGTAAATTACAAGTTTTTCAGTTTTTTTATAAATAGAGAAAAATGGATAAGAAAAGTGCAGGAGTAAGCTGTAATCGTCCTGATCGGAAAAAGAAAAGCGATTTTCATCGAATCAATTCACCGTAGAAAGTGAAACTAGTTTTACAAGTGCTTCTGTAGCCAAATTAATAAATGAAGTATACGAGGAAATAATAATCAATACAAATTTTGTTTACTATCTACTGTAATTTTATTCAGTTTTTCAAACCCTCTCCACTTTAATTCTATGAGCTAACTGGAAAGAACAAATTGAATTTTCCAGAACAGCACCACGTGGTCTAGGATTTAAAATTGTGTTACAGAGCAGTTGTGAAAATAATAAGTACATTCAATCATGACCCATGGTGAATAAAGCATATAAATTTATCGTCGAATCGTAACAGCTATGAGACTTTTAGGAGAAGGACGAGAAGGAATAAATATTTTTTGTAGGGTCATGGATATATGCCAAGGTTTATGCATCAGTACTTGCTACAGTTGCCTAGAAAATTACATTCAGCCACAAGTGCAATTCAGGATCAGATAAAATCTAGAGCAGTAAAAGAAAAGCAAGAGTTACAATCTGTATCTGAGCCTCATAAAAATCCAAAGCACTTGACGGTTTCTGGAGATGGTACCTGAAAGAAGCGAGAATTCACTTCGCTTTTTGGCGTTACAACCCTAGTTGGCAAATACAGTAAAAAGTTTTCGATACTGTCGTAAATCTTGCTTTTGCCAAAGTTGTAATCTGTGGAAATGTAAGAAGAACTCTGATTCTCAAGCTTATCAAGATTGCTATGAGGAACATGGAGATTCATGCACCATCAATCACCGGGGAAGTGCTGGAAAAATGGAGGTTGATTCTGTGGTTGAAATGTTCAATAGATAAGTCGAGAAGCACGGAGTAACATATTTCAAACATATTGGAGATGGAGGAGACTCCAATACATTCCAAGGTATTATTGATATGGACCCGTATGATAATAATCCAGTTGTAGTGAAAAAGACTGTGTTGGCCGACTCCAAAAACGTATAGATGCCAGATTACGAAAAGCAAAAGAAGACAATAGTGGTGTTCGTGGCAAAGGAGCTGGTAAATTGACAGATTAAGCTCACACATTTGCTGTTAGATGTAACGAGCTGAGGATTGATCGCTCTGAACTACGAACTTCTGCTGCTTCAAAAGCAGGCAGAACAGCTCGTTTAGAAGAAAGGACTTCACAAAATCTCGATTTTGAGAAAGAAGAATGTCCAATCAATGGATATGGGATCGCCGATTAAACCGAAGTGAGCATTAAATATTATTTTCTGAGTTATTCTACTTGAAAAATTTCTCAAACTTTAAACGCGTTTTTCTGAAAACTCCTTGAGTTGAGGTGGTTGACATGATATCTCAAGTTCATATGACCAATTCCTAACAAATTTTGTGTTAATCTTCTTTATACATCTCTTTATCACTTGGACTTTGTATTTTGAATATTTCTTTTTTTCAGTGGGCGGCATTTTGTACATTTTTTGTTTCGGCCAAGGTCCAAGAGATAGCGACATTCTTACTAATCAAGAATTTTTTTTATTTGTTCGATTTAGGTCAGGGTTGGAATCTTGTTAACCAGGGAGCACCGTTTGACTGTATGAAAGAATGGATACTAAAACTGTTTTTAGTTATTCTATATCCTAGTTTGAAAAATAGATTTCTTCCGTTTGAATCAATACATATCCTTCATTCTGATGACAGTGTCAGTTTGTTATCAATCTTCCCATGTTTGAAATTTTTTCGCAGATCTGATAGACTCACTTATTTTTGGTAATTCACTAAAACACAGGTGACGTGTTGGTAGTATTTTTCTCAGTTTTGATAACTTGAAAAACGGTTATGTAGTTGGAGATGGTATGTAAAATGTGAGTTTATTTTTCGGAAATGATAACTGTGCTGAAGAAGAACGAGTTAACGAGCAAATTCATGGAAAGTAGAAAAATACACCATCTTTGAGGGGATGTCGCAATTATCTGGAATATGGCAGCAACTATTTTCAATAATCGTCACCAGTATAAATTCCATCCATTTAAAATAAGACTCGTACACGACCTGAATGAAGATAATTTCAATATGCGTTTAGAGTTTCCTTATAATAAATATGGACTCAGGTTCGGCTGAAGGTAAGGGGTTGATTTCACATGCTCCGAATCAACTCCTAAATCGGTCCCCCTCAATAAAAAATTTACGGGTCTCAGCTTTTACCGCCAAACCCAGTCCATATTTATATAGGGTGGGTGGCAAGTTTTCGTTAGAACACAGTGAAAGTCGTTTGGTTAAGCTGATTCCCCAGGCTAGAAAACGAAATCGACCATTGCCAACTACCAATACCGTAGTTTCGGTATCTCAAAGTACACAGCGTGGCCTTGTCTTCAGTTTCTTCAGAATTAATTTTTTCTTCCCTTGTATCACGTTAACGACTCACTATGATATCAATTAATAAGATATAACATAACATTTATTTCAACTTTCAGCATTTACATCATTACTGCTAGTGTTACGCTATGAAGTATTAAAATCTACCCCGGACACGTTTTTCGTTGCGATCAGTGAACAAAACAAACTGAAAGGAAAGCACGCAGCGTAAACAATGAAAAATTGCTAGGACGTGTCAAAATTATTTTTGTTGAACATTATGCTTTCGCGGAAAGAGATAGGTTGTTCTCTTATTGTATTTTATTCAATGACCCACTTTCGCATCATTCTTATAAACTACGAATATAAGGTTCACGAGATTTACCAAAAATTTTCTCTATGGGGATGAGAACGTTCTGGATGGGAATCTGTATCTAGGTAAAGCAATTTCAATGAAAGAAAAAATCCTGAAAATTTAGCTTCTGAGAAAGGCACCCTTCATAATTCACGAAATGCGTATTCCCTCAAACTTACTGAAGAGGACATTTATACCGAAATATTTAAGATGATTCAATGAAAAATTCGGAAAACATCATTTCTAATATATTATATCGCTTCCACAGTTCCATAACTTTCTTCAATAGAAAGCTGGAATCCGAAATGAGATCTGCTGCAGACATTCATGCAGCTATATTCAAATAAGAATTATTCAACCTGTCTTGGCAGTTTAGTCGTAATACATTTACTGAACGAACCTGGCTGAGGAATATTGAAAAATGAATTGGATATGAGCGAAATGCAAGCTGACCTCAGCACATGGTCTATGCTTCATAAAATATAATTTTACTGTATTCATCGTACTTTTATATATACTTGAAAGAAATTTTCTTCGAGACGGAAAATAAATTGTGTGAGCAGGTTCTGCAAACTTATTATTTCACTTCCTTATGCAATAAGCGAAGCTTCCAGAAATATGTTTGAAGTTTAATATTTCATCTACTTTCAACTGAATAAAATATTGGTAAAGTCGGGGGGAATTGAAGGGCCCATTGGATTTCTTTTGAGGTGGTAGTAAACATAGAGTTTGGGGATGAAAATATCAACTATTATCTCAAACTTGATGAATTTTACATATGAAAAACGTACGAGCTGATTCGCGGACACAGGCTAATACTTCGTGTGATGAATCTTTCAACAGATCTTAACGAACTAGAGAAACCGCTTTGCCCTTTTGATGTCATCATTTCGTATGACAGAAAGGTTTCTCGAAATTGTTAACTGTTGTTTCGGAACGAAAGACAGTAAAATAAGTTATGTTGGTTACTACTATATATAGGGTGGTCCACTCTATCCGGCATGGAATATTGTGGCCTAAATATGGGGCTATAAGGTTATTTTTCTTTTAGGATATATGAGGAGCTACGTTTCAAAATTTTTCTCAGATTATACAGGGTGTTCAAAAGCCTTAAAATTATCAAAGTTGTGTTTTTTTTTCAATGGAACACCTTATATATTATTGCTAATGTGGATTGAGCTTTCAGAGAAAAATGAAGTATCATAAGAAATTATTGTATCTTAACATCAAGGTTTTTGAGATAATTCGATTTTTCTCAAAATCTGAAGAAATTTTTATTCTTAAAATGTATTCAAGGTAGTTCAGCGAAATTAACAGCGACGCGAGAAAATAGATCGGTGTTGATATTTCACTTACTCCGAGTTGCCCATTGCGAAAAATTGAAACTGATAGAATGGGAAATTCAAAGCGCATAAACTTGATTAATTCAAACACGATGCCGTATTTTTCTATTCTCCGAAAAATTCATATTTTTATAATCTATTGAACAATGCTAGAATCTCTATACCTAAGTACAAGCTTTCCTACATTATAAGATAAAAATTTGAATTTTGCTCGGATTAGGGTTTCTCGAATGAAACATCCATAGAATTATCATTTATCCAGCTACCTGTTGGCAATTGAAATGTCAAATAATTCTCTGTCTGTCACTTGAGTATTTGAAACAGAACTAGAAACGGCTCACGTATTTGTGTTAATAGTCTGGAATTTTTTGATTTAAATCAGTCAAACCGAGAACTTATTCAGAAGAAGATCGTATTGACATGATATATATTCTTGGAGAATGTCATAAAAATAGCTTTTTGGCTACTAAGGTTTATGCTCAAAGGTATCCTGAAAGGGCTTATCCTAAGGGAAGTGCTTTTGAAAGACTTCTGATCCAGTTTCAAAAAGTGATAAAGTCACTTATAAAAATCCAGTCACTGGAAATGAGGAGAATGTCCTTGCAGTACTCGCTTCTGTGATTGAAAATTCTAATATCAGTAAACATCAAATAGTGCAAAATACTAATATTAGTGGAACAAGCATTTCAAGAATCCTAAAAGAGCATTTTATCCTTATAAGATCCAGCTTTGTTAAAAGCTCAGTGGAAATGATTTTAATAACGAAATTCAATTTTGTATGTGGGTGCTTGATAGAGTAACGGAATTACAGTTTTTTTGAAAATGTATTATTCAGTGATGAATGTATTTTTCACAGCAATGTTTTGGTGAATAGACACGATTTCCACTATCACTCCGATTTTAATCCACACATATATATATATATATATATATATATATATATATATATATATATATATATATATATATATATATATATATATATATATGTACGTAATAAATAATCATAACCGATGGTCTGTAAATGTGTGAGGTGGAACGATGGGACACATTTAGTTGGACCATATTTTTTTCAAGGACCTTTAAATGGTACTATGTTTGTGAACTTTTTCTCACACGTACTTTCAATATTATTGGAGAATCTTCCCTTAAATATTAGAAAGACTTTGTGGCTTCAGTTGGACGGAGCTCCCCCTCATTATCATCGCAAAATGCAGCGTTATTTGAATACGAACTCTCGAGATAGATGGATTGGAAGAAATGAATCTGAAAATTGGCCATCAAGCTCTCCAGATTTAAATCCTGCTGATTTTTCATAGGGATATATTGAGGGAATTGTTTACAATAAGCCTACAACTACTCCAAATGATATGGAAATACGCATAACAAATGCTTTCAGAACTCTGCAAACGTTCGCTACAGAAGTGTCTGGGAATAGAAGGTCAATATTCTGAACAATTATTATAAATGCTCTTGTTTTGTTATTATTAGTCATTAAATTCACTATTGTTGTGAGAATTAGTTTTATTACGATTCAAGTTTGACAACAAATTGAAAATACATATCACAGCAAAACATAAAATGTACAAAAATGCCAAATACTGAAAATGAGGTTGCTGCTAAATTTTATCATATCGTGCCATGCGATTGCCAGTTCATTATGTTTTTTCCATATAAATATAAATGTGTGAAAATTAACTGATACTGGATATGACGAGAAAAAATTATATTGAAATAAATAACATAAACAAACTTAGCAACATTGTATCTAAGTTAAAGGAGGAGTATATACAGTCAACAGTGCTGATAATTTAAGAGTTCTCCTTCCTAGCCTAGGTATTCTACCTTTTTTCCTTTTTTCCTTTTTTCCTTCTAGGTAGGAAATCATTCTCCTACGCGTCAGCTACAGATTTCCTTAGTGCCCATTCCCTGTCTTTATTGCTAGTTTTAATTGTTTTTGTTGGAAGAATCCTCAATAAGTCTGGAGGGTAAATTTCTCTTAGTGGATTATATAAAAGAGAAGTTTATATTTATCAGTTGTAATCCATCCAGACTCGTCACTATAGAAAGAGCAATGTATGCTTGGCCACATATGAACACTGATGACCCGAGGTTCATCAATGCATTAGTCAAACACAGTTCCTGGCTCTTATGTATAGTGATTGAATATGCGACCGAAAGAGGAAATTGTTCACGCAGAACAGAGATTAAGCAGATTATTTTTTTTCTCAAAAGAACTGGTTGGAAAACTTTTGACAGCATTTGATCTATGATATTTTCAATCATAGAATGGTGCGATTCAATCTATGCGCCACACACCGTGACGCTACCACTATTCTGTAATATATTTAAATTTAATTTTAATATATTTATTTGCAATTATGGCTATTTTGAATAAAAGAAAGCCCATGTCGTAGATACATTTTCTACATTATAGATATTTCGCCCAAATAAGAGGCCAAAGTAAGCCGCACAGGCAATCGTGTCTTGTTGCGTATTGTTGGTTGCGTAAAGAATCGTTTCTTAAGGGGCGCGGCGGTTCAACTCTTTCTTCTACAGAGGCCGCCTCAGACGTTCAATAATATTGTCACTATTTTGCGATATTGAAAATATTATTGATCGTGTAAGGATGAATTATTGATGGTTTACTTCCATATTGATGGATTGATGTCAATATTTTTGGCATAAATATTGACAATATTATTGATCGTTTGGGGCGCCCTTTAGAGTTCTTTTTATAGCGTAGGAATGAGCGGACTTCTGTTTATGATGTGAGTGGCGGAGGAATACACTTTTAGTGAGGTTATTAGGTTAGACCAGAATTGCGATTAGAATGAAATGCTAAGTTTTATGTCATTTATGTGAAAGTTATGACTCTTCATTTAAATATAAGTGTTCGAAACTTCTGCAAATTCTTTGCAGAGCCATACAAATGATGTCGTAACGTTCGTTTCACGACAAGAAGGATACTATGTTCCTTTCTCGAAGTAGTTATCCAAGGTGAGGAAGCACTAGGTATGTGCGAAGCTCGATTTTAGAAAACAGAGCCTGGATTCTAGAATTTTTGAATTTCGCCTTACTCTGTGGGATCAATAATGACTAAATCCAAAATTAGAAGTATGTGTGTATTCTAGAAATTCTCAAACAATATAATAATCAGTGAGTCAGTCATAACACAAAGAGGTAAAAATGAAGAAGTTCGACAGTTTGTAGTTTCTATAATATAGGTGCTATGAGCAAGAAAATTCGTAAAACAGATGATTTTGGAAGTATACCTTGAATAATGAAGGCACAGTTAGTCTGCTCATCCACAACAAAGTTATAGAAGGTCGAAAATGCTCTGAAACGGTTCCTGAAAAGGATGGTACGGCCGTGCGTTTGTGTTTTGTTCGTTTACTTTTCACGATGTTTATGTAATTCTGCTTTTTGCTCGACTTGCTCGTCATTATTTTTAAAATTGTGAAATTCGACAGCTAAAACCAGCTCCAACTAGATTAAACGTACCTTTCATTAGAAAATCCCATGAAGCCGTATATTGGTATATTTTGTGAGAATGCGAATAGTTGAGCAGAGAGATAAAAACTTTCTGAATACCTTGATGTTTAACTATAGTTATTGCTGAAAAAACTTATTTCTATTGACGCTTAATCCAAATATGTATTAATATACAGGGTATTCCATCTTTAACATTTGAATTTGGGAGGCTTTTACTTGGTAAATTATATTCCATCTTTCTTGGTTAGGAGATTAGTGGGTGATAGCTTAATGAGACCGTTCGTTTGCCGTTTTCCAAGCCTTATTCTGTTTCCAGCCAAGAATTCACACGAGGTGTGTTATTCATCCTCCTTTTATAATCTTATTTAGGTGACTTCTGAAGTGAAATAACCCTTCTTAGGACTAAATTTGAGAGTTCGAGGCATGCCTCGGCGCAAGCATCAAGAAGTGCTCTGGTAGTAATCCCAGATGAGTGGTACAGAATTTCGGCAATGTTGCAGTACTGTCAGATCCATCTATCGGTTATTCTCAAGCCATGTTCAGATTATGAGTCTCTAGACGGTCCTTCGAGCGCATAATGAGTCTTTCTCCCGATTTCGCGCTATGCTAGGGTGGCTTTCATCCAGAGGCGATGCACGTTGCCCTATCCTCAATCTGGAAACAATTGAGAGGCACTGTTGCACCATAAGCGACGTGTAGTTGTTAGATATCAAAGCAATCAATGCAGCTTAATTTTCTGCCAAGATTGCTCTTTGAAAATTATCTGGCCTTATTCACCAGATCCTATTTTGTAGGCAGTTTTGGAGCCTTCTGTGAATTGAAACTGATTTTCGAGTAGACGGCCCTTGGAGGCTCCCTGTTGGTATTGGACTGTCTGATTTCGTAATCAACATCCCGTTGGCCTGATCCTCTTTCTAGGCACGAAGCTTATCATTGACTTTAATGCTGAAATTACTCTACCACTATAAATCCTACTATAACTACTGCAGCTAAGTTTGTATATATATATATATATATATATATATATATATATATATATATATATATATATATATATATAATCTGTTGATAAATGAATAATCCTTCTTGACAAGAGCTACTTCCCAATTCTGCCCGCCATGCCCAAGAGCCACAATAGTGCAACTAAGCAGGATGTCGATAAACAAAGCTGCAGACTGCAGTTTCGTCCTTATTAGGATCTCATCAGTGTCGCATATCGCTTCTCAGCATCCTAACAAGCTACATCGGGGTACCCTAACGATTCCAGAAAGGACGTAATTCGTACATACGTGTGAGAGTCGCTCTCTATGGACCGAGACGGCAAACCCGCTACCGGACTTCGAGAAAGATACGAACAATAACAAACAGATGAGAGATCGTTAAAAATTCTAACACTTGAGGAACATCTTGCGCCAGTCCGTGAATCACCATTTCGAACAAACGTTGAAATTGTGCTCTGAGCCTCCTTTTCCAGGATAAAACCTCATGTCGGTAAATATTAGATGAAACAAATATTTTCCGCGATAAACTTTGTGCTCATGTAGAATTAATATTTCGAATGTCATATTTTTCGAACGACTGTCAAAACTTTTTCGCAAATTTTACTTAAAATTAAACAAGTTCCACGAAGAAATGATATATGGGCGATGTCAACCCAGATTATTGGGTCCATAATGATTTTAAAACATCTATAGATCATAATCGTCATCACTTGGAAGACTGAACTTGGCCATCGGGGCTCTCTCGGTCAAACAGAGAAAGAATTTGAAAGAATATCGCAGGTATATATTATTGCTAGTGATATATATATATATATATATATATATATATATATATATATATATATATATATATATATATATATATATATATATATATATATATATATATATATATATATATATATATATATATATATATATATATATATATAATGCTATAGTTCTGAAATTATGGCAGTTGATTCAGATGATCCAAAACTATATTTCAAAATATTTTCACCTCAATGGCACTTGGGGTTATACCGGAAGTACATACCAATTTTTTTTGATATACAACAGCTTGTATATGACTGGTTCGATAACACTTATTATTACAATTACAAAACTCCTAATAAATAAGTCTAGCTTGTTTTGCTCGTAAAATATCTTAGTTTTACTTGAAAATTGTCGATTTTTGGCTATTTCAAAAAATAATATATCTCGACAACGTCGTGAACTACCAAAATAATGAAAGGTGAAAGTGAAGAACCTTGCGGGACATAACTCATATTCGATTGAATCTCAGTCAGTATACGAAGTGCTCTTTTTCCGCCTCTTATCTCAAAAAGAAGATACATCGAAAACTACGATTTTTCTAATTGTCACCCATATAATAAAAAATATAAGACGAATTTTACGTAAGTACCTATAGTTGGCGGCTTAGATTCCTGCAATAAGAGTTTAAATCCTACATTCATCGGTTATCGAAGATGTTTTATCTCAAGAAGTATAACTACATCAAAGCGTCTTTATCAAGATTTAGCGCTCATCATGGAAAGTGTACTAAACGAATCCACCCTCAATTGTTAACATATCACATGCAAGGGTTCGAATAACCATCGAGGTTAGATTTCAGGGACGTTTATTAAAGCACTTAATGCGCAAATTTGTTTAAAAGTTGATGATGCACCCTCTGAAAAATAATAAATTAACCCATATAACTTAACATGTCTTTACTCAAAATCATCAACGTAAATTTCAAAGAATCAAAAAATAACAGAATGAAATATCGATAAATACATAAAAGTTCACTTACGTCCATACATGAATTAATATTGTTTCCGATCTTGATATCTACTTCTAAGGTTTCTCGTACTCTCAAGCTAGGGGGTAACCTGAATTCTGCTTGTAGTGGGCGATAAACTTGAAGCTGGACAGGAGCAGAAAAACGTAATCCACCACCGCTGGACACAGTTAGAGCCCATAAAGACCACTTTCCCGCTTCCTGAGGAGAAACAATTGATACGCCAGTGGAAGCGATTTGAGACCTGAAATGTGAAGATATACGAATGTATATTTTCCTGTAATTCTGCATGTTCTAAGATTATTTCACGAACATGTTCAAAGAAAAAGGCATACTCGGCAATAATACGCTTTGTTACTTTGCTAATTTTGTTATCGATGTACAAGTTTGAAAGTTCATAATGTTTGAATTCACATATCTGATCTCATGTAGACCAAATTTTTTTTCACCTTCGTTTTATCCGTGGTGTTTTTACCAATTTTGTCTCAGACTTAAAATTGATTTGATTACTAGGAGAATGTCGATATTCTTGTATCTGTACAAGGTGTAAAAGCGATGACATAAATTTAATGAAATCACAGCCCTATTTATAACATTGTGAAATTATTGTTCAAAGGCTCTATACGCAGGTTGGTCCAACGAATATTTAACACCTCGATTTTTCCGTTTCGAACTGAAAATCGCTGGGGCCTGTCGATTTCTGATTCGAGGAGGAACAACTTTTCCGACATTTGACGTGACAACGTCTTATAATTCGATGGAACTGTTGGACGCACAAAAAAACATGACTCATGCGGCGTTAATTCGCTCTGAGGCTTTCCATCGCTCTGAGTCGTTCCATTTAAGGCTTGAAATGCAAGCGAGAGCGCGTAACGAGCGTTCGGTAGCGGTCGACATATGTCTCTCTCCTACTCGAGTGAACGATGCGTCCGCGTGGACAGCTGCTACACAATAATACATTTACATGTTTTCGTCAAGTATGAAGTGCAGTGAAAAGTGAATGTGAGATCAATTGTTTATAGCGACAATAATGGCGGCGATAAAGGTATTCTTAATTCTTTCGATATTAAATATATGTCCAGTGATATATTGTCGAATAATCGTGCTCTCATCGTTAAAATAAATAGCATCGGTCCGCTAGTGCGGCGAATGTAGGTTCTGCTTTAATTGTCAATATTATAACAATCAGTTAACACAACTATTTCACGATGAGTAAAATATCAATTACTTTACTATTCGATCGAAATAACTATTGAGCGTAACTATGATTCAAAATTTAAAACATAAATGTCATCGTCCTATTCTCAACAGAATAAAACGAATTGTAAAAGTTAAATATGAACACATGTTCAAAAGTTTTAAATAAAAGTTGTAAGACAACTGCTCGAAGCACATTCATACTTGTAAAAACTATGTACAATGTAGAAAAATGAGTAAAAATTGACATAAGTGTATCTATGGGTACAAATAATTGTAACTTGATCAATTCAATTGCTATTTCCATTACGTCCTTCTACATACAAAATACCTATCAAACAAATAAAATTAAAATTTTCTTTTAAAAAATGCAACCATTCCATCAGTATTTTGTTATGACTTTGTCACGCTCAACTATCGTCAGTAAACCGTCATTACAGACATTTCTTTTTCATCCCCGTAATTTCAATCCTCTACCGGGGGTGAGCACAACCCCCTGATTTTGAAAGGGGTTGATATAGAGAGGGGTGTTGCGATACCTCACTCTGAATATCTTCTTGAGTATTATTCGACCCTAAATTTTCGCTTGAAAATATTCATCGATAACGAAATGGCAGCGAAAAAAGTGGAAGACTACTTACTTTTGTGATTATTAATTAAATGCTGAAAATGGGCACCATTCACGTAAATGCAGTAAAGAACGCTGGTGTATGGCTAGCTTACATACCTCAAGGTATGGAATATCTCTATTCATTTCTCAATTTATGATGGAAAAAGTAGACAGACCTTGTGTTTGATTTACCACAGTCTCATGTTAGTCTATTGTAAATTTTCAGAAACGTTGAAACTGTGCCAAAGTGATTGTAAATTTGTAGTGGGATTCAAAACGTGTATTTCCTCGTGCAAGTATTGGAGAATAAAGAAGGCCATGAAACGATCATTTTTCAACAAGATGGCGCACTTCCTCATTTCGTTCAACCTGTGCGTCAGTTCTTAGCTAACCACAGTCACTGGATGATTTGAGAATTCCGATCATTAATTGAAGCTGTCAAATTGAACGGGAAATGTTGATTTACGTATGTAAACGATTTGAGCCAAACCTATTTTATATGGAAGTGGATGGTGCCCATTTTCAGCACTCAATAAACTAATCACAGAAGTAAGTAGCCTTCCAATTTTTGAGCTGCCACTTCGTTAAAAATGAATATTTTGAAGCGAAAATTTAGGGTAAGATAGTACTCAATAAGATCTTCGAAATGAGGTACCGCAACACTCCTCATCCATATTGAAAATCAGGGGGTTGTACTCACCCCCGTTAAGGAATTGAAGTACCAGGAATGAAAAAGTCAGAAAAGTTGTATCCTCTAGAATCAGAAATCGACAGGTCCAAGCGATTCTCCATATTTTCATTTTAAAACCGGAAAATCGAGGTGTTAATGTTTCGTTGGATCTCCTTGTATAATGCTCACAAGTTTTTCGAAAATTTGAAAATAGTGAATTAAGAAAAGAGATTACGTAGAAGAGACTATTCAACTATCTATTCAACCCGTAACATGAAGTTTTGACCAGACGTTCAGAGCATCCAGAGAACTTTCCTATGAGGTGTCACGAGAAAGTCTTTGTAATAAGAGATCTTAGGTTTGAGGATCTTGAGGTTAGGTGGTTGATTCCTACAGTTTCGAATCAACATGCTGAAACACCTTTTTCTTTTGTGATTTCAATCTGTACTACCATTTACTCAAAATCGAATTTGAGGGTGCTTTAGATATTATACGATAAAATCCTTTTTGTTGTTGAATCTTCCTGCATCGAAAGTTTAACTCGAAAAATAATCCATTATTTATATGTGACCATATAAATATGTATCGATCCGTGAAAACACACAAATATATATATATATATATATATATATATATATATATATATATATATATATATATATATATATATATATATATATATATATATATATATATATATATATATATATAAAACTTTTAATGAGTAACATTCAGTGTTACTTGACTAAGGTCCGTACACTGGATTTTTCCGGGGAGAAAGCCTCTGACACTACTCGTTGGTACATTGATATCATTGTCTGATGATGCTATAGTATGTATATATTCTGGTAGATTGATATATTCTCATAACATTTAACGTTATCCTAATATATAATTATTCCTTCCAGGATATGTTTTGATTATAATCATTGCCTGGCAATGGTATTAATTACCGGGTGGTGGATTTATATTTTTCATGAAATCAATTTGATTGCATGAACAGATATATGGGCAACTCGTCCGGGTAAAACTCCTATATATATATATATATATATATATATATATATATATATATATATATATATATATATATATCTTGTGTGATTTCACGGATCGATACATATTTATATGGTCACATTTTGCAACATTATTCATTTTGTGGAAAGATTTCTGCATTATCATATAAACTTTGAATTTTTCAAACAAAAACCATCGGTGAACTAAGTTAAAGTGGAAAGAGTTTTTTCATTCCAAACATATATAAAAATGCCTAGCAATGAAGTTATTTACTTCATGAGTAAGGAAATATCAAGAATAATTAGAAACGAAAAATCAAATTAAATCTATATTGAATATCAAAAGTATTTTCATTATACAAAATGCAAGAAAAGTCACGTCCAGAAGTTCTTCCTCATACCTTTTTTTGGTTCAAATATTGGTAGCAAAGGTAAAACAATTTCTAAAGTGTTGTTTCAACTTTTATTTAATTTCATGTGTTTGTCTTTATAAGAAATCCTTGACTTGAGTTATCACGAAAAAACTGATTTAAGAATTCTGATACATTTTTTACCTGGTAAGGGTTAGATGCACCATCCTGCCGAATATACACAGACCTTTTAGCCAAAGACATTTCATCCCAAAATCCCCTGACGATAATCCTTTTTATTATAATAATATCATAATGAAGTTCCCTACATTAGCCAAAACATGGTGGTTCATAAGTACACCAAACCAATATAATTTACCATTACATTCCGATAATGATTTAAAGACTCTTCAATTAACAGAACAGACAGGAAAAGAATTATGTGAAAGAATCGAAATGAACTATAGCGCAAATTCAAATAACAGAAGAATACAATCGCTGAAATTTAAAGTATACATGAAAATTCAAGAAGAAAAACAAGGCCCTAGATTACCTTATTCTACTCCTAACAGTTAGTTTGCTGGATTGATAAAAAACGAGTAACGTATTAGAGATAATGCAAGAGAAAGCCATCACTTCAAATGGAGATATAAACTTCCATATGAACTAATAACAACCTCTGATAAGACCATAAAACTAATGAAAGTTTTTCTTTAAGTTATCACGTAAGTGCTTGTGATTATTGATGTCTAAAATTTGGGAAAGATCTATTTTCCAATGACTATTTTTACGTATAAGAATTCCAAATCTCACACGTAGATAATAGTTATTGGAGAATATATATTTACAAAATTTTAGAAATTAATGAATCCAAGTACAGATGCCATTGAATCAACGAGGAAATATACTTGAAGTATTTATCCTAATAGGTTATCACTATGTTAAATGCTTAAACGACGGAGGAAGCTACTGGGCAAGTAAACGCGTTACGAATCAAACCTGTTAGTGTCTTTAATTTTCTCAATTGTTATACTTGTTTATAATTATGGATCTTCATCATATGAAAGCCTCAAAAGTTCACATCTGGAATTTGAAACCACAATGACGGAAATACTAAGAACTAAGTGTTCTTGCTCTAGCTGATGATCACGAAGAGCCCGTTTCAATAAAACACAGGGATATTTGATGATGAGATTAAGATCTGGAGTAGATGCAGGAAACGGTTCATAACTAAAAATTTCTTGCCAACTTGTTCTAGAAATGAGGGTTTCACCAATACCAGATCGCAAATTTGGTAAATAAGTATGAACACTTTCTAAGTAGTACATCTGCTTAGTCACTGTTTCTTTACTAAAACCAAAATCTGTGCGTTACTTTAGAGATATTCCAGCAGAAATTATTAATAAAATTCTCCCTGTAATGACACAGTTACTGTTGGCATAGAAGAGCTTAGCTGCTCATTATGGAAATTACATTCCTGAAAACGAGTGCATTAAGTGATGGTGCTTTGGTTGCATATAAGGCATTTCTCACGTCGAAAACGTACAGAGGGTTCCATTTAGCAAAAACCGTTTCCATAGCCAACCCATCATACCTTCACTTATATCAAGTTTATCCGCGTTATCCACTTTGAGGTGGAAACATTCCAATTGCTTAATTTATAGGTCATTATGGTTATACTATTTCCATATCATATTGGTTCAATTTCTCATTATATCGTATGAAAATAAACGAGGAGCTGTTTATTATATTAGTTGAGGCATTTGAGTTTAATCAATATATTGCATATAAAATTAATATTTTGGTAAACCAAACATAGAATTTATGCTCTTTTGAGCTAAGATAATGACGAAACGTAAAAAAACAAGAAATAGCAATATAAATATGTGAGCCGGAATTAGCGACAACATATTCATAATTCCAATTTCTCTTACTTGTAGAGCAAAGTATGATCAGTAGTTTTTCTGAAGTAAGTACTTGAACATAATAATTGAATGTTATATAGAATAGATTATATTGAAATTTTACAAAATTAAAAGTTTATTGCTTTTGCTTGTATCGACTTCTAATAAATTAAAAGATTATAAGAAGATGGTTTATAAGAAAAACAAACATAATACTTAAAATGAGAAAACGTCTGGCTAGAAAATTCCTTTGTCAGAAACATATTGCGCCGTCTCAATACCTGAATGAAAAGTTAAAGAGAAATTAAGCTGTTTTTTCATGAAATATGGAGGAATTTTCTTAATAAGCTTCTTACTCAAGGCTCATAACTTCTCGCCGACAATATTTTCCGCAGTGTATGCGGCGGGTGGTTACCGTATTCGGTATAAGCGAGAAAACTTCTCATATTAAGGAAAGAATAGGGAAAGCCGAGTGAAAAAGTATCAAGAACTGTTTTCGGTACATTTGCCTAAAACGGAGAACCGATTAAGCCCATCTCGTCCGCATAATAACGTTTGGTTTGAAATTTATTCATGAGTAATGCAAGGGAATCATGGATAGAACAAGTAGAATAGAATCTCAGAGGGATACGTTATTCGCTACGGAGATATGTGGAGTTACGGGATACGGGTATATGTTGGTATATAGGACGGACTATTCATTGATCTAAATATTTTCGAATGATGATATATATATATATATATATATATATATATATATATATATATATATATATATATATATATATATATATATATATATATATAGGGTTTTACCCTGACGAGTTGCCCATATATCTGTTCATGCAGTCAAACTGATTTCATGAAAAATATAAATCCACCACCCGCTAATTGATACCATTGCCAGGCAATGATTATAATCAAAACATATCCTGGAATAATTATATACTAGGATAACGTTAAATGTTATGAGAATATATCAATCTACCAGAATATATACTTACTATAGCTACATCAGACAATGATATCAATGTACCAATGAGTAGTGTTAGAGGCTTTCTCCCCGGAAAAATCCAGTGTACGGACCTTAATCAAGTGACACTGAATGTTACTCATTAATAGTTTCCTTTGTGTGAAGTGGTGAACGATCGAATAGAATACTGCTCTGAATATAAATATGACAAAAACAATGTCAGTTAATTATATTACATTTATATAAACAAATAAATAAAATATGAAATGAGATTCTGAGCAGTATAAACTAAAGAGAAAACCTATGACTCTACCTCATTATTTTTTCGGAAAGAAACCTTCGAAGAATATTACAAGATTTGATGACTGTTATCTTTTGTAACTGTTCAAACAAATTTATCTTCAGACTCAAAATCTCAATACTTTCGTGAAGATGTCTAGGAATAACACCTGTTGTGGAAATAATAATCGGTAGATTAAATATTTTTTCATTTTCCACATTTTTTAATCTCGTCGCTAAGCATCATATATTTAGAAATTTTTTCATTGTATTTATTTTGTATATTATGTGTGTCGGGTATAGCAATATCAATTATATATGTTATTTGATTCTGTTTATCATTAAAAATGATATCTGGTCTATTGTGTTTTACAGCTCTGTTACAAAGAATTGTTTTATCAAAATGAAGTTTATATTTGTCAATTTCACGAATAATCTCAGGTTCATATTTGTGAAATTTTTTCTTTTAGGAATTAGGTCATGTTTAATTTCTAGATTAAAATGAATAATATTAGCGATGGCATTATGTCTTTCTAAATAATCTGCTGAAGCAAGGACTGAGCAAGATGATAATATATGAAAAGATACCACCTTTCTTTTGAGTCATCACTCGACCCATCTTAACTATTCAAAATGTTCAAGGATTGCAACCCCGCTTAGAGGTTGATATTTCAGGGAAGTTTTGTACCCCAAAAGATGTCCTCTTGAAACAAAATTGACATGTTTATGCGTTTTGATCAGAAATGAATATCTTGGTAGATATAGCCTCTGTTTAGTTCTCGTTGAAGCACCCTGTATATTCTTGATTCATCACACTTCGATGTGTCGTTGCACTTCTGTTGTTGTGGAGAAAAGAATCGTTTCACAATTTTTAACTATTCATCGCATGGCTTAAAAGGAAGGCCGGTTGTGCGGATCATAAAATTCAGGAAGTGAACGTTAAGTTCGCACAAATGAACGATTTTGACATAAAATTTTTAAATAATAATAATAAGAATAATTGCTGTTGGACCGTGTATCCTGCCATGAATTAAGGTTCCTTTTCATTTGAGCGTTAAATCGGATGGTCAAGTGATTTTCAGCGTTGACGCTAGAAAGTTGAGATTTCTGAACTTTATAGCGGCAGACGCTAAAGGAGACAAGTGGCAAGTTTATATTTTCGGTTTTCAAGGGTTGCGAATAAAAAATATAATGCAAGCAGTTTTCTTTCAGACAAAATGGCTAAGTCTCTTTTATAGTAGTCCAGTTAATGCGCAAGATTAGATTTCGATACTCGAACAACATAGTTAGAGGTCTTGAAAAAAGAGTTTCACAATATAAAACACTAAAGATTCCAGAAATGATACCAAATCAATAGAAAAGAGATTTCATATTCATCAATTAAGTGTTTTAACCTAAGATAAGTGACGAATTACATATTTTCATGATGAAAAATACTTTTCATGGTAGCGTCATGCTACTTTATAGAAAAAATGACCACACACACAACAATGACATACAATACTAACTGATATAATGTATGACAATATTAATCCCTTATTGCATAGCGTTGCTTCGGAATAGAAAATTGTTTGTTTCGTCAGATGTTTGTAGTTTGGTGCACAAATTTCAGTACGAGACTGGTCTCAAACGTTTCCAACCTGATAAAGATACAATTTTTTCCTGTTTTTTTTCATTTCTCCGCATAGTCTCCTGGTTACTATACACACTTTTTCCAGCAATGTTCCCATCCCTGTAACCTGTCTGAGTTTGCTTTGCAGAATATTGGTTCAGGAAGGTGATTGCCATTTCATTTGATGAAAATCTGTGTCCTCTAAGCGCAAGTTTCAGATGATGGAACAAGAAGAAGGTTGGATTTAGTATGTATGGAAGTAGTCAAGTAGTTCAAACCGTCATTCGTTGATTTTCGCCATTGCAACGGCTGAGGTAATAGACAGTTTGCGTTGTCTTGGTGAAACAGGATTATCTTCTGTAATGTGGCCGTTTTCTGTAAGTTTTGCTTTGAGCTTATCAACTAATAATGAGCAGTATACTCCATTTATGGTTTTTCTTTCTGAAGAGAACCTATTGAAATTATATGGTGATCCCTTAAAACAGTCGCGATTACCTACTAGTCGAAAAAAACAGTTTCTCCTTTTCTTGGAACTAATTCCTCCTCTGCAGTCCACAATTTGTGCTGTAGCATACGCGGCACCTAACACCCGGACTGCTTTCTTATGTGTGAGTATTGATTTATTATCTTACCAACACATTTCTTTAACATGTTCCCAACCTCTGCTATCTTTTCCATATCAATTAGACGATCGTCTAGCACCATTTTTAAAACTGTGACGATGTTATTGTCGGTAGATGGCAATATTCGTTGGGAAAAAGATGATATAAGTTTCAGGTTGTAAAAGCTTGGGGTAGCTTCAGGAGATTTGTTCAGGTGCAAAATTGAACCTTTGAATTTGGGAGGCTTTTACTTGGCAAAATTCCATTATCAATAATAAGAAACAAGTACTGTGTTTTAAGAATTTTACTTAATAATTGCGATTCGTAACGCGTTTCACTACACCGTAGCTTCTTCAGACGAATGATTATGCAGAAAAATATAAATGAGAATATAGGAATAGATTGCTCCCGAAAAGATTCAATAGGGTGAAGGGCTTAAATCGACTTGTTCATTGATGAGTCTACCTGAGTGTTTGTATTTATTTATTTCTAAAGTTTCCCAAAGATCCACCTTCAATATTTATTATCTGTATGCAAAATTTCAAACTGTGGGTCGAAAGAATGATTATTTTCTAAGAGATGATTCGCGTAATTTGAATCTGATTTTCTATTTGAAAAACTGCGTTTATGTTCCGATATTCTAATATTGAAATTTCTGTGTTCTACCAATGTAGAAATTATCACAGTCATTGCAATTCAATCTATAAACACCAGATTTATTGTTTTTACCTGGTTTGGTTTTATTATTTTTTATATATTTGCCTAAATTATTATTAGTTTGAAGCTATGTTGAAATTATTGCTACTTAGGAATGATTTCAGTTTCTCATGTAATGCCAACGTAGGTTAAGGTGTTGAATTTTGTTTCAATTTATCGACAGGGTAAACTTCATTCAATGCGATTCTACTTTGTTTTTCATTTAAAATATTATTTATTAGTTTGGGATTGTAACCATTATTTTTGGCTATTTGTTTAATCAAATTTAGTTCTTTGTTGAAATTTTCTGGTGATAGCGGGATGTTAATCAATCTATGAATAAAACTATTGAATGCTGACATTTTATGTTGATATGGATGACACGACGAGTTATGTATTATAATATCTGTATGTGACGGCTTATGGTAAATGCGAAAACATGTTTTCCATTTTCATTCGAAATTATTACGTCTAAGAAATTTATCAATTATTGCTTTCTATTTCGGTTGTGAATGCAATTTTTGGATGTAATGAATTTATATGATTTTCGAAATTTTCAACTGTCTATCTGTTCTGTGAAGCAAATAATGATATCGTCTACATAGCGATACCAGTATAAACAATATTTACTGAGTGGATGATTATGAATTAATTTCTCTAAGTTATTCATGAAAATTTCTGCTAACAAGGACAAAGGACAAAGTTATGGGCAAGAAATTTCTGTATGGGCAATCATTCATCGACGTAACAATTTCGAATGAAATGATCTTTAATTTACCATAAGCCGTCATACAGATATTATAATACATAACTCGTCGTGTCATATATCAACATAAAATGTCAGCATTCAATGGTTTTATTCATAGATTGATTAACAACCCGCTATAACGAAATTTCAACAAAGAAATTTGATTAAACAAAGCCAAAAATAATGGTTACAATCCCAAACTAATAAATAATATTCTTAAATTTTATTGGATATACCTGTCATAAATAACCACTTAAGAAGAAGCAACCAATAAGCTTTTAATTACTCAAGAACATTTATAGTTATATTCTCATTTATATTTTTCTGCATAATCATTCGTCTGAAGAAGCTACGGTGTAGTGAAATGCGTTACGAATCGCAATTATTAAGTAAAATTCCTTAAAACACATTACTTGTTTTTAAAATTGAACCTCTTAAAATTAAACTTGAATTTCACGTTAACGAAACGGGTATTGGTAGACCTCAGGAGGCCAATAACAAGCTCGCCGCAGATTTCCACTATGGCCGGTTTGTTTGACTCTCAGGTTCAGAAAAGTGTTTTTGTTGCGGTGAGTAAACTTTATTAATTTATGTAGTTTTTCGGTTGCGGGTGTGTTCATTTAGGTATGTATTCTCTTAATACTATTGTACTGCCTGATTGTTGAAGTTTGACGTGTGCTTAGTGTTTTCCGCTATAACTGATTTTTTTACTGCTTTTTTTGTCAAAATAGTACATGCAGGTGGCTTGAAATATGGTGGGTGCGGGAGATATGCTCAGTTGTTCATGTCTCCCTCTACTCTGTGTCTAAAAAGTATCTCGAAATTCTCATTTCAATTGCACGCGTTGAGTAGTTTTAAATATTTTAAGTTTCTGTATGTTGCTAGGGCTGTCTTCAATTACTGTGCCATACATGATCGCGAACTGTCAACTAGTTTGTTAACGATAGTCAACTTCAGTGGTACTCTGAAAACTTCACAATGGAGAAAAATATTGAACAAAAAGTTTGTCTCAACTTTTGTGTATTGAACAAAATTCCGTGTGCTGAATCGTTGACGTTTCTAGAAAAGGCTTACTGAGATTCTGTTCCATCGAAAACAAAAGTATACGAGTGTTACTCTTGTGGGGTTAGCTAGATCCCCATAGGGCGCCTCCCAGGTGGTGGATAGGGAATGCCTCCTAGACATAGGTGGTACCGGGAAATGAAATACTCGGGGCGAACCAAAATCTAGCTTGAAAATGGGCAGCATCGTTTTCAATACCACGTTGAAGCACAAAGAGAATGATCCTGGAATGGCTCAATGATGGACACCAGAGGCACGACTGCATCAGTCTCAATGGTTTCTGCAATGCGATGAGAAAGGCAAGGAAACCATCTCATAAAACTTCCCAAGAGAACTAATGGATAATGTCACAGAAAGTAATAGATCAGTCAAGCGATCCGACTGACAACCGGCGCCACCTTGATTCCGGGTCGAGTAGTGTGAAATGGGCGACCGGCCAGACAGGAGTAGGGAACCAGGCTTCGTCTGGAAATTCAGCTACTGGAACAGCTTTACAACTGAGGAAAGAACTTCATGTTGGCACATGGAACATTAGAGGTCTTAAGAACCAGACCGGAAAATTAGCGCTGATAGAGGAGAAATGAAGAAACACCAAATAGACATCCTGGGTCTCGCAGAACGCATTGGATTGGTCAGGTTTTTTCCATACGAGTAACAACAACTTTATCCACTTTGCATCGGACGATAGACAAAATTTTGCCGGAGTAGCGGTATTAGTGACACCCAGAATACAAAGCTTCCTAACAGACATCCAGACAATCAACGACCGTATAATAAACATAAGACTAAACACAAAACCAAGGGCACTGAATATATTACAAGTGTATGCTCCCACAGCTAATGCAAGTGAGGACGATATAGAAGATTTTTATAACAAACTTTCATTGACGCTTTGCAAGATTCCCAACAGAGAGGTCACAATGGTTATGGGAGATCTTAACGCTAAAGTAGGAAACACTAATACAGATGACCATATCCGAAACATTGTCGGTAAATACGGAATCGGTGAGAGGAATGAAAGAGGGGACAGATTAATACAATTTGCTATTGACAATGAGTTCACAATCATGAACACTACTTTCACGAATCATATTAGAAAACTTTATACATGGAAAAGTCCAGGCGATAAGTTCCGAAACCAAATTGACTATATCATGATGAGAACTAGATGGAGATCTTCGGTAACAAACTGCAAGACCTATCCGGGAGCTTGTTGCGGTACAGACCATCAACTCTTAACAGCTAAAATACAGTTGAAACTCAAAACACCCGTGACGAGAAAGCCTGAAAAAGATTGGTCGTAGGACCTGGAAACAGCTTCAAGACACTTTGAGGACAACTAAGCCAACTCTGATAGAAGAAACAACTCCGGAAGAAGAATGGACAGAAATAAAAAACTGGATAAGAAACGCCGCAGAGACAGAACGTTCAAAACCTCCTCTCAAACGAAAACATTGGATCTCTGACTATACATTGAAACTGGTCGAAGAAAGAAGAAAATTTCAAATAAAGGAAAGGTTGATACTAACAACAGAAAAGCCTTCAAAGAGATAAGCGATGAAATTGAGAGGTCATGTTAAAGAGATAAGAACGAGTATTTTTCCAACATATGCAAAGAAATAGAAGTTCATAGCCATTCTAACCAACCACGAGATCTTTTTCGAAAAATTAAATACTTGACCCGAGAACTCAAACCAAAACATGGCCTATAGAAGATGAAAATGGTAAACTTGTTACAGACAGAGAAGAGATAGCAGAGACTTGAAGGATCTATTGCGAGAAACTCTACGCCGAAAACGAGGAAATTAATGAACACGAAATAAAAGAATACGAAGAAGAACCTTTCATACTGCCGAGCGAAATTACGTCAGCTATCCATAAACTTAAAAATAACAAATCTCCAGGCAACGATAAAATAACACCCGAAATATTAAAAGGAATAGGAGAAGAGGGCATCCGAAGCCTACACCACTTGTGTAATAAAATATGGAAAACAACACAATGGCCAAGAGATTGGACACAAGGCACAATTATCACAATTCACAAAAAAGGGAGTAACAGAAAATGCGAAAACTACAGAACGATAACACTTATTTCACATACGAGCAAAATAATGCTGACAATAATCAACGAAAGACTGAAGAAGTTTTACAACACCAAATCCCGAAAGTGCAAGCAGGATTTGTTAAAGGAAGAGGGACTAGAGAGCATTTGATAAATTTAAGGCAAATAATAGAAAAAGCCAGAGAGTTCAATATACCCCTATACATATGTTTCATTGATTATAAAAAGCTTTCGATAAAGTGAAATGGAATAAGTTGTGGATCGTTCTAGGGAATATGGCTGTACCGGATCACTTGTGTGCCTTAATTATCAACCTATATAATGAAACCAGGATACTGTGAAAATCAATGAAATACTGTCATCAGAATTCAAACCAAAGAGGGAGTGAGGCAGGGTGTATTCTTTCTCCTCAGTTATTCAACATATACACTGAATACATAATGAGAAAGGCATTAGACGGATGGAAGGGCGGCATACCAATTAACGGAAGATGTGTAAATAATCTGAGATTCGCGGATGATACGGTCCTCCTGGCAACAAGTGAGGAAGAACTGACTGAGCTTGTTAGCAGAGTGGAGAGGGAGAGTACGGAACTTGGCTTGGAACTGAATGTTTCTAAAACAAAAATCATGATCGTGGACAGGATGAACAACAATCAACCAGAAAAAAGCAAATTGATAGGTTTGATGTAGTGCAAGAATATCTTTATCTGGGATCCTTGATAACAAACGTAGGAAACGTAGAACGAGAGGTTAAACGTAGATGCGAACTAACCAAGGTAGCTACGAAAAAATGAATAAAATTTGGGCCGATCGAAATATCGCTATTTCCACTAAAACCAGGCTTATAAAGTGCCTCATCTTTCCAATTCTCACATACGGCTGCGAATCTTGGTCCTTCGAATGAGCGAAAGAAGAAAAATCGACGCGACAGAAATGATGTGTTGGAGAAAGATGCTTAACATCCCATGGACACAACGCCGAACGAATACATCGATTCTAAAGCAACTCCGCATAAAACAAAGACTTTCGAGTGCAATTCAACTCAAAATATTGAGATACTTCGGACACATCATGAGAAGAGGACCAGAGAATTTGGAAAAATCATTATTCAGGGAAAGTAGATGGAAAGAGAGGAAGAGGAAGGTCCCCAACACGATGGATGGATCAAATTACAGAAACAACAGGCCGACCCATGCATTCTCTAGTTGTAATGGCACAGGATAGAAAGGAATGGAAAACTTTCATTGATGACATTTCATTAGTCGCTACATCCTCAGGAGAGGATAAAGAATGAAGAGGGAGTAACAAAGCCTTTAAAGACGGTCGGGAGATTGTCGAACATTTGCCTCGTTCCGGACGACCTTCTACCTCTTCAATCGACGATAACGATAACATGCAGTGTTAGAGATAGCTCGTGATCTTTTGATTTTGGTGAACCAATTGGGCATGCGGCTCGGCTCGTTCCTACAGAGCTGAATTTTCTTCAAAAACAGTACCGGATGCAGGTAGCTACAGAGATGCTGGATCGTGCGAATAAACCTTGACAAAATCGTTCGAAAATCAAGACGATGCTGATTATTTTCTTCGATATTCGTGGTGTGGTTCATCATGAATTCATTTCAAGGTCGAACGGTCAATAGGGACTTCTATTGAACCGTTTTGAGACGTTTGCGTGAAAATATTTCTCGTAAACGGCCGGATTAGTGGCAAAACAATTTGTGGATTTTTCATGACGATAACGCATCAAACACTCGATAAATACCATCGAGCAGCCACCTTATTCGCCTGATCTAGCTTCATGTGACTTATTTCTTTCCTCAAGACTGAAATTGCCGCTCTGGAGAACCAGCTTTCATTCCATAGACGTCATAAGAAAAAATTCGTAAAAGGGGCTGAATGCCATCCTTGAAAGTACCCACAAAATATGTTTCGATGATTGGAAAAATGTTGGCACATGTGTATCGCTTCAAATGGACGCTTGAAGGAGATTTGATGAATATTGGAGTAGATTAAGATTTTTGCGTCTCATTCCAAATTTCGAATACTTTTTTGTCACATTGTATGGTGTTTGTATAAGGAAATTTATAATTTTATTTATAAATGAAAAACTCAAAAATTTTGAACTGAACATCAGAAAAATTCGAAAACCTCAATTCTGTCCTATCTGCATTTTTTGTCGTTTTTAATGTTCAATCTTATTTTCTTGCAAACGTTAATTGCATGAAAAATGCCTTTTCTATACAAGCCTTCGGAAACCATACGCAAAATGATAAAAATACCTTCACTGAATGAGAAAAAACTAAACGTGAGGTAAAGGAGGATAAATCTATAAGAAAATCATCTATTATGGTTAATAATGTAATAGTAATGGTAATTGATAGAAATACACTAAAACGGTATAAAATGAAGGAAAAAATTCAAAATTACTTATTCACAGATTAATAGATGCTGCGTGACAAATACAATGTGGAAGCTCTATACAGGGTGTTACATAATAGTATGTACAAATTTCAAGAAAAGAGTTCATATAAAATAGGTCCATGAAAGCTTCGTTATGGCGTTACAGGGTGTTGAAATTTTCGGAAAAAATTGTTTTTTTCTTCAAAAGTCCTGCAGTTTTTAAGATATTCATTCCAAATTTGGAATGCAAGCTATTTTCCAGAGCCTCCATCATTACACGTCCTAAATTTTAACTAGAATTTACAAGGTAATTTCTTTTTCGAATCCATGTCTTCTTTTGCCCTTCCAAACTTTTTGCAGTAAGCCACAGATCAGCGTAAAATCAATTTTCGTCATCTTCGTTTAATTTAACATTTTTGAAATCAATAATTTCTTCGTATCTCCGACCGTTCTCGAGTAAAAAATTATTAAACGATTGCATGCATTCGCGGAATTGAAAGCAGTTCTAATTAAAAAAATGACTAGTAGGCTTTGAATTTTTTATTTATTTATTTATATAGACAGTTGCTAAGGCTGAAGCAGTGTCTGCTCCAATTGTTTATTAAATTAACGATTAGTCTTAAGACTTTTGAAGTTATTGCTGTAAGAAAAAATGGCTAATTTTACTAACGCCTAATTGGCTGATATCCATTACATGTACGGTCTGGCTGACGGAAACACAACAGAAGCTAGGCGATTATATCAGGTGCGCTTTCCAAATCGAGTAACACCAGACAGGCGAACATTTTCAAATATCCACAGAAGGTTGAGGGAAACTGGTACTTTTACTGCAAATAATCATTTAAATGGAACAACTCAAACTATGAGAACTCCAGATATTGAGGAAGCAGTTTTGAATTATATTGATTCCAATCCTCATGTGAGTACAAGAAAAATTGAAATCAGTTGAATATTTCACATATTCTAGTTTAGAGGATTCACCACGATTTTTATTGTACCCGTTTCATATTCTACGCGTCAAACTCTACTTCCTCGAGATTTTCCTTCAAGACTGAATTTCTGCCAATGGATCTTAGAGAAAATTAAAGAAAATGCTCATTCTGATAGTGAAATAATGTTTACAGACGAAGACAACTTTTCGAGAAATGCTATCACAAATTTTCACAATAATCATTATTGGGCTCAGGCTCCCGTTTTATTGAAGAATCTCATCATCAAGAACAATTCTCACTAAACGTCTGGGCCGAAAAATTGGAAATTATTTGATTGGGTTGTCTTATGGCTAACTGACTAAATGGTCCTGCTTATTGGCTTTAGAAAATGAGCTGGTGTTCTTCACCCGAGTCCAGGAATCGCCTCATCTTGACCAGAGTTTTATAACAGACCCAACTGTTTCCTTCCAGAGTCCGAAAATATTCATAATATTGGACGTTATGGTCATGGTGCTGACTTGGAGCAACATAAAAATGTGCTGACGAACCGGATAATGTCATTTTACCAACATCAACACACGATAAACTTATCACAGCAAATTAGTAATTGGTTCCCTATAATGCTCTTCTTTCACCCACTCCAATCTTCCGGTATAACCGGAAATGGTATCACTCGAAAATATTACGCTTCAATTGGAAATCGCTAGTTATGGCGATGATATTGTTATTGGAACCGCAAAAGTTTTCAACAGGCTCTCGCGGTGGATATCCTGTATAGGGATCATAAAAATGATGAAACGAAGTGATTCATTTCGTTTTGTCCCGGTCAACTTTGAAACGCTGTAACAGCGTTAAAATTAAGTTATTTTGAAAAAACAAAAGTGAAAATATTCCTCGCAAGACCATCTACGAGATTCGTCTCGAATAATTTTTCGATAAAATAAAAAATGAAAAGTTATTGTTCAGAAACGAAAATTTTATAGGAACTTTTCCAATTTTTGCTTATAACTTCAAATTTCTCATTGACAGCAAAAAGTGATAGAAATTTATTTGTAGATGAAGCGATTTGCTACAAACTGTGTCGTAAAATTTTTTTTATGAGATGTATAGTTTCCGAGATATCGCGGAAAATATATTTGCACCCCTTTCTCAAGATTGCGGCCGGGGGACAAGGGCTACAACCCCACAAACGACGAGTTAAGCTTCTATTGATGCCCCTCCACATGTTTCAACAATAAAATTGCGTCCTCTAGAAAATGCAATACTTGACCCCTAAATTGGACTAGTTACCAGTTGGCTGAAAGTATATGTTAAGGCTGATTGATGATAGCAAATGATTAGACTGAGTACATAATTCAAACAATAAAAATTAGAAATATCAAAAGTTTGATTAGAGAAACGTTGAATGTTTAATTAAGTTAACAAGATACTTAATAACTATGTTGATTGTAGAAGGTTAAAAATATATTGAAGATTTGTTTTTTTTCTTTATAAGAAGAGTATTAACTGTTTCTTTATCCTTTTGTTTCAATTTCTAATGTCTTGTTTGTTATATATCAAACAGCAATGTTCAACCACCCCCAGACCCCGATTGAAATGTCTCTAAGGATGGGGAGAGTTGACTCATATCCCATATTTCATTTAAATATATATATATATATATATATATATATATATATATATATATATATATATATATATATATATATATATATATATATATATATATATAACAGCAGCATAATTTTGAGGAAACAATTATGCATTAGAAAACCTTCCTAAATAAGTTTTTTACTGTTATAAATGAATCACTAAATCTCATCTTAGCAAAATACGATACTTCAAACAAAAAGTAGTTCAACTCTCCCGAAATTCTCCTGCCACGAGTTAAGTGTACAAAATGTAAAACTCATTTATGTTCCACAACTTCGAGCAACTGATCCTTTAAATTTTATGAAAACTAGTACCTATTGCTAAATACTTATTTACAACGTAAACAATGGCATAATGTTGCCTGGGGGAAACATTCTAAAATGATGTAATATAAATAATTGTTCGAATAAAATTAATCAAGAAAATAAGTCGTATATTTTTGTTATTGAAAATTAGTAAATCATGGAATATTATAAGCATGAATTCGATGAGACACAGCATGGTTGAAGATATGTTCTCTATGTTCTTTCCACAGAAATTCTAGGTCCGCCGACCGCTACTGTCCTTGATTTATGCGACCGCATCCGTCTATGGGCGCATCTATAATTCTCTCGTTGATGTTTCGGTTTGAATTTAGGGCCGCGTTCCAGCTTGGGTACAAACAGTCCCCCGCGTCTTGTTCGGTGAACGTTTCTTAATTCGAATTCAGGATAACAGCTCGTTGAAACTTAATGGGACATAGATTCATGACCGGGTGTCGCACAGAGAGCTATTAAATTCATGTGGGGTATAAAGGAAGTGTTATTTTACGATCTGAGGATAGAAAGCGGGTATGGACAGTATAACAAGAAGAAAAAACTCGATTATTTCTCAATAATTGGTAGGCCACAAGTTTCAATTTTCATTATAATGAATTTATATACATTTTTCTGAGTAAAATAACAATTTTATTCTATCGATACTACAGGGCACGGCAGTGCCCACGCCAAGTCGAACGCGAAGCAAACAGTACCGTACCATTCTTTACTGGAACCATTCCGCCGCATTTTAGGCCCCTATTTGAGAACCTCTGGATAAGACCAGAACGCAGAAATTTCCGTCATCTAGCGAGCTCACATCTCATACTCAAAATCCAAAATCTCAAGTCTGTACGTCATTTAGTTCCGAAGTTAAACGAATGCAAAGTTTCGCATTTATGACACTCACTCACTCACTCATGATCATCAGAATAGAACTAGTACTTTCCATAAACTCAGAGAGCTGAAATTTGGAACAGAATTAGGGTTCGATGGCAACATAAAGGAAAAACTATAAAAACTAGGATAATCGAAGATCTGGAGTACCTGATGATCCTGAATAGAAAACACCAAAGCCCAACCAAAATTTTAGAGATCGAGATACCGCCATTACAAAAAATATTCAACTTGGTGGGCCGCTTCATTTGATGATAAAAATTCAAAGTCTGAAGTATCTAATGCAAAACCCCCAGCTGGTCTTAGCTGAAAAAATCCACTGTCATTGCAAAAAGTCAGCGTAGTGGAACACATTTTCTAATTTAATCTAACCTATAGCGTCCCACAGTCAATGCTGGGCGAATGCCTCCCCTTCTGCTTTTGATACGCATATAAATAAAATTAAAGGAAAACTCTGGATGAGACTAGACTGGCATTTATACTCATACTTACAAGTTTACAAAAAGAAATAGCGAATGGGCAATACGAAAAACTGTTCCTAATGTACAAGAATCAGAACCGGAAAAAAGAAAAGAAAGATTTAATATAATGAAAACTACTCCTAAAAAGAAAGAAAATTCAAATAAGAAAATCTAATAAAATAAATCAATATCCCCTCGTTTCAACAAAAAGGAGTGAAATCCCACCAAACTCATTCTGTAAAAAACTAGCCTCAATGCAGTTGCTTGTTTATCTCTAAAAAGTAATGAAATCCAGACAAAGTCGTGCCAAATCTAAGGTTGCTTGCTGCGATGTTTTTATTATTATAGTTAATGTTGTGTAACTTGGCCGTTACAAGGGTACAGAACCAGGTGCTCCATGACACCATTGCACCATTCTGTCCCAAGCACCGCTACCTATTGACGATGGAAAAATGCCACTTGGGAAACGTTGGTCGAATCACCAGTCAATTGTAGGCTTGATAAAGCTGCGTATTTCAACAATACTTATGTATAGGCGAGCCTGAAACAAACAGTATAAAAAATATTTCCAGTACAGACGGACCTCTAATGATTGATAGAAGTCCGTCTGTACATATATTTTATGGTAGATCGGTGACCGATTGGACCAGAGAGCAGAGTTCCGCATTGTCAATGCTGAATGCATATGTTGCACAATCAACAACAGCCCAAAAAAAGACTGGTCTAATTACCAATACCAGTATGTGCTAATATCTCGCTTAACAAACATAAGTAGTTACAACAGATGTGACATTACGTGCAAACAAAATTGTCTCCTACCTACCCACTAACGTATAAAGAATGTACAGTGTTCAAGTCACACAGAATTAACCATAACAATAAAGAAATCCCAGTGAGGAACCTTAGACTTGGCACGACTCTGTCTAGATTTCATTACTTTTTCGAAATAAACAAGCAGCTCCATCGAGACTTGGCTAATTGTTACAGAATATTTTTGGTGGGATTACATTTTTAACACTAGGAGCGCCAAAGATTAAGACCTCTCTTGGATCGACATTGTAACAAATTTGTCCCTTTCCTACTATATAACTCATTATATTGACCATTGAAATAAGTTAATATTGAAACAGTTATGAGAAGTTATTATATATACAATTCGTGGAATATTCAAAACACATTATATAATTCACTTATCTATTATAAATTTCCATTACTTCACAAACTTTTGTAACAAATACTCCAGTTACAATACAAATTGTGGTCGACAGTATAATATCAGATTATTTCTAGTTGCAATCAGGAGTACCTTAGGGATCCATTCATTCGCCAACCTTGTTTCTGTTGCAGATTAACGATCTTCCGTCATCTACAGAGAACAAGATCTTCGGATTTGCAGATTGGTTTCTTCTTTCAGTAGTCTGCGGCCGATTACAGCTAGGGAATTTCATCGTCAGAGAAGTCAACAAATTAATAACTTAAAATCTGACCTATAGAGGATATATGAGTGGGGTCAGTTGAATCTGGTAAGCTTCAACGAGAGCAAGATGCAATCAAATACGTTTCTAGAAAGGTCCCCGCTGGAGAATCTCCTCTAATAATGCAAGGCCAACAAATTGCAGCCAAAGATTCGATGTACCTTTTCGGAATACAGTCAACTCCAAGTTTTGCTGGCATGAACATGTATCAGCAATAGCTAAGTCGGCATCAGCTGAACGTAGTTTTCTTTTCAGAGCCAAGCGATATTTCACGTCATCTCAGCTGTTGCTCTTTATAAGGCACAGACCTGCTTTGGAATATTGTTCCCGTGTGTAGGGATCTGCGCCTAAACATTCGAAGCGGATGTTGGATAGTGTGCAAAAACGGGCTGTGTGCCTCGTCGACCACCCAAAGATCACCCGCGTTCTTCAACCGCTGGCTTTCAGCAGACAAGTCGCAGACTTTTCTCTGTTTTACAGATACTTCCACGGAAGATGCTCCAGGGAGCTGAAAGACTTCGTTCAATGAAAACTCATGTTTCGCCGCAACACTAGTCTGACAAGGAGTTCTCATCATATGGCGGTACATTTAAATACCCCTCGAACCTCCTTCAATGAGAATTCCAGCGCTTACAAGGCTGGTGAACTGTGGAACTCGCTGCCGTCAAACATCTTCCCAAGATTCTACAATTTGGCCCTCTTCAAAAAGCGAGTAAACACCTCAATTCTTTCCAGGCGCCTACTCATGTGGTGTAACAGGTTCACCTATTCCTGGGAAGCTAACCTAACCTAACCTAACCTAAAGGCCATACCATATAATGGTTTCGTACGAATCCACGTTCACTACCGGCGTTCAAAATTATCAGTCTTGGTGCTTTTGAAACAAGCTGACGTATGCCGTCGTTTATCTCGTCACTACAAGCCTTCTTGTTTGTATGGAAAGAAAGCATATATCTTTCGTCCATATAAATTATTGATCTTTTTTTTGACGGTATCGTTTCATGCTTCTCAAATAATTTAAACGTAGTTGCTGTATTTCATGTTTTTCCATCAGTATCTTTCCATTCGTTTTAGTTTCAATCCAACGAAACCCCTATACTCTCAAATCTTTACGAATGATCTTTCGTGATTTTGCATGTTCATTCTCAACGACGAACCTTTGATGGATTTGTTTTAATGTGAGTACGATTTTATCGACGACGAACCTACGAAGCAGAGATCTATCGAAGTCTTCGAGATGTTTTCTTTGCTGATTTTATTCTCTTTTATCGGGAGTTGAGAAACTTTTATTTTCGCCATATTCAATCTTTTTCATTATACTCGAAATATTTTGCACAGTTCGCAAACCTTCTCCTGTTACGACAGCTACACGTTCTTGAAATTTTTTCAAAGAAGGTACAGGTTCATTCTGCATCCTTTCTCGTTTCATGAAATGAACAACATTCGCAATTATTTCCCTGGGTTGTCCACTCAATTTTTTCCCTTTCAAATTGTAAACAAAATCCATCCTCACCAAAACTTAAAAATGATATTTGCAAGATTCAGTCCTGTTCACTTGGTTTGTCTTGAAGCTTCAAAGGTTCATTGAGAACTGAGCTCTTGGCCACGTGTCCGGCAAAGTTAACGCGAAACAAGGGCAAGGGCTATTTCACCCACACAAATGTTCTTGTTGACCCGTACAGTATTCACCTAATATGCCAGGGCTGACTTTTTTCGTTTTCCAAAACTCAAATTACCACATCGGGGTACCCGTTTCGAAATTCTTCCAAGGCGCCCACTCATGTGGTGTAACAGGTTCTTCTATTCCAGGGAAGCGCGCATAACAAAAAACTCAACCAAGTTGTGAGTAAGATATACCGTACTGCAATTTCAATTGTTAAGATTTATTATTTCAGTTGGATATAGTTACAAAATTCAGAACTCCTGATTTTTATTAGTAGCTCAAACAAATAGGATAACCCCATTTCATCTACAGTAATGAATCCAGATCTAAGTTTTTTGCTCCAATATTACCACGTTTGTAAAGTACAGAAATAAATGCCGCCAATTCTTCCATTGCCGATAATCTTCTTATCATTCGCGCCGCGCCTCTTCCGCAGTACAGGGTGGAGTGAATTCAATGTTTTGGTACGGCAGCTATATGATATATTATTGATAGAGAAAATGGTCTCCCCCTTTCGAGCTCGAATTTCGACATAGACTCACTGTCAGCTATCTTTTTTAGTTTGCCGGCTTTCTGTATATTTTGACATGTGAGGATATCTCGACTCCTATTTAAGTTAGGTAGGGAATTGATTCATATTCTACAAACACATTTTGGGGTAAAATGAAGGGACGTATTCGAAAAATTTTTTGGGCGATCGGTTCGTGTTTTTTTGCATGCGAACTAATGGTGATTTTGGTATCAATAGAGTATCATTATTTTCTTACCAAGTACAGAACACATGCCTCATTGATAGCCTCAAGATCAGGCTCTCATTAAAACTCGAAAATTCATATCTATCTTCATATATATATATATATATATATATATATATATATATATATATATATATATATATATATATATATATATATATATATATATATATCGATATTGAGTTTGTTTTTTTGGGTTCAAGGGTTTATAACAATATTTAATCACTATCTAAAATAGACGTTTCGGGATTTTTTCTTCCTTCTTCAGTATTCAATCTACAATATTACAGAAATATATATTACGATTCATATTAAATTATTCTTAAAATGTATCTTATCCTCTAATCTTTGGATGATTGTTCAATTTTATTTGTAAGAATTGTGGAAACTTTGTGTTTTAGAGATGTCAGTTTTCGGAGGTTATGTGTGTTGACGTTTTTTATAGTGCTGTTTTGTTTGTGGACTTTTCAGGTGTTTCTGGGATCTGTTTGTACCGTGTTTTCTGTATCTACTGTGAATGTTGACCTTCTCGAAACGTGCTTTTTTTGTGCCCTGTTTTTTAGATTTCTAGAAGACCTATATATATGGAGCTTAGTGTCTTTATGTCTTTTCGGTCATTTACTGAATTGTCTATGTTTTTTTGTATATGTATCATCTCAAGTATTTCTCTCTTTTTTCTGTTGTATTCTTTGTCAAGAATTTTTGTCTTTTCATAGTCAAATTCGTATTTTTCTTGTTTTTTTGTGTTTGCTCAGTGCAGTGCTGTCGTTTTTTGCGTAATTATGGGGTTTGAGACGTTCTTTGAAGTGTTGTTCTGTTTGTCCAATGTAGACCTTTCCGCAGTTCTTGCAGGGTATGGCGTACACTATGTGGGTTTCCTCCATGTGCGGTATTTTGGATTATAGTTTTGTATGTACGTGTCTTAATTGATTCATGGCTGAGTAGGCCATCTTGAAGTTATAAGGTTTAAGAATGTTCTTGATGGTTTCTGTTAGTTGAGGTATGTAAGGGATAGTTATGTATCGTGTGGTGTTAGTAATATCGATTTTCTTTTTTTGTTCTGTGTTGTACAGTATATGTGTTCGTTCTTTGATGATTTTGTTTGTTACGTTTTCTGGGTAGTCATTCATTCTTAGTAGGTTTTTGTTTCCTTTAGTACGTCTTTTCTTAATTGCGGTGAGGTGAGTTCCAGTGCTCTGTCAATATATCCTTTTATAATGCATTTTTTCTGGGATGAGTGATGGTTTGAATTGTAGTTTAAGATGTTATCTTCGTTTATTTCTTTTCGTTACCATCTCGTTAGTAATTTATTGTTTTTTCGTGTTATTGTTATGTCAAGGATGTTGATGCTGTTGTTTTTCTCAGTTTTTAAAGTAAACTGCAATCTTTTGTGGAAATCATTGAAGGTTTCAAGAATTTAGTCTACTTCGTTTTTGTTCATTATTAGTAAACAGTCGTCTACATATCTTTTGAATAATGTGATGTCTAAAAGTGCTTTATTCAAAATTGATTCTTCCAAATATTTCATGACCATTTGCGCTATTACACTAGATATGGGACTTCCCATTGCAATTCCATCTATTTGTTGAAAAAAAGGTTATCAAATTGAAAATAGTTTGTACCTAATATATATTGTAATACTTCAATAAATTCTTCTTTTGGATTGGAGGTGTGGGTTTTGATTTCAGTCCATTTTATATCAATTATTGTTGATATTATGGTTATTGGGATGTTAGTATATAGAGAAATAGCATCTTGGGAATATATTTTGTGGTTGGATGGTTCATTTATAAGGTCGAGATGCTGTTTCAGATCTGTAGAGTCTTTTGTGTTGTATTTGTTCTTGTTTATACAGTTCTTCACTATACTTGACATATATTTCGATAGATTGTACAAAGGGGACTGTACGTATGATACAATGGGACGCAATGGTATGTTTTCCTTATGAGTTTTTGGTAGACCATATATTCTTGGAGGTAGACTATAGTGTGTTCTCAATTGTTTGGCAAGATCTTCCGAAATATATTGTTTTTCTTTCCATGTTTTTATGGGACGGTTGTTATCTTTTTGCACTGTATTAGTTAAGTCTTTTTTGATTGGTTTGTAAGTTTTTTGTCACTTAGTAGGTTCATAATCCTACGTTTGTATAGCTCTGTTTCCAAAATGACAGTTTTTTTCCTTTGTCTGCTTTTACTATTGTTAATTGTTTGTTTTCACTGAGGAACTTTTTTGTCTTCTTTAGGTCAGTGATTTCGGCATTGTTGGATTGTGATGTCGCTTTTAGTTTATTGTTATATGACATCAATGACTGTGTTACTTTGAGTCTTATTTTATTTTGGTCTACTGTAGGTAATTTTTTAATATTGTCTTCTATTTCAGTGATAATCTTGTTTGTTGGTATTTCTTGTACCTTATCTAATCTGATGGTATGTTTTGGGTCTTTAGCTAAGGTATTCAGAACGTACTCAGGTAGGTTTGTGTTTGTTGTATTAAGGACTCTTGATCTGTCAATATTTGTCATGTTCTTGTCAGTTTGTTTGTGTATCAAGTTATTAATTTTACAACAATTTTTTTTTGTTGTTAATTATCGTTTGTGTGTTTCGTACTTGTTTATTGTTAAGAAAAAGTTCAAATTGTTCATTTTCTGTATATTGGCGAGTGACTTGTATAGTCTTTGTTAGTTGAGCTTTGATCTTGTTCATTTGTTTGGTTGTGTCTGTGATTAGCATATTTACAATTTTCTTCTTTAGATTGTCAATAAGATTCTTGAACTCGTGGGCAAGGTACTTACATTTAAAATCGATGTGATTTATTTTGAAATTCAGGAACGTTGGCTTTATTATATTTTTATGTTTACATCTTAGGAGAAAGATCCTTCTTGAAGACAAGTTGCAATGTTTGCTGTTTAGTTTTCTTATTCTGGTGAACATGCCGTTTCTGTGAATGGAATGCTGGCCAGATATTGCGTTTCTCATGTTGTTCGATGAAGATTATTTCTCGTTGGATATTATTTGTGCTGTTTTCACCCTTGCACTTATAAGTGCGTTTAAGTATTTTTTGACCTTTTATATTTTATTTCGATATTGAGTTTGTTTTTTTGGGGTTTAAGGGTTTATAAGAATATTTAATCACTATCTAAAATAGACGTTTCGGGATTTTTCTTCCTTCTTCAGTATTTATTGTACAATATTACAGAAATATATATTATGATTCATATTAAATTTTTCTTAAAATGTATCTTACCAACTAATCTTTGGATGATTGTTTCATTTTTATTTGTAAGCATTGTAGAAATGTTGTGTTTTAGAGATGTCATTTTTCGGAGGTTATGTGTGTTGAAGTTTTCTATGGTGCTGTTTTCTTTGTGGACTTTTCAGGTGTTTCTGGGATCTGTTTGTACCGTGTTCTCTGTATCTACTGTGATTGTTGACCTTCACGAAACGTGTTTCTTTTGTGCCCTGTTTTGTAGAAGGTCTATGTATATGGAGCTTAGTGTCTTTATGTCTTTTCGGTCATTTACTGAATTGTCTATGTTTTTTGTATATGTATCATCTCAAGTATTTCTCTCTTTTTTCTGCTGTGTTCTTTGTCAAGAATTTTCGTCTTTTCATAATCAAATTGGTGTTTTTCTTGTTTTTTGTGTTTGTTTAATGCAGTGCTGTCGTTTTTTGCTTATTTATGGGGTTTGAGACGTTCTTTGAGGTGTATACGTGCATCCAAGATCTCAATCATTCACATTTTCATATCTATCATTGAACTCGAGGAATGGAAGGATCATTACGCCAACATACTTCAGGAAAAGAGAACAGAGTATAGAAACGAACAAAAGATAATATGAGAGTCCAAGTGAGAAAGTCGAGATTGGAGTGGAAACAACGAAGAAGGTTGTGATGAGTATGAAAACAGGGAAGTCAAATGGCCCTGAAAGAATATACACCGAAATGCTGAAGAACGGGAGTGAGAATTTATTCGAGAGACTTACGTATATAATAAATGAATGTCTCAATGGCCATCCGATTCCAGAACAATGGAAAGTAGCTCATATTACACCGATACATAAAAAAGGGGACAAACGAAATTGCAACAACCACAGGGGGATATCAGTGACAAGTACAATGAACAGGCTATACGGAAGAGTTTTGCGAGATCTTATAGAAAAAGATTTTGAGCAGGATGAAGAAGAAGGAAAATGCGGATTTCGATCATGAAGATCTTGCACTGACAATGTGCTTTTTCTCAAGATAATTATTGAGAAACGGAGTGCTAGGAACATGGAAACACACATCGTCTTCATTGACCTTCAAAAAGCCTACGATAATGTCCCAATTCTGAAACAATGGAAAGTGCTAGAAGAATCCAATATCAAATATACCTTCACCATGGCGTTAAGAGGACTGCATGGAGGATCAAAATCCAGAGTTAAAATAGGAAGGTACTTGACCGAAGAGTTCCTAGTTACAAAATGTTTAAGACAAGGATGCTGTATTTCACCAACTCTTTTCAAAATTTATGGGCTTTGAAGAACTAGAAGCGAATGATACACAGTATGGTAGTTGAGCTGAATAACGAGTTTGTGTACACCCTACAGTTTGCCGATGATTAGGTGATAATAAGCTGTAATAAGGAATATGAAGACTATATGATGCGCAAGCTAGTCGAAGAGTATAATAACTGGGGACTCATGATCAATATTGAAAACACCATATATCTCTGCGTACGAAATGAATTCAACTCACTTGAACTCAATGAGGGCAAGGAAATTTCGGGAGAATACACGTACCTAGGTGTTACTTTCGATGATACCGGGACAGATGGGATAGAAATTGAAAAACGAATAACACAATCGAAACGGGTGATCGGCTGTCTGAATAGTGGTTTTTGGAAGGGAGAAATTACAAAAGGAAGAGAAATGAGGGTGTATGGAACAATGATGAAAAGTTCACTCCGATATGGATCAGAAACATGGAGGCTCACAGAAAGGTTCGAATCAAGATTACAAGCGGTGGAGATGGATGTACTTGGAAGATCTTCTAGAACATCGAGAAGAGAGCATGTTCCAAATGAAGTGATGAAAAGTGAGATGGGCGTACAGGACAATACCACGAGAGATATAGAGAAAAAACAACTTGTCTAGTAAAAGCACGTGAAACGCATGGCAGATTAGAGTCTACCTGAAAAAGTTCTATTGTGGCAACGGAATATACGCAGGAAAAGAGGAAGGCCCAAACTCGAGTTGAAAACTATCATCCTTTAGTCGAATGGTGAAATGAAACTTACCCCAGAAGATACCAAAAATAAACGTCAGTGGAGTTTAGGTGTCGGACGTCATAAGACGTTTTAAACCGACTACAATATTTATATATGACTTTTTCCTATTCACCTTATAATCAAGTGAAATATACCCTGGCAAAATTCAATGACACTCTTCGATTTGCTATTGTTATAGATGGACCTCAAGCTGCGACACGAGGCCTCAAACCACATTGTCGTATAGCTTCAGTGCTGTCGAAGCTGCATCTGAAGGAACCTAACAAATATCCAAACACATCTGATAAGAACATGTATTCACTTCTTGGCGTAGTGTAGTTGTAGCAGTATCATAAAACATCGTTCACACACATCCGTGACTATTCATTTGACGGCATCATGTTCGAGATGGCGAATATTTTCATCACTAATCAAGGTATTGTGCAACACATTCAATTTGTCTTGCTATGAGAATATCTCTTGGCATTTGAAACCAGAACCAACAAACCCTTAATCTACCACAGGTACATTCAATAGAAAATTTTCGAGATTCAATGAACGGATTAGAAAACGGCAGGTCAGTAATAAAGACTTTGCCATCATATCAAAAACGGATATATCAGTAAAAGAGACCGTCAACGTTGATATTTGCTTCACTCATGATAAATCGATCATTCTTCTCAGAATTTGGACAACCTTTATTTACTAGAAACTGTTTTCAATGTTTTTCGTTTATGTAAAAGGTGAAATTATCTTTTCATTACCTTATGCTTCCATCTTCCAGGAATTTCACATTTTAATTAATATCAAACTATTATGATTATTAATGAGAAAAGAACCTTCCGAGTTTGTTAATTATCATAATGTACTTCAAACCATTTTCGTCTGTGTGAAATCTGATGGATTGCACTCAATTACAGCTTCACTTCATTATCATTTCCTTTTCTTTCCTCGAACCTGACGTAATTCTTAAAATTCCGGACAGTGTCTTATCTGGACGAGCTCCCTTTTCCGCTGACATTTTCAATTTAGAACGTCTTCCCTCGTTCCGTCGAAAATTTAATCTGGTCATAACGAACTGCCGCGAAAATAAGAGTGGATCTCATTTTTTATGAATTCTGAGACGTAATCAACGAACAATTGTATCAACTAATGTAGTCGGGTTCCAAAAATATTGGGTGATAATTGCTACTTTCATTGAAGAAATTACTTTTTGTGAAGATTATTCTCGTTTTATCAAATCTAGCTGTCTTTTTTTTTTTCTTGAAACCTTTATTTCACTTCAACTACATAAATTATCACAGTTTTCAAAACTACTACTAACTTAACACATAGGTACCTAGGTAAATTTATTATAATGCTATTGCCTCCTGTTAGAAACAGAAGATTTTATTAGAAAATTTTGAAATATTGCCCGACTTGCATAATTTTCATCTCTGCTTCCTCAACATGGAGATGAATTCAATGAGCGAACCCTGGTTTCGATTTTCAATGTTATAATAGATCAGCGCGAATATAAACCAACGCCAAACAATTTCATCTTGCTGACTGACAAGGGACACCTGGAATATATCATACTGATTATAGTGATTGATATCTTTACCGAACGTTTTGATGATCACTTTTCTACACCATTGCCAGGTGTCCTTTGCTGGTCCGCATTCTCTAAGGCGATGCATGATTGTGTCCTCCATCTTACATGAAGAGCACTCAGTATTGTTAGCTATACAGTGTCGGCTCATTTTTGCGGCTATTGGAATCACGTCATTTACTATTTTATATACGACAGATCTCCATTTCGTAGGTACACTATTATTTTCTATTGTTTTCCATATTTTGTTCCATTGAAACTGAGGGAATTTCTCCTCGATTCTTGGTTTGAGGGTGTTCTGTTCTACCAGTGTTTTATATATATTTCGTGTTGTTACAGTGTTATTAGTGATCGAGTTTGCTATGAGTAAAGTCTTCGAATAATTGTAATTCTCTTCTTCAATCGCTGATAAAGCTATGAGGAAAACAAATATTTTATTTTTCAGCTCCAATTCTTTATCCACTATTCAACATGACGCGTTCAAAGTATTTTCCTTTGATAACGTGGTCTATAATATATTGAGTTATAGCTTTTTCGTCATCTTTTTGTAACTAGGTGACGTTCAATTCATCGACACAAATAGTTTTAATATTTAATAAATCTTCGTCGTCTTTAATTGGAGTAAACGAGATCAATCGAAGTTTCCTCTATCTTTACTTATTAGTTCATTATATGTAGTTCTGGTAAGAAATTTGTGAGAAGCTGATGTCGACTGAATGATACAATGATTCGTATTAGTTTTGCATCAAATTGTGCCTTAATGAATTATCTCAACTTAAGTAAATTTGAAAAATATGATACACTTTTGCTTTTGACCTTGCATGGTTCAAAATGGTTTAATGTAAGAGAACAATGTTTCTGTGCTGTCGGTATGGACATCCTGAGGATATTAACTACCTTTGATTGTTTCAGTGAATAGGCGACAAGGTAGGTACGATCCAAATACAGCGCCTGTCAGCAGAGGTGATCATAATGAAGATTCTAACGTCCATAACATCTTCTGGATCCAACACTCACTCACTCTGCTACGGAGCAGGAAGGCAAGCGGAGACCTTTGGGATTGATGAGCGGGGAAAATTTTCCTAAAACTTAACCGACTTTCCCTATTTTTCGATCACTTTCTCGTTTCAGATCAGGATGACTATCGCTCATAGGTCTCAGATCCGTAAGATTCCACTCTCCACAAAAAAAAGATATCCTCACTTGGTTCACTAAAACTGTCAAAAACATGCCACAGTTAGGAATAGAGCTTACAAAAACTGAAAAAAATTCCAACAGATGAAACTAAAGCTCAATTTGTGCGTTTCAGGAACATTTGTAACTCAAGCCAAAACCAGCTTCAATAAAAGAGTTACGAGTTACTCTAGTAGCCAACCAGTAGAACACGTCAGTTTTGGACTCAGATAGATATATATATATATATATATATATATATATATATATATATATATATATATATATATATATATATATATATATATATATATATGTTCCTGCACTTGGATCCCAGGAAACCTACAAATACCTGGGCATGCAGCAAGCCTTGGACTTCAAAACTTCAGAAGTCAGAGAGGCATTCAAAAAGAAGTTGTTCGGACGAATCAAACTTGTACTCCAGTCGAAACTGAATTCCAAGGCAATGCTGACAGCCCTTAACACCTGGGCATTCCGGAGCATAACCTACTCGTTCTGAGTTGTTAACTGGTCAACGACTGAGCTGCGGAATTTAGATAATAAAATTAGAGGATGCTGACAAAATATGGCATGCACCACCCTCATGCGTCGGTGAACCGACTCTACCTTAGAAGAGACCAGGAGGCAGAGGAATATCAAACATAGAAAGAGCCCACGATAAAATTATCCTTAGCCTAAGGAAGCACTTCTCGGCGAGTAACACGTCGTTTCACAGATCCATCCGTGCATTCGATAATGTGACTCCTCTGAAACTGATGAGGGCCGAAATAGCACAAGGAATCCGCAATCCTGAAGAAAGGATGAATGAGTGGAAGACGATGAAATTACATGGCCGCTATCCCAGGGACCTTGAGAGTGATAACGTTGACAAGCGTGAGTCGGTGAACTTTCTTATGGCAGGATATTTACACTCGGAAACTGAAGGCAGGCTGCTAGCCATACAAGATCAGGTTGTGCCAACAAGGGCCTATAACAAGCATATCGCTAAAATTAATACCCCTTCAGACCAATGTCGCCGCTGCTCCAGGGGCCTGGAATCAATCCATCATGTTACGTCCTCATGCCCGATCTTGGCCCCCAAGGAGTATCTCAACAGGCACAACAACATGGCCAAAATATACCACCAGGAGATAGCGTTGAAGCTCGGACTTCTGAAGGACAGAGTACCGAATTACAAATATACACCTGAAACTGTCCTTGAAGATGAGGAGCACAAAGTATACTGGGATAATACTATAATCTGTGATCGGCCCATATCGCACAATAGGCCGGATATCGTTGTATTCTATAAGGAAACAACAATGAATGAGCCACGAGATGTTAAGATGACTACCTTGGCCACAAAGCCCGGTAGTTATTGGAGTTACCCGCAACTGTCGGTGACAAAAATATATATATATATATATATATATATATATATATATATATATATATATATATATATATATATATATATATATATATATATATATATATATATATAAGAACCCTCAGCTACTCCTTTATTTTTCACACAAGGAATTACTTATTTAAAACCGAAAAGTGATAATAGTATTGATCCGTCTCAATATAGACCAATTACTTGCCTTCCAACAATATATAAAATTCTAACTGCATGTATTACCCAGAAAATTTATGCACGTTTGGAGAATTATAATATTCTTTCCGAACATCAAAAGGATGTAGAAAAAACACCTTGGTACTAAAGAGCAACTTGTAATTGATTCTGTTGCTTTGAATCAAGCTCAAACTAAGAAGAGAAATATTCATACAGCCTTCATTGATTACCAAAAGGCTTTTGACAGTTCTCCCCATTCATGGCTTCAAGAAATTTTGGAAATTAATAAAATTGATAAGACACTTCGTCATTTTCTTGAATTCGTAATGAAAAATTGGAGAACCAATCTTCATTTAAATATTTCAAAACAATCGTTAAAATCCGAAGTAATTCCAATCAAAAGAGGCATTTTTCAAGGCGATTCTTTAAGTGCTCTTTGGTTTTGTCTTTGCCTCAATCCATTATCTCATGAATTAAATGCTACTAGTTTCGGCTTCAAAATAAAGAGTTTATTAACTGAATTCAAATTAAGTCACTTAATTTATTTAGATGATATTAAATTATATGCCGGAACCAGATCTCATTTAAAAAGTCTACTTGAGATTACTTTCAACTATTCCAATGATATTCATATGAAATTTGGGCTTCCAAAATGTAAAAATCTTTCTATTGAAAAGGAAAGATCACCTCTGATTATATAAAGATTTCCAATATCGAAATCGAGCCAATGCATCAAGGAGATACATATAAATATCTTGGATTTTGTCAAGAGAAGACAATTAACCATAGCAGCACTAAAGAAATTATTAGAAGTTCATATTACAAAAGACTAAGAATTATCATCAAGAGTTATTTAACTAGTAAAAACCTTTTCAGAGCTATCAACTCCTATGCTGTTCCTATTCTTACATCTTCTATTGGAATTATTAAATGGTCTAAAACTGATCTAAATGAATTACAATGTCAAACGAGGAAAATGCTCTGTAAATATCATAAGCAACACCCAAAGTCAGCTGTTCAGAGAGTTACACTACCTAGACATCTTGGAGGTCGTGGATTAATTGATTTGAATAATCTTCATAGTAAACAGATTTTTCATCTACGTTCCCATTTTCATGATAAACAGAGAACGTCTAAATTACATGATATTGTTGTTGCTTCAGATTATAATCTTACACCTCTGAACTTGACAATGCAAAAGGTAGATTTTGATATATTTGATGATAATTCTAAAAGAAAAGTTGGATGCAGAAGGAATTACACGGAAAGCACCCTAAAGAATTGAAAAATGATTATATTGATGAAATTGCATCGAATAAATGGTTAGTATCTGGAGAATTGTTTGCTGAAACAGAAGGCTTGGCAATTGCGATCCAGGACCAGGTTGTTTTTACAAGGAATTATAGAAAACATATCATCAAACAAAATATAGATGATTCTTGCCGTAGATGTTTCTGTTCTTCAGAAACAGTTTTCATATATTATCATCTTGCTCAGTCCTTGCTTCAACAGATTATTTAGAAAGACATAATGCCGTCGCTAATATTATTCACTTCAATCTAGGAATTAAACATGACCTAATTCCCAAAAGAAAAAATTTTAAAAAATATGAACCTGAGATTATTTGTGAAAATGACAAATATAAACTTTATTTTGATAAAACAATTCTGTGCAACAGAGCTGTAAAACACAATAGACCAGATATCGTTCTTAATGATAAACAGAATCAAATAACATCACACAAAGGAAACTATTAATGAGTAACATTCAGTGTTACTTGACTAAGGTCCGTACACTGGATTTTTCCGGGGAGAAAGCCTCTGACACTACTCGTTGGTACATTGATATCATTGTCTGATGATGCTATGCAAAGTTAGTAAAATCACAATTTTATGACTGGTCAAATGATAACACCATTTGAAAATTGCTTTAATTGACATTGCTTTTGGCAGTAACTAGAATATTTATTCTTCATTCTTTACTTGTAAGGCTCACAACAAAAATGGACTTGAGAATCTGCTTCTTAAAAGACAAAAAGCCATCGATTTTTATGAGGGTTCTCGGTAAAAAATTCAAGAACCTAAGGCCATGAAATTTCGTCTGCTGTTGAGTCAGGAATGAACTACAATTTGGGCACCAAAATGGTAGAATTCGTCGTGAGTTGTTAAGATTCTCATGCTGAGAGAAGTATTCATCGTATTTGGCAACATACCACAGACACCTGTAAATGTAAAGGCCAAAAAGTGTTAAAACGCCGTGTTCCCTGAATAAACCTCTACAAGTCTCCAGATGACGCTTCGAATAGATTACTCGTAGGGCATACTTTTGATTGAGGAAAATTCGGTCCGCATGAGAACTTAACAACTTCCTCCTCAAAAAATTACACCATAAGAAAGTAGAGATTGGAAGTTGGAAAAATATATTACTCTTAGAATATTTTGGCTGAAATAATCTCTAAGTGCATATAAGGTATAGATGACTCAGTGTAACACTTTGGTCAGGAGGACGATGTCAGTAGACCATTTCATATTATTATCAATATATAAACCCAGAAATCTGCACGATCGTTTCAGCTGCATAGGTGTATTTGCAATAGTCATAGTGGTAGGTATTGATAATTTCGACTGACCTGACACAAAACACACCCAGTCTTATTTTTGTATAACAGAATTTTATTTTCCATGCACCACACATCAACTCCTGATACCATATCACATCCTTGATTGGCACCTGGCGCCGAAACAAAGAAACTGCTATCGTCGGCAAACATGAGTGGTCTGCAAGTGTCCAAAGTGACGGTGCTCGTCAGATCATTTGAATACACCACAAACAAAAGTGAGCCAAGAATACACCCTTGGGGTACTCCAGACCTTAGATTGAGTTCCGATGACGTGAACTCTCTGCCCCCAACATTCATCACAACTCTCTGTTTTCTGTTACTAAGGTAGCTAGAAATGAGATGCAACTGTTTGTCTGTTGTCAACAGTATATCATGCTGAACCTAATCGAATGCCCTCGAGAATCCAGAAATTCTTCTGGAGGAATATCTCTCGACTCTCCATAATGATGTGTATCAGTTCAAAAATAGAAACCTGTATTCTTTCGACCGAGAAACCCGTGTTGCGACTGGGAGGGGATCTCGAATTTTTTGAAGAAGCACAGCAACCTTGTTGATTATAGTTTTTCGAAAAATTTGACAACAAACTAATTGGAGGATAGTTTGCAAAATCATTAGTATCATTTTTTATGTAATGGTTTAATAATATCTGTTTTGAGTCGATTTGGGAAAACACCCTTAACGAAAGCTTTGTTTAATATGAGAGTTATTTGCTTGCATATTGTTGTTACCGAATATTTTATGATTCTGATTGGTATGCCGTCATAACCACAACATGCTATATTCTTCATAGATCTAACGACATCGCAAACATCGCTTTCACTAACCTCAAATATATAAAAAGAATTCTTTGAGTACTTAACGTCACATTTACTTTCAACTTGAGATAAGCCATCGCATGAATTGGGTGTAACGTTGACGAAAAATTGATTAAGCTCTTCAGCAAGTCTCGAAGGATCTCCTAAAGGCAATTTTCGAGAATTTGTTTTACTTTTCTGGCCAGTTAAGATATTGATGACATTTCAAACAGCTTCAGATTTGTTATATGAGCCGCAAATCTTTTTACTGATAAAATACATTTTCTGTTCCGAAATTGCTTTATCATAATCATTTTCGACTAATTTATACTCTCCCATTTTAGGACGAGCTCTAGATATAATATATATTTTATCCAAGAGATCCTTCAGCCTGTTCATATGTTGGGAGGGTAGTCAGTAGCAACTTTTGCTAGTCATCTTCCCCGTGTTTGATTAGTGATGACGGTTCTATCGCATCATATCCTGAAGAAATGGCGGATATCCTTGCAAAAATGTTTTCGCCGCAAAATTCTGTTTCAGATACATCAAATAGCATCTATTCTTAATCCTCTGTTTCAGATTTCGTATGAGGGCCAGACGTTTCCGGAATGTTAGATAGATGGGAGAGTACAACTGATTTCAAGAGGCTTCATCCTTTACGAAGGATGAAGCCCGTAAATAAAATTTAGGACAGAGTGTGGAACAATAGACCACTGGGTCGCAATGCCGGGCTGCTAAGCAGCCCTCACTCGTATGATATCTAATCTAATGTGTCCTATGTTTCTTAGGTTAGTAAATTGTTTTTTTTTTCCAGCACTCTTTTTCTCTTTTCAGGCACTTTTGATATCTAAGCCCTACGTAACTCACAAATAAGGATACAATGAAGATGCGTTTCTCCAACCCCTTCACAGGTTTTGTTATTATAGTACATACCTAAGATTTAAATAATTTAAATGGAGCCTTGCACTACGCTTTCACAATGTAAGTAGCTAGACCATACAACTCACTTACGTAAGACAAGGTTTTCTGTTGTTTCCCTTGTCATCATCGCATTGATGCCAAATGGTATTCATTATAGTAAGACGGTTAGTAAGTATGATAACCTGATTAAATTTTCTTTTAGATTTTCAATGGTATGATGTACACGGATGCACATGTCTTAAATAAAAGATACAACATGGTTTTATTACTTGATATGGAAATATGGAGGCATCGAACCGCAATCTTCAGAGGGGTGCCGTGTTACCATGTTTACTATGCTTTCTAACCATAGATCGCTCTAGGCCTAATCGACCAAGCGTGTTACCGTCTTAACAACGCTTTTTTAATGCCAGATCGCCCAGAAGGCCCCTCCGCTAAGCACAGAACATACCCTGGGCCTACCTGGGACCGAGGGTTTAAATATTCGTGCATTTCTGAAACTCGTGTTCTTTTCTTTCGCTGACCTCATCGAGTTCACATTGTCTCCGTAAATCGGCTGCAGCACGCGTAGCCACGAGCTGACTTTACGTACCCACGCCACTGTCCATATTGCCAAACCGCCGTTGTCTACCAGCGAACCACGTGTTTTTATTTAATCTTACATTTACGTTCACAAACAGTGTTTGCTTTAACCATCGACGTTTTTTTTTCGTGTGTGTGATCCCATCTCGGTAGCATCATCATTTCTAGACACAGTTATGTGTTGAAATACTAGATGGTCTTATTTGGCACATGACCCTTATAAGAACATACAAAAAGTAAATACAAGAACATGAAATTATCGATATTCAATGCACTTCGTGCAAGATAAATCGTTTTCCAGAAAAAAAGACTCTGTCCACTAATGGATTAATCTACTCCAAAATCGATTTTATCATTTATGCCCACAATCGCTCATGTTGATGTGATTTGACGGAGCTGCAGTGATATGCTATCAATCAGTGAAATTTCATGTGCTCGGGTTTCCTCGGTAGTTTTCTCAAGGATGGTGTGATTGAAACAGGCTCGACGACTGATTATCTTCCTAATTAGTGTTGTGTTCGTGAGCTATAAAGTGCTTGTCGTAAAATTTTGGAATAATTAGAATAACTGTTATTTTCTTTAAATGAGCTGCTGCTCTATTTTGTATATAAGATCGAGGTTTTCTCAATTTCTTCATGAATTGATTTATTTGTTAGAAAATGGATCGAAGAAATAGAACCTTGAAAAACAAGGAACAGGAACTTAAGTTCAAAGAATAATGGAAGGAGAAAACTATATTATGGATAGATCAGATAATTATTTGGAGGATGAATGGGAAGACGTAGGTAATTCAGAGGTGGAAGAATCCATTGGCAATATTAGTGAGCCTGAAGATTAAGGGGTTGTATAGGAGGACTAAGATAGTCCAGAAGATAATCCAGGAGAAGATATCCACCAGTTATTTGCTTATCCTTCACTTGGTGATGGAAGTTCATTTGATGATAACATTCCGATAACTCGATGAGCTGCACCAAGAAAACGTAAGATGTATGCCATAAACCCTAAATCTAGCTTATTGAGAGGAAGAATAGTCATAAAAGACCTTTTGTATTGCCACAAAAATCGAGGAAAATTTGTCGTCGAAATCTCATCCATTCTATTTCTGGAGGCAAGTGTGGGGCAGAAATATGTTCATTCTTCTCAGACTATTTTCTCCACTTCATTTCCGATGGTATTAAGGACATAATTTTACGATGCACCAACTATAATTTATAAAGCAATCCAGCAAATATGCAGATGATTCACCAACTATATCAGAAGTGACAAAATAAGATGTGATTTCACTTCTTGGACTCTTAAGAAGGTCGGCCGTGAAAAAAGATAACAACTCCTTTGCTAAGCAAATTTTTCGTTTCATAATATCGGGATCATTTCATAGGACCTGCATGAGCTGCGAAAGATTAATAACTATCTCCGATTTGAAAATAGAGCAACAAGACGAGAAAGGGTTAAACATATGCAGAAACACAGCTATGAAAGGAATTCCATTATCCAATTATTATGTACTAAAATTGGCAAATGATAAACTATTGCAAGACTCATATAAACTGACCATTAAAGGAACACCGCGGAAGAAAGGAAAATAACACTAGAAATACTAGACATGAAGAAGAGACATCGATGTTTTGCTTTGATACAAATAGGACTCTGGTTTCTTATATGTTTACAAATCGAGATAGTGCTATCACTTTCAATAATGCAGGAGGGAAACAAAAAACCATAAATTTTTCCCAATTACAAGGAAACTCAATCTGAAATTGACTTATTTGACCAATTGTGTTTAAATATGATAGTGGAAAAACTATAAAATGCCCGCTCTTAATTTTTTACGGTATGATAAATACCAACTAAATCATTTGTAATGTTGTGTACTGTTGTCGAAAAATAATCGAAAACCTATTCGACAATATCAATTTATGCTAGAGCTGAGCCATCAGCTTGCTAAGACATGGATGGAGCAAAGACTGCAAAAAAAATAACGTCGAAATTTACGCCTGACAATCAAAGAAATCCACAAAATCGATTACCCAATTCCTGATATTATTGAAGTTGAAGGTAAACGAGTATTATGCATTTATTGTCTCAGTCGATGGAGATACGTTACGACTACATTCTACCAACGATACAACCACTCTATTCACCGTAGAGCACCGTGGAAAATAGTGCTCTCACTCCTCTAAAAATGACTAGTTTTTTGTTTAACTTTCTGAAAGATGTGTTCTGAGTTCCAATTGACCAACATTTCTTTTCTTTCAATAAAAATCCGAGTTTTGATTCATCATATTAAAAGTCGTGAAATTTACGATACATTAGATTTGATGTACACACAACCAAATTTATATGGAATCTCCCGATATTTTGATTATTACCTTAGAGATTTTGGAAATTTCAAAAGATTGTTGGAATTGATCTTTTTGAGATATTTCAATTGAAAAAGAAATAAACTAAGGTTTATTTTAAGAAAGAAACAAATAAAAGAAAATAAGAGACTCTTTCCGAATGTAGTAAAAAAAGTGAAAATTGTTTCCTCACGGAGTAGGTGTATCTTTCTTGATCTGATCTCAGTAGATTGTATTACCTCCTCTTGTCTTGATACCATTCTTCTAGGCATGTTTGGATTAGGTTTTCGACCTCTACTGGGGCGATATTCTGCCACTCTTCTGTGGTAGCTTGGATGAGCTGTTGTGGGGTTGTTGGATTATACTGGCGCTATCTAAATTTCCTTTTGAGATTATCCCAAATATGTTCATTGGATTTAGGTCTAGAGCAAACTGGCCAGCCCAGATAATGTCAAGCGATGAAGCTAGTATGCGAAAGAGCGTTATCTTGCATAAAAGTGAAAACCTCGCCAGAGTCTCACTATGGGCTCCAGCACTAGGTCCACGTAATTTCTAGCTGTTACACTCGCAGGAAACGAGATCAAATCTGTTTCATCATCTGTCAACCATCCTAGTCCACTGCTGAACATAGGTCTTCCTCAACGATCTCCATTCCTCGCGATTTTGGGCCGGAGTTATCCAGTTCGTACACACTCGCTTGATATCGTCTTTCTAACGAGCTGGTGGACGTCCTCTACTTCTGTGGGCGTCATCTCTGGGACGCCACTCCAAAAGATGCTTTGTCCATCTACCGTCCGTAGTTCTTGCTAGATGACCGGCCCAGTTCCACTTTAAATTAGCGACTCTCTCGAGAGCATCCTGGACTCTAGTTCGTTGGCGTATGATATGGTTGGGAATTCTGTCCCGTAGTGTTATGCCTAACATAGCTCTCTCCATCTTACGCTGAGCAACACATATTTCATTAGCTGATTTCTTTGTTAGGGTCAGGGTTTCTGCACTGTACGTCCAAACTGGTAAAACGCATTGATTGTATACTGTACGTTTCGAACAAATCGGTATCTCTGATTTGAACAGATCTCTCAGTTTTCCAAATGCAGCCCATGTCAGCCTTAGTCGCCTTATTATTTCTGTTGTTTGGTTGTCCCTGCCTATAGTTATCTCATGCCCCAGATATTTGTATGACGTTACTTGTTCAACAATTTCACCATCGATGGAAACTGGTTGGCTTGGTACTGAGTTGGTCATCATCTTAGTTTTCGACATATTTATCTTCAATCCGATTTTACTGGATTCCTTAGACAACTGCAAGAGCATCTCATTTGCATCATCTAATCTGTTTCTATAATGACGATGTCGTCGGCGAAACGAAGATGACTTAATCGCTCACCATCCACATTTACTCCCCTCTGATCCCATTCCAATTGCTTGAACATATATTGCAATAGGTTTGTGAACAACTTCGGGGAAATAGTATCACCCTGTCTTACTCTACGTCTGATCCTGAATTTTTCTGTAGAATTGTGAAGGCACACTTGTGAAGTGGCATGCTCATATATATATTTAATGATGGCAGTGTATCTATGATCTATTCTACAGTCAGCCAACGCTTTAAGCATAATCGCCTGTATCACGGTATCGAAGACTTTCTCGTAATCCACGAATATGAGAACCAGAGGCAAGTTGTATTCTATGCTCTTTTCAATAAAAGTCTTGAGAGTTTGGAGATGATCATTAACACCAAATGTTGCCCGAAATCCGGCCTGCTCTCGAGGTTGGTAGGTGTCCATTTTGTTTGTGAGGCGCTTTGTTAAAATGTTATTTGTTATTATTAATAAAAATAATAAATAATAATAACAAATCTGTTTCACTTCCCAGCAAAGTGCCTTCCCAAAAAATCACACGTCACCCTTGGTATTTCGGAATTTGTCTTGCTGTTCAGAGTCTAGCTTGTCTTCCATGCCCCTTTAAACCCGAATCCGGCGGTCATCTGATCGAACATCAATTCTGGTATCATCCTCAAAGAGAACATTTCGACAATTCTCAAGATTCCAATTTAGGTGCTCGATACACCAATTAAGTCTTAAGGGTCTTCTGTTGAATAAACTCCCTGGACGAAGTCTTTGACTGATACATTGATGCCTGTTGCTTCCAGAAATTGGCTTTTGGAGTATGGTGTGCGACGCACTAGGGTTCCTTGCAATTTGGCACAAAAAGCGGTCTTACTCTTCAGAAGTGATATTCCAACGACTTCTTCTAGGCCTATTTTGTAGAATCACTCCCTATGATACCCTCATTGTGACCGCTATATCTTCTCTGTGTCACCCCTTCTTCGATAAGAGCAATCATTCTACCCCTCTGCACATCGGACAATCCAACGTAGGCCATTTTTAATTATGATCATAGGCTCTTTTAAATTTCGAAATTCACAGTTTCAAATCTCAATGACGACTGAGTTCAATATCCTGAACATGTGGTGATAATTCAACATTTATTATCATACTATCCACTTTTTCACAGCATAAAACTTCATTCTTCTCAAGTAGTCAACGATCCATAGTGAAAAACAATCAATAATGTGAAATACCGAGTGATTCCACATAAATTTGGTTGTGTGTATGAATAAATCATTTTAGTATCCTAGAGTTGAAATTAGAAAATACAGAAATTAAAATTGAATGAACAATAGAATTATCAAAATTTAATTCACGAATTATATTTTCACTGCTTCCTAGTCATAGTGGAACGTGAATTGCTCCGAAAATTAATACCAAGATTTAATTTAGTGGAACTCGTGTAGCTCAATAAAAAGTAGCCGACAAGCTGATCCGTAATATATAGTTCTAGCTTAAAAGCTTCGAACAACTGGCCGTCAATATCGAACGATATAATTCTGCTCAATAAATCTAGGCGAGAGGGTATTTTAGCCGTTTTTACGACGAAATTTTAACTTTTTTAAATCGTCATATTGAGGTAGTGAATTGGACATTGCACCGGCCGAAAAACTCAAACTTTCAATTCACGTTCCGAATTTCCTAACAGGGTTAATTAGTTAGAAGTTCAGGGAGGAAAGGAAGTTTCCAGAAGTATTTGATTGGAAAACTCGGGAAAAAAGTTTAACTGTAAAAAGAGAAATGTGGGTCATTTAATTTCTAACCCCTACAATATTTCGACTTGCATTGAAATACTGTTAAGGGTAACCCGAGTGAAATACTAATTTAATCTGTTGAAACGTGCGTGCGGAAATTACAGCGTTTCCGCGAACCCCAGGGGGAATGAATGAGAATTAAATTTGAAAGAAAACAATTTTAAATACAAAAATGCTCAAAGATTTAAATTAAATAAATTTGTGAGTCACACAAGCTCAAAATCTAGGGATATTAATCCTCCGTCGGTTGCAACCTTTCGAATATTTGTAAAATTTTAAAATCGACATTCTCCACAATTTGCTTTATTTCAACACATTAGATTGTAATTTTGATAAAGGTAGAGATAATATCAACAGTTAACTTTACGCAGTTCCCTTGGTAATTGATAATAACGAAGATATCTTATTATTCTTGATATCCATTCAATGAAATTCTTCCCGAAACATATTAGGTGCGCAACTAAGTTCTCGCTGTTTGTCTATAGATGGCTCCAGCAGTGCTGGTCGATATTTACATATCGAGAACGTCTTCAACAAAGCTTAAATATATGGTAAACAAACCACTGTTACACATAAGTAATTTTGTTTTTGCGTCATATACTTTTAGTTGTGAGAAAACGTTTGATTTTGTGCTAAATAATCGTAATTTTTTTCTTCCATTCGAATAGAACGGCGTCTGAAGCTCATAGAGAGCTCCAAAAAGTTTGCTGAGATGCTGTTCTAAGTGAAACAACGTGCCGGGATTGGTTCCGTCGCTTCAAAAACGGCGATTTCGATGTGGACGACCGTGTCCGTGAAGGAAGGCCAAAAATCTTCGAATACTCTGAATTGGAAGCATTGCTCTATGAGGACCCTGCCAAACGCAAGAAGAGTTTGCTTCAGCCTTAAGAGTTACCCGACAGGACATTACCAAGCGATTGCATGCGTTGGGAATGATTCAAAAGCAAGAAACTTGGGTTCCTTATGATTTGAAGCCAAAAGACGTTGAGCGTCTGTCGCCTGTGAACAACTGCTCCAGCGGCAAAAGAGAAGAGGTTTTCCTCATCGCATCGTAACGTGCGATGAAAAATGAATTCATTACAGCAGTCAAAAGAAAAAAAAATCTTGGAAACTGGCCGGTCATGCTTTACGTCATCGCCTCGGCCGAATATTCACGCTACGAAAGTTATGCTGTTTATTTAGTGGGACCAAGTCGGTGTTATTTATTATGAGCTGTTCAAACCGAACGAACCATCTCTGGGGAACGGCAATTGATGCGATTGAGTAAAGCACTGTGCAAAAAACGACCACAATACGAGCAGAGACACGAAAAGGTAATTCTACAGCATTACAATCCTCGGCCTCAGGTTGCCAAACCCGTTAAAACCTACTTGCAAACACTCAAATGGGAAGTCCTACCCCACCCGCCATATTCCTCAGATATTGCACCATCCGATTACTACTCGTTCCGTTCGATGGCACATGGTCTGGCTGATCAGCATTTCCGCTCATATAAAGAGCTCGAAATATTGCTTGATTCGTGGATACCCTCAAAAGACGAACACTTATACCGTCACGATATTCGAGCTCTGACAGAAAGATGGGAACAAGTTGTAGCTAGCGATGGGCAAAATTTCGAATGATTTATTTGTAATCAGTTTTCACAATAAAGTTTTATTTTCATAGAAAAAAAAGCAGCGAGAACTTTGTTGCGGACGTAGTATTGTTCTGCAGTCCCATTGCATTTTATCGTATTGCTTATTTTATAATGCAAGAGGTCAATAAATTCGTCAACAAACTCTGTTTGCGACGTTACTGGTGGAGTCAATCGTTTGTTGAATACTGATTTTAAATCGAGATCATGTGACTGACGTTATGCGTTTACGTTTGTTCCATCTTGGCATGTTTCGATATTGTTGTTGACTCTGTTTAATGGTGTAAATATATAGGCCTACAGTATCAGCGATGGAATTTTAGGTAGACTTGGCAATGGCAAAAAATGCGATGGTCATCTGCTTCGTTTCAAATTCTAACGTTTTTTCTAATTCTTTTCCGAATGTGACTTCAACCAGTTTCATTTTCTGTAAAGTTTAGTAATGCTCAGTCTCAATTCTGGCGCTGGGGTAATCCCCTGTTATAATTTATGTTTGGTTGCAAGGTGTCAAAAAAGTACTCAATTTCGAATAGATCTCTCAACCATAATATTTGTTGGATATGGAGGGGACGTCTTTGGTTTAAGCTCACTTGGGATCTAACTAGCCAATAGAAAAATTAAATATAAAATAAAAAAAATTATTTCCCAAAATCCCAATTATCAAAATGATATTCAATTTTTGCTATAGTTAATTATAGTTGTGGACTGAAGGGCGACTGAAAAGTTGAATAAAGACAACATACTTTATGGCTTGTTAAGCTTGATTTTGTCAAACTCAGTCCATCTTGGATTCGCTGAATTTAGTTTCTTCAGAAGACATAGGAAGGAATGCTACTTCACACTCATGACAGACATGTGTTTATTGCCAACTAACTTAACACAGAATGATATCTCCACATTGTAAGCCGTGTTAGACCAGTTTAAGTCGTGCAAGTTATACCTTACTAACCTAATCCTCTTAGAGGGTGGTTTGATGTCATCATAAGCAGCCGAAGTTTTGTAGGATTGAATTCGTAAGGCGCAATGAGGACTGATGCAATTCCTGGTCTATTATGGCTTTTTCTCTGCTGTTCTGGAAAAAACATGTGCCGTCTTTTTAAGGAACACTTTTCTGCTCAATGGCATAAGCCCTTTGCCTTGATTTAGGCGATAAGAGCGTTGACACCAGCCACACTTGACATCCAATAGTATAAAACATTTGGCCAGGGTATTTTGTTTCTGTATATATTAGACAATGAACTTATTCGGTCAGATTTTCTTTCCAGATTAAGGATCGAAGGTATTATCATTATGGAGAGAAGGAACTTGGAACAAGACTAGAGATTTCCGATTGTTGAACATTTACATTTTGAAAAGTTGTTGACAACTTCCTCTTGTACTTCAAACTGCGCTTACGTAGTTGAACTTATGTGTTTTAGATCATCATTAAGCTAAAACTTGTGTGACAGTCCGATTTCTCGAATTAATCATTTATATCTTTTAAACTCAGTTTTCATAATTTCATTAATAATTCAATCTCATTTCATCAAGTTACATATTCAAACAATTTGAAATTCGAATCAAGAATCTACAGATAATGATACCCAATGAAAATTATAGTTATATCCGTAAGGTGTCGCAGGTATTGATCTAAGTTGTTCACGGGTTAAGTGTGAGTTAGTACTTGAAGGAAGATCGTTTTTTCGCTTCTGTGGGAGAACGGGAAGTAGTACTCATTCTATGTTTCATTTCCACTTTATTGTTATGAAGAGAATAATTTTGCTTTTTATTAGTTTTTTTTGAAAATCAATAGTTTTCATAGAACCGAGTCTATATGAGTTCGGAGTTCATTAGATTCGCCACTTTCTATTCAGAAATCGTTTGTGATTTTATTGGAGCTGTGTTGTAGCGATTGAAGTGAATAATTTTCAGTAAAAGTTATTAAGTATTTCTTCGATTTTCTGGATAAATTCCAATCGTCTGAGGTGTTATAAGTAGTCGGTAAGTTTGCTGGATTTCCTCGACAACAGTTAGAGATCGGAGAGATTTCGAATTTTCTTTCGTTATATTAATCTAGATCGATATCTGCTATTCCAAGGATTTCTTTTCACCATCAAGAAAATTTACTATCACGAGTTTTCATCTTTATGCCAAACCTTGATATTTCACGACTGGGGTAACCACGTCTTTAGGGAACTAGTTTTGCCACCTAGGGCAGAACTTTATTCAGCCAATCAAGTAACCTGTAAGCTGTAAGATACAGGAATACCAGAAAATCGATATAAAACACTATCTAACCATCGTGGAAATTAACCTCAATCCTAAAAGCTAAGTGTTCTTCTTCATGATACATTTCTACTCTTCTATCTTCTTTAATCGTTGACTTTAAAAATCAACAACCCCAAACACTCAGGTAGACTCATCAATGAACAAGTCGATTTAAACCTTTCACCTCTATTGAATCTCTTCAGGGAGCAATCTATTCCTCAATTTTATTGGATATACCTGTCATCAATAACCACTTAAGAAGGAGTAACCCAATAAACTTTTAATTACTTAAGAACATTTGTATTTATATTCTCATTATTATTTTCTGTACATTCATTCGTCTGAAGAAGCTACAGTGTATTGAAACGCGTTACGAATCAAAATTATTAGGTAAAATTCCTGAAAACACATTTCTTGTTTTTATCATTGATAATGAAATTTTACCAAATAAAGCCTCCTCAATTCAAGTTACATCAATCTTCTATTTTTTCGTATTTTCTATGTGAATTTACAATTGATAATAATATTTTCATTCGTCAGCCGTCTGCTTAACGCCATGAAGATGTTGGCGTCAATTTTATATGTCGCGAATGGTAGCTTGCGTTATCCATGACTATAACAGATTCTAGTGGAATCAAATTCAACAACTGTTCGAAATATTCTTCAAAAACATCCACATCCATTTCCTCATGATAGTCTCCACTTTGAAATGATGATAACCCCTATCCACAAAACCGTTAACACTACCTATAAGTGTTATTATTTTACGTCGTCCTTTTCCTGACGGAGCCTGAAATCCTGTAGACAATCCTTAGAGCAAGGTTTGTATACAAACATTAATATTTTTTATTCAAAGTTTTCTGAACCATGTACCCGTGATTAAACCAAGTTTCATCCAGTTAAAATTTTCTTACTCTGCGAACGATATTTCCTAATTGCTTCTAAATGAGTTCTTCTTCAGCAAACGATTTCTTCTTATTCTATGAGAACTGACTTCCTGTTGTGGTTTTCCCATGAGAAATTGAATTTATGCAAATATTAGTTTCTGATATTAAGGGAAATTCATGAATAATCATTCGGGGCCTTTCTGGATAAGTTTTTGGAGGTTTCACTATAAACCCATTTTCAGATTATCTTTCCTTGAGAAGCTCGTTTATTGTGGACTGTCATTTCATTATTTTCATCTATTAAAGGTAAATGGCATTGATGCCTTAAAGTATCGCATACATTTAATATAATTAATTTTTCACTTTGGGAAAGTGGTATATTCTTAGCACGTGTAACAGGGCTAATATTTGAAAATTTTCTGAAATAAACAAAAATACTTTCACCAACTTCTAACTGCTGCATATGAATGATAAAACTACTTCAAGAACTCTTTTTAATATATATCTAAGTGATAATTAATTCTTGGAGTTTAATTTGGAGAATATATTTATTAAAACTCTTCGATCCCTATCCGAGTGGACATTTGTCTCAACATATCTGGTGGTCTTGTGTACCATTGTGTTATCAAAACTATTCTGTACATTGTAAATCATTCATTATGAGAAATACTCATCGAATTCACATCTGTTATGATCTCATATACATTTTATTGTGCACGATGGAAACGGTTTCCATATCGGATCATGGGTATAAGTGCTTATGAAATTTTGAGAAGTTGTCTAGTAGTAGACAATTTCATTGTTGTTTCGCTAGATTTTCAATTTTCTATTGAGAATATCCCAAACATGTTCAATGTGATTGAGATCTTGACTTCGTATAGGCTACTCCATTTAAGTCATTTCGTGATCTTGAGGGGAGTTCCTGACAGATCAGCAAAGTGTGGCCTTATCTTTATACATAAAAATCGGTTTCTGTTCGTTAGTCTTGCTAAAACTCGAGAACGGCTGAACAAATTAATCCTATCTTGGTCGTGAAATGTTTGTGGAGGTCTAGGGAAAGTTCAAGAGGTGAGAAAAATTCGAATAACTGCTGGAAAACACCATAAAAATAGCCCTTTTTTATTTCGCAAACTTTTTCTAAATGGAATGTATAGTCAATTTGAACTTTATTGCTACTAAAGGAAGTTCATATAATCACTCACTGTTGTCTAAGCAATGAATGTGTGTTCCTAAGGTTGAAGAGTCAATTTGCAATTTATTACCGCTTCACCAAGCTCAAACACAATATTATCTATCAAATTAGTCTCCGCGTACGTGTTGGATGATCTAATGTCGCGTTCCGAAACTAAACAAAAGTGAATCGCTAACGCGACAAAATTGTATAGTCACAAATGTGATAGATCATTAGTAGTACTGGTCCGCTTCGCGAAATTCAAATTTTAGCTACCATCAGTTGTTAAAAATTGATGAATCTCAAGTTTTGTAACAAATTAAATTTATGAACGCAGCCATAATATGTGATATTAGATTGTCAATCCATTCTGTCGCACTTCAGAACACGAAAAAAGTATTACTATATTTATGAGTGCATCCTTCTTTCTTTGTGAGTGAAGATTCCCGCTACGTGCGCGAGAACTTTCTTTACTTTTATGATCCTTTGTGATAGTGACATTCCAAGTAATGTGCTCTTTTTTGTTGATATTCTATGATAATGACACTTCGCTGCTAAGTTAGCAAGACATACGTTTCGAATGTCCCGCTCATAAGATGACCAGACTGATCACCTCGGGCACTGAAACACTTTGTCACGGAGCTACAGGGTGTTGAAATTTCCGGAAAAAATCATGACACGTCCTAGACTTTAACTAAAATTCACAGGATGTTTTCTTTCCTTTTGCCCTTTCAAACTTTTTTGCAGTACGCCACTGATCAGCGTACAATCAGTTTTCGACATCATCGTCTAATTTAAAAACTTTTTCGACACCTATAATTTTGTCGTATCTCCAACCCTTTTCTAGTGAAAAATTATTGAATTTGAATTATTTGAATTGAATGTTATTCGCTAAATTACAAAAAAAAAATAATGAAAATTTTCGATAGGTAGGCCCAGAATTTGCTTTCATTTTGATAGCTCGTCTTCTAAGTTCTCGAAAAGTTAGCTTCGTCTATGTGCATTATTTCACTATCAAAATGAGTATTTTCTCTAATTTTATCTAAGAACCATCGGCAGAAATTCAGTCTTGGAGGAAAATCTCGAGGAAGTAGAGTGTGGAAGCGTTGAATATGAAACGGGTACAATAAAAAGTCGTGGAGAATCCTCCAAACTAGAACAAGTGAAACATTCAACTGATTTCCATAGTTTGAGTTGCACCTTTTAAATGATAATTTGCAGTAAAAGTACCAGTTTCTCTCAACCTTCTGTGGATATTTGAAAATGTTCGCCTGTCTGGAGTTACTCGACTTGGAAAGCGCACCTGAAATAATCACCTAGCTTCTGTTGTGTTTCCGTCAGCCAGACCGTGTATGTAATGGATATCAGCCAATTTGGCGTTAGTATTTTTAACCATTTTTTCTTACAGCAATAACTACAAAAGTCTTAAAACTGATCGTTAATTTGATAAACAATTCGAGCAGACACTCGTTCAACCTTAGCAACTGTGAAAATAAATAACTAAATGAAAAAAATCAAAGCCTACCAGTTATTGTTTAAATTAGAAGTGCTTTCAATTCAGCGAATACATACAATCGTTTAATAATTTTTTGCTCGAGAACGGTCGGCGATACAAAAAAATTACAAGTGTCAAAAAAGTTTTTAAATCGAACGACGATGACGAAATTTGATTGAACGCTGATCAGTGGCGTACTGCAAAAAAGTATGAAAGGGCAAAAGAAGACATGGCTCCGGAAAAGAAAACACCTTGTAGATTCGAGTTGAAATTTAGGACGTGTTATGATGAAAATGTGAAAAACAGCATGCATTGCAAATATGAGATGAATATCTCAAAAACTGCAGAAGTTTTGAAGAAAAAACAATTTTTCCGGAAATTCCAACACCCTGTAGCTCCGTAACGAAGCTTTTGCGGACCGATGTTAATATTAACTCTTTTTCTCAAAATTGCACGTAGATTTACCTCCTCAAGTTGTGACATACTATTATGTAACACCCTGTATAACAGATGTTTTCAGATTTTCATCATTTGGCGCTACACATCTTATACAGGACTATTTCATGCCCACTATCAAGGTATTATACCATAATATTTCTTTATAATATTCAAGTTTGTATTGAATAATATATCGTAAATTATTATTGGACAAATCTTTAAAAATTACAGATACAAGGACAAATTTATCACTTACTGGGGGCGCTGTTACCACTACAAGATGAGTATCATCAATTTTTACAAATTTATTTTATGTGCAATTCAGATGCGGAAGTTGATAAGCGTTGTGCTCACAATCCAACAATGAAGAGAACCATTGTCCAAGACTTACGAATGTTTCTTCATCAGAACAACAATTTAGTAAACATGTTCAAAATATTATTAGATCTTATTAACTACGGATTCCTTTTGTTTGCTTCAAGTTTATTCTATATAAAAGCTTAGGTCTTTTATTTATCGATTGGGGCAGTACGAAGTCTGCCGGGTCAGCTATTCATGTATAAATGAAAAGTTTTCACTAATGTAAGTCACGAATGGAACAACATATTCTTCTAGAATGTCGGTGATGACCTCTCATCATTCAAAGTTCCATTACTTTCGATGACCATAACATTACGGGCGTTCTATTCAAATTCCTCGCCACACCAATACTGAACTTTCACCATAACCATAGGTAGGTGAAAAATTGCAATGGGTATATTTCTCATAACAACGTTTGTACACTATAGAACGTCGAGCTCAATGAAGGATTGAACTTCGATTCAACCGTTAACAAAAGGCTCTCTCAGTAAGTTTCTATCCAATTCTCATGTTTCTTGGCAAAATTCAATCTAAATGAGATAAAAAACACAAGGTTTAACTTTAATCTACACTTTATTTGAAAAAATTCGACGACGTTTGGCTGACACGGCTTTATCAAGAATGAAAAACAGAATGAAGAGTATGGTATTATAAACAAATCGTAGAACAAGTTGGATGAATAACAGGAAAATCCACACCGAGCCATTGTACAGTTAGTATGAAAGGTAATAAAAACTAATTAAACAAGTTAAGTAGGGGTGAATAATTCACATCTACCTGTTCATTCAAAAGCTTGTCCGAATGTTTGTATCTATTTATTTCTAATGCTTCTAGGAGATCTAATTTTGAACTTTTTGATTTTATATGTAATATGTCAAAGTTTTCATTGAATGAATGGCTTTCTTTTATTAGGTGGTTTGAATAATTTGAATCAGATTTATTTTTATCGAAACTACGTTTATGTTCAGATGTTCTTATGCCAAAACTCCTATAGGTCCTACCGATATAATTTTTATCACAAGAACCGCAATTGAGTTTATAGATTCCTGATTTACTTGATTTTTCAACACGAGATTTATTATTTTTAATATGTTTACCTAAGTTATTAGAAGTTTTGAAAGTTATATTAAGATTTTGTTTGACGAGAAAGGATTTGATATTTGTACTTGCAGAACCGCAGAATGTTAAACTGTTGAATATTTTATAGTCTTTATGAATAGGATATACTTCATTTATTACTTTCTGATACAGTTTTTACGAATAATTAGATCTATCATATCCGGATTATATGAATTATTAATGGCTATCTGTTTGATGATGTTTAACTCTTTATTATAATCTTCTACTGATAAAGGTAAATTGAGTAACCGATGTACCAAGCTCTTTAAAGCTGCAACTTTGTGTTGAATTGGAGTAATGAGTAGTTACGTATAATTGTATCAGTATGTGTTGGTTTACGAAAGACCGAAAAACATGATTATTATTTTGTTTAGTGATTTTCAAGTCCAAAAATTAATGGAATCGTTCTGTTCAATTTCTATTGTGAATTTAATGTTCAAATGGATGGAATTAATGAAATTAAGAAATAAGTCTAATTGACGAGTAGTTCCAATGAAACATACTAAGATGTCGTCAACATATCTATACCAATAAAGACATTTGGAAATGAGTGGATGTGTATTAATTTTCTGTTCAATATTATTCATAAAAATCTCTGCTAAAAGTGGACTCAAAGGATTTCCCATGATCAAACCATTTTCACTACTGTAATAGATGTTGTTGAAAGAAAAATAATTTTGTTCAATGCAAACGTCCAACAGATTCAATATTTCTGATTTAATTATGTGGTTAACATGATTCGAATTCAACATGTTTTCGATTAATATTTTCACATCTGCTGGAGGAACACTTGGGTATAAATTCTCAACATCAAACGAAATAAGTTTTGCGTTAGGTGGTAGGTTAACGTTTTTCATGTTATTTATCAATTCGAAAGAATTTTTTATAGAAAATTTTGATTTAAATGAACAATAATTTTCAATTAATTTAATTTATATCATGGATCTACATCAAGTAACGGCCTCCACAATTCAAAAAATTCAATCTGGTTGCGCAAACTGGTCGCGAGCTGGGGCACGAGATCTCAAAGCAAATTACTCCACTGTTCTGTTCAAGCTGCATTTCAAGATGTCTAGCACTGGCGAACCGTTGTTTCAACGAGTGAATTCCTAAATACCAGTCATGAATAGCCATTCATGCATGAAGTTTGTCTTGGCCTTGTCTCCTTTCATGAATTCCAGTCTCCTTGTACCTGAGGATTCTGGGAACAAAATATATGGGACACCCCAAGCATTTAGCTTATTCTTTAATTAGTTTTACCCAAGTCTTGTAACACCATTGCTTCAGTACATTCTGCTGAGGTCAAATTTCGATATTCGCCATACATTATTACCGGAAATTAAAATTTCCAGGAACAAACCGCTGTAATTGTATTTAGCAGAGCTTATACTGTACCAGTGCCTATAACCATAGCAGTTGAGGCACTATAATCAAATAAATGAATAAATAAATAATAAATAATAATAAATAATAATTTTGCTCGCAAAAGCTTACCAACAACTGCTGTTATCAATATTTGGTAGTTTTTTGCAAAGTATCAATTTATTCCTTTCATTTAATTTTTCTTGAAGTGAAGTTGAGAGCCAAGAAAGAACATCGAATTTTGCTGGCACATGACCAGACAAATCCGAAGAAAAAAGGGTAAGTATTTAGTTACCTCCTAAACAGAAATTTAAGATTTGAAATATTGAAATTGTGCAATCATTCTTGGCGCAATATGGTTCCTGACGGAGGAAGCATGTGTTCTTCAATTCGTGATTCGGTTTTAACCTTTTTTAAAGATGCATTTTCCAAAACAAAAAATTATCAGAAATTAAATTTTCCCATGACAGTCATAAATGAAAATAAATCAGTAAACCTGTTAATGAGCAGAAAGACAGTAAAAACAAAACCAAATGTGCTCATTCTTTCTTCAAAACATTCATTAACTCCAGAGAAAACAAGTTGTAAGTTTCTTTATACAATATACAGATTTCAAGGTGAGAGCTTCGAGAATTTGAATTTGAAATCTTTAATACAGATGAATTAATGAAGAGAACATTTCGCTTTGAAAATTATGAGTATCACAATTCTTCAAGAAACTAATCCAGAGGCGTATCAGAGATTGAAATGAATGTATGGGATTTCCTGCGGTTCTACAGTTCCGTACTTAGAATATATATTCAAGATATTGACAACAGAGTAAAAGAGAATGAGGAAGATTTATACATCGGGAGCATAACGGAACGTTTTGTCAGCTTTCTGAAACTCTGATCAGAAAGAAACTTTCACGAAAATGCCAATGCCAATGCATTCATTCATAGATTGATTAACATCCCGTTATCACCAGAAAATTTCAACAAACAACTAAATTTGATTAAACAAATATCCAAAAATAATGGTTACAATCCAAAACTAATAAATAATATTTTAAATAAAAACAAAGTAGAATCGCATTGAATGAAGTTTACCCTGTCGATAAATTGAAACAAAATTCAACACCTTAACCTACGTTGGCATTACAAGCGAGAAACTGAAATCATTCTTAAGTAGCAATAATTTCAACATAGCTTTTCAAACTAATAACAATTTAGGCAAAAATATATAAAAATAATAAAACCAAACCAGGTAAAAACAATAAATCAGGTGTTTATCGATTGAATTGCAAGGACTGTGATGATTTCTACATTGGTAGAACACATAGAAATTTTAATGTTAGAATATCCGAACATAAACGCAGTTTTTCAAATAAAAATCAGATTCAAATTACGCAAATCATCTCTTAGAAAATAATAATTCTTTCGACCCACAGTTTGAAATTTTGCATACAGATAATAAATATTGGAAGGTAGATCTTTGGGAAACTTTAGAAATCAATAAATACAAACACTCAGGTAGACTCATCAATGAACAAGTCGATTTAAGCCCTTCACCTCTATTGAATCTTTTCGGGAGCAATCTATTCCTTAATTTTATTGGATATACCTGTCATAAATAACCACTTAAGAAGAAGCAACCCAATAAGCTTAATAATAATTACTCAAGAACATTTATAGTTATATTCTCATTTATATTTTTCTGTATATTCATTCGTCTGAAGAAGCTACGGTGTAGTGAAACGCGTTACGAATCGCAATTATTAAGTATTATCCATTATTGATAATGGAATTTTACCAAGTAAAAGTTTCCCAAATTTAAATATAAATTCATAAAAGTTGTAAATAATAATGACTGCTCACAGACATTTTTCTGGGTTATAAAAAAAATCTAGTAATTAGATTATCATCTCCGCTAATTTTCAAAAAAAACTGTTTTCATCCGCAATACATGTTTCCCACGTGTTTTTCCACTAAAACTAAAGTGGTAGGGGTTACTTGTAAATTATGAAACATCACAAATGCCACTAGTAGAAATTGAAATTGAATGGAGATACTTCTAAACGTGGCATGGAATTTTCTGATGATTCAAGTCAAAATTGGAAATCTGTACAACAGTACAACGTTTTTGTTAACGAGAGCATCTATATGCTTAATGATGAAATGAATAGGCATCATTGTTGAAATGGGAATATCCAGAATCCCTATTGGTTCAAAGAGCGTCACACACTTACCCCACATAAATTGAACAATTGTGCAGAAAGTTTTTCTGTTTGATGATATATTAAAGAAAAGCATTGAAAGATCTTTCGAACAAAGTGCCACCTTACCCATTTTGATATTTCAGCGAGAACCATATTTCCTACAAACTACAGTCTACATATAATTGAAGATGCAGTAAAGAGCAAGGAGTATGAACTGAATCTCCCCCTCAACGGGTTATGTACAACAAACAGAATAGCTACAAAGAAATTGCAGTCGTGTGACACTGATAGAACAGTAGCGTACGTGCGGATTCTGTTAAGTATGGTCACTCAAATTTTCACAATTAGACATCCACGAACCTGGTTTTCTTTTTTAGAGGAAGAGGACATCGAATCGATGAGCATTAAATGGGAACGATCGCTCGAATTTTGGGGCTGAAGTGTGAGCATGTGAAGAGGTATATGCTTTAATAATGGTCGCACAAACTGAATGAAATTAATCAATGAGACTATGACAGCTTTACGATCGCGGAACAGATTTATAGACCCAATAATTTTTTGGTATAATTAATGACTTTGTACTTATTGGTGATACAGCCCGCCCTTGTCTTGCAACAATTATGAATAATCATGGTATTACAAGAATATGGACATGTTTCACGTAGAGTCATCTAATTTGTAAGACATAAGAAAAAACCTGTCACAGAATTTTGACCTCTTCAAATTATAGAAATAAAAATATCTAATAGTGATGTGGCCAGTATAAATATGGTGATTATTGAAATTGATTTACGACCAATAATGAGTTCTTCAGTTCTTCTTCAAGGCTCTAAGAATGAAAAAGGATTCATAAATAAAAGAAATGTACATCTTGAAACAATATGAAGAATATTTGCAGGGAGCACGACGAAAGCGACATCTGATGGTAGCTTAAAATCATGCTCGGCAATGGTATGACATGTGAAAGATCCGTACAAATAACAGTGAATTGTTTCAAAAAATGAATTTAAAAATAAATATGTGTCATAAAATCTGTGATCGTGTTTTTAAATTGAAAAAATCATTACGATGGAAAAGTGAGTATAAAAATTAAGGAAAAAATTCTTTGAAAACATGCTTTTATTTTAATGCGCTAAAAAGAAAAAAATAAACTTTTGAACTAAAACTTTTACCGTTAATTTATAACGTCATTTCAAATTTAACACTTTTGACACAATTAACATGTTATAATATAAAAGCTTGTCGCGAGATATAAGTACTCGTATTTACTTTATCAGTTTGAAATTTTAACAGGTAGGCATAACATATAAATTGTGTCAAATGTGTTAAATTTGAAATGACGTTATAAGTTAACAGTAAAAGATTTAGTGTGAAAGTTAATTTTTTTCTATTTAGCGCATTTAAATAAAAGCTTGTTTTTAAAGAATTTTTTAAACTTAATTTTATTTTCTAGTTATTCTTGGCAATCTTTCATTTGGTACCCATATTGTAGGAACGAATAAAAGAAAATTATCCGCCATTTCCTTTTGCATTAAGAATAATTGGTCCACCATCTTGGGTACGCCGCCATGTTGGATTTAGAATGACGTCACATAGTTAATCATGCATTGTTACCAAACTCAACGTGTATACAAAATTTCAGCTCAGTCGGTTGAGATCAAGTGCCTTAAAATTAAGTTGTAAGATTTCAACCGAACATACAAACATACATACATTGCAAGTTAAATAAAAGCTTGTAAATATGTTTATAAATAACTAAAAGGAGTTTTAGAATCCCATGGGGTTAACCTGTGAAATGTAAACAAATTTAATACATGACAACTGCAATAATGAAAATTACAAAAATTGTTGATTGTTAATATGATTTTCAGAAATAAAATGAAAAATTAATTGCAATGTAATTGCGAATTGTAATTTGAACATACATTACCCTAGTTGCATTGTTACTGAAAATGTTACACACTACTTTGTTTTATCTTTTAACATCATTTATCCATTTATTTCTTTTATCCATTTATTTCTTCCATCCATTTATTTCCACTTGGCCACTGGAAATGCGTAAAATTTACATTTACTGTTTCTAGCTGTATTTTTGCAATCAACAACACATTAACTATTATGGATCATTTTTTATTTAATGTTAACGTGTTTATTTATGATAAAAGCATGATTTGACGATAATTTGACCACATCGAGCGCTGTGATCGATTCAGCTGTCCCCACTATATACTCCGCTCCCTGCCAATAAGCAATGTGAAAGATATTGAATTAAAAAAAAACATGTAAATCATATATAAAAAAGGCTGATTGAAGTATAAATAAAAATTCAGTAAAAACATTTATGATTGAAGAGGACAGTTACTAATTATAAAGATTTGAAAAGCAGAATTTCCTACATAACTCTAACCAAAGTTGGTTTTATGAGTCTCCATTGAAAATAAATGAACGAACGAACGGTGCATCTACTTTTTTCTACCAAACACAGCATAATACAGACTGAATTATCATGCCTCCCGTCTGCAGGGGATGGCTACGTCTCGCGTCGACAAGACAAACAATGATGAAATAAAAACTTGACAACAACAATTAATTTCAGAATCTAATCGAGGGTTAACAAGTATTCTACCTCTTAATTTTTTGAATTAGATTGAAATAATAAGTATTCAAGCTATCATTATCTGATCTTCTGTTGAGAGAGTTTTCTTCTTTCTTAATTTCAATCATTTCATGGACCAACCTTTTCTTTAAAATGTCTACCGAGTACTTTCACATCCTCGAAAGGCATGTTCTGCCAGAGCGGTGTTATTTAGAATGAGAGTGTTGTTGTGACCTCAAGAGCAGAAAACGCAAATGAAAAGTTTTATTCTAAATTGAAATCAATCAATCCAAAAAATCAACGAAGCAATGCTATTTATGAGATTCCATGTACAAATTGCAATAAAATTTATATTGGTCAGACCAGACGCTATCTTGGTACACGAATTTCAGAACATCAGAGGGAAGTTGATGATGTTCACAATCCTGTGAAACGAAAACTGAATAACACCGCTCTGGCAGAACATGCCTTGAAAGAGTTACATACTTTCGAAGTCGACGATGTGAAAGTACTAGGTAGACAGAACATTTTACAGAAAAGGTTGGTTCATGAAGTGATTGAAATTAAGAAAGAAGAAAACTCTCTCAACAGAAGATCGGATAATGATAACTTGAATACTTATTATTTCAATCTAATTCGAAAAATTAGGTAGAATACTTGTTAACCCTCGATTAGATTCTGAAATTAATTGTTGTTGTCACGTTTTTATTTTATCATTGTTTGTCTTATCGACGCGATATGTAGCCATTCCCTGCAGACGGGCGGCATGATAATTAGTCTGTATCATGCTGTGTTTGGTAGAAGAGAGTAAATGCACCGTTCGTTCGTTCTTTTATTGTTAATGGTGACTTATGAAACCAACTTGTTATATAAGTACCTCTGCTTTTCAAATCTTTATAATCAGTAACTGTCCTCGTCAATCATGAATGGTTTTACTGAATTTTATTTATACATCTATTAGTCATTTTATGTATGCTATACATAACTTTTAGCCTGTTCTCTGGTTCTCTGGAAAGTTTTAGAGAAAATAAGTTTATTCAAATATTTTTGAAATATTCAATATCCTTCACATTGCTTATATTCTTCATATTGTTTTGAGATGTACAATTTTTGTTATTTATGAATCCTCTCTCATTCTTAGAGCCTTGAAGAAGGTTTTAAATAATCGAAACGTCGGCGATTAACTGATCTGGTTTTAGTCATTAGACCTGATATCCGCTCATTCAACTGAAGAATAAATATGGTGACTGGTAGATAACTATGTAGATACCAATCTGTGATAAAATTGACAGGTAGATTATTCTTTAGTGACTTACTAAAGTAACATTATTTGACGAAAATCATTTATCACAGTAATGAGTATTTCAATCTACCTTTGATACGACGAGAATAAAACATAAAGCATAATATCATAATGTAAAACATATCTAGAATAATTAATGAAGGGGAGCGGTGGCCATAGTAAGGTAGCGAGGAGAAGTGGGGTTTCGTCATTTCGCTAAAAGTAAAACTAGTAAGAAATCGAGCGCAGGTGCCCAAGAAGATGCTCTGGTTACACTTATTCTCCTCATATTCTGACAGTTTTTGGAGAACCTCATATCGATTAAAAATTTCCATTTTTCAATTTATTTCATTACAATCAATTCGTCCTTACACATATGGGTCGACAAGTACTATTGTGAGGGTAAAATGGCCCTTCCCCTTGTTGCGCGTTAACTTTGCCGGTCACGTGGCCTAGAGCTCAGTTCTCTATGGACTTTTGAGGCTTTAAGAAGGGCTAAGCGAACAGGACTGAATCTTGCAAATTTCGTTTCACTATTTCTAAGTTTTGGTGAGGATGGAGTTCGTTTCCAATTTGAAAGGCAAAAACTTGATTTGGCAATCCAGGAAAATAGTTCATTTCGAATGTCATGGATTTCAGGAAACGAGAAGGGATGCAGAATGAACCTGCAATTTCTTCAAAGAAGGGTCAAGAACGTGTAGCTGTTACAACAGTAGTTGGTTTGCGAACTGTGCAAAAAATTTCGATCGAAATGAAGAATACGGCGAGAATAACAGTTTTTCTATTACCTATACTGAAAGAAGATAATCAGCGAAGAAAACAGATTTCCATGACTTCAATAGAGCTCTGCTTCGTAGGCTCGTCGTCAATTCTTACATCGTCGATAAAAGTGTATTCAAATTAAAGCGAATCCATCAAAAGTTCGTCGATGAAAATGAATATGCAGGATCTCGAGCGGTCATTAGAAAAGTTTTGGGAGGAATGGGGTTCCGTTGGATTGAGATGAGAACGAATAGAAAGCTACTTATGGAAAAACGTGAAATACTGCAACTACGCTTGAATTATTTGAGAAGCATCAAACAATACTGTCAAGAAAAGAGACCAATAGTTGACATAGACGAAACAAATACTCATTCCTCATATACACACAAGAAGACTAGGAGTGACGAGACAAACGACGGCCTACGTCAGCCTGTTTCAAAAGGATCTAGACTGATAATTTTGAACGCCGGTAAAGAATGTGGATTCGTACGAAACGCATTTCTGGCCTTTAAGTCCAATTGTAAAACCGGTGAGTATCACGATGATATGGATTCTGCAAACCACGCATAATGGTTGAAGGAAAAACTCATTTCAAATTTACCAAAAAGTGGGTTAGTGGTCCATAATGCCCTATATTACTATGTATAAACAGAAAAACACCCGAACGTGGCTTAACGAAAAGAAGAAATGAAGAAGTGACTGCAACTTCGAAACATTGCCTTCGCAGATGGGATGCTCACAGCAAAACTATATAATCTAATTAAATTGCACAAACCCAGATATTAAACGTATGCTACTGACAAAACTCTTAAACGATCAGGGCCATGCAATATGACTTCCTCCACATCATCCTTACTTGAACCCGGTTGAAAAAGTTTGGACAGCCATGAAAGTGTTAATGACAGCAACAACGAGTCTTCTTGTTCTGACGAAGAAAAACCTGACTTTTTAATTTTTTGTCATTTAACTCATTTTGTGTTTCATATTTGAATCGTTTGCAAACATTATCTAGATGAATGATTTTTTCCCCATTTTTGATGAATTTGTATTATCAAACTGACAACCAGGTAATTCCGAATCAGTCGTCCTCACGATAGCGCAATACGATTGTACCTCCTAAAATTTCCGTTTTCTTTGTTATGTTGTTAATCCTATATAAACCCATCGACGTATCAAAAATATACTAAGTACTTAGGAAAAACATGGTTACTAATTCTTTGCCTCAAACCTCTATTGAATATCAACCGTCAATTACTATATTTCATCCGATCGTACAGATTTAAGGTATACTTGAAAATTTGAATTATGAAGTGAAAACAATAGTAGTTATTATAAATGTTCAGTTAGAAAACCCCTGCCTCGAAAAAATTTCCTGTAGTCTAACTGGTGATAAGTCTGTGACTCACTTCTTTTCAATAGAAATAAAAATGATCGAGTACCATGAATTGATATATGCCTAAGAGGAATAATTTTCTCAAAAAACCCTTACGCCGACCCTGATAGCTATTTGACATTTCATTGCAGAAAGTATTATTTATCTCACTTCATCCGCTTGCTATCTCTTTTGCTCTTCACGTATCTCACAAGAATCTCAACCACACATATATTCTTGTCCTTTTGTATAATTAATAAAACAGCCAATTTGCGATTTTGTTGTTATTTGAATACATTTGGCAGCTTCTTTCTAACATAACATTGAAAAAAAAAGAGTTAAGGGTAAGTCGGAATAGTTAATATTTTGCTGAAAAGTGTTTTTCAAATTGGGAAATGATAACAGTGATAGCAATACCCCACTTTACCCTATTGAGTGTCTAGGTGACTATCTGATTCATTTTAAGACATAATGGTTCGGTTGTATCAGAGGAAGACGCATCAGTATTTCTGATCAGTTGAAGGCATGAAAATTGCGGTACATAGCGCAATTAGCACTGAAATGAAATGCAACAGAGCTGCTGAAGCTCATAACGTTTCGCAGACATCAATCGAAGGGTATGTCAAAAAGTACCGAACTAATCCGGATGGCTCGAGCATCAAAAGAAGCGGGGTCAGTATGTATATGCTGTTACACCTGATCAACAAACGATTCAAAGTCTTATAATAAATTATTGAAGGTGCGTTATTACGATTGGACATTCATTAAGCTTAGAGCTCTCACTTCAATAAGCAGAGAAAAACCATACATCTCATAAGTTCAATGTAACCAACTGCATCGCTGGAGTCGATTGGCTGAAAAATTAAGAAAAAAAATATAACTGTCATGAATTATAGAAAGCCAGAAGCCACATCTGCAGCTAGGGGGATGGGCTCATCAAAGTAGCTGTAGATAATTTCTTCAAATTACTCTACAAAGCCATTGATTAAAATAAAATTAAACTCCAGCGCATTAATTACGTGAAAGAGACTGGTGCTTCGATTATTCCAAGGCACTCGAAAGTTTTGGCAAGCGCCAAGTAGGAACTCTCATCTCGGATGAGAAGAAAAAATTGATGACATTCATTGTCTGCTTTAGCACAGTGGGAGTCTACATAGCTCCCACGTTAATTTTCTGAGAAAGCGAATGAAACCAGAACTTTTAGATGAAGCACTAGCTTCATAGATACAAGCAGATTTATTCTCAAAGCGGCTGAAGTGGTTTCTAGATTGATCTCATGATTCGAAGGATGATCCAGTACTGTTTCTACTTGACGGACATGCCACTGCTGTAGGAAATATCGATGCTGTTGATATTGACTATGAAAATTGCGTTCTCCTATTGTGCATTCCGCGACATTTGTCACACCGGTTTCAACCTCTAGACGTCGGATTTATAAAGCATTTGAGCTCTTATTATTAATGAAGTAAAAAAATGGCTGCGGCATCATCTTGGCCGATTGATTACGCAATTTCAGATGGCTGCATTGTTTGATGGTGTATTTATAGCAGCGTCTACCATGCCATCTGCAGTTGATTCTTTTCGCAGAAGTGAAATCTGGCCTACTGATTCAACAGTTTTCTCAGCCTTGACTTTGGCAGCTGCCAAAACTACAGGTAACCTATGTACCTTAACGACTACTGATCAGATAAAGAGTTCTGTTTAACAATCCCACTGTCAGCATCAATCAATGTATCACAAACATCACTTGTATCGAACTGATCCACATCTTATCCCCACAAATTCTTTGATAAATCTATCCACAGCCTGCCTACACAGCATAGCCTGACTATTCAGTACATCAATTTTTCTCTTCAAAATCTCCTGAGGAAATAAAAACTTCAAAACTAGTTCGAACGAAACAGCGTGCGACAAAAAGAAGAGGTAACCCTGCTTTTATTACAGAATCGCTTCATAAGACTGCAATTATGGCTATAAAGAAAGAAGAAGAAGATGAATAGATGAAAAAAGGGACGTCGAAGGTGCTGAATACAAAATCAAAAGAAATTGAAACGATAAAAATTTTAGAAGAGCCAAGAGCCAACAAGAGAGTGGACCTTCAGAAGAAGAAGTGTCCGAATGACATACACATGTTTGTGTCATGTTTTAACTATAAATTGAATTTTTATGTGTTTTTATGAAGATAAATTTGTGAGATTATTAGAAGCATTAGTATGAATAATAAATATAATTACTTATAGATAAAAACAAATGTTTCATGATAAAATAAAAGTTATACGAGATAACGACATAATACATTCCATTTTGTCCCACTACAGGGTACGAAGTGGGCTTAATTTGTTGAATACTGTTTGTTCGTTGTTATCGCTCCTTCAATACCATACCCTTCATTGAAGTTCACATGTGGAATGAAGCCATTAAGGTAGCTAAGTTGGATTAGAATTGAAAAGATATATGAGTTCACTGAAGCCAAGTAAATATAGGTCCAAACCTATGACAACACAAAATGTTTCCATTCTTATTGTGTCAAAACTGATTCTAGACTTTTTGAGAGTGTTGATATTGAATATCCAGTGTCTGGAGTTCGTATGCTATAAGGCACAAATAGTATTAATTTTGCGAGAATAGCCAACTATTATAGCAAATCTTGGCGCCGAAAATTCAGGCATATAACTTTATCCATTATGAAATAACAGAGGGGGGTCGAAACTGTCTCGAGTGTCTTAAAGAAAAACATAGTACGGTTATACTTTCCACCCCGTTCGACTTCGGACTACTGTCGTGCTCTCTGCAATTTTATTGAATATATCTTAACTAAAAAATATCTCTATCATTGTCAATATTTTTGGATTGTTTCAAGAAACACACTATTAAAGCGAAGAGAATATAATCAAACCTCAGACTATAAAACTGAAATGAGTATATTTTAATGCTTCCATCTTTTATAGGCTAAAAACCAATCAGTCCTGAATGTAAGGTTTATGTATGCTGTGAAAAACCTTTGAATGTCAATGATTGATGAACGTATCTGATTCATAAAGCTGGATATTCCTTCTAAGTCAAATGACTTCTGGAACGAAATGGGGTTCATATATCTTAGGATTGAGCTCACGTATCACATATGACTGGTGGGCGTACAGCATAAAAAAGCATACCCTACTCAAGCTCTCTAAATTGCAGAAAACGGTCTGCACAGAAGCTTTTCGCTCTATAGCTACTATGGCTATGGAACTGATACCACCTGACCTGGTGATCAGAGGGGCAGTTACCCAAAGACTCCATCACCTGTTGCGAAATGAAAGAAGTATGTCCAGCTTCGAGCCTGGAGCTTTACAGACATTGAGAATAACGAGATGCTGAGTATGACTGCTCAAAATGCACATGGAGCTGCCATTCCAAATGTTATTCCTAGCACACAGAAATGGAGCAGCTGTTGGCACCAAAACTGCCCAAGGTATCGGAGCTGGTATATAAAGCAGAGGTGCTTCCAAGAAAGAGTGAATCTATCTTGGCCGACTTGCGACTGTGTTTAGAGAAGAAATATTCACCACTGACCACTGAATATGACAACCTCTAGTTAGTGGGGAGATTAGCAAGTTGGCCAATAAAAATCATCATCGATAGCCAAGTGGCAATAAAAGAATTGGCATCCGACAACCGCACGTCAATTTTTGTGCAAAATGTTGTTCAAGTGTTGCATCGAGGCAATGAGAAAGCGAAATCATTAGCTGATAGCAGTACAGCCTTGGGATTCACCGGACAGGAGCATATGCTTGAAATTCCCGGGGAGACTGCAAGGATGGAAAATAACCTGTGGTTGAGCTTGAAGGTACAGTAGCACTGGCTGAACCTCACAGTTGTTGTTGTGTCTCAGACACTCTCCGTATGCCAGTGGACCTTCCACTGCTATGTCCAAATCTGGGATATTCACGCTAGATCTGAGAGTTCTAACTGTCATATTAACGGGGCACTCTCGCCTCAGAAATAACCTCAATTAATTAGGATTTATTGATGACTCTTCATACAGACTATGCAAGAGGGAGATAGAGTTTTGTTAACTCGCAATGTGTGAATGCCCAGCTATGGATAGAATCTGGCTTGAGGAACTTGGATCTGGCATATCAAAGCAGACTAAGTTTATCAAATTCTCACCCCCAAAGTTTACAAACTTTACAAGAAGAATGGAGTTGAAGGTGAAATTTAGGATAAACTATGCCACAATAGACCACAGCCTAGAGTGACAGGGCACACACTCAATTTTGTTTCTTATCTTAGAGTATCAAAAACATCTTTCCAACATGTAGAGAATATATTAGGAATATGTTATATGCTCTCCTAATTTCGCTAATAATGTGAAGCATTTTTTCTTAACAATACTTGTTTCGATATGTAGATCAATAGTACACCAATAACTTGGCAGAAATATATTTGAATCAATTAAGTTATTTCGTGTGAGGTTCAAACGGAATTCTCAAAGAGTAGAAATGAGTTCTAGAGAATATTTGATCCAAAGAAATAATTATTTAATTTCATTTTTAGGTATAATATTATGCTTTTAGTTAGGTATTTTATTTTCATTTATTAGTTAGTTCAAGAGTTTGTTGAATAAATTAACTTATAACAAACCTTTTACAATGAAATCACATTCAGATTTCAGCTTTGATATTTGACGTGATGTATAAAATAACCAAGACTGACCAATATACTGCTTTCCATAACTTCAAATTCATTTTCATAAAAGTAGGTAAATAAGACTAAGGAATAAACATACATTTGAGAAACTTTGTAGAAATGTTTCTAAGGAATTAAATTTGGATTTGACCGTTAAGGAACATTTGATAAATTATATTTCCATATTTTAACTCTAGATTGAACAGTTGAAATTAATTAACTTGTAGGGACAGGTAAATTGAAATTTCAGAACTTACGAATAATTGAAACATCTCCATAACCAGAGCTGGTCGTAAGCTGTGCCTCCAACTAGACTTTCCGGAGGTCTTCGCCTATTGGATGGACCGGCACCTGATCCTCTCTGTTTATATGAAACGGCTGATATTCCAGAATCTCCGCGTTGGACACATTGTCTTTGGAAAAATGAAACACCGGCTTCCAAGAAGTCCAACTCGCCTGATATTTTGCTTGTTTGATGCTCTTCACTGAAAGAAAAAAAAGATGGAAGTAATCAAAATTAAATAAATTTTCAGGTGTTTCTACAGAGCTCGAGTTTTTGCCCACTGATTATAATTGTATAACATTGTAGGAGAACAAAAAAAATCTATAGATTATTTTCCTGCTTCTGTCAGCTATTTCCGAGAATTGTCGAATAATTATAAGATCTTGGAGTTATCAATTTCCTTCTGTAATTATTCTGCAGTACCGTACTATTTACCGCCTAGAAAAGCATATATGATTCGACACGTTTACAGATAATTTATTCTGATGAAATAGAAAACAGACAGATAAACATTAAGCCCGTATTGTTCGTCATATTATGAGCAATAACAAAACATAGTTCCTTTGTTTATTGTGACATGTCATTCGGATATAATCTCACTCATCCGGGCATAGTCAGTAAATGTTTGCACGTGCGTGTGACTGTCAACTTGGCAAAAAGAAATACAAATTAAATGGTGGATTTTTCATTCGGAAAAAAATGTATTGTTATATGTTATATCTTTTAGTTTGCATGGATTATAACAAACTTTCATGAGAGCATCAGTTGTGATGACTGCTTAATCCTGAAAGAAACTCAGTTTACCAGAAGCAGATTTGACAATGGCTGACACACGGTCATATCAGTAAACTCTGGTGTGAACTGTGGTTCCAAGATGTCCGTTTTTGAGGAAAATCGATATCCTTGCATGTTTTGAGGAGGGTCTCCAGCAGTGCAGTGACTTTTCTGGCTGGTTCAACCGGTCCCACACTGTCATCTTCTTCAAGTCTGAATTCAGTGACAGGCTCTGTTGGTATCTTTGTCAGTGTGTCTCCTAAGCAATTATACACTCCCCACAGAAATTGTCGCATCACCCTACTTTTATCACAATACTATATAAACTTTTAGGTTGGTCATTCAAGAGTCGCTTGGTAAATTCAGATGTGTAAAATAAAAAGATATCATTCAAAAAAGACGAGTTTATGATGGAAAATAACAACAATTTTCGAGTTTATGAAAAATTAAAAAATTCTACCATCTTCAAACATTCGCGAAGAGAACAATCAACTAGCATCGAATGGTTGCTAATCATTTTCAAAATCGAGTGTTTCCTCCCCGGGACCTAATTACTGCCAGTATACGTCTTGGAAGCCCCTCAAACAAATTTTGGATGTACTCTTGAGTCACTGGGTTCCAAATTTCAGGAAGCAGATTTTCTAGTTGTTGAAGTGTTCTACAAGGCATCCTACGTTGCTGAATTTGCCACCCCATGTTGTCCCAAACATGTTCTATGGGATTCAAGTCAGGACTTCTGGCTGGCCATCTTAAAATATCAATTTCGGCATTTTGCAGAAATTCTGTAACTACTCTAACTGCATGAGGCCAAGCATTATCATGCATAGAAATGAAGTTTTTGCTTATCAATGGGCCAAAGGGTACAATATGGGGTTCAAAGATATCTGCGATGTATCTGGCCGCTGTCATTCTTCCATTTAGACCATGGAAAGAAATGCATCCTCACACCATTACTTAGCCCCCTCAGATGTTTTCGGTTTGCCAGATATTGCATGGCTGATACCGTTCTGCAGGTTGTCTGTATACAGGCATGCGTCTATCATTTGATACTAGACAGAACCTGGACTTGTCGGAAAAGAGAACATTCGACCATTTTGGAATTTCTCAATTTGCATGTTCCCTCGCAAATTGAAGTCTTGAAACTCGATGCTCTCTGGTGAGACGCGGGCCGGCAGAAGCCATCCTTGGTCTGATATCGTCTTCTCTGAGTCAGTTTGTGATGAAATATGCACACTTCTGGAAAGTGCAAGTTCATTTTGTAGCATACTAGCAGTACAGTGCAGAACTTTTAGTGCAGTTAAATGAAGCTATTTTTTCCCTGTACGGCCCTTCTTCTATATTCCCCTGTTTCGTGGTACCGATTAATTGCTCTTAAAATAGTGCTTTGGTTAACATTTAACAAGTTAGCCACGTAATTGGCTTCGCCCCTCCTCTGGAAGTGTTACAATTCTTACCACTTCATTATCACTCGAATAGCGTCCAGGACGTTCAGCAGCCATTGCAATAGATTCAAAGATTCGAAAATCAACAAGAAAAAAGAAAACTTGCATTAATTTAGCGTGAAAACTGAAGCGAAATTGAATGAATACTGATTGTCAAATAAACTCATTCTTGTTTCAATCGTGTTTGAAATCATATGGAAACAAATGTTATTACATAGATAAGATTTTTTCCGCCTCATATGTCCAAAAACATATGTTGATAAAAAAACTGCGAGTGAGCTGCTTGACCGATTGTGGAATTTAGAATACCAGGCGATGCGACAATTTTTGTGATGTGTGTATTAATGATTGTTCTCTCATATCAAATCACTATGATTATAAATTCTGTACTGATCCTTCGAGCTATCTTTAATTTTAACCATTAACTTCTTGGAAATTCACTCGACAAATTGGTCCTTCGAGCCGGATAAGCGAGTCAGCTTTTACACATAAAAGTCAAGCAAAAAATGCATCTTTAGAATCCTGAGAGAAGAAAAGAGGTATGATCAGGACGGCCATCACACGAGCGGAAACATTCCCAAAACACCAGGGAGGAAGTAAGCGTTTGAGAAATATCGGCATCATCAAGAGGAAATTCTGCTACTGAAGGACTATCCTGAAGACGAGTGTGATGAGATAGAGGATAAGTATTGTATAATAGTAAGTAGGTTTAAGAACATGAAGATTCGACATTCCAAAGTTAGAACTAATTTAATGCAAAATTTTCAACATTCGTCAGAGGAAAGGATCAGATCCAAACTTTCAAACCTTAATGATATTCAATCTATAAAATGAGGATTGGAAAACATTTTCCAATATTTTCAATTCTCTGAAATGATAATTTATCCGAAGTTGAAAAGTTTTTGTATGTAAAAACATAACTCACCAAAAACCTCTAACATTAATTCATGATTTACAAGTTACTAATCAAAACTATAAAGCAGCTCTAGATATTCTGAAAAACAGATTTGACGACTACATTTCTTCATGAAATTCGCATCTAAGAGCAACTTTTGAGCTTTCAAAAATTCATAAATTTACGGTTTCCACAGTTCACAGCTTTATTACAATAACAATAAAAAATTACAATGGTCTTTAAAGTCTCAATGTTTCAGTTAAATATTGGGATATAATTTTACTCTACTTTCTCTCGACCAAAGTTGATTTTTACACCCAAAATAATTTTCAACTCCAGTTTCAGTTAGAAAATAAAAAATAAGCAATTATTTGATGATTTTTTAGCATATTTAGAGAGGAAGTTTGTGGCATTTGGTCGAATTTCTGGAGAGGTTCAAGAAAAAGAGTTTAGTCTCACATAGGTTATAGAGTATCTTTTACCTCAACAAAAAACTAACAATATACGGCTTCAAAATGTGAGTTTTGTAATCGATTGAATTACCTGATATTCAAATGCAATAATTTCTTAACATTCCAATTTCGGATATAAAAGCATTTATTTATGAGAATGAACTTAGTCTCAAATGTCCAGGAACTAATCATTCGATAGGTAATGGTCCGTCCAAGTTTTCCTGTCGAATATGTTCAAAACGTAACAATAGTTTACTACATGATATTTCTCAGGTTAAAACTCAATCCAACGATTCACAAAATGCGATGACTCCTCTTTCTGAAGTAGCAACTTCCTTGCATTCAGCGGTAAGCAATATAGATGAAATTGCAAACAATTTAGCTGTTAATTCAAGCTCATCATATATAAGTTTCTAGTCAAAAAGAGGCCGTGAATTATGAATTCGTGCTTAATTAGATATGGGTTCATTTATTACAAGAAATACTATTTGAAAAACTCAATGTTTCAACTATTTCAAATGTAATGCAAATAAGTGGTGTAGGTGATAATAAAACAGGTATCACAGAATCTGTTGAAGTAATACTTAAATCAAATATTAACCCTTATTTCAGAATACATGCTACATGTTCAATTTCAAATAAAATTACTTGTAATATTCCGCAGCTTTCAGTTGACACAGATTTTATTAAAATTCCAACTACTATTCTTCTAGCAGATCCTAAATATTGTTGTCCTGCTAAAATTGTCGTGTTAATTGGAGCACAATTATACTATGATATATGAATGCCTAGTAGAATTAAATTAGGTGCAAACCAGCCCACAATGAATAATACTATTGTCGGTTGGGTATTTGACGGATTTGCTCCTGCATTACATTCGTTAAATAACCTTGTAACTCTTTTAGCACCAACGGTTAACATAAATAAACTTAATCCCAAATTTTGACAATTTAATTAAATTCCTCAAACATATATTTTATCCCGAAAAGATAAAATATATGAATCAATGTTAGAAAATATAACAATCAGGTTACCCAATGGCCGATTCCAAGTAATATTGCCGTTCATTTCAGGTAAAAGTAATAAACCGTTAGGAAATTCCTTTTATTCAGCATATAAGCGTTTTCAGTCTCAAGAAAAAAGACTATTGAGACACAACAATCTTTACAAAGACCACAAATCATTTATAGATGAATATAGTCCATTAAATCATGCAAAATATATTTCTCTTGACTGCAAATTGATTCAAAGCGGAAATTTTCTTTCACATCACTATGTGATTAGTGAGGATGAACAGTGCCGGGTGACTACATCCAAAACGGTGAGTTAACCAAGATTAGAACTATGTGGAGCATTATTATTAGCTAGGTTACATCAAAAAATAATTCGACTATTACTTTTAAGAATTCAAATATCACTTTCATACACGGATCCACAAATTGTTTTAAGTTGGCATCAAAAAGCTCCAATTATCGGAAATTCAAGAATTAACCACAAAATGTCACTGGTGTCACATCTCATCCACAGAAATTCCCGAAGATGCTTAGTCTCGGGGAATGGACCCAATAACATTTATGGAGAATCCCTTCAAAACGGTAACTCTAGATTACCTAAAGCAATCCCTATCGATAACTCATCACCGAAAAAATTGACTTTAATATAAGAAATCAGGAAAATCTCAATGCGACATGAATGTTATACAGGGATATCCACCGGGATCGTCCGTTAAAAACTCTGTAAGTTCCAATTACAATATCAAGCTGAAATTCTATACGCGGCCATAACTAGCGATTTCCAATTGGAATGAAATATTTTCGAAGTGATACAATTTCCGGTTATACCAGAAGTGGGTCATCACTTTGTTATTTCAAATGGCAATCTACCTTTTTCAATATACATCTAGAACCGACATTTGAGCAATGCATAAAATACCCAAGTTGTTGGCACTTATTTGTCAAAACTTTTGACAGATTTAATTATTTCTCTTATAAACTCGATTTTTGAGGAACATTTAAAAAAATTGTAGCTCGTAGATCTTTTGCACTACAGACACAATTTTTGCTTGGGTGGATAGAAGAAGGGTCAAGGAATTTTTTAAGCAGTCTACACATGTCAAATGTTTATTGCGTTGTATTGTATGATTTTTTCAATTTGGCCTTTTTCAAACAGCAATAACTCAGTTTTTTCAAATGGCACGTGCCAATTTTTATATCACCATTAGATGAAGCGTCAAATTTCAGATGGAATTGTTTCAGCATGTACTATACCCATCTCTTATAGAAATAATTTGGGAATATATTGCATTTCGATGATTTTGCAAGAACTAACAGAGAATGCTTTGCAATATTTGAATCAAGTAGCTGAAGTGGCTACGCTCGCCGGACAGGTACCTAAAATTAATGTACTTGTCACTTCGTTCATTCGAATTCGATATTTCAACAAAAATTGTCGTTATTTCAGATTGAAAATATCCAAAAAATACAACACATTTGGAATAAAACCACTGGGTATTCAAACGAAAATATAATTAATCTTTTTTTAATTCATTTTAGAATGTCAAAAAGTAGTGGGTGGAAATTGCAGGCAATTCAATAACCAATTTACAAATTTACCGTCCACGAGTAAAATAAAATTTCGAAGCTTTAGAAGCAATTTTCTACAATGTGGATGAATAAAAATTGTAGGAACTAAGCGAAAACCAATTATCTAAGATAATTACATTAATACGAATGAATAGCAAACATCATAGGAGAAAACTAATTTACGATCTGAATAAATGTTCAATATGGACCACATTTTGCTCGATACACTTGACAGCTTGTAAACGAACAATGCCCTCCTAGTTTCCTCAGGATCAATATTACGAAAAGCATTATGAATGCGCTCTAGTAACTCTTCTTTACTTCTTACAGGAATAAGATACACTTCACTCTTGATTTTGCCCCATAAATGAAAATCAAGGGGCGTCAGAACCGGAGAACGCGGAGGCCATAAATTTGGTCCTTGATTACCCCACCACCTATCCTCGAACATTTTTGTTAGCTGCCGATCTACAGCTCGTGTTTTATGTGCTGGTGCACCATCCATTTGGTAATAGCAATCCTTCAGAAAGTTAAGGGGTAATCCATCTAAAAAATTTGCTAATGTTCCTCTAAAAATTTCCAGGTATCTTTGTCCATTAAGATTTTCCTCATTAATGTGATAAGCCAACAAATCATTCATTAAAATTGTAAAAATGTTCACGCTGAATTTATTTTGGAAATCAATAACCTCAATAAAATGTGGATTTTCTGTGGCCCAAAAATGTCGATATCTCCTGTTGGTTATTCCACTTTCATTGAACTTGGCTTCATCAGACCATATAATTTTTTGCAGAATTTTCTCATCTTCTTCAAGCCGAATTAATAAATTTTCACACAAATTTAGCCGCTTGGGAAGGTCAGTTGGTTTCAATTTTGGTAGTCTGATAAAAGAATACGGGTGCATGTTATGTTTCTTAAAGATCCTTTGAATGGAAATATAACTCAATCCATTTTCCATTGATGCTGACTTAATGGACGCATGTGGATTGGCACGAAAATACGCTAGCGTATTAATTTGCTTGTAGTCGTCCTCTAGAATTGGTTTTCTTCTAGTTTCTATGTATTTTGTTCCTCCAAATGACTGAAAATTGCTTCTAATCCTTCGAAGTTTCGTATTACTTATAGGCGCCAAATTTGGAAATTGGTTATTGAATTGCTTGCAAGTTTCATCCACCCCTTTTTGACATTCGCTATGGATTAAAAAGAGATTAAACATATCCTCGATTGAATAATCAGCCATTTTATTATCAATCTGGTGTTTTTCAAAAATTTTCTTTTCAAATTACCAACAATTCTTGTTGAAATATCAAATTCGAATGAACGAAATGACAAGATTTTAGGCACCTGTTAGGTCAGCGTTGCCAGTTCAGCTACTTGAATCAAATATTTCAAAGCATTCTCTGTTAGTTCTTGCAAAATCATCAAAATGCAATATATTCCCAAATTATTTCGGAACAGTAAGAGATGGGTATAGTACATGCAGATACAATTCCATCTGAAATTTGACTCTCCATCTGATGGCGATATAAAAATTGGTACGTGCCAATTGAAAAAATTGAGTTATTGTTGTTTGGAAAAGGCCAGATTGAAAAAATCATACAAAACAACGCAATAAACATTTGACATGTGTAGACTACTTAAAAAATTCCTTGATCCTTCTTCTATCCACTCAAGCAAAAATTGTGTGTGTAGAGCAAAAGATCTACGAGCTACAATTTATTTAATTGAATGTTTCTCAAAACTCTTGTTTAAAACAAAAATAATTAAATTTGTCAAAAGTTTTGACAAGTGCCAAAAGTTTTGACAAGTGCCAACAACTTGCTTATTTTATGCCTTGCTCAAATGTCGGTTCTAGATGTATAATAAGAAAGGTAGATTGCCATTTGAAATAACAAAGTGATGACCCACTTCCGATATAATCGGAAAGGGTATCACTTCGAAAATATTTCACTCCAACTGGAAATCGCTAGTTAAGGCCGCGTATAAAATTTCAGCTTGATATTAGTAATTGGAATTCAAAAAGTTTTTAACGAGCAGTCCCGATGGATATCCCTGTATATCCTAAATTTTCAGATATTTACTGTAGCTCATATGTTGGCGATTAAATTGCGCTTTCGTTGGAATTGCAAACATTCTGAACATTCAGTTGGTCCATTTACTGTAGATGAGCTGGATCAAGTAATGCTAATTATAATAAAAATACTCAATCATATTACTCTTACACAGAAATGGATCATTAAAAAGATGATAGACAAATTCAAACATCAAAAATTTTATCATTAACTCAATTTATTGATCGAGAGAGTATCATTCGAGTAGGAGGTCGTCTAGTTTTGTAGTTTGATTTCAATAAAAAACATCCCATTCCTTTACCACGATAATGCCACGTCGTGGAGATATTAATCACTCGCGATCATAGAAAACATGGCCATGCACCTTGCGAGAAAAATATTGGCTAATTAATCAGATCGAACGTATAATTAAATCATGCACAATTAGTCATAGGTTCAGAGTTGTATCATCAGAGCAACTGATGGGTTCATTACCTCCTGAGAGGGTAACATTTAACAGGATATTTGTTAATGTTGGTATCGATTTTGATGGTCCAGTGTTAGTTAAGTTAAATAATCAATATTGCGAAAGTCAATAAAAAGAAAATCATATATTGCGATATTAGTATGTGAGTACAAAAAGCGTACATCTTGAACTTGTTTCCAATCTCGCCACTGAATCAGTTTTACTAACTCTTGAACGTTTCATTGCGTTGAAAGTCTAATAACATATTCGGTGACGATGGTTCTAATTTTAAACGCACTACTCGAATTATGGAAGTAATTCTTGGGAAAGACGATAAAGTAAGAGCAATGAAAAGAGGAACAAGAGATGGATTTTGATTGGCCCCATAACAAAATTATGTTCTCTTCCTTTTTAACGTGAAGGTGTATAAGAATTTTGCATTTTAGCAGGCGGAGAATTAATAATATAATAATAAAATAATAAATAGGCTCAACATGTACAAAACCCATAGAAAGTATTGAATGTGTTATTCGAATATTTTTATTAATAGTTCAATATCTTTATTGTTCCTTTACTAGAAAGGCTGTAAATAGTTGTTTAGGTAGAATTTAGCATAGGATATGAACAGTGTTTATAATTTTCTTAAATTCCCAATATTCATGGTATTAGAAAAACCCACAGTGTATATAGTCATTACTGAATATAAAGGTATTGATCCTAGTAGTTAAGAATTTAGTGTATATATATTTTCAGTTTTGTCCAAGCAGTATTAGAGTATCAGAGTAACCTTCACTCATCAACACAGTAACTTTTCATACAGAAAAATGAAAATCCATTTATGTATACAGCCATCATCCTAGCAATCGAGGCTGTACAGTGATTTTCAATAATAAATTCTGTACTAGTCACTCAACATCAACAGAGAACAAAATGAAAATCGTAAAAACAATAATCGTACCTAGCATAACATACGCAGGAGAAAAATGGCTCATGACAATGAAATCCTACAGGAAAAGAACATTACAGGAGACACTGAACAAGATAGTCAGGATGGCTATTGGGAGCCCCTGGTACATCAAACAGACAAATAAGACGAGAAGTCAATATTTCTAGAAAAGATGATGGTTAAGAAGGCAGAAAAATTCTTAGAAAAAAAGGAGGAAAATGAAAACGAAATAAAAATGATAACCCAAATAAAGACAAGGAAATGGATAAACACACACTCGAGCCGAAACCTCGAAGAGAGACTGGTGATCCAATATACCATAAGAGTGAAACTTCTTGAAACGTGACAATAAAAGAAAAACCGTACAATGAAAAACGCGAAAGAAATACGAAGAGGCGAAAGGAAAGATATTTCGGTCCTCGCCAAAATTACCACAGACTGTTAATATTATTGAGATATACAATCCCTTCAAGTTGATTTATATCTGTAGATTAGTGACTTGAAAATTACCTGACCACCGAAACTGTTCGTGTTTTGAAAGAATGAAAGTATAGAAAGTACAAAATATATTTTCAATTCATTCAGCAGCAAATGGATCACCCTAAAATAAAGAGAAATCATCAATATGATTAGTTAAATAACCGTATGTTTCAACGACGAAATAATATATGGGCGGTGTCAACCCAAATTATTGGATCTATAATGATTCTAAAACATCTATAGATCATAATTGGCATCTATAATCACTTGGAAGACTGAACCGGGCCATCGGGGCTCTCTCGGTCAAACAGAGAGGGAATTTGAGGAAATATAGCAGGTTGAGTATTTTTTTATTATGTACTTAGTCCTTTTTATGACCTTGCTCGATATGTAAAATATTTTCTTAGATTTGCTTAGACATACAAGAAGTATGATTGTTTAAATATTTTTCTGCTGGTTTTCTTTTTCCATTGTTACAGATTCCTGTCCCAAACCCCTTTCCTTTCACCATTGTCTTCGTTTGGAAATCATGGAATGCAAGAGAGAATGAAGCTACTAAGCAGAAAAATCTTTGGTACTCTTTATGTACACACGACACTAACACAACATAAACAGACAAGCTATTGCTAGTGCAATAGCGACAGGGAATCGAGTTTTTTCCTTAGGTTTTTTCACTCGTTTATTGAATCATATGCAAGATAGTATGGTTCCCATGTTACATTTCCTGAGCTCACACTTACGTTTTTTCTGACACACATCAAAATTATAGATATAAGCATTATTGTAAACACAATTATTCAAACTTTGTAAATCCTCTCTTTTCAAAAGAATATATATAACTGAATAATTTGTATGTTTCTTATCATTCAGCAACATCTTCCTAATATAGTGGATAATGAGATGATTTCCTCAATTTTTCTTGCAGATATTAATTCTAAACCGTGGTTACATAAGTATGAATAACAGTTTCGTTATTGTCCTCATTATTATTGCTGAATATACGCGAAATGTTGTATCTGGATAAACTAATTTCCTGAAAGTTGTAATTTACCACTTCATTCTTAGGAAACTATTTGATGAAGTAGAATTTTTTGATAAGATAATACACGGACGCTCAGATGTTCGATTTTCGACAATATAACATGTAATTCTGTGTATGGGACGTGGTAGTGCCTAATTTAGGCCTACCTAGGGGATGTTATACGGAAGAGCCGAGATAGGCAAATCGCTCTAAGCTGCCTGCTTTACATAATCCTCGATAGGCAAATTGGGAGAGTGGACCGTAATGATCAATTTCCCTATAAAAGCAATTCCAGAGAGCTTTTGTATGGAGCTACTCTGCGATTGGACCATCTTGAATAAACTGAAATATTTTACACAGCATCTTCGATGCTTAATCACGTTATCTAGTATAACAAACGATTTACGGAATATAAAGTGAATTTGTAGATCGAAGCATTACAGTGTTTAGACATGATTAATTTCGAATTTAATTTGAGAAGAGAAATTAACTGCGGTAGGCGAAATTCAGTTTTAGACTGCAATGCATAAATCAGTAAAAAATCCAAGATAAGTAACGAGTTCTAGAAGAAACAATAATGACTTCAGTTAAAGGAATAATTGTCTAGGTTAACTGGGTAAGGGTAAGTTGATCTAAGTCCCATTGATTCAAAACCTGACAAGTCTGCGTGAGAGGATTTTGGGATAATATTTATTCTTTACTTTGTTGGAATGAAGTGGTGATTTTCTCAACAAAGACTTCGTTGAATAATATATCAAGGTCGATTTGAAAAATTAAAACTTGATTGGAGGTTAGTAAAATCAATGAAAAAGTCTTACATCTGAAACTTAATTATTTGATAGGGAATCTCACCATTGTTTGCCCAAACTGAGTTTCATTTTCAATGAACTCAAACCTATACACAAAAGTTTCTTAATATAACAAAATCAGCTGTTTGTTCCTCACGCTTTCCTTCTTCTTCAGCTAGTTTATTTGATATGAAGATCACGTATCCAAATATTCCAACAGACGAATGCCCTTCGATAGTTACAGTAATACTCGACAAAAATAGGACACTGCTATACGTTTCTGATGGGTTTTATAAACTTCTGAAAACCTGCCTATCTCAAAATTATTTTTCATTTTCAATTTCAATCGAAATTTTACCAAAAACTAGGACTTTCCATAGGATCACCTCTCAGCTCCACTTTTAGCCTATATATACATGAATAACATAGAAAGAACAGTAACATTGAATAAGCACTCACCAAAAAAACATAAAGTGTTCTGGTAGTGATACGTAGATGATATTTTGGTAGGTTTCCATGGCTCACACAGGCAAATTGACAAATTTCTGAATGAAGTTCAAACCGAAATTAAGTTTAACTCATTAGTGCATACAGTCCTTTTGAAAGAATCACAATATAAATAAATGTCGTGAACGTTCAGAGAGTGGTGGGGAGCCGGCAACATGTGCATCTTCTCATTAGACCTTTTTCAGAGGCATTAATGTCTTTGGCACGACGTGAAATACGATAATGTTGAATTCATTGACGACCATGGATCCCAGTTTATATTCTACTAAAAATGGCGGTGAGTGATATTCAATTACCATTTAGAAAAATATTTTTGGAACTACTGAAAAAATCCGAAGCATTCTGGTCTTTTGTTTACAACTTCGATGTTATTTTTACATTTTCTTACCAAGTTTTTTCCTAATGCAAGTTTTTCTCGACTATATGCACAGAAGTCATTTCTGTTTCCATTTCAGATTATCTCTGCATCAATTTTTGGACATCGAAGAGGGCGATAATTTCTATGAAAGTAATACGAGAATATATATTCTAATCAAAATACAGCAGAATCTGAAGAATACAACGATGTTACAGATCAAGAAGCTGGCGATATAAACCACCTACCCAGAGGTATTCTCATGAATACTTTTCTGCTAGAACAAGTGGACTTCAACCTCAAGCCACCACACTTTCCCATTCATTGGAGATTAATGATGAAGAGAATATACCACTTTCTGTTATACAACAGCTTTCCACGAAGAAGAAAAGGTAGAACTGTTCAAAGAAAAAAGTCATAAGTGGAGGGTGGGGATACATCCAAATATTGTATGAACACCACTTGTGATCCTGTGCCTTCATCTCGCGATGCACACTCAGCCGAATCTCTAGCCGATTTCTGCAAAATTTTTCACGGAACCGATCATGGAAAATATTATTCACCAGACTAATTTGTATAGGTCACAAGAAAACATTTCTTTAGAATTTTCTATGGATGATCTGTATGTAATCTTTGAAGCTTTATTGCTCAGTATATATACCAAATACCATAATGATACCCCTTCAATACTTCGGTACTCGATGAGAGTCAAACGTTTTGAGCTTCTCTTACGTCATCTTCACTTTGATAACAACAATATTTCGACAGACAAACTTCACAGATTGAGACCACTTATTCACGAATTGAATCAAAATTTTCGAGAACACGGCGGTGTAGAAGACGAGAGCATGATACCATACTATGGAGAGCATTATGCGAAGCAATATATCAAAGGAAAGCTAATCAGGTTTGGTTTTAAAATTTGGGCCCTTTTTCAAAGTGGAGGGTATATGTTAGCATTCGAAATATACATTGGTAAACCTGATAATGGAAAACAATTTGATTTGGGTGGCGATGTTGTTTTATCTCTAATTCGATTAGCAGGACTGAAAGAGAATAAGGGTTATAATCTTTATTTCGATAACTACTTTACTGGTATCGATCTAAGGTCCCATCTATCGGACCGCAGTGTTCGTGGTACTAAAATAGTTTAGAAGAATGTATTTTTCCAGAGAAGAATGTATGGAATAGAGGAAAAAGGAGATCTTTTCAGTTTTTATCGAACGAGAAAATTCTGATGGCTCAATTTGAGGACAACAAGGTGGTAACGTTGGCAACCAACTTCGAAGATCAATCTATGATGACCGCCAAACGTTGGTGCAAAGAAGCCAAATCCAAACAGTATGTTCCCAAATCAAAAGTTGTATCAAATTACAATAAATACATGGGAAGGGTTGATAAGATGGATGGATTAGTAGATGCGTACCGATCGAGAATGCGGCAAAGAAAATGGTACTGGCCCATTTTTCAGTATTTGTTCGATGTGAGTGTGGTGAATGGCTGGATTTTGATGAAAAAACTGAGACCTGAAGATCCAAACTGTGTAAATCTTCTAACATTCAGACGTCGCATAGCCGTGAGCTCTCTGAAAAAATATGGGACCAGATCAGTCAGAAACTGCCAACAGTTCGTCAACAATAACGATGTTAGATTCGATAATGCGGGACAATTGGTCAAATACTCTGAAAGTGACAGAAAATGTAAAATGTGCCATGAAAATTCGAAGCTTATATGTGATAATTGCAATATTGGCTTGCACCCTAAAAACTGTTTTTTCGACTTTCATAAAAATTATGCTAAAAATTATGATGTTAATGTTATTGTATTTAGTTTATTTGAATGTGTTACTATCTTCAATATTTCATTCGTAGAAAAAAAATTAATGAATTTCTGAACCAAATATGCTCTTATGCATATAGTCCTTTTAAACGGATCACCTTTTCCTCATAAACTGAGAGAGAAAATTTGAAAATAGCGCCAGAACCACGTTTCAACAGTAAAATTATATCCATTTCAAGAAAAAATTATAATCAAATCAAAATTTTTTCCACATGCACTAATGGGTTAGTTCAAAAATAGAAATTATTAACTCAATAAATATTTTATACTCACAATAACAAAATCGACTAATAATTTCATTTATAACATCTACAGAAAACAAATCTTTCCATACTTATTCAATCATTCAAATCACAAATTAGCAGCTCAAAATTCATTGATCCATAGGGCATTTTTCATTCAACTGTCACCAGGAACTTCAAGAATTAAATTAATACTAAAATTGCTATAAATAACAAAATTCCACAGTTTTAAAGATAAAATTATCCATTGTGAAGAGAAACATCAAATAACACAATTATAATATTTCATAAATGACACTTATTTGAAAAAATATCCTAGTTTCAACTACGCTAATCCTCTCTCTAATAACTTGAGCAACTAATTTTTAAAACTAATCACTTCTTTTTCAAGTAGTCTGAACTTAAGAAAATTATTATTGAATGCTAAACAAAATACAGACAATTTCAAGAAATTAGGAGTTTACAAAATTGGTTGCTTTGAGTGTACGGTAGCTTATGTTGAACAGACTGGTAGGAATTTCGAAACCAGATCTAAAGAACACTTATCGCCTGATAATAATTCTCCAATATGTGAGCATATAAAAACCATAAAATATGCAATAACATTAGATAATATCAAAATTCTTCATAATTGCGACAAGGGAAAGAAAATGAACGTTGGGAAATAAATAAACCTTGTAAGAACTCAAGTGAAATCACGCTTGATAGCCATCTAGACATTAATATCCCTCCGCTACTCAATATGACATTAGGCTCGTATCCATATAGATAAGTTCATTTCCTGTAGTTGACCACTTGAGAATGGCTTGACGTCGAAAACGGTCGTGTTTGTGAATATAAAACTGTAAAAATTATAAGATATATTTTACTTCATCTTCGTTGTAACTCGATGCTCATTTTATATCCAAGCCATACAAGCTCATTCCATGCATTTTTCTCAATCTCTTTCATTGGTCCTGAAACTCGTAACTTTTATTACTAATTTAATCTGTGTTCCATCGAAGATGCCCGATTTCATCTTTTCTGTATCTAAAAGTAGGGCTCATGTAACAATTTGTTAAAGCAAAAGAAAAATTTTTTCCTTTATTCAACCCAAAAGTTCCCAGAACTGAATTCTGGGAACTTTTGGGTCGAATAAAGGAAAAAATTTTTCTTATTCGTTAAGAGCTTCAACAAATTGTTACATGAGCCTTACTTTGAATCATATCAATCATATTTCTGATGTAGGAATGACCGGAAATGTTGTTTGTATCTAGCCTCGAAAAAGCGTCCTGTTTGACTTATATAAAAGGAATTGCACCCAGAACATGTTAATTGGTATACTTCTGATTTTTCGAATTTATCGGTTTTATCTCTTGTGTTTTGTGTCAAACCAGTTAGCAAATTGTCAGGCCTGCTTTTCAACACAAAAGATGAAACCGATAAATTCGAAAAATCAGGAGTATACCAATTAACATGTTCTGAGTGAAATTCCTTTTATATAGGTCAAACAGGACGCTCTTTCAAGGCAAGGTACAAAAAACATTTCCGGTCATTACTACATCAGAAATACGATTCAGCTTTAGCTGCACATTGTCTGAATGAATGTCATCCTTTTCCAGAACATCAACAGCTAAAAATTCTTCATTCCTGTGATTAATCTTATAAACCCAATTTCTTTGAATCGATGGAAATTTTCAAGGCATCTAGGATAGAAAGGTTTCAGCTCCTTAACGACCAGGTAGACTTAATTACCTGCCAATCGCTATTATTCAAGTTACTGTGACCTCTACTAGCATTTTATTGATGGTAATTCCAGTACCGGTCCAACCAATGTAAAATTTCGTCATTCTTTACATCAATAAATTAGTGATAGGTAAAACATAGTAACTTGTTTTATTTTATTATTATTCATTATGGAAGGATATTTCCATTTGACTCTTTTTTTCTGTAAATGTCAGTTATCTTTCACAAACAAAAAAAGCAGTCATCATGGCGGTTAACGAGTTCTTTCCAAATCATAGCAGTTTTGTACCGGAAAGTTTATCTTCTCTTAATTGCCCATAAACGTAGAAACTCAATGCGGGTTTTACAAAGCATTTGAGGAACAGAAGGCTTATCAGGTATTTCCATAAAATGCTAAAGCTAATTTTCGTAAGCTTCACACACGAACTGTCACATATAAACGGTATTCTGCAAGTGTATATTCTACGCCAGCGGTTCTCAAATTTTTGTCGACGCAAACCTTTTGGAAAGCAAAATACTTGAAGGAACCCTACAATAAAACAGTAGTTTTCTTAGGTGAAGTCTTTATTAATAACTATAATAAAAGTTTACTGAAACAGTTACTAATTATTACTTACTTAACCACATGGCAAGTACAATATTAGAAGATATTAAAAAGAAAAAATCTAATTAATGGCGGGTATAAAACTGTTTTTTATTTTTCCTCAATTGATTGATATCAGGTTCGGTAGAAGACAGTTGAAGTATCATATCACGTTCGGCGTGCAGTCTATTGCGATATTTTGTTTTCATGGCTGCTTGGATTCGCATAGATATGTTGTTGGGATCGGGAGAAGAATATTCACAGCCATTTTGCCAAGCATGGGATTCCCACGGATTCTGATTCAGAAATCATCGAGAGACGTTGTTTTGAACAGTGACTCCATACTTGTGTCTGATGACATTTCTAAAAGAGATTCATATATCTCGTTTGATATACTCTGGGGCTTCTGGAAGTTGGGTAAGGTAAAAAGAATTATGAATCCATGTATTCAGTTTTGTTCTTGTATTCTGTTCTTCAGAAAAATCAAAAGATGCGCGCATCGAAGTGAAATATTGGAACAATCCTTTGAAGACACCATCTTGAAACATTTCTGAGTCATCGCTAAAAAACTCACTGAGTGACGTAAAAAGCTTTCAATTTCTCTCTTACCAACGCCAATAATCCAAAAATCTAATTTTCTTTTGAAGACAGTTATTTTGTTATAAGCCAGGAACACAGTTGTCTGTTTACCTTGCAATGATAAATTCAATTCGTTCAGTTTTCAAAAGACATACGTCATAAATGACAAACGCAACAACCAAGTTTTAACATACAAATGGTCTTTCAAATTGAAAGAAGTATCTGCTGAAAAAAACATTTGTAACTCGGCTCTAAGTTCAAATACGCTCCTTAAAGTTTCACCCCGAGACAGCCATCGTATACTTCTGTATAGAGCAGCAGTGTTTTATGTTTACTGCCATAATCTTCACACAATAATGAGAACAATCGGATTAGTAGTGGTCGTGATTTGATAATGTTGATTATTTTTTCCGCGTCATCTATAACTTATTTTCAATTTGACGGCATTTTCTTTATCGCAAGTGCTTGTCTATGCTGAAAACAATGGCTGAAACTACAATTAGGTGCTTCATTTTTTATTCGTGACACTGCTCCTGATGTTTTACCTGTCATCGCCTTGGCCCCATTTGTACAAATGTCAATGCAATCATTCTAACTGAGATTATTTTCTTCGAAAATTTTGTTTATTTTATTAAGAATTTTTTCCTCGATATTTTGTGGGTAGCGGTGATCACCTAATCATGTCTTCTTCAAAAGAACTTTCATATGAATATCTCACGATTACCAGCAAGATAGTCAGACCAGCGACTCAGTTGACTCATCCATCTGCAAGGCGAATCGTGTGTTTTGTAGCATGTAACTGGTTGTCAAAGTAAAACGAAATGAGACACTCTTGTCATTTTTCCACAGTTTATTTAATAATCATAACCGGTTTCGACCCAATGGTCATTTTCAAGTGAATAACAATATAATACATGAGTAGGCAAGTACAAGTAAAGAATGAAATTTATCCTAAATACTGAGTGGTGGGGATCCATTATGCTGTAGTTCGCTGCTGTAATAAATTGTAGGTTTACATAGTTTGTTAATCTCCAAACATTCCAACAGACCCATCTGTCTCCCTTTGTTACATTTAAGAAGGATTTTAAGATTGTTCGATGATATCGAGTGGCTAGTTGATTTTATGTGTTCAAATATTGGCGAATTTTAATGTGAGGAAACATGTTCCTTGAATCTAGCTTCAAAACTTCTCCCTGTTTGTTCGACATAGGCTACCTGACATTCATTGCATTTGATTTGATGAATTCCTGATTGCTTGAATTTATTGTTCTTTTGTTTGTCATTGAATAATAATCTGCTTGAGTTGGGGTCGCTTGAGAATGAAGTAGTTATGTTCGATTTTGTTAGAGAGTTCGCCGGTGTATCTGAGGCTAGTGTATGTTTTTCCGGGTTTCCTACGACGCTATATAATAATTGAGAGGTAATACGTTGTTCTTTGCGTTTAATGATTGCATTTAGAAAATATTGTGGTATGTTGTTATTCGAAGCAATTTCTCTGATGATATTAAGTTCAGTTTGAAAATTTTCGGTCGAGAAGAAAAGGGCAATGAATGTCAGGTAGCCTATGTCGAACAAACCGGGGAAGTTTTGAAGGTAGATCCAAGGAATATATTTCCTCAAATAAAAATTCGCCAACATTTGAACACATAAAATCAACCAACCACTCTATATCATTGAACAATCTTAAAACCCTTCATAAAAGTAACAAAGGGGGAAATATGAATTTGTTGGAAAGTTTGGAGATTAACAAGCTATGTAAAAACCTACAATTTATTACCCTCAACAGCCAACTAGAGCATAATGGATCCCCACTAGTCAATACTAAGGATAAATTTAATTCTGTACTTGTACTTGCCTACTCATGTATTATATTGTTATTTACCTGAAAATGGCCGTAGGTCGATAGCGGTCGTGATTATTGAATAAAATGTGGAAAAATGACAAAAGTGTCTCATTTCGTTTAACATTAGAAATGAATTTCCATAAAATAAATAAATATAAATACAATAAATATATAAACAATACTATCAATTAACTAGTTCTTGTTTAACGTTGCTTGCCAGATCATGGATTCGTCGTGAAATAGTAACGTTTGATAGCGGCACAGTAGAAAGACGTTTTGTTATGTCTAACACATATGTCTTCATTGAATTCTCAGCGATAGTGTGCGCTTCACCTGCCTGTGCAATGCGATATCTATCTAAATATAATGCCTCCGTTGCATTTTCATTTATAGTTTGTGTTACATGCATCATATTTTTTGACTTTCCAATAACTCTTCTTTTCTACGAACAAAAATTTTTTTATTTTTATCTTCAGACTCAGGGTGTACTGTTTTTAAATGTCGACGCAATTTGGAGGTGCCATGGAACTATTAGGAAGCAGTTCACTACATAGCATGCAGAGAGTTTAGCTGTTAGAATCAACAAATCCGAAATTGATGCATGATTCACCATAATTCCTTTTTTTCGTATTTGAAACCGTGCAGCTTGACGTCGTGGCATCATCATCTACATCGGTAACTGCTGTATTCTCCGCGGGTACTGCTTTGAACATTCAGCGAGATTAGATGTTGTTGCAACACGTTTAACGCCTTCAAGCCAACTTTCCATTCTCCTTGATTAATAATGTTACACGTCAGGATGGTGGGGGTCAAAATAATGCACAATCGTTAATGCGTATAAGGGACTAAGTTTAGTCCAAAAGAAGATATAAATGAGATAAAAACACAAGGTTTAACTTTAATCTACACTTTATTTAAAAAAATTCGACGACGTTTCGCTGACACAGCAGCTTTATCAAGAATGAAAAATAGAATGAAGAGTATGGTATTATAAACAGATCGTAGAACAAGTTGGATGAATAACAGGAAAATCCACACCGAGCCATTGTACAGTTAGTATGAAAGGTAATAAAAACTAATTAAACAAGTTAAGTACGGGTGAGTAATTCAAATCTACCTGTTCAATCAAAAGCTTGTCCGAATGTTTGTATCTATTTATTTCTAATGCTTCTAAGAGATCTAATTTTGAACTTGATTTTATATGTAATATGTCAAAGTTTTTATTGAATGCATGGTTTTCTTTTATTAGGTGGTTTGAATAATTTGAATCAGATTTATTTTTATCGTAGCTACGTTTATGTTCAGATGTTCTTATGCCAAAACTCCTATAGGTCCTACCGATATAAATTTTATTACAAGAACCGCAATTGAGTTTATAGATTCCTGATTTACTTGATTTTTCAACACGAGATTTATTATTTTTAATATGTTAACCTAAGTTATTAGAAGTTTTGAAAGCTATATTAAGATTTTGTTTGACAAGAAGGATTCAATATTTGTACTTGCAGAACCGCAGAATGTTAAACTGTTGAATATTTTATAGTCTTTATGAATAGGAGATACTTCATTTATTGCTTTCTGATAGAGTTTTTACGAACAGGTAGATTTGAATTACTCACCCTACTTAACTTGTTTAATTAGTTTTTATTACCTTTCATACTAACTGTACAATGGCTCGGTGTGGATTTTCCTGTTATTCATCCAACTTGTTCTACGATTTGTTCATAATACCATACTCTTCATTCTATTTTTCATTCTTGATAAAGCTGCTGTGTCAGCGAAACGTCGTCGAATTTTTTCAAATAAAGTGTAGATTAAAGTTAAACCTTGTGTTTTTATCTCATTTATATCATGGATCTATATCAAGTAACGGCCTCCACAATTCAAATGCAAAAGAAGATATGTACAAAACTGATTCAATTAGAATACAACAGGCAGTAGAACAATGAACACTAGTTTCATATCTTGTTTAAACTTCGCAATTCGCTAGCTCTAACAGTTTGTAGGTAGGTAGGTAGAAACTTATCGCTCCGGTTACTAATCGTCAACTGACTGACGAGACGAGACGCGCGATTGCCGCTTTTATATTTAGTCCTAGACTCGATCTCTAATATTCTCAAAAATACTCGAGCCGGCGCCTTTGATAAACAAAAAGCGGAAATAAAACTATAAATACAAACAATGCGTTGTAAGCAATCTCGACTTTATGTTTCGAAGTTAGAGCCGAAAGTCGCTTGTTCGTCTTATTCCGAGGCGGCTTTTATCAAAGGGACTGCGCACTCACTACTATGCGCGCGGCTGGCAGAGTCAAAACATTCGATCACAGGGAGAAGGTTTATTTTTTTTTAATTCTTGATATCGCGGAACCTTAGGGTTCCGCGAAACACACTTAGAGTATAGCTGCTTTACACAAATGAAATAAAAATGATTGGAGTCATTCATACAAATTCCTCTTGACGATGCCATATCAAATTATATCAATTTAAATAAGTATTTTTTAAAAAACGGCAAATCTTTACGGTGATTGGGTTTTTTATAGGACCTTAAAATTGTAGACAAGAGATATTAGAAAACAAATGAGGGCTTATTTAGAACCAGCTTCGTGAAATAAGTTAACATCAAGTGACAAACGTCATTCATCACACGAAAGTGCAATTTTGTTGTCCAGGTTATCAAGACCTATAACTTGTAGACGAGTGCTGTTCGAAAACAAATGAGGGTATATTAAGAATCAGCTTCGTGTAATTAGTAAACATCGAGTGACATACGTCATTCATCAGACGAAAGTGCAATTCTGTTTTCCAGTGTTATCAGTTTATTTATGCTAGTGAAAACGAAAAAAAAAGTATCTTTCACATCATGTACTTAACACAGATATCCATCGAGCGCATCATTTCATTTCACGCCTGATCTACTTGAATTTCATTCAATTTCAACACCGTTATTCTTTTTGTAATGGTATATCGGATATTCGTATCATTGGAAAAGATAACAAGTTTGTTTTCTGGGTTTCTTCTTTCACATCCTTCTTTCTCAATAATGAGATTTTGATGCTGCGTATCGGGTAGGGACGATAATGATATCTCTGTATAAAATACTCAGTTACAGGCATGGCTGCAAAATCCCTTGGGGCAAAGTAAGTGCTGATACAAGAGCAAGAGAGCGAACGTCTGTGGAAGAGCAGGGTGATATATTCTGGTTATTTCTACATGCTTGAACTTTTACACATTACTCAGTTGTATTTTTCATTCAGTCAATTTTCTACTTTACAAGCAGGCAGAATCAGTTCACAAACAAAACTAAAGTATTATATTCTGGGTGAAACAACAACGCTTATGCTAAATCTGATTATACATCACGCTTTGAAGTAAGAAATTCCAGTTAAATACGTTGCATGTAGATCAAAATGAAGAACTTAATGAAAGCTTGATGAAAATAAGTATTCAGTGTCCTGAAAAAGGTCCATTTCTCTGAATTGAGGAGGATTATTTTGGTTTTTTTGGTACACAATTTGTTCTTCCTGTATGAGAGCCCTACTCATCATGAAAAGGTGATCCCATTCTCTAATGACCACGTAATTATTTACTTCCAAAAGTAGCATGTAATCGAAGCCCTGATTTCAATTTTCTAGATTATTGTATGAGTGTAGCTGCAAAATAGGTTCTACTCAAACATAAAACTCTGTGGCGAATTTTCGTCTGATAAATCAGGTTGATTCGGGTGAGGATCCCCTCAAGAGCGATAAGGATATTCAAGAGCTTGAGTCAGAAGTGCATCGAAGAAGGTGACCAAAATTTTGAACATTTTGGTTGAAAAACTGTGAATATCAAATAAGGTTAATTGCACTGAAAGTATTTCAATTTTAAGTTATACATTCATTTTTAATTTTAAGGTCTACATATGGAAAAAATTGCAATTGACAAAGCCTTTGCTTTATGTTAGTTGATCATTAGAATTAGAAAATAAAACAAATACTATGTTTGGATAATCACTTTCCATTGATTTTATATAATTTAATTGGTGGGACCTGTTTTGAACTGTTTGAGAAAATAGTTCAATGCTACATGATCGCAACGGAAATTATCGGAATATTCATGTATATATATTTCCACAATCTCAGAATGAGCTGAAAATTTTTAGCCTAATGGAAGAAAGAAATATTTGAGGGAATATCGTTTCAAAACAGAAAAACAGGAAAAGTTTGTTTGATGAAGTTTTCTGCTATGTGAGTTCTTTTGAAATGAACTTGGCTTTTGTTAGCGGAAATTACATGTTTTTTTGTATATTTTCTAGACATTGTGAGGTTTTTTTTGATGGGCAGTCGCAAATATAACATATAAAACTCACCGAGTTACAACAAAATTAATGAATGATATGAAAGTTTTGTCACACATATTTGAAATCATAAGTAATATACAAAATTGCTAACTCTGTATTAAGTAAGCCATGAAGCGTAACAAATATTTGATACCGCATCTGACAGAAACTGCAGCAATGAAATCCTCAAATATTTGACTGACTAAAGCATAACACTAATCCTGTACTGATGGTGAATGTTAGGCTGACAACCGGATATAACATTGATTTTTGATTTAGTTATAAAAGCAATAACAAAAATGAAAATGTACTTATATCGGAAAAAGCTTGCCGATTTAAATTGCATAATACTGTGTGGCTCATCACATTTGAGACGGTATTTGGGCATATTTTATTACTGATTTTAATTTTCTTTGCACAGTTATATGTAATGCTGTAGAGAATACAAACTAAAAATATTTTAGGCTATACATGGTGTTCCATAATAAAGTGACATATCGAAGTTATGATTCTTTAATTAGCACACCCTATATTTTGTTATATTTTGGCTTTGTGAGGAAAAATTTATATCTGAGCTTCAGATGTACAACTATTGTGATTGTAATTGTTGTTGCGTGAACATATGATACACTTTGTTGATCTATGTTACACTGGATGTTCGAAAACAATTTTTGAAGTTGGAGCTCATTCCAATCTCATTTTACTATTTCTTTTTACAACTGGCATAACCTATATCTATATATATATATATATATATATATATATATATATATATATATATATATATATATATATATATATATATATATATATATATATATATATATATATATATATATATATATATATATATATATATATATATATATATATATATATATATATATATATATATATATATATATAATCAAAATAATAATAAATATACCAACACCTTGACGAAAACAATATATGCAAGGAACAACTTATTATTGATTCTGTGATAATGAAGCAGGCACACGTAGGGCATCGAAATGTTCATTCAGCTTTTCTCGATTATCTGGAGGCATTCAATAGTACCGCCCACTCTTGGCTTGTTGAAGTATTGCAGATATACAAAATTCACCCAGCCCTGGTAGAGTACTTGAAGACAACAATGACACACTGGCGCACGTCTCTGCAGGTCAACATGAACAATAAATCAATTAAAACCGACGAGATACCCATACGTCGTGGAATTCTTCAAGGAGAGTCTTTGAGTCCACTATGGTTCTGTTTAGCAATAAACCCATTGTCCTCAATGCTCAATAGAACAGGATACGGATTTAGGATAAAATCAGAGAGGAATTATCATACAATCTCCCACCTGCTGTATATGGATGACATCAGATTATATGCTTCGAACAAGAAGCAATTGGATAATTTGCTGAAAACTGTCAGTGAGTTCTCGGCAGATGTTCATATGAAATTCGGGCTTGAAAAATGTAAGAACCTGAACATTCAAAGAGGGTAAGTCATAGATGGTGAAACACAACTTCCAAACGATGATATTATACAGTGCATGAGAGATGGCGAAACATACAAATATCTGGGATACCAACAAGCCGGATTGCTAAACCAAAAACAATCAAAGGAGAAAATTCGTTCAGAATACAGTAAGCGTCTGAAGACTGTGCTGAAATCGATGTTGAACTCGGGGAATCTAGTCAAGGCAATTAACACCTACGCCATTCCAGTGTTGCTTTACTCATTTGGATTAATCAGATGGACTTAGACAGAACTAGATGATATTAAAAGGTAGACCCGAACGATGCTGACAAAGTACAACAGTCATCATCCAAAATCGTCTGTGATACGAACAACTTCGAAGCGGAAAGTAGGAGGACGCGGATTAATATATATTGTCAATTTACACACCGAACAGATAGAAAATCACAGAGAATTCTTCTCTGCACTTCTGACCACCACAGAGTGGTATCGTTGGCTGATAGGGGATATACACCACTAAATCTTGCTACCAGAGATGACCTGCTGAATCTACGTTCCAATCAGATACTGAAAAACAAGAGCAATGGTCAAAAAAGGAATTGCATGGACGACATCACCATGAGATTAATCAACCACACATCGACAAAGAAGCCTCCAACAAATGGTTGATGGAAAGAGAATTATTCGCAGAAACAGAGGGATTCCTTAGGCCATCCAAGACCAAGTGATCGCTACAAACGATTACAAAAATTTATAATGAAGGACGGAACATTACTAACAGATAAGTGCAGAAAATGCCATATAAGATCGGAGACTATACAGCATATTACGTCCGGATGCGAACAACTGGCCAATACGGAGTATCTTCACAGGCATAATAAAGTGTGCAACATAATCCACCAGAAACTTGCACACAAGTACGGACTTCTGAACACCTTCCAGCCATATTACAAGTATCAGCCGGCGCCCGTATTGGAAAATGACTCTAGCAGATTATACTACGATAGGCCTGTTATCACTGACAGAATGGTGACGAATAATAGGCCGGACATAGTGGTGTATGATAAGAGAGCCAGAACAGCAATGGTGGTGGATGTCACCATACCGAATAATAACAACGTGCTGAATAAGTTCCAGGAGAAAAAGTTCAAATACACAGACGTTGCTATTGAGATCAAGCAGATGTGGCACCTCGATAAAATAGATATTGTTCCTGTCGTCTCCTCGACTGGTTCAATACCCAAAACTTTGCATGATAGTCTTAAGAAATTAGAATTGCATAAGAATACCTATATAGAAATGCAAAAAGCTGTTATTCTTAATGCATGTAGGATAGTTAGGAAATTTAGGTCAAGTATATTGTAATCGAGCCTATTCCCTTTGATTGCTAAATCTGGGAAAGGTAAATTATATCCAGCTACTAGCTGAGATAGTGCATAAGTCCACGATAATAAATGCTTTATTATAAGTATCTGAAGTGAACAAAGTGAACAAAATACATTATAGATAATATTTTAATCTGAAGTTCTGCAATTCTTATTGTGTTAATAGATACATACAATAAAGACAGGAAAAAACATTAACATCAACAACTCACAAAAGCCTGAGCTTGTGGTGAGCGTTTCATTTAAACTTTATTATTTTCCACACTATTATATCGATTCATATTTTCTTTTAAAGGTGGGATTCATATAGGCAGTAAATATAATTTCGAACTCACACGCTAACAAACAACAAATTAAGATTTTGGGACGTTCTTCAAATCCATTAATTTAGCAATATATTTTCTGTTCGAATTCAAAATCCACTTTTTCAATTTCCATTTGAAAATTTTTTTATTAATTTTTTCCGTCAATATTAAGGGTAGACTGTTGAAGATTCTGGGTCCAAGAAAGTACTGGCTGCGATGACATATAGTTTTATTAACTTTCGGAACCGTCAGCGAAAGTTAGCTGTATTTCGTATTCACTTTGTGCGACAACACATCCCTACGTGCATTGAACACCGCACATTTGACAACTGAGAAACAAAAGATCTGCCTTAAGTCCATTCATATAATAGAATAATTGGTACATTTTAATGCCTTTCGTATAGTACCAAGGTTCCCTATACCTATCTTCAACGCTTTCAAAGAAATTCGAAAGTTCATCCAATTTTTATCGAGTTTCAAGGAGTATTCCAATTTTTCACTTTAACCTATAGCTTTAGACTGTTCTCGTATATTGAGTACATTGAGCCCTTAATATTGAAAAATAACATTTGAATTATAAGGACTAAGTAGGTACAAAAAATGCTACTAAGAGATATCGATTGTAATTACCTCGGTGCGATTTGCCCTTCATTGAAATTCAGTCGATGAAAGAATTTTCTTTACTAAGTGGAATGAAATTAATAAATGAATCATCTTCTTTTGAAAACAAATCAGTGTAACTGTAACGCTATAAGATGCAATGAAAAATTGGAATATTTCTTCAAATTCGATGAACTTTCGAATATCTTTGAAACCGTTCAAAGGATAATTTTGTAAATTGTCATTCGTTTGCAAAATCTTAATATTTTTATGAATAGCACATAAACTCATGAACTTTAGAGACCAAAACTTGATTTAAATGAAAATTTTTTCCAAAACGTTGAAGTTTTTTTGATATGCCTAAAATTTCTATACAGAAATACACATTCAAATATATGAAATTTTAGGGAGAAAAGATATATTTTTGCTGATGAATGAAAAGGTATATTGAAATACAATATTATATAAAGGAGAATATCAATGCTATTCATTATCTTTTCGTGCCCTATTATTGAAGCATTGGAAAATATGATTGTTCAACTTAAATTTCCTAAGAATTAAGTGATAAACTACGTGAATATCGCCACTGGACGAAATTTTTGAGGAGAAAATTGTCTTATCTTTGAAATGCTATTTCATTTTAATATTTCCGTAACACCCGTCATCAAAATTAGAATTGATTAAATATTTCCTAACGAGAAAAACTTAAATTTTTCGGACTGAATTGATCTCAGCCCCAAAATGACCATCTTCGCTCCTAACCTTTTTTTATGACTCTTGGAAAATACCGATCTCATAATATAATCTCCGCCAATCCCAATAATTATTTTCTAAATATTTTACTGTTCGTTGGTAGATTATGAATACCACAAAAATTAAGAACAAAACCAATAAGATTTTGTGAGTTATTGCAATTGTCATCTGAAAAAGGCAATGTTTGAGAGTAATTGTATTCCAAGTTTGAGGAAATGGTCAGTCACAGAGCAAAAATTTTCATAGTTCATAAGTGATTCGAATATAAAGAACATAATCGTTGATCATCTTCAGGGGAATCTAAATGGAGATACGTAAAAGCTGAATGTCCAGCATGTTCAATGTTCAAACAGGTGGCAAATCTGGGATTGGTAATATATAATGAATACTATAGCCACCAAGCAGAAGAGCAATATTTGATGCAACGACGTGATATGAACTCTTCTTTTAAATGAACAGCAGAGCAAGATGTATTTGAGAAATCGTCGAATATCATCAGACAACAAATGTCGAAAGGTCATGAAGTATTGGATAATAAACTCAACCTGAAAACCAACAGAAATGATGAATTTTCAATGCTAAGTGGTGTTTCAAAGAATTTGATAAGTTTAGATCAGAACCGAAAGATTTTATGCGATTCCAAACTATTCAAATGAATGGCACATTTTCATCCTTCAAGTTTCTAAATAACCGTTCACTATCTTCCAACAGTCATTACATTCTTTCGGTTTATTTGTATAGAAGAAGACAAATTAATTAACATATACGAATTGCGCTTATGAAAAATCAAAACCTACTGCTTCAAGTTGAATATTGTATTGTCTCCTGCAGACGTGGTGATTGATTTTGAAATTACTATTCAGCATGCGTTGCTAAATGTTTGGATATGCTCATAAAAAATCGAACGTCTCCGATATTTTTTGTTTTGGGCTTTTAATTTTGAAACCCGAAAGTGTGTTTCTTCAAAATGTACGAGGACAAACCACAAGATAAAAGACTAGAGCAATTCTTGTATTATTCGTTTGTGAATTATTCGACTAATTCTCCTACATTTCAATCACCAATCTGAGCAGATGTAGAAATCCAAAAATGAATGTCCTCATGAAAGAAAAATAGAGGCTGCATAATGCTTTATCCAGAATGGATTACATTGAAATTGTTTCGGAATATTTTATAGCTATTGTAACGATATTCAATCGTCAGTGAAGTCAACTCTGTCACTGCTGGCGGACTGACGAGAACGGGGCACTTTCGGGAGACTCCGAGAAAGATTTGAAGGTTTAAGCGCGTGATATTACGAACAAATAAGTGTTGCCGTTTTTGAAAAGGTTCTCGAACGAAGACCTGGAACAGAGCCGAAGTAACGCAAATGTTCTAGAACAATTCGTACTGGTATATAAGAAGGGGATTAAGTTTGAATACAGAGCCCGAATAAGTGGATAAAATGTTAGAGAAAAATTAAGCACTATCGATTGTGTTATATGAATTAGTCATTTAGTTTAGTGTTATGATTGTACAGTCTACGTGTAGATAAACTAGTTAGAATTTTATAGCGTTGAAGTGAACAAATAATTTCGAGAACTAAGAAACGTTACAATTGGTGTTAGAACTGGGATTTTTTGAATAGAAGGAAAACTCTAGTAAGGTTATGCCTATTACCAGTTTGCAACAGAGAACTATGGAGACGGAAGCGTTGGAATTCATTCAGCAAGCCCTAAGGGACCTCAATAAGAAAATGGACGAAAATTCAAATGAACTGGGAAAAAATTAGAATAAATAAAAGTAAAATTTGAACAACCTGAAAGATGATTTGAATGAGGTAAAAGGAAAAAATGATGGAAGTCTGAACAAGGTTAAAGAAAAGATGGAAGAAATGGTAGGAAATTTGAATTTTGTTAAGGAAAATCTGAATGAAATGAGAGATAGAATAGGGGAAGAAATAGAGGAAAAGATCAACGAAAAATTGAGTGGCTTATTCGAACATCTAGATGAAAAGGAAGCAAAAGTAAAAGGGTTAGATTGATCATACAGAGTAAAAATAAATAAAGAGCCAAATTTGTCGATAGTGGAACATGATGTTGAGGTTCCAGAAATTGAAATAAACCTCCCACTTTCGACGGAAAAATTCCTTGGTCGACGTACCAGAAACAACTTGAGGCAGCAGCCACAGCCAATGGATGGAATAAGTAGGAATAATTAACGTTTTTGATTGTAGCCATACATGAAGAATCATTGAACATTTTGCAGACAATACCACCGAGCCAGTAGGTATGCTGCGACACGTTAACATCCAAGTTACAAATGAGGTACTTGGATACTCGTTGACAACGAGTATATCTCGCTCAAATCAAGCATCCTAGCCAGAAATCTACAGAGAGCTGGCAAGAATTCGAGGCTGATATAGAGAGATTAGTAGGATTACCCTACTCTATACTGCTCCTGATACCTTCTTGGAGCAATTAGCTGTTCAGACGTTCATAGATGGCATCAGACATGATGAAACTCAGCAGGCCTTGAGATTGGCTGGCCAAAAACAATTGATGATGCTCTGGCCCAAGCACTTGAGTTCGAAGCTGCAAATCAGGCATCAAATAGAGGAGGTAGCCGTGCTATAAGAAACATCACTGAGGAGGAAGAAACTATCAAACAGGTAATTCTTCAGTTCTTGGATCAGAAGAAGAAGAAAAAAATCAGATGCTGAAACTGTGATGAGACTGAACATATAAGAAGGTAATGCAAAAAGCCTCGTAAGGAGCATCGAGCAGGAACTAGCCACAAGAACACAGATGTCACTGCAGTCACTGCTCTCGGTTGGAAGAAAAGATAAGCCTAATGAGGAGAACGGTTGTTGATGAGAATTGGTTGCCAGCAGAACTAAGGAAGGAACAAGAAACAGACCTTGAATTGAAAGTAGTTCTGCAATGGAAAAGAGATAATGAACGACCGAAATGGAAAGCTGTCTCCAGGATGAGTAGAAACATCAAGGCTTATTGGGCGCAATGGAAAACACTGTTAATGGAAGATGGTCTGCTGAAGCGACGCTTTGAAAACAAATCTGAGAATGTTGAGAGGGTTCAAATAGTTGTGCCAAGGAGCAGAGTGAAGGCGGTTTTGGAGAAAATACAAAATGAAGCTTCGGGAGGACATTTCGGCATCAAAAAGAATCAAGAGAAGGTGAGAGCTAGATTTCATTGGGTAAATTCAAAGGCAAATGTCCGAGAGTATTGCAAGAAGTGTACGACTTGCGTTTCAGTAAAAGAACCTTATGGAAAAGGCAAGGCCCCAATGAAACAGTACAATGTTGGTTTGATTGTCCGATGTCCGATGAAACTGATGGAGTCAATAAATACATACTAGTTGACATGGACTATTTTACCAAGCGGGTTGAGGCTCATGCTATACCAGATCAGGAAGCCGAAACTGTCGCTGATATCTTGGTGAAGGAGCTCTTTTGCCGTTTTGAAGTTCCCTTAGAGTTACGTTGCGATCAGGGGAGATAATTTGAATCGAAACTGTTTCAAGAAGTGGTATCGGATCATCAGCGAGATTGAGACCAATATCTGCACCTTTTTGCAATGGCCTACAGATATTCAGTGCAAGAGTCAATAGGAGAAGCGCCAGTTTGGGTTATGTTAGGTCGTGAGATGGGGTTGCCATGTGATATGGATTTCGGGTGTAAACCAGGAGAAGATTTTGCTACAGAAGATTATGTCAATAATCTGAAGCGAAGAATGGATTATATTCTTAATAAGGTCAGACAGCACATGCAGATTGCCAACGAAAGAATGAAAAATCGCTATGACCTCAAAGCTTTTGAAAGTGGATTTTCTGTAGGAGATCTCGTATGGCTTTATTGCCCACAGAGAAAACGTGGGTTGTCCCCAAAACTACTGCGACATGGGGAAGGTTCTTATGAAGTCATGAAAATCATCAACAATCTTGTATCGCATAAGGAAGTTGCCGAGGGGGAAACCTAGAGTAGTCCTTTTCAATCGATTGGCTCTTTTTGCAGGAGTGACCAAAAATAACGAGAAGACACATTTCATCACAAAAAAGTCGAAAAATCAGCAACTGAATGGAACTAGGGACTACGATCGTTGTATGGCTAACTATAGTCGCACTGGAAAAGCTAAATTTGGAGTTACCAGAGAAATAAAACAAGATGTTTTTCAAGTAGGCAAGAAATACGGCATTGCACAATGTGTCGCTCAAGATCACGTATGAATAAGGGCATCGCGAGAGTTTTTATGGCAAAATAGGGAAGACCTTTTGAACTAAGGCAGCAACCGTCTACAATTGGCAAGACCTTGAAACTAGATGCTGAAGGAAGAACGGCCTACTATTTGGTGACTAAAGAATATTCACACCAGATACCCTGCTATGAAGATTTATGGTCATCTTCACTAAACTTGAAAGAGCACTTCGTCAAGCAAGGTGTGAAAAAACTCGCCATACCGAAACTTGGTTGTAGGTTGGACGAGTTAGATTGGAGAACAGTACAGAGCATGATCGAAGTTATCTTCCAAGACATCAAAATGGAATTTCTCGTGTGCTGTTTCAATACTACACCTTCGAGACAAGGAGAGAATGTTGAATGTTATTTTCATCAACAAGGGCAATGTAAGTCTAGAAATAAATGCCGATTCCGTTATAGTGAGCAAAGGCTCTGTGTGTTCTGGGACAGAATAGTTTTAAGAGGGGGGATATCTAACGATATCCAATCTTCCCTGAAGCCAACCCTGTCACCGCCCGGCGGACTGACGTGTCCGACGGGACACTTTGGGGAAACTTCGAGAAAGATTTAAAGGTTTGAGCGTGCCGTATTACGGAGAAATTAGTGTGGCCGTTTCCGGAAGGTTCTCGAACAAAGATCTGGAACAGAGCCGAAGTTACGCAAATGTTCTAGAACAATTCGTACTTGTATATAAGAAAAGAGCGCTGAGCGCAGATGATTGGGTTTGAATACAGAGCGCGAATAAGTGGACAAAATGATGAATTAAGCAGTATCGATCGTGTTATATTGATTAGTCATTTACTTCAGTGTTATAATTGTTCAGTCTACGTGTATATGAACTAATTAGAGTTTTGTAACGTTACACTATGTTGTTATATTGAATTGGAACCTCGTTTATAATTGTAATCTAAAACTTTTCAGTTTTAAAATAAATAACTCCTAGTCGATCATCTTCATATTAGCTCAAGCACCCGCTTCTACGAATGTATCAGTAATAATTATATTAATTCATTGAATTTTTCCCCTGAAGTTACAGCATGGTGAAACGCGTCAGAACATTGTGAAAATTCGAACAACATTGTTTTAATAAATTGAATTATTGTACTCACTTTTTAATTATACTTTGGCTAAAATCAATCTTTCAGTGATGAAAGGTAAACATTGGAATAATGAAATGTCAATCAAGGGGCACTTAGTATTGAGTAAAAATTTGCATGTGCTGAACCTGCGTATAGACACATATGATCAAGACAACATCTGCTTTGTCCTCTGATAATGAATAGTATGCTGGATAAATTTTGAAGAGCCCGTTTCTAAACGATAGTCATTCAAAAATGAATTTTTTGATAAATACAATATCTCCAGCGAAATTATTGATAATTTAATGAATTTATCATTTCTTGAAATATAATTTAACATTTCACTTCACTGCCTTGATATTTCACATTCCTTGAAGTGAATTAAGAAAACAAAACGAGTGAAAACCCTAAGGTTCTATTTATAGACGGAAGTCTGTTAAATCATTTCGAGTCCATGATGTTTTGGACCGCGGGATCAAAGAAAGATTGAAGTTCATTGTTTCCACCCTGTTTACCCCAGAACTTCAAAGGTTTAATTCAATGTTCACGCTTTGTTGTTCGTATAATAACCGTTGAGTTCCGCTATCTCAACTTGGGATATTGAATGAATCGTTTTCTTAACAATAATATCGCATGCAAATTGCATTTATATTGAAACAAACGAAATTCAGAATCTTTTAGAATCATTTTACCAACTAACCTTATTCTAGGATCGAATCTGATGTCACCATTCGTTTCTGATCTTCCACCGAGCAAACACACTAGTGACGAAGGTTCGGCCACAACCTCTAAATCGACGGGCTGATTTGGGAGCCACCATTCTCTTTCCTCCATGTTGACGTACACCTGAAAATAAACATGATTCAATTCATTCAAGTTATTGAATGGGAGTTATGCTATATTGATTCAAATGATGAATGAGAGAAAATTAGATTTTTCAGTTATATACTTATTGAATTTATGATTTTATTCGGAATTGATGCAAATAATCAATTGCAAAATAGAACTAAAAATTTATTGAAGGATATCAACATTTTACTGGATGAATAAAATCAAACTACTAGGATATAATCCACTAGTTTCCCAATTTAATTCAGTCATTGAACTTTATAAACAAGGCAACCCTATTAGTTTTTTCTTATTGTTTATCTCCTGCAAATAAGATATCATTTGTTGATTGTTATGATGAAACGACTTTGTCGACTTAAGCCCAAATACTCTATCAAAAATTCCTATGAACCAAAAGATAGAATACGAAATATACATCTAACCTAACCTCATACCGGCAAATTAGCTTCTTTTGAATTCAATAATATATTTGTTTGATTGATTGATTGATTGCTCATTAATGCTTTAAACTCAGTGTAACAAATATTGTTTGCATCCGTCATAGTTTATATACAATATAAAATTGGGAACTACCCAAAAATTTCAGCTTCCATAGGAGAAATAAAAGCAACGAGACAAAAACTAAATTATGATGAGGACAACCAGATAAAATTCATACAGCACAGCGAGCTTCAGATAAACGTTTGACTAGAAGACAAAAATTCGTTATTCAAAAAACAACTAGTAAGTACGCCCTACTCAATCTGAGAAATTTATTTCAAAGTACTCATCGGTAGAGTACAATACAAGATCTATGAGGAGCTGCTTGATTTTGATGTTGAATTTTTACATTTTAAGACATCTTAGAGAAGGTGGAAGCTTAGTGTAAAAGTCAACAGCTAGAAAATTCAATCCACATCGCGAGCAGCTGAGTTTAAAGAAATCCTTCCCGAGAGACCCTAATTGCCCTTCTCTGCAATCTAAAGATCATGTCACGTTTAGAACAATTACCCCTCACGACTACACAATACCTAAGTGACGACTCAATAAGAGCAAAATAAACAGATTTAAGAATTGTTGGGGACACCGACGAAGCCTACCGTCTCATCACGAAGATGTTTCTACTGACCCTCTCTAACAAGTTGTCGGCATGATCACTACAAGTCAGGATGGAATCTTAATGAACTCCAAAAAACCCACTTACCCTGCACCAGTAGGAGCAGGAGCAGCTCTCAGAGAGAGAAAAAGTAGATGCGTTTTACCATCATTCATTGCTAGGCCATTTACAAAGAAACAATGCCAAGGCGCATTTCCGAAGCTCCTCGGATCACCGTCGTACATTGTTGAAGTCCTTGGAACCCACAATCAAAGTCGTATCATCAGCAAATAGAGTTACATTTGCTCCCTCTATGATGTCAGGAAAGTCGTTGATAAATATAAGAAAAAGTATGGGTGCCCTAATGGACCCCGGAGGTACACTACATGTCATTGGCACCAAACCAGATAACCTACCCTAAACACAGACCGCCTGATACTTCCCAGACAGAAACGACTTAATCAAGTGATGACCATTCTCAACAAAACCGTACAACCTCAGCTTTTCCAACAACCTATGGTGAAGGACGCAATCAAAGGTCTAAAAACAAAGCCAACGAGTAAAAACCCTGTTCCATGTAGTCAAACATACCACTCACTAGATCAACCAAGGCTGCCAAAATGCTCTCATTCTCAATGAAACCGAACTAGCTAGTGCAGAAAAAATTGTTGGATTCAAAATGAAATTGCATTTGGTTACAGAGAATCTTCTCCATAAGTTTGGAAAAACCGGGACCAGAAAAATCGGACGGTAGTTTGAGACCTTTTCCACATTTCAGTTTTTTATGTACTGGGACCACCTTAGAAATCTTCAAGAAATCGGGGAACACACCCTCTCTCATACATTTATTTTTATTTATCAGACATGTTATCGGAGAAATAATCTGGTCAATACAACGATTTATCAGTACAATGGATAAACCATAGAAAGCAGTAGAACTGCTGGGCTTTAGTGTTTCCAAGTATTCCTCCTAAAGATCTAATCGGTATTATTAGAGAAGTTTGGAACTTTATGACGAGAACCCTTCAATTCAACCCGAAAGATTTTTGTTAGGTATGTGTGTATAACAACATCATTTTGTTTATGAATATTGATTTTACCGCTCGTGTGAGGGCCTTATTATAGACAATTCACTCAGCCCTCTATTAGCAGAAATTTTCTTCGATAACCCAACTCAAGGCTATAGATTAAGTGTACCTAAAATTTAAGGATCAATACAAATGTACTGGTCTCACATCACAATCAGTTATAATTTAACACATTTACTCGAAAAGTTCCAAATACATATAACCAATAACAATTTATCCAAACACATAAAAATAATAAGAAATTGATAATGGAAATAAATCTGTTGTAAACAAATTTAGTTGGGTTAGTTGTCGTAAGATGCATATTAGTAGAACCTATAGAAATTTCAATATTAGAGTCAATGAACATTATAGTAGTTTTCTACCATTCATTTGAAGAATATCATAATTTCAACAAAATTTCAAAATCAAGCATTCATCTTTTACAAAACTTCATACTAATTTACGGGAGTCCTTGAAATAAAACTTTCCAACATACAATTGAATGTATAGGTAAATTTAGACAATAATTTTTCAATTGCTTTAGGCGGTTTCATTCACTTTCATTTCAATGTTCATATCTAATTTTGTTATACATTAGTTCAATTTCTATTTCATTTCTGTCTCATGAGGGCGCTTTGTCTTCGAAAAGCGTTACAAATAAAGTGAATATGTGTAAATCAAATTTTGGTCTATTTGTTATTTGAAATGGATTTGCATCATGTAATGACCACTAGTATATTGAATTAAGATACTATTATTGTGCGATGAAAAACTGGAAAATATTCAACAGTATGAACATGCCTAATGAGTGAATGTTAGGTAATGATTGAACTTTTATTAAGAATGCTAACTTTCATTTTTCTTTATGTGTGCTTATCATGTAAGTGCTATTTTTCGTTCAGTAAATGGACGCAAAATCATAAAGATTTCATTAATTCTTTCTTCAATGTTCACTTGTTTTCTGGATACGTTTGGTGTATCTGGAACCCAGCGGATCTTCTTTTTTTATAATTACAAGAATGTAATCAAGAGTTCTTCAGTATTTCATTCCATGATACGCATAGTATGAAACATTTAGAAAATATGATGTGTAATATCAATGTATTGAAAACTTTTCATCTCTGAAAAATTTTATTGTAAGAGCATTGGTATTTTTATTAATGACTTTTTTCAACAAAAACTTCGAATTTGGTCAACTATACAGGGAGTTCCACTTTCAATATTTTAGTACGGCAGCTATGTGCAACTCTGCAAATGGAAAAAATAGCCCACTCATCTCTGTCTTTGATTTTCGAGAAAAATTCATGGGTGAGAACAGAACGAAGCTATTTTCGTTTGTTTTTGAGGTATTCCGAATATCTCGATTTTGAGGGATTTTGATATATGCCAATATTTCGATTGTTATCAAAGACAGGTGAACATTAGTTTGACAATCTAGAGGCGTTTTCCTGAGTAGAATCCATCAATCAAACTTTCTTATGCTAAATGGTTTTTGAATTAAAATATGAACTTGTGTTTTCTTTTGGGTAAACCATCAGTGAATTTGAATAAAAATTGAAAAACAGAATATTTTTTTCTTACATTTGCATACCGGGTGTCCACGCGAGATGGTATATTAAAAGTTTATGGAGAAAAAAATGGCCGATTGGAGAAATATTTTTATTTTGTCTTGAATGTTACTCGAACTGAGTTCCAAAAATATTTTCAGTGCTGTGGCAATTTCGGTCATACCAGAAGTGGACACGATCTTTGTTATTTCAAATGACATAATGTATGTTTATATTTTTTTATTGTAGAAAATGAAATTCTGAATAATTTTTTCTCTTATCATTGCCACCTGCAAAAAACGAAGATATAAATTTTTCAACCGGAATTTTGCAATTTCTGGTTGTCTCTTAGAAGGCATCATAAAAATACCAAAGATCATTCAATTTCGATTATTTCTAGCTCATTATGAGTAAAGAAGCTCACTCTGAACAATTCAGTGCATTAAGAAGCTTTACGGTATTTCCAAAGCATGTAGCAAATTGTAATACATTCGTAGGTACAAAAGCCCGTTTTTTCAAATGAGACAACCTATTTTTGCACACACCATTTAACTCATAATATTAGTAGATATCGATTTGTTTTATACTACCCTTTACCTGAAATGCATCGTTTCTGAGTAATTCGCGATTTTATTCCAAAATTTACGATTTTTTGCACGAGGACCCTGAAATTTGCTGATTATAATTATGATCGGAATCTTTCATATAATGCATTTCGCTCTATTAATTCGATACCCATCTCAAAATCTTCATCGAAGTAGTTTTGGTCAGAATTCCGAGAAAAAATGCGAAATCAATTACTATTGAAGTGGACTGAATCAGACACTCGTTTTTATTCTTTTCTAGTAGGTATTCTCGATTACATTAGTTACTTTTCAAGAAAGTCATCTTCGAATTACTAGAAATACCTCGTTGAATGAAGCATGTCGATTTTTTTTGTGGTTAGATGTAGGTATTTTTAAAAATATTCCCAACCGAAGAAACCATGGACCTATTCCTTCAATGTTTCGGAAAAATATCAGAGTTTTAACTCGTGAAATAATATTTGAAATATTCTGTTTCAGGACAATCGGCGAATCTCAAAACGTCTAGATGTAAAATCAATAACAATTCAAATTTCCTGACAAGTAACTGATTTAATCGAGAATACCTACTAGAAAAGAAGAAAAACGAGCAGTCAGATTGAATCCACTTCAATAGTAATCGATTTCTCACTTTTTCTCTCGGAATTCTGAACTGGATTACTCTTATGAAGATTTTGAGATGGGTCTAGTATTGGGAGAATAAAATGCATCACTCAAAAGATTTCCGGTCATATAATCTGTGAATTTCAGGTTCCTCGCGTGAAAAATCGTAAATTTTGGGGTAAAATCGCGAATAACTCAGAAACAATGCATTATAGATATTAGGAAATCTATAGAACATCGATGCCTATTGTTATTACGAGTTTAATGGTGTGTGCAAATGTCCCTTCTCGCGAGGACACCCGGTACAGCTTGCCTGACAAAGTTCTTCAAAATGAGACATCTTCCAAGAATATAGATTCTTTAAACCTTCTGTGGCTTCATCTTCACTGCTCCAAGTTAACACAAAATTTCTTTAGTTCAAATTTCTATTTTGCTAGTCTACTAATTATTTACATATGTTTTGCTGTCAGATATATCCTTACATATGCCAATAAAATTCGAGGTTTTTCTTGGCGCTCACGAGAAACGAAATGAAAGAAATAAGATGAGATTCAACAAGAAACCACTACATATTGATAACAGCAGTTGTTCATCAGTGTTTGCAAGTAACATTCGTTCTTCTTGAAATTTTAATTTTCGGTAATAGTGCAACGCGAATGAATAAATTTGACCCAGGCTGAATGTGCTGAAGCAGTGCTGTTAGATGATCTAGTTTGGTCCTACACACAAGAATGCAAAATACTTGGGGTGTCTCATCAAACTGATTCCAGAATAATCCGCAGATTTAGAGAATCTGGTAGTTATGAAAGAAGACCTGGGTTCAGACGACCTCGAGCAACCACGGTGGCCGATAATGTCAATTTCTTAGAAGTAAACTGGGAGAGAATTTCCTTTACAGATGCGTCGAGATCTTATCTTTTTCATTGCAATCGACGTTCTATAGTGAACAGACGTCGAAATGCCCAGTGCGATTGTTTACTTAGCTATGGTTTTAATAGAGGTTCAATATTGGTGTGGGGAGGAATCTCTTCAAACATCCATACTGATCTGGTCGTCATGTAAACGGAATCCTGAATGCTCAGAGATAAGTTACCGACACTTCAGAAGAACATGTTGTATCATTTGTAGCAAACATTATGTTGTACCATTTCTGTTCCAACATTAGTGAAAACATGAACGATAATCCTTGATTGAGCAGCCAGAAAAACCAGCCTTATTTTGTGAATGACCTTCGAAATAGACTCATCGAATTTGGACCGAAACGGATCCGAGTGCAATAAGGTCTTTGAGTTTGAATATGAATCTTAGATGTCTTGCAGAAATTCTGAAACGATGTGGAAATACTTAATATTCACAGATTTTAGAGTAATGAGTTTTTTGAAAATTACCAGTACCATTTTCACCTCGATTGTTCTCAATCATACCTGAGGACTAGTGGATAACTGAAAAAATAATTCTTCAACATAATGATAATAAGAAAATTAACTTATGTAGTATATTTTCACAAAGATATATTGAAAATCAGGATTGTCCCTCAACCAACTTCAGCTGACAACAAGCATTGAACTAATTAGGACGAAATTAGGAAATATTCAAAGATTTCAAATAGGGACGACTAAGCAGCGCCATTCTGGTCGTTCAGAAGATTATCTTTAACGGGGGTTTGTTGCAGTTTGAAAATATTGTTGGATTCCAAGAAATCTAACTTTCGTCCTTTAGGTATTTTGTGAATAATTTGAAGTTCATCTATGGGTGGAAATTATAACCATTCTCGATACAATGTGAAGCAAAAGTAGATTCGACTGTTCTCTGGTTATTGTAATCTGAGTGATGATCTTTATATCTCGTTTTGAATGAACTACCAGTTCGACCTCTTTAGACGCCTTCACAGTCCATACAAGACACTATGTAAACTCCAGTATTGTCAAATTTATCAGTTTTACTTTCACTATCAAAGAATTCCTGGGAGAGTTTTATCTAGGTCTTGAAAACTACTTTCTTACTCTGTTTTGAAAAAACATTCGCAATCTTTTCACTGATAGGGCCAACATATGTCAATGAAATTCATTTATTTATTTGAAACAGAAACCCCAACAGGACATTCCAATTACAGGGTTTCACTAACATTGAAAATCAGTATAAAAACCAAACAGTATGCGTGACTGATGACAAAAAAATTAAAGAAAAATTTCAATATAGGTATTAATGAAACTGAAGAATAAATTGAATTAAATAAAAAATTGTACCAAGAATAGACAATGCTTCATAGAATATCAGAAAGACTCACCTCATAAATCATTACTTCTCTCCTAAATCTCGCAAGATTAATGTTGAACACATCTATATCACCAAGATGCCAATTATAAAAACGCATTAATCTCAAGATTACCGAACCATACCGCAATGACGTTCGGGTTTTCGGTGCATAAAATGGTGCCTTCTGTCTGTTTTGGTAACGTGGAATATTGAAACTTAAAAAGTATATTAACGGAAAATCGAAATAATTGTTAATGATTCTGTAAGGAAATCTACCAAAGAACACCCTCCTATTTTCTAAAATTAGTATTCTGTAGCGCTTCAAACTAACACTGTAATCACAAAATATACCTCTATCAAATATGTACCTCAAAATATTAACGAATTTTTTTGGAAGCCTTTCCACTATCTTTACGTACTTGTAATAATGTAATAATGAGGTGACGAAACCGGTGTACCATATTCTAATTGACTTCTCACTAGAAAAAAATATGAAAATTTCAGTTTCATAGTTTTAAGCTCCTTGAAATCTCTAGATTTACGTGAAATGAAACCAAACATGCTTTTGCCACTATAATATCAATATGATTTTCGAAAGATAATTCAGAATCAAGAACAAAGCCAAGATCCCTAATCTGGTTAACCCTACCAACTGCGAGCCCATCAAAAACGAAAGAGGTGTTCAACATGTTAATAATTTTCGTGAAAGTTATATGTTCACACTTATCAATATTCAGTGTGAAATATCTTGGGAAACAGAAATGAAAGAAGCGGTCTAAATCTTCCTGAAACAACGAAAAATCCGTTGTAGATTTAATGCTCGTATATATCTTGACGTCATCTGCGTACAAATCATAGCAGGCATTCAGAAAACAATTAAAAATATCATTGATGTATATTGTGAAAAGTAGAGACCCCAGGTGAGGTACTCCAGACGTAACATCAACCGAATCAGAGCACCCACCACTCACAACAACATATTGCCGTCGGTTCGACAGATAATATTGGATCCACTTTAGTAAACAACCAACTACTCCGAAAGATGCTAAGACCCGTATAATAGTTATCGATCGACTTTATCAAATGCTTTCGCCACATCAGTATGAACTGCATCGACATGTAGTCCGTGATCAGAATTTTCGGCTAGGTAATTGATATAATGAGTCATACCGGTCAAAACTGACCTGCCCTTAAAGATATGTTGATGGATAGTGATTTTGGAAATACACATTCAAATGAGTACCTCAGTTATAATAGATACGAAAATTTTACCGAAATGACTCAGAAGAGAAACCGGTCTGTAGTTTTGTTTCACAATTTTCTTACCACTCTTACTGAATTGGCACCACTTTGGCTACTTTCCATTTGTCAGGAAACTCTTCCTGTAGAAGGGACACATTGAAAATTTTATAAAGAGGTGTTGCTAAAGAAGAACTACAAGATTTATTGAATATAGGTGGAATCGAATCTGACCCTGGACCTTTAGATGTATTCAAATATTTAAGTTTTTTCTCGATGTGGCTTATTTCAATAGTTCCGAGCGATATAGATGCATCCGATTTGACCGCTGTTTCACAAATAGCAGGTCTGTCTCGATCCGCAAAAAATTCCGAGAAATATTCGCTTAATGCATTTGCCACATAGAGAAATATATTCATCTGTATAATTTGACTATATACGTGGTTAAATATAATGATATGCTATTTGTGTTTGTTTTTTTTCGGATCATTCCGTTTATTATATCTGAGGATAACCATTGTTCTTAGCTAATTCTTTGATAGTTGACATTTCTCTTGACATATTTTCTTCATATAATGGCAGAGACAAAGCCCTATGAATCATTAAATTAAACGCAGCGTATTGATGAGATTTTGGGTGTGTTGAGTAAAGGTGGGTTTTCGCTTTGTATCGAAACTTCGTGTGTTATCTATATAAGACACTGTTAGGTCGAAAATGTGAATCTGATTATTTACTTCATTCTCTACTTTGAAATTAATTTTGAGATGAAATAATACCTGCCTTTATCACAATTAGTTGAATACTTCTTGTTTGCATTCTTATTAATTTTGTATCTACTGTTTATATATGTATGTATTTTCAACTTTGGTTTAATATTTGTTGTCGGCAGAAGATTGCAAACCTGATTGTCAATAAATCTTTTGTAATAGTAAAATACATAGTTTAATTTTCTTATTATCATCATGATTATCTGTCACGTAGTAACAGCGGAATCAATTAACTATTTGAAATGTGCTAGTATAGCTAAACAAACCGCCCTTTATACAAAGTTAAGTAAGAACTAAATATAGTGCATGCAGCCAAAATATTTGGTTCTGCCAAGAGTGCATCTAAATCTAAATCAATATCTTCAAAGAAAGCAGTCTAAATTGCAGAAACAACCTAGATAAAAGATGAGGCCTAATTTCTTTATATCAAACGAGACGTTATATTAAGGTAATTCATTCTGAATTAACTTTTAAACTCCATCCAATGGAATTCGATTTGTACGATAACAAGGTGCGAAAAGATATTAGCAAACTTATTCACGAAAAATACAAAAATCAATCTAAGAAATTGAAATCGCAACAAGCAAAAATTTCACGTTTTAAGAAAATTTCAGATAACACTCAGAATACCGCATCCGTAAGATCATTCAGTAGTAGAGTTATAAATTATTCAGATGTTCATTAATCAACTTCTGAGCGTAGGTTGTTAGAGAAAGGGCACGAATTCAGCCCCAACACCTCATTCAAAAACATGAAAGAAACCTTGGCCGCGGAATCCGCAATTACACTGAAACAACTTGATGATCCCTATTTAATATCATTCAGAATTGCCGATATTCTTATAAAAAGCACCAAAATACAAATCTAAAAATCACAGGTACCGTAACAAATTCAAACCAAAAAATTTGAAGCACGGATTCAGTTTTAACCAAAGCAGACAAATCAAACGTCATAGTCATTTTACCGAAATCATTATACTGGGTGATTCACCTATGGCACGGTGCTGTGTAGCTCGTACACTCCTGAAGATTTCATTTTTGTTCGAACGGCATTGTATTCAGAAAGTAGGAATCTACTTCAGCAATTTATTTTGCAGTAAACAAGGTGTCCCAATTTTCTATGAAAAAATCTTGGGTGGTTTTTTCAGATCGGAAGACCACTTTTTTGTTCAAGATTCAGGAGCCGCCTAAAGTTTGCTATGACGTCTTTAAGTACTAAGTAGTTTTGGTGAGTAGTTTCGTCACAATATTTTCTTTTCCGTAAAAATTCATGAACATAGGCCCTCACATCATCGCATGCTCATTCGGCCTGAGAGGATGACTACTTTTTCCTTTTGTTTTCTTATTGCCCAATGATAGTTTCATTGATGAATTGAAATAGATTATCCTTATTTTATACAGGAGCGACTCAAAAAATTTATTGAATATTGTAATTTTAAAAATATCGTATCTTGATTTTTTCAAATAGAACAGCCTGTATTTTATTATCCATGTCAACGCATAGACGCATAGAATATTGTGCTATATTTTTGCAGAAGTACTCTTACCTTTATCTTCGATCATCTTCGAAATATTCGATTATTTGTAAAAAGTTTTGATGAAAATTCTGCAAACCGTATCAAACTCAATCACATGCATTATTATTCGCACAGAAGTTTATTTTTCTGTAGCGATTCAAGTAGTAAGACATGAAACTTAATCAAGATAATTCTTTTAACGAATGATAGAATCAAGAAGATTAAAACATAAATCGAGGTATATGTTGACATTTTTTTTTTATTTATTCCTTCCTCCAGGTGTCCGGAGCTATCATATTCTACATTTTACATGATGAACTTATCAGTGTTTCGTTATTAAACATTGTTAAAGTGAGGTTTGATCCCAATTTTCTCAATCGATTGCCATGAAGTTCTCCAAAGAAGAAATTGTTGATATGATTTTTATTCTGGGTGAGTGTGATAGAAAATTATTCGTTGGCAAGTAAAGTTTAAGCACAAAGGTTTCCTGATGAGAGGCATCCTGATGCAAGATGCTTTGAAAAACTTCTAATTAGATTTATCGAAACGGGTAATAGCTTACAAAAAACATGAAAAACCAAAAACTGCTACAGCTGACTACAACCATTTATCAGTTTTGTTGACAGTGACAGAGGACCCATATAAAAGCCAAAGAGCGCTTTCTCAGTTAACAGATGTAAGTCAAACTTCCGTCCAGAGAATCTTGAAGTGACAGAGTAGCGGAAAAAATCGAATCAAGTTTTGCAATTGGGCAAGTGACAGAGTAGCGGAAAACCAAATATGTTTAGAAGAGTTCTTTTCTCGGACGAAGCAACTTTCCACAATAATGGGCTCGTTAAGAGGCACAACTTTCATTATTACGCCAAGGAAAATCCAAACCTCATGAGACAAATAGATCACCAGCATCGTTGGTCCTTGAATGTATGGGCGGCTATAGTAGATGGATATCTAATTGGGCCGCACTTTTTCGACGGGCACCTCAATAGTAAAATGGAGTCAGATTTTCTGCAAAATCATCTACCAATATTACTTGCCGATATGCCAGAGCATATAAGACAACATTTATGCTCTCAATCGGATAGAGCACCGGCACATTACTCACATCAGGTTAGAGAGCATTTGAACCATGTATTTCCAAACAAATGATTAGAACGTGGTGGTCCTGTTAGATGGCCAACTAGGTCTCTGGAGCCTACAAATCTAGATTTCTTCTTGTGGGGTTATATTAAAGGCATCTTTCATCAGATTCCTTCTACAACACAGTTGGATATGAGACAGAGAATAGTCGACGCCTTTCAGTCAGTTAATCCGCAAATGTTGTCGGGAGTACAACGGTCTTTCCTCAGAAAGATTGAGTTGTGTCTACAAAAAACGGGCAACATTTCGAACACTACTGAAATATTTCAATACCTCGTAGATCATTTCACCAACAACCAATCTATTACGTATTTCATACACAACTACCTTGAAATATCTCCATTTATCTGGTCAAGTATAACGATATGCACTCTTCTTTCGCAACCTCTGATTGTATTATTTTAGTTTATCTTTTTTATTTCGAAAAAGGTCGGAGATAAAGATAAGGTTACTACTGCAAAAATATGGCACAATATTTTATGCGTTGACATGAATAATAAAATACAGGATGTTCTATATGAAAAAATCAAGATACAATATTTTTAAAATTACAATATTCAATAATTTTTTGAGTCGCTCCTGTATAAAATGAGGATAATCTATTTCAATTCATCCATGAAGCTATCCTTGGGCAATAAGAAAAGGAAAGAAAAAAGTATTCATCCTCTCTGGCCGAAGGAGCATGCGATGATGTGAGAGCCTATTTTCATGAATTTTTACGGAAGAAAGAATATTGTGACGAAACTACTCATCAAAATAACTTATTAATTGAATACACTATAATAGAATTTCGGACGCTCTTGAATCTTCAACAAAAAAGTGGTCTTCCTATCTGAAAACCCCTCCCAGATTCTTTTATAGAAAATTGGGACACCATGTTTTCTTCAAATGAATTGCTGACGTAAATTTTCACTTTCTAAATGCAATACCGTTCGAACAAAAATGAAGTCTTCAAGAGTGTACGAGCTACAGAGCACCACGCCACTGGTGAATCACCCAGTATATATCAAAAATCACTAACTTTCTTCAGAAAGAGAACATAAGTGAAATACCCAAAGATAGAAACATAGATATCCAAAAAACAGTAAGAAAGCTATTAAAAAAGTTTCACCGAAAACTAACTAAAGCAGGTAATTCCTCCATAAATATGAATCCCGGACCTCCCAAACTTTACGGTCTTATAAAAAATCACAAAGACAATGCTCCAATACGTCCAGTATTATCATTCATTAACAGCCCAAGATTTAATTGGAAAAAGAACTAAATCTTGTATAAAAAATTTTACAAATTTCACACCTTTCAATATTCTTTAAAAACTATGTTTGAATAACACAAAAATTGAAGAAAGCTCAAACCCCAATCAAATCATATTTAAAATAAAAACAAGTACTTTATTTTAAAATTTAACTAATTGCGATTCGTAACTACGGCTACGGTGTAGTGAAACGCGTTACGAATCGCAATTATTAAGTAAAATTCTTAAAACACAGAACTTGTTTTTATTATTGATAATGGAATTTTACCAAGTGAAAGCCTCCCAAATTTAAATCATATCTGTTCAGTTTGGATGTTAATAACATGTTTTCCAACATCGCAGGAGTCGAATGCCTTCCACAGGTCTCAGACATCTTAAAGAAATCACACTTTAATCCGGTTGTACAAAATGGTTTCATATTTTTGCTCAAGCTGTGCTTTCAACAGAATTATTTCAAATTTAAAAATAAATTCCTTTAACAACCTCACGTTCTACCGATGGGATCACCATTGGGCCCTTTACTAGCTGAAATTTTCATGGCGTATACTGAAGAAATCATATTCAATTCTCCCCAATCCAAATGAATACATTTTTGGTATAAATATGTTGCGATATACTACCGTGTCTCATAGGAAGAGACAGAGATCAAGATCAATTTTTAACTTACATCAATAGCATTCATCACGATATATAAAGAAAATCCACCTTTACTGATATTTGCATCCCTTATGACTCAACACACCTAAAATCTCATAAATACGTTGAGTTTGATTAAAAGATTCAGAAGGTTTTCTCTCTGCCATTATCCGAAGAAAATCTGTCCAGGGAAGTGTCAACTATTAAAGAGATAGCTTAGAACAATGGTTATCTCTTAAGTATAATAAACGGAATGATCCGAAAAGAACAAATACAAACAGCATATCATAATATTTACCCACAAATACACTCGGAGGCAAAATTAGCGGAACACTCGAAAATCTAACCTAATTCTCAACCGACTTAGATGATTTTTTCGGCAAGTTATAGATCAACTCTTCTGCTTTATAGAAATTGTAAGAGAAAACAAAAAAAATTTGAAAAATATTTCATACGGGGGCAAAAAGTGTTTTTTTTTGTCAAAAATTCGCAACACCCTGTGGAATTTCGTGGTCAGAGTTGAAACGTACAATATCATGGTCTATCAAGACACACCTTCCTTCAGTAACGCCCTTCTTGTTTTATGCATTTATCTCTATTTTTACAAGAGATATCCAATTTGAAGCAAAAAGTCACAAATTTCAAGAATTTATTTTTAATCTTGCGTAGGTGCATAAAATCGGAGGTTAGCCAAAAAATAAAATCAAAATTAGAGAAGCGGAAATCTAACGAAATGAAAATTTTTGAAATTCACTGGCCAATTTCACGCTCCGGGAGTACTCGAAATACACTGGAGAAATCGTTGATTTTGCACATTTATTTTTGAATTTTTTTGTGTGACACTCTATAATAATTATCATTCCTGTCCAAAATTGAGAGCAGGTGTGTATACCAGCGATACACTCGTGAAATGAAATAAACATGTTGAGAAAAATGTTCATGATGACCCACAAAAAAAAAACATTTGATTTTAGTAGCGAGTATGACCCCCCCGAGCTCTTATTACAGCGCGCATACGATTTCGCATACTCCCAATGATGTTGTCTATCATCTGTTGAGGTATATTGTCCCAGTTTTCCACCAAAGCCAATGTCAGCTCTTCAACGTTGCCTGTATTCCGTTGTCGAACCCTTCTTCCAAGAATGCCCCAAAACTGTTCGATCGGGTTTAAATCCGGTGACCGCGACGGCCAGTCCATTTGTGTGATCCCAACTTCATTGAGATATTCTATCACTATGCGCATAGTATGAGGGCGCGCGTTATCGTGCATAAAAAGGAAATTTTCCCCTATTTAAAAAGCAAAAGGCACAACATGCGGCTCCAAGATTTCTGTTATATACCGATGGGCATTAAGTGATCCATTGCTAATAATCTCCAGTTCTGTTCATACTCCCAAGCCTATGCCACCCCATATCATAACTGACCCTCCACCGTATTGCTCAGTTCCTGCGAAGTTCGCTTGATTGTACCGTTCCCCTCGATGCCTCCATATTCTATCTCTACCATCCACGAAATTCACACAATATCGGCTCTCATCACTAAATAAAACTCGTCTCCACTGATTGATTGTCCATGCTACATGCTCCCTAGCAAACGCCAATCTTGCTACCCGATGGGCTCCATCGAGTCTTGGTGCTCTTGCTCGCGCGTATGACCTCAGACCAACTTCATTTAATCGTCTTCTGACTGTCCTCACACTGACGTTAATGTTATCCACTGCTTGTAAAAGGTTACGTGCCTGAACAGCAGTAAGACGAGGATTTCTTATGGTTCGATTGACGATGAAACGGTCATGTATAGCGCGGGTTGCCCGATTTCTTCCTTGTCCTCGTCTCCTTACGTACAATCCTGTTTCCCTGTAACGTCGGTAGATTCAATGGATAACCGACGTCGAGACACCCAACATGGTACCGACTGAGCGGTAGGTGCGCCCTTCCTCGATCAATGTAACTGCCCTTGCTACTGAGGTTGGTGGTAAATCTCGCATTCTGAATGAAAAATACCGTTTCGAATCGTAAACAGTAAAAGAATCACAAAACACCGCAACCGATCGAATTTGTATCAAATCAAAGAATGGAAAACTCTCATTCTTTAAACAAATGCAAATGTGGTCATATACAAAAAAACGTGTGTTGTATTTCATATTTGATGAAAAAAAGGTGTGCACATGTGTAAATGAAAAGTTTTATCAATGGTCCTAGAATTCGGTTTTGTATTTCAATACCTACCGACTGTTATCTCCTATGAATTCCTAATTTTCACCAAATTAACCAAATTGTCATCAATAAACAATGCAATTCGAACATAAAAATCGCAAACGACAATTTCGACACGCCTGAGTGATAATAAGAAAATTCCAAACTGATAGACGAATTTTAATGACAATTTCTTTATTCAATGGAATTTCTCCAAAATGGTGATTTTCCACTTGAAATTAAATACATTTTGCAAAAATAGAGATGAACACATGAAACAATAAGGGCGTTACTGTAGGAAGATGTGTCTTGACAGACCATGATATTGTACGTTTCAACTCGGACCACGAAATTCCACAGGGTGTTACGAGTTTTTGACAAAAAAAACACTTTTAGTTTTGCCCCCGTATGAATTTTTTTTTGTTTTCTCTTATAATTTCTACAAAGCAGAAGAGTTGATCTATAACTTGCCGAACAAATCATCTAAATCGGTTGAGAATTAGGAAAAATATCGGACTTCGAATTTGGTTAAATTTTCGAGTGTTCCGCTAATTTTGCCTCCGAGTGTTGAATCTACTAATCGAGATAAATATATTTCATGAACATATTTTGACCCTATTAGCGAAAAGATTGCAAATGTCATTTCAAAACATAATAAAAAAGTAGCTTTCAAGGCTCACTTGAAACTCTCCCAGGAATTTTTTAATAGTAAAGATAATACTGATAATTTTGACAATACTGGAGTATACAAGTTATCCTATATGGATTGCGAAGGTCAAAATGGTCGTTCATTCAAAACAAGATATAAAGAGCACCAATCGAATTACAATAACCAGAGAACAGACAAATCTACTCTTGATTCACATTTTATCGAGAAAGGCCATCATTTTCCACGCAAATTATTTCCGGAATACCTGAAGGACGAAAGATTTCGTCGGAATTTTTAAACTGCAACAAACCTCTCATAGAGGAGGGTTCTGAACGACCAGTATGGCCCGGCTTATTCGTCCCTATTTGAAATCTTTAAATCATACCTTCTTTTATCAAGATTATCTTATTATCCATTGCTCGCATCCTTATTAATTTGGTGTCTACCTGTTTATATATGTATGTGTTTTCAACTTTAGTTCAATACTGTCAGCTGAAGATGGTCGAGAAACCAAAATTGCAATCCTGATATTCACGAAATCTCTTGTGATAGTATAATACATCGTTTAGTTTTCTTATTATCATTGTGATTAACTATCACGTAGTAGGGGTGGAATCAATTAACTATTTTCTTCAACATATCTAAACTCCTTCGGAAAAAATTTGAATTTTGGTTGTGTGCGTTGATTTCTTTACGCAGTATAATGAGCCGAAGCAAATTTTCAATTATTTACTCACAACATCATAAATAAAACATCATTAAATTCACAGTTGTGATTCACAAATAATTAGCTGACAACTTTTGGATTGAAAGATGTTCCAGAAATTTGAAGACTTTGAAAAACTCAACATTCTAGAACGTTTTTTAATTGGTAGATTCTGGTGCAGCTTCTGGTAATTATTCTGATAGTTTTCCTGACAGGGCAATTTCACGAGTTTATATTTCAGGGATTGAAACAGAATCTCATAAACACTGGTTCTTTCAAAGCCCTCAGTAAATAAGATTTGAATACACAAGATAATGAAAAAGTTACAATGAAAATTCTGGTAGCTGTTACTGCTAATCCCTACATTTCATGAAGCGAAGGCAAATTTAATCAGAGTACGATACTAATCTGAGGTTTTGCGAATTTACAGATAAAATAAGTTTCAACCTTATACGATGAGGAAATCTTATCTTCAACAGCCAATGATCATGGCTAGTAATTTCTCTATGGTATCAGTGTGATACCACCAGAGTGACAGATTATTCAATCATATTAACGAACGTTGCAAGTCGTAAGTCAATCCTTATCGGGAGGAGAATGTTCAACACCAAGAGTGATTCGATTTGGTGTTTGGTGATCATTATTGAATCTCCGTGATTTGAACATAACATAAGAACACACATGAACATTTTTAAGATGAAAATCCCTATGATCAAAGAAGTTTAGTATATTTCCTGCATGAAGATGCATCTAAACACTATACAAGAATTGTTTCAGAAGTTTTCAATTAGTCAGTCATAAACAACTGGACAGAACCTACAGAACCAGTGATATGACCACCATTAATCACGAGATTAATCCCCATTAAATTATTCTTTCTGGGATATAGCAAGTAATTATTATATATTCAGTATTCAGTATTTATTGGTGCTAATATATAAAAGTATTCACACACGTCATATCACAGAAAAATATCACTGAAAAATTACAAACGACCCTGATACCCCTTCAAAAGCAAACAGTTCAGGTTGTCAATAATCATCAGTCTTATTCAAACATAAATGATGCCACAGAAAGTCTAAGCATACAAACAGGTAAAACATTATATAATTTGTAACACAGAAAGTTTGGTCCATTCTGAGACCTCCTCAACCTATAAAACTGGATTCTTACGTTATCTCTGCTATTGGTACTATAGGAATGAAACTGGCTATTTACGTTATCTCTGCTATTTAAAGTTACTAATTGTTGGTTTTTATTAGCATAGAGTAGACACTTAAGTACAAACAAGCTAAGGAGAGTCAGTATATTCAATTCCCTGAAAGAATTCCTATATCTCTATAGCCCACTACACCAACAATTCTCACCGCTCGTCGTTTTATTTGGAAAACCCGATCAAACTCACTGCAATTTTCCCACACCAGGATACTGTATCTCAAATGTGTCTCAACAAGGATAAAATAGGCAGTTCTCAGTACATACCTAGACAAAGAGCACGCCAAACTTCACAGAGAAATGCATTCTTGCAATTTTTTTTCGCAAACACATCACAATTAACCCATCTAGTGAAACACGAATCCAAATAAACACCCAAAAAGAACTCTTTTAGCCTCAAGAGCTCTAACACCAAACACAACTCTCTCAGTTGTTGTTCATGCTTAATAAATTACCCGAAAACCATTCCAAACCACCAAAGTATCATTAAATACAGATGCAGTAGTATCATCAGTAAACAGAATCTGAAGGCAGCAGCTCAGGTAATCCGAAAAATCGTTAATGAGGATGAGAAATAATATAGGACCCATCACAGAACCCTGTGGTGGTACTCCAACTTTAACTCTCTCCTTACCTGCGAAACAGCAATTCACAAAAACCGTTTGAAACCTATCAGTTAGAAATGAGGAAATTTGTTTACAACTATTTGTATCTAACTCATATCGAAAAAAATTCCGCATCAGAACCGAGTGAGGAACGCAGTCAAAGGCCTTAGTAAGGTCCAAAAGCAGATTTATTGAATAAAAACCTAATGCAAAACAGTTGAGCGTGTTATTGATGAACTCGAGAATGGCATCCGCGGTGTTACGTGCTTTTCTGAAACCGAATTGATGCTTTGAAAAAAGCATATTTTCCTCAAAGTAACAAACTATTTGATTACAAAGAAATTATTCAAAAACTTTTGAAAATATAGGCACTAAAGACGATAGTTTGATACATCATTAGTATCTCTTTTCTTGAAAACAGGAATCACTTTTGAAACCTTTAATACTTAACAAAAAATGCCATCAGCAATACACATAATGAGATGTGTAAGCGGATGCACAACACTATTGATATTTTTTTAACACCACGGAAAGATCATAGAAGTCTTGAGACCTGCTATTCTCGAGAGATTTGATCGTATCTCTCAACTAAATAAAACTAACCTCCCTAAATGAGTTTAGTTCAGGAGGCTACTCTTTCTTGAATAGTTCATTCGAAGAAATTCTGAGGTCTAATATTATCAATGACTTTGATTAGGTACATTGATGAAATGTTCTCTGAACTCATCTGCTAATATGAGAGATTCAGCTTTGTAATTGACGTCATTGACGTCTTTTTTGAGTTAATGAAATTCCATATAGCTTGTTGAAGATTAGAGGAACCTAGTATCGAGTTATCATTAGCCTTAGTTTTTGCTGTTTTAATTGCTAAACTAATCCCTTAATGATAGAGAAGAGTTGAAACGAAACTTCAGAAATTGTTTAGCTTCAGTCGCCAACATTCAAATTCGAAATTCAAGCAGAAACTTTTCTGGGAGTTGCAACTCTTACATTTGTAATAATGAAAATACTTTTGAGTATTGCAGTTGATTTGTTTTCATCCTACTAATGATTTTTGATATTTCGTTACCCTTGGGTAATAAATAACTTTCGTTGGTTCTTATGATAAGGGGACATCAATGTTGTGAACATAAAATTAAAAGGATGTTTTGTGTGAATTCTCACAGGCAAACTACCTCTGAATGTTCGAGGGGTTTTCGTTAAAGTAAAAATTCATATGTTTGAGAAAATTTGTCAAGCATGTCATATATCCTCAGAAAGAAAAAAATACTCGTCCTATTTAATTTAAACTCTTTTTTCCCTATTTGTCGCATCTTACATAGCTACCATGCCGATAATAAATCATCGAAAATGGATCACGCTGCAAAATGTAAGAGATTTTCAATGTTATATATTGACGTCGATGGTATTATGAAAAACATTTCATCAGAATGTGGGAATAAGAGAAACAAAATTGGTAACATCGAGTATTCCCAACAAAACTTGAAGATCATTTTATTATCACACAGTTCCACAGTGCATTCATTCATTTACACTTGAGTGAAAACTAAGTGGTATTGATTGGGCTCACTATGAATTTATACATTTTCGAAATGTTAATATACGAATACCAAAAATATATAAATATTCGGAGAACATGCAGAAGAATTTCATTCTATTCAAGAAAAGAAACTTTCAACAACACACTGATGATATTCTCTGTGATAAATGTATACCCTTGAAACAGTAGGGATCATGTTCAAAATAAGGGTAATATTATATTCTAGAATGGAGCCTCATTATTAACAACATAATTGCAAACTGTTTCGCGTTCTTTTGTCTCACGACTTGCTCATCCTTTTACATGAGAAATTATGTAATTTCACGAGCAAGCAAACGCGAAAGGCTTTTTGAAACACGACACACTTCTTACGTATAGCGCGTTTCAAAGCGAGGGTTGTTTTGCACTACATTAGGTCTCAAGGGAGAATAACAGTGATGTGTGTCAGCATGGCTGAATCTTCCAGGGAGACTTGAAACTGAAAACTTTCCTCTTATTACCTCGGCAACGCGACGAGGCGAAAGTTCAGGAAAAGTATAAGAGAGATTCTTTTCTTCTCATACACGTCGATTAAGGTTTCAGCTGTATTAAATTTTCATTGGGAAGTAATTTCGCCAGATTGACGTGAGAAAATTCATTAGGGGTATTAATTGATTAAATTTTGCACTGTTTCAACCCGATAACATCTATGTAATATGGTAGTGGGGTATTCCTTTAGAGGAACATTTTTGTGAAATAAAAATAAACAACATTTTTATCCAAAAATTCAATTGACGTGGCTTTCACGTGATAGAAATCCATTTTCACAAATACAAGTAAACGATGATTTCTACTAAAATATATTATCAAATGCTCGACGCGTTTCGATACACAGTATCTTCGTCAAGAGCGAATGAATACTACATATATATCTTACTAACATATACTTATATATACTGAAGAGGCAATCCACTCAGGGCTATCCGTATTTGAACTAGTGGTTAAGATATAAATTTAATATTGATGAGTTATTTATGTATGATCATTAAGAATTTCCGGTGAATACCTAAATCTGTTAATTTCAAGTACTGTCAGAAGGTTGAGTTTTATACCTCTATTCTCATAATTTAGGGTTTTAAATTCTAAATTGAACGAGTGACTATTTTCCTTAAGATGATTTGAATAATTTAAATCGGTTTTTCATTGATGAAACTGCGTTTATTTTCAGAGATTCTAACATTGAAATTTTTGCTGTTCTATCTATATAAAAATTGCAATCTGCACAATCCAATCTATAAACACCTGATTTATTTTCCTTATTAATTGGAGATTTATAATTCCTCATAAATGAACCTACCTTTGTTGATGTTTTGAACGCTATATTTAAATTTGAATTTTTGAGAAGGATTTCACATTATTGCTAATATTGCCTATTAATGTTAAACTATTGAATTTCTTATGTTGGTGTTCACCGATTGGATATATATGTTGTAAAGCTAAGTTTTGTTTTTCTTAAATAATATGCTGCTAACTAAATTTGCATCATACCCATTATTTATTTCGATCCGTTTTATCAAATTCAATTCTTTAAAATAATTATCATTAGACATTGTTGTGCTCAAGAGTCTATATATTAAATGCTGCAACTTTATGTTGGTGAGGATGTGCCGATGTATAATGAATGGTGATATCTGTATGGGAAGGCTTATGATAAATTGAAAATTGGTGTTTATTATTTGATCTTGTTATTATTAGGTCTAGGAAATTGATCGAATTGTTCTGATATTTTCAGAAGTGAATTTTATTTTAGGGTACAGGTTGTTTATGAAATTTTCTAATAGAGTGAATTGTATGTTTGTTTCTGTGAAACACACAATAATGTCATCGACATATCGATACCAATATAGGAGATGTTTACTAGGCAGGTGTTTATGTAAAATATAGCGTTCAAAACATCAACAAATTGAGGTTCATTCATCAGGAATTATAAATCTCTAATTAATAAAACAAATAAATCAGGTGTTTATAAATTGGATTGTGCAGATTGCAATTGTTTTCATATGAGTGGAACAGGAAGAAATTTTAATGTTAGAATCTCTGAACATAAACGCAGTTTCATCAATGAAGAAACCGATTCAAATGATTCAAATCTTCTTGAGAAAATAGTCACTCTTTGAATTCAGAATTCAAAATCCTACATTCTGAGAATAGAGGTATAAAACTCAACCTTCTGGAAGTACTTGAAATTAAGAGAATTAGGTATTCACCGGAAATTCTTAATGATCAGGTACACATAAATAACTCACCCTTATTAAATTTATTTACTAAACACAAGTTTAAATACGGATAGCTCTGAGTGGATTGCCTCTTTAGTTTATATAAGTATATGTTAGTAAGATATAGTATTCATCCGCTCTTGACAAAGATACTGTGTATCGAAACGCGTCGAGCATTTGATAATATATTTCAGTAAAAATCCACATTTTTATCCGTTAATTTTCATTATCATACAAGATTTCTGTTTTTTAGCTGAAATTCTCGGTATTTGTTTTTCGAAATTTTGAGTAACTCAAATCGTGTTTCAAATAAAAATTAAATGAATTATTTTACTATGTTCTCACCACCAACAAAAAGTTCAAATCAATATATCATAGATTGCGTGGTTCCAAAATTTCGTTCGTCAGACTGTAGTAAAACCAAGTACAGAGCGACATGAAATAACCATGAACAGATCGTCATTTGGATTTAGAAAAATCAGATTTAAACACGTTAGGGGCGATTCACGTATTACGTAACGCAATTTGATGGGGACAGTTCTCGTAAAACGTTACGATGCGTTACAGGGTTGGGACGAGGTCTTTCTTACAACACGTTACGTAACATTGTTTCTTTTTTGAATGAAAAAAACAAAGCGAATCGAAACGCCCAAACTGGCAACCCGTTTCGTTTCCGTTTTACAGGGAATCCCTCGATTGTATTAGTCTGGTCGTCATTTTCAATTTGTTCTCGCAAGTTGGCAAACCTTTTCGTTTATATTTCACGGGGAATACCTAAATTGTATTGTAGATCCTTTAATGTTGTTTCCGTTATCACTTTTCGTTGATGTTTATGCAGAAGCACATTGCTATAGTCGGTGTTATTAAAGTGGGTTCATAGTGTTCATACTGTAATGTCCTCAAAACATGGAGATGTGTATCATTAGCTGTTCTTGGCCTATAAAGGTTAAAATGCTGAGTTGCTAGAGCAACTGTGTTAAAAAAATGCCAACCAAATTTGGAAAATGGCTAAAGAAAAACTAAAAAATAAAGAAAAGTTTATAGAACAAATAAATAATGTTATAGGGGAGTTGAAGGTGAAGGCCACGAAGAAGAAAGCAACAATGCTTAGTTATTTTACACAGGTAAGTTTACTGCTGAAATGTAATAATCACATAAGTACCAAAAACTAATCTATTAGGTATTTCAAACACGACCACTTTAAACTATCTCCATTTCTTTGATAAAGTATAATAATATGTACTAATAAACTCTTTTTAGGCAACCTGTGACTTTATTATTTAAGTTTATTCTTTTTATTTCGAAAATGGTCGAAGATAAAGATAAAATATGGCTTTTTATCTTTATCCTGAATTTTCACGGAACAAAAATATTTTGACGAAACTATCTCACCAAAAGTAAATTATTACTTAAAGACATTATAGCAGAGTTTAGGAGGTTCTTGAATCTTCAACAAAAAGTAGTGTTTCGATCTGGAAAAAGTTCCTAAGATTTTCTTATAAAAAATTGGGACACCCTATTTACTTCAAAATAAATTGCTGAAGAAGATTTTTACTTTCTAAATACAATACTGTTCGAACAAAAATGAAATCTTCAAGAGTGTACGAACTATACAGCACTGCATCACTGGTGAATCACCCAATATGAAGCAGAAATACTGCATGCCTGCAATATGTTGTAAATATTCCATGGAGCCCCACTAAATTTTTTATAACTTTTAAGTCCACATATTTGCCATTTATACTTGTTGTAGTTTATTCTATTCAAAACACTGCGCATATTTTCATAATTTTTTTTTTCTTCGTTACTGAAAAGCCAATTGGTATAGAAGATTTTAAATATCCATTATGTCATAACGCAGCTTTTGAACTGTATTCAGACGAATCTATAAATAAACAGCATTCATAGGGTAAAAGGTTAATATCAAATTGGTGCATTTAACCATCAATATTAGAACACTTTTTCTGAAATTCATTATTTTTGTTTCATTTTCTAATAAGATCTATTCCTTAAGACAAGAACCAAGAATTTCTGACTGTTGCTTTGACAACCCCAAATCGCATACTAAGTATTTTAACTCGCAACAAACAATTTAATGCCTCTAGCCGGAACTGACACCTGGAGTAAAAGTGGGGTGACTTCACTGTTTTTCGGAATTGCCTGATGATGCCTCCAGTATCTTCCAAAACAATATTTTGCCTATTTAAAGGTACGATCGGCACAGGTAACTGCATAACAAGGACTAGGTGACATGACCAACCCAAATTTGTATAGTCCATCTTCCGCTTTCCTTTCTGGAATTATTTTCAATCTTTTTCAGGCAAAAATAGCAATCGTCTAATTGATGGGTTCTCGCTGTAACATAGAGACTGGAAAAGGCAAGCTTTCTTCCTCCTATTCATCCACTGCACCAAAGGTGCGATACAACTCACACTATACACATGGGGAGCCCACTGCTTGTCTTGATCTCGAATGGAGGTTTCTTCAACATTTTCAGAAAATGGCCTGGCTTGGGCCTTAAATACTCCACAAATATGACAAAATTTGTGATGAGAGATTTTTCAACTGTGGCGTATTTGTCCCAACATTTCCGTAGTTGAAACACTTTCTTCTCAACTCAACAGAAGATTTATAATCTTATATTTATGTATACTATTCTAAACATTCATTCCAACTAACCGGCCCTTATTACGTTTATTACCTGCAAATGTAAAAAGATCTTACTGAGCTTTCGAAAGGAGGTACATGTTAGGGATTTAGGAATATTTTTCCTATTATGAGAACGTAATCTCCACTTGAAATATAAAAATCTGCGTTGTGTTACGGAAATCTCGTCGACCACTGTTATATAAGTAAAAATGATGATTTAAAATTTTCTCACAGATTAGGTAGGTAACAACAATGCGGATTGGCTATTTGAAGAAAAATCGTGAAAGGTATCAAAATTCCACATGAACGTTCGAAAAACATTCAATAAACAGAAAAGGTTTGTCTATACAAATGCCACAGAAAGTAGACACTTTTTCAGTTTTGATTCTCGCTAGTGCTCGTCCGAATGTGGTCACATTATTTCTGCAACATACAGCACACATCCGACGCACCTTCAGAGAAGGTCCTTCTCATTTCAACCTAATCGAGAACATTGATTTGTTTATTTTCAAGCTCGGTTAGAAAGTTTGATTAAACTCAAAATCTTCGATATCTTACATCATGGTAATAAACTACACTTCATTAAACAGATGAATATTGTATGAGTTGTTCGACGTAATGGCGTAACGTTTTGCTTGGCCTAAAGGGAACATTGGCTATCGGTCAGCACTGACCGCGTTTTCGTTTAACGTGTGAAGCATACTGTTTACAAACTATTCAAAGGAAGTTATTAATTGCATACGTCGAACATTTGGGATTCACATGGATCCGTCTGGTCGTTTATTATCTGAAGTCTAAATTAGAAAGTGATTTGAAAATTTCAACCGATTCTAGGTAATTGAGTTTAGCACCTTTTCAAGAAATGTGTAGAATTTTCGTATTATAAATACAAGGAGATTAGTGATTAGCTGATGTTGAATCTCGTTCATTTTCATTGAATGAAGTTTCGATTTCCTTATATCTAATTTAGAAGAAAAGACCAGTTTGACATATGTAGAAATTAATGCAGTCTGGACAAGATAACTTATAAACTCGATGCATTCAAATTCTCGATGGAATTTTCAGCATGAAATAACAGTAATGGCAATTTATTTCGAGGTCTGAATGCAATTGTAAATTTCAATATGGAAAGGTTATTCACCACATTTCCACTTATCTATCTAAGATATGTTGACGGGATGAATTTTTCTGGGTTTGTCGGTAATAATAATTGGAAATATGTGGTTGATAGTTGTATGTAACTGATGCTGTTTTACTTTTTTGTGTATTAGGTCACGGTCAAATCCTTTGTGAGCTATAGTCTTAAAAGTTTCAAGATTTTCGAATGATAAAGGTAATAAAAAACCTCTGGAGATTATTGAATTATATGCCGTTATTTCAGATGTTTGTAGGTGGTTGGAATTCTTGGAAATACATATATATCTTTCCTAGTAGGTTTTTAAGATGTTGAAGTAAATCTTGTTATTTGAGTGGAATACTAAGAGTCCTTGAAATGTCATTTGATGACATTGATTTCTTTTTTGTAATAGAGCTTCATTTTTTTGATTCGCTTATATAATTCCGTTACTAAATTTTCTCTATTTACATCCATGCATTTTACAAAATCACTGCCCGTACGCAACAACGCACGCTCTAGAGGAAGGGAGCTGCGAATCTATAAAGCTAAGTGCTTGTTCAAAATATTAAAAATTTTGCCAACAAATTGTGTTGAGTATCTCAACACAATCATTAATAAAATTCTCATACATCAGTACTTTCCAAACGTTTGGAAAGAAGCAATTGTTGTTTGTCTACTGAAGCCTGGAAAAAATCTCAGCTCCCCTACGAGCTACAGGCCCATATCACTACTACCTGCCATCAGTAAGGTTGTAGAAAAAGTAATTCTAGTGCGTATTAACGCATATATTGTTGCGCACTCCATCACCCCGGTTTTTCAATATGGTTTTCGTAAAAATCACGGAAGTGGACACCAACTACTTCGAGTTGGAGAATTCATCTCCAACACTCTCAACAAACATTGGCACGCCCCTATGTTGCTGCTTGATGGCGAACCAGTATTCGACCGCGTCTGGCATGACGGCTTAGATTATAAATGATGGGTTTCAAATTTCCTCAATATCTCACGAATATTGTGCGTTCTTTCCTTACAAATCACCCCGTATCATAACGGCTGGTGTTCCTCAGGGGTCAGTTTTATCGCCTTTACTGTTCAATATTTTCTCTGCGGATATCCCAACTGACAAAAATGTCCTTGCTGCTCTCTACGCAGACGATATTGCCCTCCTCTCTTCCAGTAATCATATTACATACGGAATTTCACATATCAAGCGACACTTACCAGTACTCCTAGACTGGTACTCAAAAGAGCGTCTAAAAATTAATGAAGCTAAATCCGAGACCACCTTTTTCTCCAAGAGAAGGAGGGAGCCTCCAAACTTCACAATTCATATCTCCAAAATCTCATGGAAACGCTCGGTCAAATATCTAGGGATCCATCTGGATAAACGTCTGACCTGAAACAAACAAATCAACACGGTCCGAAATAAAGCCCGAGCTGCATTTTCTAAGCTTCAACCTTTTTTCCGAAACAAAAAAAGTTTTTTCAAGAACCAACTTTTAGCTTTCAATGCTATCATCCATAGTATTTTTACCTACGCCATACCAATCTACAGCACTATACCTAAAAAGCGTTTCATCAAATAAGAAGGTACCTTCTCCAAATTGCTGCGCTCGTCGCTAAACATTCCATGGTTTGTGGGGAACGCCGACATCCTTAAAGATTTCGAAGTACTCCCACTTACCGAATTAACTTTCAAATTAGCACGCAGCTTAAGTGAAAATATCTCTGAACACGAGAATCCAACGATTGCCGTATTAGCAAACTGTCAGCCAAACGGTTCGATATAGTTCCTAGACCGTGCTCCCTAGTTAATTAAATAGGTTCTCTTCTCTCCAAATATCTCCGTCTTCGTAAGCATATTGACATTTAAGTCACCCTCTAATCTCAGTATCCTTTTATTCTGCACTATGGAGACTAGAGCCTACGGGCTAAAACTCCAAGAGGAGGTTATTAGTCGGTAAAAATCCGACATTGACCCCGTCCCAAGGGAGCATTTATTCGAATATTTTCCTTATACTTTGTAATAAAAAGAAAAAAGTGCTTGTACAAGATCCGAAAGCGATTCATTCAGCAGTGAGCAGCCGTCCAGAGAAGTCGTCCCAGGAGCTCCAGCGGATACCCGATTGCGGAGATCAGCGCGAGGCGGGACTTATGCATCTGTACCCACGCAGGCCCATTTTATGCGCTGCAGATGCACTCCTCGTTGGAAGATTTCCTGAGAAGACCGTCCACCAGCGTCACTGAATTCATATTCAGCATGGCATGGACTCCCAGTTCAGCAAGACTTGAGAGGACTTTGGCACAGGTTACCGTCGCGGCCACTTTTGCGTCTGCCTGTGCACCACCGTTGACGTCGGCTAAATGAAGTGGATCACACAGTCGATTCGGGAAATTTGCACTTTCCAGTGCTCTAATTGAAAATTAGATGCGAACCTGGATGCTTCAGGACATTCGCCCAGCCTAACTCCGGACATCCCATCGGAGTTTATGGAACGCTGAGAGGAGGTTTTTAGTCAGTAGAAATCCGACATTGGCCCCGTCTCCGGGGTGCATCTTTTCGAAAATTTTCCTCCTCTTTGTATAAAAAAAAAGAGATTCAAAAACAATAATTCGATTCTCACTAACCGACACCGCAATCGGGTAGGTAGGTCTCATTAATAAGTGCTTGTTTTATGCGTTGATACGGAATAATTTGGAAGAACATGGAATGACTGGTAGAAAGAAAAAAAATATCCTAGCGGAAAGCCCCCTTTCTTATCACTCAACATACCAACGAGCAAGGTAGATAGATAAGTCGACTCAACACTACAGTCTCGAGTGCGGTATATTGAGAAAGGATTAGAACAAGGCGAAGTCTTGGAATATTTCAAGACATAGAGGGAGCTTTCGACCACATGGTTTATGGTTATAGACGAAGCTTATCGTAAATGAAGGAATACATAACACTTTAGCAAGGTGAATATGATGTTTGCTATCGACCTCTCGGCTGGTTGACCTTCATGGTGATTGCAAGCAGGTGGTGTCCTCAGGTGGGACGATTATCCTCCTGCCTCTAGAACCTTGTGTTGGACGAGCTCCCAACGGGCCCCGCTGATATTGGGCACTTTGCGGTGGGTTACGCCGACGATCTTGTACTGCTTGTTCATTGACAAAAACTCAGTACCATATGCGACGTTACGCAGAATGCTCTGCAAATGACTGAACAATGACATAGAGAGAACAACCTGTGCGTTGATCCCAACAAAACAAACAAGATCATATTCACTCGTTAAGGAAAAGTACCGCCTTTCGATGCACCAATTATTGTTAACAAGGATCTAACACTAGTGAAACTTCAGATGAGATGCTTGACACCAAACTAAACTGGGACAGTCTCGACAAAAAAGAAGCATGAAGAGCGCAAAACACTCTCTGGGCTTGCCGCAAGTTGTTTCGGCTCAGATATGAGCCCAAACATAATATATTGGTTATACACGACAGTGGTAAGATCGCTCCTGACTTCATCATAATAATGATATAAGAAGGATCCAAAATCCATGCAAGTCACGGAAGTGTTAATCTCGTTACTCATGGCCTCCATGGAATGTCTGGTCGGCCTCCCTCCTCTCCCTATAATGAGAGGAGGAGGTCATGAGGTCCTCATGGAGGCTGTGGAACGAGACATGTGGAGGGACAGAAATCTGATTGCTGGACACTTCACATTCTGCAGTGAAATTGAAGAACTCCAATCTGAGCTTCTTACAAGAGGAGATCCATTTATCATTTTGACGAAGCCTCTAGGATCATCATTTCACCAAAGGAAAATTGGAATACGTCCAATGCGTTGCTCATCTCACAGATCCCCACATAGTTTGTAGACGGGTCCAAAACCAGTACAGGCATCGGCATCCACGGCCCTACGGCAAATATCATGATTGGTCAAGGTGACCATGTGTAACCATAACACACGCAGAAGTATACGCTTTTCTCAGGTGCGTGCAGGAAAACCTATACAGTAACTGAAGAGATGCTTACATCTACATATAATCTGATAGCCAACACGCTCTAGAATACCTGAAAGACTCAAGGCTCACATCCAAATCAGTTGACGAATAGAAGTGCTACTACCACTTAGTACCACTAACATAATGACTTTACTCTGATTCTTAGTCCATCAGGGTATCGAAGGGAATGAAGAAGCAGATAGTCTTGCCAGAATGTCAACAACTGTTACACCGATGGGACCCACATGATCTACTTTTTCCAGTTCAAGAACACCACTAAGGTCCTCAACTACTGGACAGGTATCTGGGGACTGAGACAGTCAAAAAGGCTCATAAACTGACACAAATCAAAAGAGAGGACACATAAACTATTGTCCCTTGACAAAACATTTATTAGAATGGCACTTGGCCTACTAACAGGACACCAACTGAGAAAACATCTACATGTCATGAGACTGCCGAAAACACAGAATGTCGTAGTTGCCTAGGAAATGACGAAATATATAATATATAATCTTTAAATTTCCCGATCTAGATTTGGCACTGAAATACTTAGATCCTGGATAATCTATAAGGCTCCCTAGAACAGTTTCGAAGACTTCATTACAAATTTCTGCAAGACTGATGACAATAACACAACACGGCAAGCACAATGGGCCAAAATGCCTGGGTAACTAAGACTTTGCGAAAGACTTACGTTCGAATATGAAGAAGCAATGGTAGATTACAACATGGACAAATAAATCGAATTCCCATTTTGATGCAGGAACACATGCTTTCATGCACAGATAATAGTGATTTAGAGTTAGTACCCAAATGAAAAAAATTCGGACACAAAGTAATTGTGAAGGTTATCTTCCACACAAAGGGAAGTTGACGACAATTGGGAGATTCTCGAAAGGTAACTGCTGCAAAAGATAACGCTTGCAGAAAAACACCAAAATACATAATAAGACCGAGTTAGAACCAATAGTAGAATAGTATTATAATATAGATACAGAAATAAGAAAAGAAAATATACATAACCTACAGTACGATATAGAATATGACCTAACGTTGATGGAAAAAGGAAAATCGATGGGACAAATAGTATAGTCGGTTAAGATGTTTAATGTGGTGAATAAAAAGACAAGATTGATATTTCCTATTTCTGTAAACTCACCTTGATATGATATGATTCTCTGATCATCAACCAAGTATTGTATTATAATCTGTGAATTTCATGTAAAATTATCAGTGATGTCGATTAAAATTTCATCAATTGTAAATTGTTAAATGTAACTATAAAAGCTATAACACATAAATATTTCATTTATCGTGGTTTCATTCCTACGATTTAAATTTCCTAATGGATTTCATTATTATCAATTGCTCATATGATAGCTCGATTAATGTAGGCACAGGTGAAAACAGTGAAAATTGATTGCTTCTAATTTCCAGTTCAAGTTTGAATAGTTGTGAGGTATTACTGAAGTGTATATTCTGAAACCCCAAATTCATGCAAGTATTTGTCAAGAATACATTCCATTCGTCACAGTGTAATACCGAGCAAGTATGTCATTATGTTAATAAGTCAGTCATGAAGACCTTGTTGATCTTTTCAGCTATCATCAGCAGATATTTGCGGTATACAGAGTTTTACTCTGGTGGACAGCAATTCTAGGGCTTGTAAATAATTGAGATTAATTGATAAGTCAAACCCGTAATCATCCAAGTTCCAGATAAATCCTTTAGAGAAAAATAAATATTCTGTTTTATAAATGTAAAATAAGTTTTTTGAAGGATTTTTCCATGTTCACAGGCTGAGGTGGTCATATTTTGGCGATGATGGTCATATGTGTTGTTTATCATTCAGTAACTGCAACTAAGCTACAGGATTCGGTAGCATGTCCAAATCATGAATTCTCATTAACAAAATTATCATGTTGAGCAAACGGTACTGCCCATTCGATGGCAGACAAGGTAGCTCCGCCAAGTTTATACTCTAATTTTATTCATTGCAATTATAATCAATAATTTCAAACAGCTCAATATTTTGAAAACTGTAATTCATTTATACGTAGTATTTGATGTAGACGAAATAGAATAAACGAGCATATATTTCTTCCATTTCAGGCGGATCAGTGGCTTTGCCTGGGCCAAAAACTTCAGGGAGTTTGGTTGCTGAAATACCAACATAGATTGGTGTATGTCAACTCAAAAAAATTGCTAATTTTTGAAATGATAAGAAGGCATTATTACGTACGCTTTTGTGCCAGTTACCCACGCAGTGTTGACATCCCTAAAGATTATTACTAATTAGGCAGCAAATAATCAGTACGTGAAGCACCTCTACTAGCAGTAGTCATTGGTACCCGAAGGATATAGGTACATATTGGTACCACACACTAACTAGGACGACAGGAGACGAGTCCAAAGAATATGTGTTATATGCTCACTGATGCACCAAAAATAAGTAAAAGCCAGTTTTTATCATCGAGATTGTGGACAACAGACTGTGCTATGCAGCCTGCAATCTGAGAGAAATTGCTTTTCCCAAATTATTACCAATGGAATTTCATTCTGAATATTTGAAAAAATAAATTACCTCATTCTTCATTTAAAATATTTTTTGCTTTTTTCTTCGAAAACTTCTTATATTATTTTAATATTTCAACTTAATATTTATCCCTTTTTAGTTATCTATTTCTTTTCGAAATAAAATAATTTATTGTTGGTTCTCTTGAAATTGTTCATTATTTTGCATTATCTGTTCAATTGTTTGTTACATGGATATATAATACCATGTATGAAAATTAATTAATTTAACCCGGCGAGCTTAAGGTTAGGTTGGGGTGGTACACCCAGACCTAGAAAAATCGGTGAATATTATAATAACGAATTGTTGTTATGCTTCGTGTGCTTGAGTAGCTGCTACGGTAGCTTCCCTTGCCACTGTTTTAGTAGACCGCCACCTGGTGTATAGGACAAGCTGTAAGCGGGTGCGTGCAACCAGCCATACGCTACTTATAACGAATTTGATCAAACACATTTTATTTTATTTTTGTTATTTGATGGATTTTTTTGGATTTTCCTTTTGGCTTAAAATCTAGAATGTCGCGAGAAGAATATCAAAACAGATTATTACGTCTTCTCCAAGAAGCTGAAGTCAGTTCTCCCGACGAGTCTGGTAGTGACCAAGAGATTGATAATGTCACCGAACGAAGTTTTGAAAGTGACACAGAGCGGAAGATGGATGACGAAGGACAGCATGAATGGTTGATAGAGAATAATGGCGAAGGAAATGGTAGTTATTTTTCTGAAATAAAAGGAACGAAATGGTCCACAGTACCAAACAGGCCTAATGTACGTACTAGGTCGGGAAATATTGTAACAGTAAAACTAGGCGTAAAACTCATTAGAAAAAATGTAAAAACAGCTGGTGGGCGTTGGAACCTTTTTATTACTAATGATATTTTGCAAGAAATAGTGATTTCGACATACTCTCAAATACGTATCAGATGCGCGACATGCTGAAACAATTACACGAAGAAATATATTATGCCTGATATCACCACATCAGAATTGGAAACTTGTATTGGGCTGGGCGTTTAGAATACAATCATCTTAATTCGAAAGATTTGTGGAGGAATGATGGATCTGAAATTGAGATTTTTAGAACTGTGACTTTGAAGAGGTTTCAATTTAGTCAAAATTGTTTTCGATTTGATGGTAAAGATGAGCGTCGAGAACGAAAAAGTTTCGACAAGTTGGCCTGCTATTCGTTCCGTTCTTGGGAAGTTTGTTGCATGTTGCCAGTCAACATATACAATTTCCGCGTACACTCTCATTAACGAACAACTCCCATCATTTCATGGCCGTTGCAGTTTTCGCCAATATATGCCGAATAAACCCTGCAAATATGGGTTGAAGATATATGCTTTAGCAGACTCATAATTGTTTTATATTGTCAATCTAGAAATTTACCCCGGAGAACAGAAACTAGGGCCGTACGCACTTAGCAATAGACGTTGTAGATAATCTTTGATAACTGGTTTACTAGTTATCCATTTTTATTACATTTGCTGAGGGAACATCGTTTGAGAAGCACACGGACTGTTGGCAAAAATAGGACTGAAATTCCAGAATAAAGGCTAGAAAATCGTAACAGAGATGTTCCTAATAGCATGTTCAGTTTTCTAAAGGATATCTCAATAGACTCCCATGTACCACAAAAAATAAATAAGGTGATCTTGTTGAGGTCGACTTTACATGATTATGATAAAATTGATACTGCAAAATTAGGAAATCGAAAGCCTGAAATGATTACGTTCTATAACTGAACTAAGAAGGTGTAGATATTGTGGACCAATTGTGTAGCAATTCTGATGTGTCACTCAATACAAAGAGATGGCCAATGGTGATTTTTTTATGCAATTTTGAATATGGCAGGAAAACCAATAACAAGTTATCAGTAAAACGCGGGATTTCATGAGATACTTGGGGATGGAATTGATTTCAGAACATTTAAGAAGCAGAAAGAAATATCTACATTTACCCACAGAACTTCGTGAAAATATCAGAGGTTATAAGGGTGATCAACTCAAAATGTAGCCAGGACTACAAAGAGATGTGAAATATGTCCTACAAAAAACACCGCAATCCGAAATACGTTTGTTACCAGTGCAGCCGTTACTTTTGTATGGAACATGCCATTTTCGCCTGTGAAAACTGCACAGGATCTCTAGACGAATCAGTATTTTTTAAATAGTTGTATTATCTAGTTTGAGTATTATTTCGTTCTCACGTTCAGTCTATTTGAAGAAAAAATAGTGTTTCTTGTTTTTGTCATAAACATGTGCCATAATTAATAATTGTAAGTTCTAGTTGTTAATTTTTTTGATTTCTTCAATAAATAACATAACTAAATTATTTGATGTAATTTTCTAATTAAATATGTTCAAAATATAAGTGAATATCAGTTTAATATTCAATAAAATAGATATTTGAAATAATAATGTATAATAACCACACAATCACGATCTGAGTGTACCACACCCACCAAGCGCTCCTTGTCACTTATTACCTTACGCTCACCGTGTTAAGAATCAACTATTAAATCTAAATGGTGAAATCCTGAATGAATATATAAAATATACTCAATGGAGTACGGCGCAAAGGATTCACGCTTTCGAGGCAGCACAACTCGATGTAGGAAGATCTTTTCAGTTTTATGTCTTGCAGGAAGGATGCGGACTTGTACTGCCTCAAGAACTTGAGTCCTTTCCGCAGTATTCCATTGAGAATACTTTATATTTTAGTTTAAGTTAGTTTAGATTTCATTTCCAGGGAGTCCTTCTGATAGGAATAACTAGTGTACACTCTATAATTATAATGATTTAAAACTTCTGTTATCTCCGGAGGAAATGGCATGAACTGGCCTACAAGAAAGTGAGAATTAAGAATATAGTCTTTGTAGATTGAAATGTTATGTATTGTGATGATCTCAGGAGTGAGCACTGATAGTTGTATAGTATATTGTGTAACTAGATTAGGTTCATTTAGATTTGAAATGAAAAAATCGATACGAGTGGAAAACCACAGTATATATTTTTTCATTCTGACCGAGTAACATACTATATTTTCGTCACGACCGAAAAGTATGAATCAAAAACAATTAAATTCAATCAGAAAAATAATAAATGAAATAACTGAGACATTAATACTCACATTTCATTAATATTGAGATATTGTTTATATCAATTTGATTAAGAGTATAACCAAGTTTATTCATTTGAAATACTTGTCGAGTACATTTATCAGTTTGGAAATTAGTGAAAAATTGTCAGAGGGAGTATTACAAGGTCCTTGCTAGATGCCAATATTTCTTCACGAAATTGTAAAGATCACATGTGATTGAAAACTCTATTGGTTTTTCATTTTTTGTATTAAGAATTGCAATTAGCATTGTGGACCGAAATATCTAATGTCACTAATCTTAATATAATGAAGTTCATTCAAACTGGATGAAAATTGTTATTCAAATTTTATAATTTTTCCTTGTAGCTAAATATATCTCATCCGAAGCACTTTCTGAATATTGTTCAGTATTTCTTTCTGCAAAATTCTTCAATTTCTAAGCTACATAATTTTCAGAAGTTTGAAAAATCGAGACACCATGGCTCACAATAATTGTTGCCTTTAGGATTGAATGAATTTTCCATAGAGATGAGCATTTCCATTTTTCTAATAAAACATCAAAGTATAATATTTTCAGAAAAGGAATTCGTTTTGTTTCCTTGTTGCCTTTAAACAGTGCAAAATACTTTTGATATTCAAATTTTCATTTGGTGGCAGCAGGTTTTTCAAGTTATATACCTACTGCACTCAATTTTCATACCTCGTAATCATAACTGTTTCGGAGATAATTATTATGATGTTCGCATTTATATCTAACACTGGCGCTGTTTTGTAATTTATGGCGCAATCGATGATGTTCGGTTCAATTAGTATCAAGTGTTTTAAAATAAATATTCGAGTGAGAATGTTTAAATTCTATCATTAAAAATGATATCAGAATTATTGCTCTCAGTGGTAGTTGTGGAGAAAAGGAATTTGTAGGTCAATTTTGATATATATCTGACAGAAACTTGTCTGTAGGCATACGTAACCTACGACTGGTCTCTCTGTAGTTAGCTCAATCTATTTAAAATATCAAATGGGTGTTGAACAAAAAAATGGTTAAGCAAATCATAGATGATTGAGCAACATCATCGACCCACCTTCCAATTTTTGATATTGAAGTTTTTCCAATGGGATTCACTAAATTTTGGATTTCTCAGACTTTCCAAGAATGAATTTCCAAGTTGGGTCTCGTTATCTTCTCAGTGTGAATATTCAAACTACATTGCATTGGAATTATCGGATTTATTGCGACATGAGGTATTTACTAACCTGTTTATGAAGCAGCTTAATATCAAAGCTTATCACGTCACTAACAGGCTCCCCTTGCTGTGTGATGTAATAAACAAGCAGTTGACTGACAGGTGCCATGACGGATCGTACCATGAAGCTGAAAAGAAAACATATGTATGTACTGAGTCATCCAGATATTTTAGTGAAAATGTGAAAAGTTAACAGATGGAGACTTTGTCTTCATACTGGAAAACAAACACCACAGAACTATCAAGGACCTTGGAGCAAAATCTGGACGAGTCCATTCTCAGGCAACTAACAATTTTTTCGTTTGATTTGTTCAGTTGAATGTCGCTGATGCATGATTTGAACAAGAATCAGCCAAGACCAATGAAAAAAAATTTTATAAAATGATGCAATCAACTATTCAGATTTAACTAAATATTACTACATTAACATCGTAATTCACAATAAAGCATTCAATTCTGTACAACATGAATTGCAGTTTTCCATACTATTCTTCACAGATTACCTAATGTTCCCTTATCTATAATATAAAAATGAATCGCTGATTGTGTTACTAAGCGCAAATCTCGAGAACAGCTGAACAGATTTCTTTTCCTTATTTTTATTTATTTTCTATAAATATTCCTCCAACCTACTGGGATGGTTTTTACGCACAGAACGTCTTGAAAAATTGCATGAAGAGTCTGATAACAACTCTTTTCGGTAGCGGTTTCGCCTGCGGCAGAACACTAAATTGCATATTTATAACTATTTTAGTTTAAAAAGACCCCCTGAAGTCGAAAATGATGATCGTATTTTCGGCGAATCAACCGTTCAATGAAAAAAAATTCTCAGCTATTTTCGAAAATACAGTGTCCGTCAATTGCGTGTACAATGTTATACCACAGATTCTTCAGCTCGAAATGAATCGATTTAGGCCAACTTACCTATATGAAAAGTTTCTTCGTTTGGCCAATATAGGTCCAAAGATTTATTATTCTTATTTTTCAAATAATTCGAGAACGACTCGATCGATATAAACCATATTTGGTATGCGTTATCGGGTGCTTTATTCACGTTGCCTAGTAATCCACTCAATGACCTTGACGTTTCATTAGTGTCCCAAAAAACTCGGACATGTTTTTAATTAACCATAACTTTTCAACTATCTGCGTTTGAGCCAAACTGTTTTAAACATTGAGTTGCTCGACATATTATCTAACTTTTTTGTCTCTTGAGAAGGTTCAATCTCAAAAAATAGTTTTTCCATTTCATGATTTAATTTCTTCAACCACCTAGCAAGTCAAAAATCTCACATATTGACCATGTTAGCTTTTGATTTGTGTCTGTAGTCTGGCAGATTGTCATTTAATTATGCTTTACAACGTCTTGTTGACTAAATGTTGTTTTCTAGGTTGCTCAATCGGATCAAGAAAATGAGAAATTCATAGTTCAGTAGTACAAAAACCGAAAATTTGAAGAAAAAATTCAATAAGTTTTTCACAATGACTATTTAAAAATATAAGAACAGGTTGGCCAGTTGGAAGATAAATAAGAGGAAACAGATCACTTCAGAGTAACGATTAATTAGTTTACACCCAAAATTTCATTCAACTTTAGCAGATGTTCACCATATCACTGAATACAAGAGTTAATCCTCATCAAAAAATTGAATTGGACCCTTTCCATTACTTTAGGGTCATTTTTTAAGCAGTTGGCCTCATTCAAAATTCTCATATGTAACTCTTCTAGGGTGTCAATTGGAGAAGAGGAAACTCTAGATTTTAAAGCACCCTAAAGAAAGAAGTCGCACGGTGTCAAGTCGGGAGATCGTGCTGGCCAACTTGCAAGAGCATCAAATTCCCTTTCGATCTAACGATTCGCATACTGTGCATGTAAGAACTCGCAAACCGTTAAAGTGAAGTGAAGAGAGGCACCGTCGTACATAAACCAATTTCTGCATGCAGTAATACTGGAATATCGTCAACAATTCAAGCAAAGTTTCTTGCAAAAAATTCAACTATGCCTCTCCGTTTAATCGATCTGGAATCACTACCAGACCAATAATGAAATCATTTATTACTGGAATCCATACTTTATTTTTTATTGATTCTGACAATGTGTACTTGTAAGAGCATGTGGATTTTTGAAACTGTACACGTGTTCAGTTGATGATGCCAGACTAGAATTAGAATTTTCCTATTGAAGTAGAGACCTTTAGTTTTCTTCTCTTGGATAAATCGGCACGAAGTAAGGCGATTATCAAGATCGTTGGGAAGTAATTCCTGAACTTTCTGAATGTGATAAGAATTAAATAGTTGTTCCTTCAAGACATCAAGAATCATTGTTTTGGGAACGACAAACTGCAACCCTAAACGCCATTAATTGAGGGTTTTTTCAACCATGTCCAAAATTAATTCTTCGCGTCCAACCATCCTTCCTGTTCGTTGTCGTCCTCGATCCAGATTCCTGGGCTTGAAGCAACCATTCTCGTGGAGGCGTCTCTCCAGATTTCCAAACGTTTGGTGGTTCGGCACTATGCGATCTGGAAATCTTTCACCATATACCCTCGCGCTTTCCATTGCCTCGAAAAAAAATCAGTACACCATAACCATATCAACCATTTCAGAGTTACTGTACATCTCCGTGACTAATCGTGATAAAAAAATCACCAAAATACCTTGCTAAGAACTTAAGAAACACTGTTGTGTGAAGCCTAATAAAATGGCAATCTGCCAGACCACAGAAATAAATTCAGAGCCGATATGGTCATAGGTGATATTTTTGACTTGCTTGGTGGTTAAAGAAATGAAATCTTGATATTAAAAACTGTTTTTTGTGATTGAACCGCTCATCTTAGCGAAACATAATTAGCCTAGCGACTCAATGTCTGAAACAGTTTTGCTCAAACGTGGACAGTTGAAAAATTATGGTTGATTAAAAATACGTTCGAGTTTTTAGAGACACTTGAAAACCCATAAGGTCATTGAGTGGATCATAAAAAAACGTGAATAACCAACCCAATTAAGCATACCAAATATGGTTACTATCGATCGGGTCGTTCTCGAATTATTTGAAATATAAGAAAAAAATCTTGGGATTTGGTGACCACTAGCGGCCAAACGAAGAAACTTTTCGTTTAGGTAAGTTGGCCCAAATCGACTTATTTCGAGCTGAAGAATCTGTGGTATATATAACGTTGTACACGCAATTAATGGACATCCTGTATGTGTAATGAAACGAACATTTATATTTTAAACGAACAGTTATCGATATAATAAAGGGTTTACCTACGTATATTTCAGTTAATTACAGAGAATATCAATTTTAAGTCATATAAGAATAAAAACATATGAAAATAATTTATTTCAATTCAAAAATATTGAAAATATATGTTATTTATTCCACTCATAAAATTATGTAATCAAATAGTCATCTATCTCTAAGTTTCTATGGAATTCGGTGAGTTTTTCTTATGAATTGATAGGTAGATCGATAATTTATCTGGGTTTTCAGAGTGTAAAATTTGTCCGAAATAACAGATGGAAAACTTGTAACAAGCAGATTTATAAGTGAATACTCTAACCTATGATTTTGGGTGATGGTTTGGAACTGTTAAAATACTCAGAATTCAATGAAAAATCATTACTCACTAATGTTAAGGTTGAATCTTCCAAGCTAACTTTACAAAAGCATGTACTATAGCAAATCGCAACCTAACCGAACATATCATAATGAAGCACAACTAACTCAATCTACCTAATTCAATTCTAAGAGTTCAAACCAAACAGGTTTTTTTTTGCTCAAAAGGAAGGAGAAATCTCTACTAGACCACCCTCGCGGCGAGCAGTGCAATGCACCGAGAAGTATGAGGCTGAAGCCCACTAAACATAACCTCCCTCCCTTCTGCCTGCAGTATCCGCATTTTCCTGTAGTAGAACTAGGTCGATATGACCCCTTCCCATTGCTACGATGAAGATCTCATCTACGATGCATTTTCCTTCAGATGCTCCCAGTTCTCTATTTCCTTTCTTTCCATCGCGTTGGTTATCACACTGAAGCCCTCTCTCCATTTTCTTTCATCCTGGAGCGTTTAGGAAACCATTTTCTGGGACTCCCTGACACCCTCAAAGATGTCCTCTAGCTTTCCTCTGCCAGTGACCCATCTACTGCAACTTTACACCATGTGTTGCACGCTATCCAACACGCCACACTTCCTGCACGTATTTTGTGGAATACCTCAAAAGACCCGTGCTCGGACAGGAACTGCGTGAATCAGTATTTTGAACACCTGGGCCCTTATTTCACCCATATAAGCACATCCGGAATAAACTCTCATGCGTCTGCTATCTCTGCTGCCACCTATTACATATCTTCTTCATTTTCTTCCTGGCTGGTGCCTCACGGTACATACACACTCCTTAGCCATCAGCTCTATTGACAGTGTGTCCGAGATAACCTGGACCATCTCCGCCGATAGTGTTCGGTACGCACTACACTACCTCAGGAGGATTGCTCTCGTTGTCGAGACAATACGAGTTCGATTCTCAATTCTCGATTCTGAGTGCTCCATCTCACATTGGTGCTCCTTCCCACATTGGTGCTCCATACAGCCCTATAATGTGAGCTACTGCACATAATAGCCTCGTATTAAACTTCGACGGTCCCCTGACTTTTAGAATAATCTTAGTCAGCGAAAGAGCTCTCAGAATTCTTTGAAATTTTGAAAAATTATTGTAGTCTGGCAGTTGCGCATCGCTGTGACTCTGATCTACGTATCGATTATTACCGAGATCACTTTTCTATATCAAACCTAACTTAACATCAGTTTGTTTGTTTGTTTGTTTGTTTCGTTTCATGGACCTGCAGTTTATAGTGGACTCCGAACCACTTACTCAGACCGTGAAATAATAACTGCAACCGCTTTGGGTTACAAGTTATCTGGTCTTCGATGGCATGTGGGTTAAGACAATTGCCATGTGCCCACCTTATTGTATGTCGTCATCAAATTCAGTTTTTTGTTTCAAGGACAACATCCATAATTTGAACCCGAATTCGAACCAGACCTCTGGGCTAAGCATATTCCTATATACTTGGCCACTAACCGTGCAACCTAACACCAGTCAAACACAATTTATCTGTGATAAAATGTTACTTGAAATATAAACGTCTCTGAAAGCCACAAATTTCTATGAAAACGAAAAGTGTTTTGTGTTTGTGACTCACTTGTATTCGACATAACAAATTAAAGAAGAAGAACTGGAAATGCAACGAATCAAATTGATTATCAATCTAATCGTACTGCCCACGAACTTGAAGATCGCAACGAATGTGAAAATATTCGGGTCAAACATGCCGTGAAATGCAACATTCGACTAATAATGATGCTAGTTTGAATCGAGCTGCTTCTATTGCAATATGTAAATTGATTACAGTGCCTACAACTGTGTTGATATTTGACATATTAACTCAGTTCACCAATATTGTGAGGCATTGACATACAAAAATGTAGCCAATGGATTGTGTTGCGTAAATGGAACTGTAAAATTGATACCACTGCTTCCACCTCCAGATCCATTGTATTAATTGGTTTTAGGAATAGGAACAGATTTATATACTTTCCAAACAATGTTCAACAATACAACAATTGTTTTGAAATCACTTCATTGGGAGCGATGAAAATCGTTTGGGAAAATTTCATGCCAACTGTCAAGGTTTGTATTAGTATTTCCAGTTGTATGTTTATTAATCATTACCATTATATAGCCCATATACGTTTCTACATTTAAGCAAGAATAAGCATGTTATGTTACAAAATATTCAATCTGGAGACATATTCTCTAAACAACTCATTACTATTGGTGAGAGCAAATTTCCTTCAGATGTGCTGACTGGCAGCATCACTTTTCCTCAAAGATTTTGTCAGTTAACTCAATTAAAAGCTGAACTCGTTCAAAAAATGTTTCCAAATGTTACTCAAAATTACTCATCATACTATTGGTTGAGCAAACGAGCTCACTGATGTAAACGAAATAAATTTCAAAATTCAAGATGTCATTCCTGGCAAAATGAGGGTATATAAATCAACTGCTACAGAAATTAATGAAGATGATGTCGAGAACTATCCGTAATTTAAACTCCCTCGATCTGCCAGGATTGCTGCCTAAAAATCTTCAAAATGAAGGTTGGATGTGTTGTTATAATGATGCGAAATATCAACCAAACGCGACTTTGTAGAGGAACACGATTAGCGATAAAAAATTACTGAATAACGTAATAGAAGCAATCATATTTGAAGTAAAGTACTAAGGAGAAGACGTTTCAATACTTCGCACCCCAATGATTCCGACGGACGTATCAATCGAGTTTAAACCAATGCAGTTTGTAGTATGGCTTGCTTTCGCTATGACCATAAATAAATCCCTGAGGCAGTCGTTGAGTGTTCGTGGTATTAATTTAGAAAACCCAAATTTCTCGCAAGGTCAATTGTATGTTGCCTGTTCCCGTGGTGGATGACCATCTGCTCTGTTTGTTTACGAGCCAGGTAATCAAACAACAGATATCGTGTACCATAAAGTGTCACAATAATGTGGAAATTAATTTATAATTAGTAAAAATATAATCGAATATAGTAGGTGTCATAAAGAAAAATCTGAATTTGCAATTTTAATTGTAATTTTTGTACTATCAAAAGTATTTTTAACATAATGTAACTATTGATATTTTCAATGAAATAAAATTAAAGTATTGAGATTTTCACTATATTGACAAAACTATGATCGGTTTCACCACACTGTGGCTTCATCAGATAGATACAAACTAATGAACAGAGTTATTCCTTATATACTAGTCTTATTTCCTACTTAATATTACAATAGGTACAAGAGGTATCTAGGAAAAGCCATCGGAGTTGCTTACTTTATGAATTGAAAAGATTGAGTAAAGGGGAGGATTTAGATCTAATTGACTATTAAGTAACCTACTTGAATTCTTTTCTCAGTTGATCTCTAAAATTTCTAATAGATTGAGTTTTTGTCTGTTATTTTCATTGTGTGAAATTTTGAAATTATCATTAAAGATTTAAAATGATTTATGATAATTGAAACTACGTTTGTGCTCAAATAATCTAACTTTGAAATTTCTGAAAGTTCTACTAATATATTTTGATTACAATACCCGCAAGACAGTTTATAAACACCGGATTTATTACTTTTATCAATTTTAGATTTGCAGTTTTTGATATGTCAGCCTGTAGAATTATCAGTTCGGAATGCTATATTGAAATTATAATGCGAGAGGAATAATTGTAATTTTATACTAGGATTACCAATATAAGTTAAGCTGTTGTATTTTGTGTTAGAACGTTTTATACTTGGAAATACGTCCAGGATTGCTTTTTGAAATTTTTTGCGTGAAATCATGTTCTCAATCATGGTTGGACTGTAACCGTTATTGACTGCTATTTGTTTAATTATATTTATCTCTTTTAGGAAATTATTTTATGATATTGGGATATTAATGAGTCTATGTACCACACTATTGTAAGCTGCTAATTTAGGTGGATAAGGATGTGTAGATGAGCTGTGAATAGTAATATCTCTATGCGATGTGAAAAATAGAAAAATCATGTTTGCCATTAAGTTTAGTAATAGTTAAAACCAGAAAGTTAATGGAGTTTTCTGTTTCTATCTCTAACGTGAATTTGACATCTTCGTGAATTTTGTTAATGAATGTTTTGAATGACTCTAATTATCTGTTTGCGCCAGTGAAACAACAAATGATTTCGTCGACATATCTAAACCAATGAATAAAGTGTTTGAATAACGGATGTTCTTGGATAGTTTTTTCAATATTATCCATGAAAATTTCAGCGAGCAGAGCGCTCAGTGGATTACCAATGATTGAACCTTTTTACTATTACTTAATACACCATAGAAGTTGAAATAATTTTGTTCTAAACAAATTTCTAAAAGGTGTAAGATTTCTGATTGAATTATCGGATTGACTCTATCTATTTGAAGGGCGTTCTTGATGAGTTTCACTGTATTACTAAGTGGAACACTAGGGAAGAGATTCACTACATCCCATGACATAAGTTTATCGTTCGGTGGTAGTATCGTGTGCTGAATTTTATTTATGAGTACTGAAGAGTTTTTATTGTGAATTTAGGTTCAAAATTAGCGTACTGTTGAATGATGTCTATGAGAAAGCGTGAAAGTTTTGCAGCTGGAGCTTGAAAATATGAAACTACTGGTCTAATGGGATACCCTGTTTTATGGAGTTTGACGAGGGAGTAAAGTTTTAGTGATTGCGGGTTGTCAATGAAAAGCTTATATTTTTGGTTAGTAGATATTATAGACTTGGCATACTCTAGCGTTTTTTACTATTGATTGAAATTTATTAGTTAGATATTCATCAATTTCTTCATAACAACCCGATTCAATGATATTTTGGGTTTTCAATGAATAATTTGCTTTATTTAAGGCTATGGCAGTATGACCTTTGTCTGCTTTGGTGAATATGGTATCTTCGGATGCGGACTTAGATTTAATGGATTTTAAAGTTGTATTTTCCAATTTCTTAGGTTGAAAATTATTGAACTCTTTGAAGTAGTAACGCTGAAGACTGTTTTAGGTGTTTGGCTTGTAGTGAATAATTTTGGGCTTCAGTTTCAATTCCTAGCAGATCGAAATGGAGACGAGCGTTATTTGACTCTAAATTGTGTTTGAAACCCTTTTCTAGAAGTGAAACTTCATCTTCGGAAGAATTAGCTTCTGAAAGATTACTGATCCTATCATAAAATTGGTGGTCGGAAAATTTGGACTTGATTTTTGAAGTTTCAGGTTTATTACTCATTAATTTATTTAATTTCCGCAACTGAGTTTTATACTTTTTGCGAATTAATTAACATTAATGAATGAACTTTGAATCTTGTTCTGGAATCTAAAATGTCAAATTCTACTGAATGCAATATATGGAGCAACTCCGAATGGATTACCTTTAAAAAGATGTTGTAGTTGTCTCTTGAAACTCATCAAGAACGCCCTTCAAATTAATAAAGTCAATCCGATAATTTAATCAGAAATCTTACACTTTTAGAATTTTGTTTAGAACAAAATTATTTTAACTTCAATGGAGTATTATATAATAGTAAAAAGATTTAATCATGGGTAATCCTCTGAGCTGTCTGCTCGCTGAAATTTTCATGGATAATATTGAAAAAACTATCCAAGAACATCCCTAATTCAAACACTTCATTTATTGGTTTAGATATGTCGACGAAATCATTTGTTGTTTCACTGGCGTAAACAGATAAGTAGAGTCATTCAAAACATTCATTATCAAAATTCACGATAATACTAAATTCACGTTGGAGATAGAAACAGAAAACTCCATCAACCTTCTGGATTTAACTATTACTAGAATTAACGGCAAACATGATTTTTCTATTTTTCATAAGCCATCGCATACAGATATTACTATTCACAGCTCATCTACACATCATTATCCACATAAATTAGCAGCATACAATTGTATGGTACATACACTCATTAATATCCTAATGTCACAAAATAGTTTAATAAAAGAGATAAATATACTTAAACAAATATCAGTCAATAACGGTTACATTCAACTATGATTGAGAACATGATTTCAAGCAAAAAATTTCAAAAAGCAATTCAGGACGTATTTCCAAGTAAGAAAAGTTCTAACACAAATACAATTAACTGGTAATCCTAGTATAAAATTAAAATCATTCCTCTCGCATTATAATTTCAATACAGAATTCCGAACTGATAATTCTTCAGGCCGTCATATCAAAAACTGCAAATCTAAAATTGATAAAAGTAATAAATCCGGTGTTTATAAACTGTCTTGCTTGAATTGTAATGAAATTTATACTGGTAGAACTTTCAGAAATTTCAAAGTTAGATTATCCAAACACAAACGTAGTTTTAATTATCATAAATCAGATTCCAATTATTCTAATCACTTACTCGAAGAAAACCATAATTGCAATGATAATTTCAAAATTTTACACAATGAAAATAAGAAACAAAAACTCAATCTATTGGAAATTTTAGAGATCAACATAGAAAAGAATTCAGGTAGGTTACTAAATAGTTAATTAGATCTAAATCCTTCTCCTCTACTCAATCTTTTCAATTGATAAAGTAAGCAACTCCGATGGGTTTTCCAACATACCTCTTGTACCCATTGTAATATTAAGTAGGAGATAAGACTATTATATAAGGAATAACTCTGTTATTATTTTGAGAAGACCTGGAATAGCTATAAGAATCTTGTAAAATAAATATGTTAAGACCGTCGTCACTAGGACGACAAAATGAACTTGTACTTAAATTAGTTATTTTAGGTTACATTCAGATCCCTCAGATCACGGCTTAGAAGCCAAAAATTGTTCAATTTTCAATCAATCAAAGAGATGTAAAGTTAAACGTTGAAAAACTGGTACTTGCATTAAGATTATGTTAACTGAACTGACCGATTATTTTGTATCTATCTGAAAAGGCCGCAGTGTGGTGAAACCGGTCATAGTTTTGTCAATATAGTGAAAATCTAAATACTTTAGTTTCATTTCATTGGAAATATGTATATCGATTTTCATCAAGTATCGACCTCCTCAATCAAATTAATGTAACTATTGACATATCAACTTTCATTTTTCATTTTTCCAGTAACAAGCTGGCCTGACATCCCGAATAGCAGAATAAGTATTGAAAAAACTAACATATTAAAGATTCGACTGTTAGGTGGTACCAAGTTCTACTGTTAGGTCAGCTAGTCTTCACATAATTTTTTGTACTATATAACAATTATCTCTTAATAAAGGTTACAATCCAAATAATATTACTAAATCTGTTATTTACACTTAACAAAAACGGAAACTCAACGAAATCGAATTGGTGTACCCAGCTTCGAAAGATTAACATAGATATACTCACCATACGTTGAATTCCAATAATTAAGAGTCAATGACTAATATCGTAGTTTCATCAATAAACAATCAATTCCAATTACACGAACCATTTATTTGAAGAAAATCTAAATTTCAACCGAAAAAATTCATCAAACTTTATAATTATTTTGGGGAATCACTTTGAATCAATAGATAGAAACTTTCCAACATAATATTGAATGATTTTCACATTGTGACATAATTCACCTTTACTCAATTTATTTCCAGCTGAATCATTAAAATAATAGTTCTGAGAACTTGTAGTTTAACTCAATTTCAATCTATTGTTATAGATCATATATAAATTCTTGTTCCTTAGTTCGATTGAAATGTTGTAAATATCTCATGCAGGCGCTCTGTCGTTGAAATACCTTACAAATACATATATAGTGAGTAAGTGTGAGTCAAATTTTCTTTTCTTCATAAATCAAATTTTGAATCGACACATCTGTGCACCAGAAATGTTGAATGTGTAACAAATTATCCATTTAACTTGATAGCATAGAGGATATGATGCTCATCTTCTGCGCAGAGTTAACTGAGTTCAATCCCCACAGTCGATCCGATTTTTCGGATTCTGATAATTGCTGGAGGGTCCATATTTCGGAAGAGATGTAAATCCGACGGTCCTGTATAACAGAAATGTGTTGAACAATAAAGATCCCGTCCCTCGATACGAGAGGGGTTCGGCAAAATTCCCGGGTTATTGAGGTGACAGAATTCCCCGGCGTGTCATTGGCTGAAAGGTGGAAAACGAGCACGTTAAAGGAATAACGAACAAGCCACTGAAGTTTGGAAGACCAATAAAAATAATTACTGGTGAAGTCTGTGGTAAAATATTCGCAGCTGGTAGTGAAGTAATACCATTTGAAAGATTACTCACTATAGAAGTGCCTAGCTTCCAACCGAAACAAAAATCTTAGAGAATTTGAAAAACAACGTTATTGAAGAAACTGAGAAATGAATGTTACAAAAAGAAAATATTAATATCGTTGCTGTTACCATTCAAAAATATTAAGTTTCTAGATGCATTGACCTATTCCAGTGAGACTAGGAGTATCAAAGAATTGTTTCCAAATATTGAGATGAATGAACACATTGGATATGATCAAAAGGCGGAGAATTTCACTACAAAAATGAAAGACGACCAAATTGTAGATATATGTACAATCATTATAAGCTTGTGAACGTATTACGAATAATTTCTGCGGAAGTTGAATGCCTGCTAGTGGCATGGGTTCTATTAATTTAAAGTATTCGTAATTAATGAACAAAAAAAAATTAAATCGTCAAGCGAATTCAGGAACTATCAAAATAGGCAGAAAGTTCACCTAGAATCTATGTACAAAAAAAAAATATCACCTAAACTACTAAATACAAAATTGTCGAGGGCCAACAGTTTTTGTTTTCTGTCAATATAAAAGTATGAAAAAACTGGAAAAAAAACCTATCAATTCACAATTGATAGGTTGTGTTAGTTTTGTTAGTCAAAACCTTTACAAGTTCATTACAGAATAATAAACAGCTGAGAAATACTAAAACGTCAGTTCACCTTTCTCAAGATATCAAAAAAAAAATATGAAACAAAACTGTAAATTCTGAAGTGCAAAATATTGATTAAAATTTTTCAACCTTCCTATATATATATATATATATATATATATATATATATATATATATATATATATATATATATATATATATATATATATATATATATATATATATATATATATATATCTATATATATACAAAAATCTGATTCAACCGAAATACGTTAATAATGAAAGGTAAGTTCCAATCTAGGAAATGGATTATAATTTTTTCTACTTGCGTGTAGGTCCCATGATCAAGGAAACGGAGCGATGATGTGTTTCCATACCCTGTAGATATGTATAGGCGACAGCTGCTTGAAGAAAACTTATCTCGTTACTTCGATGAATTCACTATGTGGTGGAGAATGAACTCCCAAATTAATTCTGGGAGTTTTTGAAACTACAGGATTCTTTGCACGAACACAAAAACAATCCAAAGCCACAAGACTGAACATTGCATGAATATGGGCACACTAACTTCTCAAATACTTAATTATTCACTTTCAGAAGAATGGAATTAACTTCTCATTCATTTAGCACCAGCCAACAACAGAATTTCTGAACGAAGTCGAATATCGAGCTTTTTATCATCTCTCTTGATATCCGATACCCACAAATCTTACGAACAAATTTTTTTTTTGCGCGTCGGCACTTGCATTTGAGAAATGAAGATACCTGCGCTAGATGGCAACCAGCAATACCTGACCCTAAAACAATCAAAATTATTCATTAATTGGAACAATATTCTAATATTGTTGTTAGGGTCGATATAATTTTTTAAACGTAACAAACGAAAAGAATAATAATTTAATTGAAAAAGCACGGTAGCTGATTCAAAACAAAATTCATCAGACAAATTCAGTTATAAAATTCAGTGTTAACTGATGGACAGCTCTGCCACTCTGATCGAGTGGTCTATTGAAACACACTCTGTTCTAAGTTTCATCTACAAGCTCCATACTTCTCGTGAAATTTACAAGCTTTGTGGGTAAAAGCTTAATATGTAGAGTCAGTTCCAGTTTCTTAGATCAAAAATCCAGAAGCCTGATTCTGTTCCCGACTGGGCTTTTGGCCATTAGTACATAATGATTCTATCTCCTCCCCTTATAGTCTACATAAGAGATCGTGATCAATTCTAACTTACTTAGATGATTTCTGAGGCGACAGTGCCCCTATATGAGACTTGTGATACTCAGCCAGTGCTTCCTCAACAACCCCTGGTTATCTTCCATCTTTGCGGTCTGCAGGGAAATGCCAAGCCTAGCCTAATGTCCGGTGAATCCCATGCCTGTTCTTCAGGCATCAAATAAGTTTACCTCCTAATTCTCTCCAATGAGCCAGTTGGCAGGGACACGCGTCAGCGGAATCCTATGTTTTTCTATTAGTTTGTCGAGGTTTGAGCGACATTCCTGCTCGATAAGTGAATTGCAGTTGTCGCATGGCAATGCATTCAGTGCAGCTGAGCTACTAACACACTTGTTGATCTGTCCGCAAGCAGGTGATTATTACAGTGGCCAATGGAGAGTATTTCTGCTTGAGAAAGAGTCGCAAGCCCGCCAAGACGAATCGACTTTTTTATGGCGGCATTTTGGCCATATGCACCAGCTCCAACTCCTCGGGCAGTATATGAGTCATCTTTGAACCCACAGGGGTTCTCAAATAGACGGTCATTGGAGCTGGCCCATTCCTGTCTGCTGAAATAATGATCTAAAATGGCAGCTTCATTTTGGATTTAGGTAGAGCCATCTTGGACTACATACTCAGCATATCGTTGATCTCATTTCCGACTGAAGAAGCTGAACTCATTCGCTCCTTTTTGTGTAGAGTGATGAAATCTGTAGGAAGCTATTCAAGTTGCTTCTTCAATCACCAGGTGAAGAGATGCGAGGCCTAGCATCAGTTCCATGGGTTCAGTATGTGTAGAGCGAAATGTTTCAGTGATCATCATGCAGGCCGTTTTCTACCATTTAGAGAGCTTGAGTTGGGATTGCTTTTTAAGGTTGCACTATCACCAAGAAACGCAGCCATACGTGATACGTGGTTTCATCACCATCACATAAAGCCTCTGAAGTTGCTTTGAGGCAAGATCCCTTTTCTTTCTCCAGGTTATATGACCTATAAAGAATGGCTATCCTTGCGTCTCATGTTTTCCAGGTGCAATTTCTACTTAGTCTCACACTATCCTAGGTAACTCCTAGATAGTTTGTTTCCTCCGCAACTGAAAACAACCCTTGTTCATCTGTTGAGATTTGCATTATATTTAAAACACTTATATCATTATCTAGTTAGTGAACTTTATTTATATAAAATCTAGTTTGTCCTTTCTCTGTATCGATAACAACGAAAAACAATTCATGAAATATATTTCAACTTGCAAAATCGACTGAACTAAAGAATGAATACATAAAACTAATGCGCGAATACCATATCTTGTATCTTCATACCGGCGTTCAAGCTACTTTGTATGGGTGTTGTTGAGGATCGCAGGAGTATCACAACTTAACCGTTGATTTCCTCTTAAAGCGAATTGAATTGTTTTGTTTTATATTAATAATATTGCACTTGATTTATTTGAGTAATGGTTGTTTTAATTAAAGTTGAAGCACTGCTGTACTAACTTAATTTATTTTGTTTAGATTTTACACGTTTTATAATATCTTAAAAATGATTCTGCCTGGTCTGGTATACACACACATCTATAATGTCTTCCTGAAACTAAAACTAAGGTTGGACTTATCATTTAGGTAGGGATGCACACGTTTCATTGGTTTGAAAAAATAAGAATAAGAATATTTCAAAAATATTGCAAACAAATATCAAAAATGTGGTACTACGTAACTGGGCAAACCCAAGAGTAATAAACCTCTTCCGGCTTATTGTACCAAGCTGTTAAAGGGACATTCATTGCATCCCTATGGTGATAAAATAATAAATTTTATGATGGTATTTGAAATAAAATTATGAATTGGGAAATTATCCTCTGGTCATCCCAGCTTAGTAGAGCTTATGTTAATATTTACAATTTGTTTCATTTCTTAAATCTTAGAATATATATACAGGTTCTTTACATACTGCCGCCTTTGAAATACCGTAGGTATTCAACAGATAACTACTGGGGCTTGTGTTTCAACTAGTCTCTAGGGTAACACACAAACTTTGTTCACGGATCGTTTAAAAATATTGCCATTTGCTAACTTCACTGACACTATACGTACTGCTTCATCATTTCCTTTGTGAGTTTCCACGACTCTGCCTAGCTGCCAATGTAGGGTGCCAAGTTATCTTCCTTCATGACTACCATATCCCCAACTTTAATATTGTGTGATGAAATCTTCCATTTGGTTCTTACTTGAAGTTCGGAGATATATTCCTTATGCCAACGTTCCCAGAAATGTTGGGTGAGCTTCTGAATTCTTCGGAATTTTGACAACCGGTTCTCAAAAACTTCCTTCAGGTTTACGTCAGGCAAGGCCGTTAATGATCTACCTATTAGTAGGTGAGCAGGTGTCAAAGGATTAGGATCATCGGGGGAGGATGATAAAGGTGAGAGAGGACGGGAATTCAAAATTGCTTCGATTTGTGCCAACAATGTGTACAATTCTTCATATGTTACTAACGCATTTCCCAATATCCGTTTTAAATGTGATTTCACCGATTTTATTCCAGCTTCCCAAAGTCCGCCAAAATGAGGACTTCTAGGTGGGATATTATGCCAGGTTATATGATTCTTTATTAATTCGGAGGCGATTTTATTATTGAAATCATTGGAATTAATGATGCTATTTAATTGATTTTTTGCTCCAATAAAGTTCGTCCCATTATCTGAATAAACATTTAGGGGCTTACCCCTCCGAGAAGTAAATCTTCTGAAAGCCGCTATAAATGTTTCTGTACTCAGATCGGTGACTAATTCGATATGAATAGCCTTTGTCGAGAAACATATGAATAAACATATATAAGATTTTAAACTTTTTGCGAATTTTCCTTTACGATCCTTTATCAAAATGGGACCGCCATAGTCTATACCAACATTATTGAATGGAAGATCTATACTTATACGTGATTTTGGTAATGAACCCATTAAGAAATTGGAAGGTGTGGGATTAGTTTTAAAACAATGAACGCAATTTCGTGTGACGTTTCTAGCTAGGTTTCTTCCTGCTATAGGCCAAAATTTTTCCCTTAATGAAGAAAGTAGATGGTTAGGACCGCAATGCATTAATCTAATATGTTCAGTTCGCATAATTAATTTAGTCAAAAAATGATTTGAAGGTAATATTACTGGATGTTTTTTATTATACTTGAATTCTGAATTATGCAATCTACCGCCAACTCTAATTATTCCATCATCGTCAATGAAAGGATTCAGCATCAGTAAATTACTTTGCTTATTAATTGGTTTTTTAAGTTTTAAATTTGTAATTTCGGATTTATATGTGTTTGCCTGAACGAGTTTGATGATGTGTAATAATGCCATGTCTAATTCCTGTGCAGTGAATTTATCAGTCTTACGTTCAGCCCTAATTACTTTCTTATTATTGATTGCGCGTAAACAATTAGCAAACACTTTTTAAGTGTGTATAGGTTTGAGAATTTTTCAATAAAATTATCAATTTCATTATCCTTTTCACGCAATTAGCATTAGCAACTGTTTTTAATTCTAAGTCTGCAGGAATCGGCTTAAATGAATTTATGGGCCAGTCAGAATTTCTATTAGATAGCCATGATGGACCACTAAACCACAAATTGGAATCAATAATTGCATTACAATTAACACCGCGAGATATTAAATCGGCAGGATTGTCTTTAGATGAAACATGATGCCATTTAATTGGGTCTGTTGTTGTTTTTATCTCCGCGATACGATTTGAGACAAAGGTTTTATATTTGTTACAATCTGAATTTATCCAAGATAAGACAATTGACGAATCGGACCAAAAATATGTTTCTTTTATATCAACTCGTAATGAATTGATAACAGCTGTGTACAAATGCACTAAAAGAACTGCACCACACAACTCCAATCTTGGAATGGTTATCTTTTAATAGGTGCAACCCTGGATTTAGCACACAATAAATGAGAATTTATATTCTGATATTGGTCTATTGATCGTAAGTAAATGCATGCTCCATATGCCGACTCGGAGGCATCCGAAAATCCATGAAGTTCTATAGTAAAATTAGGAGAGTCATGTAATACAAATCTAGGTATACTAATTTTAGTTAGTGATTGTAAATTATCTTTAAATTGTAACCATTTTTGTTGAATATCCACTGGAATATAATCATCCCATGATAAATTATTTTGCCATAATTTTTGCATAAGAAGCTTTCCTGTTATGGTTACAGGACCTAATAAGCCTAGAGGGTCAAAAATTTGTGAGATTAAGGAAAGAATTGTCCGTTTAGTAATCTTAGAGGTGTTTTTGAATTCGGACGAATATTGTATGGTGTCATCAATTGAATTCCAATAAATGCCCAGTGTTTTAGTTTGATTATCAGCAGAAAATGTATGATTAGTATTAGTCGGGATATCATTTATTAGGGACGTTAAATTAGTATTATTAGACATCCATTTGCGAAGATGAAAACCACTAGCATTAAATATAGTATTAATTGATTCAAAAATGGTAAATAGCTCGCGTTCATTTAATGCCCCTGTAATTAGGTCGTCTATATAGAAATCTTGTGCAATAATGTTGGATAGTTTCGGATTATTGAATTCGTTTTCGATGGATAACTGCTTTATACATCTACTAGCCAAGAATGGAGCTGAAGCCGTACCTTGTGTAACTGTATTCAATTCGTAAGTAGCTAAAGGTAAGCTTGCGTTCGGACGCCACAGAATACGTTGATATTTTCTTTGTGATTCATCAATTAATATTTGCCTGAACATTTTTTCAATGTCTCCAGTAAGTACAAATTTATGTTGTCTAAACCGGAGTAAAATTGAAAATAACTCACCCTGTATAGGTGGTCCAACTAATTGCACATCGTTTAATGATAAATTATTTTTTGATTTAGCTGAGCCATCGTAAACCACGCGCAATTTGGTAGTAAGACTGGATTCTTTGAGAACGCCATGATGTGGTAAATAATATCCTGTGGCGGATGCTTTGTGTTCACTAATTTTAGTCATATGACCCAATTTTTCATAGTCTTCCATAAATTTTAAATATTCATCTCTTTTGAAATTATTTGTATTTAATGATTTTTTAAATTATAAAAACGTTTTAGTGCTAATTTTTACAGTTACCTAATTTTGACAATTTTTCATTGAAAGGAATTTGAACAACAAATTTACCGTTGCCATTTCGTTTGGTAGTATTCACAAATAGATTTTCACATTTCTGTTCATCTTTTGTGTATAAGATATTTTCATTACTAATATTTTCCAACTCCCAAAATTTTGATAGATTCAGATTCAGAGTATCGCATACTTGATTAGTACACGCATTATTTATAAATTTTGTATTGTTCTTAATTGACTCAATTTTTGAATTACCCGCAATGATCCAACCAAATTTAGTGTTCTGTAAGGTAGGTAAATTGTCACCAAGTTTAATTTGACCTGTAATTAACAGATCCCAAAACGTAGCAGATCCAATAAGTAAATTTATTTCTGAAGATGTATTAAATGTCGGATCGGCTAAACAAATATCGGATGGAATATTTAATTGAAGGGATTGAATGAATAAGTTGGTAAATTTTCTGTGATTCTAGGTATTACTAAACAAGACATCATAATGGAAAAATTGTTGTTAATAGAAAAGAGCGTTACTTCCGTTTTAGACTCAATGTTTGATGTAACACCGTTTACACCTACAATTGTGGCATTTAACTTAAATTTATTCAAATTTAGTTCATTGCATAAGGATTGGGTAATGAAATTTGACTGAGACCCCGAGTCAAGAAGTGCTCGCGCCCTAATAAATTGACCATGTTTATTTTTGATTTGAACTGTAATTGTAGAAAGAAGAATTTGATAATTCAGAAAATTAATTTGGCATGAATTTGTTGTGGATTGATTTTCTATATTACAAGCGCTAGTACTAGGGTATTGATTAATAGTACCATTTGATGGTTGAATATGATTATTAGATTTATTTATGGATTCTGAAATACTACTTGTATAGAAGTCATCATTATGTAGAAGTGTATGATGTCTTTTATTACATTTTTGCAAGTTGATTTCGACTTACATTCTTTGATAGAATGGTTTGCTCTCAGACAATTACTACAAAGCTTACGTTTTTGATTTCATTATATCTTTGATTTATTGGGATTTTAATTAAGTCTGAGCAAGTAGAAGTTGGATGATTAATTTTACAAAATGTACATTGTATTTGAGTGTTAATTGACGTATAACATTGATTTGCCTTAGATTGAAAATATGGCTTGTTTGCATTGTTAATATGTTTATTATTTACTGGCTTGTAGATAGGTTTAGAAATATCTAAGGTTTCCAAAACGTTGAATTTATTTTCTAAAAAGTTGAAAAATGAAGAAAGTGAAAATGATTTATCTCTACCACGAATTGTTTCTAAATCGCGTCGAGTACGCTGATCTAATTTAATAACTAAAATATGCATTATTATTCTGTCCCAATAATCTACGGGTTCTTGCAAGGACTTTAATGAACGTAAATGTTTGATACTTTCATCATGAATTAATTTGATTCCCTTTGCGCATTCCCTGCTTAGTGAAGGAATATCTAAAATCGCCTGTATATGTTTGGAAATGATTTGGATTTCATTATCATAGCGTTTGCAAAGAATTTCCCATGCATTAACGTAATGTATAGATGCAATTTCAATACTTTGAATGACTTCAGCGGCCTCACCTTTAATACAGGAACGTAAGTAGTGAAATTTTTGAATATTACTAATGCTATTTGATTCGTGAATTAATGACTTATATGTATCTCGAAACTCTAACCATTCATCGTACGTTCCATCAAAACTAGGAAGAGGCATAGATGGCAATTGAATGAAAGCAGTTTTATTTTCTGAACCAGAATTTCTAGCATTTATAATTAATTTTGCCTTTTTAATAGTGGAATAATAATCCATTTCAAATTTTTCTAAATCAAACATTAATTCTTCAGGAATAGGTGTTTCTTCTTGATCATAAATTTCTGTTGATTTGATAATGAGAGTATTAAATTCTGATAGAAGTGGCTTTATTCCGTCGAGACGATTTTCAGTATCGACGAAACTACCTGCCGTAATATTGCCATCAAGACTATTAAGAAAGGTATTGAATCGCGTCAATTTAGCTTCAAGGTAGCCCTTTTGTAGATAAGGATTTAATTGTTTCAGACATATTAACACAAATGAAGCAATAATAAACAATTGAAATAGGAAATTAATAAGGACGGCTTGAATAGGAACTCACCAAATTAGAGTAGTTTTCTTCGCTTCTTTTGTTCTCAGCCTGTAGTATTGTTTTGATTAGATTGAAGTTTTCTTCTGCACTCGTTTTTCAGAATCCGGCCCGAAGGACCATGTTGAGGATCGCAGGAGTATCACAACTTAACCGTTGATTTCCTCTTAAAGCGAATTGAATTGTTTTGTTTTATATTAATAATATTGCACTTGATTTATTTGAGTAATGGTTGTTTTAATTAAAGTTGAAGCACTGCTGTACTAACTTAATTTATTTTGTTTAGATTTTACACGTTTTATAATATCTTAAAAATGATTCTGCCTGGTCTGGTATACACACACATCTATAATGTCTTCCTGAAACTAAAACTAAGGTTGGACTTATCATTTAGGTAGGGATGCACACGTTTCATTGGTTTGAAAAATAAGAATAAGAATATTTCAGAAATATTGCAAACAAATATCAAAAATGTTTTACTACGTAACTGGGCAAACCCTAGAGTAATAAACCTCTTCCGGCTTATTGTACCAAGCTGTTAAAGGGACATTCATTGCATCCCTATGGTGATAAAATAATAAATTTTATGATGGTATTTGAAATAAAATTATGAATTGGGAAATTATCCTCTGGTCATCCCAGCTTAGTAGAGCTTATGTTAATATTTACAATTTGTTTCATTTCTTAAATCTTAGAATATATATACAGGTTCTTTACAGGTGTAGATCCGAATACTTGCCAATTAATGGAAAAAATACAATTAGAACCATTATTCGAAAATGCATCACATGTTTCAAAGCAAAACCATCAAATGAATATCTCCATTATGGGCAATCTACCGAAAGAACGAGTTGTAAAAGCACGGGCTTTTTTTGAATACCGACATGGTCCATTTCACATAAAAGATAAGAAGTAAAGAAATCGCAATAAATTGAAGGCTGTATAAGTATGTATTTATGTTTGCTTCACATCAAAAGCCATTCACTTAGAATTAGTGAAAGATCTTAAAACAAATTCATTCACTGCATGGTTGAAAATATCTCTTGCTAGGAGAGGTTGGCCTTTGAATTTATACTCTGACAATGCTACATATTTTGAAGGAGCAGAAAACGAATTGGACTCCGTATTAAAATCATGATTGTCAGAATCTCATAATGAAATGGGCAATGAATTTTTAGTTGGATAAGATATAAATTGGCATTTCATTCCTCTTAGAACCCAACATTTTGGAGGTCTATGGGAGGCAGCAGTAAAATCGTTCAAACACCATTTTCATAGGATTATCGGGGAAAAATTATTCACTTATGGAGAGCTGCAAACTTATATGTTTGGAATTGAATCTGTTCTTAATTCTTGTCCCTTGACTCATTCATCATCCGATCCTAATGATCTTCAAGCTCTTTCTCCTTCTCATTTTCTTATTGGGGAAACATTCACAAGCATCCCAGAACAAGACATCAGAGATGTACCTGTGAATCTACTGTCTTGGCAACATATACAGTATATGAAACAACACTTCTGGAATAGGTGGTATAAAGAGTACCTAAATACTCTGAATACAAGAAGTATATGGCATACAGGAAATTCAGATAAATTCAAAATCAGCACTATAGTTATTCTGAAGTAAAATGAAATGTCTCCTCATCAGTGGATTCTGGGTGGCATAACTGAAATATTTCCTGGAAGAGATAACCAAGTACGCGTTGTATCAGTGAAAACTAATTCGGGCATCTACAAGAGGAGTATAACGAAGCTAGCCTTTCTGTCTATAGACGAATAATTTGATCCGATTTCGAGAAACTCATTATTACGTATTATTATTGAAACATATGTACAGAACTTTATTTAACTACCTACGTTAGTTCAACGGATCGGACTGTTGAGATTTGCATTATATTTAAAACACTTATATCATTATCTAGTTAGTGAACTTCAGTTTATATAAAATCTAGTTTGTCCTTTCCTTGAAATATAATTCAACAAGCAATACACATCTTACTCGTAGAATCACGAAATATATCACAATTATTCATCGAACAAATACGACGTGTCTAATTAATTTCACTCGCGTGTGAGATTTTATATTCAATACAACATCAATTATATACAACATCAACGTTCAGTACGCTGATTAATGCCTGAAGGTCATCAATCAGCAGGAACCACAACGAGACCTATTACAGTGCAAGAATCCATTTACCTTATTTACATCATAATAAAACAGCTATCAAATATTTGTTTTGCATAGCTACATTCGCAGCTTCACAAAGGCTTAAGCAGCTAAACAGGCTGAATTATAATTAACACATTGAACGAACAATAGACAGTTTCACTTGCTACCGAAAACATTGATTCTTTCGATTATCCATGTTTATCGTACATCAGTAGTTTTGAATAGCTAAAAACATCGATGTCTTTCTAATTACGATTATCCCTACTTGAAGGTTTGTTTGTTTGTTTTATCTTTGACGTGCTCTGTTTCTGCCTTTCGGCTAATGACACGCCGGGGAATTCTGTCACCTCACTAACCCGGAAATTTTGCCGAACCGCTCTCGTGTCGAGAAAAGGGATCTTAAATGTCCAACACATCTCTGTTAGACAGGACCAACCGCTTTACATCACCTCCGAAAGATGGACACTCAAGCGATTCCCGAAATCCGAAAACTAGCACCGACTTTGTGGGGATTGAACCCAGGTAACTCTACGTAGGACGCGAGAAACATATCCCATACGCCACCGAGCCGGCTTACTTGACGGTATTGGGTCGTACGGACTGGTAAGAAGGGGATCACACAATAATCCATCATATTTGTAAACACGCGGGTGACATATCAGATCAGAAGTCGTCGGCAGCTTCTCCCGTTCTATGTGATATGTAGATCTTGAATATTGAGCATCCCTGAAGATTTATTATTACAAGACTCATAGACAGTAAACGAGAATTTAAGACAATTCTCGGAAATATTGAAACACCCCCAACCCCGGTCTATGAAAGACGATGCTAAAAGCATCGCTTTTACATGAATTGCAATACCTGAATTATCCTATTTTCTTCCCCATATAAATTACACCTGAGACCGACTGAAATCGGTCAAATGATAAGCCATGTGATCGTCTAGTACCTGAACTTGCCTTGAAGTTCTCTTATATAAAATAGAACCCTTTTCTTTGTTGTTTTTTGTATTTGTAGTAACCTACTCAAGTTCTTTTATGTGAAGTTTGATGTGATACGACCAATTCTTTGTCTAACCTACCATAGGTAAGGAAATTAGAATATCAAAACAGATTCGGTAACAATGTCTATTTGATCTTTGTAGTATTTGTATTAAATTCTTTTCCTTGCATTCTTTGGCGTCTTTTAAAGAATTTAAAGAAACATCAGATCATTTCGATATAGGCTCCATTTGCCCTCACCCATATATTGAGTGGAAGTTGATACAGTAGATTATTATATACAGACCTAATCGGTCCTCACCCATATTACGAGTGGAAGTTGGAATATTTGATTATTATAAACAGACCTAATTGGTCCTCACCCATATTACGAGTGGAAGTTGGAATATTTGATTATTATACTTAGGCTCAATCAGCTCTCATCCTTATTCAGGATGGAATTCGGATATGAGATTATTATAGACGGGAATAACCAGCCCTCACCCATCTTATGAGTGGTAACTGACTCGATCTAAGGGTTTTGGTAATATGATATCATGTTTTCTGAAGAGGTCGTTGCCCTGATACTCCAAACTCTGCAAGATTTGCTTTTAAAATTCTAAGGGACACGTCCACAGCTGACAACTTGCAAGCGTTAATTCGCTCGCGTATTTTTAATCGAATTCAGTAATTCGTATAGTATTAAAACGTTATATATGGAACTAGAGGTAAGCCCGTAAAGCCATACGTGATTCTCTTTGCTCAACTGAGCGCCAACGGGCAGTTTTATTTTTATTTTATTGTGTCACTGAATGCGGATCATATTCTATTCCCATATCGCGGCTTTGCCAACCAGGGAATCATGCCCTCTGATCATACACCTGTATGTACCACAAACGTCACATACATTCTACCAACTCAGACATTCTTCAAAACTTTCATACAGACAACATACAAGCCTCAATGTCTGTGGGTCCATACATGCGTATCGTCCCTAAAGTTATTTATTAATACTAATGAGTAATGATATTAGTAGGTGATCATTACACTTGAAGGCAGGGAAAGTTCCCTTATTGAGCTTAAGAGTATCGGACATCAAATCAATAATTCGAAAGTAAGATCTTCCCCATAGTTGGAAACAATGAAATATAAACAACTTCGTAACAGTTTAATTATGTTCTGCTAAGATATAAACTGAGATAAATATAAATACTGAATAAAAGGATTATAATATTTCAAATAGGTAATTGGTGCATTATAGAAGCAAAGATAAGAATCAATATTAGATGTTCTCACATTCATCAGATTATAACAAAATATTTGTATTGGCAAAATGGTTAAGTAACATTTCACTGAGATCAATAAGTAAAGTTTCAAATCAATATTAAACTTCATAACATTTCAAATTCAAATAGTTCTCAAAGTTGTTGGAATCAGTACACAATAGCTTAATTAAGTAACAATAATGTTGCCAGTTTGATAAACAAATGTTGAAATCAATACTAAAGAATTTTAGTATACCTCAAAATAATGTGTTAAGTTAAAACAACTGTGGAAATCAATATAAGATAAATTCAGTACATTTCAAATTCTACCAAGTTACGAAAGCAAACGTTCTTAAATGAGTCTATAAAAATAACTCTTCAAAATAAATATTAAAAAATGTCGGTGCAGTTCGAATAGATCATTTGCAAAGAAAAAATATGTGAGAATAATTTGGAATTTGAGAAATGAATATTTCAACTCGCCCTTAGTGCGTTTAGAAATTAAGTAGCATATACTTCAGGAAATTCGTAAAGGTTTATATTGGTCAGAAATTGTGAGAAAAGATTCGGAAAATAATTACCTATGGGACACAACGGGAACTGCAATTCCTCTTTCCCTGAACAATTCGCGGATTCCATACTTTCGGACTTACGTTACGTACGATAAATGAACTTCAAATTTAATTCCGGTTCGCACGGCTAAACGAAAAAAAAATAACATAAACTCCAACTTAACTCTCATCGCACTATACTTGGTATTCTCGAAACAATGAGAAAATACGGATGCTCCGTCCTGGTATCGAAGGCGAGTGGGTTGGACCACTTCAAGCCTCCAGGACCAAAACGAAGTCCTCCTACAGTTTGCGAGAACTGTAGGTCCTGAATGAACATCAATATTGTTGCCATTGTGAGCCCGTCTCTTTATGCGAGTGGGTTGGACCACTTCGAGCACTCCAAGACGTACCCCGAGCAATCTTGTGAATACCTCAGCCACCGAAGACGAGTGGATTGGACCACTTCAAGCCTCAGGCGTACGCCGACCACACTTCTTCCTGGACATGAGAACGGAGTTTCGATATCTCCTGGTCAAGCCGATTTTGTTTTCCGTACGCAAGTGGGTTGAACCACTTCGAGACCCAGAAGAGAAAATCGTAACAAGAGAAAATCGACCACCAATTCCCACAAAAACAATGATCTTAGCGCGAGTGGGTTGGACTACTTCGAGCACTCCGAGTTGTATTTCCAGGGTTGGAACGGGTCGTCGCCTCTCCCCAGGGACGAGTGGGTTGAACCACTTCGAGCCCCAAGGAAGAACCGAAATATCCACAATCGAACCAGCATCACTTACTGAGTAAGTTCACTGAGCTTCGAAAACTGAATAATCCTAACGTCGCGACCGCGGCGTTATGTTTATATGCGTGGCCCAGAAACCCTTCCACCCGCCGACCCCTTTATCTTACTTACTCGTGACGCGAGGATTGCAGTCGGAGAAAATACCAGATGGCATCTGGGCCGTGGATACGAAAGGGTGATTTAAGAGCTTTGATACAAAAGTCGAATATTGTTTTCGATGGATTTCTTATTTGGGTTGTATAAATTCCTTCATGTCGAGATTTACGCTCTTGGGTGATTTTAAGCTGCCTTAAAAATACGTAATATTCTACTATATTGAGAATTTAGAATAAAATTATTGAATCATTCTGGCAAATGACCGTTTTTCCACTGTAATTTTCAATTCAGATGAACAATATGAGTGTTACGCAGGTAGATCTACAAAATACAGTCATTACAATTGATGATTAGATCCAACTAGATTGAATATAAAAAATATATGGATTGTTTTAGCAAATGAACAAAAAAAATAGACCCCGGTTCCGGGTCGTCCCAATATGTTATCCTTTCTGATGGATCTGTTTATACAAAGAGGAAAATCTGTCGAAACGAAAAACGCAAAAGAAAAGACATTGTAATCTATCTAATCATACATAGCATCTAGTTCTGATATGTCATAAAGTGTTTTGGTTTTTAATAATTTTCTGAATCGACTCAAAAGTGTCTAGGTGTGCCACTTTTATAGTTATTGCCTCTTAATTCTAATTGAATTTCGTTCGATAAAATATGCCCTTAAAACGATGTAATTTTTCATCATTAGTACGATCGAGTTTTGACAGAAAACACATTTTATTTTAATCACTCGTGTCCGAATAATTTCCAGGTCACTAGGAAAATATATTTCCACCCCTAAAATGCTCCAGGGAGATCCACACTTGAAAAACTCGGTTCAAAGAATTCAATCATGCTTTCCTCTTCCGGATTTCCGTAGTTCTCTAATGATTCGACCAAAAATCCCGTTACTTTGCGCCAGATATTCGTGGAAACGCTGCATCAAAGGAATATTTATAATGGCCGATTCGGGAAAATAATCAGCTCGTTTATCGAGTGATTCGAGTGGAGTAGAGGGAAAAAGAGGCGGTATGTGATATTCGATGCGTCAGAGAGATTGATGAATGATGAACGTCTAGAGACGGAACCCGGCTTGCTTTTTACTCAGTTACGAATTTTTGATTTTTTTATGATATCTTGCTGAAAACTTCAGATAAAACTGAAAATCAATATTGTAAAACCGATCTATGCCCTTGCCAAGTTGAGTGGAACAAACTGTGGTGTTTAATGCAGTCAATAGATAACTACCCAATATACAGGGTGTCCGTGAATTGCATGTACAACGTTATACTACAGGTTCTTCTGCTCGAAATAAGTTGATTTAGGCCAACTTACCTATATGAAAAGTTTCTTCGTTTGGCCGCTAGAAGTCACGAAATCCAAAGATTTTTTGTCTTATTTTTCAAATAATTCGAGAACGACTCGATCGATAGAAATCATATTTGATATGCGTTATCGGGTGCGTTATTCACGATTTTTAGTGATCCACTCAACCTTGACGTTCTACGAGTGTCCCTAAAAACTCGAAATTTTTAGTCAACCATAATTTTTCAACTGTCTGCTTTTGAGCAAAACTCTTTTAGACATTGAGTAGCTAGACTTATCATCGAACTTTTATGTCCCCTGAGAAATTATATGATGAGCGGTTCAATCACAAAAATCAGTTTTTCAATTTCATGATTTCATTTCTTCAACTACCTAGCAAGTCAAAAATATCACATTTTGATCATATTGGCTTTGTAGTTTTTCTGTAGTCTGGAAGATTGTCATTTTATTATGTTTGACAACCTCTTGTTGACAAAATGACGTTTTCTAGGTGGCTAAATCGGATCAAGCAAATGGGAAACTCAATGTTCAGAAGTACAGAAATCGAAAAATTGGGAGAAAAAATTTAATAAGTTTTCACAATTACTATTTGAAAATATGAAAATAGGTTGGCCAGTTGGAAACTGAATAAGAAGAAACAAATCAATTCAGAATTACGATTAATTAGTTCACACCCCAAATCTCATTCAACTACTGTAAATGCTCAAAAATTCCACCATTTTTCTGAATACTGGAGTTAATCCTCTTTAAGAAATTAAATTTAACCCTTGGTATTAGTTCAGGGTCATTTTTGAAGGAAGTGGCCGCTTTTCAAATTCTCATATGTAACTCTTCTCGTGTGTTAATTAGAGAAGAGTAAACTCTAGATTCTAAAAAACTCCAAAGAAGGAAGTCCCACGGTTGCAAGTCATGCATGTGAGAACTCGAGAACCGCCAAAGTGAAGTGAGGGGGAACACTGTCGTGCAGAAACCTCATTTTCGCATGCAGTAATACTGGAATATCGTCCAAAAAATTCGTCAAATTTTCTTGCAAAAAATTCAAATATGTCTCTCCGTTTAATCGATCTAATCACTACCGCACCAATAATGAAATTGTGAATTACTGAAATCCATAAGTTAATTTTGAATTGATTCTGATGATGTGTACTTGCAAAAGCATGTAGATTTACGGCACTGTACACGTTTTAATTGTGAAGGGTAGTGATGCCAGACCTAGCAAAAGTGCATTCGTTAGTAAATAGAATTTTCCAACTGAAGTGGAGATCCTAAGTTCTCTTCTCTTCGATAAATTGGCAGAAAGTTAGGCGATTCTCAGGATCGTTGGGAAGTAAGTCCTGAACTTTCTGAATGTGATAAGGATTAAATAATTGTTCCTTCGAGACATCATGAATCATTGTTTTAGAAACGACCAACTGCAAACCTAAACGCCGCGTGCTTAATTGTGGGTTTTCTTCAACCATGTCCAAAATTTGTTCTTTGCGTTCTACCGTCCCTAATGTTCGTTGTCGTTCTCGATCCAAATTCCTGGGCTTGAAGCAACTATTCTCGCGAAGGCGCCTCTCAAGATTTCCAAACGTTCGGTGCTTCGGCACTATGTTATCTGGAAATTTTTCAGCATATACTCTTGCATTGACAAAATCCATACACCATAACCATATTAACCATTTCAGAGTTACTGCATATCTCTAATAGTGACAAAATACCTAGTTGAGAACTTAAGGAACACTGTTGTGTCAACAATTAGTTTTCAAGCCTAATTAAATGACAATCTGCCAGACTACAGAAATATATCCAAAGCCAGGATGGTCAATCGTGATATTATTGACTTGCTAGGTGGTTGAAGAAATGAAATGATGAAAAAACTGTTTTTTGTGATTGAACCGTTCATCACATTAAAATTACTCAAGAGACAAAAAAGTTTGAAAATTAGCCTAGCTACTTAATGTCTTAATTAGTTTTGCTCAAGCGCAGACAGTTTAAAAAATTACGGTTGATTAAAAACACGTTCGAGTTTCTAGGGACACTAGTAAAACGTCAAGGTCATTGAGTGGATCACTAAAAAACGTGAATAACTCACCCGATTACGCATACCAAAAATGGTTTCTATAGATCGAGTCGTTCTCGAAATATTTGAAAAATAAGAAAAAGAATCTTTGAATTTGGCGATCTCTAATGGCCAAAGGAAGAAACTTTTCATATAGGTAAGTTGGCGAAAATCGACTTATTTCGAGCTGAATAATCTGTGGTATAACGTTGTACACGCAATTCGCTGACACCCTGTATATTTTCCTAAATTTCTAAATTAAACAAATATATTTCTATGGCAAACAAATAGATTATGGTATAAAAGAATAATTTCTGGCAGAGATTAGAGATGTATAACCCCCCATCTTCGTCCTCGAATTTCGAGGGAAATTCATTTATGAGAACATAGTACCTATCTTTTGTTGTTTCAAATTATTCCGAATATCTCGAGGTTCCAGGACTATGGCATATGCCTATATCTGGTTTTATATAAATGATAGGTTAGGTTTTGAATTTCTAGGGACACCTTTTTGAGTAGAATGTAAAAGCGTATTCTAATTTTTTTTTGAATAGTTTTCGAATTATAATAAAAACTTTGTAATGTTTATATGTTAATCAACAGAGAATTTGGATAAAATAGGAAGAGTATTTTTCGCTTTCCAAATACTCATTATATGCCTGACAAATTTCATCAAAAATATGAATTTTTCCCGAAATGAGTATCTTTCGAACATTTTGCGGTTTCATCTAGTAGGCTAATTCACACAAAACATTCCAAATGTATTTATTTCTATGCTTACGGCAATAAATGTCCAGATGAATACACTATTCCATTCAGATTGTTCACTAATGAATAATCATCTGAAAAGTTTTTAATTGAAGAATATTCATGAATTTTGAAAATTTTAACATATAACGTTCAGAGCAAGCTCTGTTGCTGCTTCAGAAATTGATTATATTCGTTTTCTTGACGGAGGCTACCTCAAATCTGTATTTTTCCACAATTGAAATATTTTCATAAACACTGTTTTTCCTTAAGCACTCGGAGGAGTAAGTGACAATGAACTAGATCATGAAACATCCATTGTAACTTCAATGGATGTTTTGATAGCTGCTACTGCAGGAAAGTCAAGAGAAAAACTAAATTGTACCAAAAGAATAGATTAGAATAGGTTTATTTGCCTTCATATATCACATAGCATGTCAATAAATAAATAAATAAACAAACAAACAAATTTAAAATAAAAACAAACACACAGATTGGTTACATTAAAATTCAACTAACATATACAACCAACAGTGGACAGACAATATTTGAAGTATCATTCTAAGAGATCTATGAATTCTTGTGGACCATAAATGGTATTTTCTAGGAGTTATTTCTTCAGATTTTTTTAAATGGGTTTATTCCGAGCTGCCTCACTTACCTGGGCAAGAAGTTGAAAATACTCTGCCCAAATACTCGCAACGACGCAATAAACGATATGGACTGATGAAGTGAAGATGATCAGAGACAAATACCCAATCACAAAAATTAACAATACTGGTCCGATGTCAATCCTCATTGGAAAGTGAATCTGCAACATCTAGGGCGATTCGATTTTAATGTTCGATAAGATGCTCGTTCATGAATCACCGTTTTATGGCACTTCCCATTTGAGGAATATTTTCGGGGGGAACTTCATTAAGATATAAAAAATGACTGTGTTTAGCGATGTTCAGGCAAATTCACTTAGCACAAAAAAGATAAGTATACTTCCAACATGACGATACCCCCCACGCCAGATGAGAAATATCTTAGAACCTTTGAAGAAGTCAATCAATAATAACTGAATAGGAAAGAGAAGACCAGTAAGATGGACACCTCATCCACCAGATTTAATCCCTCTACGTGCTCTTTTCTCTGGCGCAATGTCAAGGTTTCGTTAAACAGATAAACTCATAATTATGTAAAAGAGTTGACACAAAACCTTGGAAATTGATTAACATCAATGATCAATATTAAAATTCAGAATGCAGGAAGAAGTATTTCAGAACTAATTATTTTCTCTGTTTCCTTACTCATGAGTAACAAATGTCTTTAGTTTGTTCTTATTATAAGTGAGCTTCGTTTTTGTAAGCATAGAATTGAAAACATTAGGGATGTTTCGTGTAAAACTAGATGAAACCACAGAATTTTCTGGAATAATACACATATTTGAGCAGATTTGTCAGGCATGTTATACAGGGTATTCAAGATAAGAGTAGAAATAAATTAATGGTAGACTGCCAATATGGAGGGTATCTCGGAACACCTTATGTGAATGTGCTCAGCAGACTCGTAATAGAGTTACAGGCTGTTTCCTGAATTTCGTCTAAATTTCGAAACTGGAAAACACTGAAAGCCTCCAAGAAAAAAATTTATTCACGAAAAACATTGGGAATCTTGTCTAGTCAATGCATTATTGAATCCTTAATTAAGGTGATATCAATGAAATTAGGAAGCAAACAAATCGATTTTCTCAAAATAATCAATTCAAAGTGTGTTTCGTTTTCTCACAACAAAAATGAGACTTTTTCCATACTGCAGGATCGGACTTCAATGAAATATGTCCTTGTTCAAGGAATCGTAAGATTTTAGTATTTTTTCTCCAGATATCTGGAAAGAAGATAACAAATTGATTATTGATCATGAGATGTTTCAATGAATATTTTAGTCATATCCGCTCTTTCAGAATCTAAAAGTTTTTACAATGAAGTGAACAGTTAAAAATAACAATTTTTTCTATGGCGAACAGATAAATATAATAATCAGATATTTTTCGCATTCAATGGACATTCTTTACCATGTATTCTACTAGTGACTGAAAGTTCGATTTATAAATATATTCGTTCTTCATCTCATCTCGATTACCTTTCCAAAAAAACAAAGCTCATCATGTAATTTCCATTTTATGTAAGTATTATCTACATCTACCGTACACCAAGGTGAAATTCATAGACAAAATTCACTGCGCTTACAGGCCATAGAACACATTGAAATTTCTCTATGGTGACTGTGAACCTACTGTCATAAAACGAGGATTTTCATATTTTTGGGGTTCAGTTAACAATAATTCATAATGCCCTTATTCTCCCATGAAGAATATGCAGACATGCTAATTCTTTATGATGCTTGTGGATGTCATGCCCTCGCTTCGAAAAGAAAATATTGCATTCGGTTTCCGAATAGAGACAGGTTCCCTTCAAGTCAGACGTTTTGTAAGTTATATCAATTTTCTCGAAGGCCGGGAACTTTTCATCCTCTATAACGGAAAGAGAAAATGCGGTTAATGACCGAAATCAAGATAGAAAGTAAATATTAATATGGCTCTGAATAATCGCTCTACTAGTACCAAAAAAATGAAAAATGAGTTGGGTATTTCCCACAAGAAAGTATAAAAGGTTCTTAGAAAGGAAAAATTGTACCCTTATCATTTAAAGCCAGTACAACGGTTGGTTGTACTGGCTGGAGATAAAGTTCCTCGACTGAATTTTTGCCATAACATTATGTACCAAAGGAGATCCATTTCGAGGATAATTTTCACAGATGAATCGCTCTTCACGAGAGATGGAATTTACAATTCTCTCAATAGGCATTTGTGGGCTCGTGAAAATCTTAGAGCTGTTTACTAAGGGCGATCCCATTATAAATTTTCAGTGAATTTATGGTGTGCGGTATTTGGTAACCAATTGCTAGGACCCCACATTTTATTCTTTGAATGATCAGCGTTATTTGTACTTCCTTAGAAATGATATGCCCGAACTGATGAGCCCAGCAAGGAATGAAAGAAGAGATACGCTTTTCCAGCATGATGGCGCAGGCCCACATTCTGCTTTGGATGTAAGGGCCCACCTAGATCACCAATAAGCTAATAGATGGATAGGTCGAGGAGGGCCCAACGCCTGGCCTGCTAAATCGCCAGATCTTAATCCTCTAGACTACTTTCTATGGGGCTATTTGAGGGAAAAGGTGTATCAAGTAGAAATCAGAACGATAAATGAGCTGATTGAGAGGATGAGACTCAACTGTGACTCATTGCGAGAATCTCCTGACTTCATTAGAAAGGCAACAGCGAACATTCACAGGAGTTACGCATTATTTCTACTCCTACAACTTTTGTCAGTATACCCAAGAAGAAAATTCCTTATAATTTTCTCAAAAACATTTTAATTTGAATGTGTGGATTGAAATGATCACAGATCACTTAATTCGTCTTCATTTCCTGCCTCCCAGATTGAACGGAGATCTATACACTTAGGTTCTAACCTAGAAGCTGCCGGATCTACTCGATCCTACTACTTTAGCAGACAGAGTGACTCAGCACGATGGTGCTACTCCCCATTTTAGTATAAGAGCTCGTCAACATTTGAACTTAACATATTCTGATCGCTGGATAGGCCAAGGAAGACCCCAATTTCGGCCAGCTTGTTCACCTGATCTGATTCTAATAGCCTCTTCTACTTGGGAAATTTTGAAGAAGCTGGTTTACAGGAATCCTGTAAAAGACTTATGAAACTGCATTATCATTTCTTGTAGAGTCATTAAAGATACTCCTGAGATTTTTAGTCGGATATGAAGATCTATGTTTCGACGTCTACACTCCTTTGTAATTCTGACTGATGGAATCCATTTTCAGCACTTACTATGATCGCTTCCTTCACACAATGTTCTCTTCAAACATAAAAAAACTGCTCAAATTACTACATAAAAACTTTGTAAGGTGCGGAAAAAATGAGGAAGATAGAAAAATCAAAAATTAGTTCAAAATTTATAAAAAAAAGATCTGAAATTCCTCAGCGTGTACTGAAAAAGAGTTGTAATCATTTCATTCCGATAGAGATTATACCATATAAGAAAAACATTCACAAGCTTACCCGTTGTGTTGGTAAAAAATTCATTTGTTATTTCTTCATCGAGATAAAATGCAAATGGGAGTTATTTATCCTTATTGTTTCTTTACACGTATCGGTCACCCATATTTTTAATTTTCCTGAACTTCAAATGTTAATCCATTATCGATACAGTGTTCTAAAAGTGTGCAAAGAGCTGTCACGAGAAGATGCTGTGTTAATAAAAACGTGAGTTTACCAGTACCCAACCTGGAGAGTAAGGGAAAAATTCATAAAATGAATTTGATTTCCAGTGAATAAAGAATTTGAGTGCAACACACGTCGCTTTTATTTCCATTGCAATGTGAATATTAGAATGAATGATCTATGTTTTTAATTATTCCACGTTTCCTATAATAATTCATTTCCTACACTGTGACAAAGAAGGTATCCGGAGATTCTCATTTCAATTGCCTGCCTTGGGAATTTTTAAGTTTCTTTATGTTCGTAGGACTGTCCTTAATTACTATGCCAATCTTGAGCGTGATCTGTCAATTAGTTTATTCATGACGGCTGTTGGAACCAGTCGATCTCAGTGGTACTCTGCGAATTTTACAATGGAAAAAAATATTGAACAAAAAATTTGTCCCAAATTTAGTGTTTTGAATGAAATTCCGTATGATGAATCATTGCGAATGATGGAAAATCTTATGAAGACTCTGTTTTATCGAAATCCCAAGTGTACGAGTGATTGGAAGCCTTCTAAGAGGATCGTGAGATCGTCGAAGATTTGCCTCGTTCCAGACGACCTTAGACCTCTTCAACCGATGATAACGTCCAAAAACTCGAAGAAATGGTATTCGAAAATCGTCATGCCAGTGTAAGACAGATAGCTCTTGATCTCGACATCTCCCGTGAAACCGCTTGTTCGATTTTGGTGAACCAATCGGGCATGCAGCGTCGCCGCTCAACTCGTTCCGATAGAGCTGAATTTTCTTAAGAAACAGTACCGGATGCCGGTAGCTGCAGACATGCTGGATCGTGCGAATTCTGATCCCACGTTCATGGTACGAATCATAACTTGTGACGAGACATGTGTCTATGAATACGACACACTATCGAGCCAACAATCATTGGAATGGGTGGGAAAAAATGAGCCAAACCGAAAAAACCTCGCCGAAAACGTTCGAAAATGAAGACGATGCCGACTATTTTCTTTGATATTCGTGTTGTGGTTCATCATGAATTCATTCCGCATGGTTGAACGGACAATAAGAACATTTATTCAACCGTTATGAGACGTTTGCGTGAACATATACGCCGTAAACGGCCGAATTTGTGGCAAAATAATTCGTGGATTTTGAATTACGATAACGCACCATCGAAACACGACTATTAACGCCTTTATGGCCAAACACTCAATAAATACAATAGAACAGCAGCCTTACTAGCCTGATCTAGCTTCACATGTTGTTTTTTTTCAGACTGACATTGCCGCTACGAAAATCAGATTTGATTACATAGACGTATTAAAAGAAAATTCGCAGGAGGAGCTGATAGCGCCTATAAAAATGTTTCGATTATTGTAAATACGTTGGCTCATGTGTATCGCTTCAAATGGAGTATATTTTGAAGGAGATTGAATGAATATTGAAGTAGATTAAGATTTTTGCGTTTTATTTCGAATTTCCGGATTGCCATAGTGTACAGGGGTGCAAATTTCGAAGTATTTGCACGGCAGTTATGTGAAATATTGCACATAGAGAAAAGTGAACCCCCTCCTCTCACGATTTTATTTTCAGGGACTAGTTTAGTGGTGCCAAATTCTGCTTATATCTCTTTCCGTTCTGGACTTTCTCAAAATTTCTCGAATTTTGGCAAATGGCATCAAAGTTACATATAAATAAGTTTGACATTCTACAGGCTCTTTTTTGAGTAAAATACAGTGCTGTGTGAAAAAATTTTCTTTAGCTCAGCGGTTTTCGAGTAATAATGCAAACATGCTCTTTTTTAGTACGAGCCATAGGAAATTTTACCCCTATTTGATGCATTAATTTTTTTTCATTTTCAAGAATATATAACCCTTGTAAACAATTATTGCATTCAAAATCACTTCTCAGAGAAAAACCTGAAATTGCTACAAATACATTCATTAGGTGCATGCCCATCAACGATTCCTATTGTTCTATGACTGAAAACCACAGATTTTAAATATACTATCTAAGATCATGGTTATTTCTATGGTTTGATTCGATTTGGACCATAGTAATTAACTGTGGTCTTAGAGTTTGACACTTACGATTCCAGTTTCAGTATAGGTGTTAATGTTTATAGAACATCGAAAGAACTGCTTGTTAATTGTTCAACCTATAAAATTTAAGAATTTGTTCACCAGAGACTTTGGTTGTTTCAAGATGCAGAATAGAAATCATAAAGATGAAAATTATGAAAAGTTCGATATGATAGATTGTTTCTTTCTTAGTGGGTATGATTCAGCAGAAACGGCCGAAACATATTCCAATCGGTATCCTGAAGAGCACCAGTCAAATGAATCTATTTTACGAAGTACGAAAGGGAATCTTATCAATAGTGGCTCATTCAGAAAATCAAGAAACTAAAAAATATCATGTGAGGGATAGAAAGGAAGCAACGATCAAAGTGATAGGTGCTATTACGGCCAAACTTTCAATATCGTGTAGACAAATAGAAGCAGAAACAGGAATTTCGATACGCTGTGCGCTCGACAATCTGAAGGAGAACCAGTTTAAACCCTACAAAATGCGAGTCTCCTAATTTTTGCAGCCAGGAGATCCTCCTCGCCGACTAAATTTCTGCAAATGGTTCCTAGAAAATATCGAAGAACGCCCAGATTTTTTAGAGAAGTCATATGGACAGATGTAGTGCGCAACACCAGCGATGGGATATTTAATCACTGTTTGGTTACCACTCCCATCAATTTTTTTATTTCATTTTCTTCAATTTTATAGTTTTCATTTTCTTATTAACAATTCCAAATTTTATTATTCAGTATATTTTCTTTTATTTTTCAACCACTTGCACATGTCGCGGCCGGTTCTCAAATCAAACTTTGGGCCTAATTTCATATATTTGTTTGAAAATATCTTTTTTTCAAAATTTCGATTTATCTACTTCCTTTCTACCTTCCTTCCTTACACCATGGCACACTGCTCAACATCAAGTGAGCAGAGAAACTGCATGCAACAAGACACAAGAAGGAGAAAGAATACGCACGCAAGAAGACGAACCACATTTTCTTAAAATTTTCTTTACATTACGAAATAAAATTAATATTTCACAATTTAAAACGTAACCGGTGTGTGAGTGGAAGTGCCGAATCGTGGAAAATTCTTCTACAAGACAACGAAAAACTGTCATTGCTTTCCTTTTTTTTTGTTACTCTCTCATTTCCTGTACACCCAATTGGTAAGTCTTTTCTCTTACTTATCTCATCGTATCATATATTTTCGATCATATTGTTACGAGTATCTTTGCGAAAGAAAGAAGCAGGGTTTCCGCATGAAATAGGAAAATTGTAACAGCTTCTCCTAATAAAAAAACAGTCCGCTATATCGTCAACTAAACAATCGCTTTAATGAATATATATTCGTGGTCTGATGTGAATCCCCAATGCATATTGATGTGCAGGTCCTGTGAGATGGCCGCCTCGTTCCCCTAAATTGTCGTCATCACATTTTCTTTCTGTGGTCATATTGAGGATTCACTCTACAAGAAAAACAGTAACAATTTTGGAGAGTTAAAATAGAATTTCAGGGAATGCTTTGCTTCTGTTAGCAAAATTCATGTGCCGTAGTGTTTCTCGGCAAAGTACTTTATGCATTGAAAACAATGGCAACACTTTCGAATATTTGCGATAAAGTAGTTTCCCCCATTTGTATCGTTAGGACTTTTAGTTGATGTTAAAGATTTTCGTATGTGCTTTTGGTTTTCGTTTGAGAAATGTTTAATGTCATACATAGGTTTCGTTTTCCATAATAATATAATTTTTTACGCGCATAACTATCTAATCATTCTAACAAAATATTACCAAAGAAAAATACATGGACATACATGTTACGTAGATTCCTCGGGTTGGCAAATTTCGAATTTCAAAAAAAATTGATGTTCATCAGTAATTCGATTTATGAAGAGTAGAAGTGACTGTTGAACTCTAAGACTACAGTTAAGTTATGGTCTGAATCGAATCAAACCATATAAATAACTATGATCTCAGAAAGGATCTCTAAAATCTATGGAACAAGATGAATCGGTGATGGGCATGCACCTTATGGAAGGAATTGTGGAAATTTCAGATTTTTCTCTGAAGAATGGTATTGAATGCAATAATTTTCTACAAGTGTTATATATTTCTGAAATGGAAAAAATTGCTGCATTCAATAGGGGAAAGAATTTTTATGGTTTCTGATAAAAAAAAATTGTATTATTTGCACTATATTGTACTCAAAAAAAGTGCCTGTAGAATGCCAAACTTATTTTTATGTAATTTTGTTGATGCTCGAAAGATCCGCGACGGACGATTTTCACAAAATTCGAGATATTTTGAATGAGTTCAATGGAAAGAGATATCAGAAAAATTTTGGCACCCCTAAACTAGTCCCTGAGAATGAGATCGAGAGAGGAGGGTTCATTATTCTCTATCTGCAATATTTCACATAGCTGCCGTACGAATACATCGAAATTTGTCCATCCTGTACATACTTAATAACAGGTTAAAACACAGCAAAGCGTGACAGGGTTTAGCTAATGATAATTAGTGGAATTCTAGTAGTGCTTTCATTGCTCATGGAATGTCAATGTTGGAAAATGTTCAATGAATAAAGTTCATCACCACTACGCGAGTACTGAATTTCGAAATGAAGCTTTTGTTCTCCTAGAGATATGCTTCATTTTTCCATCAAAGCATCCTCTGGAAATTCTCACCGACGAAAACCGCTGAATTTCATGAGCGATAAAGGTTTTTAGGTGTACTTTTTTACGTTTACGAAACGATCCTAGATGAGATTTAACAAGATTACGCCAGGGTGTAATTTTCGGCTTCAAAGCGAACACGTAAATTGCGTTGGTTGCATGTCACTCTACCTACCTCTACGTTGTTACGGATATTTCTCTTCAGGAGACTGTCTAAACTTTGGAATTTGTATCGAATAAGATTATATAATTTGTGCCGATAGTTTTCGTGAATCAAGTATGGAAGAGGCTAATTTGCTCTTTATAAATCACATCTAGCGTCGACGCCATTCAAGCGTTAATGGCCCGCGTATTACTACATACTTGAATAGCCGGCTCGGTGGCGTAGATGATATGATATGATGCTCGTCTCCTGCGCAGAGTTACCTGGGTTCAATCCCCCCAAAGTCGGTGCGATTTTTCGGATTCTGGGAATTTCTCGAGTATCCATCTTTCGGAGGAGATGTAAAGCCGTCGGTCCTGTGTAACAGAGATGTGTTGGACATTAAAAATTCCTCACCTCGACACGAGAGGGGTTTGGCAAAATTTCCGGTTAGTGAGGTGATAGAATTTCTCAGCGTGTCATTGGCCGAAAGGCGGAAATAGAGCACGTTAAAGGAACAACCAACAAACATACATACTTGAATGAATTGAATGAAATGATTAGTGACAGTTCATAATAGATAGATTTTGTGACGAATACACTCCCCACAAAAATTGTCGTATCACCCTACTTTTACGACAATACTATATAAAGTTTTAAGTTGGTCATTCAAGAGTCGCTTAGTAACTATCAGAAGTGTAAAATAAGAAGATATCATTCAAAAGAGATGAGTTTATGATGGAAAACACCAACAATTTTCGAGTTAATGAAAACTTAAAAAATGCTACTATCTTCAAACATTCGCGAAGAGACCTATCAACTAGCATCGAATGGTTACTAATTATTTTGAAAATTGAGTGTTTCCTGCCCGGGTCCTAATTACTGCTAGTATATGTCTCGGAAGCCTCTCACACAAATTTTGGATGTACTCTTGAGTCACTATGTTTCAAATTTCAGGAAGCAGATTTTCTAGTTGTAGGAGTGTTCTACACACATCTTACGTTGCTGAACTTGCCACCCCATGTTGTCCCAAACATGTTCTATGGGATTCAAGTCTGGACTTTTGGCCGGCCATCTTAAAATATCAATTTCGGCATTTTCCAGAAATTCTGTAACTACTCTAGCTGCATGAGGCCGAGCATTGTCATGCATACAAATGAAGTTTTCGCCAATCAATGGGCCAAAGGGTACAACATTGGGTTCAAGGATATCTGCGATGTATCTGGCCGCTGTCATTCTTCTATTATTCACTAGGATTAACTCAGTTCGACCATGGAAAGAAATGCCTCCCCACACTATTACTGAGCCCCCTCCGACAATTTCGGTTTGCCGAATATTGCATTGCTGATACCGTTCCCCAGGTCGTCTGTGTACAGGCATGGGTCTATTATTTGATACTAGACAGAACCTGCAATCGTCGGAAAGGAGAACATTCGACCATTCCGGAATACACCAATTTGCATGTTCCCTCGCAAACTGAAGTCTTGCAACTCGATGCTCTCTGGTGAGACGCAGGCCGGTAGAAGCCACCCTTGGTCTGATGTCGTCTTCTCTGAGCCTGTTCCTAACAGTCTGCAATGAAATATGCACATTTCTGGAAAAAGCAAGTTCATTTTGTAGCATTCTAGCTGTACAGTGCCGAACACTTAGTGCAGTTAAACGAAGCCAACGATCATCAACTGGCGTTCTCATCCGATTTCTTCCCTCTCTAGCCCTTCTTGCATATTCCCCTGTTTTGTGGTGCCGATTAAATGGTTGCTTTGGTTAACATTCAACAAGTTAGCCACGTAACGTTAGCTTCGCCCCTCCTCTAGAAGTGTTACAATTCTTACCACCTCGTGATCACTCAAATAGCGTCCAGGACATTCAGCAGCTATTACAATAAATTCAAAGATTCTAAAATCAACAAGAAACACAGAAAACTTGCATCAATTCAGCAAGAAAACTGAAGAGAAATTGAATGAATACTGATAGTCAACTAAAATCATTCTTGTTTCAGACGAGTTTGAGATCATATGGAAACAAATTTTACTACACAGATAAGATTTTTTCCCACTCATATGTCCAAAAACATATGTTGACGAAGAAAGTGCGATCGAGCTGCTCAATCGATTATGGAATTCAGAATACCAGGTGATGCGATATCTTTTGTGGTGTGTGTAGTTCCCTAGATATTCAGTAACAGCTTTGTTAATTATGTTATTACTTGGAATGGACATGTCAGCTCAAGCCAGATATGCCCTACGACCTATGTTTAGGTGATTTTTAAGCAAGATGCCAAGTCGAGTAATAAAAACATTCAGGATGGTCCAGTTTCTATTGCGAAAAATTTAGAGACCAATAGAAGTTTGAAAAATAATATCAGTTTACTACATAAACTATATTTGAAACTACAGCGTGTTCAAATTTGGTACAAAACAAGTTTAAAAAATTTTTTCCTTTTCTTTTCCTTTTATTCTCTTTCTAGCATTCCCAGGATGCCAGCGGGCAATCATCGTGTGAGCTGATACATCACAACACTCAAGATTTTTCAAATCTGTTTTCGAACACCAATATTAATGACATATTTTCCTATAACCGTGTTTATTTAACTCTTAAAAAAATAACGAGGTGAAGTTCATATCTCTTGGATAATTCGAAATATAATAACTGATTCATTTTAGAGAACAAACTCTGTCTGTTCACCGTGAGTGATATACGTAAAAAATAATCAAATAACAGAGAAAGCCGATTACCTCGATTAAAAAAAAACTCAATCGACATACCATTTTAATACTCACAACTTTCCAATCCAGCAATCTGATTTGCAAACTTTTGTTACTGTAAATTAAGTTAAACCTCTTATCTTCCACAAATAATTGGTTAGGAAAGAAAGTAAAAAGCCACTGAAAACTTTTAATCTGTTTTAGAATTTTTCATTCTGTATGACCTTTTCGTTTTCGGGTAAAAATTTTGGTTAACACAACGAAGTACTTGTAATATGCGGATTAGTTATAGGGCATACGAAAATGCGTTCGGTATTAACCATTATATACACACAACCAAATTTATATGGAATCACTCAGTATTCCACATAATTGATTGTTTTGAACCATGGATCTTTGAGTTTTTTGTTGTAAAAAAACTGGATAGTATGGTAAGAAATGCTGAATTATCACCATATGTTCGGGATATTGTACTCAGTCGTCATTGTGATTTGAAGCTCTGAATTTCAAAATTTAAAAACGCTTATAATCATACCTGAAAATGTCTTACTTTGGATTTTTCGATGTGCAGAGGGGTCGAATAATTACTCTCTCTGAAGAAGGAGTGCCGCACAGGGATATAGCAGCAACAATGGGAGTACCAGAGGGGGTGATTTGAGAAACCTGCGCCCGATACGAGGAGTTACAATCTCTGGAAAATAGGTCTTGAAGTAGTCGTAGGACGATCACTTCTGAAGAACAAGACTGCTATTTGTGCCAAATTACAAGAAGAGACCCTAGTGAATCACACCCCATACTCCAAAGGCAATTTCAGGAAACATTAGGCATCAGTGTATCAGTTGAGAGGATACGTCAAATACTTCGTTCGAGGTCTTCATACAGCAGAAGACTCTTGAGAGTTTCAGAGCTAACCAGACAATAAAAATTTGACAGACTTAATTAATATATCGAGCATTAAAATTGGAATATTGAGAATTGGCGAAATGTTCTTTCTTCAGATGAGACCAGAATTGGTGTTCGATCAGATGACTGCCGGATTTGGTTTTCAACGGATCGTGGGAGACAAGCTAGACTCCGAGCAGCAAGACGAATTCCGAAACACCAAGGAGGCAGATTGATCTTTTGGGTGGCAAAACATATTTGATTTCGTGTCCTGCGAGTGTAACGGCTGGAAATTACGTGGACCTATTGCTGGAGCCCATAGTGAGACTCTGGCGAGGTGCCTACGGTGAGAATTTCACTTTTAAGCAAGATAATGCTCCTCCGCATACCAGAAACCTCGCACGACATTATCTTGAAACATAGAGAATCCCTATTATGGACTCGCCATCTCATTGAATATTTATTGGATCATCTCAAGAGGAATATTAGATGGCGCCAAGATAATCCTAGAACCCCACAACAGCTACTCCAAGGCGCCACAGAAGAGTGGTAGGACAGAGAAAATCAAAAACCGAATCCAAAGCATGCCTAGACGGATTCCGGCTTGTATCAGGGAAAGGGTAGGTAATACAAGCTACTGAGGTCAAGAAAAAACACCTACTCCGTGAGAAAACAATTTTCAATATTTTTACTAGAAGGGGAAAGGGTCTTTTCTTTTCTTTTATTTGTTTCTTTCTTGAAATAAACCTTAATTTATTTCTATTTTCAATTCAAACATCTCAGAAAGGATTAATTTTAACAATCCTTTCCATTTCCGAAATCTCTGAGGTAATATTGAAAATATCGAGTGGTTCCATATAAATTTGGTTCTGTGTAATTAATCCATATAGTGCATCCACACGATTATCTAGTTTTGCGTGAAGTAAGTTGAACAGAAGATGTCAATATTAGATTGTGTTTCTGCTAGTTCAAAGGGAGAGTTACTGTTGAAATGAATCAGTACTTTAATAGTTGAACAATCACGAACGCGTTCCAGTTGAACTCTATAATCTCAAATATCTCTTTATATCATGGGCCATACAAGGAGGACGATATGAGGGTAATAGAAATCGGAAAACTTAAGTGTGATAACATCTAGTTTTCGTATTACTGACTAAAACTCAAATGCTCAGTTCGGAAATAAAGAACGGTTTATATCGCTTAAAGTTTTCACCGATATTGAATGGTTTAAAAAATAAATCAGTAGATCTATTTTACTCGTTTTCAATTGTGTTTCGGAATATGTATTTAGAAAAGATAAAAGGCCGAAATATTTATCCTACTCGTAGTGTTATTTGAGTCTCCAATATAAATTTACAACGTAGTTGTGGATGTTGGACAAGGAGAAATGTTTAATAATTCGTGAATAATTGAAATATCGGTTACTGGTTCTTCTGGTCTGTTTCATCTTTTTTCCGGCCTATCTGATGAACACATACCATTCATATATCAATGAAAATATTTTATCCCGATTTTTTGAGAATTTTTGGTTCAATATTTGTTGATGCAATATTGTGGATGGTCTCCCGTATTTGGAGCCTATAACGTTCCTGATTAGCCGGTTCGGTAGCGTAGGGGATGTGATGCTCGTCTCCTGCGCAGAATTACCTGGGTTCAATCCCCACAAAGTCGGTGCGATTTTTTGGATTCTGGGAATCGCTTGAGTATCCATCTTTCGGAGGAGATGTGAAGCCGTCGGTCCTGTCTAACAGAGATGTGTTGGACATTAAAGATCCCTTCTCTCGACACTAGAGGGGTTCGGCAAAATTCCCGGATTAGTGAGGTGACAGAATTTGCCAGCGTGTCATAGGCCCAAAGGCCGAAATAGAGCACGTTAAAGGAATAACGAACGGACGAACGTTTCTGATTCTGCATTTAAATATAATTTCCATCACTTGGTTCGGGCTAGATTGCTTGGCATTCCGTTCGAAAGAGAGGATATTCCGTTATTGTGTTTCTTTATTCTCTAGATCCCATGGAACGGAAGTATTAAATAATTATCATATATGTTCATTGTATGACCTTGCATCTCATGTTGAATAATCCTCTTTTAATCAAGTTTGGCTGGTACGAGGAAATATTTATTACTCACACCATGTACACCAGCAGTTTTTCTCATCTATTCTTCAGACTAGGCATCGCACTACATATCGAAGACCCGAGGAAAATGTAGAATGCATTGAAAACCCTGTTCTAATGTCACTGTTTATTCACAATTCACACAGACTAGCAACTACTGACGTACTGATGTATCAGAGAAAGGGAAGTCGAGGTTTATCCTCAGGCTTCTTTCTGCTTGTGCTATTGAACCAAACTGAAAATCACAAATGGTTCACTTGTTTTTTTTTCTATTTCTCTCTAACTTCTATTTTAGGGGTGATAGTTGAAGGTTCAATGTGGTTGAATGCTTTCGATTTTAAAGTATCCGCCAGTCGTGTTTTGACTGACATGAAAATTTGACATTATGTCATAATCCATGTGGAATATGGAAAAAAGGTTAATCATTGAATATTTCAAATGTACACAACAAAATCAACATGTTTATCTTGTGTAATATTCATCTTCTCCAGTAAAATTTCGTTTAACGTTGAAAGTGTTTGTCCACAACCAACCTTGTTCATAATATTCATTTGACAATCGAAACATGCTGAATAGTGCACTATTTTCCCTAAGAGGAGTAGTGGTTTAATTCTTCAGTAGCTAAATTTCTCTACAGATCTGATTTTCCTGCAACTAATGATTAACAAATTGGATTATATTGTTCCATAATTTTGAGATATAATAGATGCCATCGGAACATATAAAAATGAGATCTGTATTAACTATTAAGGAAATAATCCATGTGAAATAATCCACATGATTATCTGGTTTTACGTGAAGTTTGTTGAACTAAAAATGTCAATATTAGATTCTTTTTCAGCTAGTTCAATGAAATAGTAACTGTTACGAGGTATACGTACTTTCATAGTTGAACGATCACGAACACGATTGCATCTTCTCCATTTGAAGTTCTCTATAAACTGAAATAACTCTTATATCTTGGGCCATGCAGGTAAAACGATATGAGGGTAATCGAAATTGAAACACTTATACTTGAGTGTGATAATACCTAGTTTTTCGTATCACTGAGTGGGGTTCAAATCCTCAATTTGGAGATAAAACAACGATATATTTCTCTCTGGAAGTTTTCACTGATATTGAATACATTGAAAGAGAGATATCGTGAATATATTTTTCTCCATTTTAAAGTGGTCTTCGAATATGTATTGACAACGAAATGGTTTATTCTAATCGATATTTGAGTTTTCAACATAACTCTCAATCGTTCTTGGGATCTTGAACAAGAAAAATTGTTTTTCAGTAATTCGTAAATTATCAGAATATGGTTGAAAACTCTTTAGTCTTTTTGATCTGTTTTATTCGTTTTCTGGATTATCTGAAGATCTCATGCCATTCACACGTCAATAAAAATATTTTGAATGTTACAAATTTTAAACCGAATTTATCGTGAAGTTTTGTCTTAATATTTGTAAATCAATTATTGGAGATGGTATCCCTCATATGGGGCTTATAATGCTGCATCTGCAGTTAAACGTAATTACTATCGCCTAAAGATCTGACCTGGTCATTTGGCTATGACCATCGTGTTGTTGTGATTAATTATCGAAAATTTTTCAGGAGACGAAAGTTATTGAGTCGGAAAATTGGTTGGATCCCAAGAATGTGAACCTTTCAATACAGGATGTCTGCGCTGCAGGGACTATTAGAAATACGTCGAGAGTCAATTTCAAATTTTGAAATTGAAATGAATGTATACTGATCTGCAATTTGTAATTATTTGCAGAGTGGAACCCTTCCGGTTAATACGGAGATCAGCTGAAATGGTGATGTATCACCGTACTGTGTATTTTTAATTTATTTATTAATGGGCGTCCTTGGGTATCGTTTCCTTAAACTTGTCCTGCCTAAAATTAACCACGTTTTTGATTTTTTTAATTGAAATTTTCGGAATTAAAGTGTCATCTTTTTCGCCCAGTTCCCTTCTGAGTTCTAAGGAGATAGGTGTTAGTTTCTAGGGCATCGTACTTTCGATGCTATTTTATATACAAAATGTTCTAAAATCATTTGAACTCAATGAATCTTAAACCGGTTTTTGCAAATGGGAGTACCTTTTTTCTCTTTGTTTGTATTTTAAATAAGTATCTTTTAGTATTAGGTTTTCCCGTATCTTAAATGACGTTATGATTTCATTCGCGAATCAATCAAAAAGCAAAAATTTCTTCGAAAAATTAAATCATCAGGCCGTGAAACAGATGCAAATACAGTGGATCTAATTCCGATGCCATTTTCTATGTCCTATAATAGTCTATCTAATGATTAATGAATTTCGACCTCAATTTCATGTTTGAAAATTATTCAAAAATATTAATAATACTTACCTTGTAGAAGAAGAGGAAGAAGTATATTGATAAATACGAATTGTTGCGACCTAGATCGAGCGCGATTGAAATTGGTAATCAAAGATCTTCAACGAAAAATTGAGCCATTACGAAGCTGCTCAAGTTTGATGTTTGAAAATTATTCAAAAAAGCAATAACACTTTAGTTCGGTAGAGGAACTGCTGCATATTTGGGATACTGCAGGTAACTTGGAATACTTCAATATCTGAATCAATATATACGCCCTCTGTTGTAAATATATCGTCATACGACACACGAAACCATCGAGAAATAAAAACAGGACGCCATCTTGACATTCCGGCTACCAGCCGCAAATGAACGAGACGTCTGCTTTGAAAACTTTTTCGGTAATAATGCAATCAGTGATAATCATTTACTGTAATAGTTGAAATATTCATTGTAATTATTTACACTGTTGAATGACCTTGTTAATTCATGATATGTAGTTAATTTGAAAAAACAAAGGTGAATATAATTTGGAGTATTCCAAATTATATGCACATTTTCATGAGTAGATATTGATTATTCTATTTGTTTTTTAGATAAGGAAATATCTCACTAATGCAAAAGGAGAAATAGTTGGGGAAAAGAAGAAATTGGACACAGAGGAAAGAAAATGGGATATTTAAAAGCATCTAAACTGTTGAACGATCCCAGCTCGACACTTTTCCGATTTGTGCCAGATAAAGATTATCCGATTGAGGCGATAACAAATGAAGTAATTGGTCGATGGCCAATTTTTGGTCAATAAATAAAAAACCTACTAACGGTGTACGTGTTTACAATGGAGAGTACGTTTATGGGCTGACCATAATGGATTTGCGCCGTTTGGCATATCAATTAGCTTTGAAAATTAATACTGGGTTTACTGGAAGATACTGGCTAAAGGGGATTTTAAAACGAAATGATGAAATTTGATACATAAGACAGCTAACTGGGACTTTTCAAGCACGAACTAATGGGTTCACTATAGAAAGAATAAACGAATTTTACGAAAATCTTGAAAAATCCAGGCTTATAAGTCTTTTCCTGCTGCGAGCATCTTAGACGTTGCTGAGAGTGGTATCTCCATAGTCCAGAGTAAAATACCAAAAACTTCAGCTTGAAAAGGTGAAAAACAAATCGGAGCAATAACGTCAGCCGACAGAGTATCGTTCATAACTATTGTAATTTGTATGAGCCTGCAGGAATATTTGTCCCACCCATGATTATCTTCCCGTTTAAAAATATGTTTGCTGTTTCAATGAAAGGAGCTACAATTGGCTCTACAGAAAAAACACATCCATAAGGATAGATCCAAACTGACTCATTCACGCAACGGTTTCAACACTTTGTAGAATACTCGAAACCAACAGTACTCTTGATTCTGAAGGCCATTACAGTCACACCAAGACCAAAGAGTTAATAGATTTCCCAAAACAACATTATGTGACGATTTTGTCACTACCGCCTCATTGTTCCCATAAAGTGCAACCCCTGGATTGCTTTTTCATGGTACCCTTGAAATCTTATTTTAATGAAGAAGTTTGGGTGTTTCTCAGAGAAACTAATAGACCCTCAACACCATATGATGTCGTCGAGCTATTTGGAAAAGCCAACATCAAGCGCCAAACTGCGAAATTACTGCTAATTGTTTCAAAGTTGGTGGCATATATCCGTTTAATCGAAACATATTTACTCAAGCCGATTACATAGCCGCTGCTGATGGTATTGAAGGGGATCAAAACTGCAAAAATATTTTAACGAAACTCACCTCCCCTATGGTTGCTTCTTTGAGATTGGAGAATTTTGAAGACAGAGCCAGGGCCGTCAGGTAGTAGGACAGGAATTCACTCTCTTGTTACTCCATCTTATATGTCTCCCGAGCCCACAATGAAAATAATAAATAGCAATAAAGGCCGTAAGCCAGCAAGATCGAATATATCCTCAAGTTGTCCTTATTAAAAAGACCTTTAGAATGCACAAATTAAAAAACCTTACAGAGATAGCAGAACGAAGAAGGAAGTATTAAGGGAAAAGGAAAGAAGAAAATAACAAAAGAGCCAAAGAAAAGATATAGGACGGTCAGCGACTCATCAGATTTCCGAACCCTGAAGATCCTTTATCTGGAAATAATACAGACTCCTCCGACGATGTAGCAGTGAGAGATGAGAAAGCAGTCCCTACAGACGAAGACCCGCGTTTTTTTTCTGTAACGGAAAATATAGTGATGATAAAAGGGGTGAAGAATGGGTACAGTGCTCAATGTGCGAATTGTTGGTTCACGGTGCTTGAGGTGGTTATGAATTCGGTGTGTATAATTTGTTATTACTGCAAGAATAGTAACTGAGAACACTAAATTGTAAATTTGAACTAACAACTGATCCGTGATTATTGTGACTGATTACTTAATAATTAGATGTCATTTTAGTCTGTTTTGTTTAAAAACAATGATAGCCTAGTGAACTGAAGACTGTTTTTTTGTTGAATTTTATTGTTTAATTTTATTTTTTTTTCAGTGAGCCATCCCGTTCATCTCCACATTTATTCTCAATAAACAAACTATTATTCTCCATATGATTCTGTTGTATAGTTTCTTATTTTAAATCAAATGGCACGGAAATACTCAAGCGAGGATATTATGAATTTATACAGGGTGCTTCAACGAAAACCAAACAGAGGCTATATCTACCAAGTTATTCATTTCTGATCAAAACCCAAAAACAGGTCAATTTTTGTTTCAAAGGGGACATCTTTTGGGGTACAAAACTTGCCTGAAATATCAATCCTTGAACATTTTGATTGAAGAAGATGGGTCGAATGATGACTCAAAAGAAAGGTGTTATTTTTGTCTACTTTGCCCTGAACGAATTTCCATTTCCAATTGAAAACTGTAAAAGATACAGGGTGAGCAACTGAAAGATAGGAAAGACTATTTCCCTGAGAATATTCAGTTTCAGTGTTTCAGTGAAGTAAAATGGAACAGATCCATGCTGATCAATGGCAATCATCATCAAGTACCATCCTCATCTCGAATTTCAACCCCTAGAGCAGGGGTGGCCACCCTTGAAAATTTGGAAGAGGATAGATGGGTCTTATCGTTTTCTTTCAAGATTCATAATGCTTCATAATCATTCCAATGTTTCAGCTGCTCACCCAGTAATTTTGATGGAGAACGAAAATTTGCACACCATTGTGAAAACAAACAAAAATTCTTTCTCATAAGGTTATAACTGGACATATCTTCTGCTTTAAAGATAACACAGGGAGGTCACCCCTGCTCTAGGGGTTGAAATTTGAGATGTGAATGGTATTTCGGAAGACGACAGCCGCCTTTGATCTGGAATAAATCTGTTCCATTTTTTTGGACTAATACTTGAATAGACCAGGGCGATAGATCGTCTCCTCTATTTTTCAGTAGCTCACTCTGTATCTTTTATAGTTTTCAATCAAAAATGAGAATTCGTTTATGGGGATGCAGACACAGATAATACCTTTCTTTCGAGGTATCACTCGACCGATCAACCATCTTAAAAATTTTCAAGGGTGGTCACCCCTGCTCTAAGGGTTGAAATTCGAGATGAGGATGGTACTTGACGATGACTGCCATTGATCAGTATGGATTTGTTCCATTTTACTTCACTGAAACTTGAATAGTCTCAGGGAAATAGTTTTTCCTTTCTTTCAATTGCTCATGCTGTATCTTTTACAGTGTCCAATTAAAAATGGATGTTCGTTCAAGGCGATGTAGACAAAGATACCACCTTTCTTTTGAGTCATCTCTCGACCCAACTTCCCTATTAAAAATGTTCAAGGATTGCTACCCCCACTTACGGGGGTTGATATTTCAGGCAAGTTTTGTACCCCAAAAGAAACAAAAATTGACCTGTTTTTGCGTTTTCATCAGAAATGAATATCTTGGTGGATATAGCATCTGTTTAGTTTTCGTTGAAGCACCCTGTATATACTGTTTCGAATAAAATACAGTGGCGTACATAAAATTCTTTTCTTTCAGTGGTTTTAGAGTTGCAAAACTTGCATTTTTTTCTAAACAAATCGTGGACGAGTTTGACCTCATGAAACGGAGATTTTTCTTGCCTATTCAAGAATGTATAGCACTGTAATTTATTCTCGGATAAACCACGTTAATTTCGAAAAACAAGAATAATCGGAAATTTTTTGGATTATTTTCTAGTAGGCTGATAGTTCATTCATTGATTTCATTTTATGGTCAAAAGAATGAATGTCACTCTTGTTTTCAATTTTGAGTGTGAAATTCATACTGCACTTCGTTTGAGTTATTTATCAAAACGGTATACGGAAACTACGAGAATTATAACATAATAAAATGCTTTATTGAGAGTGGTTATGCAGCAAATCCGTCTGATTAAATGTATCTACAAAGATTAGGCAGCTCCATAAAACTATTTTTTAGAGACTCACGGACAATCTCATCAACTGCGGTTCGTTGAGTGCCAAAGAAATGGAAAATGAAAAAATTACAATAGAACGAAACACATATAGAATAACACAAGGAAAGAATGGATTGTTGCATGAAGAAAACACTGAGAATTCGTAGTATACCTACTAAAAGCTAACACTAAAACATTGTATACCTACTTTATCAATCTCAGAAGTTCGGTACTTTGTCCATTATTACCGATGTACAGAAGACAACGCCTATCGACGCTCCTAACTGAGTGGATGATTCTCAAGTTTGAAACTGAGTTTAGACATTTCTTGAAATGTTGTTCTAGTTCTTCAATGCTATTATTTATCATTTCGTAAAGTTTATCTTCAACGCATCCTTGAAGAAAAACATCTATACTAGATGAATCTGGCGATTAAACAGGCCACATCACTGGTCCCTCCGTTCCGATCCATTATTCTCTACATTCAAATGAAGTACAGCACTCACTGATCTAGTTGGATGATCATGCTGAAAATATATACTATTTCTTTGAGCTAATGGCATTTCAGCAGTTGAACCGCCAATAATGTTATCATTCATAATTCGTAGATACAATTCAGCATTAATGTTTTCTTCAAAAATTTCGTAGGATACTACCCAATTATCCAACACAGCACACCATACATTAAACCCATATCGACCTTGATGTTGAAATTGTTAATGGCGGTGTGAATTGACCAATTCCATCGTTTTAGTAATCAATTATTTCATCATATGTGATTTTTTCTTCACCACTCCATATTAAACGATGATCAAATTTCAGTTGGTCTTGAATTTTTAGTAAGAACCATTGACAAAAATTTAATCATCCTTCGGTATTACCAGTTGCAAATATTTGAGATTTCTTTCGTTCGAATGAATCTCTACGCTCTTTCTTCATCTCTTCTTCATATTTTACATCAAATTTTTCATCAATTTTCCCACAGATCGAATCGCTTTCAATGAGTTTCTTCTCGAGACTTTGAAGACGTTTTATGGGGTTGCCGCCTCTTGTCAAATTGTTATAGATACATTTCTTCTGCTGCAATTGCTTCACAACCATTCTCAGTAAAACATTTTATCGTATCATATTTGTCATAGTTTTCGAATGTTATTCTGATAAATAACTTGGAGATTCCGAACAAATACAAGTGTGATTTTCCATTCAAAATTAAGAACAGAAGTGTCATCTATTTTTGAGTATATTATCAATATTACAGTAAGAAATTATATGATGCGGGCAATGATTCGAAAAAAATGTGGAAGGTCATACATGAGATAAACAATGAAACTTAATCAAAAACTAATTTCGATCATGACATAATTGATGAGGAAGGATATCTAATCAGGGAAAAAAGACAAGACCAATAAATTCAATGAATTTTTCACTCATATATGCAAAAACATGGCAAATAAAATTTAAAAAAACCTGACAAATTCAATTTCCCAAGAATCTTCAATCGAAATTCTATGTTTCTCAATCCAATCACGGAAGATAAAATAATCCTGTTGATTCATTCCCTCAAAAATAGTTCATCCCTGGGTGCTGACAATATAGCCTCAATAACTTTTAAAAATATTCATCTTCATATTATAGCTCCGTTAATGCAAACTATTGATTTAATTTTTGAAATGGGAAGTGTGCCGAGAGGATGAAAAGAATCCCATATAGTTTGTGTATATAAATCTGATGAGAAAAAGAAAATAACGAATTATAGACCCATTTCAATTATTAACAACATCGACAAAATTTTAGGAAAGGATTCTAAAAATCGATAATTGCGTTTCTTGAATAAATCCAACTTATTTAGTCCTAAACAATACGGTTTCAGAAAGCATATAACTACACAGGATGCAATAGAGGTTCTCATGAGGAATATTTTGTTTGACGTGAATAGAAGTAAAAAATGTTTGGCGGTGTTTTTAGACCTATCAAAGGCCTTTGACACCGTTGACCACGCTATTTTGTTGGAAAGATTAGAAGGCATTGGTACTCGTGGAGTGCAAATAAAGTCTCACAAAATTATCTTTCGGATAGAAGTCAAAGGGTTAGAATAGACGGAATTCTGAGTGACCACAGGTTGTAAATATAGGTATTCCTCAGGGTACGGTCCTTGGACTCGTTCTTTTCTTGGTGTATATCAATCAGCTTCTTATCCTATGTGTTTCAAACGGTCAAATTATATCATATGCTAATGATACGGTGCTGCGGTAAGTGGCCTTAGAACAGTTTACGCATGGTTGAATGACAGTATGCTGAGTCTGAATACTAAAAAGGACCATTTTATTGCTTTTTCTTTAACCCCGACAGGTCAACCGATATTCACCAGGCTACCCGTACATTTCCTCGAATGTAATAAATCAGAACCATGTAGCAGTCCTAAAATATCCAAAGTTGAATCCACTAAATTTTTGGGTCTCTATATTGATCTCCATTTGCGATGGGATGAACATACTGAATATTTGATTCGTAGATTGAAAAGCCTTTTCCATATATTTTATAACTTCAGAGATATTCTAGGAACTGGAGGGATCTTGTCGGTCTACGATACAATTGTAGAGTCGATACTTAGGTGGTATCACTGTATCGGGTGGTATGTTTAGTCACCATTGAATAAGTTGGCAGCTATTCAGAAAACGGTTCTTGAAATCGCGCTGAGGAAAGAATGGTTATATAGCACAACTCTATCGTGATGCCAGTCGTTTCCATTTACAGCAAATATATATATTTCAGTGTCTATTGAGGACAATACTGAATGTGAAATAATTGGTCCAACATTCTCACCAAACTAAAAACGAGTTGAATGAATTACTCATTGTACCATTTTCTGTGGGACACATCTTCAACGTAATTTCTTTTTTCATGGGCCGAGGTTGTATAGTGTCGTCCTCATTAATTTGAAAGGATTAACATTAAGAATAAGAGACAGAAAACCGATATAAAATTTCATCATTTCCAACTACAACAAATTTGCACAGATTCTTGCTTGACTTTCTATAATTTTTTCTTTTCTGTATAAATCAAAATGTTGTTCACCTTTCTTCATTTCTATGTTTAATACAACATTTTGAACATATGCTTCATGAAACTGAAGTTTTGGCTACTCATCATCTTTGATAGAATTCTCTGAAAATTATCTACCATTTGACATGTTATGCTCTTGTCCGTACTCCTGCTCGCTGTTTTCGTGTGGGCACTGATATATTTTTTTGATATGCCTATGGGTAGACCAATCTGTAGACTGAATTAATTCTTTAGTTATGATAATTTTGTGACATAAATGCTATTATTTGAGTAGCCCAAGTCATATATCATATTGTAAACATAATTTATTTGTATTCAAATCTCGAATGAATCAATTGAATTGAATTGAATTGAATTGAATAATAACACTAGAAATGTATTGACATCAGAGTATTAGAAAATATTCGAGAAGTTTATATTTATCATATTCAGAATTGAAGTCAATCCATAATCATGGTAGAAAAGTTATATATCTTCGAAATGCAAGAAAATTATTCGGTTCATAAGATCAGATCTGTCTGTTTCATATTTGGAAAAATGAAGGTTTGGTTTATAACTGTAAAGTCGCCGAAGAATAAGTAACTATCTTTATGCCACTATACTCTACTCCAAAACTTGCTCGTATAATGTCGATATAGTTTTTACGTACTTTAACTACTATCGAGATATCTACGAGTGGAGAAATTCAGAAAATGTAAAATCCTAAAATAACTCGGAAACGGAAGGAGATGGCACAATTTTCCTCTCATTATTGAGTTTGTTTCGAATATATATTTTTTTTCTACTACAATATTCCACCTAGCTAGTGTACAAGAATATCTAAATTTGTTCTGCATTCCTAATTATATGAATGATATTTCAGAATATAATAATGGATATTGCTGTTTGGTTATGAATCCCGAGGTTCAGGTAAACTAACTTGGGTAGTGCTAGCCAAGTTTAACTTATAAATTTGGCTGTTAATTTCAGATATACGAACTGATTCCATTCAGTTTGTACTAGTATTAATTGAAAATCCATGTTTGAAATCGCTAAACCAAAACTAAGAGAAAACGTGATGCTAACATTAATTGCATACGGTATTAATTGTCCTTATTTATTGAACATCTTCAATAGCCGTAATTGACCACTAACATTTGGAAGCATTTGCAGTGAACTCGAATTTAAATTACAAGAGTGACAAATAACTAGAATAAAATTCGCAATGAATCAGAAATATAAACAATTGAAAGATAATAACAGAACAATATCTCAAATTGATAGATAGCGTTTCTGTTCTGTTTTAGCCACTTATAGAACCAATTCTATAAGCACCTGTTAACATTTTAAGGTTAGATCTGTTTAGGTATTCTGTATGTCTATCCATCCATTAATATTTAGTGGACACGCATCAAAACTTAAACCCTACTGGAAAGTGGGCTTTTATAATCATCCAAGTTTATTTGAGGTTATTTTCAATTATTATAATAATTATTTTGAGTGTTATCAACAGTTTTTTTGGAATCTTTTCTCTGATGGCTTTAATATTCGATATTTTGTTGATGGATGCAGAACTATTTGGATTTCTATAAGAAAGTAAAGATGATTATTTCCATTTTGCTTAACTCTTTTAAAACATGTCTTGAGCTGCTACAGGGAATATAGGACTGTCTTATTGAATTAAAGGCATGCTTAGAAATCATTTGGGTTGCATGGGTAAATATTTCTTGAACTTTCGCAATCGAGTCAATACATAAGAAATTCTTAATGGCCTATCCAGAAGGAATATCAAAGGCATACAGCCTTGCCCATCATTCAAAAGTTCTCTGCTTTTAATTTTTCTCGCCTTAAAATTACTAGGCATCTATAGGATAAATGCATCAATTTTCACTAAGTCTATGAGTAATAAGTAGAAGCATTACTAAATTGGGTCCTGATAACCTATTTATAACAAAGACAGTTGAAATTGCCTACTACTGACTATCTGAACCTAGGTCAAGCAGCTTTCATGAAAATTTTCAGCATTTTCACGAATTAATGGAATTGTTGATACAAAAATTTATTTTCCATAAACTTGACAAATCGACGTATTGTATTCAAGCTTTCGTTGAATTGAGACAAATGGAGTATGGGAACGATGACAAATATCGAATCAGTTCTTGTTTCATTGAAAGTGGACGTATTGGTGATGTTGCTAATGGAAGAACACACTAATGATTGTAATTCGAAGAGTTTGGAACATAATTTTATCACTTATTGACATTTCAGGAAACTGAAAGTTAAAAAATATGTAAAAGATAAAAAGGAAGAAATTTATATAAACTGCTGAAAATTATGTCAGAAAATGGAGAATCTTGTAGTGATTTTAGAAAGGCAATTCGAACACTTGAAAATATTCAAGAATATCTTTTCTTCATAGAGAGCTAGAATTAAACAATTAATTTATTCTGCTTGTTTTGAAATAATAGGTTCGCGATCTGAACATTCCTTGTATACACCGTATTATAATCACAAAAGTTACTACATTATGAATACAGAAATAATTACCGATTTAAAGTTAAACATTATAAACATAAAGGCTCGATCGACTCATGATTCAGCCATATGGCAAATTTCATCCTTAAAAGTAATCTTAAATAGGGCATATCTAAATGGTCAAATTGTTCATTCGATAGGTGACCGTGGGTATCTACTTGGGAATTGGCTTATGGTACCTTACACAGACTTTACAGAGGGTTCTCTCAGATCTATATTCAATAGAACCTTGTCCTTTACTCGCATTTTAATCGAACACACAAATGGATCGAAAAAGTCCAGGTTCAGTAGTACTTTACGATTGAAAATTATATGGAATACTGCATAATCTTGCTGCATAATGAGGGAATATGATGAACAACATAGTATAAGAAGATAATAATCATGAACCCCTGAACTATATTCTCTATATTGATAATTGGTTCCAAGTTGGATCCCAAGTTCGGCAAGTATAACAGTCAATATTTGAACTTACTTTCGATTTATCGAAATGATTTGTAAGAAGTTATCCATGAGTTAATTAATTTTACTTATTGGAGAAAAGATTGTGTGAGGTTTCGACGCATTTATTTCCACAGTCGCTTCATACTGGGTGAACAGGCAATCATATTATATTCAAAACATGAAACAATCTTTTTTATTTGACACAAAATAAGTAAAACGAAAATCAACATAAAATTATTTGTGAGCCACCCCTTAGATACACTAGGTCTAAAAAATAATGATAGTTAAAGATAACCTGCGAACCAGTTATATTCCTAGTTCATTTGTTTCGTATTTCAACAATGTGCTAGGAAATTTAGCCCATTTACACAGAGGACCTACAGCTTCTAGTGGATTCCGAACCACTCTCCTAGACCGTGCAATGATGACTGCCACCATAAGGATTACAAATTATTTGGTCTTTGGAAGTTTATGCCCCCTTTAGCTGACTCTTCCCAAGTATCACTTTTTGGTTCAAGGACAACATCCATAACTTGAACCCGAATTCGATACAGGCACCTGGGCTTAGTAGTTACAATAACTTCTATAAATATGCTTGCTCACTAACAGTGCTGCTACCGAGGCGGTTAATAATATTCCTTTTTATTCGAACACTCGAAAAAACGTCAGTTTTTGAAGTATACATCAAAATATCAGTGAAAGCTTTCCCTTATATAAGTAGGACTGAAGAATATTCACTAATATGTACATCGATGTGAAGCTCCACCTTTTCTATGAAAATTTCGAACCAAAAATATCATACAGTCGATGAATCACTTCTTGGAAGAAACCAAAATTAATGGATAATCCAAACAAAAACAAGCGTACGCACAGCCTCACACTCTGTAAATATGTTAATACTACACAGTCTACTTATAGTTTGACTTATTTAATACGTTTGGTCTACACTATAATTAAAGACAGTGTTAAATCTTCCCTCAAGTAACTGCATCATTCAAACTCATACTACAGAATAACGATTTATTCACTTGTCGTGTTGCTCAAACGACAAATTTTAACAACCCTTTAATTTTGACTATACAGAATTAACTCTCATGTTCTTTACTTTCCAGCTTCATTGAAATAATCTACAAGGGAATGAACAAAATTTACTAAATATGACTTTTGGTTATTCTTAGTTCTAAGATCCAGTAGATATTTTGAAAAAAACCCTGCGAGTGTAGCATTTTTCGAGTGCAGTAACTCCCTAATTTTTGATCTACATATGATGTAAACGACTCTCATCATGCACAAACTAATCTAGTGGTCTATAGAAAATGATTTGTATTATTTCATGGAGAAGAAAGGAGATGTATTAGTTGGCCAAAGAAAGATTTCGTCAAATGTCTCAAAGATTAAATGTTTTGGGGATTGTTCATCGGGTGTATGCCTATCTGGTAATGCCCTGTAACGACTTAGCATACCTAGTGTAAATTATCGATACTTCATTGATCAATTGCTTTCCATTCCTCAACGAGAGCATGAAATAATTAGTTTCTTCTTTGAAAGATGAGATTGTATATTAAAATGCTTCTGTCAAGCATATCCCACACTCACTTAATTGCATAATGGTCAAATGATTGGGAGAGCGAATCTAAAACATATATGCTATTCTCTTCCAAATACTGCATATCGGTAGCGGAGATATGAGGTCGAGCATTATCATGCATGGAAATGAAGTGTGGTCTTTTTTCAGCCATATATAAAATAACATATGATTGAAAAATCATGTTCCTATAGATCAGTGTTTTTGCAAACTGTTACAGCGAAAGTAGGTCGGTTCTTCTGCCAATACTATCTATCAACTTCTTGAGCAGATCAGTTGCAGACTACCCATTTCCAGGTTGTGTCCATACACGAGTGGGTCTCGCATCTGAACGTGAAAAATTCTAGAGTCATCACTGAATAATATGAGGCCCATTGATCACTACCCCATTCAAGGTGATCCCTAGTCGGGCTTCGCGATTTCCTACGGGTGATGCGGAAACTCTCAAGGGTAGTCGGATAGATAAATTGAAACCATGTAATTCTTTTTTGATAGTGTGATCTATCATTTGTACGAGGTGAACATGCCTCAGTGCCATACTTAGTTAGTTAGTTATGTGAATACGATTTCTAAGTACATAAATCCCTACGAACCTAACCTGAGTGAAAGTCATCCCTGGTTCGAGCATACCAATCGCCGGTAATTGTTCTTCTCCTTTGAAATGACGTCGTTTCATAATTAAGAAATCTGAATACAATATATTCACCCCATAGGTGAAATTACAATAGTAAAGTTAGGTGACATGGAGAAATAAAGCCTACGCAAATATATTGTCATCAGTGGAACCACTGTAGAAAAAACTTCGACACATGCTATATCGATCATAAATTAGAATTCTGAGACAAAAAGTATTGCACTAGGATAGACAATAATTTTGATTTAGATATCATAGTTCTAGACAATCAACTTTCTTAACAAACAACGGTCTTCTCATAAGTGAAACAACGAATCAATCTTGTAGCTTCTTTCTTCAAAACATTCAAACGTTTCGACACGAGATATGTGTCTTCCTCAGGAAACTACAAATAATTTTACACTTGGAGAGGAACAAACGGAGAATGGGACGAATAACATACAAATATAACTCATATAGGGTACTTACATTGATTAGAACTTTGAAATGTAGGTAATACAGCTTCAAGTTAGAATTATTAAAATTATTTCGCTCAACAAGAGAAAATAAAGAACTACATGAAGTTAATAAAACTTTAAGTTAAAATCATTGAAATTGTCTCGTTTACAAGTAACTATCACAATCGGTTAGAACGCAAAACAAATTGATCGTTCAAAGAAATTCTGTTTTACAAAAACCCATGTTAATTGACATATTATCCATCATATAAATTTCAAAATACACTGTTACATGAAAAGAAGATGTATATTCTATGTCAATTCAAAATTCATACGAAAGAAAAAGAAGAAAAATGCATACAACGTGACCTCAAACAATGTCTAACCTATAAAGTTACGATACGTCAAGCTAAATATAAACAAAACAATCATGAAAAGAAGGAGACCATTCAACAATTATTCGAATATAATTAACTACAACAGGTTTTTAAAAATGTTTGAACCCTTCACTCCCGTTGGTGAATTGATACAATTTTCAGTCGTATGAATATTCAATGATTCAATGGCAAGACGATTGTCCCTACGTGGGCTCTCATGTAAAATTTTGGCTTTTTTGTATTTCAAAGAATGACCAGTGTCCAAAGAATGTTGTCATAATGATGAATGATCTGGATTTATATTTTTGATATGAGAGTTATGTGGGTATAATCTCCTTCGTAAATATTGTTCAGTTTCTCCTACATAGGCACTCTCGCATGCACCACAATCCACCCTATACACAAGCTGTGATTGGATCCCCCTTGGATGGATCTTTTTCTTGCGTATGAACTTTGTATTGACGTAGAATATACTTCTTCTTTTTATGTAACAGTGTATTTTGAAATTTATATGACGGATAATATGTAAATTAACATCAGTTTTTTTGTAAAACGGAATTTCTTTGCCCGATCAATTTCTTTTGCGTTTTAACTGGTTGTGATAGCCACTTGTGAACAAGAGATTTTTAATGACTTTAACTTAAAGTTTCATTACCTATATGTATTTTCTATATTCTCTTGTTGAGCGAAATATTTTTAATAATTTTAACTTAAAGTTTTTTACCTACATTTTAAAGTTGTAATCAATGTAAGTACCCAAAATGAGCAATATTTTCATGTTATTCGTCCCATTTTAGGTTTATTCCTCTCCAAGTGTAAATTCATCTGTAGTTCCCTGAGGAAAACACATATCTTTTGTCGAAACGTTGGAATGCTTTAAGGAAAGAAGCTTAAAGATCAATTCGTTGTTTAATTTATGAGAAGTCCGTTGTTTGTTGGGAAAGTTGATTGTTGGATATTGGTGAACTTGGAATTGATTACATGATCGTTCTAGACTTTTAACACAAGGAAAAGTATCACGAAATTTGCGTGACCCTTAAGTTTTTCAGGTTTGTTTGCAATGATATGTAGAGTATCAGTTGAAAAGACGATGAATAAATAATAGAGAATCTGTATATAGTTTGAAAACTCGATTTACTTCAACACTGTGTATGCAAGCAACTTTAAATCAAGAAAGTTTTTTTTTTGATAAAGAAACGGAATTCATATATTTGATTATCCAAAAAGAATAAATGTACACGCTTGTGTACTTGACTTCGGACCAATATTGTTAAAAATGTTTGTGTTATTTCGATGAGAAGAACAGCATACCAAATGAATCACTCAAAATAATGGGACACTCTGTATATACTGTCATAGAAAGCGCATTCAGTAAATTTTAGCATATGAATTCGATTGCACGCTATTTATTTGCTTTGTACAGTTTGATTGAGAAGTTAATAAATATATTAAATAATCAAAAATAGATACTATAGGAATGAGTATCTAGTATTTGTCGAATAGAAAAGATGACAAATCTGTAATGCGGTAAAGATTCCGGTTCACGTTTAACTCATCGAAAAATAAAAATTTTTAAACCTGTTGACATTGATTGGCCGACCCAGAAATAAGATTTCTAATCGTTTACCAAACTAGTTAAATCCAAGTCAGCAGTGACCTTTAGAATTTCGAATGCTCCGGCGCTCTTGGCTCCTGCGTCATAAAGTTAATACTCCGTCAGGGTAGTTCAAACTGAACTTACGATAATGACAAACCAAACTTCCGGTAATGTCCTATTGAGCTAATAATCACCCTCCTCCCCCACGTCTAGGGTAAATGAAGCACCGGTTCAAGTGGCTTGTGAAATTGACTCTCTATATCCTCTGTCTTTGTGGAAGTAACATCAGAAACTTGCTGACTTGTGAATTCTCGGGTCAGTGTAATATGGCAAGGGTTTGGCTATTCAGATGGACAGCTTTTGTTGAGAAATTAAATTCGATAATGGATGAAAATCAGTAAATCTTGAAATAATCTTGCATTTGAATTTTACGTTTTATATTGTAACCAATTAAACACACCTTGAGAAAATGTCCGCTGCATTCTGTCGTAAAGTTCGTTGATTTTGTTTACTGTGGCTTGATGACTCGATTTCTATTGTCGATTTCAGGAAGGTGCCAGCCAGGTGTATGAAATTTTTTGAGGAATTTTTAATCAAGGAACAATATTCAACCTTCTATAGAATGTTAAATATCCTTCCTTGAAGCAGGTTTTCCGATCCATCCTTCATAATCGACGTCAACAAGATGTCATGAATAGAAGCAATAGACTGTAGTTTAGGTCACATTGACCTCGTCAGTATTGCACACCGATTCACAACGTCAAGCTATACTTCCACCCACTTATCTCAATTCGTTGGAGCGTGAGAAAACATGTATATAAAGGCTGTTACATAATAGTATGTCACAACTTGAGGGGGTAAATCCTCATGTAAATTTAAGGAAATAAAATCATATAAACAAGGTCTGCAAAAGTTTCTTTACGGAGCTACAGGGTGTTGAAATTTCTGGAAAAAATTAGTTTGTTCTTCAAAACTCCTGCAGTTTTTGAGATATTCTGCTCGAAATTAGAATGCGAGCTATTTTATACAGCCCCCATCATTACACCTTCTGAATTTTAACTAGAATCTACGAGGTGTTCTCCTTGATCAACTTACAATCAATTTTTGTCATCTACGTTCAATTCAGAAACTTTTTTGAAACTAGTAATTTTTTCGTATCTCCAACCGTTCTCGAGCAAAAAATTATTGAATATATATATTGTATATGCATTCGCTGAATTGAAAGCACTTTTAATGAAAACGAGACTAGTAGGCTTTGAGGTTTTTCATTTATTTATTTATTTTGACAGTTGCTAAAGTTGGACAGTGTCTGCTCGAATTGGTTATTAAACAAAACAACAGAAACTAGGCGATCATATCAGGAGCCTCTTTCAAATCGAGTGACACCAGACAGGCGAACATTTTCAAATATCCACAGAAAGTTGAGGGAAACTGGTACTTTTACTCCAAATAATCAATTAAAACGTGCAAGTCAAACTATGAGAACTCCAGATATTGAGGAACCAGTTTTGAAATGTATTGATTTCAATCCTCATGTGAGTAAAAGAAAAATTGGAAATCAGTTGAATATTTCTCATGTTCTAGTTTGAAGGATTCTCTACGACCTTTTATTGTACACGTTCCATATTCAACGCGTCCAAACTCTATTGCCTCGAGATTTTCCTTCAAGACTGAATTTCTGCCGATTGTTCTTAGATAATAGTAGAGAAAATTTTGATGGTGAAATGATATTCACAGACGAAGCAAACTTTTTGAGAACCGCTATCACAAAATTTCACAATAATCCTTATTGGGCTGAGGAAAACCCCCATTTGATTGAAGATTCTCATAAAAAAGAACAATTCTCACTAAATATCTGGGTCGGAATAATTGTAAATTATTTGATTGGCCTCTTTTTTTTACCTCACAGACTAAACGGACCCGCTTATCGGCAGTTTCTTGAGGAAGAGTTACATTTATTGCTCGAGGATGGGACACTTTCTGTGAGAAATATAATGTGGTTCATGCATGACGGGGCACCAGCACATTTCAGTGGAGAAGCTAAGGAATTCTTGAATGATACATTCAACAACCGACGGAAAGGTCGGGGTGAACCAGAACCATGGCCTTCTACGTCCCCAGACTTAAATAGTTTGGACTTTTTCTTATGGGGATATCTCAAAAGTTTAGTTCGTACCACTCCAGTGAACACTGTAGAAGAATTGAGAAATCCAATAATAACCTCCTATGACACGATAAGAAATACCCCAGGAATATTTCAAAGAGTACGTGATAGCGAAGAAGGACAGAGACCTGTATTCTTGCAGGTTGAATACACTTCCAGCAGTTTATTTAGTTTTCAATTGTTCTTATTTCTATTCTTTTTTATTGAACGAATAACTGACAATTCAGATAATTCAAATTCGATAGTTTTTTCACTCGAAAATGGTTGAAAATACGAAAAATTACAAGTGTCAAAAAGGTTTCTAAATTGAACGATCATGCCGAAAATTATTGTACGCTGATCAGTGCCGTACTGCAGAAAAGTTTGAAAGGCCAAAATGAGACATGTACTCGAAAGAGAAAACACCTTGTGAATTTCAGTTGAAATCTAGTAGGTGTAATAATGAAGGCTGTAAAGAATCGGTTACATTACAAATTTGGGATGAATATCTCAAAAACTGCAGTAGTTTTGCAGAAAAACCAATTTTTTCCGGAAATTTTAACACCCTGTAGCTCCGTTACGAAGATTTTGCGGACCTATGTTCATTTAAATTTTTTTTCTTGAAATTTTTACGTAGATTAACCCCCTCAAGTAATGACATACTATTATGTAACATCCTGTGTTATTGCGCCCACCAACGAACCGAGACAGAGGCCACTTCACGATTGCGACCGGGAAACCACGAAAAAAAAAGGGAGATGAACAGAAAACTTCAAGCAGTCACACTAGTTCGACTATTCACCGCATCGCTATACACCGTGTCATCAAGGAAGCGGTCTGTCGAAAGACTAACGCTCCTCATTCCTATCTGATTGTCAGCCAGGCCTACATACATTCTCTAAAAAATACTAGTTGCGAGATTATCGCAATGTGTAGACACATTGAAGAATTTTCATTAAAGAAACAATATTCAACCTCGAGCAGAATGTTAAATATCTCTCCTCGAAGGAGCTGGTTTTCCGATCCACCCTTCATAATCACCGTCAACCGGGGCCACACATCAGTGGTACAGCATAGTAATATGTCATGAATACGAGCTATAGACTGCAGTTTCGGTCTCATTTTAGTGTGTCATTATTGCCTATCCATTCACAACATCAGGCTACATTGCCAACCACTCATTTCAATTCGTTGAAGCGAGAGCAAAAATGTATATATTATTGCAATATCCAAGGAACCGAGACAGAGGCCACTTCACCATTGCCACCGGGAAACCGTGAAAACAAAGAGTAGATGAACATAAAACTTCAGGCACTCACACTAGTTCGACTATTCACCGCAACGATACACACCGAGTCATCGAGGAAGCGGTCTGTCGAGAGATAATCTTTCGCTCCTCATTCCTATCTGGTTGTCAACCAGGCATACTAACAATCTCTGAAAATTAATATTTGCAAGATTATCGCAATGAGTAGACGCATTGAAGACATTTCATTCAAGGAACAATTTTCAACCTTGAGTAGAATGTTAAATATTCCTCCTTGAAGGAGCTGGTTTTCCGATCCATCATTCACCGCCAACCATGGCCACACAGCAATACCCTTTCACAACATCAGGCTTCACTTCCACCTACTTATTTCAATTCATTGGAGCGTGAAAAAACATGTATATACAGGGTGTTATATAATAGTATGTCACAACTTGAGGGGGTAAATCCACGTGCAATTTCAGGAGAAACAGGTTCGTACACCTACTTAAGGTTGAATTATTATGTATATATATTCTTCAATGTGTCTCCACATTGCAATACGTGGTACATTGAGGAAATTCATGCTCCGCATATAGTAGGCAATAAAAACTATGATAAGGCTATGATGATACCTCGAAAACCCTCCGAGTTGATGAGTATTAAAAATTTCATTAGAATTTTGCCATTAGCACTAGGAAATGACCTAGATACCAATCATCTTGGCACCAAGTGCTCAAATGGTCATTTTCAACCTCATATTCGTGTTCTGAAAATCCCGATTAATGAAATCGGACTCTATTCCACTCCTATTTATACCGAGTTTCAAACTTTCTACCATATAGCTGTTAGAGATGCATTTGAAAAAGTACATTCTCCTTAGGTTCACGAATTTTTCTGAGGTACTTTTGAGTCGGATGCTAGTTTCCGCATCAAAATCCTCTTACTCCGTGAGAATTTGACAGTTTATCGCTTCGTTTCCCTGACTACATTCATACTTATCTTCACTTAAAAGACCGGAGATTGTGTTCAGAACTCCTCCATCTGAAGCATAAGGGGATTATGAAATATTTCGACAGACAAAAGAGTCTCTCGAAATTAGCAAGGAACCCACAGGGCGGAAGTGACTATCTTACAATAAACAACGTGTTTATCGTATTATGATTATTTCCGTTCAGCTCCGTAAGGGGTGGACATCGCCGGTTATGTATTATTTATCTCCTCAGTTCTGTGTATGATGTTACTCATTATGATAAAAATGCTTGATAGCCTGCGACCACACGTAGCAGAGGCAACGGATGATTTTGCGGTGGCACCAACGAAGAGGTGGTCTAAACGAATTAACTTATGGGAGTGACCACATATCAACGGTTGCGGTGAAAGTAACAGTCCAATGGAAGTTTTTTAGGCCAAAATGTTGCGGTTGCATCCGTTAACGGAAGTTAACAATGCGTAGAATCAAATAGGAGCGACCACATATTGCGTTTTCAGAGGACAGTTGTAGCTGTCTGCCAGTATCAAATATAGACATTATTGTTCTTTCATTATATAAACTTTTGCATGATATTAATGCCCTATTCTTGTCACGTCTATAAATAAGGTTTACGACCGCAAAAGGAACCGCTTTATTTGAAAGAATCATTTCGAAAGAGCATCACCTTCGTGTTCTGAAAAAAAATTAGTTTCGTTATTATAAGTTGTATATGTTTTCTGATCGATTCCGTCCGAGTACGGATCAATTACACCACTCTTTCACCATAATCTGAGGTTACCTGTAAGGTAGTCACATCGAAAATGGATCAACTCTCCTAGTTGTCCCTTTCTCAGACGGACTGACAACACTGAGCGCGACCTTGAAGACAGCTGTAAACCTGCATGGAATGCTCTTTGCCCTCTCACTGTGTTTACAATGATAAAACCTTGCTACAACCGTAATTAGTAGACATTTGAAAGTCACAGAGGATACTCCGCTATTGAATTTACGAGTGAAAATGAGTGTTGAGGGTAGTGTTGGCAAATCTGTTTCGGAATCTTCAGAATCTGACGAACGTGGTCGTGCGACCTAAGAAGTACTCGCACAATATTATCAAGAAAGCTAAAGTGCAAGGGTAGAGGCATGCTTACCACGTCTAAACAGAACTTCCCTCTCGAAAAACAGGAGAAGATTGTGTATAAGTTGAACCTTACATTGGAAATTCTTTACCGACACATTTTGTTTCAATATAGTATTGAATTTGAATTCTAATTTTTATTCTATTCTTGATGTAGGCGGCTATGCTTTCGCTTTGTGTCAGATGATGAAAAATTGAACGTAATATCCAGGTTCAACAGCGTTGGAAGTAAAATCGAAAAAGACGTCCACTTATAATGTTTGATAGAAGTCGATAACCCTGCTGATGTTTCTAGAGGATAGTGTTAGGTAGGTCTAATCGTCGCAAACTTACAATCGCACATATCGTTACTTCGTTGGAAAATAATTGAGTGGATCCAGAGGCATTTCCAATAAGAGAGAATGGCGATGCTTCTTTGAAATCTCAAAATGTTGTCCGAACCGATTTGAGGAGGAAATCTCAAGTATCTCGCATAAACGCTATTCTGGGAAATGAATATGCTAAAATACATGAACCAATTCAGCTTCTACCTTTTAGCAAAGATCATTATAGTAACAACATATTCACAAAGCACCTTCCAGCTGATTACACTGTGAAAATAATTCACCATATGTTCATACAATAATATCCAGAACTTGAGGAAGGAAAGAAAGTGGAGTATAAGTTTTTCATCAAGTACTTCAACCTCAAATCGACGTGTGCTCACGATGTGAAGAACTAGGTACAAAATTTAAAGATCCTCATCCTAATGATACATCATGATCTCGCATGAACGTTATTTCGGGAGATGTATGTGCTAAAATACATGAATTCATTCAGCTTTTGCCTTTCAGCGAAGTTTATTGTAGTAACAACATATCCAGAAAGCACCTCCTTGCTGATTACATGAGGAATAACGGTTTATATTGGGGAAGACACTCGTACGTTTGAAAATAGTTTCAGCCCTCGGCGTGCCTGCTAGGATCTGTCAGACTCACCATGGTAGAAATACCGTTGTATTTCATTAGAATTCAAATTTGGCGCTTAGTCGCTCTCAGTAGCTGACCGTTGTGAACTACTCGATACCCTTCGTCCTCTGCCTCAGTCCGTAGCGCGCTCCAGCAGAGAGAGGATGTACGTAAAGCTCGTGCAGGTCTCACAGAACCTACCAGGCATACCGCGTGACTATTTTACATAAGTATTTATATGGTTGATTTTGTAAATTTGAGGTTATATTTTTATGGGATATTCCACAACTAGATATGAACTAGTCTCAAGATGCCTGCATCGAAAAATAAGAAAGAATATTTTCTTTTCAGTTTCAAAATAGGAACTCAACTGAGTGATCAGGACATTATTAATTTATTACTGAAATAAGAGGATGAAGAAACTGCTGTATTCAATGCTAGTGATAAAAAGACTGATCAAGACACACCGGAGAACAATGAGGCTGATTTACAGGTACTTTACGATGTCTTGGAAGCAACAGTTATCAATAAGAGTTCTTCGGAATCTGAAATGGACTTACCGCTTTCTGCGTGTACCTTGCAGCCTTCTGGGATAATTTATAGGGGTAAAGGTGGGACTTTATGGCACAAAAATCTAACTAGATTCTACATTCGAACACGAAGTGAGAATATAGTCATTGGTACACCGGGATTAAGACTTCAGGCTGAAGAGGCAGAAACGCCCATAGATTGTTTGAATCTCTTTGTGAATTAGTCTATTTTGCTAGACATACTGTCGCACGCACATGTGAGAATCTCACAGACTAGAGCAAACTTGAATACATTGAATGAATATGCCTATGGGAATATATCTTTGAAATAACTGAAGGCTGTAATTGGTCGAATTTATCTGTCAGGACTATTCAAATCTGGTAGACAAAACTTGCAGGATATGTGGAACAGTGATGGTACTGGTGTACCTATTTTTGCCACGACCATGAGCCTTAAAAGATTTGTCTTTATTATCAACTACCTGCGGTTTGATGATGTGAATTCACGTGAAGAAATATTAGTTCAAGATAGGCTGGCTCCGTTCAGACAGCTATTTGAAGAATTTGTCACCAATTGTGGAAAACATTACACAACTTTCGAGAATTTGACTATTTATGAAGTACTGGTAGCATTCTGGGGTCTGTAAATTTTGTTATTATTTGTCCAAAAAACCAGCCAAGTATGGTCTGAAAATATTTGCTCTTGTTGATGCTGAAATGTAATATTCTCTGAATTCAGAAATCTAGGCAGGAGAACACTGTCGTACAAACTTAGCAATAAACCACATTACGTTGTTAATCGGCTAGTCGTATCAATTTCTCAATCAGGGAGAAACATCACGATCGACAATTGGCTCAGAAGCTACCCCACTTTTGCTAAAAACTAACAAGCTGACTGCTGTTGTTCAAAACTTGCATACCAGCAAAATTCAAAACACCTAATCGTGAATTACATCCATCCCTCTTCGGATTTCAAAAAGATTCAACTTTAGAGTCATGCATCCCAAAACCCTGAAGAAATATGTTCATGCTTTCGTCACTCCATCACAGCGCCGATATAGACCTTGAGTCTTGAAAAGAAAAAACTGGAGATAATTATCTTCTATAATAATAGTAAAAGCGGCGTTGATAACGTGGACAAGCTTATAAAGTCCTACGACGTATCACTTAACTCGAACCTAACATTATTTTTCTAGCTACTTAACACTGCGGGAATAAATGCTAAGATTATACAAATGCTCTATTGCCCAGATAGTAGGAGTAATCGGAGAAGTTTTATCAAATATTTGCATCTTGCCCCTATTGAATCACATTTGAAATCAAGGCAACAAAACTTTAGTCTGTCCCTTGATCTTCGTAAGCGAATTGCAGATCGTATCAGAGAACAGAATGGCCCGCCACTGAAAATAACGACTCCTGGTGTGAAGCGCAGATGTCACGTTTGCCCGGCAAAAGAGATCGCAAAACTCAATCATATCTGTGAGACATGCAAGAGTCACTTGTGTTTAGATCATCCAATTTTTCAATGTGCCATATGCTACCAAAACAGAGCTTGAGATAAAAATGTTGGAAGAGGTGAAGACTCATAATTGTGTTATTAGATATAAAAATAGGGAGGTACCTTAAATTTCCCAAAGTCTGATTGAGATCTCTTTAGTTTTGTTGGATAATTATTACTTCAAGAATATTTCACTTTCATTCTCCTGTAAAAACGTAGCCACAGTTTAATAGAAAATAATAGTAATAAATGTAGTTGATTTGTAAAATTTGTTTCAATTTTAGTAGTTTTAAGAACTCGGTCAGAGAGACCCACCAGGCACACCTTGAAAGTGTTTGCCAGGAGGCATGCCAAGGATTAATATCTTATACAATGAAAATAATAGATAAAAACAGAACCAATTGGAAACTTTGCGAATTAGTATAGAGAAAAAATCTGGAAACATGCTTATAAGACAATTTGACTCAAAGTTTATGCCAATCATAAATCTTCTCTGCCCTTAAAGCAAACCATGTTCGGCTCTCTCTCTCTCTCTTATGGAGGTGAGTACCTGCTTTCACCAGTTCAATAACGTATGTCACCAAAGTCTTGGGAAAAAAAATCGAATCGATAAATTAATTACTGAAAAAAAACTTCATTGGATTGATTATATCATTAGGATTTCACCTCATATCCAGTCTCTATAAAATTCGTATTCTGCTCAATGACGCGCAATTTTCTCCGAACACCTTCCATCAGTCTTTGGACGACATCCACATCGATTTCTCGTATCTTCTTAAAGATTCTCTATCTCAAACCTTCTTCGTTTTGGGCTTCCCATCCATTATCATAGACTTTCCTTGTCAGAAAACCCCAAAATTCTTCGACTGGCCTTGCTTGTTTGGGGGGTTATCTCCACGAGGTACAAATGGGATGTAATTATCCTCTAACTAATCTCTCGTAACTCGCGCACAATGGGAAGACGCCTAGTCTCGACAAAACATTATTTCGTAATCAGCGTGATAGGTATTGATGGAATCTTACAATTTTGGGAGACATCTTCCAGTATATAAGTTTGAAAAAACAGCTTTGCCTCTCACATGCCGTACATAAGGTCTTGAAACCCCAGCTTCAGAAATAGGACACCAAACCAAAACCTTGTCTTCAAGTTTTTTCTTTGTTTTGAATTTTACTTCATTTGGGCAGTCTTCTATGTTATTTGTATAGAAACCAGCATTACAGTTGATTTCAGAATGGGGTAATGTAAAATATTTTTCGTCATCCAAAATTATGGTTCTGTCATTTGCGAAGTGAACTCTCATTAAGGCGCGATAACATCTGGGGATATTTTCCAATTGATTCTTGGTGTATTTTGGATACTTACGTCTTTAACGATATTTACATCCCACATTCAGTATTTCTCGCCTTATTGTCTTATAAGAAGCACGAAATCTTCTGGAAAATTTTCCTACTGTGTCTCTTGCTCTTTCTAAGAGCCTGTTTCTACGTATTTCATTCAGAGTCTTCGGTCGACCACTTTTTGGCAAATTCAAGCATGGTATTCCTTGCTCACATTCACTTATTACCCGATAAATAGTTGTCGTAGAAACATTCTGACCACGAAAAATGTTGATGATTTCACGCTTAGGAACTCGCCCAATTCAATTGTGAATACTTCTTCGAAGTTCTAATTTGTAAGCCATTTTAGCGAACTTATTCAGACCTTTGACAGAAGGAATACTCAATATAAATCATAAATGACATCTGTTGATCACGGCAACTAGATCTTCCACGAATTGCGGGAACTATGCATGAAAAAACTTTTTCCCAAGACTGTCGTGACATACGTTACATAAGCATCATCTTCCTTTTAAATGAACTTCTTAGGTGATTCATGCGCAATGTGGCGAAGCGTGTTTTAGTTTGTGAATTTAGTGAAAATTTTAACAGCATTGTTTTATTCAATTAAAAAATGGATTGTAAATTTTCAACAAGTACCGACCTTCTCAAACAAACTATTGAAGAGATGTAAAGTTGCATAGCATTCTCGCAGTTTTTGCCTGCATTCAATTAACCAATTTAGTGGTTAAGACATATGAATAAGGATAAATAGGAAGAATTGAAGGCTTTTATCTGATAGACTATGCAGTTCTTGGTTTTAGAGAATATTTTGAATTGTGAATACCGAATCTGAAAACACCTGCAGGTATACATATAAAGGAATTGAAATCGTTTGATATTTTAAAGATTCAAATTATCGTATTTAATAATACCGTTTATCTTTGTATTCTATTGTAATTCGGTAGTGAAATGAACGTTTTTTGTGTAGCTCGTTCTCATAATTGAGTCAAATACTCGAGTTCATTTATTTCCACTTTTTCTTGATAAAATCTTCATGAATGCTTCGGCGAAATGAAATAAAGTCAAATACAAAAAATTTCTATCCAAATCATGGTGATACCTCTGAAATTATCGTGGACTACATAAATTAGCATATTGAATGAATAAAAGGAGGTTTGCTCTAGTAAGAGATATTGATTGATTGGACTGAATGCATCTATGGGTTCACTCTACGTCCCAGAGGTTTTTAATTGAAGTCGACAACGTTTGGAGGAACTATGGGGGCGTAAAAATGTTCAGCCTCATGATGAGCCTAAGACAGTTCTTAACACTGATTAAGTGCCTTTGCTTCGACGATAGCAATTCTCGAGAATTAGGCAGAACGAGAGACTGCTTCTTGAACTATTTGTTAAGAATCGTCAAAAAACTTATACTGTAGGAGGGAATATCACAATTGATGAAATCCTTCCAGGTTTTAAAGCTAGTTGCCCTTTTTGACAGTTTATTTCTTCAAAGCGTAGTGAGTATGGCATCGAGTTTTCTGCACTGGTTGACTCAAAAATGACCTACACGTATAATCTGGAAGTGTTTGGTGGCTTATAGCTCAGAGTCCTGTACCGAGTAAGAAGTTCTAGTGTTGTATGTTCCAAGAGTGTTTGAAAATGAAATTCTTATTTATTCTCTTACTAATGATATTGCCATCTTCAATCGCTCGAAAAGTGGAGTGAATATTGCTGGCTCAATGTGTTCAAGCTATGATGTATGAGCAAACAACATGCGGTTGCCAGTGATAATGTGTGTATGTGTATTCTTCATTTCCTTGAAATTACAATAATTTGTAGTAATGTGTCCGGTAGGGTAAGTAGGTATATAACATAACAATTGAAAATTAACGGTAGACAATAAAACACAAGAACCTAGACTCTAAGTAAAAAATCATTGATACAATAAATAGACTTTTATGTCAAAAACATCTTCAGCTCAGATTTGAAACTCTCAACACTAGTACAATTCCTAACAGATAAAGGCAATTTGTTAAAAAGCCTAGGCCGTGAAAGTTAGTGGACCTACCAGTCACATTCAGGCGATAACGTGAGATAATAAAGTCGCCCCTGCCTCGGGTGTCACAGGCGTGCACTGAATAGTTTCGGGAAAAATTATGACAATTCTCATATTACATGGACACACATCCAAAAAATGAATAATGACGGCACAGTTAAAATTTCTAGGTCAACAAAAAGCTGTCTGCATTAGTGACCAGGGGGAACCCCAGCTCAAATTCTAGTTATCTTCTTTTGACAAATGAAGACGCTCGAAGACAGAACAGAAGCGCCCCAAAACTTTATTCCATATGTCAGTCTGCTAGCTACCTCAGCGTGATAGAGGTACAACTAATTAATGGTCAAAATATGGCGCAACGATCGAAACTGGTAGCAAATTTTATTGAGTTCCATACATAAATCTACGCAATGAGGCTTCTAGGACAGAAATCGGTCTACTGTGATGCCCAAAAATTTTACAGAATCAGTCACATCTAATCCAGAATGATCAACCGTCAAAAAAATGGGTCCTAATTCACGTTTCTGAGGCATCTGAAATAGGACAGCCTGAGATTTGTTCGTATTAAAATATAAATCATGAGAGCAGAACCAGTCAAATAGGTTAGATAGGACCTCACCGCATCGTCTCTCTACAGCTTCGATGGAATTATGAAAAACAAGAGCAGATATGTCGTCCGCATATGCCGTAAAGTGCGTATTTGGTAGTACATAGGTTAAGTCATTGACGTATAATACAAACAGAATCGATCCGAGGACCGATCCCTGCGGCACGCCTGTATTGACCTCAGCGTAAGTGGACGACACCCTCCTCCTGCTATCAGAATAAAAACTATCCACCGTAACATACTGCCTGCGATCATTGGTAAATGAGTTCAACCAATCAAGAGGAACAACCCGTATGCCACAGTCATAAAGCTCCCCGGAGAGAACTTGCAAAATAATGCAGTCAAATGCCCTGCTGAGATCAAAAAAGATCCCAACAGGGCACTCGCCCGCCTCAACCGCCACCAGTAGCGCCTCATAGAACTCCACCAAAGCGCTATCAGTTAATTTCCATGCCAAAAAGCCGTGCTGAAAATACTGAACCTGGATAGAAACGGCAGGAGCGTAAAAAAAAATGCATATTCAAAAATTTTTGAAAATACTGAAGATACGGCCACAGGCCTGTAGTTCTTAATAGAGTCTGAATTATCCTTTTTGAAAAAATTATATTCTATATGATGATGTATGTGAACGCTTTCAATGCTCAAGCCGTACATAATGGTAATAGGCTTATCCTATTGCGCAGAAAGATATTCCTCAAAAAGTTATATATCGAATAATTATCAATAGGTGGCAGGTGATTGTTTTTCTTCGATATTTATTGAATTGTTGCCGTTTCAATGATATTATTCTCCTTCTTTCGCTATCCGGTCAAAACATAAAACATACCTTATTTGCAGAAGTATAACAACAGATGAAATATAGAATTCATTTCATATAGACTATAGATTGACATTCATATAAAACTCATACAACAATTATAAGCACTATGGAACAATTCACGTTTATCAGCCACAAAGGAACTCATCCACCATATATATAATACCCTATCCAGAAGCATCCTCTTGACTGCACCCTTGAATGGACCAAAATTCATTATTTTAATTGTTTGAGGGAGTCTATTGTAAAATTTCTTTTCTATGTAGCCAGAGGTTTTCTCAGTTTTACTGAGAGAATGCTACTCGATAGAGAAGTGATCAGCTGTTCGTGTCATGTAATTATGATAAGAAGAATTCCTTGAGTGGCTGCCAGAGCTCAATTTTATATACAAGAGCAACCTGTGAACAGACAGGCTCCGCAGAGTCAATAGTCTGTGTGCAATGAAATAAGGTCTACAGCTATCTCTACTGTTTACTCTAAATAACAGTCGTATGGCCCTTTTTGTAGTATGAATATTCTCTTGTTATGGGTACTGTTTCCCCATAGTATCATATTATGATTTATGTGACTGTAAATCAGGGCATAATATGCTTTGATCAAACCGGTTGATCCAGTGATCCTTCGAATTGTGTTAGAGCATTGTAACCCGACTTTAACTTATTGGTGAGAAGCTCAATATGGTTTCTTCAACAACTGAAGGAATTGAATCCGGGAATATCTACTTTTGGTGAGCTGCGATTATAGCGGAAGTTCACTAAAACCATTTTTTCCATATTCAACATCAAGTTGTTTCTTCATACCATTCGGAGAAGCTGCGCATAACATCGTTCACTCTCGATGAGAGTTCCTCCGGGCTCCGCGCCTTTACCACTACAGATGTGTTGTCCGCAAAGATGATTTTTTTACCCTTTGTATTGTACTAGGGAATTTCGTTTATGAATAATAAGAATAGTAGTGATCCGAGCACGGAGCCCTGTTGAACCCCATATCTATATATTCTAGTTTTGGGTAAGATTCTTAATTTTTCACGTATATTTTTCTGTGCCTATGGTATGATTTCAGCAAAGTCAGAACTCGATCCCGTAACCCACAGACAGAAAATTTACCCAGCTCGAAGGCAAAAATGATACTATCAAAGGCTCGTGAAAGGTAGAAGAAGAGCGCAATTAAAAGGTAGCCCTCTTCAAGACTCTTATAGATGAACTCAAAAATTTTACTTGCTGCACTCTCTGTCGATCTTTCCGACCGGAAACCATGCTGGCATGACGTGAGCAAGTTATACCCGTCAAAAAATTCCATCAATCTATCATAGATGAGCCTTTCAATTATTTTCGAAATTGTATTCAAAATTGTTATTGGGCGATAAGTAGAGATGTCCCTTTTGCTAAGTTTCTTATGAATAAGTATAACAACGTCAACTTCAAGGCTATCAAGAAAGCATCCTTCGGCAACTATCTGGTCCATTAGGCATGCCAGAGGAGGAGATATCTTATAGTTAATGTAGTTTAAAACCTTCACTGTAATACCGTCCTTACCCACGCTACCTATTATCTTCACGGAGTTTATAATTTTTCATATTCCACTTATATGGACAGCTCTGAAAATGAAGCTGCTAATGTTACTCTTTCGAGGCAAGGCGCAATCAGTTGGTCTGTTATCACCAAATTTAGAAATCAAATTTTTTTCTGAAATTGTCGTGAAATAAGTAGCGTATGCATCGGCGATTTCCCGTGGATCGGGTACTGTAACACCGTCCATGTCGAGTTCAATATATTCTTCAACATAGATTTTACCGGTATTAGCCCTCACTATTGACCAAATCTCCTTTTGCTTATCCTTACTATTCTGAATATCTTTTTTGTATTATCTACAAGGTTATCATATTCTTTTGTCTTGTTTCCGTAGAGTTTAGACTAGTAACTATCGTTCAGGTGTTTCGTGAGTCTAAATGGGTTTTTTAATTGATCACCTACCTCTACAATCTCATCATTAACCCACTGCTTATAGTTACTCCTGCTAACATTAACATTTACAACGGGACGAGTAGCATTTATCGCATTAGACAGCACACGAACAACCTCGGAGTATATTTGATCAACATTCAAACCAAGCATGTATACATTGTTGAAAGAATATTCGTTCAGTAAAAGATACAGCTTGTTTAGATTTGCGGTAAAAAGTTTATAAATGTTTGGAAGTTATTTTTCAGCTTCTTCGGTTTGCATGATGTTACTGAAAATGAGTGTATGAGAGCCAAGTGCTCTCCTATGTTTGGTTGTACAACTACAGTATTCATTTTTTCATGTTCGACATTTGTTACAATATAGTCAATTTTCGTACTAAAAACTGAATCATTTCTATCCTTAATTATTCTGGTTGGTTCCATTGAGGTAGTTCCCAATTGAAAACATTCAAAAAAGTCAAACAATAACAACTCAACAATACTACCTTTGAGAGAGTATATTCAGGTCTCCACACAGGTATACAGGGATATTCACCGGGACCGCCGTTAAAAACTTTTTGAGTTCCAATTACAATATCGAGCGGAAATTTTATACGCGGCCATAACTAGCGATTTCCAATTGGAGTGAAATATTTTTCGTCGACATTCAAATGGCAATCTATCTTTTTTATTATACATCTAGAACCGACATTCGAGCAAGGCATAAAACACCCAAGTTGTTGGCACTTATCTGTCAAAACTCTTGACAGATTTAATTATTTTTGTTATAAACTCGATTTTTGAGGAACATTTAAAGAAATTGTAGCTCGTAGATCTTTTGCACTACAGACACAATTTTTGCTTGAGTGGATAGAAGAAGGATTAAAGAATTTTTAAAGCAATCTTCGTATGTCAAATATTTATTGCGTTTTTTTGTATGATTCTTTCAATTTGGTTTTTTTCAAACAGCAATAACTCAAATTTTTCAAATTGCATGTGCCAATTTTTATATCGCCATCAAATTTCAGATGGAATTGTATAAGCATGTACTATACCCATCTCTTATAGTTCCGAAATAATTTGGAAATGTATTGAATTTTGATGATTTTGCAAGAACTAACAGAGAATGCTTTGAAATATTTGAATCAACTAGCTGAACTGGCTACGCTCACCTGACAGGTGCCTAAAATTAATGTACTTGTCACTTCGTTCATTCGAATTCGATATTTCAACAAGAATTGTCGTTATTTCGGATTGAAAATATCCAAAAAATATAACACATTTGGAACAAACCCACTGGTTATTCAAACGAAAATATATTTAGTCTTTTTTAATTCATTTTAGAAGGTCAAAAGCTAGGGGGTAGAAATTACCGTCTGTGAATAAAATAAAATTAGCATTAGAAGAAATTTTCTACAATTCGGATGAATAAAAATGTAGGAACTAACCGAAAACCAATCATCGAAGATAATTACATTAATACGAATAAATGATAGCAAACATCATAGGAGAAAACTAATTTTCGATCCGATATGTTCAATATGGGCCCCATTTTGGTCGATACACTTGACAGCTCGTATACGAACATGATGAGTTGCCCTTCTAGTTTCCTCAGGATCAATATTAGGAAAAGCATTATGAATGCGCTCTAGTAACTCTTCTTTACTTCGTACAGGAATGAGATACACTTCACTCTTGATTTTGCCCCATAAATAAAAATCAAAGGGCGTCAGGTTCGGAGAACGCGGAAGCCATAAATTTGGTTCTTGATTACCCCACCATCTATCCTCGAACATTTCTGTTAGCTGCCGATCTACAGCTCATGTTTTATGTGCTGGTGAACCATCCATTTGGTACTAACAATTCCTCAGAATGATAAGGGGTAATCCATGTAAAACATTTGCTACTGTTCCTCTCAAAATTTCAAGATATCTTTGTCCATTAAGATTCTCCTCATAAATGTGATAAGCCAACAAATCATTCATTGAAATTACAAAATCGTTCACGCTGAATTTATTTTGGAAATCAATATCTTCATGAAATATGGATTTTCTGTGGCCAAAAAATGTCGATTTCTCCTGTTGGTTATTCCAATTTCATTGAACTTGGCTTCATCAGACCCTATAATTTTTTGAAGAATTGTCTCATCTTCTTGAAGCCAAAGTGATGAATTTTCACAGCAATTTAGCCGCTTGGTAAGGTCAGTTGGTTTCAATATTTGTAGTCTGATCAAAGAATACGGGTGCATGTTATGTTTCTTAAGGATCCTTTGAATGGAAGTATAACTCAATCCAATATCCATTGATGCTGACTTAATGAACGCATATGGATTGGCACGAAAATACGCTAGCGTAGTAATTTGATTGTCGTCGTCCTCGAGAATTGTTTTTTTTTCTAGTTTCTATGTATTTTGTTCCTCCAAGTTGCAGAAAATTGCTTCTAATCCTTCGAAATTTTGTTTTACTCATAGGCCCCAAATTTGGAAATTGCTTATTGAATTGCCTGCAAGTTCTATCCACCACATTTTGACATTCTAAAATAAATTAAAAAGAGCTTAAATATATCCTCGTTTGAATAATCAGCCATTTTATTATCAATCTGGTGTTTTTCAAGAATTTTCACTTCAAATTACCAACAATTCTTGTTAAAATGTCAAATTCGAATGAATGAAGTGACAAGTACATTAATTTTAGGCACCTGTCAGGTGAGCGTAGCCAGTTCAGCTACTTGATTCGAATATTTCAAATCATTCTCTTATAATTCTTGCAAAATAATCAAAATTCAATATATTTCTAAATTATTTCTGAGCTATAAGAGATGGGTATAGTACATGCTATGCAATTCCATCTGAAATTTGACGCTTCATCTGATGGCGCTATAAAAATTGGCACGTGCCTTTTGAAAAAATTGAGTTATTGCTGTTTGAAAAAGGCCAAATCGAAAAAATCATGCAAAGGAACGTAATGAACATTTGACATGTGTAGACTGCTTAAGAAATTCCTCGATTTTTCTTCTATCCACCCAAGTAAAAATTGTTTCTGTAGTGCAAAAGATCTACGAGCTACAATTCGTTTAAATGTTCCTCAAAAATAGAGTTTATAACAAAATAAATCAAATCAGTCTAAGTTTTGACAGATAAGTGCTAACAATTTGGGTATTTTATGCCTTGCTCAAATGTTGGTGCTAGATGTCTAATAAAAAAGGTAGATTGCCATTTGAAATAACAAAGTTATTACCCACTTCCGGTATAACCAGAAATGGTATCACTTCGAAAATTTTTTGACCTGGTTGTTTCTTCTGTTGTTTTTCTGTAACTTATGTCCTCAATATCGTCCTCACTTCGTTGAATATTTACCGAGACTTTCCTCTTCTGGAGCAAACCCTTATTTATAACTACCGTATTTTATCGCTCTTGGCAACACTGCTCGGCACCTGAACCTTGTGAGTGCCGGGGTGAATGACATCAGTTAGTTGTTGTTTGCTCAATAATGTAATTATTAATTTTTGATTGTCTATTGAACTTTCTAGTTCGTTGATTAATCGTTTTGACATATCTATTTCCTTCTTAGCCATTTTTACCTCACTTTTGAGGGTGAAAATTTGCATAACAGCTAGAGTCGAGATGTCAACTTTCCAGCTCAAGTCACTCAGATTATCGCGAGAAAAGTTAATTTCATCGAAATTTTCACTGAGGGCTTGAGCCTTCTCCACACCATCACTAATATTCACATCATCTGGCACTTTTTAATGCATAATAATTTTAATTAACTCAGTTTTTTGAGCTTATTCAGCTCATGCATTACTTCATTGTCACTCGCCATGTAAGATATTGTAAATTTTTCTTTTCTTCCGTCGCTTTTGTGATTTATCTGATCAAATTTTTTTTCTGGGCATCATCGTATCCAGACAATTTGAAGAAAAACTCAAACTCGGAAGACGCACAACAGTTTGTAAATTATTTGATTAACTATCTCCGTATATTTTTTTGCATAATTATCAGCTTCTTATATTTCCTGTTAGTCAATCTAGGTACTCATTTTAGTATTTCGATTTTTCAATCCTTTGTTTTTTCTCTTTTCATTAACAATCATCAAACATTTCTTATTAACCAGCTATTGTTTTATTTCTATAAGTTCAACTCATTTTTCGCAATAAATATTATATTATTATTATTGAGTAAGTAATTTGTATTGATATTATTCTTATCGTTAAACCTGTGAGCCTGATATAAAGTTATATGCGGCAATTTTCATTGTAGTATTGAATTAATAGTATACGAGCTAAAGCCAATTTCACATTATATTCTGTTTACAAAAAGTTACCACTCGCTACTTCACGGATTATGCCGTTACAAGGTGATAGATAGTTAATCATGATGATAATAAGAAAATTAAACTATGTATCAAACTATCACAAGAGATTCATTTAAAAAATGATTGCAGTTTCGGTCTCTCGATCTTCGTAAGCTTACTACAAGTATTGAACTGAAGTTCAAAATATATACACATAAAAACAGGTAGATACAAAATCAATGAGGGTGCAAATAAAAGGTAAAAAACTTATTATGATAAAAGCAGGTATTATTCGAAATTTCCAAATAGGCACGAATAAGCCGGACCATACTGGTTATCAGAAGATTATATGGGGGGTTTGTTGCAGTTTGAAAATTTCGATGGATTCCAAGAAATATAACTTTCATCCCTAAGGTATTCTGTGAATAATTTGAAGTTCATCTATAGGTGGAAATGATAGCTATTCTCGATACAATGTGAAGCAAAGGTAGATTTGTCTATTCTCTGGTTAACATAATATGATTGATACTCTTCATATCTCATTTTGAATGAACGACCAGTTTGACCTGTATACATGCCTTTACAATCCATATAAGATATCTCGTAAACTCCAGTATTGTCAAATTTATCAGTTTATTCGTTCCTAATTGCATTTGAACTTGAGAGGTTTTTACTTGATAGAATTCCATTATCAATTACGAAAGAACGTGATGTTTTTTTGAGGAATTTTACTGAATAATTGTGATTCGTAACGCGTTTCACTACAATGTAGCTTCTTCAGACGAATGAATGTACAGAAATTATGACAACCCCATATACATAAAATGAGAATATAAATACAAACATTCCTAAGTAATTAAAAGCTTATTGAGTTGCTTCTTCTTGAGTGGTTATTGATGACAGGTATAATCAATAAAATTAATGAATACATTGCTTCCTGAAGAGATTCAATAGAGGTGAAGGGCTTAAATCGACTTGTTCAATAAATAGTTTACCTGAGTGTTTGTGTTTGTTGATTTCTAAGACTTCCCAAAGATCTACTTTCCAATATTTATTATCTGTCTGCAAAATTTTAACCAGTGGGTCGAAAGAATGATTATTCTCAAGGAGAATATTCGCGTAATTTGAATCTGATTCTTTATTTGAAAAACTGCGTTTATGTTCCGATATTCTAATATTAAAATTTCTATGGGTTCTACCAATGTAGAAATTATCACAGTCATTGCAGTTCAATCTATAAACTCCTGATTTATTGTTTTTATATAAATATATAAAAATAATAAAACCAAAATCAACCAAATCAGATAAAAACAATAAATCAGGTGTTTATAGATTTAATTGCAATGACTGTGATAATTTCTACATTGGAAGAACACATAAAATTTCAATATTAGAATATCGGAACAAAACGAAGTTTTCAAATAAAAATCAGATTCAAATTACGCGAATCATCTCTAGAAAGTAGTCACTCTTTCGATCCACAGTTTGAAATTTTGCATACAGATGATAAATATTGGAAGGTAGATCTTTGAAAACTTCAGAAATCAACAAACACAAATACTCAGGTAGACTCATCAATGAACAAGTCGATTTAAGCCTTCATTATTGAATCTCTTCAGCATCAATTAATTTTATTGGATCTACCTGTCATCAATAACCACTTAAAGAGCAACAACAAGATTTTAATTACTTAGAAACATTTGCATTTATATTCTCATTCTTATTTTCTTTACATTTATTCATCTGAAGAAGCTACGGTGTAGTGAAACGCGTTACGAATCGGAATTATTAAGTAAAATTCCTTAAAACACAGTACTTGTTTTTTATTATTGGGTGGCTTTTACTTGGTAGAATTCCATTATCAATAACGAAAACAAGTGTTGTTTTTTGAGGAATTTTACTGAATAATTGTGATTCGTAACGCGTTTCACTTCAATGTAGCTTCTTCAGACGAATGAATGTACAGAAATGATGACAACTACATATAGATAAAAATGAGAATATAAATACAAATGTTCCTAAGTAATTAAAAGCTTACTAAGTTGCTTCTTCTTGAGTGGTTATTGATGACAGGTATATCCAATAAAATTAAGGAATACATTGCTCCCTGAAGAGATTCAATAGAGGTGAAGGGCTTAAATCGACTTGTTGATTAATGAGTTTACCTGAGTGTTTGTGTTTGTTGATTTCTAAAGTTTCCCAAAGATCTACTTCCCAAAATTTATTATCTGTCTGTGAAATTTCAACCGGTGGGTCGAAAGAGTGATTATTTTCAAGGAGATGATTCGCGTAATTTTAATCTGATTTTTTATTTGAAAAACTGCGATTATATTCCGATATTCTATATTAACTAACCTTGTAATTCTGTTCATTATTATAATAAGGTGTTAGGTCGAATAGCTGATTGAATTAACAGTATCCATTCTTTCCAATTGCTCTCTTGGCCAGATAGATAAGAAAATTATCAAAGAAAAATATTTGGATGTTGAATTCCATGTCCTTACCTGAAATTTAGTTTACATACGGCGCCGGATGGTGTGGTAGCTGTTGGTGGTACAGGATCTTCATATCTCCTCTGGGCCCAATCGGTTACTTGTCCATCCGTTGTAATAACGTAATGGAGATCACGCTCACATGGACACGTCGACAAAATAGCGACATGAGCTTCTTCTTCAGGCTGAAATAAGAGAAGAACTCTTACAATCATGAGGTAAATAGAATAAATTAATGGAGGTATGTGCAATTATCTAATTTTCGGGATAGTCAAACAAATCTGATCTCTAATTCGAATTGCTCTCTGCAACAAAATTCTAACGCTACATAAAGTGCTGCGAATGCTCAAAATATAGGGCGTGATCGATCTAATTACAAGCATTGCTCGTTTCCTCAAGTTAGCGAAGAATGCATACAATAATTCCTAATGTCTCTGAAAGAAAAAGTCTAGACAGATATAATTGAGGGGTCGTTCAGGTCATTCCATAATTTCTAACAACTCTATTCACTTGGAAAGACTGTGATACATTTGTAATGAACCAAACCATATCATATTCGCTGAGTATAGGGTGGTAAGCTGCGCCAGGTTGTTAGTTTCACAATGTTTTCAAGACTGGAGTATTGCTTAATACACTGCACCAAGGAATTAAAGCAACAAAATCGAAATATCGAATCCATTCAGAAGTTTAGACATAGTGGAGAATTACTTTTTCATTAATCCAGCAGCACTAATGAATGCCTTGGAACAATCGAAATAATCGAAATGAAAATGATGCTCGAAGAAATTGAAATATAGCTAATAATGAAAAACATACAACTTTTGGAAAACCTGTTAATACCAGACATTTTCGCTCTTGGTGAGAATTATTGCATGATATTTACGATTCTAACTCAAAATGAATGACTCTATAGAATCTTGATCCATTTCCTTCCAAATTTCGATCATTTTATTCCAAACCTCTTCCTCGGCACCTGGCTGATTGTGCTGGCTTCTTGATTTTCTATCAGGGATGTTATGAATATGCAATTTCAGATACGGATTGAATACGGATTTAGGAATAATTATTATACTGGATACGGTTACGGATACGGATAATAAATTATTTAGATTATCCATTAGTTTCGGATAATTTCAGTTAGGGATATTAATTATTTAAGAAATTTCAAAAGTAAAATACATATAGGTTTATTACAAGTGATTTTATTCATATTATATTTTCCTCAGGAATTTCAATTAGTCTGTGAGTAATTATTACAGCTATTTAAAATAAAAATGAATATAAATAATTAAATTGAGTGTTGTAATTTTCCAGTTTCTCAGGAGGACAACAACACCCATATCATTTTTGGAGAGGACAAAAAAACAGCTTTATTTTTGGAGAGGACAAACTCAACATCTCCATTTTTGCTGAGGACAAAAACGACTTCTTTATTTTATTTTCGGAGAGAACAACGACATTCGGTTCCACATATTTATTTTTGGAGGAGTTCATTTTCTTGGATAGCCACCAACCTCCATTAATTTTAGAGGAGATCAATCCTTTCATTGGATAGCCACCAACCTGCTGAGATACTCTTCATTTTATGTGCTAACAGATTATTAAAATAATAAGTATATTTCTCAAACTTTGTGAAGCTCAGATATTTAATAAATATTTAATTTTAAATAATTTGTGTTCATTTTATGGGGGAGGAGCTGTCAACATTGAATGCCTGAAGGGAACTAATAATCCACGACCCATCTAAACGACTGAGCAGGGTAAACCAAAAAGTGTGAACCTATTCTAATTGAAGTCATTATTATTAGTTAATATCCTATTAGTAATTCGGTAGGTTACACAATTAGCGACCAACGTTTGGGGCCTCTTTTTTCATAGTTTCTTCAAGCTCTGGTGTTGTAGGTTCTTCTTTTCGATAGATGAACAACAATTGGTGTTCTGAATGTGCTAGACTTAAGTTTTGGTTATCAATTCAAACTCTCATTTTTTTCTCTACATACATTAATTTTCCTTCCGGATTTAATTTTATTTTATTATTGATTTTTATTTTCACTTACTGTGTGGGCCATTTTAAATTCTGACTTATCCGAAAAATCATGATAAAATACGATCTTCCGATATTTCTTTTGTAACTTATAACGAACCAATAGGACAATTTTGATCTCACAGCGGTTGATTTCTATTCGTACACTGCAATAAATCTTTTTGGTAGAACCTAATCTCAACTATGCATTTTATTGAGAATGTGAATAGATTAATATCAATAGCGATTCTATTCTTCAATTATTATATTATTACTAAAAATAATTATTAAAAATGTCAAATAACACTTTTAATGAAACTAAATAATTTATAATAATTTATGATTAGTTTCTTATTAAAAAATTCAACAAATGAATAAATAACAAATCAAACAGATCGGCATAGTCATTAAAACAATTCAACTATGGGATTGTTCACTAAAGCTCTTCGAATAACTTGCGAAAAGAAACGAGTTCTGCAAAGAACCTTGGAGCATACAAATCAGGAACTGCACTATTCGTCATCTTGAGAGAATTTTTTCTGACCAGTAAAAAGTGATGTGATGTCCTCCTGGTGGTACTTCTTTCCTCTTCAGTAATCCATTTTTGAAATGTTAATACGGTTTCTCAATCTGTTGTAGTAACTTTTGATCTACTTTTTGAAGCATCGTTGAATTATGTGAAAAATAGTTGCCGCACGAATCATCTTTTTTCAGTTCGAAGTTCATCTTTGAAATCGTTTTGAGACAGTGGTTACCTAACCATAGGACTGTAGAAACTTAAATGAGAGTATCTTCCTCGAACTCAGGTTATATAGAATAGTGTGCGCAGCTGGTGGCATTCCTAATGGGTCACATCGGTGAGTAGGCAGGCAAGCTACTCTATTCACTGGGTTACTTAGATTTTTGGGACATTTGATATTTGTTCACAGATGCTCTCCGTTTCGCGCATTTGGGAATGAGGCGTCTATTTTTTCATTGTGAAATGTGAATTATTAAAAGAATATTGATAAAGTACGAAGGTCATTCATATATATTTCTTTTGCAACGCATGTAGAACGTATATTTACTTCAATGGAAAAACCAATTTAATTTTTGATTATTAACTGATTGAAATTTAGCAGCATCTGTACTTTAAATTTCAATATTTTTCAAAGCGTATATTGTTCCTCAAAGAGTATTTGGCGCAGGCTTCATTTTTTCGTTCAGACAAATATTATTTTCCTTTTCAATGACATCTATCGTTATATGTTTTAGGGCAAACTATGTCATTTTTGATATTTGAAGATTCTCCTCATGTCTCTTCGATTGCCTTGCATTTAACAGTATTTGAAATTTCCCATAGATTGAGTTTTGTCCATTATTTTCATTGTATAAATTTCTGAAATTGTCATTAAAGTTATGGTTTTCTTCGAGTAGGTGATTAGAATGATGGAAATCTGATTTATGATAATTGAAACTACGTTTCTGCTCGGATAATCTAACTTTGAAATTTCTGAAAGTTCTACCAATATGAAATTCATTACAATCCCTGCATGGCAGTTTATAAACACGGGATTTATCCATTATCAATTTCAGATTTGCACTTTTTGATATGTCGGCCTAAAGAAGTATCAGTTCGGAATGCTATATTGAAATTATAATTTTAGAGAAATGATTTTAATTTTAGACTAGGATTACCAATATTAAATAAGCTGTTGTATTTTGTGTTAGACCTTTTTGTACTTGAATATACTTCCCGGAGTACTTTCAGAAATTCTTTGCCTGAAATCATGGGCCCAATCATTCTAGGACTGTAACCGTTATTGACTGTTATTTGTTTAATTATATTTTGCTCTTTTATAAAATTATTTTGTGATATTGGGATATTATTGAGTCTATGTACCATTAATAATATCTGTTAGCTATTACTATTTACAGCTCATCTATACATCCTCATTCACATAAATCAGCTGCTTACAATAGTATGGTACATTGACTTTTCAATATCCCAATGTCACTAAATAAATTTATAAACGAGCAAAATATAATTAACCAAATAGCAGTCAATAACGGTTACATTCCTAGTATGATTGAGTATATGATTTCACACAAAAAATAAAATAGTAATCCAGGAAGTATTTTCAAGTATACAAAGTTCTTACACAAAATACAACAGCTATGCTGAAGGATCAAATGAATTCAAAATTTTAATTATTTATTATGTCAGTCACTTTAGAAATTCATTTCTCTATAATTGTTAATCATTAATACCTTTTGATTTTTTTGAGGTCTAGCAAATGTTGGCAAAAATACTATTTTGAAAGTTTCAATGAAGAACAAATCAAGCTAATAACCATTGGTTTGACTGAGGAGATCGTTACTTGATGAAAATCGATGTATATATATTCAATGAAAAAAAAGTATGGTATTCAGATGTTCACGATATCAACGAAATTATGACCGGTTTCAATACACTGTGGCTTCATCAGATGGATACAAAATGAAGAACAGAGTTATTTCTTATATATTATTTTTATTCCTACTTAATATTTTATTCGGTAAAAGTACAAAGGGTTGGAAAACCCAACGGAGTTGCTTACTTTATAAATTGAAGATTAAGTAAAGGAAAAGGATTTAGATCTGATTGACAATCAAGTAGACTACCTGAATTCTTTTCTTTCTTCATCTCTAGAATTTCCATAGATTGAGTTTTCATTTGTTATTTTCATTGTGTGAAATTTTTAAATTATAACTGAAGTTATGGTTTTCTTCGAATAAGTGATTAGAAAATATGAATCTGATTTATGATGATTGAAACTACGTTTGTGCTCGGATAATCTAACTTTGAAACTTTTGAAAGTTCTACCAATATAAATTTTATTACAATCCCAGCAAGACAGTTTATAAACACCGGATTTATTACCTTTATCAATTTTAGATTTGCTGTTTTGATATGTCGACCTGAAGAATTATCAGTTCGGAATGCTATGTTGAAATTATAATGCTAGAGGAATGATATTAATTTTAAACTAGGATTACCAATATAAGTTGAGCTGTTGTATTTTGTGTTAGAACTTTAAATTTTGAAAATATTTTCTAGATTACTTTTGAAAGTTTTTGCTTGAAATCATGTTCTCAATCGTTCCAGGACTGTAACTGTTATTGATTGCCATTTGTTTAATTATATTTTGCTCTTTTATAAAATTATTTTGTGACATTGGGATCTTAATGAGTCTATGTACTATTAGCAATATCTGTTAGATATTACTATTCACAGCTCATCTATACTTTCTTATTCAAATAAATAAGCTGCTTACAATAGAATGGTACATGGACTCATTAATATCCCTATGTCACAAAATAATTTTACAAAAAGCAAAATATAATTAAACAAAAAGTAGTCAATAACGGTTACAGTCCTAGTATGATTGAGAACATTTCCCGCAAAAAAAATTTAAAAGTGATCCAGGAAGTATTTTCAAGTATAAAAAATCTAACACAAAATACAACAGCCTATTTTATATTGGTAATCATAGTCTTAAATTAAAATCATTTCTCTAAAATTTTAATTTCAATATAGCATTCCGAACTGATAATGCTTTGGGCCGACATATCAAAACTGCAAATCTAAGATTGATGAAGGTAATAAATCCGGTGTTTATAAGCTGTCTTGGGGATTGTAATAAAATTTATATTTGTAGAACTTTCAGAAATTTCAAAGTTAGATTATCCGTGCATGAACTTAGTTTTAATTATCATAAATGAGATTTCCATCATTCTAATCACATACTCGAAGAAAACCTTAACTTTAATGATAATTTCAGAAATTTACACAATGAAAATAATGGACAAAAACTCAATCTATAGGAAATTTTAGAGATTAACAAAGAAAAGAATTCAGGTAGGGAACTTAATAGTCAATTTGATCTAAATCCTTCTCGTTCACTTTATAAAGTAAGCAACTCCGATGGGTTTTCCAACATAATCCTTGTACTTTTGTCTAATGTAATATTAAGTAGAAAATAAGTATAATGTGTAAGGAATAACTCTGTTCATTATTTTGTATCTATCTGATGAAGCCGCAGTGTGGTGAAACTGGTCATTGTTTTGTTAATATAGTAAGAATCTAATTGCCATAGTTATATTCCATTGAAAATATAATAATCATTGGTCAATAAAATCTTCATATAATTGAATATTGTTCCAACTTTCTCTGCATTCTCTGCGTACAATATATTAATTCATGATTTATTATGTAGCGAAATCAGAATACTATCGAATGAAAGAACATACAACATATAACATTTTTCTTCGGTCGAACAACTACTTGAGGCACCAAAAATGTAAATCTTTGATGAATATTTTTGGTGTAAACAATCGGCTGTTGGTAAAATCAAGTTGGTTTTCTCGAAAAATATAGCCATTCTGTCCTTTTTAATAGGACGATTTTGATCCTACGGCTGTTAGTTTCTATATCGTACACTGTCGTAAATCGTTTACAGCTGAAACCTAATTTCATCGGGGATTCTATTATTCAATTATTATATTAGTAGGATAAATAATTATTAAAAAAATGTAAAATAACACTTTTAGTCAAACAAAATACTTTAAGATTACTTTTTTATTTAAAAATTCAACGAATGCATAAATAACAAATCAAACAGATTAGGATAGTCATTAAAACAATTCAACAAAGGGATTCTAGACTAAAGCTCTCCGAATCACGTGTGAAAAGCAACGAATTCTTCATAAAACCTTGGAGCATACAAATCAGGAACTGGATTGTTCGTCTTCTTGGAAGAATGTTTTCTGACCAGTAAAATATGATCAACAACCGTTGTCTTCCTAGAGGGCATTCCTTTCTTCTTAAGCAATCCATTTTTGAAATGTTGATACGGCTTTTCAATCTGTTGTAGTAACTCTTGATCTATTTTTGAGAGCATCGTGGAATTATGAGGATAATAGTCGGCGCACGAACCATCTTCATTCAGTTCGAAGTTCATCTTTGAAATCGTTTTGAGACAAAGTCGGTACCTAACCATAGGACTGTGGAAAGTTAAATGAGAGCACCTTCCTCGAACTCAGGTTATATACAATAGTGTGCGCAGCTGGTGGGATTCCTAATGGGTCACATCGGTGAGTAGGCAGGTGAGCCACTCTATTCACTGGGTAACCTAGCTTTTTGGGACATTTGATATTAGTTGACAGATGTCTATTTTTTCATTGTGAAATGTGAAGTATTAAAGAAATATTGATAAAATACGAAGATCTTTCAAATATATTTCTTCTGGAACGCATATAGAACCTATATTTAATTGAAGGAAAAATCAATTTCATTTTTGATTATTATTTGATTGAAATTCAGCAGCATATGTTCTTTATATTTTACTATTTTTATAGCGTATATTGATCCTCAAAACTATTTGGCGCAGGCTTCATTTTTATCGTTCCGACAAATATTATGTTCCCTATCATTGAAATCTATCGGTATATGTTTTAGGGCAAACTATTGCATTTTTGATATTTGAAGATTCTCCTCATGTCTCTTGTATTGCCTTGTACTTTACAGTATTTGATACAACTTTTCGATTTAAATTTATTCTCATCCAGCGAATGTTTTATTTCTAAACATTATCTGAAATCTCATTTTCGTCGTCAACAACTCATGTTTTGAAAACTGCCGAAGGAGAAAATGATTTTAAATATCCGTGAAATATACTGATTGTTTCAAGCGAAAAAACACATTTATCTCCTTTGTTGAGTGAGTTTGAAACGTATCTTTCTCAAAATTCTGATTTCGAAGTCGGTTACCAAGATTACACGAAAATATCATTCAGTCTCACATGTTAACACAGGCCTGTCAAATATATTTGTTGTGATTATCGAAGTTTCGTTCCATTGATTAATATTTTATTAAATTATTGAAGTCCACAGTTTTAACCAATACACGATTTTTCTTTTAGAGGACATATTTTGATCAACTAACTCCACTTATTTACTCTTTCTTACTCTATATTTATTAGGTTTATTATTTCAAATTCTCCTTCCCCAGTGTTACGTACCTTAAGGTTACGACAAAAATTCTGGATATGGTATAACATAAAATTTCATAACAAAACAAAGAAAAATTAAAATTACATCTTCTCCTAGTTGTAGAAATACCTATTAGTTTGGAATCATCTAATACCGATTTATATCTACATCGAATATTGTAATCCTCTTGTCGGCAATTTCATAACGGTAAAGATTATACCTTTCTTTTCCTTTCAGGCACGGTTCGGTTAAAACTATACATATCTGTCCATTGATCCGATCTTATTCTTAGAACCTTTGAATTTTATAATCCAAACTTTCTCCCTCGTATACAATATTTATGAAAAAGCACATTCCTAGCATTCACTTTGTAACACTCTTACTGTAACTATATTTTGAATCAGTCATAGCTAAGATTAATGAACTATATTCATTCATTATTCCCCATCTTATTATATCGTCAATACAGTCCATTATTCGTACAATCATTTAGGCATCGTCAATTCTATATATGTGTAAATGAACAATGTTAAAAAAGAATCAGTTTCAATCAACAAAAATCACTTACAGTCAGTTAAACTCACAGACAGACAAACAACACACAGACATATTTCAAAATTTCAAAACTTAGTTGAAAGTTGCATTAACATGTGTCCAAATTTCTGTTTCAATGAATTCTAATTCCTCAGAAAGTATGTACTTATTAAATTGTTATTTGTTCATCCTGACTGTATATAACCCCTTGATGAAAGGTTTCAATCGTTATAATTTAATTTTTAAATATTTGAAAGGGAAGAAATAATATTCAAGTATATGTTTTCAATACATTCAATTATTGAATTGACTTAAAATGATTATCAACGAATGAACTTGATAGTACGAAAATACCAAAGTCATATGAGACGTGTGAAAAGTTGATGTCAAAACTTGTTTACAAACAAATAAGGAGATGGAATGATTTTAATTTTAGACTAGGATTACCAATATAGGTTAAGCTGTTGTATTTTGTGTTAGACATTTTATACTTGAAATACTTCCCGGATTAATTTTTGAATTTTTTTGCGTGAAATCATGTTCTTAATCATACTAGGACTGTAACCATCATTGACTGCTATTTGTTTAATTATATTTTTCCTTTTATAAAATTATTTTGTGACATTGGGATATTAATGAGTCTATGTACCATTAGTATTATCTGTAAGATATTACTATTCACAGATCATCTACACATCCTTAAACACATAAATTAGCTGTTCACAATAGTATGGTACGTAGACTCATTAAAATCCCAATGTCACAAAATAATTTTATAAAAGAGCAAAATAGTCCTAGTATGACTGAGAACATGATTTCCCGCAAAAGAAAGCAAAAAGTAATCCAGGAAGTATTTTCATGTATAAAATACAACAGCTTATTTTATATTAGTAATCCTAGTCTAATATTGAAATCATTCCTCTAGAATTATAATTTCAATATAGCATTCCGAACTGATAATGCTTTGGGCCGACTTAAAACTGCAAATCTAAAATTGATAAAGGGTATACATCTGGTGTTTATAAACTGTCTTGGGAGGATTGTAATAAAATTTATATTTGTAAAACTTTCAGAAATTTCAAACTTAGATTATCCGTGCACAAATGTAGTTTTAATTATCATAAATCAGATTCCCATTATACTAATCATTTACTCGAAGAAAACCATAACTATAATGATAATTTCAGAAATTAACACAATGAAAATAATGGACAAAAACTCAATCTATTTGAAATTTTAGAGATTAACAAAGAAAAGAATGCAGGTAGGTTACTTAATAGTCAATTACATTTAAATCCTTCTCGTTTACTCAATCTTTTCAATTCATAAAGTAAGCAACTCCGATGGGTTTTCAACATAACCCTTGTACTTTTACCTAATGTAATATTAAGTAGGAAATGAGTATAATATATAGGAATAACTCTGTTCATTATTTTGTATCTATCTGATGAAGCCTCAGTGTGGTGAAACCGGTCATAGTTTTGTTAATATAGTGCAAATCTAATTACCATAGTTTTATTTCATTGAAATTGTAATAATCATTGGTCAATGAAATATATTAATTCATGATTTATTATGTAGTGAAATCAGAATACTATCGAATGAAAGAACATACAACATATAACATTTTTATTTGGTCAAACAACTACTAGAGGCACCAAAATGAAAATCTTTGAAGAATACTTTTGGTTTAAACAATCGGCTGTTGGTAGAATCAAGTTGGTTTTCTCGAATTTTATAGCTATTCTGTCCTTTTTAATAGGACGATTTTGATCCTACGGCTGTTGGTTTCTATTACGTACACTGTAGTAAATCTATTTCAGCAGTAACCTAATCTCAACTTCGTACGCATTGTAATGAGAATCTGAATAGAAAAATTTCATCAGGAATTCTATTATTCAATTATTATATTAGTAGGATAAATAATTATCAAAAAATGTTAAGTAACACTTTTAATCGACCGAAATCTGTAAAGATGATTTTTTATTTAAAAATTCAAAGAATGCATAAATAACTAATCAAAAAGATTAGCATAATCACTGAAACAATTCAACAAAGGGACTCTAGACTAAAGCTCTCCGAAACACTTGTGAAAAGGAACGAATTCTTCATAGAACCTTGGAGTATACAAATTTGGAACTGGACTGTTTGTCTTCTTGAAAGAATGTTTTCTGACCAGAGAAATATGATAAACAACCGTTGTCCTCCTGGTGGACATTCCTTTCTTCTTAAGCGATGGGTCACATTGGTGAGTAGGGAGGTAAGCTACTCTATTCACTGGGTTACTTAGATTTTTGGGACATTCGATTTATGTCGACAGATGCTTCCCGAAGCATTTCGCGCATTGGGGAATGAGGTGTCCATTTTTCATTGTGAATTATTGGAAAATATTGATAAAATACGAAGATGATCCATATATATCCCTTTTGTAAAGCATATCGAAACCTATGTTTCATTCAGTGGAGAAAACATTTTTTTTAGATTACTAACGGACTAAGGGACTGAAATTACGCAGCATCTGTACTTTTAATTGTAATATTTTTCGAAGCGTATATTGTTCCTTAAAAGTATTTGGCGCAGGGTCTTTCTTATTGTTCCGACAAATATTATGTTTCATATATTTGACAAATCTCAGTATGTGTTTTGGTGGCAAACCATTGCATTTTTATATATGAGAATTTCCTCATGGTTCTTCCAGTGCCTTGCATTTTCTAGTATTTGATACAACTTTTCGATTTATATTTCTTCTCATTCTGCGAATTATTTTCAAAAATAATCTCATTTTCGTCGTCAATTACTCTTGTATTGAAAACTGTATAATAAGAAAATGATAGATTTAAAATAGCCCTCAAATGTATCAAATATTTTAAGCAGAAGAAACAAATTTCTACTGTTGTAGAGCGCGTTAGAAGCTTGAAACGTATCTTTCTAAAAATTCAGATTTCGAAGTCGGTTACCAAGTGTACTCGAAAATGAGTGAGCATTCAGTCTCACATGTTAACTCAGGCCAGTCAAATATATTTGTTGTAATTATCGAAGATTTGTCTCATGGATTATTTTTTTCGAATTAATGAAGCCAAAGTTTCGACCAAAGCACGAGTTTTGTTTCAGAAGACGTAATTTGATCAACTAATTTCATTTAATCACTCCTTTTTACTATACATTTATTAGGTTTATTATTTCAGATGCTCCCTTATACAGTGTTACGTACCTTAAGATTATGTCAAACAATTCTGGAAAAGGTGTAACTTAACATTTCATGACGCACCAAAAAAATTAATATTTTTATCATCTCTTTGTTGTAGAAATACCTCTCAGTTTGGAATAATTTAATATCGATATACATCTCCATCAAATATTGTAATCCTCTTGTCGGCACTTTCATTACAGTGAAGATTATACCGTTCTTGTCTTTTTCAGGCACGTTTCAGTCATAATCTATACATACGTAGCCACTGATTCGATCTTATTCTTAGAATCTTTGTAGTTTATAATCCAAACATTCTCCCTCGTATACAGTATTTATGAAAATGCACAGTCCTGATCTTCATGATGTAATATTCACGCTGTAACTTTACTTTGTATCAGTCATAACTAAATTCAATAAACTATATTCATTCATTATTCCTCATCTTATTATATCGTCAATATAGTCCATTATCAGTACAATGCTTTATGCATTGTGAATTTTATATACAGGAGCTTCAACAGAAACTAAACAGAGGCTATATCTACCAAGATATTCATTTCTGATCAAATGGCAAAAACAACTCAATTTTTGTTTCAAGAAGGACATCTTTTGGGGTACAATACTTGCCTGTAATATCAACCCCTAAGCGGGGTTGCAATCCTTGAACATTTTGAATAAGGAAGATGGGTCGAGTGATGACTCACAAGAAAGATGGTATATTTGTCTGCATTGCCTTGAACGGATTTCCATTTTAATTGAAAACTTTAAAATAATAACTGTATTTACATATATATTTACTATAATTTTCGTGTGTCAGGAAAAACTCAAGTGTGAGCTCAGGAAATGTATCTACTATCTTGTATATGATTCAATAAACGAGTGAAAAAACCTGACAAAAACTCGTGTCCCTGTCGCTATTGCACTAGCAATAGCTTGTTCACTTGAATGCAGACGAAGATAATACCTTTCTTTCGAGGTATCATTCTACCCATCTACCCTCTACCAAATTTTCAAGGGTGGTCACCTTTCTAGGGGTTGAAATTCGAGATGAGGATTGTACTTGGTGATGACTGCCGTTGATCAGCATGGATCTATTCCATTTTACTTCAATGAAACTTGAATAGTCTCAGGAAAATATTTTTCCCTATCTTTCCGTTGCTCACCCTATATCTTTTACAGTTTTCAAATAAATATGAAAATTCGTCCAAGGCGATGTAGACAAAGATACCGCCTTTCTTTTGAGCCATCACTCAACCCATCTTCCTTATCCAAAATGTTAAGGAATTGCAACCCCTGCTTAGGTTTTATACCCCAAAAGATTTCTCCCTTGAAACAAAAATTGACTTATTTTTGCGTTTTGATCAGAAATGAATATCCTGGTTGATATAGCCTCTGTTTAGTTTTCGTTGAATCACCCTGTATGTGTAAATAAACAATTTTGAAGAAAGAATCAGTTTCAATCAACAAAATTTACTTCCAGTCAGTTAAACTCGCAGTGAGACAAATAATACACAGACATAATTCAAAATTACAAAATTTAGCTGAAAGATGCATTAATATGAGCCCAAATGTCTATATTAATGAATTCTAATTCCTCTGAAATTGTCACCTTCCTGTAATAGTTTTCTTTGACCAGTAGAATATCATCGCTAATGTATTTTGGGTGGATCCGCTTCTCTTCTTCAGCAATCCATTTTTAAGTGTTCATACTGCACTTTTTTTTCTCGTGATATCTCTGGGTATGTTGTTGGAAGTATTCTTAATTCTTTAGGGGAATTATTACCGCACGACTTCATTTCAATGTCAATTTTTTACTACTGTTCGAGACCGAGACAGTATCTTACGGTTATGAAAGTACCATCATCGCATTCATAGTGTACGAAGCAGGTGCCATTTATGGCATCTGTATAATTGTTAATCCTTTATACCTTCTGATTTTTTATAAAAGGTCTAGCAAATATTGGCGACAATACTATTTTTGTAAGTTTCAATGAACAACAAATCAAGCTAATAATCATTGGTCGAAATATTTCAATAATTCAATATTGAAACAACTATCTGTGCAACATACAACATTTAACAGTTTCATTTGGTCAAGCAACTACTTGAGACTCCAAAGTTGTTAATCTTTGATGAAGGATATCTGAATAAACAAACAGCATTTGGTAGAATGAGGTTGGTTTTTTCGAATTATATAGTTATTATGTCCAATTTCATGCGACGATTTTTATCTCTCGGCGGATGGTTTATATTACGTATACTGCAGTAAATTGTATTGAGAATGTATATAGAAAATTTTCAATAGGGATTCTATTCTTAAATTATTATATTAGTACGATAAATGAATATTTAAAATGTCAAATAACACTTATAATCAAACGAACTAATTTAAGATTAGTTTTTTTATTAAAAAATTGAACAAGTGAATAAATAACAAATCAAACAGATTAGTACAGTCATTAAAACAATTCAACAATGGGATTCTGGACTAAAGCTCTCCGATTAGTTGTGAAAAGGAACAAATTCTTCATAGAACCTTGGAGCGTACAAATCTGGAACTGGACGGTTTGTCTTCTTGACAGAATGTTTTCTGACCAGTAAAATATGATCATCAACCGATGTCCTCCTTGTGGTCGTTCCTTTCCTCTTCAGCAATCCATTTTTGAAATGTTGATACGGCTTTTCAATCTGTTGTAGTAAATCTTGATTTATATTTGGGAGCATCGTGGAATTATGAGGATAATAGTCGCCGCACAAACCATTTTCTTTCAGTTCGAAGGTCATCTTTGAAATCGTTTTGAGACAAAGTCGGTACCTAACCATAGGACTGTGGAAAGTTAAATGAGAGCACCTTCTCCGAACTCAGGTTATATGCCATAGTGTGCGCAGCGGGTGGCAGTCCTAATGGGTTACATCGGTGAGTAGGCAGGTAAGCAACTCTATTCACTGGGTTACTTAGATTTTTGGAAAATTTGATATTTGTTCACAGATGCCCCCCGTTGCATTTCGCGCATTTAGGAATGAAGTGTCTACTTTTTCATTGTGAAATGTGAATTATTGGAAAAATATTGATAATATACGAAGATCATTCAAATATATTTCTTTTTTAACGCATATTGAACCTATATTTATTTCAAAGGAAAAAACGATTCTATTTCTCGATTACTAACTGAATGACATTAAGCAGCATCTGAAATTTAAATTTCAATATTTTTCAAAGAGTATATGGTTCCTCTGAAAGTAATTGGCGCAGGCTTTATCTTTATCGTTCCAATATGTTTCTTATAATGGACATCTATCGCTATATATTTTAGGGCAAACTATTGAATTTTGATATCTGAAGATTCTCTTCATGTATCTCCAATTGTCTTGCATTTTACAGTATTTGATACAACTTTTAGATTTATATTTCTTCTCATTCAGCGAAAAGAAAAACAAAATCTGAAAATCACATTTTGTCGTCAACTACTCGTGTATTATTTATATATTCTTTGAAAAGAGAGGATTTACAAAAGTTTAAATAATTTTATTTACAATAAATGCTTATATCTATAACTTTATTGTGTGTCACAAAAATCACAAGCGTGAGCTCAGGAAATGTAAGAGGGAACCATACTATCTTGTATATGATTCAATGAACGATTTAAAAAACCTGAGGAAAAAACTCGTTTCCCTGTCGCTATTGCACTAGCAAAAGCATGTCTGTTTATGTTGTGTTAGTGTCGTGTGTACAAAAAGAGTACCAAAGATTTTTCTACTTAGCCGCTTCATTCTCTCTTGCATTCCATGATTTCCAAACGAAGACAAGGGTGAAAGAAAGAGGGTTTGGGACAGGAATCTGTAACAATGGAAAAAAAAGACCAGCAGAAAAATATTTCAATACTCGTGTATTGGAAACTGCCGAAGGAGAACAGGATATATTTTAAATATCCGTGGAAAATACTGATAGTTTCAGAAATTAATATTATAATCTTCTCATTGTTGTACAAATACCTTTCAATTTTAAATTCTCTTGTCGGCAATTTCATAACGGTAAACATTATACCTTTCTCGTCCCTCTCAGGCACGGTTCGGTCAAAAACTTTACATACCTATTCGTTGATCCGATCTTATTCTTGGAATATTTAGATTTATAATCCAAAATTTCTTTTTTCGTATACAATATTTATGAAAAAGCAAAGTCCCAACATTCACTACGTAACACTTACACTGTAACTTTACTTTGTATCAGTCATAACTGAGATCAATAAACTATATTCATTCATTATTCCTCAACTCATCATATCGTCAATACAGTCCATTATCAGTACAATGTTTGATGCATTGTATATTTTATATGTGAATAAACTAACAGTGTTAATAATGAATTAGTTTCAATCGAAAAATATATCTAACAGTCAGTTGAACACACAGTGAGACAAATAACACACAGACATAATTCAAAATTTCAAAATTCTACTGAAACTTGCATTAATATGTGCCCAAATTTCTTTATTAATGAATTCTACTTCCTCTGAAATGGTTGTCTTCTTATAACAATTCTTCGGGTGCTTCAGCTTCTCTTCTTCAGCACTCCAATTTTTAAGTTTTTATACAGCACTTCCATCGCTTGTGATAACACTTAGTATGTTGTTGGAAGCATTCTCAATATATTAGAGGAATTCTTACCGCGTGACTTCATTTCAATGTAAATATTTTACCACAGTTCGAGACCGAAATAGTACCTTACGGTTAAGAAAGTACCATCATCGCATTCATAGTGTGCGCAGCAAGTGCCATTCGAGATGGATCGCAAGACGTGGTAAGTATATTTATCTCCCGAGAATTTTAACTATAGAATTTTATCCCAGAAAACATGTTCTTATATAGAAAATTCATTGTTCCAAATGTTAAGAAATCAGGGTACATGCCATAGTGTGCGCAGCTGGTGGCATTCCTAATGGGCCACATGGGTGAGTAGGCTGGTAAGCTACCCTGTTCACTTGGTTACTGAGATTTTTGGGACATTTTGCTTTTCGCGTATTTGGGAATACAGTATCTAATTTTTAATAGTGAAATGTGAATTATTGGAAAAATATCGATAAAGTACGAATATCATTCAAATATATTTCATTTTTGAAGCATATCGAACCTATATTTAATTCAGTGGAAAAACCATTATTATTTTAGACCATTACCTGATCGAAATTATGCAGTATCTGTAGTTTTACTTTCAATGATTTTCAAAGCGTTTATTATTATTTGGAGCATTCATCGTTGTGACAAATATTATGTTTCATATAATTGACAACTCTCGGTATATGGTTTAGGGCAAAATACTGCATTTGTGATATGTAAAGATTCTCCTCATGTATCTTCAATTGGTTTGCATTTTAGAGTATTCAACACAACTTTTCGATTTATATTTCTTCTCACTCAGCGATCAGTTTATTTCCATACATAATCAGGAAATCTCAATTTCGTCATCAACAACTCGTCTATTGAAAACTGACGAAGGAGAACATGATATATTTTAAATATTCGTGGAATTTACTGTTTATTTCGAGCAGAAACAGCACAATCTCTCCTTCGTTGAGTGTGTTTGAAGCTTGAAACATATCTTCCTCAAAATTCTGAATAAGAAGTCGGTTACCAAGATTACTCGAAAATAAGTGAACATTCTGTCTCAGGTGTTGACACAAGCCTGTTAAATTTAGTTTGCGTAATTATTGAAGTTTTGTCCCATGGATAATTTTTTCTCTTTAAATTATTGAAGGCTAACGTTCTGACAAAAACGCGATTTATATTTTCGAAGTCGTAATTTGATCAACACTTTCCATTTATTTACTCCTTCTTATTCCCCATTTAATAGGTTTATTATTTCAAATGTTCACTTCCAATGTGTTACATACCTTAAGATTATGTCGAACAATTCTGGATAAAGTCTAACTCAAGATTTCATGAGAAGAAAAAATAAATTAATATTATTATCTCCTTCATTTTGTAGAGATTCTTCTCAATTTGGAATCACCTAATATCGATTTACATCTACATTAAATATTTTAATCCTCTTTTCAGTAATTTCTTTACGGTAAACATTGTGCGCAGCAGGTGCCATTTATGATGGGTCGAAAGACTAGGCAGGTAGATTTATTTTCGGGAATTCTTTTATTATAGAATTTCATCCGTAAAAACATGTTCTTGAATAGAAAATTATTCGTTTCAAATATTTCGATTCATAAACTGTATTCAAAGGCATGTTCAAACTGTACCAAAACAAGCTTATTCTTTCTTTAATGTATCTCTCAAATTCACAAGTGCAGAATTCAGAAGAAATGTTGGGATTATATGGAAACTGCGGAAAGCGAAAATTTTGACTAATCCATTTATACTAGAAGATCATATTAATTCAAAATTTGAATTATTGAATATCATATACCAGTCACTTTAGAAATCCATATCTCTATAATTCTTAATTGTTTATACCTTTCGATTTTTTAATAGGTCTAACAAACATTGGCGACAATACTATATTTGAAAGTTTCAATGATGAACAATAAATCAAGCTAATAATCATTGATCGATGAAATATTTTAATAATTAGTTATTGAACCATCTATCTCTGCATACAATATTCCAATTCTTGATTCCTTTGTAACGAAATCAGAATTCTATCGAATGAAACTACATACAACATTTACATTTTCATTTGGTCAAACAACTGCTTGATTCCACAAAATTGTTGATCTTCCATGAGTGATGTGTAAGCAATCAACTTTCGATAGAATAAGGTTTGTTTTCTCGAACTTTATAGCTATTCTGTCCAATATCTTAGGATGATTTTCACCTCACGGCGATTAGTTTATATTACGTACACTGCAGTTAATCTTTTTTTGTAGAACCTAATTTCAACTTTGTATTGTGATGAGAATGTGAATAGAAAATTTTTATTAGGATTCTATTTTTCAATTATTATATTAGTACGATAAATAATTATTCAAAATGTTAAATAACACTTTTATTCAAACAAATTAATTTAAGATTAGTTTTTTATTGAAAAATTCAACAATTGTATGAATAACCAATCGAACAAATAAGCATAGTCATTAAAACAATTCAACAATGTGATTCTGGACTAAAGCTCTCCGATTAGTTGTGAAAAGAACGAATTTTTCATAAAACCTTGGAGTGTACAAAACAGGAACTGGACTGTTTGTCTTCTTGACAGAATGTTTTCTGAACAGTAAAATATGATCATCAACCGATGTCCTCCTTGTGGTCGTTCCTTGCCTCTTCAGCAATCCATTTTTGAAATGTTGATACGGCTTTTCAATCTGTTGTAGTAAATCTTGATTTATTTTGGTAGCATCGTTGAATTATGAGGATAATAGTCAGCGCACAAACCATCTTCTTTCAGTTCGAAGTTCATCTTTGAAATGGTTTTGAGACAAAGTCGGTACCTAACCATAGGACTGTAGAAACTTAATTGAAAGTACCTTTCTCGAACTCTGGGTATATTCATTAGTGTGCGCAGCTGGTGGTATTCTAATTGGTCACATCGGTGAGTAGGTAGGTAATCTACTCTATTCACTGGGTTGTTTAGATTTATGGAAAATTTGATAATTGTTCACAGATGCTCCTTGTTGCATTTAGCTTATTTGGGAATGAAGTGTCTACTTTTTCATTATGTAATGTGAATTATTGGAAGAATATTGATAAAATACGAAGATCATTCCATCATATTTCTTTTTCACTGCATATCCAACCTATGTTTATTTCAGTGGAAAAACCATTCTATTTGTCGATAATAAATTGATTGAAATTTCGCAGCATCTATTCTTCAAATTTCAATATTCTTCAAATCGTATATTGTTTCTCAAAAGTATTTGACGCAGCCTTTTTTATCGTTCCGACTTGTTCCTCATAAACGACATCTATTGCTATATATTTTAGGGCAAACAATTGCATTTTAGATATTTGATGATTCTCTTCATGTATCCCTAATTGCCTTGCATTTCACAGTATTTAATACTACTTTTTGTTTTATATTTCTCCTCATTCAGCGAAAGTTTTATTTCTAAACATAATCTGAAAATCTCATTTTGTCGTCAACTACTCGTGTCTTGAAAACTGATGAAGGAGAACATGATATATTTTAATTGTCCGTGGAATATACTGATTATTTCGAGCAGAAAACACATTTCTCTTATTCGTTGAGTGCGTTTGAAGCTTGAAACGTATCTTCCTCAAAATTCTGAATTAGAAGTCGGTTACCAAGATTACTCGAAGATAAGTGAACATTCTGTCTCAGGTGTTGACACCAGCCTGTTAAATTTAGTTTGTGTAATTATTGAAGTTTTGTCCCATGGATAATTTTTTCTCTTTAAAATATTGAAGGCTAACGTTCTGGCAAAAAGCGATTTATATTTTCGAAGACGTAATTTGATCAACACATTCCATTCATTTACTCCTTCTTATTTCCCATTTAACAGGTTTATTATTTCAAATGTTCACTTCCAATGTATTACATACCTTAAGATTATGTCGAACAATTCTGGATGAAGTCTAACTCAAGATTTCATGAGAAGAAAAGATAAATTAATATTATTATCTTCTTCATTTTGTAGAGATTCCTCTTAATTTGGAATCATCTAATATCGATTTACATCTACATTGAATATTTTAATCCTCTTGTCAGTAATTTCTTTACGGTAAATATTGTGCAGCAGGTGCCATTTATGATGGGTCGAAAGACTAGGCAGGTAGATTTATTTTCGGGAATTCTTTAATTATAGAATTTCATCCGTAAAACATGTTCTTGAATAGAAAATTATTCGTTTCAAATATTTCCATTCATAAACTGTATTCAAAGGCATGTTCAAACTGTACCAAAACAAGCTTATTCTTTCTTTAATGTATCTCTCAAATTCACAAGTGCAGAATTCAGAAGAAATGTTGGGATTATATGGAAACTGCGGAAAGCGAAAATTTTGACTAATCCATTTATACTAGAAGATCATATTAATTCAAAAGTTTGAATTATTGAATATCATATACCAGTCACTTTAGAAATCCATATCTCTATAATTCTTAATTGTTTATACCTTTCGATTTTTTAATAGGTCTAACAAACATTGGCGACAATACTATATTTGAAAGTTTCAATGATGAACAATAAATCAAGCTAATAATCATTGATCGATGAAATATTTTAATAATTAGTTATTGAACCATCTATCTCTGCATATAATATTCCAATTCTTGTTTCCTTTGTAACAAAATCAGAATTCTATCGAATGAAACTACATACATCATTTAACATTTTCATTTGGTCAAACAACCGCTTGATTCCCCAAAATTGTTGATCTTCCATGAATGATGTGTAAGCAATCAACTTTCGATAGAATAAGGTTTGTTTTCTCGAATTATATAGCTATTCTGTCCAATTTCATAGGACGATTTTCACCTCACGGCGGTTAGTTTATATTACGTACACTGCAGTTAATCTTTTTTGTAGAACCTAATCTCAACTTTGTATTGTAATGGGAATGTGAATAGAAAATTTTTATTAGGATTCTATTTTCAATTATTATATTAGCACGATAAATAATTATTCAAAATGTTAAATAACACTTTTATTCAAACAAATTAATTTAAGATTAGTTTTTGTTGAAAAATTCAACAATTGTATGAATAACCAATCAACCAAATAAGCATAGTCATTAAAACAATTCAACAATGTGATTCTGGACTAAAGCTCTCCGATTAGTTGTGAAAAAGAACGAATTCTTCATAAAACCTTGGAGTGTACAAAACAGGAACTGGACTGTTTGTCTTCTTGACAGAATGTTTTCTGACCAGTAAAATATGATCATCAACCGATGTCCTCCTTGTGGTCGTTCCTTTCCTCTTCAGCAATCCATTTTTGAAATGTTGATACGGCTTTTCAATCTGTTGTAGTAAATCTTGATTTATTTTTGGTAGCATCGTTGAATTATGAGGATAATAGTCCGCGCACAAACCATCTTCTTTCAGTTCGAAGTTCATCTTTGAAATGGTTTTGAGACAAAGTCGGTACCTAACCATAGGACTGTAGAAACTTAATTGAAAGTACCTTCCTCGAACTCTGGGTATATTCATTAGTGTGCGCAGCTGGTGGCATTTCTAATGGGTCACATCGGTGAGTAGGTAGGTAATCTACCCTATTCACTGGGTTGTTTAGATTTATGGAAAATTTGATAATTGTTCACAGATGCTCCTTGTTGCATTTAGCACATTTGGGAATGAAGTGTCTACTTTTTCATTATGTAATGTGAATTATTGGAAAATATTGATAAAATACGAAGATCATTCCATCATATTTCTTGTTCAAGGCATATCCAACCTATGTTTATTTCAGTGGAAAAACGATTCTATTTGTCGATTATAAATTGATTGAAATTTCGCAGCATCTATCCTTCGAATTTCAATATTCTTCAAATCGTATATTGTTTCTCAAAAATATTCGACGCAGCCTTTATTTTTATCGTTCCGACATGTTCCTCATAAACGACATCTATTGCTATATATTTTAGGGCAAACTATTGCATTTTAGATATTTGATGATTCTCTTCATGTATCCCTGATTGCCTTGCATTTCACAGTATTCAATACTACTTTTTGTTTTATATTTCTCCTCATTCAGCGAAAGTTTTATTTCTAAACATAATCTGAAAATCTCATTTTGTCGTCAACAACTCGTGTCTTGAAAACTGCTGAAGGAGAACATTATATATTTTAATTGTCCGTGGAATATACTGATTACATCGAGCAGAAAAACACATTTCTCCTCTTCGTTGAGTGCGTTTGAAGCTTGAAACGTATCTTCCTCAAAATTCTGAATTAGAAGTCGGTTACCAAGATTACTCGAAGATAAGTGAACATTCTGTCTCAGGTGTTGACACAAGCCTGTTAAATTTATATTGCGTAATTATTGAAGTTTTGTCCCATGGATAATTTTTCTCTTTGAATTATTGAAGGCGAACGTTTGGTAAAAACGTGATTTATGTTTTATTATTGTTGCATTTATTTACTCCTTCTTATTCCTCATTTAGTAGGTTTATTATTTCAAATGTTCCTTCCAAAGTGTTACATACATTAAGATTATGTCAAACAATTCTGGATAAAGTCTAACTTACGATTTCATGACAAGAAAGAATAAATTATTATTATTATTATCTTCTCTATCTTGTAGAGATTCCTCTTAATTTGGAATCATCTAATATCGATTCACATCTACATTGAATATTATAATCCTCCTGTCAGTGATTTCTTTGCGGTAATGAGTAAACCATTCTTGTCCCTTTCAGGCACGATTCGCTCATAAACTAGGTATACATACATTCTATACAGTATTTATGAAAATGCACAGTCCTAACTTTCACTACGTAACACTCACAACGTAACTCTACTTTGTATCCGTCGTAACTAAGATCATTACATAATGTTAATTCATTATTCCTCATCTAATTATATCGTCAATACAGTTCATTATCAGTAAAATATTTAATGCATTGTTAAATTTATATATTTGTAAATGGACAGTGTTAGACAAGGAATAGGGTTCAGTTACATTGTTAACATTCCAGATATCACACTTTCTAATGACAGATTTATTATTTCCTTAATGATAACCAAAATGTATATAAACCTCTGTCCTTCGTATTTTTAACTTTAGTTTACTTAAGATATTGTACCTATATGTGCATCTTGTAAGCCATTGTTCAATAAAGTGCTTTTTAAAAGTTCGGTTAATGATTCAAAGTTATAATTGGCGCAGTCGGTAGGATCCAGAAAGGTGCGAAATTGACAAAAACAAAAAGAAATCTGCAAAGTCTCACCTTTGGTTTCAACCATTCATTCTGGAAGAAGAACTAAGGACGAAGATTGGACTTCACGTAAGTGTTTGAGCTCCTTCTATTCTCCTTGTTTCCTACATATTTGAATTTTGAATAATATCAAATTATTTTGAATTATTACCGACTATTTTTATTTTTATTTTTAAGTTCAGATTTATTTTATGTCAAACCCCATTGAAAATCTATCTGAATCCTTGAAAGAATTATCTTTAAACTCCAAAATGAGTACTATTCAAGCTGCAAAAGAAATTGCAAACACACTCCGCCCATTTTCCGGACGAAGCGAACATTTAGAATATTTTATAAATGCTATTGATACATTTTTGATAGATATGGTAGAACCGCAGATAATAGTCTTAGTGAGTTTGTTTTCGCTGCTATTTGTTCAAAAATAATCGACGAAGCAGGTGATTTTTTGTTGTGTAGACACGATTTAAATACGTGGCCCGAAATAAAACAAGCTCTTAGAACTAAATTCGGCGACAAAACAGACAGAAACGTCTTACAACAACAGTTTATCTATTTAACAAAAACCGTAATGAATCTATAGCTGAATTTTTAGATAGACTTAAATTGCTAAAGATGAGGTTAAATTTAAAAATTAATTCGGACGTTGAAATCAATGCAGCAACTAAAATGGCATTGATCGATCAAAACGAAGTTACAGCAGTTACTGTTCTAATCTCGAATTGTAATACGGAACTGAGAACGCTGCTCATGCTTAAAATCCGAGAAATATAGAAGAGGCAACATCCCTTGTCGTAAATCATTCTCTTATGGAACAACATTTAAATTTATTACAAAATTCACATCACCCTAGAACTCCACAGAAATTTGTTAATCGCAATTCACATCCAAACGTACATAGCTCAATACCAATTAAACCACATAATAATCATTTTCAAAATACACACATTCATCAAAATCGTTCTAATTACCAACCTCCAGTCCAACAACGACCTAATAACACATTTCCGAATCAGCCCATAAAATATGATCAGAGATCAATTAAACAACATTTCCCAACGAATTCGCAAGTATTCGGGAAACCAACAAATGTATTTTCCCCAAGAAATTCACACAAACCCCAAAATAAACCGGAACCTATGTCCACGAGTAGTAGGCTTCCATCCATCAGAACTAATACACAATATAGACCTCACAATACATTCCAAAGAACCTTTCCAAATTTCATTTCAGAAGAATTAACAAACGTTGAAACGGAAGACAAATATGATGATTCAAGTGAAAGTGCTAATTACTGTCAATGTTGCGTCCACCTCTCACGTAATTAACGAAGGTAACTACCTCGAAGAAAATTCCGATGACAGTCATTCCTTTCTAACTAATGACCAGGATTTTCAAGATTTCGAAATACCAAACGACAATCCGTAAACTTGAATAATTTAACACCTAATTCACTCCCATATATCCAAATAAAATATCCACCGATTAAATTACTCGTAGATACTGGCTGTCACCCATCATTATTACGTCCATATATAGCGGAAAAATATTTTCCAAATAAAATTTTCAATTCCAATACCCCCATTATCACATGCACTGGTCAAAGTCAGTCCAACACAAAAGCAAATATTCCCCTCTTTAAAGAATTCTTACCCCTAACAGGCAATATAGAATTTGTACTATTTAACTTTCATGATTATTTTGACGGTATAATAGGAATTAGAGACCTCCGGAAATTGAAATTAAATATAGACACTTTCAACAATGCTCTATATAACGAAAATATTAATATACCTTTGCACTATCGCGAAGATTTCGAAAACAAAAGATTGAAATACCACCCTATTCCTCCATTCTGAAAAAATTAAAAACTAATCTGCCAGACGGTGATATTTTAATTCCTCAATTAAATAACAAATCAATTACGATACCAGAGTCTCTCTTGAAAATTCGAGACGGATTTACCATACTCGAATTCTCGAACCCAACAAATGAAACACAATTAATTGAACTCAGCGAAAATTTCTTGAGATCATTTGCAAAAACTTACGACAATGAGGAATTTGAGTGCTTTCATGCAGAAGAAATAGCTTCATCACAAAAATCGGAAAACCAAAACCATTTCGACTTTTCTTTAATCAGAACCGATCACATGAATTCCGAAGAATGAAATTCAATCAAAACCCTACTCTCACAATACAAAGAAATACTTCACCAACCTCATCAAAAACTAAGTTTTACAAATAAAGTTAAACATGAAATTAAAACAATAGACGAAATACCCGTTCACGCGAAATCGTACCGATACCCTTATATCCATAAAGCCGAAGTGCAAAAACAAATAGCAAAAATGCTCGAAGACGGTATCATCAGGCATTCGCAATCTCCTTGGAGTTCACCAATTTGGATTGTTCCAAAAAAATTAGACGCGAGCGGAAAACAAAAATGGCGTATTGTTGTAGATTACCGTAAAGTAAATGAAAAAACCATTGACGATCGCTATCCCTTCCAAATATAACTGATATCCTCGATAAGCTAGAAAGATGCCAATACTTTACTACCCTCGATCTAGCCTCGGGTTTTCATCAAATAGAAATGGCAGAAAAATCAATCGCAAAACAGCCTTCAGTGTAGAACACGGTCATTATGAATACGTTCGCATGCCTTTTGGTCTAAAAAACGCCCCGTCAACATTCCAACGTGTAATGGACAACGTTTTGAAAAATCTGCAAGGTAAACATTGTTTAGTTTATATGGATGATATAATTATTTTCTCCACCTCTCTCCAAGAACATGTTAATAGCTTAAAACTAGTATTTGAACGCCTTAAAATGCAGGATTAAAAATTCAATTAGATAAATCAGAATTTTATGCAAAACAGTTGAATTCTTAGGACATCTCATAACTCCCGAAGGAATAAAACCGAATCCGAAGAAATTGAGTGCAATAAAAACTTTCCTATTCCGAAAAATCCGAAAGAAATCAAATCCTTTCTTGGTTTAGTAGGTTACTATAGAAAATTTATTAAAAACTTTGCAAACTTAACGAAACCATTAACTCAATGCCTTAAGAAAAATCAAAAGGTCGAACACACACCCGAATTTATTAATGCGTTTAATACATGTAAACAGATATTGATGAATGATCCAATTCTTCAATACCCCGACTTTTCTAAATCTTTCAATCTAACTACTGATGCATCCAAATATGCCATCGGTGCAGTCTTATCACAAGGTCCAATTGGTTCAGACTTACCAATTGCTTTCGCATCAAGAACTCTTAATCCAGCAGAAATAAATTACAGCACCATAGAAAAAGAACTTTTAGCAATAGTTTGGGCAGTCAAATACTTCAGACCATATTTATTCGGAGCAAAGTTCAAAATCATAAGTGACCATAAACCCCTTCAATGGCTATTTTCACTTAAAGATCCAAATTCAAAACTAGTACGTTGGCGATTGAAATTGGAAGAATACGATTATGAAATCGTGTATAAAAAGGAAAATTAAATACAAATGCTGATGCACTCTCGCGCGTAGAAATCAACCCCATAGAAAACGAAGACATAGATCAATTATCCGTCATAGTAAACACAGGCGACCCTCCCGAAAAACCTATACTTGATGATGAAGAAATAGAAGACTTATTAGAATTCCTCAAACCTTTAGAACCCAATGAAGAGATAAAAGGACAAGATCAAAAATGAAACTTTTACAGAATATTAAATTAATTGATCCGGAACCAAGTACATCTAAAATAACTAATGAAGAAGAGCAATCAGAATCTGAAAACAACACAGTACACTCTAGCCATGAAAATCCCAAAATGAGCATCCCTTACACGGAGAAATCAATTAACACATATAAAAATCAAATAATCATTTCAGAGTCAAATCAATTTAGAGTATACCGAAAGACAATTTTCGATAAAAATATAATCTTTCTAAATATACCCGAAAATGAGGAACTATTCCTTAAATTCATAAAAGAATACATGGTGCCTAAACAAACATATTGTCTACATTTCAAAAGCAATCAATTAGAAATACTCTTCATCAGAATAATCCAAAAATATTTTAAGAATAACTCATTCACCCTTTTCATATCCAATAACTTTCTGAAAGACATCACAGATGAGGAAGAACAAATTCAAATGTTACGTAATTATCACGAAACAAAAACAAATCATAGAGGAATCCAGGAAAATCTTAAAGCAATAAAAAAATTTTTCTATTGGCCCAAGCTTGATCATGACGTAAGAGATTATGTAAACTCATGCGAAATATGCCAGAAATCAAAATATGAAAGACACCTAACAAACTAATTTTCAAACCAACACCCATAGGTTTCGAACCCTTCGACCATATATACACAGACACATATAAAACCCACAGTCAATATTTTGTAACTATAATTGATAGCTTTTCAAAATTTGCACAAGCTTACCCAATAAACTCATTCAGTGGCATCGAAATTGCAAATAGACTTATTCAATTTTTCTCACACTTTGGACTTCCGAGAAAAATAACCACAGATAATGGAAAAGAATGGAAAAATGAGAATATACAAGGATTATGCAATTTGCATAAAATAGAAATTCATTATACGACACCCTATAACCCTAATAGCAACAGTCCTGTGGAACGGTTTCACTCCACATTAGCTGAAACGATTCAAACGCTCAAAAACAACAGACCTAATGAACCTATAAAAACGTTGATGAATTATGCCCTTCTTTCTTATAATAACTCCGTACATAGCGCTTTAGAATACACACCTTTTCAAATTACTAGAGGAAAATTGGATTATAGAAACCCTTTCGAATTAGATGACAATCATAAAATATCTCAGTACATTCAAGACCATTCGGAAAATCTTAAAACAATCAGTACCCTAATACGCGAGAAACTCATATCAAAACAAGAGAAAAATCTAGAATACGCAAATGAAAATAGACAAGATAATATCGAAATAGACACATCAAAAAACTTATACAAAAGTAAGAGACGTAATATTTCACAAAAGAAGTCAGTAAACCCATATGAAAAAATTAAAGACCCCATTGTATCAACTGAAAATAAAATTAAGATCAACTCAAAAACATATCACAAAAATATTTTGAAACCTCAACGTATTGTTTCAGGAAAGAAACGCAATGTGGTACCTCGCACTAACACTAGGTCTAGGAATTGCCGCCTACGGCTTAGAAATAAAAGAAATCAGAAACCCCATAGTTCCGATACACATAGGAAAAGCCAGAATCATAACCTCTAAACACACCTTCATTTATCACCTAAACCTATCTCATCCTGAAATCACTCTAAATAAAATCACAAACACTCTATTAATTTTAGAACATCAGATTAATAACCAAAAATCCCTTAATCAATTTTCAATATTTCTTAATAATAAAATTTCAAACACCCTATCACTAGGAAAATTAATAAACAACAAAATGAATTCATTTTTTGAGAGCACTAGAATTAAACGAGGACTTATAAACGGAATCGGTAAATTTCAAAAGTGGCTATTTGGCAATTTAGACGCTGAAGATGGGAAGAAGATATATTCCTATATAGAAATGTTCAAGTCAAATGAAAATAATCTTCATAATGATCTACGCACACAACAAACCTTGCTTCGACAAATCTCGAACACTTATAGTCAAACATTTCAAAATTTAAGTGACAATCAAGTCACCTTAGCGAATCAAGTCAAATATCTTACAAAAGAAATCAAAGAATTTACCAATATGGATCAAGCATTCTCCTTTTCAAGTATAATTGATAATCTATTAGTACAACTTCATTCAATACAACAACTTTGCAGTAATATCGAAACTGCAATTTCTTTCGCAAGATTGAATATATTACACAGTTCAGTAATAGAACCTAATCAAATCCGGTTGATTATAGATAAATTAGAGGAAATTTACAATACACAGAACATTCCAAAATTACGAAATCTGATGGACTACTATTCCTTACTATCCACACAAACAACTATACGTGATAAATTGATTTTGTTCAAAATTCATGTCCCAATAGTGTCCTCCCAGTATAAATATTTCCAAATATTCCCGGTACCTATCCTCAATCAAACAATTGTTCCTGAACAACCCTACATATTGCTCAACACAGAAGACTATTGGTCAACCTCAGAAAAATGCCCAGAAGTAGAAGATTGGTACTTTTGTAGACAAGAAACGCTCCAGAAACATCAACCCTGCCTAGCTGAACTATTGAAAATGGAAAAACACGTGCCGAGGAACAACAATCCATTTCTCTGAAACCAGTACTACGCAAAATGATGCAAATAAAATCTTAATAATTCCAGCAGAACCAACTAAAATACGATCCTTATGCAATACCGAAGGAATCCACGAAATAGCAAAACCAAGCATAATATCCCTGGATGGATGCAGAGTATCTATAGGTGGCAAAGAATTCCAAACCGAACAAACGACTCATGAGGAATTTCTTTTCGAACTACCAGAAGTCGAATTACCCCAATATACGAAGAAAATAGGAAGACTCTCCATTTGAAAAATATTGATCAAGAGCAAATACTACAAATCAACAACTTCGCTAATAACCTACGGATAACCGAATTACAAAAATTGAACGAATCAAAACATCCATGGTATAATACCCTCATTATTATCGTAACCGCAATATCGATATCCAGCGTGTTGATCTACATGAAGCTGAGGAAATCAAGAAAACCAAGAAGCCAAATATCAACCCAAAGTACGAAAATAAGCGAGGCCTTATTTTCTAGTTTAGGAAGGGAGGAGTTACATTGTTAACATTCCAGATATCACACTTTCTAATGACAGATTTATTATTTCCTTAATGATAACCAAAATGTATATAAACCTCTGTCCCTTCGTATTTTTAACTTTAGTTTACTTAAGATATTGTACCTATATGTGCATCTTGTAAGCCATTGTTCAATAAAGTGCTTTTAAAAAGTTCGGTTAATGATTCAAAGTTATAATTCGTAACTCTACTTTGTATCCGTCGTAACTAAGATCATTACATAATGTTAATTCATTATTCCTCATCTAATTATATCGTCAATACAGTTCATTATCAGTAAAATATTTAATGCATTGTTAAATTTATATATTTGTAAATGGACAGTGTTAGACAAGGAATAGGGTTCAATCAACGAAAATTACTTACAGTCATTTAAATTCACCGTGAGACAAATAACACGCAGACATAATTCAAAATTTTATTTGAAAATAGCATTAATTTGTGCCCAAACTTCTGTATTACTGTATTCAAATTCCTCTGAAAAATGAGCTTATTGAATTGCTTTTTGGTCATTCTAAGTGTATATATTACCTCGATAAAATTACCTATCATTATAATTTGATTTTAAATGTTTAGTATGGAAAACAGAATAATCAAGTGTATGTTCTTAATTCATTTAATTTTTGAATTGACTAAAAATGATTTTCAATGGATGAACTGAAATGTACGAGAATTGCCGATTTCTAAGTCATTTAAGACATGTGAAAATGTTCATGTTAAAACTTGGGTGAATACAAATGAGTAATTGGAATGGTCGTCTTCTTGTACCAATTTTCGTTGACCAGCAGAATATTATCGATGATATGCGTTATTTGGGTGGTTCCGCTCCACTTCTTCAGCAAGTGTTCATACTACACTTATCTCGTGGTAACGCAGGGTATGTTGTTGGAAGCATCCTTAATTCTTTAGGGGGATTATGACAGCACGACTTCATTTCAATGTTTATTTAATACTACAGTTCGAGACTGAGACAGCACTTAACGGTTATGAAAATACCATCATCCCATTTTTAGTATGCGCAGCAGGTGCCATTTATGATGGGTCGAAAGACTCGGCAAGTAGATTTTATTTTTTATCATAGAATTTCATCCGTAAAAACATGTTTTTGAATAGAAAATTCTTCGTTTCAGATATTTCGATTCATAAACTTTATTCAAAGGCATGTTCAAACTGTACCAAAACAAGCCTATTCCTTCTCTAATGTATCTCTCAAATTGACAAGTGCAGAATTCAGAAGAAATGTTAGGATTATATGCAAATTGCGAAAAGCAAAAATTTTGACTTATCCAATTATACTAGAAGATCAAATTAATTCAAAAATTTCAATTCAATTCTTAATAGTTTATAACTTTCGATTTTTGGGTCTAACAAATATTGGCGACAATACTATATTTGAAAGTTCAATGATGAACAACAAATCAAGCTAATAATCATTGGTCGATGAAATATTTTAATGATTTGATATTGAACCAACTATCTGTGCATAAAATATACTAATTCTTGATTCCCTTTGTAACGAAATCAGAACTCTATCGAATGGAAGTATATACAACATTTAACGTTTTCATTTTGGCAGACAACCACTTGATGCCCCAAAATTGTCAATCTTTGTTGAATGATATTTGTGTAAACAATCAGCTTTCGATAGAATAAGGTTTGTTTTCTCGAATAATATAGCTATTTTGTCCAATTTCATAAGACGATTTTTATCTCACGGCGGTTAGTTTCCCTTACGTACACTGCAGCTAATCTTTTTTGTAGAACCTAATCTCAACTATGCATTGTAATGAGAATGATAATAGAAAATAATTTGCATTAGGGATTCTGTTTTCCAATTATAATAGTAGTACGATAAATAATTATTCAAAATATTAAATAACACTTTTAATCAAACAAAATAATTAAGATTAGTTTTTATTAAAAATTCAACAAAAGTATGAATAACAAATCAAACAGATTAGCATAGTCATCAAAACAATTCAACAACGAGATTCTGGACTCTCCGAATTACTTGTGAAAAGGAACGAATTCTTCATAGAACCTTGGAGCATACAAATCAGGAACTGGACTGTTCGTATTCTTGAAATAATGTTTTCGGACCAGTAAAATATGATCGACAACTGATGTCCTCCTGGTGGTCGTTCCTTTCCGTTTCAGCAATCCATTTTTGAAATGTTGATATGGCTTTTCAATCTGTTGTAGTGAATCTTGATTAATCTTTGGAAGCATCGTCGAATTATGAGAAAAATAGTCGCCGTACGAATCATCTTTTTTTAGTGCGAAGTTCATCTTTGAAATCGTTTTGAGACAAAGTCGGTACCTAACCCTACGACTGTAGAAACTCAAATGAGAGCACCTTCTCCGAACTCAGGTTATATGCCATAGTGTGAGCAGCGGGTGGCCATCTAACCTAATGGGTCACATGGGTGAGGAGGCAGGTAAGCTACTCTATTCACTGGGTTACTTAGATTTTCATGACATTTGATATTTGGTGACAGATGCTTCCCCATGCATTTCACGCATCTGCGAATGAAGTGTCTACTTTCACATCGTGAAATGTGAATTTTTGGAAAAATATTGATAAAATACGAAGATCATCCAAACACATTTTTATTGTAAAGCATATCGAACCAATATTTAAATCAATGGAAAAATTTATTTTTATTTTAGAGTATTAACTGATTGAAATTACGCAGCATCTGTACTTTTAATTTCAATATTTTTCAAAGCCTATATTCTTCCTCCAAAGTATTTGGCGCAGGCTTCATTTTTATCGTTCCGAAAAATATTATGCTTCATAAAGTTGACGTCTTTCGGTTATATTTTTGGGCAAACTATTGCATTTTTGATATTTATAATTCCTCTCATGTATCTTCAATTGCCTTGCATTTCACAATGTTTCATACAACTTTTCGATTTATATTTCTCCTCATCAAGCGAATGTTTTATTTTCAAAAATAATTTGGAAATCTCATTATCGTCGTCATTAACTCTTGTATTGAAAACTGCCGAATAAGAACATAATATATTTCAAATATCCGTTGAATATACTGATTATTTTAAGCAGAAGAAACAAATTGTTGCCATTGTAGAGTGCGTTCGAAGCTAGAAACGTATCTTTCTCAAAAGTCTGATTTCGAAGTCGGTTACCAAGATTCCTCGAAAATAATAACGCATTCAGTCTCACATGTCAACACATGCCTGTCAAATATATTTGTTGTAATCATCAAAGTTTTGTCTGATGGATTATTTTTTTGAATTAATGAAGCCCAATGTTTTGACCAAAACAGGATTCTTGTTTTAGAAGACGTAATTTTATCAACAAATTCCATTTACTTACTCCTTCTTATCTAACATTTATTAGGTTTATTATTTCAGATGCTCCTTCCACATTGTTACTTACCTTAAGATATTGTCAAACAATTCTGGATATGCTATAACCTAAAATTTAATGACAAAACTTCTCTTTATTGTAGAAATACCTCTTAATTTGGAATCATCTGATATCGATTTACCTCTATATCGAATATTGTAATCCTCTTGTCGGCAATTACATTACGGTAAAGATTATAACCTAAACTGTACATACCTATCCATTGATCCGATTCTATTCTTAGAATCTTTGAATATTATAATCCAAACTTTCCCACATGTATGTTGTTGAAAAAGGCAAGTACATGTGAACAGCTTTCTCCGAAACACTGGGTTAAACCTTTCAAGTACTTTAACAAAAATGAGGGCTTGTCCATTTTTACAAAATCGTATCTTGCAGCAGTCATTTTTATTTCTATTCCTTCTCTTGCAGTTCTTCTGGGAGCAAATGTATGCCCATGTTGAATGGGTCGGTTGATAGTTTGTAAAACTCCTCTGACAAGTTAGGAAAGCACCTGCTGAACTCCTCCTTGAGGTTCTTCAAATGGTCAATTATCCAGTATTTCAAAAGCGGTCCTTCAAAAACGTCCTCAAAACATGCTTCTTTTGAGACTGACACCACTTTGTTGAAACTTGAATAGTTTCTGGGGTTCATTGACACTTTACGTATCCAAAGTTGTAGTTTCTTAACGTACGTCTTGATGGCATCCCGATATGTTACTATATTTGATTCTGCACTTTGCAGTCTCAAGTTTAGGTTGCTTAACTTGTCGAAAAAGTCTGATAAATTGGCCAAAATCACTTGGTTACTGGGTTTTTGAACTCTGCACTCAGCTCGTTTTGTTTCTGCAGTACCAAAAAAGTGATCACTTCATCACGGAGCTCAAATAGTCTTCAAAACATATTGCCTTTTGTATCGTACTTCTTTATGAAATAGCAGCGTTTTGTGGTCACTTCCTCGCACTCACACCAAGGCCAAACGGAGGTATCGGTACACACGGCCGTTGCCGTCGAGGGGGACGGTTTTGAGAACCTTGAATTCTTGTGTGCTTTGTAGTTTTGAAAACTGTAGCGTTCTTTGATAAAGTTTACAACTTTATCAAAACTTTACAAAAACAATTATGAAAACTTAGAAAGACTCTATTTCAAAGATTTAAGGAATTTATTTCATTTGGGTGTCACGCCCCCCCGAACCTTCTCAACGCCCCACAGGGGGTCGGGCCCCCTAGTTTGAGAACCCCTGATCTAGTAAACGTCATTTTGGCTTCGGCTGTGGACATTCCTTATATTTTACTTAAATAAAAAAAAATTATCCACCGTGTTTTTCTTCACGAGCAGCTTTATAACATTAAATACAGAACAAAATTAGCTTCAATGTGGCACAAACAAAATTTTTAGACATTATGAACGTGGAACTGAAATGAAATCATACCTCGCTGCGAAGACGTTGCGGGTAGGTAATTAGCTGCAACTGTGACTTTTAAAATTTTTCATTTATGAAAATGCACAGTCTTGTCATTTATTATGTATCACTCACACTGTAACTTTACTTTGTATCAGTCATAAATAAGATCATTACATAATGTTAATTCATTACTCCTCATCTTATTATATCGTCAAAACAGTCCATTATTAGTACAATGTTTTATGCATTGTCAACTTCATATATGTGTAAATAACCAAAGTTGAAAAAAGAATCAGTTTCAATCAACAAAAATACTTACAATCAGTTAAACTCAAAGTGAGACGAGTAACACACAGACATAATTCACAATTTAAAAATTTAGCTGAAAGTTGCATCAATATGTACCCAAATTTCTATGTTAATGAATTCTAATTCTTCTGAAGAAATGTGCTAATTAAATTGATTTTTGGTCATCCTAACTGTTTATAGCCCTTGATAAAAATTATCGATCATTATGATTTAATTTCCAGATGTTTAAAAGGAAAAAAATAATCAAGTATATGTTTTCAATTCATTCAATTTACTTTTCCGTGTGAAAAGTTCATATTTAAACTTTTGTGCATACAAATAAGGAAATGGAATGGTCGTTTACTTGTAATAATTTTCTTTGACCAGTAGAATATCATCGACAACACGCGTTCTTGGGGTGGTTACCCTTCTCGTTTTCAGAAATCCATTTTATAAGTTTTTAAACAGCACTTCCATCTCTGGTGATGATACTTGGTAAGCTGATGGAAGCATCCTTAATTTATTAGAGGAATTATTACCGCACGACTTCATGTTATTTTTTATTTTTTAACCACAGTATCTAACGCTTATGAAAATACCATCATTGCATACATATGGTAGTGTGCGCAGCAGGAGAAATTCATGATGGGTAGCAAGACGTGGCATGTAGATTTATTTTCAGAAAATTTTTGTTATAAAATTTCATCGCTTAAAACATGTTTTTCAATAGAGAATTCCTTGTTACAAATGTTTCGATTCTCAAACTAATCAAAACTGTATTCAAAAGCATGTTTAAGCTATATTAAAACAAGCTTATTCTTTCTTCAATGTGTCTCTCAAATTAACAACTGCAGAATTCCAATGAAATGTTAAGATTATATGGAAATTGTGAAAAAATTATTTCTACCAGTTTAATTACACTGGAACATTAAATGAATTTGAAATTTTTAATTATTTATTATATCAGTCATTTTGGAATTCATATCTCTATAATTAATAATCATTTGTACTTTTCGTTATTTTTACAAGGTCTAGCAAATGTTAACGACAATACTATTTTTGAAAATTTAAATTACCAATAAATCAAGCTTATAATCATTGTTCAATTAAATAATAATATAATTGGACCAAATTTCTCTGCATTCTCTGCCTACAAGGTACTAAATTTAGATTCGTTATGTAGCAAAATCAGAACTCTATCGAATGGAACAATATATAACATGTGACATTTTTATTTGATCAAACAACTGCTTCAGGCTCCAAAGTTGTTAATCTTCGATAAAGGAGATGTGTGTAAACCATCAGCTTCTGGTAGATTGAGGTTGAATTTCTCGAAGTATATAGCTATTCTGTCCAATTTCATAGAACGATTTTGATCTCACGACGGTTGGTTTCTTTTTTCCTATGATCTAATCATTTCTACGAATTTTTAATTTTTTCTGTTAACGCAATTCTATTTAACGTATCGTTTATATTCAAATTTTGTCCGAAATTATGATGAATTGAAATAATTTAGTTCTCTAGTTCGGTCATACCTATATCCTCAATTATTCATTTATATCCAAGAAATGATACATCATTGGACCCTTTTGATGAATTACTAATACTACCGAAGCCACATGGTTCTGTTTGACGTGTGAACTGGCTGTCATACCCTACTCTGTGATCTAGCCAGTCTCCCTGGCCGACTTTTGGGGGACTTAAGATTTGTACACTTGCGAAACCGTTCGTCAGATTATTATAGAGCGAAATTAACCCTGCAATTGTCGCCCTATGTTTTGTAACAACAGAGGTCGCGCGTGGAGTGAAAATCCGCACCGCGATTTTCTATTTTATTCTCCATTTAAAAGGTTTCGAATGAAAGAATAAAATATTTGAAGCATTAATTTTATTTGAGTAACAAGAAAAAACAAGATCAAGAAGGACTGGAACATAAAAAAATATAAAAAAACTTCAACTTCATTTTCATAATAGCTGAAGGATGTGATTAAATTAATTAACTCAATCGGCATCCTCTTGATTGTTTTGGAAGCGTTCCGAACACACTAAAGTGGCATGCTCAAGGCACAAGAATATTCTACAACTCTTGCAAAAATATCTCGTGGGTCTGTTCTTCACCCTTTCGCACACCCCACACCGTACTCGTTGGTTTTCTGTTGGCTCTGGTCGTTGCTGCTTCGCCAAGTGCTCTTCAGGTGGATTCTTCTTTTAGAGAATTTAATTAATTTTTGTAGTAAGACTTCTTAGTAGGCTCTTTGTCAACTTTCGAACCTCCACATAGGATACTATGAGCTCAAAAGCAAGATCTGTCAAAAATTTCCTCGCTTAATTTTTGAATTCGGTTTATTACCCTTGAAGATGATGAGGGAATTTATGCCACCAATATTCAACAGAGAGTAAAATATAACCATTGAAAAACGTCGCGTATTACGTGCACAATTGTATGTAGAACATAACTGGTCGACAGTATCAATTCTCTTTGTTGTAGTTATACATCATAATCATCTCTGGTTTTCCAGTAGTGTCATCAACTTGGTCGTCATAGTGCATTTTTACCTTTTTTTGGAATATAAGAAACGAGTGACACATTTTTGTGAAAAGCGAACATTGAACTTTTCACAGGACAAGAAAAATCATGTGACAAGTCTCGCTTATTTTTTGTTGATAGTTCCGACCACAGTGAGCTTGAAATCCTTCTTGAATTTTTCCAGAAGATCAAAACTTGTGAACCAGTTTTTTACAGTTACGTTTCTTCCAGTTCCTCTTATTGGTTCGCACATTCTTTCCTTTACAAATTGTGGAGAATTGCTGACATCATAAGGCCCTGGAGGCTGTTTTCCAACATAAACTTCCATATTTACCGTGTATTATAGTCTTGAATCACGTAGCGCGAATATTTTGATGCGTATTTGCTAGATTTGTTAGGTAGATACTGGCGAATTGCACATCGTCAACGAAAAGCCTCTAGCTTTTCATCCACAGTTAAATGAGAGGAGTAAAACCGTTTTTGCACTGATCAACAAAAATCTCAAAAACATATCTGATTGGGGTAAGTTTGTCGGTTGCTCGTCTCAATTATCTAGTTTCCAAATCATCGAAAAGGATGTGTCTCCAAAGAAATTTGAAACGCCGTTCGAACATCGTAAGTTGAAATATTTCAACACCACTGCCGTCGATTTTCCACAAATTGTTGGTATTCAGGTGGTTACTCTTCAGTGCTCCGGCCAAGTACTACAATTCAAAGAGTGCTTTCATTTCCGAAATATCGGTCAATTTCGAATCCCCTTCACGGGAGTAATTCATGGAAGTTTGTTGAATATGTATATTGGTATTGTCAACTATTATATTCAGTAGTTGGTCCGAAAAAAATAATTCCATATATCGTACATCGTTTTCAGACATTTAGTCGTACTTTGGGTACCAGGCAATTGTGTTACAAGATTTTCCGATCTAGTTCTTGTAGTCTGTGTCGGTTTATGTTTCGGCCACATTGTCTTGCCATCTTTGCCTACAAACTTTGGACCTTCGAGTTCATTTTCGGAAATCATCATAGGTTTCACCCCTCATCGTCGTCGGATAAAAAAGACTCATCTAACATCTTGTTCCTTTTCGTAAGAATAATTCATTGCAGGATCAAAAACGAATAGCCGGAAAATATAAAAACAAACACTCTTATCTTGATAATATTTGCAACTCTCGTAGTCGCGCGTGGACTCTCGCTCGGCAAAAATGTCTGTAGCCGGCACCACGCCTTCACTTATAAAACTGAAACTCAGTACTAGGATAAGACACGCGATATTAGGAAAGTAGGACCCAATCGAAACATCTAGCTATTCTCCCAGGAGGTGGATTCCCTAATTTGGAAATGGAAGGAATTCGCAATAGTTGTCAATATAACGGGCTACGTTATAGGCCCTGGCCCCCAAATTCGTGGATATATTTTTAGGTATGCACATAATAGTTCTGAATAGTGCTAGATAATGCATGGACATCATGATATTATATCGAAAAGAAACATTATTGCTGAACAGTTACTTACCAGAAGTGTATTTTCTACACCTTCGATCAGAAGATAACAATCAGAGGAGGAATTCCATTTTTGAATGGGTTCTCGTGCCAGAACATAGTGGCTCTCGATTTCTTTGCTCTCAACCGATACAAGTTCAGCCTGAAATAGAAAAAATTCACATAAAAGCTGCTTGAGTGAATATAGTTCATCTAGAAATTACTGATGTATACATCGTAGTGAATTACTGCACATACACTAGAACATAAATATTTGTCGAAACTTTATATAATTTAAGTTATGCTCAGTTGAAATGGATGATAAGAAACTTTTCATCGGGAAAGTTTCTCTAGTATAGAATTGCTCGTTGCAATGTCGCGTCGATAAATTCACTTTGATTTGTTCTCTAAGTGGATCAATTCCCAGTGGTCTCAATATATTTCCTTTTATCATCAGTTTGTTTAGTTGGATGAACCATAACACTTGACAATACACCAATGAAGTTGCATGTTGTCACATAAATATGTTTCTCGGCTAATAGAACAAGACTTATGTCTTATAAGGTTTTCTAATTTAAGAACTGAATTATAATTCTTGGAGAAATCTAATATGAGTTTTCTATTTCGAATGAGTCATTCATATTCGAGCAATTAAAATGTCTTGTCATTAATATTTCTACAGAGACTTAATTATAGCTACAAGTATCATGAAATATGTCACGTTCAAACTGTACAAGATTTTGATTGCACGAATATGAATGAACTAAACAGAGAGAGGCTATATCTACCAAGATATTCATTCCTTATCGAAACACAAAAACAGATCAACTTTTGTTTCAAGAACTTAACCTAACCTAACCCCCTATGCGGGGGTTGCAATACATGAACATTTTGAATAGGGAAGATGGGTCAAATGGTGACACAAAAAAAAGGGGCATTTTTGTCTATATCCTCTTGAACGAATTTCCATGTTTATTTAAAAACTGTAAAAGCTACAGGGATAGCAACTGAAGGATAGGGAAGACTATTTCCCTGAGACTATTCAAGTTTCAGTGAAGTAAAAAGGAACAGATTCATGCTGATCAATAGCAGTCATCAGTAAGTACCATCCTCCACGAATTTCAACCCCTATAGCAGGGGTGACCACCTTTGAAGATTCGGAAGAAGGTAGATGGGTCGAGTTATACCTCGAAAGAAAGGTATTATCTTTGTCTGCATCTCTGTGAACGAATTTTCGATTTTGATTCAAAACTTTAGAAGATACAGACTGAGCTAATGAAAAATAGAGGAGAATGTATTTCGCCCTGAGCTATTCAAAGGCTGTCATCTTTGATCTAAATGAATCTATTCCAGTTTTTTGCACTAATACTTCAATAGTCTTGGAGCGATAGTCTTTTCTATTTTTCAGTGGCTCACTCCGTATCTTCTACAGTTAGTTTTCAATCAAAAATGAAAATTCTTTCACGGAAATGCAGACAAAGATAATACCTTTCTCTCGAGTTATCACTCGACTCATCTACCCTCTTTCAAATTTTCAAGGGTTGTCATCCCTGCTTCAGGGGTGAGATTTTTCTGCTTAGCCGCTTCATTCTCTCTTGCATTCCATGATTTCCAAACGAAGACAAGGGCGAAAGGAAGGGGGTTTGGGATAGGAATCTGTAACAATGGAAAAAGAAAACCAGCAGAAAAATATTTCAACAATCATACTTCTTATAAGTCTAAACAAATCTAAGAAAAGATTATAAATATCAAGCAAGGTCATAAAAAGGACTAAGGAGATAATAGAAAAATACATAGCCTGCGATATTTCCTCAAATTCCCTCTCGGTTTGACCAAGAGAGCCCCGATGGCCAGGTTCAGTCTTCCAAGTGATGCCGATTATGATCTATAGATGTTTTAGAATCATTATAGACCCAATTATTTAGGTTAACATCGCCCATATATTATTTCTTCATGGAACTTGTTTAATTTAAAGAAAAATTTGCGAAAAAAGTTTCGACAGTCGTTGGAAAAATATGACAAATATCAAAGTGAACATGTTCGAAGATATCTCTTCTAGGTAGCACCACCTATAGATTGGTTTCAAAGATAATTATTTCTTTAATATTCAAGCTAAAATTTCATTCCAATTGCATGAACAGAAGCCGAAGTAGCACGCCTAATGTTTCAGCGAGCAGCGGGTAGTGTAGGTACAAGAATATGGATGGAACAAAGTGCCAATAATAAGTTATGTTTTAAACTTTTATCGTGATGATTCGAATGACCAAACTAGTCTACCATGTAACAGTAAGTGGGAGGTACAACAGGTTCATTGATGATCTTGGATATATATCAATGACGACGTACACCTAGAGCAGCCAAAATTTGTGATCCCTAGATCAAAAAAAAGCGTGAATTTATAAGAAATCAGCTAAAATCCCCAGTGGAAATTAATCGATATGGAATTGAATATCATAATATCAACGATTCTCAGCACTTTAAGCTAGTTGTTGGATCTGCGTTATGTCACCAGGCGCTTTGTTTTGAACCAATAGGTTCCTGATTAGAGTTTCAGCAAGTTGAGAAGCTTTTGGAAAATTCGAAGCTTTGACTTACTTGATTTTGCAACCCAAAAGCGTGACTTGACATCAAGCTTCCTCAATATCTGTAAGAGCAAATAAAATTAAGTTCACTTGCTGATAGTTTGTTGCTGTACCTGTATTGGTGCAATAGAAGTAGGTAGTGTCTATAGTCATAAAGAATTTTTTAATTGGCCACGACTCGGATTCCAAAACTCAGTAAGTTCGATCTAAACGAACCGTTACGCACTTCAACAAGTAGACACAAGATGTTCCGCGAGGGAATTTGGTTAAAAAAAAGGAAAGTAATCAACCAGCAGTCGTTTCAGAAATGCAAAGAAGTTCTGTATTCAACAACAACACAAAAGAAAATGTTGATGTCTACAACCTAATGACCCAATAAATTTCCAAGCAGGGTGTTTCCGTTTTAATCTGCCAAAATGCACAAAGTGATAGAAAATCTTGAATTATCGACACTTTCTTCAATAAAATTTCCTCTCTGACATCTCGTTTTCGAAATACAGGGTGTCAAATTTTCGGAGAAAAAAAAATAATTTTGAATAACTCACTCAATTTTCTAGATATCAAGCTGAAATTCGACATTCAAGTGTTTTTCATCAGCAGCTACACGATTACGACTCAAAAATTTGTCAGTTGCTCTACAGGGTGATATATTTTTCGGTGTCATGTCGTATTTTTTCCCCCAGAAATTTTTGCAGCACGCCACTGACCAAATTTTATAATATTTTCAAATTACCCATTCAATTTAAAAACTTCTTTGTTTCATGCATTGTTTTCGTATCTGTCACCGTTATTGAGGAAAAAATTGAAATACGATTTATGTTCCGAACTTTTCAATAGATTCTGGCCCATTTTCGAGACTAAACACAAGTATAGGGTGTTTCCGTTATAATCTGCTAAAACGCACAGGATGATAGAAAATTGAAGAATATTGATACTTATTCCAAAAACATATCTCCTCCGACGTATCGTTTTGCGATACAGGGTGTCAAAAAAACATGATGCGGTTCATAATTTAATGATGCTCATCAATTTATTCTGTGTTCCGAAATCATTGATTGAAACTTCACAAATCGTACACATTCACCACGTCTTCAAAATGATAAGTTTGCACTTATTGAAAAAAAATGTGAATGTGTATGGTTTGTGAAGTTAAGTCAATTAATGGTTTCGAAACACAGAATAAAATCATGAACCGCATCATCTTGTCTATGACAACTGATTCGTTAACTAAAATTCTATGGTCTTTCCGTACAAAGATGTTATTGAAGAATTGTCTCTTTCGATTATTGTTATTTACAGGTACAAATTAATTATTGAAATGATGATTGCTCAATAAGTTGATCAATTCTGAAAATTTTCAGTGGCGTATAGATTTTCCTTAGGAGGGGGAATAGCTCTCCGGGATATGCTTCGCCATGGGTTTCATATCAAGATAATTTCTAATCGTAGAAAAAAGTATCATTGATAATATGTCCAAATATTCCGGTGTTCAACTGGGTATGACAAAGAAATTACAGCCATTTTACTGTTTTAGGAGAAATCCCTTCTGAATAATAAACTCCAACTGATTATCTTTGATCTCAAACATCATGCGTCACACGACAAAAACAAGGTCATGCTACGCCACCAGTTTCATGCTCAGACAATTTTTGCACATCAAAATATAAAGTTTTGTAATATGTTCAAACCTACGGAAGTTATGGCAATTATGGCAATTTTTCCTATTGAAAATTCGAAATTTGACATCCTGTATTATGGCAAAGCAAACATTTATGGGGTGTAATTTGTTTTGTGTGTCACTTCAAGTTCGATTTACGATCGACCAGTGAAGTTAAGCAGATGTGAACGGAAACACCCTGGACTTGTGTTTCGACACGAAAATGGGCCAGAATCTATCGAAAAAATTATAAATATAAATTGTATTTGAATTTTTTTCTCAAAAGCAGCGACAGTTATGAAAAAAATGCAAAAAAAAAATAGTTTTTAAATTGAATGAGTAATTTGAAAATATTAGAAAATGTGGTCAGTGACATGCTGCAAAAAAGTTATGAGGGGAAGAAGACGACATGACACCGAAAAATATATCACCTCTAAAGCAATTGATGAATGTTTGACAGCTGATGGAAAAAGACTAGAATGTTGGGTAATTTCAAAAGAATCGTGCGAGTTATTCAAATACAAATTTTTTTTCTTAGGAAATTTGACAACCTGTATCTCGAAAACTACAGGTCAGAGAAGGTATATTCTTGAGAGAAGTATAAATATTTTAAGATTTTCTATCATTCTGTGCATTTTGGCAAATTAAAACGGAAACATCCTGTGTAATATAGAATATATTCAAATGAAATGATTCTTTCAGAGGCTTTTCGTATTATTCGTTTAAAACTCAATTCTTCTAGTAAAACTATATAGAAGAATCAGGGGGAGTCCAAGGACTTGTATGTTTACTGTGCGAGGAATAGAATCAGTTTTCGGCGGACCTCGAAGTATGATTTACGAATATTTGAATTTTGGAGGCTTTTACTATGTAAAATTCCATTATCACTAATAAGAAACAAGTACTGTGTTTTAACACAGTTCTTGAAGAAGCTACGGTGTAGTGAAACGCGTTACGAATCGCAATTATTAAGTAAAATTCCTTAAAACAAAGTACTTGTTTTTTATTAGTATTTACGAATATATTCCTGTCTCGAATAGACAGCTATGATTGATTGGTTGATAAAAATTGCATATTTTGGATTCACGAGTAAAATTGTGTCTATGTGAGCAAAACATTCCCAATGTCAAGTAACCAATCCTGAGCTTCGTTGTAACCTGTTCATTTCAACACTTCTTAATATTGATAATTATGCCCAAATCTCTGGCAGATATCCTGAAATTTATGAGGTTTGATTCAATCTGATGATTATCTGATAGATTATTTTTTACATTATCAACCTGAAATACAATGTAACTGATTTACCTCTGGTACCGAATGGAGATAATCATGTGAGATAACCCGAGTATTGGCTTCCGAAGTTTGAGAAATTTCAAACAGCAATATATCGTCAGCAAAACAGCAATAACACGTAACTCGAATTTTCGGTTGTTTGGAGTTATGAATACCATTCGAATCCTTTGCAAGTCAAACGTTGTTTCCTAGGATAAGTTAACCGAATTACCTATTATTGAACGATTGATCACTGAAAAACAATAGCACGTAACTCAATTCATCTAGTCGTGACTTGCAAAAACGCGTATCTTTATCAGTTAAGTTCAATATCAGCTGCTAGTGGATTTGTGGATTTGTTGTGATATCAACGCTCTCATTTTGAGTATTCAGAATAGAACAAGTGAGTAGATACTAATCATGTTGAGTTAATTCCATCTATAAGCATATTTTAAATACGATCAATTGGCAATTTCTTTTTTCATACCATTAGTAGCATTAAACAGTTTATTTTCGATTTCGTCAAGACGTGATATTGCAATTCACTCTTATGACGTTTTGTTACAGATACGTGTAATTGCTAGTGAAATTAATAATAATATGAATCGCACCGAAAGATTATTATCGATGTGCTTCGATGAAGAAGGACGAAGGATAAATACATATCTGAAAACTAATCAGGATATCTAAAGTAAGAAACTCAAGGATATTCCTACTGAAAGCACAAAATGCGGAGTGTATCTTGGAGGAGAAGAGTCTCCGATTGAAACTTCACGATCTTTACCCCGGGAGCCAGTTCTGATGCAAATGAACACCACAGAATATCAAATCATTTACTCAGTACGCATACGAAATTAATTGTACTCTTTTTAAGATAATTGTTTATTTTTTCAGATGATAGGGAAGAGGTTCATTTCAACGATGATAATGTGATGCTTAACTCATACAATAACAAAGAATACCATGACTTAGAACTTTAGACTTTTGATGTAGAAAATGTACTCGAAGATAATATGGTCCATCAAGGAGTTAATTCAGCCGAAGAAAATATCAGACAACAAACAATACCATCTGAAAGCGATGACAAAATTGAATTATCGAACAACGATGTTAAAGCATATCAGAGTGAAATTGATGAACAAGCTCAATCTGTTGCAAAAAGGGAGGAAAACAGTCATAAGAATGAAAAGAAATTAAGTTTCAAAAGGCGCATGAGAGGACAAGAGTATGAAGGATATAGTGGAAAGGGCAGCAAATTCGAATACGGAATATGAAGAAAGGAGAGAAGAATGTTGGCCACCTGCATCTCGAATTTCTGTAAAAAATCTTCAAACTAAATTGCGAAAAATTCTCTGGGTAACATAGAAAGAGAATCATCACTAAGCTGAATTGGGCCAAAAAAAAACTTTATGCTGTTAATTTAGTAACGAAGGAATGTGAAAAAATATGCACTGCAGGTTCAAATGACAATCGACGAAGTTTTTCTCATAAATACCATTTCATGTTTGGAGAAGAGAGAATAGCTGCCAGTAGAAATATGTTTTTGGGAACCCTGGGACTGAAAGAGTGGATGGTTCATAACTGGGCGAACGGTTTGGAAGATGAAATACCGACAGAAAAAAAGTGAAACAACTCAATCCAACAAAAATGAGAATTAAAAACTCACGAAAGTGGCTCTCACTTTCGCCTACACTGCCATCACATTATTGCAGAAAAAGCACACCACAAAATTAGTGGTATTTTCTTGTTAGCTGTACCACTGAAAACTGATCGATAAATAGCCGTTTTTTGTTTTTGGAAAAAACTACTACATTTAACTGGATTTCAAATGGTATACGAACTTTTGAACTAACTATTTTTTATCCAGCAATATCATGGGTGGGAGTAATAAGAGCATAAAATTAGAAAACTCAAATATCTTATATTTCCTAATGAAACATGAACACCTTCTTCTTAAACTATCAACTACGTTTTGAAGTTCAATGTATTTTTGACGAATCGACCTATCCATTTCTCTCCAAATCTCTCAGTCATCCAGTTCTGGACCATTCTAGAATTATGAACCGGGCAGCCGTCCATTTGAAACCAAAGGTGATGCCGAGTTGCTATAGGCATTTTTTCCAGAACGTTCATCATTTCGTTATTTAATAGATTTAAAAATTTGATTGAATTGAGACGTTCGGGATGTATAAGTGGCCCGACGAGCTGACCCCTCCTTAACCACAACCACATATTTGGTCTAATCTCATGCTGATAGTATGACACAATTGTGCTATGAGAATTTTCTTTATCCCATATGTGGGAATTTCTCAAATGTATCATACCAACTTTGGTAAAAGTTGCCTTATCCGTCCATAAAATTTTATCTGATTCCCAATCCTGTAGTTTATTCATGTACCACCTTCAATATTGCAAACTCACCTCACTATCCACTGGCAATATGTCTCGAACCTTACTCAAATGGTAAGGATGTGAATTATTTCGCTTGAGAACTCTATGAACCGTGGAATAATAAAGTCTCAATGAAGCACCAATTCTCCGAGCACTTGTTGTAGGGTCCTCGCGAACAGCCTGAAATATTGCAGGTGCTTTTCTCAATTGCTGAGCATTTCCACCACCTTCTCTAATTCTTAATCCACTGAATGAACCAGTTTCACCGGAGCGCCTTAACACTTCTGCAAGGTTGGTGTCTGTTTGGAAAGCGCAATGCATACTCCCGCACCGCTGAACGGGAATTTCCATTCGCGAAGCCATAAACAAATAGCATATCTCGATATTCAATATTTGAGAAACTAGGTATGTTTTCTTTTTTTCGAAAAAGAAAATGGAACCGTTAAAGGGAAAATATAATAATACAAGTATAGTAATACAAGCCCTCTGTGATCTATTCTTTTACGAATCCTTTTTCTAATTTTCTTCTTCTGATCCGAAGAAATGAATTACTCCTAGTTTTTAAACATTCGATATCCAGATATGTTATTTATTTATCGCTTATTATTATTGAAAAGTAATTTGTGGAACTTAGTCGCTCCGGTGAAACTAGCTCATTTGTGATTGAAGGATAAGAGAGTTTGATGTTCTTACTCTAAGTCTTACCCATGATATTGCTGATGAAAATATAGTAAGCTCAAAAGTTGATATACCGTTTGAAAGCCAAATGAATGTTGCAGTTTTTTCCAAAAAAAAAACCGGCTATTTTTCGATCAGTTTAAGTGGTAGAGCTAATACCACTAATTTTGTTCATTTCGCCTCTTACAACACCCGGTATACAGAATTTTTTTTACCATAAGTACTACCTTATCTTATAGCAAATTCAATGCTCTATCCGATGGTGTAGTCAGATTAGATGTATCTGAAACAGTAACAGAGTTACTATTGTTTTTATAGAGAAAAAGCAAGGAGTGTTGAATAACTCGGTGATTATCAACTCTTCGAAAAAAGTTATGGGACATTTTTTGTTGCAAATGACTTGTACTATCACCTACTGAAGTTTGACACCTTTTATAGTAGACACCTGTATATATATATATATATATATATATTATATTTTTTTATACGATCAACATTCCTTATGCATTAATAAAATATAAATCAAAGTGATGCATAAGAGTAATTCTGGATTCCTATATATATATAATATCATATATATATATATATATATATATATATATATTATATATATATATATATATATATATATATATATATATATATATAATAACGTAATTCTTTGTATTTGTGCAAGTATTTGCACCTTGGTAAGAATCTAACTATTAAAGATAACCCTTTAAGGTGCCTTCACAATTGAATTTGAATCCAAAACCTCATTCGCCTAGATTCAAAATCCGTCCTTAATGGATTTCCAAATAATGCAGGAAAACTCACAGCATCTCTATTGTTTGGAAGGAGCAATTAACATTCTTTGGAAGGTTGAATATTGCTACTTGAATAAAAGTGTTCAATGTGTTAGATGTCCTCAAGATGGCCGCGAGTAATGATGAGGAGGAAAACCGCTCCAGTAAAATAAGAATACACTTGATAATAATGGTGTTAAATGTTCTCATTGTGCAAACAAGTTTTGGATTTTGTGAAGTGAGCGAAATATGACAATTTGTTTCACCCATCGTGCTTAATACAAGCCGCTTATCTAAGATCGAAATCATGTAAGCACGAAACTAAAATATTAGATAAAGATACTGCCACAGCCGCCGTTTCCAATAATTCAAGTGATCTAGAGAATCAAAATTTTCTTACATATATCGATACTCCTACCTCCTCATCTCGCGACAAAAGTGAACTGTGTTATGCTCATCCAATTCATAAAGGCCAATTTCAATGTTTGACAGCCATGTTTCTGTTAGCACTAGAATATCACATTCACTTTCTCTAACCAAACACTTCACTTCTTCCAATTTATTTCTAACACTATGAATGTTCATATTATCAATATATCGTGGTTTCTTGCAAAATTGATATTAGTCTTTTCATTTTATTTCTCATGAGAGTATATAAGCTCTAAGAAAACACATCAATTTTCGGCATATGTCCGGACATATTCGAAAAAACGAGTGTTAGTAGTAAGTTGTCTACCTAAAAAATTTGAAATATTGAAATTGAGCATTAGTTTCTTGGCCCAGTGTTGGTTATAATAAATTAAACAAACAATTATTTTGCAGTTCAAATCAAGAAAATATCATGAAAAACCTCTCAAGATAAATTCAAAAATATTTGATTGCCATGAATTTCTTTAGATCCAACCAGTTTGTTTTATAATAATTTTCCCGAATACAGATTAGGAATAATTTAAGGATCTTATACCACAATTGCTTTCAAATAATTAATCGTATTCAATTCGATACAGTACAAACATCTATCCCTGCAAAAAGCCACGTTTTAACAACGGCATTATCATTTCCGCTCAAATAAAATACGATAAATGCTTCCAAACGAATACTCGGATTCCCAGTTTCCAATCAGACAACTTTTTCGTCTTTCCTGAAATCTAAACCATGTCAAATGATGCAAAGATTCTCTACCGGGTTTTCATTTACATAATTCGTATTTCTTCATTAGAAGCGAAAGCCATTTGCAGTTTAACGATAAAACAGAGCCCAAATAACTTCCAGGATCTGTATTCAATTGTATTTCTTGTGAGGTCGTTAGGATATCCCATTTTGTTTCATTTATATGCTTATTTCTAGTGTTTTGTTGTTTGGTAGAACCCTTAATCATTATGTGGAATAAAATTTATCGATTTATTTCCCAATCTTTTGGCTAAAATAAATCATAGCAATTGCTCTATTTTGATGTAAATTTTCACATAGTCTTTATTATTACGATTTATATATTCGGAGATTCATGTGGAATATGCAGAATTTTACTCATCAAAGATATTAAGTTATCTTTTATATTAGATTTTCATTTTCATATTTGAATCATAAGCCTTTCTCGAACATAAATTTTTGCAGATCAGTTTTACTATGTTACCCTATCATTCTTTTTTTTTTCTGGAAGAAAGTTTTCTACGAAAAACATATATACTCGTTGATGTCAAATTTTCGTGTGAGTAAAGAACAAACACGATAGGGAGAAAGCATAGTATGTAGAATAAATAATCATTCAAAACAGGCCAACCTTCCTTGATCGCCCATAAAATATAAATTCAGTGAAAAGAAGAGCAATTGATGAACCACTCGTCTTTTTCATACAATTCAAGACAAAAAGAAGAAAAATCAAATCTCTGATACTACAGTATTAGCAGAGTCTGTTAGTTTAGAGGTTGTGAACAAAAAGCTGACGTACAATAATCATGTTGAAGTTCTAATCAATACATATATATGAATGAACAACATGATTATTGTACGTCAGCTTTTTGTTCACAACCCTCTAAACTAACAGACTCGCTAATACTGTAGTATCAGAGATTGGCGAGACATGATTTTTCTTCTTTTTGTCTTGAATTGTATGAAAAAAGACGAGTGGTTCATCAATTGCTCTTCTTTTCACTGAATTTATATTTTATGGGCGATCAAGGGAAGGTTGGCCTGTTTTGAATGATTATTTATTCTACATACTGTGATTTCGCCCTATCGTGTTTGTTCTTTACTCACACGAAAATTTGACATCAACGAATATATATATGTTTTTCGTAGAAAACTTTCTCTTCAGAAAAATAAAAAGAATGATAGGGTAACATAGTAAAACTGATCTGCAAAAATTTATGTTCGAGAAAGGCTTATGATTCAAATATAAAATTGAAAATCTAATATAAAAGATAACTTAATATCTTTGATGAGTAAAATTCTGCATATTTCACAAGAATCTTCGAATATATAAATCGTAATAATAAAGACTATGTGAAAATTTACATCAAAATAGAGCAATTGCTATGATTTATTTTAGCCAAAAGATTGGGAAATAAATCGATAAATTTTATTCCACATAATGATTAAGGGTTCTACCAAACAACAAAACACTAGAAATAAGCATATAAATGAAACAAAATGGGGATATCCTAACGACCTCACAAGAAATACAATTGAATACAGATCCTGGAAGTTATTTGGGCTCTGTTTTATCGTTCAAACTGCAAATGGCTTTCGCTTCTAATGAAGAAATACGAATTATGTAAATGAAAAAACCCGGGTAGAGAATCTTTGCATCATTTGACATGGTTTAGATTTCAGGGAAAGACGAAAAAAGTTGTCTGATTGGAAACTGGGAATCCGAATATTCGTTTGGAAGCATTTATCGTATTTTATTTGAGCGGAAATGATAATGCCGTTGTTAAAAACGTGGCTTTTTTGCACGGGTAGATGTTTGTACTCGTATCGAATTGAATACGATTAATTATTTGAAAGCAATTGCGGGTATAAGATCCTTAAATTATTCCTAATCTGTATTCGGGAAAATTATTATAAAACAAACTGGTTGGATCTAAAGAAATTCATGGCAATCAAATATTTTTTGAATTTATCTTGAGAGGTTTTTCATGATATTTTCTTGATTTGAACTGCAAAATAATTGTTTGTTTAATTTATTATAACCAACACTGGGCCAAGAAACTAATGCTCAATTACAATATTTCAAATTTTTTTTTGGTAGACAACTTACTACTAACACTCGTTTCTTTCGAATATGTCCGGACATATGCCGAAAATTCGATGTGTTTTTCTTAGAGCTTATATACTCTCATGAGAAATAAAATGAAAAAGACAAATATCAATTTTGCAAGAAACCACGAAATATTGATAATATGAACATTCATAGTGTTAGAAATAAACTGGAAGAAGTGAAGTGTTTGGTTAGAGAAAGTGAATGTGATATTCTAGTGCTAACAGAAACATGGCTGTCAAACATTGAAATTGGCCTTTATGAATTGGATGAGCATAACACAGTTCACTTTTGTTGCGAGAAGAGGAGGTAGGAGTATCGATATATGTAAGAAAATTTATGGAAAATATGGAAGTAGAAAGGTCAGAACGTGGGTATCTGTTCAATTGGTTACTTGTCCAAATAAGAGACGAAAATATCAAGGTTAGTGTAATATATAGGCCCCCATCTTACAGCCATACACAGTTACGCCACACGTAAGACACCAACATCTATAAGTTCGATAGATCATCATTAATAAATAGAAAAAAAAGTTTGGATTACAAACTACAAATAGAAGAAAATTTACTATCGGACCATAATAGGCTAATCTCAGTTGTAATAATTAATAAATAATAAATGTATTTGTAAACTGTAATAAATTTAAGAAGTTATTTAGTATTGACTCATCCAATAGTAATTTAGAATCTCTTCAACACTTAACAGAACTCATGAAGCAATGCAAGAGAGAATCAGAATATACCAGAAACTTAAAATGTTATGGGAATGATAACTGGATTACGAGTAAATTACTCAGTTTAATCAGGAGCGTGACAAACTCTTCAAAACAATAAAACAGGGTACTAGGAAACATGAAACACTAGAAACTGAATTTAAAAAGATTAGAAATGAAATAAAGGATAAGATTAAGACAAAAAAAATAAATGTTTTAGAGATAAATAAAATGAGACTGGAAAAGATGTAAAACGGCAGTGGAGATATATTAATAGCATAACTGTAGGAAGAAAACAATATTCTGATATAAAAACCTTACAATACACAATAACACAATAATTCTGTGGATAACCAAAAACTATCGTCGATGAATTGAATGAAAACGATTGGAAGTTGTCTCAGAAATAACAATGCAATATCAAGCTACTTATGGTGACAATAATTTGGACGCAATTCACTATATATATATATATATATATATATATATATATATATATATATATATATATATATATATATATATATATATATATATATATATATATATATGAAGTCTACTGTTGATCAGTTGAGATTGAGAGTGTTTTATCAGAATTAAAGGAGGATGCTGCACCAGGACATGATCAGATAACAGATAAAAGTGTTAATCTCTGATATATTTCCCCAAGAACTTAAAGTAAGCAAGATTAGTCCAATCTACAAATTCGGTAGAAGATACCATATGGAAAATTATAGACCAATTGCAGTAATAAGCTGTTTCTCCATAATAATCGAGATGATTCTTAAAAACAATGAAAGTATTTATAGATAAATATATTAGCCTTGATAGATTTCAATACGGTTTTATTAAAAGTAGCAATACGCTTAGTATAGTGGCTAATTTGATCAATAAAATAAGCAAAGTGCTTGATAATGAAAAGATTGTAGTCGTTATATTCATAAATTTACGGAAAGCCTTTGATGTTGTTGACATTGAAAAATTATTAAAAAAATGTTGGTCAATGGGATTTCGCGGAATAATGTATAACCTTTTGAAATCATATCTACAAGGTAGAACGCAATATGATAAGTAACTCGGAAACGAATGAATATGGCGTACCACAAAGTTCTGTGCTGGGACCTCTTTTGTATTTATTTATTGTATGTTCTTAGCCTTAAACTCGCTGGACCTAGAGCCAGATATTATACCTTTGCCGACGACACAGCCTTATTTAATAGTGGTGATTCTACCGAGGAACTCGAACTTACAATAAACTCTGACATTAACACCTATGTAGCTTGGCTAAACGAAAATAAGTTGAGAAGTAATATAGACAAGACCAAATATATGTTTTTCAATCAAAAAAATAATAAAATGGATCCTCCAGTAACAACACTAAATGACATTGAGATTGAGAAAGTTAGTAGAATAAAATATCTTGGCCTAATTTTGGATGAGAACTTAAATTGTAAAGATCACACGACATCTATGTATTCCACAATTGCGCCAATGTTAAGTGGCATAACTACGAATAAAAGTTATTTTTCAAAAAAATCAAAAATGGACGTATATCAATCCTATTTTTTATCTTCTTTCAGAGACCTCATTCCGATTTGGATAATGTGGAGCAAATCAACTTTCAAAAGTATGCAAACATTACAAAACAAAATTTTGAAAATCTTATCTAATTATGATCGCCTTACGCCATCAGACGACTTATATAGAGAATTAAAAGTTAGCAAATTGAATGAACTTATGGAACTTGAGCAGTGTAAACTAATGCACAAATTATTGTATAAAAACCAAAAATGTAAGACAAAAAAAACGTTTGCCTGGGATATACATCAATCATACACCAGAGCACAATACAGCATATACCTCGAGAATGTAAGAACGTCCAGGGGCTTATTTGATCCAGTATTTCAAGCTTCACAAGCATTTGATAGATTTCCAGAAAATTTGAAGAGGGAAGACAATTCTCAATATTCAAAGAATGTTAGGGTTTATTTGGAACTGTAATTTTGAAGTGTAAGGCCGTTGGTTTTGGGTACTAGGACATTGAGTCAGAAATGTCGAATAAGTGGCCTGAATATTCTATAATTTACCTTCGAGTAATGATTTTCCCCAACTATTCATAGAATGTCATCTTATTCTGCGCTATATTCGATAATTACTTGTGACATCCATTCAAAATCAGTACTTCAAGACTCCAGCAATTCGTTCTTGAATAATAACGGGATAGTAACACTGAAATACCCTTGTTGCTAGACAATCCTCTGCATTCTCTCTTTATAAAATTTCTATCCAATAAATATTCATTTATAACCCGATTTAGTATAGAGATACCATTGTAAATGTAGTCAACAAAAAATAGGTTATCTGTTTACTTCTTCTCGGATACTCAATTGTGGGAGCACAGACACCGTTCACGAGTATTTTTCGAGGTGTAGCGATGGCCTCGGTCATACAGTACAGACTCGGTTAGCCGTACAACCATAGTTGCGAATTAGTGCAATATTTAGACGAACGTTTTGTGTTCGTTGTCGACTTCGAAAGGGTTAGAGTGACTTTGAGAAATGCTATGATATGTTCAGGGTATGAAAGAACAATTTTATAGTGTAGTTTGGAGAACTATTCGAAGTGTGGTCGCTGAAAAACGCTTTTGGGAAAACCATAAAGTAATTAACAACTTGTTGACAGACCGAACCACTCAAGTGGGGAGTGAAAACGAATTCTTTTTTTTTCGAATTCCAGTCAAAAGAAAGCGGCTCTCTTTTACAATTCGAAATTCCTATGGAGAACTTGTGAAAAATTTAAGTTTTTGTGTTTGAACTTGCCGTTTTTCGGGATGAATTCTCGCAGTATTCAAATAATTCCTACTCGTCGTTTTCATCGTCCTACTTTGGAGTGGAATAAGTGGGATAAATATATAAGGTTTTTTCAAGGAAATACCACGAGGCCATCTTCCATCTCGAGGTCTCTTTCTTTATTCTTTCTTTCATCTTTGTATTTCTCGAGTACATTGAGAACTGAAAGTATACGTCGGAATTGTCGAGGGCGGACACATTCATCTCGTCCTCCGGAGCCTGTAACAGTTCAGACTTGCATCTGGAATTCGTCTAGTCACCATTTACGCCCTTGTGAAACCAGCTCCTACGTTTTTGTGGAACCAGTACCTGTGCCTGTGCATCCTGCATCATCCTTTTCGGAATACAACCTTCAACGTCACTTGTCGCCGCAGAACATCAATTTGACACAGATGAGCAGAAACTGTTTCACTCCATTTTTTTTTGTGTTAATTCATTGCCTACATATTTAGTATCAGTCGTTCGTTAACATTTGAGCACTATTATCCTAAATTATTGCTATAACGTATTAATTTATCTTCCCTCTTGTAAGTCAAAGTAAAAGTCAGTATAAGGCCTGTTGAGGCATTTTTGTTGCTACCATTAAGGTATTTGTGAAATGAATTAAGTGCTTTACGTTAATACCTATAATTTGACTGTCTGTTTATAACTATACATACATCTATCCCTTCATAGTCATTTTTTTTGTTTTGTTAGCCCCAACCCCTGTATACATTTAGTAGAGAATTAAGGGCAAAATTTTGGTTAAAGCAGTGTATCATTTCACACACTTGTGTGCTCGACCCAGTTTTTTTTTTGAAAGAAAAGAATTCAACTAGATCCACCTTCCTACCATTGAAAGCTCGTTTAAGTCAGTATTCGTTCACCGGCGCAATTTTCAAGTTTAAATTGGCTTGCAGATAAACTAGTGGCGCAATTTCTTTTCTTCCCATTCAAAAAGTTCAGTGTTAGTTTAGCCCACGACCAATCGCTTGAAGTAGCTGGGGCATTATTCTTACTTGCAAGTGACAACTTACGTGGGTAGTCGTCTCGGGGTAAGTGTCATTTTGATTTATTTTGGGTTTGGGTGGGAATTTGGGTTTTCGTTTGGATTTGAATGGATATTTGGTTAGATATTAGTAATCCTTCGAAGTAAAAATAATGTAAACTGTCGATATCAGTACTTAGTTCTGTTTAAATAGTATAAATGAAATATGATTTGTAATATGTATATATATTTAATAAAACATTCAAAAAAAATATAGTTGTTGATCAAGATTTGAGAGTAAAGTTTATTTGTATTGAAAGTTTTGATTTTCGGTATTATACAACGCAATTCATGAAATTTGACCCTGGCAGAATATGCTGAAGCAGTGGTGTAAGATAACCTAGTTTGGATCTAAACAAGAATAGGCCGAAAGCTTGTTACAGGTGGGTCGAAATTTTATACTTTCCAATGTGTGCCACTCAACTATCTCGAGAAGGATCCGCAGACACAGGTACGCTAGATTGAAAGTCATGATAGAAGACCCTGCCAAGGATGACCTCAATCAGCAACGACGATCCAAGACCGTTAACTGAGAACATTCTTATCCTTATCTCGTTGAGATAACGGTTCATTCTATGGCAGGTTGAATATTGTTCCTTGATTAAAAATTCCTCGGAGTACCATTAACATTGCGATTGTTTTCAAGATTACTCAGTTCTGGTGGATTACTGAAAAAATTATTTTTCAATATATCTCAATAAATTTGAATTTTGAATTTTGTGCGTTATTTTCTCGGCACAGTGTAGCCTTTTCTCATACAGAAGCCATTGCTATATACCGGATGTAACTGAAACTAGGGCCACCCCTGTAACTTTTTCCTATTTGGAATATTTAGACAAAATTTGGGAACCGGATAGGAGACAAAAGTTTAAATTTGATAACAGTAATATGTCCGACATTTCGTTTCCGGCATAACCAGAAACGATACCAATTTTCGATTGTCAAATATGACACCCTGTATTTTTTTTGCTTATTTTGATTGTTCATCTTATCCTACGAATTTTGAAAAATTTTTGAAAGGAAAACAAAACACAATATTTATTTTTGCAATTTTCATCTCTTGTTCTAGAAGACCATGAGCAGTGACAATCGGTTTAGTCCAACAACTCCTGTGACGAGAATACAAGATTGTATTTTAAAAACTAATTACTCATTTTTACAGATTGTCAAAGTTTAAAATTCAGTTTTTCCTCAAAAAGTAGGTTTTCTTCCGAGACAACCATATCGGGCCACCCGGTATTACAGGAGCAGTATTTTTTATCTTTTATACCACTCAGTTCAATCTATTCTTAACGGTTCCGGAGTTCTTGTAGAAAATATTTAGGCAGAAGGATGAACCCAACAAAATTTTCGTTGAATTTTAGAGAAATAGATTCTATTCATATGAAGCCTTTCCGGATAGCGCTCTCTGTATAATTGTTAAGCATGAAAGCTATTTTCCCTGCACTCTCCATTGATAAGGAGCATATCGACTTTCTTACTTTTTTCATACTTTCATACTCAAAACTGAATTCACTGATTCTCAATGTCGATAACCAACAACAATGGAATTTTGACATATCACAATGATATTTTTATGATCACAGAATATTATAAGTATGAAAAAATAACGTAGTTGTTGTTATTAGCGAATGGGGTAACTGCAAATTTACCTAAGTATTTTCCACTTGAACTCCGGAACCGTTAAGAATAGAGTGACGTGATTGGTATAAAAGAAAATATGAAAAAATACTGTTTCTGTAATACTGGGTGGTTCGATATGGTTGTCTCAGAAGAAAACCTACATTTTGAGAAAAAACTGAAATTTAAAACTTTGACACCCAGTAAAAAATGAGCAATCTAATTTTTGGATTCAATCTTGTATTTTCGTGATACGAGATGTTGAGATAAGCCAATTCTCACTGTTCATGGCCTTCTAGAACGAAAGATGAAAGTTGTAAAAAAAATGATGTTCTGTTTCTCTTTCAAAAATATGTCAAAAGGTCGTAAGATGAAATGAATCATTAAAATAAGCAAATAAATACAGGGGTTCCCATTTGAATATAGAAAGAGAATATCGTTTCCGGCATAACCGGAAACGTAGTGTCGAACATATTTATGTAATCAAATTCAAAATGTTGTCTTCTATACGATTCTTAAATTTTATCGAAATATTCTCAATAACAAAAAAGGTAAAGCGGTGGCCCCATTTTCAGTTACACCCGGTATATAATTTTCATCCTGGGGGTCTGACTATGCATACTTTATGTTTTAAGCGTCGCCAAATCTGAGTCCGAGGTCGATTCATCTCTAACACGTTAGGGTTTGGCCATTACCTCAAAAAACCTAGTAAATAATCATTATTAGAAATAATGAATGTATGTAACTTTATGACTTGAACCGTAAATTACCAAAACCTTTAAACTCATAATTTTAGAACCTAATAACCTCAAAACCTCACAACATCACTACTCCAAAGCCACAAAAGATCTAGTAAAAGAGGATTTTCAGCATTGAATGCATTCAACTCTATATTTCGAAAGGACAAGCACTAAAACCAATAAATTCATGACCCCATAGTCTCATGACCCCAATAACAACATAACCTCATAACCTCATAACATTGTTAAGGATTATCAGGTTTAGCGGCTTCAGTGGATTTTAAAGTGTCTTTTGAAGTTATAGCTAAAACCTGTTACCATGATTAAACCGACCTTGAATTCGGATTCAGCTACCTGAAAACATGCAGAAAACTCGACTCGAATGCCAAATTTTTTGTGTGGCTGTGTAGTTAGAGTTATATTGTTATGGCGTTATGCGTTTACGGGGTATGTGGTTATGGGGTTATGAGGTTATGTAGTTATTGGGTCATGAGATTATTGGGTCATGAGATTATTTGGTCATGAACTTATGAGATTTAAAGCTTGAGTTTAAGAATTATAAAGTTAAATGCGTTTATGCTACAAACCTTCATTTTCTTGATCTTCTGAGGCTGAAGGGTTGTAATGTTATGAGGTTATGAGGTTATTAGGTCCTGAAATTATGGGTTTATTGGTTCAAGGAGTTAATTGTTCGAGGTATAGAGTTTTATGCATTAAATATTGCTAATAACTTATTTTCTAGGTTTTTTGAGGTTATGACCAAACCTATAATTGGATCGACCTCAGATTCTGATCCAGCGACTTCAAGAGCATATATTTTACAGTCAGACCCCAGGCAGAAAATTTTATTTTCGTGTGGCTTTATTATTATTATATCGCAAAGAAATGTAACTAATTCACTTTTGGTAGCGGGCGGAAATATTTCAGTTTATGTCAGATAATATGATTATTGCCTTTCGACGTTTGAGACAATTTAAAGGAGCAATATATTCGAATGTCACCGATTGAAATATGATATTTGCAATATTTCAGTATCTGGTGAAACTAAGAGATACTCATTGCATAAGGTAATTGATAGAGAATATTTATTCGAGAGACACTTACGTACCAAATTATCTAAGACAACTTTATGGGGCCAATCTGATGACGAAGCGCGAATAAATTTAATGGTTATTATGAAGTTGAAGGTAATGAAAGTAATTTAAGGTACTATGTGGTTTCTCATCTCAAATTACAAAACTAATATAGCGTTCGAGAAATTGAACTTTACGTTAGATCTAATTTACCGAGAGTTTCCTTTTGCGACAACGCCAATTGTAACATTATTTTAGCGGTGGAGGACTTTTTGACCTCTTTACACAATACCCCTGGGGGTACAACGATGCGAACAACACTGTATCGAGGACAAACTGAAACAGTTAACAGCTCATAACAGTCGGAACACTCGTGTACATATGGTAAACAGCAAACGGGGCAAGTCCAGAATGATCTTCGCTTTAGGGCTTATGTTTCTCAGTTGGAACAAAGAAGCTATATGGCTTTAAGAATACTTTATATGAACATTAATATTTTGAATTTTAAAATGCATTAAAAACTTGTAGAGGCGCTGGTGCTTCCTATATTACACTACGGTCTTTCATTGATTTTTCCATGTTTGGATCAGATATATCGAACTCGACTTCAGCGTGTTCAGAACTCATGCTGCCGCATAAAGAAGTTTGATGGAGTTCCCAGAAGAATTCAGGAACTGGGCTGGTTAAAGTCGAATAATATTTTTGATCTTCAGTTTTGTGTTCTTGTTCACCGCGTCGTTTGGTTGGGGTCGCCAACTTATTTGCAGGAGAAAATTAATTTAGGGAAAAACGGTTCATAATGTAAACAAAACGCAGATTAATAAGCTTTGTCTACCTAGGTTTTGTTCAGTCATTTTCACGAGGTCCTTCACATATAATGCAGTTTTACTTTATAATTCCCTACACAACAGTTTAATGGGACTCTCGTTGAATTCTTTCTGTGTTCGGTACAAGCTGCGATTACTTGAATTGCAGCGAGGTGAGCTGGGGTGAAGACATCCCTTATGGGTTGTTTGTATTTTTTTTCATCATTTCAGTTAATTCAATTTTGTTTGTTCTTTGATTGTACGGTTCATTATTGATGCTTGATATCATAGATTTGTTTTTCTTGCAGTAAAGTAATATTCTTTCTGGCAACTCAGTTTTCGGTTATTCCTTTTTTTTTACAGTAGAAGCATAGTAATATTTCGCTATTTCATTCAATTTGTTCTGTCTCGTTTATGTGTCAGATTTGAAATTCGGGGTTAACAATGAGTAGGTCTGCTTGACTTCGCCCTGATTTTTATATATTTATAAGCATTTTATTGCTTCAATCAGAGCCCTTTTATTATAATTATTATCGTGGACTTATGCCCTATCTAAACTGTTAGCTGGATGAAATTCACCTTTCCCTGATTCAGCAATCAAAGGGAATAAGCTCGATTACAATATACTTGACATAAATTTCCTAACTATCCTACATGTATTAAGAATTACAGAGTTTTGCATTTCAATATAGGTATTCTTATGTAATTCTAATTTCTTAAGGCTATCATGCAAAGTTTTGGGTATTAAAACAGTCGAGGATACGATGACAGGAACAATATCTATTTTATCGAGGTATCACATCTGCTTGATCTCAATCGCAAGGTCTGTGTATTTGGACTTTTTCTCCTGGAACTTGTTCAGCACGTCGTTATTATTCGGTATGGCGACATCCACCAGTATTGCTGTTCTGGCTCTCTTATCATACACGGCCTATTATTCGTCACCATTCTGTCAGTGATAACAGGCCTATCGTAGTATAATCTGATAGAGTCATTTTCCAATACGGGCGCCGGCTGATACTTGTAATATGGCTGGAAGGTGTTCAGAAGTCCGTACTTGTGCGCGAGTTTCTGGTGGATAATGTTGCACACTTGATTATGCCTGTGAAGATACTCCGTATTGGCCAGTTGTTCGCATCCGGACGTAATATGCTGCATAGTCTCCGATCTTATATGGCATTTCCTGCACTTATCTGTTTGTAATGTTCCGTCCTTCATTATAAATTTTTTGTAGTTGTTTGTAGCGATCACTTGGTCTTGAATGGCCACGAGGAATCCCTCTGTTCCTGCGAATAATTCTCCTTTCATCAACCATTTGTTGGAGGCTTCTTTGTCGATGTGTGGTTGATTAATCTCATGGTGATGTCGTCCATGTAATTCCTTTCTTGACCATCGCTCTTGTTTTTCAGTATCTGATAGGAAAGGTATATTCAGCAGGTCATCTCTGGTAGCAAGATTTAGTGGTGTATATCCCCTATCAGCCAACGATACCACTCTATGGAGGTCAGAAGTGAAAGCTTTTGCAGAGAAGAATTCTCTGAGATTTTTTGTCTGTTCGGTGTGTAAATTGACAACATCTATTAATCCGCGTCCTCCTTTCCGCTACAAAGTTGTTCGTATCACAGACGATTTGGGATGATGATTATTGTACTTTATCAGTATCGTTCGGGTCTGCCTTTGAATATCATCCAGTTCTGTCTTAGTTCATCTAATTATTCTGAATAAGTAAAGCAACACTGGAATGGCGTAGGTGTTAATTGCCTTGACTAGATTCCCCGAGTTCAACATTGATTTCAGCACAGACTTCAGACGCTGACTGTATTCTGAACGAATCTTCTACTTTGATTGTTTTTGGTATCCCAGATATTTGTATGTTTCGCCATCTCTCATGCACTGTATAATATCACCGTTTGGAGGTTGTGTTTCACCATCTATGACTTTCCCTCTTTGAATGTTCAGGGTCTTACATTTTTCAATCCCGAATTTCATATGAACATCTGCCGAGAACTCAATGACAGTTTTCAGCAAGTCATCCAATTGCTTCTTGTTCGAAGCATATAAATTGATGTCATCCATATAGCAGGTGGGAGACTATATGATAATTCCTTTCTCTTTTTATCCTAAATCCGTATTCTGTTTTATTGAGCATTGAGGACAATGGGTTCATTGCTAAACAGAACCATAGTGGACTCAAAGAGTCTCCTTGAAAAATTCCACGTTGTATGGGTATCTCGTCGGTTTTAATTGATGTATTGTTCATGTTGACCTGCAGAGACGTACGCCCGTGTGTCATTGTTGTCTTCAAGAACTTTACCAGGGCAGGGTGACTTTTTACTACGACAAGCCAAGAATGGGCGGTACGATCGAATGCCTTTAGATAATCGAGAAAAGCTGAATGAACATTTCGATGCTCTACGTGTTCCTGTTTCATTATTACAGAATCGATGATGAGTTGTTCCTTGCACCCGTGGTGATTCTTTCTGCATCCTTTCTGCTCCGCTGCTAATATATTGTTGTCGTCAAGGTGTTGGTATATTCGATTGGATATGCATGAGGTGAGTATTTTGTAGAGTGTTGGCAGGCAAGTGATTGGTCTATATTGAGACGGATCCTGTGTTCTATCGCCGTTAGGTAGCATATATGTTTAGCCTTGTGTTAGGAATGTGGGTGTTTTCTTGGGATGTTAAAGAACATACGTGAGCTGTTTCGCTAGGGCTCCATGGAGCTTATCAAACTTCTTGTACCAGTAGTTGTGGATATTATTTATACCTGTGGCCTTCCAATTGTTGGTCGCTCTAACTACAGTTGTGATTTCTTCCTCCGTTATTCCTTCGAAGTCCATATGTGGCGATCTTTTTCATTCGTGATCCATTCCGCATCTCTATTGTGTTCTTTGGGGTTCGACCATAGTGATGACCAATAATCGGTCAAGCACTGTGCGTCAGGTACTTCTCTTTTATTGTTGGTCGCAGTTTTTTTATTTCTATTATGAAAATTGGCCGCGTTTTGGAGGAACCTTTGGTTTTGGTGTTTCTTTTCAGTACACTTGACGTATCTTGAAAGCCTCTTTGCTTTTGCTTGGAGTTTCTGTTTCAAAGTGTCCATATACACGTCGATGTGTTGTTCGTGATCAGGGTGTTTTGTGTTCGTACCAATTTTCCTATAAATTTTGCGTAAATGTGATTTCAAGCGCCTTGAGTGTTATCTGTTTCTCAGGAATTCTGTGAGGCGACCGATTTCTGCTCTAATATTATCAATATCCTTCTCCAGTCGTTTTTGCCATGGTGGTTTTCTGACGTCTTTTGGCTCAGCTTGAATCAGAGTTGTGGAGATTTGTTGTTTGTGAAGTCGAAGAACCGCTACTGATCCACAGTAAATCAAAGTGTGAATCTTCTCCAAGGTGTTCTGGTCGGTACACTGAGTTTACGCTTGCTAGGATAATATTGGTGTTCTTTGTCATCTTGAGTTTGGGCAGTTTAGGTCTTTTAGTTGGGTTTCTACCCACTGAATTCAGTTATTGCTCTGTTGAGTTCTGATCTTGCTAAATACATGTATTCGTTTTGCTGATTCGGCTCAGGAGGGCATTTCGTGTTAATATTCGTTTCCGTAGCTTCGATGTTATCTGTAACACTTCGGCAGGTATACCGTTATGAGTATCATTTTCGTTTCTGAGTTCCATTATGACTTCTTCTCGTATGCTTTGCAGCATTTCTGGAGAAAGTAGCCTATTTTTAACGATTGTTCTTCGTTGATCCGAAATTCTCGACTCGGATATGTGCTGTAATTCGGGATATTTTTCTACGAACGCAAGATGTAACGCGTATCTCTATGTTGTCATTTCCGATTCCAAGTTTGTAATCTTGTAATAGGAACGCATAATGAAGGAATTCATTTCTGGGGTACACTTCATGCGTGTCCTAGGGAGTCCGGCTCTCGTGGTCGTAGGCATAATAGCTTGCGCCACCGTTGAAACATCAAGAGTCGGTTGGGAGGTGTTGATGTTATTTCCCACTTGGTTTTGTGTTGCAGTATCCCTACTCGATATCACGCTGCTTCCGTCGCTAACCGAGGGAGACTGTGACTCACTTTCCGAACAAGACCCTCTTCCTATATCTTGAACGCGACAAGATGTTATGGTGGTACAATGTCGATTCACCCCTTTATTCCTTAGATTGTACATCATTGGATAGGTTGCATTTTATACCTACTGCCAGGTTCAGCTTTGGTACCTCGGGTTCGCTAGGCCCGTACTCAGAAACAATATTCCTGAGCCTCTGAGGCTTATTATTATTATCATTATTATTAAAAATCGGGAAACATGGAAAATTGAAATTCTGATCTTCAACTTCTCACATTTCCAACGAATATCATCAAGGACTGATATCAGTGAGCTTTCTGTCAGACTCGATATTTTATTCATTTATATGCTAATATTTCGTTCACAATTCACAATCATATTCAATTCACATTAATTTATTCAAAATTCATTTCGGGCGACAAAGTGCCTGCCATGCTGGAAAGGTAGGTGGAAATATTAGATGATGTAATTACTCATCTTCTGTGTCGCCTTTGTGAAATTTGTTTTGTACACTTTGAACATTTACCGTATTTTCAACCCTAAGTATTTATTTTCGATTTCCTTTTTCCACATTCATCCCCCTTGTTATTTGGTGAAAGTTTGAATTAGCAAAAATTGTCCATACTCTTTTTCCTATTTTAGTTCTATTCTAGGTACCTTTCAGTTAAGTCACACTGGGCTAGCCCTCAAAATTTCTGAACTCCCTCATTTGGAAATTGGATCAACTCCTTAGGATTATAAGGCCACGGAGGCATACTATACTATAATCTGCTTAGCATTTAACCATATTTTCGATATGATAGTAAACTTCCGCCCAGAAAACCTTTATCGCTATCTAAATGATTTCATATAATTATTCATCGTTCTTCTTCAAGCGGTTCCCGAAATCGTCTTTATACTCTTTTGAAGAACGTTTATCGAGAATCTTTTGATTTTCTTTCAGTCCATACTTTCTATATCGTCTCGATCAGGTCAAAAGTATGTTTTTGATCAGCCTATTTCTCCTCTTTTGCTAGCATACAATTTTTCCTTATCTATAAAGACCGATTTTGTGATAGTATTTTCTATCTAAATATTTATTTCATGCAGAAATTGCTAATTGTATGATTTCATATAATTATTCATCGTTCTTTTTCAAGCGGTTCCCGAAATCATCTTTATACTTTTTCGAAGAACGTTCATCGAGAATCTTTTGATTTTCTTTCAGTCCATACTTTCTGTACCGTCTCGATCAGGTCAAAATTATGATTTTGATCAGCCTAATTCTCCTCCTTTGCTAGCATACAATTTTTCCTTATCTATAAAGACCGATTCTGAGTAAGTATTTTCTTTAAATATTTTTCATGCAGAAATTGCTCATTTTCAACAATGTAAGAATCTACTCCCCAAACGAAAAATTATGAAAAGTTCTTCTCCAATATCCTCATCCATAACCGTTCAGAAAATTCCAAGACGCTGTTGAAGAATTCAATACATCATTCATATATTTTAGTTCCTTGAAAATATTGTATATTAATGTTTTTCCGAAAATCGTTACTTATTGTCCTTGTTCATGAACGGCACCCTTATGGAAAACACTCAGGTACTAAGTCCCTTTGTGCTTGTCTTGTTGTGTTGTTGTTATCAGTCTTGAAGAAAATTTTAATTAAAGTTTGCAAGACTAGTTTAGGGGGTCTTCTGGATCAGCTGCGCACTAGTTGTTTCAGTGCCTAATGTGTCACATCTGGTCACCTTATGAGAGAGACACTCAAAGAGTATATGTTCTGTTGTTTCATCATTTCTAGGCAACCACGTCATGATACTGTCATCTCATGTTGTGTAGTCATAAGATAGTTGTTTATTAAGTTGATGTCCCGTTTATAGGCCAGCTACCATCCCTATATATTTTATGTCAAGGACAATAGTTCATGTACCCTCCACTCATACTGGGGCCTTTCATCAGCTGTTTTGACTATCTCAATCCCGAGATGCATAACCAATAGTTCTGGACCTCGGCAGTATTCCAGTTTTCGGAGAAGGGTGGTGTGGGTCTATGGTATGGTCAAAATGGGTACTGTATCCATCGGACTAACAGCTCTTGCCCATCTAGCAAAACTGTTTAGTTTCTCATTCCCTTCCATACCTTGAAAGGCTGGGCGCCAGAGCAAAGTAGCTCCGTTTGTGGTACTCATTTATCAAAGTGCTTCTCTGCATTCATCAACTAATTCTGATATAACTCCTGGATCTTTCATATATACGAGGACATTTTGGCTTTCAGAGTATTTTTACATGTGAGCGTCTTTTAGTTCCGGTAAAGATATTCTTGCATGCATCTGAGAATATTGTATAACTTCATGTCTTACGACGACATGATCTCCTAGAACAATCGCAATGTTTGCCCTGGCACTGTGGAAACCTATGCCTATACTCATCTGTACTGTGAGAGAGATGGGTAGAGCATGGGATGTAGATCAAATCTCTTTCGGTGGAATGACGAACTTAAAGGATGGTTCTCATTCGATCGCCTCTTCTGAGACGATCAGGTCCCACTTCTCTAATCCACATGTCTCCTTCCACAGCCTCAATAAGGTCCCCATGGCCATCTCTTTCACCACTTTATGTGAAGGGAGGAAGCCAAACATGGAGGCCGTGGAGGTTGACCTAAAGGCTTCCGCGACTGCTAATAATGCTTGTCTTTGAATGTTGCTTATTTTATTCCGTTTGGTATCGCTTTTCAATACAGTTCCCCTTATTATGGCCACATCGTTTAGGAGCAGTCTTATCATTGTCGTATATAACCAATATATTAGTTCAGTTGGAGTCCCAACAGTGCCCATATAACTTGTGGCAACTCCAGAGTGTGTTTTTCGGTCTTTGCGCTTGTCTTCCGATGCGGTTGTCCCAAATCAGTTAGGTGTTAAGCATTGTATTTATATTTTACTTGTTTCACTAGTGTTAGTTTCTCATTCAATAGAATTGGTACATTGAAAAGAAGTAATTTTCTTTCATAAGTGAAAATGACGATGTCTGTTTTGTGGGGATTCACGGACAGGTCATTTTCTGCACCATTGCTCCGTAGTTTGCAGAGAATTTCAGGGCATCTTTGCATATGAAGATAAGGTTTTTTTCCACGAACAAGAAGTAGAAGAAGCATAAGCCTAACCCACGTTAAAGTGCCCATAATCGGCGAGGCCTTTCAGGAGCCCGTCCTCTAGAGGATTCAGAGGAGAAGTGATAGTACTTCAACCCCAAGGTGGTCAAGCTGCCGAGGTGAGCCTCGACAAGCCCGTCCTCTAGAGGATTCAGAGGAGAAGTGATAGTACTTCAACCCCAAGGTGGTCAAGCTGCCGAGGTGAGCCTCGACAAGCCTGGTCGATAAAAAACGTCCTATCCACCCTGTTTTGGTGTTATCAACTCCTCTATTCACGATACCTTTGTCTATCGACCTATATAGTGTGTTGTAAAAAGCTCCCTCTATGTCTTGGGATATTCTAAGAGTAACTTCGCCTTATTCCAATCCTTTCTCAATGAACCCTACTACAGAGAGTAGTGCTGAGTTTACTGATCTACCTTGCTCGTAGGCAAGAAAAGTGATATGTGAGGGGTCACTGCGCTAGGATATTCCCCCTTAGGTATCTTTCTATCAGTCTCTTCTTGGTCTTTCCATAGTCAGATATCTCCTGATCAAATCCAAAGCAACCTCTCTTATACCATAAGAATCTAACTTCCCAAGTATTCCAAAATGTATTATACCATCGAAAGCCTTGCTCGAATCGCAGGCCGAGAGTTTGCATTTTTTCCTTTATCAAAGGCTACCACTATTCTGTTCAAGATTTGAGTCAGTGCTGTCGATATAGATGTCTGCCTCAGAAAGCTATGCTGCTGCTCACAAAAAATAATATGGTGTAGGAAAAAATTGACAAGTCTATCTTTCAGAGCTGTTTCGAATATTTCAAATATTGCAGGTAGAACTGATATGGATCGATAATTATCCGATGATTGTGGGTCTCCTACCTTGAATATTGGAGCTATTGTCACTTCTTTCAGTTGATCCTGAAAAAATCCCTTTGGGAAACATCTGGTTATCAAAAATGTGATTGGTGTTATGGTGCTCGAAATAATTTTCTTCCATAGGTTGGTCGACACGCCATACATATCTTTAGTGGCCTTTGCTTTCAAGTTCTGTGTCATTCGAAGAATTTTACTCTCCGTTACTTCATTAAGGAAAATTGAGTTCTCAACCCCTTCCTTGGCTCCCTTGAGGAGATTGAGTGGGTGTTCATTAGTATTAGAACAACTTTCAGCAGATTTTCTTCCTACATTCAAAAGGGAGTTGTTTAAATCATAAGTATTAGGAAAGATGGACTTTCCTTCTTCATGTTTTTCTTTTCTTCGTTGTTCATATCCCATATCGCTCTTGTTTTGTTTTGAGCTTCTTGTACTTTTTTTGGTTTGAGTTTATGCCAATATTTCTTTTTCAAGGTGTTACATGCATTTCTATTCTCTGAATCTTTGTTCATATCTTCGATCACATCTAGAGAATCCAATTGATTTTTCAGATCTGAAATTTCCCTACTTTTTCTGGGTTTCCTCTTTTTCTTTGAATTCTTGCTCATCATTCGGGACAAGTCCTGTCGAAGATTTCCATCAATAATTTCCAAAAATCATTGAAGGTTTCTTCAGCCGATGGGGCCAATCTGCATGCGTCCCAGTTTTGTCTTTGAAATTTCTTGTTCATTTTCGAGATATTATTATCATTGATTTTTCCTATCAAAATTTTTTTCCTTTGTACAGGTTCATAATCATGGTTCACGTTTCCTTTCAGAAACTGGGCTTTGTGATCTGACAAATGCGGTTGAAGAGTAAGTATTTTAACGTTTTCTTCGTTTGAGAAAATATTATCGACTAATGTTTCAGATGAGTCGGACAACCTCGACGGCTACTCCAGCATTGGTCTCCGTCCGAATTCTTCGAATAGGTCAGGAAGATCAGCTCTATTTCTACTAGGTTTGAGGAGATCAATGTTGAAGTCTCCTGCCACATAAAAAAATGAATAATTTATTTCACACACCTCCTCCAGGTATTGTCCTATTTTATCTAGAAAGTTTTCAATTGATCATCGGGGAGGTCTGTAGATTGCTTATATAGTTTTTTTAAGTTTCCTGTTTATTATTCCACATATCTCGAGCATCCCTTCCTCCGAGTATGATAAGCGTTCAAAATTCAATTTTTGTGTACGAGAATAAGTGCACCCCCATATTCATTTCTTCATGAAAAGTGTGAACTCACCCGGTAATTATGGTGGTTTAAATTTTAGCATGAAGAACTAATGTTCTGTGATAACTGCGGTATTTATGTTTTTCTCTTTCAACAGCTCTTTCAGTTGATCGATCTTCCATTGATGGACTGTATATTCAAATTCAATAATTTAAACTTTTAATTGGTCTTGTCGTCCTCGACGGGATCGAAAAAACAGGTATCATTTCACAAGAATTCATGCGGAGCAAAATTCTTCCCTATTCACCTGGTCGAGTAATTCAAAGTCAGTTCGAACTTTGAACTATGAGTTTAGACTTTCGTCTCTAGATACTTTTTCAATTTTGAATTCCCTATCAAGAAGCTTGCCGCTCAAATATGAAGCTTAGTCGATTTTAGAGCACTCTTTATTAACTCTCCCGATGTAAAGCCATGCCTTGCGATCAGCTGATCTTAAAGAACAGCGAACTTCATTAGTACCTCGTATTTGCATAGTTTTATGCTATTTCTTCTCTTTACTGAAGCGTTCTTTGTTGCCAACTTCTGTGTCACAAGTGATGTGAAAAGATAACGGTAAGTGTTTCTTCTCCCCAAACACCTTATTTTGTGTTTGGCCTTCTGATGTCGCGCTAATCTCCAATTATTATAGAAGTATTCGATTGATTTTCTCAATGTTTTGTTTCCAACTCCATTTTGTAATTGTTTCAACAAGAAAATAACTTCTAAGCACTGAATTTATGTAGGTAATCTGAAGTTGAGTACTCATGCATTTTTCCATAGCTCTGATGTCTTCGGTTCAGATCCTTCTAACGCATTTTCAATGTTACTAAGGAAAGTATCGATTGAAGAATAAGCTTCCTCAGATAAATTTGCACCCTCTGGTAACTTTTTGTAGACAAGTATGAAAATTGAGTCAATTTTCTTCAGCTTTGAAAGCTGATCGTTTAATTGCTGTATGTCGATGTCAGCCATCTTCAATTTATCAATTATGGCAATTAATCCCCAGGTCTCTACTTATCATCACAATTCCAGGCTGTTATTGATTAGGTAATACAACGCTATAGTTATATAGTATCAGACTCAAAAAAACATATGAGAGAATTAGCTTTGCGTCTTGTTCTAAAATCACACAGTGAAGAAACACAAAATTCAAGGTTATCTCAGGTTAAATAAGTAAATATGGATGCAGAGGTTTATTATGACCTTATTAACTGGCACAGAACCACCGATCTCACAGCAAATCTGTAATGATGAACTTCAATATCTCATTGCTTGAGGAGAGGACAACATAATGAGGTTTTTACGCCCCGGGTGTCACCCTTCAACGGGTGATATCCGAGCTCGACTATGACCATCAGTTATAGTTCTTTCTACCTATAAAAAATCGTAAATCTGTGGCAGAGAGCACAACCGCAACTAATAAAATTATCTAGGCAACTCTAATATCGTACAACGAGCATGATAATCGATATTAAAAAAAAACAATATGCACAGTGTCAATCGATCAGGAATTCCCCCAAAATATAATATTCCGTTCGCGCATAACCAACGCTAGTCAGGGGAATCCCTTCGATATAGCGCTCGTCACTTGTAGATTGGGCCATTTCTTTTGTTTCCGACCGCCTTCATTTCATTATTCGCTTACGTGAACGTGTGAACGTCTAGTGCAAAGTGTTTGTTAATTATTGTGAAGTATTTTTGTTATTACAGGTAATACTTACATTTTTAATTCATTTAGTATCTAACAGCAGTATCTTCGATTATTTTGGAAAATCCTTCAATTATTTTATTCTCTTTTAATTACTGTGTATTTTAAAACTATTTTATTGAGCCGCCCTAAATGATAAATAGGTACCTACAGAAGGTATTTATACGGATATTTTTTGTTTAGTTTGGGCAAGTATTACTATCTACTGAAGGTATTTATTTATTAAAATAGGTTATAAAGGCTTTGCTGGCGTGAAAAGATTTTATTTATATTTCTACACGTTTTACGATATTACTTTAAGTAATAATGTTTAATTGTAAATAATATGCTTATTTATTATTTATTTACTTATTATTTTCCGATCTAATAGCTATGGGATTTCTTTGCAAAAACGGAATACATTAAGCTTAGATTTTCGATTGAAAGTAATCATAATCATATCATACAACTTCGCGTACGTTGATGGGATGAATAGCTCGAGCACTAGTGGCACGGATATCACAATCAACGGTGGAGTATATATCTAGTATTTTACGAATAATTCTTAAAAACATATTTACACCCAGACGCAGAATTGTTAATATAAATTAACAATCCTGCGTCTGGGAAAAATATATTTCACAAAGCTAGTTACGTCACGTGTTGGTGTTTATTTACTGTTATAATTAGTTTATAGTATCAACGTATCACTTACTAACTAAAAATATTTTTTAGAATACCCAGAACGAAATATGCCTCTGGGAATTCATATTTAAGAAAGACAAAGCGGGTTTCAACAGAGAAAAGACAAAAAGGCTAAAATGGATGAAATTCAGAGCATGTCCGGTTCTATTCACAAATATGTCACAAAACCAGATAGCGGCCAAAGTTCAAGTAAAGTACCCGAGTCTCCTGCTGACGAAAGTAATGATTCACATCTTGGAGACTCGCATTCATATAGCAACATCGACAATACAGCATCAATGGAGACGACCCAGGACCTTGATGGAATCAAAATAAATAATGAAAATGACGCCGGTAATGCTATTTTCGGAGATAGCATTAGCTTTGAAGAATCAGTTCAACACTTGAGAGATGTTTCACATTGGAGTTTACTGGTAACTGATAATGTTCGCAATGACATAATAAAAAGGGTAGTGAACTTTTTCAGAACAAAGAAGGACCGTTCCCTACTGCATCTCGTCATGGTTCAAAGATTAAAGGTGATTCTCGTCATCTTTCACAGGAATGGTTTTATAAACAGCTGCCTAGTGATGAAAAAATTCTACGATCATGGATGGTATTTTCTCCTATATCAAATAACCAGTACTGTTTTTGCTGTCGTTCATTTGCTGTCAGTAACATACAAACAACATTTACAACTGGATTTGAGAAGTGGTGGAAACTGAATCCTAAGGTATTGGACCATAAAACTTCAGTGAACATTTAGAAGATTTCGAAAAGTGGAGAACTTTGGAAATAAGATTAAAATCTCACACCAAAATTGATGATGCAACCTTACAATTAATGAATACGGAAGAACAAAAGTGGAAAAATCTTTTATCTAGATCATTAGATACTACATTGTTTTTGGCTAAACAAAACCGTGCATTTCGTGGACATGATGAACCCCTATTTAAACTGCTGTCAAAGTATGATGCAGTACTCAAAGAACATATACTATATTTGGAGCAGGAAAAATCACCTAAAGTAACATATTTATCGCCAGAAATACAAAATGAGTTTATAAATGTTTTAGCTAATCATAGAAACTGTCAGCTTGTCAACGAAATTAAATCGGTCAAATATTTCGGAATCATGTTTGATACACACCTGACTTTTCTCATGTCGATCAAATGCCTGAAGTGATTCGTTATGTGAAAATTATTAATAGGAAAGTAGAAGTGAAAGAAATATTCTTAGGATTCTTTCCTTTACATGGAAAAAAAGCAGCTGATTTAAGCGCTGAAATACTAAAGAAGCTTGAAAACGATGGCTTAGATATTATGATGTGTCGTTCTCAAGGTTATGATAATGCTTCAGTTATGAGTGGTATACACGGAGGAGTGCAAGCTATTATAAAAGAAAAAAAAACAATAAACAACTTTCTATTGGTTGTATAGATCATTCAATTAATTTATGCGGCCAACATTCGTTCGCACGAAATGTGACTTGTGTTTCATTTTTCGGAGCAGTGGAAACAATATTTGACTTTTTTCAACTTTCACAGGCTGTTGGGAAGTGCTTCTCAATCGCAGCAAAGCATCTGACTTTCGACAACGCGCTGGAGTGCTCATTATAGTGCAGTAAAAGTATTGGCTGAACATTTGATGGGATAATATCTGCAATTGAGGAACTATGTGACCAAGACGTAAATTTAGAAACTAAAGGTGCTGCACAACATCTTATGACTGCTGTGTGCAATTTCTCATTTCTTTGTTTTCTCTTCTTTTGAAATGATGTGCTGGGGAAAGTAAACAATGCTCAGATTGCATTACAAAGTAAAGGTTTATGTGTTGATGAAATAATCATAAAACTAGAAGCACTTCTTCTATTCATTGGAGAAAAACGGTTGCATCTAGCAGAAGGGGCAATAGATTTTGCTGTGCAAAAATTGGAAAAACACAACATTTCTAAGGAACGACGAATTCGTCGCAAGAAACGCATGCCCGGTGAGTTAGCATCGTCCACCGATGCTGGACTTACTCTTAGAGCGGAACTTCAAAAGAACATGTTAGAATGTATTGACAGATTCAATATTGAACTCGAAACAAGAGTAGAGTCCATTAAAGACGTAGGTTAGTTGTTTGAGGTTGTGCAGTCAAAGACCTTGCTTTCGGCAAACACTGAACAGTTAAAATTTGCTATATCAAAATTTACTAACCTTTACGATGAAGTATCAGAAACAGAACTCCTTTTAGAAATACCAAGATTGAGAAGACATTTAAAAGCGGCTAATGTTACTGTTTCTAATTGGGTGACATTGGACTTTTTGAAATTCATTGTAGAATGTTATTTTAGAGAATCTCTTCCCAATCTAACGGTCGCACTGAAGTTATTTATAACAATATGTGCATCAGTTGTTTCATGTGAGAGAAGTTTTAGCAAATTAAAATTAATTAAAAATTATTTGCTGTTCACAATGACAAACCAGATTAAACAATCTTGGTATTTTAACGATAGAACATGAAGCAACACAAAATATAAATTTTGAAGACGTGATTTCGGAGTTGGCTAGTGTCAAAGCTAGAAGGAAGAAATTTCAATTTTCGACAAACTAAATTTGTTTCACATAATATACAAATATTTGTTATAGGTATTCGTATTTTAATAAAACGTAAATGATTATAACTTTTTTCATTTTAACAGTTTCGATTGAGTTTTAGGGTGACACGTATAGAATCCGCCCCGGGTACCACCTATGCTAGCTACGCCACTGTCCTATAATAATTAGTAAATAGTTAAAATGAGTTTTGGGAGATAAGTATTTTTTTCAAATTTTTCATAATTTTATGGTCAATCCGGAGACAGAAGGCAGTATCCGATTGTTATGAAATTTTCTGTATTAATTCCCATAACCATGATACACGTTTTTCCGCTATTAAAAGTCAAAAGAAGAAAATGTATTATTTCTCCATACTAGAGAGACCTTTCCTATAGCGTATTATTCCATTATATTTATAATCAAACGATTAGATTTATCAATTAATCGGTGTGAATATTTCTGCTGTGCATTTAATTAAATAACCAAGTTCTTGTGCTTCTATGGCGGGATCGAATATTCAAATAGAACAAACGAACCCTAAAATCTTCCGGACCAAATTTACTTATGAACTTTGGTTCCTCATTATCCGAGAGAGAATATACATGTCTCCATAATTCATAGATTTTAGAATCAATATTTGAATTATTCATTAAAACGATGAAATGATTATTGACTATCTTCAAATACACTTTAATACTTTTTCCTAATTGGCTATATATTTTTTAGTTAGCTGTATTTTAATGGTATTCGAGTTATTATTGTTAAATAATAAAATCAGCTACTTCTACTGAAAAAATTCGTTTACTTATCTAATTTAAAAAAAGAAATATTTTATCCTTTGGAATCCTATGTATATTTCAAGCTTTTGTCTCCCATTTCATGATTTTCCGTCGATAAATCTAGCCACCATACTCCCAAAGTTATCTCTTTGTAGAGCACAGAGTTTCATTCCATTCATTAAAACATCTCTTCAGACTGTCAAACTGCCTCTCTCCGCATTCGTAGAAATAAAAATTTTACGTCAAGAGCAGTCGACTCAAATTCAGTTGAAACTTCTACAACACACAGAGACATCAAACAGGTTGAAACAAACTGTCATAAAGTTTATTCCTGTGCAACGGAACAATGAGTTTCATTCAGGTGAAGGCAATGTCACTCAAGCGGGCAAACCTGTAGGAAATTTCTCGTTTGTCGTAAAACATACGATGGGATGAGATGAATATTCTGAGGATTCTTGTCTTTGTGAAGTGATATCTAATACATTCGTGATATACAAATACTTTCTTTGTTCTGCTGGAATCCAGTGAAACTGAATACTTCCTGTACTGAAAGCTTGACGTCGGAAACTTCCAGATTTCAATTCGTGCAAAAGATAATCGACAATGATTAACACAATATCTGAGTTATGTTCTAGGTATGTTGAAATATTATCCAAATTGAATGCGTCTAAAGTTCCTAGAGCGTAATACATTTTCTCATAACTCGTAGTAAGTTAGTTCCTACGAATGAATATTCATATAGTCAAACTGGATCTCTTGCAGAAACGAATATACTTGGCGAGTTTGTGTATTATGAATACGTCACACATGGTTTCTGCATTGATAACGATAAACTAACGTAACGGAATCGTAAAATACTGGGTGATTCACCAGTGGCGCGGTGCTCTGTAGCTCGGACACTCTTGAGGATTACATTTTTGTTCGAACGGTATTGTATTTAGAAAGTAAGAATCTACTTCAGCAATTTATTTTGCAGTAAACATGGTGTCCCAAGTTTCTATTAAAAAATCTTGGATGGTTTTTTCAGATTGGAAGACCACTTATTGGTTCCAGATTCAGGAGCGGCCTATACTCTGCTATAATGTCTTTAAGTAAAAAGTTTTTTCGGTGCGTAGTTTCGTCACAATAATTTTCTTCCGTAACAATTCATGAAAATAGGCTCTCACATCATCACATGCTCCTTCGGCCATAGAGGATGAATTCTTTTTCCCTTTCGTTTTCTTATTGTCCAAGAATAGCTTTATAGATGACTTTAAATAAATTATCCTCATTTTATTCAGGAGTGACTCAAAAAAGTGATTGAATTTTGTAATTTTGAAAATATCATATCTTGAGTTTTTTCAAATGGAACACCCTGTATTTTATTATTCATGTCAACGCATAAAATATTGAGCTATATTTTGCAGAAGTAACCTTATCGTTATCTTCGATCATTTTCGAAATATTTGATTATTTGTAAGAATTTTTGATGAAAGTTCTACAAACCGTATCAAACTCATCAACATGCATATTTTTCTTCCTGAAATGATTCAAGTAGTAAAAAATGAAACCTAAACAAGATAATACTTTTAACTAATGATAAAATCAAGATAATTAAAGCCTAAATCGAGGTATGACATTTTTTTTATTTGTGCCTTCTGTCAGGTGTCCGGGCATATCATATTTTGCATTTTACATGGTGAACAGTGTTTCGTTATTAAACATTGTTAAAGTGAGGTTTGAACCCAATTTTTTCATTGACTTGAAGTTCTCCAAAGAAGAAATGGTTGATATGATTTTTATTCTGGGTGAGTGTGATAGAAATGCTTTGTTGGCAAGTAGAGTTTATGCACAAAGGTTTCCTGATAAGAGGCATCCTGATTCAAGATGCGATAGATTTATCGAAATAGATAATTTCGCTTACAAAAATCATGAAAAACCAAAAACTGCTATAGCTGAAGACAACCAGTTATCAGTTTTATTGACAGTGACAAAGGACCCGTTTAAAAGCCAAAGAGAGATTTCTCATTTAACAGATATAAGTCAAACTTCCGTCCAGAGAATCTTGAAAGTGAATAAATTTCATGCATATTATGTACAGCTGCACCAGGAACTGAACAATCAAGACTATGAAAATCGAATCAATTTTTGCAATTGGGCAAGTGACCAAGTAGCGGAAAATCCAAATATGTTTAGCAGAGTTATTTTCTCGGACGAGGCAACTTTCCACAAGAATGGGCTTGTTAACAGGCACAACTTTTATTATTACACCACGGAAAATCCACACCTCATGAGATAAATAGTTCACCAGTATCGTTGGTCCTGGAATGTATGGGCCGCTATAGTAGATGGAAATCTAATTGGGCCGCACCTTTCGATAGGCACGTCAATAGTAAAATGTATTTAGATTTTCTGCAAAATCATCTACCAATGTTACTTGCCGATGTACTAGAGCATATAAGACAAGATTTGTGGTTTCAACAGAATGGAGCACCGGCGCGTTACCCACATCAGGTTAGGGAGCATTTGAATCATGTATTTGCAAACAAATATATAGAAAGTGGTGGTCCTGTAAGATGGCCAGCTATGTCACCGGACCTTACAAGTCTAGATTTTTTCTCCTTGGGTATATTAAGGACATTATTTACCAGATTCCTTCTACAACACAAGTGGATATGAGACAGAGAATAGTCGACGCCTCTCAGTCAGTTAATCTGCAAATGTTGTCGAAAGTTAAACAGTCTTTCCTCAGCAGGATTAAGTTGTGTCTACAAAGGAACGGGCAACATTTCGAACACTTATTGAAATAGTTCAACACCTTGTAGATCATCTCACCAAAAACCAATCTGTTACGTATTTCATTCACGTCTAGCTTAAAATATCTCAATTTCTATGATCCAGTACTAATAAACTCTTCTTGCGCAATCTTCGATTTAATTATTTTAGTTTATTTTTCTATTTCGAAAATGGTCGAAGATAAAGATAAGGTTACTTCTGCAAAAATATGGCACAATATCTTATGCGTTAACATGAATTATAAAATACAGGTTGTTGCATTTGGAAAAATCAAGATATGATATTTTTGAAATTAGAATATTCAATAATTTTTGAGTCACTCCTGTATAAAATAGAGATAATCTATTTCAATTCATCAATAAAGCTATCCTTTGGCAATAAGAAAACGAAAGGAAAAAAGTATTCATCCTCACTGGCTGAAGGAGCATGCGAAGATATGAGAGAGATATTCATGAATTTTTACAGAAAAAAAATATTGTGACGAAACTACTCACCAACAAAACTTATTACTTAAAGACATTATAGCAGAGTTTATGACGCTCTTGAATCTTCAACAAAAAGTGGTCTTCCAATCTGAAAAAACCACCCAAGAATTTCTTATAGAAAATTGGGACACCCTATTTACTTCAAAATAAATTGCTGAAGTAGACTTTTACTTTCTAAATACAAAACCGTTCGAACAAAAATGGAATCTCCAAGAGTGTACGAGCTACAGAGCACCGCGCCACTGGTATAGATTTTTGTTGGTGAGTACTACAGAATTTGTTGGAATCAATGTCTGAAACTAAACAGCAACAGGGGTGATACGTGTGCTAATCAGTTTACAAATGGAAACAATGTCAGGGGAAAATTATTCAATAATTCCCGAATTAGGCGAAAATCTTTTATAACGAGCTATCATTCGAATCATTTTCTAATTCCTTGAAAAGGTATGTTAGATATAGAGTCACGAATCAGGTCGCTATTGTCATCGGCATCCTTAAAAGGCAACCTTGTTGTAAGACCTATGTTTCTCTCTTTATTGCCAACTATTGTATCTGTGAGTAACTGATGCATTCCATAAGGATCCTGATATTCTAAAAACCGCAGGTTCTCGCTCGCTCGTACTCTGAAATGTGGGCTGTTCTCTTGGAAATAACTTTTAACCTGATTAATTTTTCTCTAATCTTTTCCAAACACCTGCCGTTAGTGTTTACTGCCCATAACATTGTATTCAATATTTGCCACATTTTTATTACTGTTTGTTTTAGTATCATTATCTTTTTCTCTTACATCTTTAAGATACTCGGTAATTCATATGGAGGGTGTTTTCCAAGCACTATGATTAACTTCGAGAAGTGATTCCTGAAGCGGTTCTAAGCGAATTCAGTAAGAACAACATTGTCCAAATCTTTTCGAATTCGGTGATACACAGCTTCGAAAATTCGATCCTCACGGATTCTGTGATGTGGTGCGTTACTATAGATGGAATGAAATACAAATCTTCTTCAGAAAGTTGCATTCGTAACCAGAGTAAAATGATTTCCAGGAATTTTCAGTTACGTTTGTTGCATAAAGGTCAGAATATCTTTTCGATATATATTTGAAGATTTGAAAACCTTTAACCTCTCGAATTGATAATTCACTCCTCAATAAATGAAGAATATGCAGATTATAATAATAATAATGATAATAAGTGCTGAAGTTCTAGGAGAAAAGTCCAAATACACAGACCTTGCTATTGAGATCAATCAGATGTGTTCATTTTCAATATATAGAATGATAGATTGATATGTAACAATACTATCAACTAATAATTTAGAGCAACCAATCAAATAAACGAGACAACTATAACAACTATATATACATATATATATATATATATATATATATATATATATATATATATATATATATATATATATATATATATATATATATATATATATATATATATATATATATATATATATATATATATATATATATATATATATATATATATATATATATATATATATATATATATATATATATATATATATATATATATATATATATATATATATATATATATATATATATATATATATATATATATATATATATATATATATTATTCATTTTCATTGTATTGTTCATGAGTGTCGAAGATTATTTATAGTTTTTGATGGCCACAATGAAACTTCACAGATAAAACCAATACTCGAACAGAAAAAATTTACACGTGTCTTTCACATCCCATATTCAATCACTCGGATCGATAAGATCATGGATCTTCCGTCTTAGTTGATTTATAATACACAGATAAAACCAATACTCGAAGAGAAAAAATTTACACATATCTTCCACATCCCATATTCAATCACTCGGATCGATAAGATCATAGATCTTCCGTCTTAGTTGATTCATAATACACAGATAAAACCAATACTCGAACAGAAAAAATTTACACGTGTCTTCCACATCCCATATTCAATCACTCGGATCGATAAGATCATGGTCTTCCGTCTTGGTTGATTTAAAATAAAGATGTTCGTAATTTTTTTTAATTTTTCAAAGATTGGAGGTTCCTCATCTCCACCGGAACGTAATTATACAGTCTACATGCCTTAACTCCAAAAGAGCGTTGAGAAAAGTTTCTTGAGGAGAAAGTAGTTGTCGCCTTATTTCGAGAAACATGTCTTGTCAGATAGCCATGATCCACATAAGGGAGTCGATTTCTCTTGCTGAACGTTTCAGTTACACATTTGAAAAAATAAAGCTGTCTGACATCCATCACGTTCGCTTCCTTATAAAGTTAATCTGACGGGTAAGTACTAGGCTTATGAAATATCATTTTTTTTAATTTCTTCTGCAAATTCTCAATTTTTATCTGTAACACTTCGCAGCCGCCCCCACACAAGTATTCCATAGCCGATCCTGGACTCCACAAGGGCATAATACAGGGTTTCAGTCTGGACACATCGAGTTACTTTCCAAGAAATTTTGACTTATGCAATAAGCTCCTGAGGACAACGCCTATTCTATCGATGTGGTAACTCCATCTTAAATGCCTATCCACTATAACTCCGAGATACCTGATATGCTTTTTCATAGATATCTTCACCAGAACATTATTTTTCACGAAGCCCAGTGTTCTGAAGGACGGGGTATTATTCGCGTAGCAGCTGAAAGGTAGGAAGCATGTCTTATCAAAGTCAACAGTTAATAGTTTTTCGTTAAACATATCTATCAATGAAATTAAATCTTTCTCTACTTTTTTTAAATCTTCCCACGAATCGTTCTCATAAACAATAATCGTTTCATCTGCAAAACTGGATACAACGCCTGCAGAACCTGAGGTTAGTATATCATTTGTATATACTATAAACAATATTGGTCCTAGAACCGTATCTTGCGGTACACCGAAATCTACAGAATTGTTTGTGCTGTATGTACTCCTTTCCCAACATCCCACAAGGCCCCCAACTCGTGATGACCAGTGTCGAAAGTCTTTGCTGCTAAAACCTTTTTTCCGCTCTCCAAACCCTCAAACAATTGAGCAACAAGAAAATTGATAGCAGCTTGAGTAGACAAAGACCTCCAAAAACCAAATTGGTTCTTTGATATTAGATTATTTTTCTCCAAATAACTCTCAAGTCGTTTTTTCAGAAGTTTTTCAAAAATTTTCGTGATATTACTTATGAGGGTTAAGGGACGCAAATTCGACATAATTTTCTAATTGCCTCCTTTATGTAGTGGTTTAATGATGCCTACTTTGAAAAGTTGAGGTACCATGCCAAACTGCATTATCTTATTTACCAGATGCGATAGAGGTGACACTATTTGATTTACTACCTCTTTTAATGTCTTTAATGAAATATTATCCATTCCTGAAGATTTCTTATTGTTCAGTTGTGAAATTATTTCTTTTAATTCCAAGCTATTCGTGGGAGAAAGAATAATGAAATCCTTGAAAGAGGTTCTATGAAGAGCATACCTTCCTAGTCTAACGATCGCTCCTGCGAGGTTCCGCCCAACCGAAGGAAAGAAGTCATTAAATAAGTTTGCAGTGATTTGTTCATCTTGTATCAATTAACTTCTTGAATTCAATAGAACATTCATATTCGACTTTCCTTTAAAATTTTCATTCAACGAATTAACAGTGTTCCACAGCAAATCTACTATCTGAACCACCTCAATCTATTCTCCTTTTGAAATGATCAACTGTAGCTTTTTGTAAGAGAGTATGTAGATAATTTCCATATTGAACATATCTTCGTCAGAGCTCTATATTGTCAGGATCATTTTTGAGACTTTTTAATAAATGATATCGTTTTTTGATTGATTTCATGAACCCTTGAGTAATTCAGCTTTTTTATTTCTTGAGTGTTCAATTCTTACTACTTCTGTATATGTTTCAACTTTGTTCTTCAGAATATTTACCAAAAACTCGGCACTTTTGATGACATCTTCAAAACTACAATAAAATTCCCAGTTAATATTTTCTAAATCCTCTCTTAATTTGTGGTAGTTCAAATAACGTTTGAAATAAGGAACATTCGAGAGATCCTCATCATAATTATTAAGAGGTATATCGATAGCAGTAGCATAATGATCACTTATGTTGACTCTAATGGTACAGTTTGCGAGATCATCTTCTGCTTTCATAAATATGTGATCTATGCATGTGCCACAAGCTGGTCTTGTTATAGAAGTTATCATCGATAAAAATTCATTCTCACCAAGGATATCCAAATATTCATTCATAATGTCATTTTTTTTACATTGATATCCATGTTTATATCATCAATTATTATTTGAAATGTTGACTTGCGGAATGAAACCCTCTCCAAATATGCTTCACCCAAAATACTGCATCCAGTATTTCATGTGATTTATAAATCGCTGTTGTAATTAAGGATATATTATTCTCCATAATTTTGATCTCCATCGCTTTACATTTTCCAATATTGACAATATCGTAGCAATACTTCAACCCTTGTCAAATAACTGTCACTTCACCATCAGTCTTGTTTATGTCACTTTTATTATAAATCAGATCATAACCCTTCAACTGAATGAGATCAAATTTTCGATCTTCCAGGTTTAAGTCAATATTATACAATTAGAAAGAAAATCACTCACCTGTGATAAATCAACACTCAGTGTATCCAAATTTCTGTGAATACTTCTTATATTTTGGTGAAGAAGTCTGAATTGATCCCCATCTGAGAAGCATCCATATTGAGGAAAACTGTCCAATTCTTAACAATCACTTGATTGAAATCCCATATGAACTGATTCATATTAACTAATATTATCCTTATTATTCGACGATAAAGTAATCCGTTCATTTTCTTATAGTTTCGAGATGCTTCGTTTGAATATAGAATTCATGACTTTTGAGTAATGTGAAGTAGAATAGTTGATTTTCATTTTTTCACTTGAAACTGAACAGTTATTGCAGCATATGGTTTTCCTAGGACAATCCTCTTTCTCGTGCGATCATAAACATATAGGACAAACGAGTTTCGCCTGGCAATTTCTACTTTTGTGGAAAATACCTTGACATCTGAAACATCTCGAAACGGTGAGGTCTTCGTATACCGGTTTTTTCCCAAGCAATACATATCTTTCCCAAATCCATCATCTCACGGAACGCAGCTGGGGGCATTCACAAAAATACGTACTTTCTCCTTTTTTGTTTTTCTTTATAAAAGTTACCTTCACATTGCCATTAACCAAATTCTGCTCTTTAATATGTTGTTCCATCTCTTCTTTCCCAAAGTTCTCAGTAATATTCGTGATTTTAATTCTTGGTCTTCGGAATTTTGTTAATTCATCATACTTCTTCACTTACTGTTTCTTAACGGCATTTTGAAAAATATCATTTTCTTCTTTTGACTGGCAACCTACAATAATCGTTCCATTCTTCAATAGTTTGAATTAGTTAATTCCTATTTTCGGTTCTACGGGTTTTATACTCTTCCCCCCATCATCTTTTGTTTGTTCTCCCGATTGCTGTTGTTGTGGCTTAATAATGACCTCCGGATGGTTAGTTTTGATCTCCTCATGCTTTGTCTGCTTAGTTACCGAAGCATAGCTTTTATACTTCACAACTTCTCTATTCCCCTAATTTTTCATCTTTTCTTTCAATAAATTGATAATTTCTTCTAATTCTATAGAACATTCTCTAATTCATATTCTCAACACTTCGTGCAGTGAAACTTTAACGTTCTATTCTGGAGTGGTAAGAATTTAATTTCAGACGGGGACAAATCACAACAGTCTAAGCATATAAGATCTCTGCAGAGATCACACGATAAACAAGGGTATTTTACATATTAGTTTGGTTGTTTTATAACCTTGCAAGTTGTACACTCTACGTATATATTTTTTGCGATGGAAACGGAAACGATTACCACAGAGAGAACAGCGATTATATAGTGAGGGAATACATACTAGTTATAACTGTTTTGATCGAAGAGAGCGAAAAATAACTTCTTAATGACATTATGCTTCAATGTTGTGAAAAATTATCGAAAAAAATAATAAATAAAATCATACTAATCATAACAAATCACAATGACCGCCTCCTACTTGTATTTGTCATCCCTCTTTATCTATTCGTTTACAAGGAATCATTCAAGAACAATGAATTTGAAACATTTTCTATACCAAAGCTAAAAAAATTGTGTGGATCCCGAAATGTAATATTTCTTAAAAAGAAGCATTCACATTTTCATCATAATCTAAAAAAGCTGAGAATATCAGATGCTTCCCTATAGTCCAAATTTTCTTTCGCGGCTATATTTTCGATTAACAAAACACATAATGTTGTTCTAGTTATAGAAATCTGATACACAATAATTATTCGTGAGGCGACTATGATATTTTCAAATTATTATAGCACAGTGAATTCTTTTAAATCGGGAGAAATGTGATGAATTATTTCCGTAAGAACAATCGAATGAATAAAGAAATATGGAAAATTCTCCATAGCACTCTACTGAATCGATCTATTTTTCACGGATTTCTCTCCAAAATTGATGAAAAATCCTATTCATATCATCTATGTAGCATTTTCAGTCTTTCAGGAAAATTAAACCCTAAGTACTTCTTAAGTAATATACTTAAGGAGGTTTTAACGAAATATAATTTGAATATGTAAAATAAACAGGACGTCCCAGTGAAACAAACAACAAATTTATGATGTTACTGCATTTATTATTTAATCAAGAAGTGGCAATACGCCATGGAAGTCTAAATTCTGCTTTAGATACAGATGAGTGTTATATACTCTAATTTAATTTTCTCAGGCGTAAATAATAATTTCTATCTCTAAGATGTAATTATTCATTTGTCTGAAAGTATACCTAATTGTATTTTTTTATATTTTCAATGGCTATAACATCAATAGCCATAATGACTTAAATAGCTAATTGATTACGCCGTTACTACTTGATAGCTAATCATGATGATGATGGGAAATTGGACTATGTATTATACTATCACAAGAGATTTGTTGAGGGTCTGGGTTGTGGGTTCGGTCTCTCGACCATTTTCAGCTGACAAGTATTTAACTTGTCAGCTGATCCCTCTATATCTATTCGTTTACAAGCAATCATTCGAGGACAACGAATTTGAGACATCTGGTACACCAAAGTCTAAAAAATTGAGTGGATCCCGAAATGTGATATTTCAAAAAAAAAAAAGTAAGTAGCTCTGATACATGTACGACAACATATGGACATAATTTCGACACAATAAGGCAAGGTGTTAACTAACACGTTGAAAACTCATCCCTTAATTGTTGAAAATCAGGTGTGCTTTTCACTAGTACTAAACTTTTGATCAAGCCGCCATTCTTTTCTACATGATTGAATTATTACTATCTTTATCAATGTATGCACTTTTATTCAATTTTATTATAGTCATGATCGAATTTATTCGCGAAACCTTATCTTGGCATCCACGAATTGAAAACTTTATTGGGGTAACATTCATATTTTCGAATATATATTTCCATTGAGATCTTTTTGAGACCTTACTTATTCGTCGAAAATTTTGGTTTTAAGGACATCCACTGATACATGCAGAAAAAGTTAAGGATATAAGCAATATATACTGCCAATCATCTTCAAGCATAATCTCGAATAAGTCCTTTATTCTAATTATACATCAGCAACAGTAGAGAAATTAATGCAAATCTATATATTAGCCCACCACCTTCATAAATAGAGTCAGCTTTAGAGGTTTATCCTCGGAATAAACATTAAATGTGGTGTTACAAAGCGGAAAAAGATCGACTGGGAGTGTACTAAAATGTGAAAGCCTTAATTAATCCATATGAATTGTAAATGTTCTCCATTACTCAACTCTTGGGCATAAAATAGATGAAACCACATGAAGAGGAACTACTTAAGTATTTATAACTTGTCGAATAATCCCCTAGACATTAGTATCCCAGATGCAGACAATGTAGGTAAATAGAAACAATAGCACAGCAATAGCACAGGCCTACAATGACAACTTTTTTTTGTGCAGCTCTGTTGGTGTCTACCGGGTGTTATTGCAACTATGGCCATCCCTGTAACTTTTTTTCTATTTGGAATATTTTGATGAAATTTAGAAATCCGATAGAATACTACTTTTTAAATTAGATAACTAATATGTTCGACATTTCGTTTCCCGTTATGCCTAAATCGATACCTATTTCCAGTTTCAAATAGGACACCCTGTATTTTTTGCTAATTTTAATTGTTCATCTCATCCTACGACTTTTCGACATATCTTTGAAAAAAAACAAAACACAATCTTTTTTTTTTTTTGCAATTTTCATCAATTCTAGAAGGCCATGAACAGTGACAATTGGCTTAGCTCAACATCTCCTATTACGGAAATACAAGATTGTATCGAAGAATTTCATGTTTATTTTTCAAGGGTTGTGAAAGTTAATAACAAAAGAGTGAACAGCGAATGATTATGATAAAGGTTCAAAAATACCACCATTCTCAAGAACACTACATCGCACACGATTGATGGTTGCCCTCACAAGATTATTTAACTGTTGGGCTGTAATGCTTGCAATAGCCTGTCTCAAACGGTTTTCCAATTCTTGTTGGGTTCTGACAGGTGTCTTGTAAACCCTATTCTTCAAATAACCTCACAGGAAGAAATCTAGTGGACTCAAATCTAGCAATCCAACTGGCCATCTTATGGGACCATTTGAACATATTCTTTTTTTGGGAAAAATTTCGCCGTCATACCGCTAGACCTCCCATGTGTTGTGAAGAGGTGCACCATCTTGTTGAAAATATATTTCATTCGCAACAGCTAATGGCAACTCCAATTCATCTTGATTTCTTGGCTCCTCAAAAATTCCAAATATCAATGAACCTTCAAAAATTATAGGCCTTATTAAATATCTGAATATTTAATCTTCCCCATCCAGACATTGAATCCAAATCTTTCTTGGAAGTTCCCATCTTGATATCTGTGCTCTGTTCGTTGCGACCAGTACTTGTCATTTTGCCTATTGAACATTAAATTGTTCGTGAAACGTGATCCGTCAATGAATAAAATCTTTTTGGGATATTGTGGATCATCCTCCATTTTCCTAAGGTACTCTTCACAGTACTGGAGTCGCCTAACAGTATCGTTAACATACAGGTGTTGGTGTAGTTGATATTTAACCTTCATAAGGTCTTCGTGTCGATTATACCCATTTTGGGATAAAAATGTAATTTTCCCTGAAAATAAGCGTTCAAGAAGTTTCATACTCTATGACTTTTAATTATTCGCTTCAATTTACCTATTATGGGAATAAGTTTATCAAAAGTGTTTAAAATATTCCACATAAGATTGTTTTTACTCTAACGGTCTTCGGGTCAGAATTGACCGCAACTAATAACAAACGCACCGCTCATCTGTTATCGTCCCAATTGTTTATAAATGAGACGTTCTTTGGTTTTATCCAGACGAATCTTAGTGTTATATTATAACATCTATCGAAAAACACGTAACCTAGTTTACAGTGGTGAAAATGAAAATGTTATTTGCTTATAAAAAATGATAGACAATAGAATAGAAGTGGAGTTGTTAGATGAAATGTCGGATAGTTATGAAGCTTGTTCTGAAATAGAAGATTATATCGAAAAAGCTGAACCATCTGATAGCTCGGATAGTGGCAGTGACTTAGAGCTTGTGCCAACAATGACGTCAAAAAATGGACCAATAAAATATTCCAGAAACCTCGTCACACAGTCTTATGGAAGATCAGTTTTGAATGATTTTTCCCTCCACTTTTGATACACACCATATTGAAATATACAAATTTGGAAGGTAAACGTGTTTTCTCTGATGATTGGAATGATATTTAGGATATTGATCTGTTCACTTATTTTGGGCTACCATTACCATATGGTGTATTTCGTTCAAATAATCAAAGTGCCAAAAGCTTAGGGGATATTGAGAAAGGCAGACCTATTTTTGGGGCAGTCATGCCACTAAAAATTTTGAAAAATTGTCAAGGTTGATTAGGTTTGACGATAGAGAAACTCGATCCGAACGACGACTGCTGGATGAATTTAATCCAATTCGAAATCTGTGAAATCGGTGATATGACCTTTTGCCGACATTTTATAATCCTTATGAAAACGTTACAGTAAATGAGCAGCTTGTAGCATTCAGAGGAAGATCTCCATTTCGACAGTACCTGCCATCGAAACCAGCTAAATATGGCATCAAATTTTGGGGTCTATGTGATTCTGCCACAAGTTACGTTAGGAATATCCAACCCTGCACCGGCAGAGAAATAAGAGGTGTGCCTGAAAAAAAACCAAGGCATGCGTGTAGTCCTTGAATTGACTCACGGCCTGAGAGTGTATAATCTTACGGTGGATAATTTTTTCACATCACATCAACTCGGGCAGAAACTATTAGACAAACAGATCACTGTAATATGGACTATACGTAAGAATAAAACGGAATTGCCTCCAGAAATTGAAACAACAAAGGGAAGACCGTTATATTCATCATGTTTTGCTTTTACCAAAGAAATAACACTTGTTTCCTACATACCCAGAAAAAATTAGTTGCTGAATTTTCTCAGCACTTTGCATCATAGCTCAGAAGTGAATAATCGTGCAGACGAAAAGAGTACAACAAATATAAGGGTGGCGTGGATACACTGGATAAAGCTGTTCCCTGTTACAGTAGCGAAAGAAAAATGAAACGTTGGCTTTAAATGGTATTTAGTAACATGGTAGACAAATCAGCCTACAATGCTCTCATGTTATTCACGTCTTCCAATAGCAGCTGGAGGAAAGACTAACTAGCAAAACGGCGACACTATTTGGAAAATTTAGGTAAGAAATTGGTTACACCGTAAATAAAAAACAGGAAGTCATTACCGGGGGCACCTTTCTCAATAGAAATTGCAAAAAAGCTCTGACAATCTAGTGACACTGTACAAATTCTATCAATTTCTACCCAACAAGAGGAAAACAAGACTTGTACAGCTAAGAAGGCGCTCAAAGGAAGTCGCTGACAACTATGTGCTGAAACTGACAATAAAACACCTTTGATCAGTGTAGATTGCAAGAAATTCGTATGTAAAGAACATTCTAATACAGTTGTTCTATGTACCCAGTGTAATTAGATATAACTTCATTCACATTTTTATTTAATTATTGCTCAGTCTCTTTTCATAAAAATATCTAACAACATAGTATATTGTTATTAGATATATAAAATTATAACCTTTACAAAAATTAATATTAATTCTGTAGAAATAAATATATATGTGAAATATATCCATTAAACAAAAATCTTCGTTCTTTGTTCATTTTTAGTATAATTTTACTACTTGGGTCAGATCTGACCCAAAGCACGCCAACTTTTGTAAATTTAAAGACCTTCTGAAGGAAAAATAAGCGGTTCTTATTTTCTCTCTAAATTCTAGTTAATTCACTAATTCGCAATGTCGATAATTAATAACAATGGAATTTCGACATGCCACACTGATATTTTTATGATCACAGAATATTATAAGTATGAACAAACATTTTGCACCGCCAACGTAGTTATAGTTATAAGCGAATGGGGAAACTCTGCAAAAACTGCCTAGGTATTTTCCACTAGAACTTCGGTACCGTTAAAAATTGTAACGTGAGTGATATAAAAGAAAATATGAAAGAATACTGTTTCTGTAATACCGGTTGGCCCAAAATGGTTATCTCAGAAGATAAACTTCCGTTCGAGGAAAAACTGAAATTAAAAATTTTGACACTTCGTAAAAATTGAGCTGTATTTTCGTGGTAGGATATGTTTAGCTGAGCCAATTGTCACTGTTCATGGCCTTCTAAAGCGAAAAATGAAAATTGTAAAAGAAAGTTTGTGTTTTATTTTTTTCTCATTGATATGTCAAAAGGTCGTAAGATGAGATGAGCGATTGAAATCAGCAAAAAAATGTTGGGTGCCCCATTTGAAAATCGAAAACAAAATGTCGAACATATTAATGTTATCAAATTCAAAATGTTGTCTTCTATCCGATTTCCGAGTTTCATCAAGATATTCCGAATAGAAAAAAAGTTACAGGGGCGGCCCTAGTTTCAGTTACATCCGGTATAGTCGATAAAGCACGTAATATACAGCATATTGCATTACGCCATTTTAACTCATCAGATCAAGTTTGCCTACTATCCTCATGATAAAGTTTTGATTGTTGTGTTCGTAAATGATCATTATCACAATAACATCAATAAAATGTTTGTTACTAATTCATGTGAGTACATAGTAAAAGACAATTCAAAGTGTGGGTGCCTCATAGTGTATGTAAACTATGCGTTCAACATTTGCGACATTGATACACGTGAATCATTGAAATTTGAAGTTCCTATGATATGGCGATAACGACAAAACCATTATGATGACTCAAACTTTGGATGACTAATATAGTGGGCTTCAACTCAAACAATCGCCATAAATTGAAATACCATAATATTTCCTCAGCACAAAGACCTATTGCTTTTTCAGGAAATGTTCCAGTGAAAGCTTTTCACCAGGTATTGCAGCAATATCAGGAGGATCATCCTGAAATATATGATACTTGTCAAGAAGATGATGACTTTGGTTACTGCTGAAAAGAAAAACTTCCTTTACGTAGACGTTCGAGTATCTACATATCGAACAGGAGAACGAAGCTTATTGCAGTTATTCCATCAGACAGAAATTTGTTTTATTGCTCTAATTTGGGTGGTTTGCTGGTTTTCATAGGTTTAACGATCTGTCAATCTAATAAATTGCGTTTCTCTATAGACTGTAGCAAAAGAACTCTCGGGGCAGTTCTACTACATGTAAATGAATAAGCTCCCGTTCCGATTCCTCCCTTGATGTGTATGAAAGAGAATATGAGTATGATTTTGAATCTGAATGATCTTCGTCTACTCAAAAATAGTTTTTTCATTGCGTCAGCATAGAGATTATACTAAATACCCATGTCTATCTTCTCCTTGGAACAGCCGCACCAAATCATATCATTGGATTCAGAAAAATTCGGCTTTGTGAGATGTTCTTGTTGTTAGGAAGATAAATGTTATGGATGAATCCTTAGTTTCAAGGTAAAAAATCATTTTTTCGTCATTGCCTATAAAATAAGTGCTGAAGAAATTTATCTTTCAGCTGAGGTGATCATTATGGGATACTCCAACCTCCACAACAGTAACTTGGTCCAACATTCAAATAGGACTGACAAAGCAGGAAAGCAAGACAAACCCTTTGCGATCAACCTCAACTAGACATAACTTGTCGATGAGCCGACAATAATTTCTGACAATATAACATATTTTTCTACTCTCAATATTTTTCTTGTTTCAGATTCAGATAGTTTAGGTTTATAGGTCTCAGTACTCTTGGTCAACTTTGACAACAACTGGCCGGTTTGAGTAAGCCGCACAGACGACAGGAACTGGAACGATGGGAAGAATCTAGCAAAAAAGAATACTAGGGGAAAACTCTAGGCCAAAGGCAAGCGAAAAAGTTTATTGACTATTCGCCAAAGAAGACAAAACAGCTTCTCGATCTCTCTAGGGACGAGCTGAGGGTCATAACAGGCCTCCTTACGGGACACTGCCCACTGAGATACCATCTCAATGGAATGGGCAAATTAGTTGCATCGCAACTGTCCGTCAAATACATAAACACTTCGATAGCAACAAGCAAGAGCCGCACGAAGTAAAAGCGAAAGCTCCCAGGGAGATTCCTAATTTTGTAAGGGATTTAGACCTACAGGGAAATGAATAAGAAGGGTAACGAACAAAAGACCAATTTGGTCGCAGTTCGGAAAGCAAAGCCAATCGACCCCCACGAATGTAATGTACCGCTGGTAACTTCGAACACGTATTTATGATTCTATGCTTTCCAGGAAGGTATATCACTTCAACTGAGCCAGCACAGATGAGCTGCCCGAGTTTTTTCCGTCTTTTCCTTTTTCCCCTGACATCAGCGCCCGGGCCGAATCCATCACTGAAGTTATTTTAGCAGACTTTTCAAACATTCACGATAAAAGCATCCGCACAATAGTTCTGGTTCATTAAAAACTGTCAAAAAGCTACTACATTTAGAAACAGAACTTACGAAAAAAGGAAGAAAAATCCAGCAGATTAAATTAAATCTGTAAAAGTGCTAGGGAATGCAATCTCGCATGAAAATATCAATCTCGGTATTCACGAGATTCGGGAATTCTAATCTTGCGAAATCTCGGTATTGTGCGAGATCTCGTATTGTAAAGAAAGGATCATCAAAAATGTACGAAATTCCTATCATTCATATTTTTATTGGCTCTGATTGTTCTTCAGGAGCAAAATAAAGAAATGAAATCTCATACTAACCACAAATTTATTCGAAAAGTAACATATTATTCTGAAACTTGAAAATAACTCCCCAAAAAGCGTAAAAGATCTAGGGGTATCATCTGCCAGCCGACTCCGAATGCTGCATGCCAGATAACCAGCTGAGAAAAATACCCGTTCTGCCTCGACACTTGTTGGTACTATAGATGAAAGACATTGGTGAGCCAACTGTAGATTTTGTCCTTTTGACCCTCCTGACTCGTACAAATGGATTTCTTTCTTCAAAATCATATCAACTGACGATGACAAACGTGACACACGTTTTTGCGAACGCTCTTTCAATGCCATATCCAATTCCTCATCAAGACTAAGAGAACCGATTGCCGTTACAGGCTCTAAATTTTTTTTCACTGCATCTAATGGAATTGAATGACCATCATCACTTTCATTCATGGCTTCATCTGCAAATGAAAATGTAGAGGGTTTGTTTTGTTTATTGAGTGCAATATTATCATCTTTGGTGCTGTTCTTGTGTAATCTTCATATTAACTTTATTATTTCTTTTTTGATTGAATATTTTGGAGGCAGTTTGATAACCAGCAGATTGATTGAAATATACGTCGTATTGGACAGGGTCTGTCAAATAATACAATGCTGTGGTCATAAATGTTCGGCGTTCATTAAGCCGAGCCCTTATGGATTCAGCAATTTTTTGAGCTACTGGTGTTCCCAGTTCTTCTAACTTTTTCACCTTAAATTGCAGAGTAGTGTCGGCAATTAACAAATCTGAATTTGGACGACATAGAACTTTCACTGCCAGTTTTATAGGCTGAAATACGAGTTCTAAATCTAATAAAGCACGATATTCTTCTCTGAGAAACTACACTCGGAGGCAAAATTAGTGGAACACTCGAAAATTAAACCAAATTCGAAGTCCGATATTTTTCCTAATTCTCAACCGATTTAGATGATTTGTTCGGCAAGTTATAGATCAACTCTTCTGCTTTGTAGAAATTATAAGAAAAACCAAGAGAAGTTTGAAAAACATTCTATACGGGGGCAAAACTAAAAGTGTTTTTTTCGTCAAAAATTCGTAACACCCTGTGGAATTTCGACACATCTTCCTACAGTAACGCATTTCTTGTTTCATGCGTTTATCTCTATTTTTGCAAAATATACTTCATTTCAAGTGGAAATTCCATCGAATCAAAAAATTGTCATTAAAATTCGTCTATCAATTTGGAATTTTCTTATTATCACTCAGGCGTGTCAAAATTGTCGTTTGCGATTTTTATGTTCGAATTGCATTAGTTATTGATGACAATTTGGTTAATTTGGTGAAAATTAGGAATTCATAGGAGATAACAGTCGGTAGGTATTAAAATACACAACCGAATTCTGGGACCATTGATAAAACTTTTCACTTACACATGTGCACACCTTTTTTTATCAAATATGAAATACAACACACGTTTTTTTGTATATGACCACATTTGCACTTGTTCAAAGAATGAGAGTTTTCCATTCTTTGATTTGATACAAATTCGATCGGTTGCGGTGTTTTGTGATTCTTTTACTGTTTACGATTCGAAACGGTATTTTTCATTCAGAATGAGAAATTTACCACCAACCTCAGTAGCAAGGGCAGTTACATTGATCGAGGATGTTCGCACATACCGCTCAGTCGGTACCATGTTGGGTGTATCGACGTGGGCTATCCATCGAATCTACCGACGTTACAGGGAAACTGGATTGTACGTGAGGAGGCGAGGACAAGGAAGAAATCGGGCAACCCGCTCTATACATGACCGTTTTATCGTCAATCAAACCATAAGAAATCCTCGTCTTACTGCTGTTCAGGCACGTAACCTTTCACAAGCAGTGGATAACATTGACGTCAGTGTGAGGACAGTCAGATGACGATTGAATGAAGTTGGTCTGAGATCATACGCGCAAGCAAGAGCACCAAGACTCGATAGAGCCCATCGGGCAGCAAGATTGGCGTTTGCTAGGGAGCATGTAGCATGGACAATCAATCAGTGGAGACGAGTTTTATTTAGTGATAAGAGCCCATATTGTGTGAATTTCGTGTATGGTAGAGATAGAATATGGAGGCATCGAGGGGAACGGTACAATCAAGCGAACTTCGCAGGAACTGAGCAATACGGTGGAGGGTCAGTTATGATATGGGGTGGCATATGCTTGGGAGTACGAACAGAACTGGAAATTATTGGCAATGGATCACTTAATGCCCATCGGTATATCTTGGAGCCCCATGTTGTGCCTTTTGCTCCTTACATAGGGGAAAATTTACTTTTTATGCACGATAACGCGCGCCTTCATACTGCGCGCATAGTGATAGAATATCTCAATGAAGTTGGGATCACACGAATGGACTGGCCGTCGCGGTCACCGGATTTAAACCCGATCGAACACGTTTGGGACATTCTTGGAAGAAGAGTTCGACAACGGAATCCAGGCAACGTTGAAGAGCTGACATTGGCTTCGGTGGAAGAGTGGGACAACATACCTCAACAGATGATAGACAACATCATTGGGAGTATGCGAAATCGTATGCGCGCTGTAATAAGAGCTCGGGGGGCCATACTCGCTACTAAAATCAAATGTTTTTTTTTGTGAGTCATCCTAAACATTTTTCTCAACATGTTCATTTCATTTCACGAGTGTATCGCCAGGATACACACCTGCTCTCAATTTTGGACAGGAATGATGATTATTAATTATTATAGAGTGTTACACAAAAAAATTCAAAAATGAATGTGCAAAATCAACGATTTTTCCAGTGTACTTCGAGTTATCCCGGAGCGTGAAATTGGCCAGTGAATTTCAAAAGTTTTCATTTCGTTAGATTTCCGCTTCTCTAATTTTGATTTAATTTTTCGGCTAACCTCCGATGTTATGCACCTACGCAAGATTAAAAATAAATTCTTGAAATTTGTGACTTTTCGCTTCGAATTGGATATCTCTTGTAAAAATAGAGATAAATGCATGAAACAAGAAGGGCGTTACTGTAGGACAGACCATGATATTGTACGTTTCAACTCGGACCACGAAATTCCACATGGTGTTACGAATTTTTGACAAAAAAAACACTTTTAGTTTTGCCCCCGTGTAAAATTTTTTTCAAATTTTTTTTGTCTTCTCTTATAATTCCTACAAAGCAGAAGAAATGATCTATAACCTGCTGAAAAAATGATCTAAATCGGTTGAGAATTAGGAAAAATATCGGACTTCGAATTTGGTTAAATTTTCGAGTGTTCCGCTAATTTTGCCTCCGAGTGTATGATTCGTATTCGATCCAAGAATGCAATCATTCAAGGCTTTTGTCACACATTGCTTCACCTTACTGAATGTGGAAATCATATCTGCAAGACTAAACCAGCGTATTCCCCAGTCCACGAGTTGAAGAAGGTTATTCTTCGTTGGTGATTTTTTGAAAAGTTTGACTATCTATTTTACTTTTTTGATAGGGTGATCAAATTCTGGCACTGAGCCAACTTCATCTATAGTCGGTATTCTGCAGTCAAATCAAATCAAATTCTTCATCGTCAGACTCCTTCACATCTGACTGAGCTACGACTGTGTCTTTTGTACTTTCTTTTTGCCTTTCGGTTCCACGTTTTGATTTTTAGATCACACCTATAACTCTCCATAGCTGGTGCAGAGGATTCATGAAGCGCCCAATCTTCACCATTACACTGGGCCCATCTGTAGTAACACCTACTATATATTCATCTGATGACAAGCCATATTCTGATAATTTCTTCTCCAAAATAGTTATTCAACTCTCTGCAGGCATTCCATAACATATTTTTATTCTCTCTGAAAAACATTCACATTCATGAAGCGCCTATTTTTGCATGAAGTCCATTCATCGAAGGTAAGGCTGAATCTATGGTTATTCTTTTTTAGATTCATAAGATCCTGCAAAACTTTCATTGTCAAACTCGTGCCATAATCTATATCAGTCTGTTTTATGGAGTTAGGCGATGCAGGTAATTTGTAGTCACTAGTCGCGAATAATTGTCTCATGTCTTTCGACGTGCGAAAATATCTAAAAGTCATGCCATATATAGAAATCATCCTTGAAATTCTTTCCTCCAAGGAAACTTTTTGTAGGGAAGAAAATTATTCAGATATTTTATGCCTCTTCGTACCGGTTGGAGAAAGTAGCCTTACTGACGCGGAAGCATTGATCAGCATTGAAAAATTTGATGGAACCAAAGTCATGTTTTCTGTCACTTCTTTTATGAGAAGTATCAATTTTATGCTTGGACAGTAAATGTACATGTAAGCCTTTGGGAGATCGTGCGAGATTTTGTAGTCGTTTTAACACAAAACGAATAGACCGGGAGAACTTGAACACACAAGGAAATAATTTCAACTGTTATTGGAATAGTTTATAAATCTGCAGATTGTCATGCACTCTGACATGCCCAGTCTCGCAAGACAATGACAAATTTACGACAACTGGAAAACGTCTCGCCTTAGTCATCCCTATCGCCTGTGAACTTAGCTCCACGTGTTGCCGCCGGGAATAGGTACATAGTTTACATAAGTCAATAACAACATGTGAAAAAACGGAAAGCTAATCAAAATTGACATAATACCAGTCTTGCAAATCTTGCGAGATCGCGCATGGTTTTGAGTGCGAGATCGCTCTTGCAGAGTAGATGCGAGATCTCGGTATTGCAAGATCTTGGTATACCGAGATTGCATTTCCTAATGAGTGCGTTTCAGGAACATCTGTAGTCTTCCTTCTCTTTGATTACGGATGGCGATTTCATCTCATCATCACCTAAAGGAAAGGTGAATCTCACGCAAAGTTATTTCATCAAAACTCTGTTTTATATACATCAAATGCAGTGCCACCGAGCATTACACATATTCAATCAAATACGTCTGAGGTAAAGCTCATATTTCGTACGGTAAGGTGCTCATTCAATAACTCAACTGCAAGAAAGCAGTGGGTCTTGACGGAATACCATCAACTGTTTCGAAAAATGTGCTCCAGAGTTGGCACTTGTTCTCAATCGTCTGTTGCAGATTCCGTATGAGAGCCAGTCGTTTCCGGACTATTGAAAAGTTGCGAATACAACTGATTTCAAGAAGAGGGAAGAAATGCATACCTGAAAATAACTGTCCAGTTGCATTGCTGCCACTCATGTCGAAGGTCATGGAAAGAGTGATAAATGATGAGCTTATACAATATTTTGAGTTAAATTGTGTCATCAGTAATCCTACGGTTTCAGTAGGAAATGACTGGGGACCTCCTTGCATACTTCATGCATTAGTGGACAAATTGAAAAACATGGCGAATCAAGAGCTATTGCTCTTGACATCTGAAATGCATTCGACGGGCTTTGACATGTAGCCTTTGTGAATGAACATATGGGATATGGACTTCCAAAAATAACATGGTTGGATTAGAAGCTTTTGATCACTGTGCAACGAGTGTATCTTTTGATTTGAATGCAGGAGTACCCCAGGGCACTATACTCTCACCAAATCATTCTTTATTGTTTATTAATGATCTATCTGCCTCGTTCAGTAGAAAAAAATTCACAATTGCGGACGACACGAACCTGGTGTTCTCAATTTCGAATTAGCGTCCTATATTTTCCGAGTCACATCGAAAAAGCTGCCAACAGAGCATGTTACTCAATTTAGGCTTGGAGAAGATATCAGAGAGGAGCCGGTTGAATTTGTACAATTTTAAAGCGAATATTATGTAGTCAGCAACATTCTTCAGACAAGTCATTGCTGGAGAAGCTCCATTGACTATACAAGAACTTCGAATTTCCTCAGAGACGAACATACTTCTACTCGGCATCACAGTCAACACCAGAGTTTGCTGGCATAACAATGTGTTTGCCACTGCCGGATCTGCTTCTGTTAAAAAATTCTTTTCAGGGCTAAGTACTACTTTACGCTAACAAAACTAATGATCTTGTACGAAGTACAGGTGCGACCTGATGTGGAATGCTGCATGGGGCTCCACACCCAATCATTTCACCTTTTAGATAGTGTCCAGAAGAATGCAGTACGCTTCATCGACCACGAGTAGATCACGCTTGATTTCCAGCCTCTTGCTTGAAAGAGGTGGGTTGCTGATCTTCCTCTTTTCCACATATACTTTCATGGTAACTACTCTGAAGAGGAGAAAAGGCTTAGATTTTAAAAGAATCTAGTTCCAGAGCAAAACCAGTCTCGCGGATGGTCCAACTAGTAACAATGCGTACCTCTCCCCATATGAACTCATTTGTTTACAGTGCTTGTGTTCGGTGGAACTCGCTTCCATTCAACATATTTCCGACATTCTACAATTAAGCTCTCTTAAAAAATCGAGTGAACAAACACACTAAATTATTAAGCCATCTTTTGTGGTCACAGATGTGGTATGACGGGCATCACCTCCCTCCAACAGTTGGGAATTAAAAAAGGGTATGTGTGCTGTAAAACACATTTCAATTGATCATACTTCAAATGATTTATAATTTATTCCGCTTAAATTAGCGAGTAAACACACACATCAAATCGGCGGCCATAGCTGTGGCACGTTAGACACCGCCTACTCACAAGAGATATGAATAAAAAAACTCTGATCCTCTCTGCAACACTTCAAGAAGCTACTTTTAAAAAAGTTCTTTGATATAACCATTTTTTACTCAAGCAGTCCCAATCTCAGCAAACTTTTAGTCCACGATGAACAAAGGACAGACATACTCAGAAATTTAGGGGTTTATATAATTGTATACAAGTGCCCAATTGCTTATGTTCGACAAACAGACAAGAGTTTTACAACCAGATTCTTAGAATATATAAACTCCCCACAAAAATTTTCGCATCACCCTACTTTCACGAAAATACTATATAAATATTTAGATTGGTCATACAAGAGTCGCTTGGTAACTTTCAGAAGTGTAAAATAAGAAAATATCATTCAAAAGAGATGAGTTTATGATGGAAATTATCAACAATTTTCGAGTTAATGAAAAATTAAAAAACTCTACCATCTTCAAACATTCGCGAAGAGACTACCAACTATCATCGAAAGGTTACTTATCATTTTTTAAATCGAGTGTTTCCTCCCTGGGCCCTAATTACTACCAGTATACGTCTCGGAAGCCCCTCAAACAAATTTTGGATGTACTCTTGAGTCAATTTCAGGAAGCAGATTTTCTAGTTTTTGGAGTGTTCTACAAGACATCATACGTTAATAAACTTGCCACCCTATGTTATCCCAAACATGTTTTATGGGATTCAAGTCGGGACTTCTGGGCGGCCATCTTAAGATATCAATTCCGGAATAGCCGGCTCGGTGGCGTATGGGATATGATGCTCGTCTCCTACGCAAAGTAACCTGGGTTCAATCCCCACAAAGTCGGTGCCATATTTCGAATTCTGGGAATCGATTTAGTGCCCATCTTTCGGAGGAGATATGAAGCTGTCGGTCCTATCTAAAAGAGATATGTTGGAAATTAAAGATCCCTTTCCTCTGCACGAGATGGGTTCGGCAAAATTCCCGGGTTAATGAGGTGACAGAATGCCCGGGCGTGTCATTAGCCGAAAGGCAGAAATAGAGCACGTTAAAGGAAAAACAAACAAACCATTTTGTAATTTCGCAGAAATTCTATAACTACTCTAGCTGCATGAGGCTGAGCATTATCATCCATATAAATGAAGTTTCCGCCAATCAGTGGGCCAAAGGGTACAACATTCAAGGATATCTGCAATGTATCTGGTAGCTGTCATTCTTCCATTATTCACTTGGACTAACTCAGTTCGACCATGAATAGAAACGCCTCCCACCACCATTACTGAGCCCCCCCGAAGTTTTCGGTGTGCCGGATATGTCTGTATACAGGCATGCGTCTATCATTTGATGCTAAACAGAACCTGGACTCGTAGGAAGAGAAATCATTCGACCATTCTGGAATACCCAGATTTGCATATTCCCTAGCAAACTGAAGTCTTGCAACTCAATGCTCACTTGGTCTAACAGTTTGCAAAGAAATATACACATTTCTGGAAAGTGCAAGTTCATTTTTTAGCATTCTAACCGTAAAGTGACGAACTCTTAGTGCAGTTAAACGAAGCCAACCATCATCAACAAGTAGTTGTTATCCGATTTCTTCCCTGTCCGACCCTTCTTCCATATTCCCCTGTTACGTGGTACCGATTAGTTGCTCTTGAAATAGTGCTTTGGTTAAAATTAAGTTAGCTACGTAACGTTGGCTTCTCCCTCCTTTAGAAGTGTTACAATTCTTCCCTCTTCATGATCAGTCAAAAAGCGTCCAGGACGCTCAGCAGCCATTACAATAAATTCAAAGATTCGAAAATCAACAAGAAACACAGAAAACTTGCATTAATTTAGCGTGAAAACTGAAGAGAAATTGAATGAATGCTGATAGTCAAATGAACTCATTCTTGTTTCAAACGTGTTTGAAATCATATGGAAACAAATGTTACTACATAGTTAAGATTTTTTCCTCATATATCCAAAAATATATGTCGACAAAAAAACTGCGATCGAGGTGCTCAATCCATTGTGGAATTCAGAATATCAGGTGATGCGACAATTTTTGTGGTGTGTATAATACATTAAATCCAGAAAGCATAAAATAATGTTGGATAATCTCAAAATTCGCTTCAAAACCAAGAAAAAGAATCTGAAGGAATGTTTGGAAATCAATAAACTATATGAAAACCCAAATAACACCATCCCTAATAGCCAGCTGAACATCAATAGCTCTAATCTACTCAACAATGAGTTAGATAGCATTAACATCTGTTCAAATACAAATCTGTGGACTGGTCACTTGACGGGACGGTCAAAACCGCCGCTTTTGAGAAAAATAAAACTGTGACTCAGAACCAGAGTCTATAGATTTTTGTTCATTTGCTAAAAATATGCATATATTTCTTGAATTGTAATCTAACTAACTAACTAGCTAACTATTGTGTAGATCTACCTGCACACCATTTTACATAGTTCATCTAAATTCGAAATCACAGTGAAAATACAGTTATTTGCCATAATTATTCAATAATTTTATTTTGAAATCTCAATGGAGTGGAATATTACATATTTCAAAGCAGCTTAAAATCACACCAAAAGCGTGAAAATCGTGACGCGGCAATTCATCCAAACTTGGATAATAAATCAAGCAGACATTCGACGGTATTTCCGATATTTATTAAACACCCTTTCGTATCCACGATCACAGACACCATCTGATATTCTCTCAGACAACAATCCCCGCGTCACTACGAAGTAACGTGTTTCTAAATGATTCATGTAACAGGTACGTGAGTACCAATGGCAGAGTGAGTACGGGGGAAGGACTGTGGAACGCAGATATAAGGGCCGCAATCGTAACGTTAGGGTATTATTGAGTTATACAGTCCCGAAGATCGGTCATTATACTCATTCGCGAAAATCAGAATTGAAATTAAAATGAATTAATCATACGTTACGTGACTCCAGAAATATGGAAGACGTACACTGTTCTTCTAGGAGAAGCCTGACAGAGGGAGAATAATTACAGTTCCCGTTGTATCCTACAGGTGATTACTCTCTGAATTTTCTCCAATATTTCTGTTCCCCATTTTAATTTTCATTTCTTGCAACATATTCTACGTAATTTCTGAATGCATAGATGTCAAGTTAAAATAATCTAATATTGATTTTGTTTGTTTACTTTCATATGCTAACTACTAACATTTATTTATTCAACTTGCAACATTATTGAAAATCCATTGAACTAGTGTATATTGATTCAACTAACTTGGTCACAATTTGAAATGTGACGAAGTTAAATATTGATTCGAAACTTTGCTTTTATTACTCAGAAAATTTATCTGATTGAAATGTTACCAAACCATTTTAGTTCTATTCGAATCTTTTGTTTCATTATTTGATGAATTATTATTATCATCTCATTTTACAACTTAGCTGAAGGTTTACTTGAACTGTGACGAAGATAATAATACTATTCATTGTAATCGGGTAATAAATTCTACAACTGGGGGATGTTCTTACTCACATAATAATGATTTGATGTCCGTTATTCCTAGGCACAATGAGGGAAACTTTCCCTGCATCTCAGTGTAATAATCGCTCTAAATTATAATCTGTTTTATTAGTATAAGGGAATTGCTTCAGGGACGATACGCATGTATGAACCCACAGACATTGGGGCTTGTATGTTCAGTCGGTATGTAGGTTTTGAAGAATGTCTGAGTTGGTGAAATGTATGTGCTGTTTGAGGTTATATAGGTGTTCAATCAGATGGCATGATTTCCTGGCTGACATATCCGCGAATATGGGAATAGAGTGTATTTCAGAGTCAGTGACATAATATGGCGGGTTGGTGCTCAGTTGGGCAAAAATAGCACGAACGGTTTTTGTGGGCGCACATCTAGTCCCATATAACGTATTAATACTACACCAGTTATTGAATGTGATTGGAAATACGCGAGCGAATTGAAGCTTGCAAGTTGTCAGCTTTGGAAGTGTTACTTACAATTTTAAAATCAAATCTTCGGTTCGGAGTAACAGGGCAATGACGCATTCAATATAATATCATATTAACAAAACCCTTAGAGAAGATCAGTTAACATTCACAATATGGGTGAAGACTAATTAGGCCTCTCTATAATAATCTTATATCCCAACTTCCACTTAAAATACGGCTTAGGGGCGATTAGACTAGTTTATAATAATCAAATATTCCATATTCATAATATCAGTATCGATAAGGTCTGTCTATAATACTCTAATATCCCAATTTTTACTCAAAATCTTGGTGAGGGTACACAAGGTCTGTATCTAAATGATATTTCGTTAAATTTATTTAAAGACTCCAAAGGCTGCAAAGAAAAGAATTTGATACAAATGTTGCAGATATCAAATAGACATTGTTACCGAATCTGTTTCGATTTTCCAATTTCCTTACCTATTGTTTAAGCGACGAAGAATTGGTCGTACCACATCAAACCTCACATAAGAGAACTTGAATAGGTTACTACATTAGTTGAATAAAACTATTGAATGCTGACATTTTATGTTGATATGGATGACACGACGAGTTATGTATTATAATATCTGTATGTGACGGCTTATGGTAAATTGCGAAAACATGTTTTCCATTTCATTCGAAATTGTTACGTCTAAGAAATTTATCGAATTATTGCTTTCTATTTCGGTTGTGAATGCAATTTTGGATGTAATGAATTAATATGATTTTCGAAAATTTTCAACTGTCTATCTGTTCCTGTGAAGCAAATGATGATATCGTCTACATAGCGATACCAGTATAAACAATATTTACTGAGTGGATGATTATGAATTAATTTCTCTAAGTTATTCATGAAAATTTCTGCTAACAAAGGACTCAACGGATTGCCCATGATCAAGTCGTCTTCAATAATATAATATTTGTAATTGAAATGGAAATAATTTTGATCTTAACAAATTTTTAATAATGAAAGAATATCTGATTTAATGATAGTATTGACATCACTCCTTTCTAATGTAATACGTATCTTTTGGAGGAATGTTGGGAAATAGATTCTTAACATCGAAAGAAATAAGTTAGGAATTAGGTGGTATAGTGGTATCTTTGATATTGGCAATAAGTTCGTATGAATATTTGACCGAAAATTCAGATTTAAAATTGCAATGTTTTATTAGCAAGTCGTTGAGGAATTTTGAAAGTTTGAACGAAGGTGCCGTTACATAAGAAACAACAAGTCTAATAGGGTAATTAGGTTTATGAAGTTTTATCAACGAATATAATTCGGGGATTGTGGATGGGAGTTAATGAATTTATATTTTCTTGGTCTCTAATTAATGATTTTGCTGTCGAAATTATGTTTTTAACAACTTTCTGAAATTTTGTTATAGTTTCCGGCTGTTAAGAATTCTTCAGTTTTAGAAATATAATCGGTTTTACTAATCGCAATGACGGTGTTACCTTTATCTGCTTTAGTGAATACTAAATCGTTCTTGGTACTATTTTCACGAATTGTTTTATTATCTTATAATCGGAATTGCAATGAGGTGATAATTTCGAAAATCTTCTTTGATGATTTTTGCTGTTTGATGTTTGGCTAAAATATTATCTTTGGAGTTTTTGAGAATAATTTCGGAGTCTATGCCTAACTGTTCAAAATTAGTTTTATTATGTTTTGGATGTAAATTATGTTTGAATCTTTGTTCCAATAGATCTTTTTGTGGTTGTGTAAAATCGGTATCAGTTAAATTAGTGAATCTTTCAAAAATTTATGGTCTGAAAATTTATCAGTTGAAGGTTTGGGTGGAGAAATTTTGAATTTAAGTGAATTCAACTTTTCTGTTGTTGCTGAAACTTTTATGAATTAAAATTTTTAAATTAAAATTTTGACATCGTATCTGGATTCAGAGTCTAAAATATCAAACTCATTAGGGTGCAATCTAAACAATAATTCCGTATGGATTACCTTCAAATATATGTTTGCAACGTCCTCCTGTTGTACTGGATCTTCATATCCTATATTTGTAGGTGAAACATACTATTTCGATGTGTTGCAATTATATTCCGATATTCCTTCAAATTGAATATTTCCTTATACTATCCGACAAGGAATCGTTTTCAGGTCACCGTATCTGTATTTTTACGAAAATCTCAGCGTATTACAATTTGTTCAGTCAGCACTTTTCATTTTCCAACTATCGATTCATCAAACTACACTACCTCAATGAGCTCACTAATTATAAGGTAAAATAAAAAGGTTTATCAAACCATTGTCTTAGACAGCATTCCAAATTTCAAGGAGCTATTCTTAAAACAACAAAGACTAGTTTATCTTCATGGCTCAGAACACACAAATAATAGAGATTTCATGGGGAAGTGGTAGGCTTACATATGTTTACAGCCATATCAGATGTAAAATATAGTTTTGAAGTTATTAGCTGAATGAGGGTTTCGAATATCTGCGAGTTCTCTGCAGCTAATTTAACTATGACGAACTACGACTAACTTCAAGTGCAATGGGGGTAGAACAATCAGAATAGGAAGTTCTGAATTCGTGAGCTTGCATGTCTCTAGTGCATAAAATCATGCTCATCCATATCACCACTTTACGAAGGAATCAGGGATTGGCCCACACCTTACTTTGCGATTTAATGCAAATTTATAATGATATTGGTAATTGAAAAGAAATTTTTATATTTGTGAATTTTCTCGTTTGTCGTGAAACAAATAAAAATAGTCAGAGTAATTAATGTTTGCCCCAATTTGCTCTGCGAAAACCATGGGTGAATGAAATATTGAAATGATTTATTGCAACTTTGAATAGGTTATCTAGATTTATGGTTTTGCAAATTATTGAATATCGTATTAGAACGATTTATGCGTTACTTACGCTGCTTGCATTGTTGGATATGAAAAAATAGCGATCGTTGGACTCTAATTCCGATTACTTTCTTTTCTACTAAAATCAAAGAGGCCATTATTTGACATATTTCGATTTTTAAATGAATGATACGAACATGTTTGGTTGTGGACAAATATTTTCCAGGTTAAACAAAATGTTGTTACAGAAGGTAAATATAACGCAAGATATACACGTTGATTTCGTGTGCATATTTAAAATATTTCATGATTAACTTTTTTCCATATTGAACCGAATCACGACTACCACGTACGAAATATTCAGCTAGGAGATGGAGAACTGTCTGTAACTTCCTCTTGTTGAAAATATTCAAGAGAAACAGTCCTCTCATTCTACTTGTGAAAATAGCAACTTGAATAAATTTTTTCACAAAAAAACATGAAATTCAACATGATCAATGAAAAATATTGTAAATCATGATATTGATGGTAAATTCATGTCATGGAAATTTATTTTGATATCAAAAGATACAAATTTTTGTCTGATTTTCACAATGTTCATTCGTTTAATACACACGACCGGTTTTAATAGTTGCGTCATTTTCAAGTATCTAGAGCTAACAGTTGTGTTAACTAACTATATTTTGAAACATTATTCATACATTAGACACCTATGGTTCAATGATCCCCCGAGGCTTTTCCATTTCCCTATTCATTACAGCCTTCAATATAGAAATTAATATTATTAAGGAAACTGCATCAAATAATAATATTCCAGCCTCCACATAAGCTGCATTAATAAACGAAAAGAAGAATAACAAATTTCTCGAATACTATTTTTCATAATGAAAAACCAGAAAATGAATACGCCTGTCTAACTAACATTGGCATCCTCTGTAAGAGCGCAATTATCTTCCCAAATTTCATTAAACAGCCTCCTTTTCCAGTGGTCTCAACAAGAGCAGATTACTATTCAACGCCAAATAATAATAATAATAATAATAATTTTTATTCACTCAATCATAATCACAATGTGAAAACCCCCCTCCCATTACAAACTATAAAAAAAACACAAATTATGACCATGACGAATGAACGAAACACATCAAGGATTACCCACTAAGGCTAATATTTAATAAAACGAATATCTGTTGCTATAGCCCTCGCGTGGAGTCTATATATGTGAACCTCAGGCAAGAATCAATGAATAGCCCCTTCCAACCGGAGCTAATTCTTAAATCTACCTACCATGCACGAAGTCATCAAGATCCACAATAGTGTAATTTGAGCAGGATGCCGAAAAACAAAGCAGTACACTGGAGTTTTGCCCTTACAAGGAATTCATCAGTGTCGCATATCGCTTTTCGAACATACATACGAGAATCGCCCTCTAGGGACCGAGACGGTGAACCCAATACCTGACTCTGAGAGAAGAAAGAACAATAACAAACAGAGGTAAGAAAATGAAAATTCCAACACTTGTGGAGCATCTTTCGCCGGCCCGTGAATCGCCTCACGGTTCAAACGAGAGAAATAGGTCACTTTGGCTTCGGTATTCTAGACCTGGAGTCTCCAAACTTTGAAGCCTTAGGGCCATAATATTTTTTTCGGTACGTTCCAAGGGTAAAAAAAAAATTATTTTTCTGCCACCCTATGCAAACATAGGCGTTTTTCACTTCAAATACTATTCATTGTGTATTCAGTATATTGTGACAAGTAGGGACATCTAGTGGCGAGTAGTAATACTATGCAGGTCTGTGATCCAGGTACTACCTGTTCTGGCTACCCACTTACTACTAACAAGTGTATGTTTGAGAATTTCCGCATTGTTTCGAGAAAGTTCTGGTTCTGACTAGTTTTTTCGATCACTTCTAGATGGTAGTAATTGCATAGTTATAAGGAGGCTAGCGGCGCCATTGCAAGTCAGTAAGCTTGGGAAGGGCGAAGGAATCGAAACTGCCTATTGTGAAAGATAAATGGAACTTCCAGTATTTTTTAATTGAGTTTAATAAGGAGGCGCTATGTCTAATTTGTAATAAAAGCATAGCCGTTCTCGAAGAATATAACATTAAACGTCACTATGAATCAAAACATCTTCAAAATTACTCTCAATCTACAGGCAGTCTCATATCAGGTTCGGTATCCAGTCTATTGAGATATTTTGTTTTCGTGGCTGCATAGGTTGAGAATCCTGTTTCGCACAAATATATTGGGAGAAGCCATTTGCCAATCATTGGATATGCACCAAAAATCGTTTAGAGGCGTTGTTTTGAACAGTGACTTCATATGTATGTCTGAAGACATTTCTAAATGAGATTCCTATATCTCGTTTGACAGACTTTTGCCAGTTCGGTAAAAATGGATAATGAATACATGAATTCAGTTCTATTCTTGTATTCTGTTCTTCGGGAAAATACTTTACGAAAAATGCGCGCATCAAAGTAAGATATTGGACCAATTCTTCAAAGACACCGTCTTGAAACATTTCTGAGTCGTTATCGCTACCAAACTCACTGAGTGACGTAAAGCTATCTATTTTTCCCTTACCAACGCCAATAATCCAAAAATCTGATTTTCTTTTGAAGGCAGTTATTTTGATATATGCCTGGAACACAGTTGTCTGTTTACCTTGCAATAATAGATTCAATTCGTTCAGTTTTTGAAAGATAGCCGCCATAAATGACAATCGGAACAACCAAGTTTTATCATACAAATGGTGTTTCAAATTAAAAGAAGTATCTGCTGAAAGAAACATTTTTAACTCGGCTCTAAGTCCAAATAGCCTTGTTGAAGTTTCCCCCCAAGACAGCCATCGCACTTCTGTATGGAGCAGCAGTGTTTTATGTTTGCTGCCATAATCTTCACACAATAATGAGAACAATCGCGATTAGAGTGGTCCTGATTTGATAAAATTAATTATTTTACCGCTTCATCCATAACGCTAAAAGTGTTTACTATACTTTTACAATGACATACTCAGCTCAGGTAGTATTCCCGTTGAAGTTAGAAAGGCTATAGTTATTGACATTCTCAAACCTGGGAAAAATCCAGATATTCCTAGTAGTTATCGACCTATCAGCTTACTTTCTGTTTCTCTCAAATTTTTAGAAAGACTTCTTTATCAGAGGTTGAAACCAATCATTGACAGAGCTTTGTCCACTTCTCAGGGAGGTTTTTCGAAAAAATTGGAATTGTTCTGATCAGGTTTTAGGTTTATCCACTTTTATTGAGACAGGATTTCAGGGTAAACTTAAAATCAGCGCTGAACTTGTAGATCTCTCTTCGGCATATGACTCAGTTTGGAAGGATGGTTTAGTTTATGAACTCTATGAAGTAGTTAAATGTGGAAAAATTGTGAGGTTGATCGAAAATATGTTATCTGATAGAAGACTTCAAGAGTTTTTATCAGTGGGAAAAGCAGTAGATTTTAGACTCTAAATGATGGCCTACCTCAGGGATCTGTTCTTGCACCACTTCTCTTCAATTTATATATGTTTGACATCCCCGAAACTTCTCTACAAAGTTTATTTATGCTGACGATATCGCTTCGGTTTTTCGACACTATGACTTCGAAACAACTGAGAAAACACTGACTTCTGATTTAGAAATTCTGAACATTTTCTTCAAAAAATGGCGTTTATGTTCAAATCCCTCGAAAACTGAGGTTTCTTGTTTTCTTCGGAATAATCATGAGAAAAATAGGCAACTACGAGTATTCTTCATTTAATCACTATTAACGCATAATTACACTTCAACATATTGGTGTAAAGCTTGATCGTTCTTCGACTTTCAAATTTCAAATTTTATTGATGAATTATGTCAGAAGTTGAAAACAAGAAACAATATACTACATAGACTTGCTGGATCTAATTGGGGCGCCGGAGTATCTACTTTACGAACTACTGCTTAAGCTTCAATATATTCAGCAGCAGAATATTGCTGTCAGGTGTGGTTGAATAGTGCTCATGTCAATAAGATTGACTCTCAGTTGAACTGCTCTATGAGAGTTATGAGTGGATGTATCAGTTCAACTGATACCCCATGGTTTCCGATTAGTTGTAATATAGTTCCTTTTCATTTTCGCAGGAGATTAGGTCTCAAATCATCTTGGGATAAGTATCACTAATTTACAGAATTTTTTTCGATAATACACGATCGTCAAAATCCACCTAACCTGAGATTGAAATCTAGGAAACCTTTTTGGTCGATTGACTTTATGCGTACACGGGTGAAGGCTGTTGATCTTTAAAAAACTGAATGGCAGGAAGTTGAAGATTTAAATAAAGTTCTCATAGAGGATCCTTCCAAGAGGGTTGCAGGTTTCGATATAATTAAGAAAAATTGTTTTACATTAAATCGTCTCAGGACAAGACATGGTCGTAATAATAGTATGTTGTTCAAATGGAAAACTGTAGAAAGTCCGGCATGTGAATGTGGCGCAGCTAAATAACTAATAAGACATTTAGTCCTCGATTGTCATATTTACCATTCTGCGGGTGGTTTTTCAAGAAATTCATTGCGTTTCAGATAATTTCATTAACTAGGTAGAGAACTTCAACTCTATTTAGAAGATTAGTTTTTGAATCTTGAGGTGAGTATGGGCTACACCCCCGAATGGTGTATGAGATGTTCCCTGTTGAAGAAACAGTGGAGCATTATTTAAGTTCTTAGATAAGGCTAGGACTGCTCCCCCTCAGTGTTTTCTTCCCATGGTGTATTTTTCCTGTCCTAATCCCCCGTCCTTTTCACCCTTGTCTTCGTGAAGAGATCCTGGAAATCATGGAGTGCAAGATGACAATGAGAGAATGAAGCTGCTTACAGAAAAATTTCTGGTACTTTTTTTGTACACACGACACTAACACAACATAAACAGACAAGCTATTTCTAGTGCAATAGCGACTGTGAAACGAGTTTTTTTCCACTGATTTTTCCACTCTTTTATTGAATCATACGCAAGATAATATGGTTCCCCTGTTACATTTCCTGTGCAATTCATTTACAGACGATACATTTCACGAATATTCTGAATTCAGAAACTCTTCGACAGAATAAAAAACTTTAGAGGTAAGTATTTTTTTGATTTCAGTTTTGAATTGCTCTACAGGTGATAGCCTGAGATACTTCGGTAACATTATACATTTTGATTTTTAAGAAGTTGAAACTATTCTGTGTTTTTCTTTAGAGGCAATCGTAGGAGGCAGAATGCTAGTTTAGATGCCTGATTAAGGGACAGGCATGGTCTGTTTTTTCTGCTGGTATTATATTTGTTCGCTTGTTTTTGCGATTGTGTTTTTCTGACACACACCATTTATTGTAAATACAATTATTAAAATTTTGTAAATCCTCTCTTTTCAAAAGAATATATATATATATATATATATATATATATATATATATATATATATATATATATATATATATATATATATATATATATATATATATATATATATAAATCCATAATTAATTTTAGATTTGACGGCCTTGGCTTCATTGCAAGTGCTTGTCTATGCAGAATACAATGGATGGAACTACAATTAGGCGCCATATTTTTCATTCGTGACACTGCTCCTGATGTTTTACCTATCATCGCCTTGTCCCCATTTGTACAAATGTCAATGCAATCGTTCCAACTTAGATTATTTTCTTCAGAAAATATGTTTATTTTATTAAAAGTTTCTTCCCTGGTAGTGTTTGTGGGCAGCGTTAAACACATAAGCATGTGTTTTTCAAAAGAATTTTCATATAAATATCTCACGATAACCAGTAAGATAGCCAGACCAGCGACATCAGTTGACACATCTATTTGCAAGGCGATTCGTTTTTTTTATAGACTTGTGAGTAATTCTTGTTTAACGTTGCTTGCCAGATCATGGATTCGTCGTGAAATAGTATCGTTTGAAAACGGCACAGTAGAAAGATGCCTTGCAGATATTTCATGGAGCATACATTTTGTTATGCCTTAAACACATAGCTTTATTCAATTCTCAGCGATAGTGCGCGCTTCACCTGCTTGTGCAATGCGATAGCTAACTAGATATGATGCCTTCGTGGCCTTTTCATTCATAGTTACATGCATCATATTTTTTGACTTTCCAATAACTGTTCTTCTTAATGAACAAACATTTTTTTATTCTTATCTTAAACTCGGGGTGTACAGTTTCCAAATGTCAGCGCAGTTTGGCAGGTGCCATGGAACTATTAGAAAGCAGTTTACTACATATCATGCACAGAGATGAGCTGTTGGAATCATCGAATCTGAAATTGATATATGATTCATTATTACTTCTTTCGTTCTTGAAACCGTGGAGCTTGACGTCGTGGCATCATCATCTGGATGGGTAATTGCTGTATTCTCCGCGCGTACTGCCTTTGAACATTCAGCGTCATTAGATGATGTTGTTGCTACACGTTTAACGCCTTTAAGCTAACGTTCCATTCTTCTTTATTAATAATGTTACAGGTCAGGATGATGGGGTCAAAATAATGCACAATCGTTAATGCGTATAAGAGACTAAGTTTAGTCCCAAGAAGAAATGTACAAAATGATACAATCAGAGTACAACTTGCAGTAGAACAATGAACACGTGTTTCATATCGCATTTAAACTCCGAAATTCGCTACCAGCTTGTAAGTAGCTAGGTAGGAACTTATCGCTCTGAACGCTAATCGTCAACTGACTAACGAGGCGCGACGCGCAATCGCTCCTAGACTCGATCTCGAACATTCTCAAAAATACTCGAGCCGGCGCCTCCGATAAACGAAAAGCGGAAATAAAAATATATATACAAACAATGCGTTGTAAGCAATTTCGACATTATGCTTTGAAGTTAGAGCCGAAAGTCGCTTGTTCACAACTATAGCGTCTAATTCAGAGGCGGTACTCCTTAGGGGTATCGCGGAACCCTAGTGTTCCGCGGAACACACTTAGAGTATAGCTGTTCTATGCTATTTATTAAATTTGTATTTGGGAGGCCTTTACTTAGTAAAATTCCATTATCAATAATAAAAAACAACAAGTACTGTGTTTTAAGGAATTTTACTTAAAATTGCGATTCGTAACGCGTTTCACTACACCGTAGCTTCTTCAGACGAAAGAATGTACAGAAAATATGAATGAGAATATAGATATAAATGTTCTTGAGTAATTAAAAGATTATTGGGTTGCTTCTTCTTGAGTGGTTATTTATGACAGGTATATCCAATGAAATTAAGGAATAGATTGCTCCCTGAAGAGATTAAATACAGGTGAAGAGCTGAAATCGACTTGTTCATTGATGAGTTCACCTGAGTGTTTGTATTTATTGATTTCTAAAGTTTTCCAAAGATCTACTTTCCAATATTTATTATCTGTATGCAAAATTTCAAACTGTGGGTCGAAAGAGTGATTATTCAGTAATTATAATTACTTAGTTGAAGAATTATTAGAAAAAAATCATGTCAATACTATCATTAAATCAGATTTTCTTTCATTATTACAAATTTGTTTAGATCAAAATTATTTCCATTTCAATAACAAATATTATACTTTTGAAGACGGCTTGATTATGGGCAATCCGTTAAGTCCTTTGTTTGCAGAAATATTCATGAATAATTTAGAGAAATTAATTCATAATTATCCACTCAGTGAATATTTTTTATACTGGTATCGCTATGTAGACGATATCATTCTTTGCTTCACAGGAACAGATAGATAGTTAAAATTTTCGAAATTCATATAAATTCATTACATCCAAAATTGGATTCACAACCGAAATAGAATGCAATAATTTGATAAATTTCCTAGACGTAACAATTTCGAATGAAAATGGAAAACATGTTTTCGCAATTTATCATAAGCCGTCACATACAGATATTATAATGAATAACTCGTCGTGTCATCCGTATCAACATAAAATGTCAGCATTCAATAGTTTTATTCATAGATTGATTAACATACCATTATCACCAGAAAATTTTTACAAAGAATTAAATTTGATTAAACAAGTAACCAAAAATAATGGTTACAATCCCAAACTACTGAATAATATTTTAAATAAAAAACAAAGTAGAATCGCATTGAATGAAGTTTACCCTGTCGATAAATTGAAACAAAAATTCAACACCATAACCTACGTTGGCATTACAAGTGAAAAACTGAAATCATTCTTGAGTAGCATTAATTTCAACATAGCTTTCCAAACTAATAATAGTTTAGGCAAACATTTAAAAATAATAAAACCAAATCAGGTAAAAACAATAAATCAGGTGTTTATAGATTGAATTGCAATGACTGTGATAATTTCTACATTGGTAGAACACATAGAAATTTTAATATTTGAATATCGGAACATAAACGCAGTTTTTCAAATAAAATTCAGATTCAAATTACGCGAATCATCTCTTAGAAAATAATCACTCTTTCGACCCACAGTTTGAAATTATGCATACAGATAATAAATATTGGAAGGTAGATCTTTGGGAAACTTTAGAAATCAATAAATACAAACAATTAGGTAAACTCATCAAAGAACAAGTCGATTTTAGCCCTTCACCTGTATTGAATCTCTTCTGGGAGCAATCTATTCCTTAATTTTATTGGATATACCTGTCATTAATAACCACTTAAGAAGAAGCAACCCAATAATCTTTTAAATACTCAAGAATATTTATATTTATATTCTTATTTATATTTTCTGTACATTCATTCGTCTGAAAAAGCTACGGTGTAGTGAAACGCGTTACGAATCGGAATTATTAAGTAAAATTCCTTAAAACACAGTACTTGTTTTTTATTACTATATATTAAATGTGTTTATTGTTGAATACCAGTAAGAAATTAGGATTTCCAGTAATTTTGGGGCACACTGTAGAAAAATTAACTTTGTCAAGTATTTTTCCTTTAGTCTATATCGCTGCTGGTACAGAAATTGGCCAGCTTTAAAAGAAAGCCTTTCTGTAGCTATGGATGTCGCTGTGAAACACAAATATTTTAAAGCTTTCTTCCTTTAATTTGGGTTGGTGTACTCTAGCACTTTTTATAAAAGTAATGGGTCTTGTTTCAAATCAGCTACAAGGTTTTTCGAACAACAGTGTAATTCCGTAGGCATAATCGTGTCACGTTGACCAACCAAAATTGTATTATTTCGTAAACAAGTTTATAATGATCCATCCATATACCTAAAGATTAGGCTTCTTCTATATGTGTTGTGAAATTCTCTGCCAATTGAACATCTTCAAATTGTTTATTCATCTCAATATTCGAAATCGATTCACACTATCTAGCGTTCAACAGTTGAACTTGGTAGTATAGTTAACAAATCCAAGGCACGCTAGATGATCCTAAAGAATATGTTGACGATTCGATATTTTATTCTCATAGCATCCCTGTGTCGATGATATCGAAGTCAAAAGATCGATGTTCTCCTGCTAAACATCGATGTTTATTCACCATCGATGAATATCGATCATCATACTTTGCATTTCGTGAGCGCAAAATTAAAGTTTGTTTCAAGAATCGGTATGCCACGTAGATATATCCCTCGTACAAATTGGAAATCAATACCAAATTCATACAATATGGTCCAATAGCAAAATATGTACTAAAAAAATTCTTTGAACTTTTTACTTCAATACTCCAATAACTTCGATAATTGCATCCATAATTTAGTCGAGATACTGATTATGAAAACAGATTCATTTATACAATTTAAGAAAACAATTATCTGTAAATCACGATGAACTCGTTATTCTATTCAGTACTTCTCCTTGTCTTTGGCCCTTCTACCAAAACAGTAACCAATTGTTTCCAAAACGTTGTCTTTATGCTAGAAGTTAAGTACGCTACATAAGTTAATGAAATTTAAAGTTTCTACTTCGTCGGATATTTGTAAACTTTCAGGCGGGTCAGGGATTCTTAATTCACCCCAAGGGGCCCCTGAGTGCTATCGCATGTAACTCGGGTAATGTAGCCGAACAGAATAAATCCTTTCGATACAATAACGCGATTTACTTTCAAGAATAAGAACCGAAATCTCCTAATGGAGTAAAAGGAAAGCAAAAACTATATCGTGCTGAACTAAACTAAAACTGACGTTCTACATATAAATTATTTCAGTACTCTTTTATAATTTTATAGAATCTTGAAGAATTCGAAGTGGAATAAACTTCTGCTATAAGTTACTTTCCACAATAAATGAATGTTTCTTCGTAGTAAATTCTACTGCATCACTTTCGGTAACAGAAATCTAAAGCCCATTAAATCTAAGTCCGCATCTGAAGATATCATATTCACATAAGCAGACAAAGGTCATACAATATTAAATAAAGCAGATTATTTATTGAAAACCCAAAATTTCATTGAATCAGGTTGTTATGAAGAAATTGATGAAGATTCAACTAATAAATTTCAATCCATAGTAAAACACGCTTTAGGGTATGTCAAGTCTAAAATACCTACCATCCAAAAATATAAACTTTTCATTGACAACCCGCAATCACCAAAACTTAACTACCTCGTCAAACCCCATTAAATGGGGCATCCCATTAGACAAGTAGTTTCATTCTTTCAAGCTCCAACTGTAAAACTTTCACGCTTTCTCATAGACATCATTCGACAGTACGCTAACTTTGAACCTAAATTCTCAATAAAAAACTCTTTAGTCCTAATAAATAGAATTCAGCACACGATACTACCACCGAACGCTAAACTTATGTCATGAGATGTAGTAAATCTCTTCCCTAGTGTTCCACCTAGTGATACAGTGAAACTCATCAAGAACGCCCTTCAAATTAATAAAGTCAGCCGATAATTCAATCAGAAATCTTACACCTTTTAGAAATTTGTTTAGAACAGAATTATTTTAACTTCAATGGAGTATTATTTAATAGTGAAAAAGGTTTAATCATGGGTAATCCTCTGAGCCCTCTGCTCGCTGAAATTTTCATGGATAATATTGAAAAAACTATCCAAGAACATCCGTAATTCAAACACTTTATTTATTGGTTTAGATATGTCGACGATATCATTTGTTGTGTCACTGGCACAAGCAGACAATGAAAGTCGTTCAAAACATTCATTAACAAAATTCACGTAATATTAAATTCTCGTTAAAGATAGAAACAGAAACCTCCATTAACTTTCTGGATTTAACTATTACTAAAATTAACGGCAAACATGATTTTTCTATTTTTCATAAGCCATCGCATACAGATATTACTATTCACAGCTCATCTACACATCTTTATCCACATAAATTAGCAGCTTACAATAATATGGTACATAGACTGATTAATATCCCAATGTCACAAAATAATTTCATGAAAGAGCTAAATATAATTAAACAAATAGCAGTCAGTAACGGTTACAGTCCAACTTTGATTGAGAACATGATTTCACGCAAAAAATTTCGAAAAGCAATCCAGGAAGTATTTCCAGGTATAAGAAATTCTAACACAAAACACAACAGCTTAACTTATATTGGTAATCCTAGTCTAACATTAAAATCATTCCTCTCGCATTATAATTTCAATATAGCATTCCACATATCAAACACTGCAAATCTAACATTGATAAAAGTAATAAATCCGGTGGTTATAAACTGTCTTGCGAGGATTGTAATAACATTTATACTGGTAGAACTTTCAGAAATTTCAAAGTTAGATTATCCGTGCACAAACGTAGTTTTAATTATCATAAATCAGATTCCCAATATTCTAATCACTTACTCGAAGAAAACCATAATTTTAATGATAATTTCAAAATTTTACACAATGAAAATTACAGACAAAAACTCGATCTATTGAAAATTTGGAGATCAACAAAGAAAAGAATTCAGGTAGGTTACTTAATAGTCAATTAGATCTAAATCCTTCTCCTTTACTCAATCTTTTCAATTCATAAAATAAGCAACTCCGATGGGTTTTCCAACATATCTCTTGTAATATTAAGTAGGAAATAAGACTAATATATGAAGAATAACTCTGTTCATTAGTTTGTATCTATCTGATGAAGCCACAGTGTGGTGAAACCGGTCATAAATTTGTTAATATAGTGAAAATCTAAATACTATAATTTTTTTGCCTTTATTTAAAGTCGCATCTACATCGAGGTCATTAGCGACTGCTCATTCAACAGTATCACAATGGTTTATTCATACAGTAATAGGATAATAAATACTCAAGCAATTTCTTGTAGACTATTTTAATAAGTGTGTATAATCCTATGGATTTGAGAAACTGTATCGTCTTTAGGCACTGCTGTTGTTTTTTCAGGTTGTCCTTGAAGTTGTTGGTCAAAAATTGGTTACGCTGATTATAATACTTGAGGCATGTTGATAATACGTGTTTCACCGTTAGTGGTTCTCTACAGACGTCGCAGATTGGTGGTTCTTCGTTTAACAATAGGTGTACTTTAATTTTATTTCATTGAAAATATCTAAATTTTTCCATTTATTAAGATGAAAATGTGCTTCAATTGATCATGAAGGGAAAATAGAAGGAAAAAGTGGTGTAGGTCGAAAACAGATGTCATCGCTTAGTAATATAGGTGCGTGGACCGGCAGTCAAAATGCAGGTGACCTTTTCAGAACTGCAGAAGATAGATATGCACTCTCAATAGTAATCGCTAACTATATATATATATATATATATATATATATATATATATATATATATATATATATATATATATATATATATATATATATATATGTAAATTGGGACAAGACGAATTATTCGTTCGGGGCTAGTTTCACCGAGCAGGGCACTTGAATACGAAGATGTTACTTTTCAGAATTTTCATATGGCATGGCTGCTAGATCAATCTTTACACCAAGATATGTTGGAGTGAAATTATGAATTGATAGTTATTGATTGAAGAATACTCGTAGTTGCCTATTTTTCTCATGATTATTCAGATGAAAACAAGAAACCTCAGTTTTCGAAGGATTTGGACATAAACGCCATTTTCTGAAGAAAATGTTCAGGATATCTAAATCAGAAGTCAGTGTATGCTCAATTGTTTCGAAGTCATAGTGTCGAAAAACCAAAGTAATATCATCAGCATAAATAAACTCTGTAGAGGAAGTTTCAGGGATGTCAGACATATATAAATTGAAGAGAAGAGGAGCAAGAACAGATCCCTGAGGTAGGCCATCATTGAGAGTGTGAAATCTACTGCTCTTCTCACCGATGAAGTCTATCAGATAACATATTTTCAATCAACTTTACAATTTTTTCACATTGAAATACTTCAAAGAAATTATAAACTAAACCATCCTTCCAAACTGTGTCATATGCCGAAGAGAGTTTGGAAGGATGGTTTAGTTTATAAAGTCTAGTAGTTCAATGTGGAAAAAATTGTAAAGTTGATTGAAAATATGTTATCTGATAGAAGACTTCGAGTTTACTATAATAATGAGAGAACATAACATATATTACCTATTTCAATCATTCTGTGTAACTTCTGTAAATGTACGTAGAGTTACTAGATCGAATCAGGGCATATGTTTAAGGTTTTCGTGTTTTCATGTGAACACGTCTTGAATGAAAAAATTGAATGCACATGTGATATATTTTCAACAGGAAGAAAACTTCAACGTATTAAAAAAATGATTCATATTGAAAAAAAAAACAAGTTTGCATCATAACTCAGAAAGCGTTGGACAAAGAAGATATTTCCGCCCATAATAAATCTTACTACAAATAGTGCTTCAAGAATGTTGAAACTGCTTTTTGCCAACTCCAAAAACAACCAAAATATTGGCGCTGATTCCGAAAATGATCTAAATTTGCAAATCATACGAGAACGAAAAAACTAGAGTCTGTTTGTGACAATGGTTTCCTCACGCAAGAAACACGGGTGAAGGTTATCATTTTTCTCTATTCCTAATATTTCACAAAGCCGAAGTACTAGCATCTGCCCAGCCAGTACATATTATTTTTTGGCAGAAATAAATTTAAAATAAAAAATTTCTCTTTTCAGGACTTACTATCTTTTCAATAGGCCTTTGAAAACCATTTACCTATAGGTTTTATATTTCCGAACGGATGAAAAAAGTTTTTGCGATTGGTGCATTTTAATAAACACTCTGTTTGAACATCTTCTTCTTCTTCTTCAAGTGCCATGCAGATTCCTGCGTAGGTGTCCATCCTTTCATTCATCATATGATTCTATTGATTGCAGCATTTCGTAGTGTCTGGAAGTCCTGTATTCCTGTCACTGTCGTATTTTTCGTAGCCAGGATAGTTTTCTCCTACCTACCCCTCTTTTTCCTCCTTCTATTTTACCCTGGAGAATAAGACGCTGGAAGTGATAGCATTCTCCGCGCAGTACATGTCCAAGTTAGCCAATTTTTCTTCTTTTGATGTTTTCGAAAAGTTCACGGTCTATCAAACCAGTTCTTCTCAGTATATCCTCATTCGTTACATGTTCAACCCACGATACCCTCAGCATCCGTCGTAGGTTCCACATCTCGAAGGCCTCAATTTTATTTATAATTGCTGTTTTCAACGTCCATGCCTCGACTCCGTACAAGAGAACAGGCCAGACGTAACATTTTACCATTCTATATCTGATATTGAGATTTAGGTTTTTGTCTGTCAAGAATTTTTTAAGTTTTATAAACGTTGTTCGAGCATGCTCGATTCTGCATTTTATTTCTTGATCTGGGTCCCATTTTTGGTTAATCATGCATCCCAAGTATTTAAATTGAGTGACTTGTTCAATGTTTTCTCCATTTATGGATATTATGGCATTTGGCGCATCGTTTCTTCTAATGGCTATACATTTGGTTTTACGGATGTTAATTTTCAAACCCAATCTCTTGCTTTCTTGATTGACCTTATCTAGTAGAGCTTGTAGGTCATTTGCACTATCTGTCAGTATCACGGTATCATCCGCGTATCGAATATTGTTGATGGGAATTCCGTTTACTTTAATACCCATAGGAGTGTCGGAGATTGACTCGATGAAAGCTCTTTCCACATATCAGTTGAACAACATCGGAGACAAGACACACCCCTGGCGGACGCCTTTTTTTATTTCAAAATCCTAAGTTGTTCCTGCATTTTGAATTCGAATTTCTGCTTTGTGGTTCCAGTAAAGATTAACTATAAGTCTGATATCCTTTCCATCCAGCCCCAAGTCTCTAAGATATGATATGAGGAGGTCGTGCTTCACATTATCAAATGCCTTCTTGTAGTCGATAAAGCACAGAAAAACGTTCTTTCTTTGGTCTTGGCAATTCTGCACTAATGTTTGGAGACTAATAATGGCTTCTCTTGTACCAAAACCGTTCTTAAATCCAAACTGACTGGCACCACTCACTTCCTCGCACCTCCTGTATAGTCTTGTGTGTGGAACTCGAAGGAAGAGTTTGAGGAAATGACTCATTAGACTAATGAGGCGGTAATCTTCACACGCTGTTGCGTTGTTTGTTTTCAGAAGTGCGACAAATGTATAACGGAGCCAGTCCTCGGGAATTTGTCCAGTGTCGTAAATATTGTTAAAGAGTCGGACTATTATATCGAGGTTTTGTTCGCTAACTAAATGAAATATTTCCGAGTACATATCATCAGGGCCCGGAGCTTTGTTGCTTTTCATCAGAGTTATAGCATATTTGATTTTACTCTTTAGTATACTTGGTCCTGATAGCGTTGTTATTTCGTTTTCGGGGTTTCCTGGTCTGTCATCTAGGAAAAGATGTTTGAACATAGCTCAATGAAATTCCTGAAGAAACCTAATTTTGCTTTAAAAGTTCGAGAAAATATAATGGGTCTATAATATCTGTCTAAAATGCCGACAATCGTCTTAAAAATTGATAAAAATATTAAGAAAAATCGTGTGGTTAAGTACAGCATCTATAAAACCAACACTTGCTCAACAAATTTCTGTATCTACAGGAATGAAGACTACCCTGCACTCTTCGTTCATTACTTACACAGCTCTACAAAAAAATTTTTTTATTGTTGCCCTGGATATCATCACAAATTTTAATGTTTTCAAGTGCCCAGATTACGAATATATTCATGAAAGTTCTCAATGTGCTCGTATTTTCATGATTTTTGCATTTCTTATATTTTGAACAATTATAAGCTTGTTAGAAATAAAATTTAATTTTCCAGTCATGATTAGGCTTCTGCGCAACTTTTTCGCGCATACAAACATCACCTGATCCCCACTCTCAGACCCCTTGCTCCACAGAACAGCTGAGAGCTCAATTATTTGACAATATTGAAGTACATATACACGTAAATCTGGGTTAAGTGTCATGGATTAATATTTTGTTTCAATTACTGAATGTCCATTCTTATATATTTGTCTTCTAGTCTAAAATATGAGTTCGTCACGAAGAAAGTGTAAATATTGTAGTGATTTATTTTGTTATAGTTGCGGTGTTTATATACCAAAAAAACAAAAAAGAAATATCACAGATTTTGTCAAGGAGACTTATGCTGAATATTTTGGTTTCAAAATGGACAAATTAGGTAAACCATGGGTTCCTAATAAAGTTTGTAAGTCCTGTGTTGAGTCTTTACGGTTGTGGAAAAAAGGTGAACGTTCTGGATTAGACTTTGGTATTCCTATGATCTGGATGGAGCCTACGAATCATTTAGAAGATTGTTACTTTTGCGTAGTAGATGTTAAAGGTTTTAATCGAAATCAAACGTGGAGATACCCAGACTTACAGTCTACGAAATGTCCGGTTATACACAGTGAAAATCTCCCTCGGCCCATATATATTTCAAAAGTAATTCGCATGCCTCAGAAACAATGATGTTACCAAATTCACAGAAATCGGGACCATCTACTAGTGGAAGTGAATGGGAAGGTGAAACATCTACGCCAAAGTTATTTTCTCAAGATGAACTCAGTGATTTAATACGTGATCTCAATTTATCAAAACAAGGATCAGAACTGTTAGCCTCAAGATTGAAAGAAAAAATTTATTGGCACCAACAGTAACAATTACAACATACAGAACGCGAGAAAAGAGTTATTACAATTTTTAGTGAAAATGAAGGATTAGTGTATTGTAATGATATCGCGAAGCTGCTTATAGACATGGGTTTGAAAGAGTACAAATCTACTGAATGGCGCCTTTTCATTGATAGTTGCAAAAGAAGTTTAAAATGCGTCTTATTGCACAATGGAAATAAATTTGCATCAATTCCAATTGCCCATTCAACGAAACTCAAAGAAGAATATGAAAATGAAAAATTAGTTTTAGAGAAAATTAAATACTCTGAGCATCAATGGCCTATCTGTGTGGATTTAAAAATGGTTAATTTTTTACTTGGCCAACAAAGTGGATATACAAAATACCCTTGCTTTATTTGTATGTGGGATAGTAGAGCAAAGCAACTTCATTGGGAACAAGATGTTTGGCCTGTAAGAAATTCTTTAATTGTCGGTAAAGCCAACGTAATAAGGGAGCCGCTGGTGAGCAGAGACAAAATCATACAACAAAGACGGAAATTGTTTTAATTACATTTGCAGAAAATTTCCGAAGCTTAGTATGGAAAAATTGAAAGGTGGAATATTTGATGGTCCTCAAATACGGCAATTGATGAAAGACTCAGATTTTATCGAAGTTATGACTGTTCCGGAAAGTAAAGCTTGGAAAAGTTTTGTGTTGGTTGTCGAAAATTTCCTAGGTAACGATAAAGCAGCAAATTATGAAGAAGTTGTGCAAAATATGCTGACAAACTTTCAGACTTTAGGAGCAAATATGAGTATTAAGTTACACTATCTCCGCAATCATCTAGATAAATTTCCGGATAATTTAGGAAATTATAGTGAGGAACAGGAGAACGGTTTCATCAAGATCTAAAAGTGATGGAAGAAAGGTATCAAGGTCGATGGGATTGTCACATGATGGCAGATTACTACTGGTCTTTGAAAAGAGATTGTCCCCTGAAAAATTATAGAAGAAAAGCTCATAAAAGGCGTTTTATGGAAATATGAAATATATTTTCGACATTTTCCTCTTTATTTACTTCGATGTATCCGAATTTCTCAAAACATAACTGACATTATAAATATATCTGTTATTTTGTTTCTTGTTTTACGATTTTGTTATGTAAAATGAAAATAAAGATTTAAAAAGAAATCAGAGCATATCCTACGAAATCATTGATAGTTTCACGAATTGTGTGCATAAATAGACCCAAAATCATTTTCATATCTAGGGCAACAAAACCATTGTAGACCAGTGTTATTATTTGCATCCTTATTAAATCTGACTCCTCCATATATAAGTCGGTATCTACGTGAATTAATATGAAATCAAGTTATTCAAATGAAATATCTTCGCCCTCCCATAGAAAATCACAGGGGATGAACATCAAAACATTGCATTGTATACCAACCTGAAGAGTTATTACATCGCTGTCAGCCAAAATTGCAGGCACGACGAACCTTCCTTCTCCATTGGAGATTTCAATATCCTGGCTGTAAATGGAAGTGGTATTGTCATATACCTTCACCCGCACACGAACTGATTTCTCTGTGCTCATCGCTTCTACCTGAAAAGGAAGTAACAAATAATCAAGATGTGAATTATTATTATCCTGTCAGGCTAATTTTCGTTGCTCCCAACAGTTTCCGGGTAGATCTTAGGAGTTAGCATAATTGAGAAGAAAAGGGAGGTTCATTCCTTCCTACTTCTATACTTTTATATTATTAAAATTCAGTCAAGTGATATAAAATTTTGACATGATTTATTCACGACAAGAAATTAAATTAACTCTCCTAAGGATGAAGCACTATATGATATATAGAGTGCGCAGAAAAAACCTCTCAATTTTTTTTTCCATTATAACTTTCGCAATTTTAGAGCTAGATCATTCATTCTTGCTTCATTGGAAAGCCAAAGGACTAGGCTTTTCAGAAATTGTATCGAAATTTCACTTTCTGTGAAATCCCATATGGCTGACTCATTCGAAAATGAACCATATTCCAAATTCGCTTGAACGTTTTTTTTTACAAAAAAAATCGAATGGGGATTCAGTCCATAATTCAGTCTTTTCTGAATAATTTGACATATCGATCTTGAAAATATTCCAAGATTTGGTTCAAAAGAAGTGTGAGGAATTTTTTCATTCTGATTTTCAGCTAAAACCGAAATATATTTTTCACCTCAAGGCGTTGTCAATACTGAAGTTGTTGTGTTTCTCATGGATGTCCTAAGATTTGACAAAGAACCATATTTGCGCATTACTGAAACCAACGTGATGAATCAACTGCATAAATTTTGAACCATATTTTTGAGGGTCGAACCCAAGTATTGATTCAGAATTGTGCCAATTGTCGTCAATAATGTTTCTCTTCATCACCTTCATATCCAGCTCCCGTTTTGAAACCTCTGAACATAGACTGCATGCATTAACTATAGTGTAACGTTTCTTAGTTCTTGAAATTATTTGTGGGTTCAAATCAAACATTTCAACATTATAAAACTCTAACTAGTTTATTCACACGTACACGGAACAATTATAACACTATACTGCCGGCTCGGTGGCGTATGGGATATGATGCTCGTCTCCTACGCGGAGTAATCTGCGTTCAATCCCCACAAAGTCGGTGCGATTTTTCAGATTCTGGGAATCGCTTGAATGTCCATCTTTCGGAGGAGATGTAAAGCTGTCGGTCCTGTCTAACAGAGATGTCTCTCTCTCTCTGGTGCCTTCTCAGATTCTGAGGTTGGCTAATAACATGGCATATCTCCATCTATCTCTGGCAGTATGTATTAGTTCTTCTCTATTAAGTCCAGTCCAATTACGCAGGTTGCTCATCCATGAAGTTCTTCTACGTCCTCTAGCCCGTTTGCCCTCTATTTTTCCCTCTATTACAAATTGCAAGATATTGTATTTTCATGTCTTTCGATGTGTCCAAAGTATGTCAATTTCCGCCTTTTAATTATGTTTTCTATTTCTGGTGTCCTATTCAATTTCCTTAAAACCTCTTCGTTGGTTACTCTGTCGGTCCATGGTATTTTTAGTAGGCGACGATATGACCACATTTCAAATGCTCTAAGTCGTTTCATGGTATTTGTTTTGAGTGACCATGACTCACATCCATAGAGCAGTGTAGACCATACGTAACACTTAACAAGACGAACACGCAATGGCAAATTCGAGGAGTTGTTGCAGATCGCTCCCTTCATTTTTATTAAAGCTTGGCGGGCCTGTTCTATTCGAGACTTAACTTCTATGTCTGTATCCACGTGATCATTTATTATTCTTCCTAGATATTTTGTTTGATTCACTTGTTCAATTCTAGTGTTGTTATAGTTTATGTGTATGTTTCTTTTGTCTCTGCTGATCACCATGACTTTAGTCTTTCGAGCGTTCAAGTCCCATTTGACGAGAGCTCTGCCCCACAGCGTTTAAGAGAGGTTGTAATTCTTCTTCACTTCGGGCCAAAATTACAGTATCGTCTGCATATCTTAAGTTGTTAATATCATACCGTTGATTTTCAGACCTTCGGTTCTATTCGATAAAGCTTCTTGCATTATTTTTCTGAATACAGATTGAACAACACAGGCGATAATATGCAACCTTGGCGTACTTCCCTTCTTATTTCAATATCTTCTGTATAGTCGTTGCCGATTCTAACACATGCTGTTTGTTGCCAATAAAGGGTCTTTATTATATTTATGTCATTTTCATCAAGACCTATCTGATACAGTATGTCCATTGAATATGTGTGCTCCACTCGGTCGTAAGCTTTTTGAAAGTCAATAAAACAGACATACAGATCTTGTCTCATATCTAAACATTTTTCTGCCAGAACAGTCAAACCAACAAGAGGCTCTCTAGTCCCCAAACCCGCTCGGAAACCAAATTGAGTCTCGCCTACGTAATTCTCGCACTTCGATTTGATACGCTCATATATTATTCTCAAAAATATTTTTAAGACGTGGCTCATTAAACTGATTGTTCTATGTTGACAGCATTTGTTTGCATTGGCTTTTTTGGGTATGGGTACAAAAACTGATTTTTCCCAATCTTTGGGTATCTTGCCAGAGTTGTAAATGATGTTGAACAGGCTGGTAAGCATTTTAATAGCTTCATCATTCATCAGTTTTAATGTTATCTGGACCTGGAGATTTTCCTTCCGCGCATAGTCTCTGGCTTTTTCTACTTCTGCTCTCAAAATTTCGGGACCTTCTTCTACATAATTATCATTTTCATAGTTATCTGTTTTCGTACTTTTCGTCTATGTATAATTTCCAAGCGTCCTGTTTTTCTTCTCGAGTTGTTAGAATCTTTCCATTGTCGTCTACGAGCAAGTTGGTAGGGCTCCTTCTAATGTTGCCAGTGATCTCTTCAATCTTCTTATGGAGTTGAAAGTCGTCATGACGTTCTTGCAGTTGTTCTATTTCTTGGCATTTCTCAGAAAACCATTTCTCTTTGGCTTGTTTAATTCTTCGTTTAATCTCTCTATCTATATTTTTGTATTTATCTGTGTTTTTGTGTTTTCTTCTTTCGTCCATAGACGTGTTGGTCATTAAAGATCCCCCTCAACACGAGAGGGGTTCGGAAAAATTCCCGGGTTAGTGAGGTGACAGAATTCCTCGGCGTGTCATTAGCCGAAAGGCAGAAATAGAGCACGTTAAAGGAAAAACAAACAAACAAAATAACACTAAACTGAATGACTAATTTATATAACACAATCGATACTGCTCAATTTATCTCTAACCTATTCGAGCTCTGTATTCAAACTTAATTCTTTGCGCTCTCTTCATATATACAAGTAAGAGTTGCTCTAGAACATTTGCGTAACTTTGGTTCTGTACCAGATCTTCGTTCGAGAATCTTCCGGAAACGTCAACACTGATTTATTCGTAATACGGAGCGCTTAATCTTTTAAATCTTTTTCGAAGTCTCCCGAAAGTGCCCCGTACTCGTTAGTCCGCCAGGCCGTGAAAGTCAGCTTCAGGACGATTGGATATCGTTACACTGTGATAAAAAAAATAATGAAATATCATCATCGAGTTTTAGGCGACATCTGGTGTGAACTCGTGTTTCATCTTGATGTTGCTTGTTTTTGACGTTTGAATTGATAACAATAGTTTCAACAAATGAGGATAAGCGTTTCATTGAATGTTGATTTATGTGGGCTACACTGCTAGGAAATATTACGCCAATTTCCATTCCCTAATTACAAAAGAAGTACAATCTATGATCCTTAGGAGAAATTTTGGACAACAGGGTCATCAGGAAGAAGGTCAGAATGACTGTTTCGCAAATATCTCAGAGATGCAAACTGTTAAAAACATCTGCGAGAATAATAAAATGACATGAATTTGTTCAACAAATTACACGAGTAAAAACATTCTACAAAAAGAATCGAGTACTCAGAATGGAATATGACCTCCATAGGCATCTACTTTTATACACCATTTCTTCCAAATGACCCCACAGAAAATAGTTGCACGGATTAAGATCGGGACTATTTAGGGTGCATTGTTCTGGTTCGACGATATTGTCTACGCGTTGTCTTAGATAATCCATAGTATAGTAACTGGTATGACATCTGGCTCCATCCTGAAATCAATTGAAATAGATTTCATTTAGATACATCTAATTTGGGACACCCAAACATTATTGACGAGAATTGACACAATTCTGAATCAATATTCGAGTTCGTCCCCTCAAAATGTTCGGAAGGGTTTAATCTAGTGTTTGAATTACGCAGTTGTTTCATTACGACCGTGAAAAATTTTTAATGTGCAGGGAAAGTTTTTAAAATTTGAGGAAGTCCGTTATTTTGAATTCGAAAGCAAATCAAATTTTGGGATGGTATTGAAAACAGATGTTTCTTTGTCTTCTTAGAACATCCATGAAGATCACAACAACTTCTGGACTGCTAACGCCATGAGGTGGAAAAAAAATTCGATCTCAGCTGAAAATCAGATTTAAAAAAAATTTTCTAGCTACTTTTTTACCAATTCTTGGAATATTTTCGAGATCAATATTTCAATTGTTTAGAAAAGACTGAATTACTGAATGCCCTTTCGAATTTTTTAGTGAAGAAAAACGTTCCAGCGATCTTGAAAAATTGCTCATTTTCGAATGAGTCAGCCATATTGGATTTCACCGGAAGTAAGATTTCTGGAAAACATAGTCCTTTAACTTTCCAATGAAGCATGAACGAATGATTTCACTCCAAAATTGCGAAAGTTATGACGGAAAAAAATTTGTCCGGTTTTTTATATAATATGACAAAGGAATATATTATCTTATGATAGTTTCCTCATTTTTTTGCATTCTTTGTTCATTTATCATCATAAATTGTGAAATATAAAGTATTCATCTTGTTTGAATTCCATTTTAGGCAGACAAAATATATATTGATGCTTGAAAATTATGGTAAACATCACAATTAATGAAGAAAACGAAAAACCAAATATAAAATTGGTTTATTTACCTTTCGATCCCTGCTACAACAAAGAAATATGAAAAACATCCGTCAGAAACGTACCAAGAATTGGTCAATGCAGCACAAGATATTTATTTTTCATCCAAATTTACTGTATCGCCTTCAAAGTAGGCCCTTTTCAAAATAGCACATTTACGTCAATTAACAATACAATCATAAAAACATTTTTCCAACGCTTTTCCGGAATCGACTTCAGTTCTCAACGCGAATTCTGTTTTGTTTTTTGGCGACACAAAACGAGTATCTTGAAGTGGTAATTTGAGTTATAGAAAGAAAATGCGGCCGGGTGAATCCGCTTAAATCGATGGAATTTGTTGAGTTTTTGCTTACAAATTTATTCACAATGGCAGCTTTGTAAATTCTCGTGGTGCAAAACCCATGAGTTTTCTTTGCACAAATTTGGCCTTCTTTTGAAAATTTGCTCCATAAAACGCCGCAAAACGCTTAGTTATTTTTTTTTCACTATCTGACCTTCTGGAAAGAATTACGAGAGCACAACACCGCTATAATCAAAAAAGACAGCCAACATTACCTAGACTTTTGATCGACCTTGAAGTGGTTTTTCAGATGTTGGTTCAGTTGGAATGCGCCATTTTGCAGCTTGTTGACTGGTTTGCATGTCAAACTCCTAAACTCATATTTCATCATCGGTTAAAATACGTTTTATGAATGTGGGGTGGGATTTGGCTTGTTCTAACATGTCTTCAGCAACCTCTACGTGATTCAATTCTTGAAGAAAATTCGAGTCTTTAGGGACTAGTCGAGCGGCAACGCGTTTCATACCCAAACAATTGTTTAAAACGGTACGAATTGATTCATGAGATGTTCTTTGCCCATATCTATTAAACTTGAATGACGATTTTCCATTACCATTTTCTTAGCTTTATCTATGTTAACTTCAGCTGAAGATATTGTTGGACGCCCAGAGTAAGGCAAATCTTCCATCGTATCTCGGCCACGGTTGAATGCACTGTATCACTCATATGCATGTGTTTTGATTAAGTCTATTTACCGTAAGCCTTGTGATATATTTCAAATCAAGGTTTCGTTTAATTGTAATTACGCAACATGATCTCCCCACCTATGTCCCAGCAGGGAAATTTGGAGGTTCTCCTCCACCTCATTCTTATTTTAGCGCTTCAAGTAAAATCTAGAATAATTATCACTTCGCATGAAAAAGTGCATAACTTCAAATTATACTGAATAAAGTTATTCAATTAGAAACCATAAATTGATTTTATTCATCTTTAATACATTACAATAACTGGCGACGAGGGAAAAACAGAGGAATGACCATTCAATTAAACTAAATTTGAAATTTTCATTAAACCCTTTGAATTGAAAGTGAGTAAAACTGCTACCAGTGGGGATCCACTAGCAGAAAACCAGCAGGGTTTTATGCTTTTAGGGACTGGTACATTTAAAAGGCAAAATTGATGAATTGGTTCAATATAAGAGACATACAAAATTCCGATAAAAGAAGATCAATTTTACTCAACATGCTTGATGAAGAAACGTACAACTTATCCTTCAACATCTGTAATCCAGTAAGTCCCGAGACAAAAATCTTCGATGAGTTATCTGCTTTATTAGATTTGCATTTTACGCCTAAGAAATCAATTTCAGCTGCAAGACATAAGTTTTATTCAGCACATAAAGAAATGAACGAGTCGATAAAAGAATAGGCAGCACGTGTACGTGGTTTAGCGCTTTCCTGTGAGTTAAGACGAGAATTGGACACTTTTTTCGTGAACGATTTATATGCGGGATGGGAAAAGGTGAAATACTGGATAGTTTCCTTGAAGAGAAGAAAGATATTTCATTTGCCTATTCCATCAACATTGCAAAAAGTAAGATGGAGACCACTCTAAGTTACCCAATTGCGTCACCAACAGTGAAGTCGGAGCCATTGCAGAGTATGTTTCAGTACTTTGAATGAAAGGTGCAGTGACAGTCGAAATCTTAATCACCAACGTCATGAGGGAGCACACAACACTGCTGCAACGCAAGAAAATGGCTGACACTGTCAAGTCAGATATCAAGTCTGCGGGAAAACAGGACATAATAAAGGTAGGTGCTATTTTTAATCTTATTTTTGCAATAACAGCAAGTTACAGGGTCATCTATTTCTTATTTTAGAAAAAAAATCAGTTTCGAAAGATGCTAGGCATAATTTCATGGAAGATGATTGAGTAAGTGTATTTTGTTGTAATATTAATGAAAAATTGTACTTGACCTCCTTAGGTGATTCATTATCGATCGTTCCTTTTTATGTTTCTCTATATCTCTTAATCGGGTCAAAACCAGTTCAATGCCAAGTAGACTCTGGAGCGAGCGTACCGTGTATTTCAGAAAAGTTTTATTTGGATCTTTTCAGGTTATATCAACTTAGTGTTTCTGATCGATCACTTCACTATTATAATGAAATGAAAGTGAAACCAATAGGAATATTAGATATAGAGGTTGAGTATAGAAATATTAGAAACAATATGAAGTTTTATGTTTTGAAAAATGGAGGTCAACCGTTAGTGGGTAGATATTTCCTGAACACTTATAACATGGGTTTTACTAATTAGAACTGATTGAATTTTGAAAATAAAAATGTCACAGATTTAGTGAAGGAATTTGAAGAAGTTTTTGTGGAAGGTTTAGGTCATTTTAATTAAATTGAATTTAAAAGATCCCGAAACACCCCCAAAATTTTTTAGAGCACGTCCTATCCCCTATGCCATCAAAGAGGGAGTAGAATAAGAATTGAATAGTCTTATTTCTACAGGAATTTTGTCATCAATGGGCTTCTCGAACTGGGGCACTCCAGTTGTACCAGTGGCTAAAAAATGGAGCTATTCGTCTGTGTGGAGACTACAAGGTCACCATCAACCCTTTCATCGAGGTAGACTAACACCCTCTTCCAAGGATAGAGGATCTGTTCAGTTGTCTGCAAGGTGGAGTGCAGTTTTCAGAAGTGGACCTGTCTTACCAACAAATTCGGTTGGATGAAAAATCAAAAGCGCTAACCACTATTGTCACACACAAACGGCTTTTCAGGTAAAAAAGATTAGCATACGGTATAGTTTCAGCTCCGGCAAAATTTCAAATCCTTATGGAGTCGTTGCTGAGTGGTATGGATGCGGTTATTGTTTTTCTAGATGACATATTTATCACGGGGAGGAATGAGTATGAACATATTCTAAGATTAAAGGAAGTTTTGGAAATTTTGAAGAATTCAGGATTGAAATTGACCCTCCAATAATGTAAATTTTTCCACGATGGCATTGAGTACTTGGGGTTTACGATTGATAAAGTAGGATTGCATCGAAACAAGTTAAAAACTTCAGCTATCGAAAACGTCAAAATTCCAAAAAATAAAACTGAGTTACGCTGTTTTCTCGGTACGGTGAACTACTATGCTAAATTTATATGAAACTTCTCAGCTACCCTATTTCCATTGCATCAACTCTTGAAAAGAGATTTCCAATGGTTTTGGTCAAAATAATGCGATAGAGCGTTTTCGAAACTTAAAGTCCTACTAATTTCTGCTGATGTTTAGGTGCATTTCAATCTGAACTTGGAGTTGAAATTAGCTGTTGATGAAAGCCCTGAGGAAATTGTGGCTGTTTTGAGTCATGTGTTTTCTTCAGGGGTTGAAAGACCCATAGCTTATGCTTCCAGATCTTTATCTGAGAGTGAATTAGAAAGTAGATGGAAGTAAAAAGTATCGGGAATCCGTAAATGAAACAAAAAAATATTTATTTTTCATTCGAATTTATTGTATCGCCTTCAGTAGCACCTTCTCCAAAATGACACATTGACGCTAACTAATAATCTAATCATAAGAATATTTTTCGAAGCTTTTCCAGAATCGACATCAGTTATCGCCGTGAAGTCTCTTTTGTTTTCTGGAAATTCTAAACGAGTATCTTGAAGTGGTAATTTGAGTTATGGAAAATGATAGACGCATGCCTGTATATAGATGACCTAGGGAACGGTATCAGCAATGCAATATCCGGCAAACCGACAACTTCGAAGGGGGCTCAGTAATAGTGTGGGGAGGCGTTTCTTTCCATGGTCCAACTGAGTTAGTCCTAGTGAATGATGGAAGTAGGACAGCGGCCATTTATATCGCAGATATCCTTGAACCCCATGTTGTACCCTTTGGCTCATTGATTGGCGAAAACTTCATTTATATGCATGAAAATGCTCGGCCTCATGCAGCTAGAGTAGTTACAGAATTTTTGCAAAATGCCGAAATTGATATTACAAGATGGCCAGCCAGAAGTTCTGACTTGAATCCCATAGAACATGTTTGGGACAACATGGGGTGGCAAATTCAGCAACGTAGAATGCCTTGTAGAACACTCCAACAACAAGAAAATCTGCTTCCTGAAATTTGAAACTCAAGAGTACATCCAAAATTTGTTTGGGGGGCTTCCCAGACGTATACTGGCAGTAATTAGGGCCCCGGGAGGAAACACTCGATTTTGAAAATGATTAGTAACCATTCGATGCTAGTTGATTGGTATCTTCGCGAATGTTTAAAGATGGTAAAATTTTTTAATTTTTCATTAACTCGAAAATGATGATATTTTCCATCATACACTCATCTCTTTTGAATGCTATTTTCTTTTTTTACACTTCATAAAGTTACCAAGCGACTCCTGAATGACCAACCTAAAACTTTATATAGTATTGACAATTTTTGTGGGAAGTGTATTATAATAATTTGTTCAAGTTTAAGAGGAGGTTTTCCGTTTATCATTATACATACGTATGTTTAACTGAATTAAATAAATAAATATGGTACGACACGGATCTTTAACCATTTTATTGATATAAACACCTCAAAAAGTCTAGGGAACACTTACCAATATCTTTAAAATATGAATTTGATGATTCGCATTTATAGAAATCTTTCGGTTTTGATAGGATGTATTGTATATAATGTATTCTCAAGAAATAAAATAATATTCGACTTCTCCAAAGCAGCTATTATGAAAAAAATTTGAAATTTGAAAATGAAGAAATTTGGTAAAACACAAAAAAAAATCCTGAACCAATATTTTCGAAACGATATGGAAGCACTTATATTTTTCAGTATCCAGAAGATCCACCTCTGTTATTAATGACACTTTGGCATCGTCGCGGCATGCTCAATATTAAATTGTCTATTACATTTTGGCCCAAGTCTTTCCAAGCCCCTTGAACTGCTAACCGAAGCTCCTGTTCATGATGGAAGACGTTTTGACGCAGAAGATTTTTTTTAGGGTGTCCCATACATGCTCGATGGGATTCAGATCTGGGGAGCAGGATGGCTTTGGTAGAAGATCGATATCATTCTCTTCAAGAACGTTCTTTCCAAGCCCCTTGAACTGCTAATCGAAGCTCCTGTTCATGATGGAAGAGGTTTTGACGCAGAAGATTTTTTTTAGGGTGTCCCATACATGCTCGATGGGATTCAGATCTGGGGAGCAGGATGGCCATGGTAGAAGATCGATATCATTCTCTTCAAGAACGTTCAAGACAACTCTTGCACGATGAGTAGGAGCATTATCTTGTTGGAAGGGTGGATTTTGACCCATTGTTTGGAGATACGGTACCACTACAGGTAAAACTATCTCATTTGCGTAAGAATTTCCCGTGAGGTTGTTCTGTATGAAAACGAGGTCAGTTTTTCCACCAAGGCGTAAACCTCCTCAAAACATCACTGATCCGCCTCCCTGTCTAACAACTTATCGAGCATGCTGGAGACGGTTTTGCTTTCCAGGTTTCCTCCATATTCGAATTCTTCCCGAATCGGGATAATAACTAAATCTAAATTCATCACTGAAGAGAACTGTGGCCCACCTCTCTTGATCCCAGTTTACGTGTTCTTGGCACCAAGCTGAACGAGCAGCGCGATTTTCATGAGTCAGTTGTGGAACTCTTAAAGGACGTCTGGAGTGGTATTCACCTTCGTGCAGTCGATTTCTCACAGTTTGGTCGGAAATTTGTACATTATGAACTCGTGATAGCTCTTGAGCTAATTTAGATGCTGTGGTAGTACGATCTCTTCTGGCTTGTAAAACCAAATATCGGTCTTGGGCGACTGTAGTAATCCTGAAACGACCTGTATGGCGTTCTTCTACGCTACTTGTTTCATTGAAACGCGACCATATACGGTTTATGACACTTGAGCTACTTCCCAGAACCCTGGATACTTCCCGTTGTGAGCTCCCAGCTTGGAGCATGCCAACGGCTCGTAACATCTCTTCTCTAGTCAAATGTCGTCTTTCCATGGTCGAATCACAATACTTGAATCTTTTATTTGTGCTTACAACAGATACAAAGTGCCAACTAACTGATTTCAAACACTGAATACATGAAATGATTATAAAGCAGCGTCGCATCTGCTGCATTTTTAGTTTTTCATAAAAAAAAAACTGAAATCTGTTGCGGCACTCTACATAATTTGGTGAGAAATTGATGCAGTTGTTCATTTCTTGAAAAAATCATCCATATTGATCGTTCTGGATACGATATATCAATTTTCAGAAGTGTTCCCTAGATGTTTAGTATACAGAAATTTATATGACATATCACAGAGTATTGGAAATTTCTCTTTTGTTATTTTAAAGGTTACATTGGTTTTATTTACATAAGCTTAGATTTCTTAGATTCTAAGATAATCACTTTTCCAGGAAATCTCTAATATCTAACGCATAATCCTCTTATGTTTTAGGTCTCGAACAGTATTGTTTCAATATTCCACAATTCAGTGTTCGCTTATTGATTATTATTCTGTTCTCATTCGCTTAGTTCAAAATACATTGCGAAAATGCAATGTAATTCTGTTTTGTGTGGAAAATTTGCAGCTTTTTCACGCAATATGGATGTCATTTGAATAATAGAATTTCGATGTGTATTCAGAGGAAAAGCGTAACATCGAATTGCTTTCTTCTCATTTCCATTCTAAAAACGCATTGACAAACAAAAAATGGAATGGCAATTGTTATGTTATGCCAGTTGGAGTGTTCCCGGGGGCTCCAACACAATAACACTTTCAATATCAGCATGAGATGATACTTTGAAAGTTAAGTATTATAACTGGAATATTTTCCATATGGAAAGCTGGGATTATTTGTTCAGAATGTTAAAAGTATTTACTCTCCCAACAGGTTAACGTGAACTTCACAAAAGTAATATATAATAATACAGGAATATCCACCGGGAAAGCCGTTAAAAACTTTTTGAGTTCCAATTACAATATCACGCTGAAATTTTATACGCGGCCATAACTAGCGATTTCCAATTGAACTGAAAAATTTTAGAATTCTTATCATTTCCGGTTATACCGGAAGTGGGTCATGACTTTGTTATTTCAAATGTCGATCTACTTTTTTATTATAAATCTAGAACCAACATTTGAGCAAGGCATAAAATACCCAAGTTGATGGCACTTATCTGTCAAAACTTTTGACAGATTTAATTATTTTTGTTATAAACTCGATTTTTGAGGAAAATTTAAGGAAATTGTACCTCGTAGATCTTTTGCACTACAGACATAATTTGGGTGGATAGAAGAAGGATCAAGGAATTTTTTAAACAGTCTACACATGTCAAATGTTTATTGCGTTGTTTCGTATGATTTTTCAGTTTGGCCTTTTTCAAACAGCCATAACTCAATTTTCTCAGATGAAGCGTCAAATTTCAGATGGAATTGTATCAACATGAACTAAACCCATCTGTTATAGTTTCGAAATAATTTGGGAATATATTGAATTTTGATGATTTTGCAAGAACTAACAGAGAATGCTTTGAAATATGAAAGTAGCTGAACTGGCTACGCTGACCTGACAGGTGGCTAAAATTAATGTACTTGTCACTTCGTTCATTCGAATTTGATAATTCAACAAGAATTGTTGGTAATTTGAAGTGAAAATTTATGAAAAACACCAGATTGATAATAAAATGGCTGATTACTTAAACGAGGATATATTTAATCGCTTTTTAATTCATGGCGAATGTCAAAAGTGGTGGATAAAACATGCAGGCAATTCAATAGCCAATTTCCAAATTTGGAGCCTATGAGTAAAACAAAATTTTGGAGGATTAGAAGCAATATTCTGGAATTTTGAGGAACAAAATACATAGAAACTAGAAGAAAATCAATTCTCGAGAACGACGACAATCAAATTAATATGCTAACATAATTTCGTGCCAATCCACATGCGTCCATTAAGTCAGCATCGATGGCTATTGGATTGAGTTATACTTCCATTCAAAGGATCCTTAAGAAACATAACATACACCCGTATTCTTTTATCAGACTACAAAAATTGAAACCAAGTGACCTTCCCAAGCGGCTAAATTTCTGTAAAAATTTATTATTTCGGCTTCAAGAAGATGCGACAAATCTGAAAAAAATTATATGGTCTGATAAAGCCAAGTTCAATGAATGTGGAATAGCCAACAGAAGAAATCGACATTTTTGGGCCTCAGCAAATCCACATTTCATGGAGGTTGTAGATTTCCAAAATAAATTCAGCGTGAACGTTTTTGCAATTTTAATGAACGATTTGTTGGCTTATCACATTTATGAGTAAAATCTTGAGGGACAGAGATACCTGGAAATTTTGAAAGGAACATTAGCGAATTTTTTATATGGATTACCCCTTAACATTCTGAGGGATTGGTATTACCAAATAGATGGTGAACCAGCACATAAAACACGAGCTGTAGATCGGCAGCTAACAGAAATGTTCGAGGATAGATGGTGGGGTAATCAAGGACCAAATTTATGGCCTCTGCGTTCTTCGGACCTGACGCCCCTTGATTTTTAATTATGGGGCAAAATCGAGAGTGAAGTTTATCTTATTCCTGTAAGAAGTAGAGAAGAGTTACTAGAGCGCATTCATAATGCTTTTCGTAATATTGATCCTGAGGAAACTAGGAGGACAACTCATCATGTTCGTTTACGAGCTGTCAAGTGTATCGAGCAAAATGGGGCCCATATCGAATATTTATTCAGATCGTAAATTAGTTTTCTCCCATGATGATTGCTATCATTTATTCGTAATAATATAATTATTTTCGATGATTGGTTTTCGCTTAGTTCATACAATTTTTATTCATCCGAATCGTAAAAAATTGCTTATAATGCTTCGAAATTTTATTCTACTCAAAGATGGTAAATTTGGAAATTGGTTATTGAATTGCCTGCAAATTCTACACACTACTCTTTGACATTCTAAAATGAATTATATATTTTCGTTTGAATAACCAGCGGTTTTATGTGTGTGTATTTTTTGGATATTTTCAATCTGAGATAACGACAATTCTTGTTGAAATATCAAATTCGAATGAACGAGGTGACAAGTACATTAATTTTAAGCACCTGTCGGGTGAGCGTAGCCAGTTCAGATACTTGATTCAAATATTTCAAAGCATTCTCTGTTAGTTCTTGCAAAATCATCAAAATTCAATATATTCCCAAATTATTTCGGAACTATAAGAGATGGGTATAGTACATGCTTTTACAATTCCATCTGAAATTTGACGCTTCATCTGATGGCGTTATAAAAATTGGCTCATGCATTTTGAAAAAAATGAGTTATTGCTGTTTGAAAAAGGCCAAATTGAAAAAATCATACAAAACAACGCAATGAACATTTGACATGTGCAGATAGCTTACAAATTTCCATTATCCTTCTTCTATCCACCCAAGCAAAAATTGTGTCTGTAGTGCAAAAGATCTACGTTCTACAATTTTTTTAAATGTTCCTCAAAAATCGAGTTTATAACAAAAATAATTAAATCTGTCAAAAGTTTTGACGTATAAGTGCCAACAACTTGGATATTTTATGCCTTGCTCAAATGTCGGTTCTACATGTATAATAAAAAAGGTAGATTGCCATTTGAAATAACAAAGTGATGACCCACTTCCAGTATAACCGAAAATGGTATCACTTCGAAAATATTTCACTCCAATTGGAAATCGCTAGTTAAGGCCGCGTATAAAATTTCAGCTTGATATTGTAATTGGGACTCAAAAAGTTTTCAACGGACGGTCCCGGTGGATATCCCTGTATATGAAAGTCTTCAAATATGAATGAGCTTTTTTTATATTCAAGAAGAAAGTATACTCGATGGTTTTGTTTTTTTCTGGGATTTCGGCATATGCCAATACCTCGGTTTGTTTCAAAGATATCTCAAAACTATTTTGACACTTTTAAATAATATGCAGTGAGGTGTTCAAAATTGTTTTTGTTGGTTTTCGAATCATAATACAAACATAACTTTTTTTCGAATAAAACCTTGAGTAGATTCAGATATATGAAACATACCTAACAAAATTTCTGATGATGATGATTTGTATTTTTCCAGAAATATAAATTCTGTGATTTTATATAGTATGCTGATGCTAACCTAAACAAAACTTTTCAAATTATATGATTCTCTGGTCACAGCAAAAGAGGCATAAAAATTTTCTAACATTCTTAAGTGAGAAAATATAACAAAATAGATATAAAATACGAATAAATCTGTCTCAATCACTCAAAAGTATTTCCATCATTCAAAATGTAAGAGTTACAATGCCCCAAAATACTTCTGCATGCATTTTGAATTTGAATTTTGGTCATTGAAGCTAAACAATTTTTCAACAAATAGTCCCCTCAAATAGAAAATTGGAAAACCCTGAGTCGACATTATTTATGAATGTACTGGTATTCTTGAATAGAATACTTCAATGATGTTCAAATTTTTCACCATATTCACAAACTTAAAGTGCGTTCAATCACACTGTGTCTTCATCAGATAAGTAGTACATTTGGGAAACGTACGTGCTTCTACCAATGTATTATACCGGGTGTAAACGATACTTGGAATAGCCCATAACTGTTTTTATATTAAAGATATTTGGCAGCAATTAAGTGTTCAGAAAGAATAATATATTTTGAATTTAACGACATAAATCCTATGGACATCCTGCTTCCGGTTGCACCCGAAATGATACCAACTTTCGATTTCCTTATGGAACACCCTGTATGTTTTTGAAAGACGGAAACTTGATTGTATTGTGAATCAATCTCACATATTTCCGGAAAGAAACAAATTTTGACGGCTCAAAATTCATTTAGAACATTATCTTCATTCCTAAAAATCAAAATTCGTGAAAAAATTCGTTAGCTGATTCAAATTCTTCTAAGTCATATTGGGCCACCGTGTACTTTTGATGTACATTATTTAAACTTTTATCTAGATATCTTTCTTGAGTCGATGCAGCGCTTCGTTCAGAAGTTATGGCTCAAAATGAGTCATTGTAGCCAACTTCGGGGTTCAAAGTTATAAACAGCAGTAAGTTTATGGATAAATTGAATATGTCACAATTTTCATTAAATATTCTATGGTCCGATGTTGAGAAAATTCAAACGTCAATATCATTAAATTGTTGTGCATGGTTTATGTAATTCGTCTCCTTAATTTTCTACAAGAATAAGTATGAATCAACAATACATGTAGAATGAAAAGATTGACAAGTTTCTAATCTTCAGAGAATGTAAAACAAATAGCGCCTAAGCTGAAATAATGTACAGACTGCGTTATCGTGAAAGACGCTATCTGAACAGGAGGTATTTCTCGAAACGAGAAGTAGAATTTCGAGAGCGACCTATTGCAGCAGAGGCCGATGAATAGTACATTTTAGGTGAAGATACGGAAAAAGATGTATCGCTGATTTTTTTTTATTTCAGATTGAGTGCTTTGATTGCAAATATCATTAGCACTGACGGTATATATTTTTATAAATTAGATATGGAAACTATAATATATCATATAAATTGCTGAGTTTGAAATAATTGAGAGTATCATATATATTGGTGACATTGTTCCCAAGAGCATCTTGTAGTGTCGGCTTTAAGTTTGATGCAAGTCTCTCCTGGTCATATTCCGGACATTTTACAATGATATGCCTGATGTCTAACCATACGTTGCATAGCTCACAGTTTGGAGGAGGTTCCTTCGCCACTAGGTGCTGGTGGGTTTGACGAGTGTGGCTTAATCGAAATCTCGATATTTTAACTTGATCTATTTTTATTTTGGTGAATCAATAATTTCGTAGCTTCTTGGTTTAATCTATCTCAAAAATGTCCCTGACTGGGACCATTGGGTTTGCCAAATTTCTCGGACTTGCTTCTTGGCCATACACTTGAAATCACCTGGAGTTAATAATTGGAGATTAGGTATTCCTTTGGAGGCATTATTTGTGGCAATATCGGTTTTTTCATTTCCAGTAATTCCAACATGAGAGGGCGTGAATACGAAAAGTAATGACATATTGAGCAGGTGAATCTGATGTCTCCGTTGGTTTATCTGTTGCACCAAAGCACAGTTTGAATATAACTCTGATAGCTTTTGAATTGAGTTGAGTGAATCAGTGCAGATGCAGTATGAACATTTCGGCCCACCACACCTGTGGATGTATTCAGCGATGCATCGGTGTAGATGAATGTGGCCTCTGGATGTTTATGTAGTTCTGTAGAATAGGGCTGGTCTCAGATTTTATGTATTCAGCTGAGTTGGTAGTTTTTTCCATTCTATGTACGCACCAGGGAGGTATTGAGGATGAAGTTAGGGTAAATTAGAAGGTTCAGGAATTTGCAGTTTTCCAGGTGTTTTATTAAGTCTTTTATAAAAAGGACGAATAGAGTTTGCATTTGTGATTATATCATTTATCCGGCTCAATGGAATATATCTCCTGTTACCATGGTTAACTGTATAGCTGATGTTGGATGCATATGTGAAGGTGTTGATTCGAATACGATATTTCAATGACATTTCACCTACTAAACAATGTAGACTTAAAATTGAACTTGTTCGAAAGGCTCCTTTAATAATTTGTAGTCCTTGGTTTAAAATAGTTTCAAATTGTTGGTGATAGCTTTTCCTAGCAGTTTATTGAGCAAGAATTCCATATTCAATCTTTGATCTAATTAAACACATATATATGTCTAGAAGGCTTTTGGAGTCTGCTCCCCATTGTTGACTTCCTAGGACCCTCAATAGATCGAGTAATTTATTGCATTCAGTTTTATTTGACTCAATATGTTTCCCCCAATTCAACTTTTCATCGAACCAAATGCCTAAAAGTTTCACGCTACTCACGAACTATAAATTCATATTATTTAATGAAATCACAGGATGTTTTGTTTCTCGTTGGAAATAGAACACATTTCATCTTTTTCGGCAGAGAATTGATATCCACTAGTAAGGCTCCATTGTGATATAATATTTATCGATTGTTATCGCATAGTTTCAACATCTACGCCCTTCACAAATAATTTCATCTGCAAAAAGTGGTGCAGAGACACCATTCAATATGTTGTTTATTGCTATTAGGAAAAGAGTAGGACTTAGAACGCTTCCTTGAGGAACTACATTCTCTTGATTTCTTTCCGAGGATAATTGATTATTTACTTTCACCTGAAGGATTTTTCTTCTCAAAAATTTTTAATAAGCGTCAAGATGTTTCCTCTTATTCCCCAACTGTTCAATGATCTGATGGTCTCGTGTTTCCACACCATCCCAAAAGCTCGATAGATATCAAAGAACACGGCCAGCATCATTTGCTTTCGACTGAATGCCTCATGAATTTCTGTTTCAGGGGTCATGATATTATTTATTGTAGCTCCATTTCGTCGGAACCCATTTTGACCAGGAATATGTTTATTGTTAATTTCCAAAACCCACTGTAATCTGTTGTTGATGATCCTTTCAATCAGTTGACATATTGTGCAAGTAAGAGATGCGGGTCTGTAGGATTTTGTGTCATTCTGTGGCTTATTCGGTTTGAGTAAAGAAAGTATCATTGCTCTTGACCATTCTGGGGGAAACATTTTCTCAAGAAAAATTTTATTGTATATATTGAGAAGAACTCTTTTTATTTTTGCTGACTGATTAATAAAAAATGAATAGATTAGATGTTGTCTGGTCCTGGATTCGAGTCTTTACATTTTCCGAGGGTGTAGAGTAGCTCATCCATGTTAATAGGGATATTCAGGATGTCTTCTTCAAAAGAATTTTCGGATATTAATAATGGAACACCTTCTTGTTCTGTCTTATACCTTGCAAAATCCCGATGAAAATTGCCATCGCTGAAATTTTGTTCGTATGTATCTGCGAAAGCTTTTGCCAAATCAGATTTTTGTGTTGAGACATTATTGTTCACTAATAAACTCTTTATTTGGTAAGTTTTGGTAGTTCCTCTGATACTTCTTATTTTCTTCCAAATTTCTGCTGATAGGGTCACGGGAGTATTCAGGGGCACGAAAGATTGCCATGATTGTTTCTTACTGTTTTTCAATAGGAAACGAGCTTTAGCTATTAACTTTTTGAATTCGATAGGGTTGTCCTGAGTGAAATGCCTCTTCAATCGGTTGAAAGCTCGTTTACTTTCCCTAATTGCATTATTATAGTTTTCATTCCACCACGGGAAGTTGTTTTTTCCAGCGGGAAGTGCCACTCTACTTATACCTTAATTTGCTGCTTCATCCAATAAAGATGAAAATTGAGTCATATTGGATATATCCGTATTCATGTTGAGCATATCAAGCCTGTCGTCCATAAGAGAAATTGCACATCAGTTGCAAATAAGCCTTCAGACGGTTTGGAATATTTGATAGAATCATAAATACCACTCCTTCGAATATCAATTGCATAAAAATTTGACCAACACCGTCGATTAGATTTTTATCAAGAGTTTACGCATAAAACTGGGGCTGATACACAATTTCCAAGACGTGTCATGTACAGTGACGAATCACACTTCACCACAAATGGAATGTTCAATAGACAAAATACGAGATGTTGGTATGTAGCAAATGAACACCTCTGTCACGATGGCAATTTTCAAGAACGTTTGGATTCAATGTATGGATGCGTATCAAGGACAGGCATATTATATGATCCATAATATTTGATGGTTCCTTGACAAGGGAAACATATTCGAATTTGTTGAGAAATGACGAACAGAATCGTATCAATGTTTAACAATTGGAGTGGGATGACAATTTCTATTTTCAACAAAACGGAGCATCTCCTCACAATTCAAAAGTTTTCCTGAAAGTGGATTGGTACAAATGGTCCAATCAAGTGGCTGACTAGGTCACCTGATTTGACACTTATGGATTTCTCTCTTTGAGGTCATTTGAAAACTGAGATCATCAAACGCCAACGCGCCATCGAAAAGTATACAAAAATTGGAAAATCGTTTGTTGCAGGCTATTGCGCGTATTACTCCTAAACAACTAGACTGCGTTCTAAATGCAACAGATAATCGGATTCGACTCTGTATTCGTGAAAATGGGGGTCATTTGAACGTTCTTTGTAATAATGTTATTTCTGAAGGTTGTTTGATATTGATATTTGTTCTTTTATGAATGTTTCATTGATTCTTGATATATGTTATATCACATGTATAAATAACTTATTTTCGTTTGTTTCTTCCCGAAAGTATGTAAAATTGATCGAAAATACAATGAAGTTTCATAAAACTAAATTATATAGTGTACTGCATAAGAAAATCGTAAAGAGATATCACTTCCGGTGTAACTGGAAACAGGATTTCAATAGAATTGCATTCAATATATTTTTCTTTTCGAATACTGAATTGCATTCAAATATCTTTAAGATAAGAAAAGTTACGGGGTGGACCAAGCTTCGTTTTCACACGGTATGATACACATCATTCAGAATGTACAACATATCTGACAAAGCCACAGTGTTTAAACGCGTCATGAGTTTGTGAGTATAGTGAAATTTTGAACGCCATTGTTTTATTCGATTGAAAAATGTATATCAATTTTCACCAAGTATTGACTTCTCCAATCAAATGTTGTGGTAGTTTCAACAAAAATTGAGCATTGAACTTTTTTCGTTACTGAAGGACTGAGCGTTACTGATCACTAACATATAGTTGGCGTCAAAAAACGTTCTATACTAAAGAAATTAATGAAATTTATTGACATCGACCTTGGAGTTTTCTGAAGAAATTCGATCACCCAAAGATTTCAGATGTTTAAATCATTCTTATGTACTGACATCAGCAAAAACGATTGTTTGTTTGATTGTTTCACAATTAGTTCATCGCATACTTTCATCATGTATTTCTTTAATTCTTGTGCGTTTGAATATTGTTTCAGGTGTTCTAGAAGAATTTCATCATTTTAACAGAACAGGAATGAAGAGAGCCAAATTTTTTATTGCACAGACGAGAGAGTTTGATTTTTTACAGATTCAAGGCATTGCAGACCTGAGTATCAATCTCAACTCAATAACTTCACGCGTTCTCTAGGAAAGTTAATTGCAAAAAAATGTTTCTACAATTTTTCAGTATTCGGATTGTTTACTGTATCTTTGTCACATTCCTTCCTCCTGAATGTCATGTTTCTAGACACTGGAAGTTTCGTTTGGATTCTCGTGATAAAGACTTAACATGCAGTAGAAACTAACATCTATTGCGGTAGCGCTTCTGAAAAGTTTTTTGAAAGCTTCCAGATATATAAAGAAAGAAGAAAAAGCTACCTAGAGTTTTCGAATTTGTCTCTACGAATCGAAAATTTCGCAGTCGCAACAGAAGAATAATAACAATTTTTTGTTTAAGTTGGGCATTGGAACGTTTGGCGTTGGATAACACTGAAAACTTTGAACCCACCCTCATCAAAACTTCATTTTAAAACTCGACGCGCGTTCTGCCAACTGTGTTGGGATCATCAGAAAATGATAGTACACTAAATCTAATTCAACATGGCTTTATCATTTGTACGTAATCTATCCGTGCTACGAGAAGCTTTCGTCGAATCATTGGCCTGATTGGTGGGAAGAGCTATTAGTGAGCATATTTAATCTAACAAACTTTAGAGTACACTGAAAAGAATATAGCCCTTGTCCTGATTTAGCCAATTTGACCTTGTCAAAATTGAATTTTGTTTTTCAAAATTCATAAATCTGGAAAGGCAATGCGATCAAATATACCAGCAATAAGCTCATCTACATATAAAATTGCGAAGTGGCTATCAAGCGAGTTCAAAATAATCCCAACATAATTTTTGAGTTCTTCAGTTGATAATTCTTTAAAATTCATAAATAAGATCACATATTTTCAGCTACGAAAAGGATAAATTATGGCCTCGTCTGATGTTATTTTATTATATCCAAGCGAACTTGCACGAGATATCTTATACGCATTGGGAAAAACGCCTAATTCGAACAATCTAGATCCCAAAATCATAGACTAATTTTCAATTCTCTAGATTTTTCACTAATAATCTCATTCAAATAATAATTTTCTCGGAGTTAATTATTATGATGTTGACATTAACATTTGGCAGTGACGCTGTTTCAAAATTCATAACAGTCGATGATGTTTGGTTCAATCACGGAATATTAATTCCTTATCTATATGCATATATAGAAATCAATGACACTTTTCGTTGTAATTTTATAACAAAAAAAAGGGCTCATCTATCCAAACCAAATGTTCAGTTTGTTGTTGTATTTAGTAGATGGTTTATGTGGAGTTTGCACAAAATCGGTCGAGCGGTTCTTCATTCATCACATTTTTTGAAGGAAATGAATTCAGTGAATGGCGGATCATTTTGTAAATGGGGATTTCGCTGTCAAATTGACAATTGTTTCATATCGTTTACAGGCTTTATTTGAATGAAATCGTCAAACGCATTAATACAATCGGTAGTTTTTGAACTGTTGAATTGAATTACATGTATGTAAACATATATAAATACTGATACACAGCTATTAATGTAGCAGTTTGTTTTTAAATTGATTTATTTTTTTTGTATGAAGGAAAAATGCCACGAGACAGACGAGCAAATATAAGTCGGCGAACGCGTAATTCAAAAGATGTGGTATTACTAAGACGATCACATACTACAGTTTAACGAGCACAGTCTAATGCATCGCAGCGTGAACGTAATGCACGAAATAGATCTGTTGATCCTGTACCTGTACTGAATAATGCACGGTGATCACGAATACGTCGTGCTGTTTCAGCTGAAATGATGCGTGCTGCTTTTAATTACAACAGTCAGATTGATTATAGTACAATATGTCCACATTGTAATGCGGCTAACTTTTCAGGTGAAACGCCCGTTATGTGTTGTGCTAATGGAAAAGTGAGGTTGTCAGCATTAGAAACTCCAACCAAACCATTGTTTCCATTTATTTTTGGAACATCCCAAACGTCGAAGCACTTTTTGAGCCATATTCAACAATACAATTCGGCATTTCTGATGACTTGTTGTGGTGCTACCAAAATCATTAGAGATAATTTTATGCCGACGTTTAAGGTAAATACTTTAACAGGATTGTCCCATGTTTATATCAATCTGAATCACAAAATCGTAATGGGGCTGATAGAACACCTTTTGGAGAGCATGCAAAGCGATTCAATGCACCGACAATTGATGAGGTTGCAATTGTAATTCTTGGTGATCAGTTTCAATCCCGTGATATTGTACATCATTTCAGAAATGAGTATTTGCAACGTGTTTTGGAACATCATCATAGTTACGATGCGTTACAATACCCAATATTGCAATGAAAATGTGACGATAGCTACCATTGAAGTATTAGATAGTTCTAAAATTCTGATCCAACATCTACCTAAAATTGCATACATGTTACAAATTCAGGGCCAGATTCATCATCAAGCTGGTTCGATATTGCCATATCCCGACGTTGATCATAAATTTTTGCATATTTATTATATTGGTGGTGAAAATCTTAGATCAACGTTGTGCGATTGTTTTGAATACAAGATTGTTGCTACAATATTAGATTTTACTTCATACGTAGCGAAGCACGTACCGGGTCGCTAGTCTAGTTATACAATAACTAAATACATGAAAAACGTGAAAGAGTCAAGTGTTTCAGAATGAATATTCAAACTCAAGAGTGGAAAGGTTTATATTCAATTAGTGTAAAAATGATTAACAATTTCCTTGAGAAGTTAAATGATTATCACCATTCGATAAAATTTATATATGAAGTAGAGAAAGATTACCGGTTAGCTTTCCTGGATACTCTCGTTATTAGAAATAACAAATTCTTAGAATTTAAAATTAACAGCAAGAGCACTGCCCGAAATAGGTGCATTTAATTTGATTCATTTCACTGTGAACAAAAGAAAACGTGTAGAAAACATTTTCTAGTTCGAAAATTTATTCATTTTCCTTTGAATATATAAACTTTTCAGGAAGAACAAACTCTCATAAATAATGTTGATATCATGAATGGTCAAAGAGATAATTGAGTTGATAAGTTAATCAATAGATATATTGACATATATACAAGAAAAAATTGTCGAATGCCATTCCTCTTCCATCTGATGAACATACAATGAGATTCAATCCAATATATATCGATCCGCAATATACCAAAGAATTGAAAACAATATTTGAATTTATGAACATAAAATTGTGCAAAAGACCAAACTAATGTGTTCGATAAGAGTGAAATATACGAAATAAATTGCGAGGACTGTGAAAACAAGTAACTTGGAAAAATTAGAAGATCAAATGAAACCAAATGAAAATAACATCTAGCAAATTGAAAATACGGGTCGTACAGAAACATCTATCGTTGACCATCATGCATTTTATCAAGCCATTGAATAGATTTTGTCAACATATAATTGATAAATAATTTTAACAACACGAATACACTGTTCGCCTCCGATAGTGTCCATATAATGCAATGCAAGTATTCACAGTTTGTTGGATGTGGCACGCTCACAAATAGCGCATTCGACAATTACTGCGATAGTTATTTGAGAATGTATATATACTAGCAGGGATAGATTAAGTTTTAACCATACAGCAATGTAGAATTAGATTTATCATCTCCTGATAATGCCAACCTAGTTGGCGAAACGCGCGTCGAGTTATTAAATAAAATTTGCATGAAGTGGTGTACAGTGTTTTTAATAGAACAGTTTTAGGGTTTATCTCTTTTTTGAATTGAATATACTTAAATACTTGCCTTCCCAGTAAAAGGTAAACCGGGCTTATATCTCCTCCTCATTTCCCTTCCGAATCTCAATTCCACGTAATGTTCTTCTGCAGCTGAGATATCAGGCAGACCATTCCCAGCGCTTGGAGCGACTTCTATAGGTGTTGAAAATTCCGTCGACTCAACTTCCACATGAAGCAGCCATCGACCAGAACGGATGTATTCCGAAAGGGGGAGTGTAAAAGATTTAACACCTGTAAATAAAATAATGGATTTAATTCGTTCCTTCAGAGATTGTTGATAGATAAAAGAAAACAAGCAAATGTAACAGTCAAAATAAAGAAATCTACTATACCATTTCCTTGTGGTTTTCTGCATTACTTAATATGTATACACTTGATACACTACCATAGAATTTTGAAATATATTGGGTGTTGAGATTTTTAAGAAGATAATGGATTTAATTCGTTCCTTCAGAGATTGTTGATAGATAAAAGAAAACAAGCAAATGTAACAGTCAAAATAAAGAAATCTACTATACCATTTCCTTGTGGTTTTCTGCATTACTTAATATGTATACACTTGATACACTACCATAGAATTTTGAAATATATTGGGTGTTGAGATTTCTGAAGATATAGCTCATTCTTTTCGTAACCAATTTTTCACCATATAGAATAAATATATTCTGATGTTATTTCTGTATTGCTAAAAATGCAGAGAGAGAGAGATATGTAGCCCTAATTCAAAAATATAGAGCAGAATTATTATTTAATCAACATATTTTTGCTGTTTTTTACTCTTTTATAGTACAGGCTGCAAATAAATAGAGTGAAATGAAAAATAACATCATATTTTTATATTCATGAATCATGAAAGATAAACCATAGATTGTTGTAATGAAATATTCTGAAATAAATTCAACAAACCCATTCAAACATTTTCAATCCATATATTTTTGGAATATGATATATAAATTTTCAGATTGAACTTCATTACTCCAATAAATTATCGCCACAAAGCAGTGAATTTCTTATGATTTTCCTACTACCTCTGGTATGTACCCCAATTATCATTACATGCCTGTAAAGGTAAGTAAAGAACTAGTTCATCCCACCATTCCGTTTATATTCCTTTTTGTAAACATAACAAATTCAGTAAATAAAGCAACTAGAACAGCAACGTTGCATTCAGATACACAGTGGACAGACTTTGACGTTTTAGTACTGCAGCTATGTTGAATATTGTGAACGGAGGAAAATGACCAGCTTTCACCGTGGTATTCTAGCGAATTTCATTAACGCAAAGAGATTCAAGTTTGCTTCATTCGTTTGCGGGTAATTCGAAAATTCCCGGAAGTACTCGCATGCTAATATCTCGGTTGTTTTTGAGGTTATGTAAAAATGATTTTACATTCTACATTTTTCACGATAAATCGAACTAAGTGCAGAATTTTTTTTGCCTAATCGTTTTCGAATTATAATGTAACCTTCTCTTTTCAACAGACAACTTTGATTGCGTTGAATAGAGTTTCTTCCGTTTCAAATACATATCACATGTGCTCTAAATTTTCACATCCAGGAAGAGTTTTTTTTCATCATGAACCAATGACTGTATAACTTATCCCTAACATTACCTCGTAACTCTGTGTCCATACATAGAATTTACATGGAATCAGTGAAATAGCTTGAAAATATTCTGTGTTCTCATTATGACGGTTCTGAATTTAATTCTTGTAATGACAATTAAGATAACATACTCAATGTTCTCTCATAAAGTTACAACCTTTCGTATGAATACAGTATGGTTTGTAATATCGAAGCGACACTGCTGTACGAAAATCTTGAAAAGAAACATGCCATCGGAATGTTCTATTATATGGAATGAAATCATAAATTTAGGAATTCAAATACATTGCCACTATTATTTATGCATAATTCTCAACTCCGGAAGAAGCTCCGAAGAGTAGTGGAAATTTAAATATTCGTAACCGAACCAAAACAATGTCTGAAATTTTGCTTCAGCTCGTCAATAATTTAACTAGCTATTCTATATAAGAGATGCTTGATAAATCTCCAAAAAAGAACATTCAGCGACGACCAATCCGAGGAATGGGTCAGCCATCTTACTTACTCACTTGGATACTCTTGTTACCAAAAATAACAAATTCTTAAAATTTAAAGTTACCTGAAAAAGCACTGCCACAAGTAGGTGCATTCCTTTCGACTCATTTCACTGTCAACAACAGACAATGGCTAGTTAACATTTCCTAGTTCACAAATTGATTAATTTTCCTCTAAATATATAAACTTTTCAGAAAGAAAAAGCTCTCATAAAGAATGTAGATATCTCGAATAGTTACATAGATAGTTGAGTAGATAAGCCAATCAATAGATATAGATACAAGAAAAAATTGCCGAATGCTACAATGAGATTTCGATCCGCAATATACCAAACAATTGAAGACAATGTTTGAATTTTCTGAACAGAAATTTGGCTTTTGAATCAAATTCATGAAAAGCTATCTCGTATAAGTAGGTTCGATAAGAGTGAGATATAAGAAATAAGAATTTGAAAACGAGTTGGACATGTTGGACAAACTAGAAAATCAAATGAAACCACATAAAAGGAACATCTAGCAAATTTAAAATATGGGCGTGCAGAAACATCTAGCGTTGACCAATATGCATCTGATCAAGACCTTTGAATATATATTGAAAACATTAAATTGACAAAGAATGTTAACAAAGCGAATATACTGAATGCCTCTGAAAGTGTCCATATGATCCAAGTATCTACAGTTTTCCATAGATAGAATTTACACGGAAATAGGTTGAAAATGTTTTGCGTTCTCAGTATGACGGTTACAAAAATAAACCTTGGAATCATAATTGAGATAACGTACTCCGTACTCAATGTTTTTTCATAAAGTTACAACCGTTTGTGTGAATATAGTATGGCTTGCAATAACGAAACGACAATGCTGTACGAAAATATTGAAAAATAACATGCCCTCGAAATGTTCTGTTATATGGAATACAATTCAATTTAATCGATCAATTTCGGAATTCAATTACTTTGCTATTATTCTGTGTGCAAAATTCCCAACTCCTGAGAAAGCTCCGAGGAGTTGTGGAATTTTGAATATTCGTAACTGAAGCAAAACAATGTCTGAAATGTCTATTTCAAAAATAATTCTGAAAGATTGCACTCTATCAAAGGCCTGCATCAGGTACAAAAACAGGACAAAAATTTTTTCAATCTTATCTACATGCTTGCACAATGTTGCTCATATTCGAAGCGTCCATTTTGTTTTCAAATAAATCAAAAAGAAACAAATTTTCTTTTCTGTTCGTCATGGAAATCATTCAATTGGGTTCAAGTAGATTGGTTTACATAATTTCTTGAATATGATATCTCGTAATTGATCGTCCTTGATCTGTAAGGCGTAGTGTGCCGTTCTGCAGAATTTCCCATATTTTTCTTCTACTCCACAAAAAAAATCTGGAGGCGTCACTAGTGCTGGTATGACCTCAACGGAACTCTGTAAACCGCTTTTTATCCATTGACATTGATGGTGCCGAGTCCACGTTGTATTTGTCAAGACTTTCATCGCTTTTAGTGAATGGTGAATTCACTTTTTTCCATTTTCGTAAAAACTCACGAGGTTGTCTGCGACGTAGCTTGCTCAAAATTAGAACATTGCCCTCTGATTTATTACAGTTGACGGCAGCACTGTTGCATTGGAAGTAACTGCTCGGGAAATTCAAAAAGTCTCTGACTTATCAAACCCCCCTCGTATACTGAATAGCTCAGCTTAAGTAGCTGCACTGGAGTATAGTGAATTTTTGAGAGATACATTTTTTTTACGCCATTATCGCTTTATATGTTAAGTATTTCCTCTTTTAACATTCGGGAATGTTCGCAAACAAATTAGTAAATCCATTAGGAATATAAGTAGGTTCTTTCACAACAGTATTGTTTATAGAAAGTTATGCTGTAGACTCTACATTTTGACTATTTGTTTATTTATCAATTATTTTCCATATTATTTTCAGTTTGTTTGATGATTCGGAATTAATATACAGATCTTGATTGTTTCTCGTGAATAGTTTCTTGTGAATTGATTTATATTTCACTTAGAATCCCTCTAATTGGTCTTTAAATAAAGTAGTTTTTCATTATTGTCACTTGTTGTCAGACCTGTATTGGATCATTTCTTGAAGTCGATTTTCACCGGTTTAGTAATCAATTTTAATGTTGTTTTAGAATTGAGGCTGAACAGATCCAGAAATGTATATATGAAATCAATCATCCGTGAATAGATTTCTCATCATCATTCTCATTATTGACTCTCGATTGCGTAACGAGAATTCAATAACATCTAAGATACATTTTCCGCTTGTTCGATTTCGCATCGGCCCGCAACTAAACCCGCCATCAAACTTCGTGAAAAACCCGTCGATATTGGGGGAAAATCTAATAATTTCAGCATCACGAATCACTTCCGGCATAATTCGATGCTGTCCCCGTTTGAACTGGAACGGATTAAAATTAATGTAGCGTAAAATTTATCTACCTGTAAAATTGCTCCCTACAGCAACGCTGCGGTTGTAAAATACATCTTAATTTTGATGTGCGCTCGAACAGAATCAAGGTTCGGTCTTATAAAATATAATTTTATGCGAAAGTGGAAACTCCAACGAATGGAGAAATAAAATTTCAGTTTTTAAATTAATACGTTAAAATGTTTCTTACCATAACGCCCCGAGCTAAACTAAACATTAAACTTCTCTGGAACGACGGTATTGCAAAAATATTACACATTTCATGATAACATCTTGAAGATTTTTTATATTTTATTTTGATATTGGTTTATTTGAAGTCATATTCAAAATCAAGGGCCTCATGAAAAGCAACTTTATATTCTGCTTATTCCTATGTGGGCGCAAATGATTCCTTTCAGGGCAGTCTATTGAAAAATTCTTGTAGAAACTTCTCTGTACACTGCCAGGAGATTTGCAATCGCCTTGTATGCGTCATTTCATCTAAAACTACCAGTAACTTTGCTAATGTAAACTTTTTGAAACATGATCAAACACGTACAGTTTCTTGTTCAGAGAATAATCGTAGAGGGTGTAGATCTGAAATTTGTACTTGTATTTATAAATACAGTGTAGTCCGTTTAGTACGCATAAAACAACCAACCGTTTTTAGCGACGTAATTATAGACATATGTTTGGTTAATATCAGCCGGTATTGAAAATACATCCATTTTATATGACCGTCCGCTTTTAACCTAGAAATTACACAAAAAAATGTCCGGTTACAACGACGACAAGCGTTGACGTGTTAACAAAAAGCAAATCGTAGGTGAGAAACTATCGGACGTGACTGTTTATTTCACATCAGTGCATAATATGCGAGTGATGAGTGACGTTAGGGCGTATAAATATGGCTTGAATAAAACGAAAAACTTTCTCCATTGAAGAAAAAAGTATCATAATACAACGTTTAGAAGTCGGCGAGTCGAATGTAACGATTGCGAAGGAGTTCGGTGTAAGTCATTCGATAATATCCACAATTAAGAAAAACAAACACAAGATAGAACCTTTGCCTAATGCGAACGTTTTGAAACCTAAACTCCTGAGGGTGTTGTGTCATGAACAAGTTGACTTGGCACTTTTACAATGGTTTAAGCTGCAACATAATCGGGGAATACTCGTAAATGAACCTATACTTCAAGAAAAAGCAAACTTTTTTGCTAAAGATCTAAATATTCCCAATGTTGATTGTTCAGCCAGTTGGATTAACCGTTTCGAAAATAGACACAATATTGTCGCCGAAAAAATGGCTGGAGAGTCTTTGTCGGTTAAACAGAGCAATGTGACTGAGTGGCAAAGCTAAGTTTGGCCTAATTTGAGCGCAAAATTTTATGATGACGAAATATTTAATGAGGACGAAACTGGATTATTCTGTGAACTAACGCCAGATGAGACATCAAAATTTAGAGGCGAGAAATGCTCGGGAGGAAAACATCCGAAAGAAAGAATAGCGATGATGGTTGCAGATAACATGAGTGGAACGATTAAAAAGTAGTTGTTGATTATCGGAAAGTCCAAGAACCCAAGATATTTTAAGAGTGTGCGATATCTGCCGGTAGATTATGAGAGCCTTCGCAAGGCCTGGATGACATCTGATATTTCTATTAAATGGGTACGCAATTTGGACCGTGAACTGACTAAAGCGAAGAAAAAGATCCTGCTTCTGGTTGACAATAGTCCATCTCATCCCCCAATCTGCGACTTGAGAAGCATAACTCTCATCCTGCCGCCTAATACAACATCTGTATTACAACCTATGGACCAGGGAATAGTTCGAGCGTTGAAATCAAATTTTCGTAAGAAACTTTCTCCATTGAAGGAAAAAGTAACATAATACAACGTTTAGAAGCAGGCGAGTGAACTGACTAAAGCGAAGAAAAGGATCCAGCTTCTGATTAACAATTGTCCATCTCACCCCCAAATCTGCGACTTGAGAAGCATAACTTTCATTTTCTGTATTACTACCTATGGACGAGGGAATAGTTCGAGCGTTAAAATCAAATTTTCGTAAAAACCTAATTCTACAACTCGTCACCAGTCTTGATGCTAATGAAGACACCAGCAGTGCCAAACATTGGAAGATCACATTGCTAGATGACATTTTAATGATTTACGACGCCTGGAACGAGCTTCAGTCGACGACGATTTTCAACTGTCATAAACATGCTGAATTTGCCTGAGACGGTCCTGGTATCGCAGACAGTATCAGTGTCGCTGCTGACGACAATGATGATGATGATGTGCCGCTCACTGTCATGGTAAGAGTTCTGAAGGAAGGACTGCCCATAGAAAATGAAAATCTTGAGCAGTATTCTTCAGGCGAAATGTTATCGTCAACAGCCAAGATAGCGACGATAATGATGTCGACGACGGCCCAGAAGAAAATTGTCCTACTCCGAGTGTATCTGAAGCTCCAAAAGCTTCAGAAGTATTAAATATATTCGTGCATTCTAATTTTGATGATGACACTATGAAAAGTATTATGTCTCTTTTGCCTAATGCAGTGCGTTCTTACTATAGAAATAAAAATCAAAAACAATCAAAAATTGCAGACTTTCTGCACTAGATATTCGTTATTAGTTATATAGACAAATACATTTTGTACGCGCACATTATTCAATAAATATTTTGATTCAAATGTAAAATCGTTTGATGTTTGAAAATGTTGAATGTTTGATATTGATATGTATGTACGTTATATGTGTAATTATTAGAAATGAATAAAAATTTATAAAACTGTTCCTTTTTTACGACGTAATATCACCGCTCCTTAGCCGTCGTTATAACCGGATTTTACTGATCAAACAGTAATAAAAGTTATTTTTATTGATGAAGTGATAAAAAAATTGGATTTATCTAGGTTCATCCGAGAGGTAAAATCTAATATTTTCAAGTGTATAATACTTATTTTCTTCTACGGAATAATCAAGTATATCATCTCAGTAGTTATTTTGAATAATATTAATTTTAAAAATGATTGAAACCAAGTTTTCTCTGACTGAACCAAAGCTAAACCAACGAAACTGGCATCGCAAAAATTATTTTCAGTCAAATCGCGGAAAAATTACGAAACCGCGTATTCGAGATCTATGGAATTGAAAATGAAGAAGTCAAACAGTTTCTCCTCGGAGACGGTGTTATTGGCTAATTTTTTAAAGCAGACACTGTAAAGAGTGCTATCAACAGTGCAATCGAATTATTTCATCATCACAAATACACTGCGCCGAGAAATTAACGCACAATTTCAATATTTCAAATTTTTAATTCGGTAGGTAGTTAACACATGTCTTCTTCTTCCGATATGTCATTTGATATTTTTCTTGGCGCACATATCTCTCCTAGGAGAAATAAAACGAGAGAAATAAATTGAGATTTTTACATAAACCACCTTATTGATAACAGTTATCAAATCACTAAATTTGATCCCAGCAGTATGTGCTGAAGCCATGGTATAGAATAACCTAGGCTAGATTTGAGCAAGAACAGGCCAGAGGGTTGGGGGTTAACTGTTTCCAGAATGATCAGCAGGAGCAGGTATATGATAGTAGTGAAAGGAGACCAGGATCATGAAGACCTCGGCAGCTATCTATGACAGTTATTTAAGAATTTCCTCTTTGAAAGGTTAGTTACTGCTAAGCAGCTTTAAATGCTGCTTTGACAGAACAGTGCTGTTCTATATTATACTGAAATGATAGGACAACGTCTCAGGAAATTTGATTTGAGGACTCATGTTACATCTCGAGAGCCAATCTCTGAACGCTCACATCGAAGAGCGCCAGGGATCATGTTTAGTGAAAAGCTGACTCGGGGAAAGTTTTGTTTGCAGATTAGACGAGATAGTGTCTCTTTGCTAGCGATTAATCTTCTCAAGTGTACATAGGTTGAAATTAGAGATATATGTAACGAAATTTTTAACGTATCGTATGGTTTTGAAGAAAGTTCAATGAAAGTGTAGCGATCTGGTTATCTTAAATAATGGAACTCTGAATATTTACAGGTACATCACAGATATTTCAGAAGAATATCTCCCTCAGATAATAGTTTCTGGACATATAAAAGCAACAAATCTCATAATTATACAGGCAATTCGACAATTCTCCACAAATGCAATGAAGGTGATGACAGTGAATCTGTTGGAAATTTTGGTAATTAAAAAACTTTGTAAAAACCCAAGAGTCAACTCCCTCGATATTTAACTAGAATGAAATATCTTTCTTATACTCAACATTTAAATCGCTAGTACATACTTTCCCAAAACTGTTAGGTGTAGACACTTGAGAATTATGTTATTATCAAAAGTGATCGTGTATATTAAGAAGAAACATTGTGGAAACCAAACTAAAATATTTGATTCTACTCAAAAATATGTTATCAAATAAAATGAGAAAACAATTTATATTCAGCGGAGATTGTTCATTCAAGTCTTTTCGAAAAATGTTTCACCTACTGTTATTAAGATAATCATTCAATTCTGGTTTTGAAACTTGAGATAATTTCATTGAAATTATCTCCAGAATTCGAGTAATTTCAATGAAATGTATGGAACGCATTTACTGAATTATATTCATTGCCAGCTAAAAGTATCTGAAAGAATACACAACTAATTGAAAGTAAATAAGGTTATATTTGCAAAATCCATTGACGTTCAGTCTCACAAAACTGTTTCTTATAAAATACGTTTACGACACTGATGCCAAGTTCTATTTTTAACTAACTAAAATCAAAAAATTTAAAGGTAATTTTCGAATTGGTTGTATATGCAAATTGGGATAACTCATGAATTGCAGAAATTGTAATGACCTGAAATGAAGAGGAATCTATGTTGATTCTGTGATATATTTCTCAGCTGTATTTCGATTACTCTGATGAGAAAGAATAATTCATAATTTTTTTATTTAATAAAACAATGATGTTTGAAGTTCGATATATTCAAAACTTATAACGCGTTCTTCCAATCTGTCATCAGTCAGGTACATTTAAAAGGAAAATGTTTACAGCTCGGTAACTCAATACCCTCAATAGCAGCTCTGCAGCACTGAAGGGCGTACTACAGGAAATTGGTTGTAAACGAAAATCAAATTACAATATAGCCATGACCAATCCATGATGGTTGTAAAGGCAATTGAGTGGCTTTATAGGTATTCAATAGAATTTTAAATTTTAGACTTCCGAACTGGATTCAAAGTTACTTCATTAATCCATTCAAAATACAAATCTCAAATCTTAAAGTTAAATAAATTATTGAGAGATGAACCCAAAATTTCAGAAAAAATAATATCCAATTTCTCTTGTGTAATTTTTCAGATACTAATTTTACTACAGATCAGATCGTACTTTGAAATACATTTTGGAGTTTAATAAATCCCAGAACAATTTTGACCAGATTGAATTAAAGACAAAATAGCCATAAATATTTAGTAGTATCATTACAGGAAACAAAATTAATTTGATGAAGTCACCCCAAAATCCATTAAATCAAAATGTGAATCAGAGAATATCGTTCTTAATAAGGCAGATAGAAATCATGCTATAATATCAGATCATTTACTTAAAACAAAATAGTTTATTGCATTTGAACATAATCAAAGGAATGAGAAACATTCCACTAACAATGTAATATAAAACATGCCTTAGAAAATGCCAAATATTTAATATGAATGAATCATAATAAACTTTCCATGTATTCTACTTCATCATCAAAATGGTTGTCGAAATATATAACAGAACTTTGAACAATTGTATTTAAATAAATGCTTATATCTATAATTTTGGTGTGTGTCAGAAAAAACACAAGTATGAGCTCAGGAAATATAACAGGGAACCATACTATCTTGTATATGATTCAATAAACGAGTGAAAACCTGAGAAAAACTCGTTTCCCTGTAGCTATTGCACTAGCAATAGCTTGTCGGTTTATGATGTGTTAGTTTCGTGTGTACATAAAGAGTACCAATGATTTTTCTGCTTAGTCGCTTCATTCTCTCTTGCATTCCATGATTTCCAAAACGAGGGTGAAAGGGAGGGGTTTGGGACAGGAATCAGTAACAATCGAACAAGAAAACCAGCAGAAAAATATTTCAACAATCAAACTTCTTATATGTCTAAACAAATCTAAGATAGATTCCACATAGCAAGCAAGGTCATGAAAGGGACTAAGGAGATAATAAAAAAAATTCAGAGCTTGCGATATTTCCCCAAATTTCCTCTCTGTTTGACCGAGAGAGCCTCGATGGCCAAGTTCAGTCTTCCAAGTGATGCCGATTATGATCTATAGATGTTTTAGAATCATTATGGACCCAATAATCTGGGTTGACATCACCTACATATTATTTCTTCGTGGAACTTGTTTAATATAAAGAAAAATTTGCGAAAAAATTTTGACAGTCGTTCGAAAAATATGACAAATGTCATAATAAAAAAAAAAGAATCAATCGAGTCGAAATAATCATTGTCTCGGAACCGATAGGAAACTGCAGCTGTCGACTTCATGGACGTAGAGGGTGCTGTTGATGCGGCCCCCACTAGTTCATTATATGGGACTGCGAGAGCCAGAGAAGTACATACCAAATGGTAATGTGGAATAGATTGGCAACATGCTTAATGCCAGAGGGTTCAATACTTCCTGAAAGGAAGTACTGAAAGGAGTATGCTGCTCTTAGTACTATCTCCTTTGATGTGGTTGCTTCTGGTTGATGGGTAGTGGCAATAATCAGCACACTGAGAGATTACCTATATGCGTACACTGATAATATGGTCATACTGGCTGGCGGAGATGACGATGACGTTTTCGAAGGACTCCCATCAAATTTTTTTGGTGCTATTCACTAGGAAAAGGGGAATATTTATATCGCCACAAATCCTGAGTAGAGTGTCTATTCCGTTGGTAAAGGAACCAAAATGTGAGCATTACCTTGGATATTGAGCTAATATAAAATTCGTAAGTGGAGAACATGATATATACAGCAAGACACCCTTTATCGACATGTCAAATGACCTTTGAAAAGAAATGGGATTCGCTCCAAAGCAAGTTCAGTGGCTATCTTCAATTTTAGTGACCGCAGTTATCACAAATCGCTTTGTGGAAACGCAGCCTCAAGAAGCATTTACAACTTAAGCTCTCTGAATTGCAGATAACAGCTTGTATGATGATCTATATAGCTCTACACCTACTGTATTCATGGAACTGTTACTGAAAATTTAACCTCTTTATCTGATGATTAGAGGGGCAGCTGAAATGGCTTTCTACAGATTTCTTCAATGTATTCAAAGGAATGAGACGTACATGTTCAGCTTTGCGCCTGGCAATTCACAGGCTAAAATTGAAAACAGCGAGATGCTGGAGTCTGACCTGGCAATATCTGAAACCAACATGGAGCCAAGGTTCTGTAGCTATTGTATATGGTAGAGGTGCTGCCAAGGGATAGCCTAATTGTCTCGATAGTTTTTCAAGCTAAAATATTCGTAATTGACTGAACCTTGTACTTGCAGATGATGAATAATAAGCTTAAAAATAATCATTACGGATAGCCAAGCTGCACTGAAGACATTGGCTTTCGAAAACAGTATGCCACTTATTATGCAGGAATGTCGCTCAACTCTAAGCAAACTGGAGAACAGAAGCACTACCTCAGTCATCACAGGTCTCAGACGCTTTCAGCTTGCCATCAGAGGACCTTTCACTGGCAAAGCCAAAGCTTCGCTCAAATTCTTCAGATTAGACTTGAAAGTTCTAATTTCCATATTGCTGGGGCATTTTCGTATATGAAATCACATAAATAAGTTAGAATTGATCGAAAACTCATTAAACAGATTATATAAGCGAGGAGAAGATATAATCAATAAAACACGCCATGTACGAATGCTGAGCGGGGAACAGAATCAAGCTTGAGCAGTTGGATGTATCGAACTAAAACTGACTGCGCTTATCATTCTCTAACCCACGAATCTTATAGCCTCTACAACAGCGTTCGGGCAACCGGGGTAAATTACCCCAAATGGGGTAAAAATGAAATTAATGGGGGTAAAAATGAAACTTTTTTGAGTAAGAAGTATATATTTTTAAGTTGCTATTTTATAGATCTGTTAGTATTTTTTTCAATTCGAACAATTCAGCGACATATGCAGGCCACGCCATCTCACTACCCACCACTAGAGTGTTCTCCAGTTATATCTTTGCGCAGTAAAGCACAGCCCCGGCTATCTGCTCAGTCCGTGCCATGTCGTCAAGATACAAATACATTGACGAGTCAGAGAGCGAGTTTTTACTAGTTAGTTGCAGACAAGACCACCATTTTATCATTAATCATCGATATATCGATCAAGGTGAGCCGCAATTTAGAAATATAATTCAAGTTTTTTACATATATTATTTTCTGTATCCCTTCAGATCGCAGCAAGTAGAAAAAGAACATACCAAGACGAATTCTACACAAATAGAAGACAATGGTACAATGAAACCATAGTGTGTTGTATGTATGAAGGTACTGACTTCATAATCTTTCAAAAAAAGTCAAATGAAGAACCATTTAGATGATTTGCATTCACACCTGTCTTCCAAACTGCGAGAATACTTCGCTAATTCAGAAATATCTGTTAAAAGACAAAGATTAGATAGCAACTTGTTTGGTACATTTCCTTTAGCGTTCAACATCAGGGCTAGCTTTGAAGTACTCTGGATGATTGCTCGAAACAAGAAACCATACACTATTGGTGAAGATTTGGTTAAACCAGCTGCTGTTAAGATGCCAGAAATTATGTGTGCTCAAAAAAAAGCGAAGAAATTGAATTGAATGACCTTGTCTACGATAATTATGAGAACGAATTTTATATTAGCAGAACATGTGAAGGAACAGGTTATTTTAGCATTGAAACAGGCTAAATACCATATTTAGTTATTCAGCTTGATGAGACAACTGATTTTAGTAGCAATTTACAGCAAATGGAATATGTTCGCTACAAAGGTGCAGATAATTTCGAAGAGGAATTACTGTTTTATTTTCCTCTCGAGTTGAGATCTCGTGGAATTGATGTCCACAATAAAGTAAATGAATTTGTCAATGCGCAAAGCTTGAAATGGGAAAACTGTATTTCTCTATCTTTGGATGAAGCTTAAGCTATGCTGGGTCATATAAATGGTTTTTCGGCTTTCGTTAAACAAATAACCCAAATATTGAAGTTACTCATTATATGATCCATCACCAGGCCCTTATGGTAATATATTTAGATTTTACACTGGAATCCGTCTTGCATGTCATCAAGTTTGTAAATATTATCAAGGGACATGCACTCAACACGCGGCTATTTCGTGAATTATGTCAAGACGGTGAAGCTGAATATACGGATCTATTTTATTATACAGAAGTAATGTGGGATCACGCGAAAATGTACTAAATCGAGTATGAACTCTCAAAACTGAAGTCGAAATTTTTATGGTTGATGAAAAACAGAAATTATCGCAGATAAGTTTGAAAACTCTTCTTGAGTTGCATGACTCCCATATTTGGCGGACATTATCAAGAGTATAAATATATTAAACAAAATATATTAATGTCATTTCAGCGAGAGAAATAGTGTCAGCGTTTGGATTAAAGCGGCAATATTGAAGACAGAAAGTAGAACAGAACAAGATAGCTTCTTTTTCAAGGTTAGCTTTGTTTTTGGAAGATTGCGAAAATATTACTTTTGCTGACATCAACGATACAATTGTAAGACATCATATCAAACTCAGAGAGCGGTTCTCAGATTACTTTCCAGATCTTGATACACGTACTATCAGTTGGATTGTAGATCCTTTTGAATGTGAAATTGCTATGATACCAGAAGAATCTTCAGGTTTGGCAGAAGCAATTCTTGAACTTCGATTTAATACTGAAGCACGTATTCAATTTGAGAGTGAACCGAATCTGACGTCTTTTTGGATTTCAAAAGCTGCAAAGGCTTTCAACATTGCACATGAAGAGGCAGTTAAAAATTGCTGCCATTTGGAACAACATATTTGTGCGAACAAGGCTTTCCCACTCTAATGAACATAGAAACGAAGAACAGAAATCGATTAAACGCCGAATACTATTCAAATTGCTCTTATATTTTGAAGCAATTGTATCGAACATGAAACAACATAATTTCTCCAAAAGGTGAAGGAAGAATGTTTTCTTTTTTTTTCTAATTTTTTTCAATTTTAATTTGTACAATCATTTTTTCTTATCACAACCTATTGTTGGCAGACTTTCGACTTTCAGGCTAGTTGGGACCATCTTGGTCAACATCGTACTCGTTGTTCAGTACACGTCGAACTGTTTCTACACGTGCCCAGTATAACAGCCTTATGTGCCAGTACTATTACTTTTTCAGGTTCATCTATTCATAAGCTATTCAATTCATTTTTGAGGTGGCTTTCTACCAGTCCATTTGCAGTGATAACGATGGGCTGACACTTTGAAGCTGGTATATATCTTTGATTTCATGTGCTAAATCAATGTACCCCCATTATTATTATTATTATAAATATTTGTTACAATACCCCAAATTGTAAATCTCAATTGTACCCCAATGGGTTTCAATTTGTTATATATAAATATTACTTATGTTACTATTATTACCGTTATGTATTACTAGGTATTATTGATAAATTGAATAAGTGATGTTTAAATTGAATTTTTAGTTATTGTTTTCTTTTCAAAATTATTATGGGGGACTATAATATGAAAGATGCTAAAAAGAGGCGATTTCGTTTTTTTTACTCTTCACCATGGGGTAATATCAACTTACACGAAAATATTCAGGGGTAATGCTGAAAAAAGTTCCCCGACCGCTGCTCTAAAAGATTACTGGAGCTTGTAGGTAAAGTTTAGGAGACAATAGACCACTGAGTTGCAGTGACAGTCCACTTCTGTAGCGGAGTTCAGGATAGTCTTGTAAACGACTATTGTGATATCTTTTCAATATAAGACCAGCTGGGTCAAATCCGGGAAATGGTTTTCTTTGCTATACTTTTATTATAACCTCCGCGTCACCTAGATATCATCAACTGAAAGTCCTACCAATAACGATATTTGCTTGTTCGTTAATTCATTCAACCTCACACATATTGAAGAAACAGAAATATAAATTATTCAAAAAAATAAGACAGGAATGGAGTGAAGCCGATATCAGTTTAATGATGAATTTATGCACTCAATTCATTTGAAAAATATTCGCATAACAGATTGATTCAACACCCTTAATTTTCTTTGAATCATTTATTCGAATTTCTGTTGTTTCATCAAGAATAGACCATACGGAAAGAAAAATTATAATATCATTTTGGGTAACCAATGTATCGCAATATTTCATTACTAGAATATTTGATATTCTACATTTGCAGTGTGCATTGTAGGAGAATGAAATTCATCATAACGCAACTATATAATTCATAATAATATTTAAAGCTTATTTCAACATTTTAAATCATACTGTGACAAGAATGAAATCCAATAAATCACTTTCAATTCAGCAACGAACACAGCTGCGTATCTACCGTGTTCTCGTTATTAAGTATACAAATATAATAATATATGAATAACCCTAGTGTGAAATATTTGACAGAGTGAGTGGACTTGATTTTTGTTGATCAGATATATGTAATAAACAGGATTTCATCATGACAACTATTTCCATGCAATCAAAGCGTTTGTAACGCAAAATAGAATTTCACCACTCAATAATTAATATCATTGCCAGACAATCCTTATAGTTCAAAATACCAAATTCAATACTTTCCAATGAAGAAGAATCACCCTGAGTTAGTAGGATAGATTTTTCTGTGAATTTCCTGAAACAGGTCAATAAATGTTTTGTTCTCTCCCTATCAACCCACTTCCCCAGACAGCTTCTACCACAAATTAAATTTTTGAATAGGAAAAGGAGTCTGTAATACCCTTTTTTAAGATGATTGAATTCTCTATACGACCGTGTTTCTATTTACTCTCTAAAATAACATATGACGAACTTAAATTGGGAATTGTTTGGATAAATTCCAAGTTTACATCAATCCGTTCGATATCCGTTCCAGGAAAGCACTCAATGAAAATCGATTCTGTTGAATCAGAAAAGTTTTTGTCTCTCATTGGAACTTTTCTGCATTATTCCCCTTTCTCAACGCTCACCTCGAAAATATCCATATGGAAAAGGGGTTGTGTAATACCTCTGTTGAAGATTATTCAATTTACTGCATCCTTTTTAATCAATCGAAAATCGAGCATTCCTCTATATCAGGAGTTCTCGAAGTTGAACTGCTGGCGATCTACCTCAATATTTCTAGACTACTCACGATCGACTCTGAGAGGCAAGTATGTGTGATGCAGGGTTGTCGTACATACACGATATACCCTACCTACCTACCTACCTAGGTGGGATGTACCGTAGCATATATAGATATTAGCTTTCCTCACAATATTCATTATTTCAGTCAACATTTGAGTTAGGTTTAGTTAGGTTCTTATAGCAACTACAGCATCCCTAGGAGCACGGCAACACAAAAAAATATGCCTGCTCATTACCTTTGACATAAAAACGATTTTAACACAGCTAAATAGAGAGTCTTGGTGAAAGAGTTGGAAAGAAGAAGAACAAGCAGCTACCTCATCAACCTAATAGAGAGATACCTGGAAGACAGGAAATTACTAGTGGGATATGAACTGGAAATGCACGTAACATGCGGCGTTCCACAAGGGTCAATATTAGGACCCACGTTGTGGAACATATAGTACGACTCTATACTCAGCAAAAAAACACCGAAGGATGTACAATTAATTGCATGTGCCGATGACCTGGCTGCGGTGATCATAGAACGCGACACAGTCGAGTTAAAGAAAGAGGCAGAGATCGTGAGCACAAACATCATCAGGGAGGATGAAGGAGAAGGATTGGAACTAGTGAGCGGAAAGACGGAGGCCAAAAGAAGGATCTTCTAAGTAATTGGACACATAATTCACACCAAGAAGAGCACAAAATATATGGGAGTGATGCTGGACGAGAACATGGTGGAGGAGCATATCGAGTATGTCACCAACAAAGCAAAGAAGAGTATAAATAGTATATCGAAAATCCTCCACAACATGCAGAAGAAGAGACTCGTATACAACGCTGTATTCGAGTCGATACAGGTCCTGGGGAAGAAGAACATGCTGAATCAACACAGACAGTGTCAGCAGCAAATGGCCCTCAGAAAATGCATGGGATACAGGATGGTATCCTATTTCAGCGCATGCTTTATAGCAGGGATCATAGCCATCGAACCACTAGTGGAAAAGAGGGCACTATCTTATAGAAATAACGAGGGACAAAAGGAGAGGCAGGAAAACTCCATAAATAAACACCAAACATTATGAAACACGGACACAGGTGGACAATGGACGAAAAGGTTGATGAAAGATCCGGAAAAATGATACTCGAGACAACACGGGAAAGTGAACTACTACATGACGCAGTGCTTCACTGAGCATGGCGTTTTTGGGAAATACTTAGCAAGAATAGGAGAAAAGGGAGGACAGCAACTGCTGGTTCTGCCAGAATGAAGATTCTACAGAGCAGACAATCTTCGCATGCCCTCGGAATCAGAGGGAAAGAAGCGACTTGGAACTCGAAATAGCCGAAACAATAACACCAGACAACATTGTGGAGATAATGCTTGAAAGTCAAGAGAGGTGGACACTCATATCGAATTTTCTGAGCGATATAATGCAGGACAAACAAGAATACTGAAAGAAGCTGACACCAGGAAATAGGCAATAACGGTAAAAGCTCCTGCCGATCGGAAGTAATTCCGAACGGGTGTCGCAAGGGAGGTTTGACGCGGGGTGAATGGACGATCGCTGGCTTTGCATCTGGCTTCCTGGGTGATATAAAGTAGGATGAACACAATAGGGAAGGAAACAAACATCGGAAGATATACAATAAAGAGAGGAGGATAAAGCAGAGGTTCTTGCTGATCTGAAGTAATGCCTCGTGGTGGTTCTGGATAGCTCACAGAACCTTTACCGGTGCAGGGGTTTTTTAGTGGGCAGGGCGAGCCACGCTTGGACCCCAACCCCACACTTGTCGAAAAGAATCCCGGCGCTCGTTTACGAATTTTTACCCCACTGGTTCTCCTCTATAATATCTATGAAAAAAATCATAGTTATTCAGAATTGCGAGTCTATTGGTTGTCACAAAACACAAAAGTTACATATGGTGTTAAACTCTACTGAGGAGTCCTGACTCATGACTCCAATACGGCTTGGGACAGTCGGACGAGTTTACTGAAGTTCTCTAATAGCAGACATGATTTCTGTTTAATTCTTGAAATCTCCAAATAAAGTCGCACCGGAATCAATAAATGCTCTTTTCACAACCGATCCATCGAATGGTTTCTTGTGTTCCGTCAATATATGAGATATTTCAACTGACGCGATCGTAGCAGCTTTTGATTGTTTGGCTGGTCTTGTCAACATGGTTTGTTCTATTTTCAAACAAGACATCAAATCACCTACTTTCATTTTCTTAATTCACTCTGTGGCGGAAAATCATTTTCATAGTTGACTGACGAACGACAAATAAGACAAATGCACTTATCTTTCACCATACAAAAGAAAAATCCCAATCGTTATTAAAATGTTACGTTTTAGATTTCTTCGCTGTACTCATTTTGTACTATTCAATAATAAACTTTGTATCGACGTAGTATTTTGCCTTCAAGTTACCATTCAGAATCACTGCAATTCCTGCAGGCGCAACATTTATGTCGGCGTGAACGAAAGTCTCGAATATTTCCGTCAAACGCGCCGCCCGAAATTTCTAGAAAAGCGGCAGGAATAAAAAAATACGCGGCTTTTTTTTGACAAGTACCGTTGAACTGATACACAGGACATAATCTTCTCATAGTAGCATCTAAAAGTGTCCCCTACGGCTGCTTCAATTACATTGTTTCTAACTAGTCTTCATGTTCTTCAGTAAACACCAAAACGGTTATTGAAAATCAGTCGATAAGAAACTTAACTCACTAATAAACAATGAATCATGAGTCATGAGGCCATGAGCGAATAGCAAATTTGAAACCTGTTATTTGAAAGGATGAAGTTATTTCTTGTAACTATTAACTAATTTAATTCATTCAAGTGTCATTTTTAAATTGAGGAAAATTCATTAATGTTTTATAATTCAAGAGCCAGAAAGAATATTTCCTTATTTCCGTTTATTGAAATGCTTTACCAAAATTCCTCAAAACATTTAAAATGAACTGAGTTGAACATTTTCAATAAACAAAAAACAACTAGAAAGAAATACAATAATGGTTCATACAATAGGATTATCTTGCCGATCAGATGCTACTTGGCCTACTTTTACCCACATGATTTTCAAAAGTGATAAACATATGGAGTTGGTCCCAAAAACTCCATATTCACTTATGGGAATCCGTTTTCAATTGTGCACTTGAACGTTTTTTATATTTCACCAAAATTCTTTAGTTGTTAGAAGTACTTCAAGTTGTATTCGTATAATAATTCAAAATTTCAAAAACTCCTATATTCTAATATTTATAAATTATTCGGCTCGGTGACGTTTAGGATATGATGCTCGTCTCCTGCACAGAGTAACCTGGGTCCAATCCCCACAAAGTCGGTGCGATTTTTCGGATTATGGAAATTGCTTGAGTATACATTTTTCGGAGGAGATGTAAAGCCGTCGGTCCTGTCTGACAGAGCTGTGTTGAACATTAAAGATCCCATCCCTCGACACAAGAGGGGTTCGGCAAAACTTCCGGGTTAGTGAGGTGACAGAATTCCCCGGCGTGTCATTGGCCGAAAGGCGGAAATAGAGCACGTTAAAGGAATAACAAACAAACAATATTTATAAACAAGAATCAAGTTTTTCAGGTGGGAAGCAGTATTCACATTAATCGCACAATTTATTGTTGGCTTCATAAAGTTCCATGAAAATATTATGAATTTTAAATTTCATTCATGGAATTTCTGATTGTTCAGTATAACATTAAAATTTAATTCATCCAATAAAGATATTTTCAATGAATGCAATGATAAATATTTGAAATTATTCATATTTCGAAAGAGGTATTACATCAAACAATCGAATTGTTATGGTCATTTCAAACCGAAGTGTTGCCAATATTTATAGTAAAAACGTTCTTCATTGACAATTATTTATTTAATACTATTATGTGAAAACATTACTTATTTTATGGGCCATAAAATTGCTTCTGTCGCTCGAATGAAAATTTAATCTATATATAGAATGAGTTGAATATTTATGTTTTTTTTCTGTTCATTCTATTTATGTATATGAAAAATAATATAAATTAACATTATTAGTTGAAGACCAATTTCGCTGGCTAATATTCAGTGTAATTTCGTTCAATATTCATGTTGTACCATGTGTTCTCTTTGCTTCGCTAATTGCGAAGATTTATACCAGTTAAATAGCGAATTCAAATCAGACTCGAAATCTAAAATGTGCATAAAGAATAACCTAAAAGTTTGTGCTATTTAAAAATAAAAAATTCTCATAACTAACATTGAATTTAATCGAAAAATCCAAAACTCGTGTTCCATAAAACAGTGGTAATGTATGGCTGATAATGATCCGCAAGAAACTTATCTCTCCATAATCACCAACACACATGGCGTGCGACAAATGTAAAATCGAAAATCCCGCATTTTTTTGCTGCGATTGATGCAGAAGATCGAAACGCGGTAACTGTGTATCTTTGACCGCATCGTTAGTAGTGGTTCTTGAGCACAAGAAGAAGAGAACGTTGAAATGTTATTGTTCAGATTGCACTAACTTCAATACTCTCAAACTGTTGGAAAGGATTAATGAATATAAGGAGAAAATCATCAAATTGCTTGAGGATCAATTGAATAGTAGTGTAACACTTGCAGAAATTCATTAGCTATGCAGAAAAGGCTACTAGCCAGTTGCCGACGCTCGAAAAAAATACTCCTTGCCTAGTGATTAAACCAAAATCTGAACAGGAATGTCAAAAAACCAGGAAAGGTCTCCAAAGTAAGATAAATCTTACGAACCTTGGAGTTGGAATATCTATAATGAAAGAATGAGAATATACTTCTAAAGTGCACAAACGAGAAGGGTACAAAGATAATGGAGGCAGAGATAAAAGTCTATGGAAACAAAATGAAGGGTTGAATAGACAAAACTACAAAACCACGAGTCACAATAGCCAACTTGAGTAATGGAGTGAGACGACCAAGAACCGGGTCCTATTTCTTTTTTGTTAATTTGCTAAAACTATCCATATATTTCTTGGTTTTTATCTAATTGAATTTTATTATCAATTGTGATAACTGTATTTTGTAGATCTACCTGCATAACATTTCATATTGTTCATCTGAATTCAAAATTAGGTTAGGTTAAAAAGAGTGAAAAGACAGTAAAAAGACTGTCATTCGCCAGAATGATTCAATAATTTCATTTTAAATTCTCAAGTTGGTAAAATATCACTATTTTTTAAGCACCTCAAAATCACCCAAAAGCGTAAATATCGAGGCGAAGGAATTTATCTAAACTCAGATAAGAAATCCAGCAGAAACAATATTCGACTTTAAAATCCAAGGCCATTAAGCACCCTTTCGTATATCCACGATTCCACACATCTGTTATTTTCTAAAACAGCAATTCCCAAGTCACGATGAAGGAACGCGTTTTTAAAAGACTATGTACCAGGTACTTGAGTACCAAGGGCAGATAGAAGTGAGGGTGTAGGGGCTGCTGGGTCACGAATATATAAGGATAACGATCGGCACGTTAAGGGGGCATTTTATTATCGTGGACTTGTGCACTATCTCAGCTGTTAGCTGGATATAATTTACCTTTCCCAGATTTAGCAATCAAAGGGAATAGGCTCGATTACAACATACTTGACATAAATTTCCTAACTATCCTACATGTATTAAGAATTACAGCTTTTTGCATTTCTCTATAGGTATTCTTATCATACACCACTATGTCTGGCCTATTATTCGTCACCATTCTGTCAGTGATAACAGGCCTATCGTAGTATAATCTGATAGAGTCATTTTTCAATACGGGCGCCGACTGATACTTGTAATATGGCTGGAAGGTGTTCAGAAGTCCGTACTTGTGTGCAAGTTTCTGGTGGATAATGTTACACACTTGATTATGCCTGTGAAGATACTCCGTATTGGCCAGTTGCTCGCATCCGGACGTAATATGCTGTATAGTCTCCGATCTTATATGGCATTTTCTGCACTTATCTGTTTGTAATGTTCCGTCCTTCATTATAAATTTTTTGTAATTGTTTGTAGCGATCACTTGGTCTTGGATGGCCATAAGGAATCCCTCTGTTTCTGCGAATAATTCTCCTTTCATCAACCATTTGTTGGAGGCTTCTTTGTCGATGTGTGGTTGATTAATCTCATGGTGATGTCGTCCATGCAATTCCTTTCTTGACCATTGCTCTTGTTTTTCAGTATCAGATAGGAATGGTAGATTCAGCCGGTCATCTCTGGTAGCAAGATTCAGAGGTGTATACCCCTTCTCAGCCAACGATACCACTCTATGGAGGTCATAAGTGAGAGCTTTTGCTGAGAAGAATTCTCTGAGATTTCTTATCTGTTCGGTGTGTACCGAACAGTACTATTATTATTCTATGCTCTTCACATACAAACTGCTTACATTGTGCACATTTTGTGTTCACTTTTTTGTCCAAATTTCTATTAATCCGCGTCCTCCTTCTTTCCGCTTCAAAGTTGTTCGTATCACAGACGATTTTGGATGATGATTGTTGTACTTTGTCAGCATCGTTCGGGTCTGCCTTTGAATATCATCCAACTCTGTCTTAGTCCATCTGATTATTCTAAATGATTAAAGCAACACTGGAATGACGTAGGTATTAATTGCGTTGACTAGATTCCCCGAGTTCAACATCGATTTCAGTACAGATTTCAGACGTTGACTGTATTCTGAACGAATCTTCTCGTTTGATTGTTTTTGGTCTAGCAATCTGGCTTGTTGGTATCCCAGATATTTGTATGTTTCGCCATCTCTCATGCACTGTATTATATCACCGTTTGGAAGTTGTGTTTCACCATCTATGACTTTCCCTCTTTGAATGTTCAGGGTCTTACATTTTTCAATCCCAAATTTCATATGAACATCTGCCGAGAACTCACTGACAGTCTTCAGCAAATCATCCATTTGCTTCTTGTTCGAAGCATATAATTTGATTTCATCCATATACAGCAGGTGGGAGATTGTATGATAATTCCTTTCTGCTTTTATCCTAAATCCGTATCCTGTTCTATTGGGCATTGAGGACAATGGGTTCATAGCTAAACAGAACCATAGTGGACTCAAAGAGTCTCCTTGAAAAATTGCACGACGTATGGGTATCTCGTCGGTTTTAATTGATGTATTGTTCATGTTGACCTGCAGAGACGTGCGCCAGTGTGTCATTGTTGTCTTCAAGAACTCTACCAGGTCTGGGTGATTTTTGTATATCTGCAATACTTCAACAAGCCAAGAATGGGCGGTACTATCAAATGCCTTCAGATAATCGAGAAAAGTAGAATGAACATTCCGATGCCCTAAGTCTTCCTGTTTCATTATCACAGAATCGATGATGAGTTGTTCCTTGAACCCGTGGTGTTTCTTTCTGCATCCTTTCTGCTCCTCTGCTAATATATTGTTGTCGTCAAGGTGTTGGTATATTCGATTAGATATGCATGAGGTGAGTATTTTGTAGAGTGTTGGCAGGCAAGTGATCGGCCTATATTGGGACGGATCCTGTGTTCTATCGCTCTTAGGTAGCATATATGTTAGGCCTTGCGTTAGGAAAGTGAGGTGTTGAAGAACATACTTGAGCTGTTTCGCTAGGACTCCATGGAGCTTATGAAACTTCTTGTACCAGTAATTGTGGATATTATCTATACCTGTGGCCTTCCAATTGTTGGTCGCTCGAACTACTATTGTGATTTCTTCCTCCGTTATTCCATCGAAGTCCATATGTCTGATATCGAGGCTTTCTTCTCCATTCGTGATCCATTCCGCATCTCTATTGTGTTCTTTGGGGTGTGACTATAGTGATGACCAATAGTCGGTCAAGCACTGTGCGTCAGGTACTTCTCTGTTATTGTTGGTCGCAGTTTTGTTATTTCCTTATGAAAATTGGCCGCGTTTTGGAGAAACCTTTGGTTTTGGTGTTTCCTTTCAGTACACTTGACGTATCTTGAAAGCCTCTTTGCTTTTGCTTGGAGTTTCTGTTTCAAAGTGCCCATATAAACGTCGATGTGTTGTTTATGATCAGGGTGTTTTGTGTTCGTACCAATTTTCCTATAAATTTTGAGTATATGTGATTTCAAGCGCCTTGAGGGTTTTATGTTTCTCAGGAATTCTGTGAGGCGACCGATTTCTGCTCTAATATTATCAATATCCTTCTCCAGTCGTTTTTGCCATGGTGGTTTTCAGACGCTTTTTGGCTCACCTTGAATCAGAGTTGTGGAGATTTGTTGTTTGTGAAGTCGAAGAACCGCTACTGCTCCACAGTAAATCAAAGTGTGAATCTTCTACAAGGTGTTCAGGTCGGTATATTCTTCAAACACTGCGTTTACGCTTTCTAGGATGATATTGGTGTTCTTGTTCGTCTTGAGTTTGGGCAGTTTAGGTCTCTAAGTTGGGTTACTACCACTGAATTCAGTTGTTGCTCTGTTGCGTTCTGATCTTGCTAAATACATATATTCGTTCTGCTGATTCGGCTCAGGAGGGCGTTCCATGTTAATATTCGTTTCCGTGGCTTCGATGTTATCTGTAACATTTTCATTGACTCCGGCAGGTATACCGTTATCAGTATCATTTTCGCTTCTGAGTTCCATTTTGACCTCTTCTCGTATGCTTTGCAGCGTTTCTGAAGAAAGTAGCCTGTTTTTGACGATTGTTCTTCGTTGATCCGAAATTCTCTGCTCAGATATGTGCTGAAATTCAGGATATTTTTCTATGAACGCAAGATGTAACGCGTATCTGTAAGCTGTCATTTCTACTTCCAAGTTCGTAATCTTGTAATTGGAACGCAAAATGAAGGCATTCATTTCTGGGGTCCACTTCATGCGTTTCTTAGGGAGTCCGGCTCTCGTGGTCGTAGGCATAATGGCTTGCGCCGCCGTTGAAACATCAAGAGTCGGTTGGGAGGTTTTGATGTTATTTCCCACTTGGTTTTGTGTTGCAGTATCCCTACTCGATATCACGCTGCTTCCGTCGCTAACCGAGGGAGACTGTGACTCACTTTCCGAACAAGACCCTCTTCCTAAATCTTGAACGCGACAAGAGGTTATGGTGGTACAATGTCGATTCACCCGTTTATTCCTTAGATTGTACATCATTCGATAAGTTGCATTTCATACCTACTGCCAGGTTCAGCTTGGGTACCTCGGGTTCGCTAAGCCCGTACTCAGAAACAATGTTCCTGAGAGGGTGCATTATGATTATGTTTATTATTGAGTTATTTTTCGTCAAATGTGCAGTTACTCTTATAATTCAGTTATTCAGTTTTCGAAACTCTGTGAATTTACTCACTCGTGTGAATCGGAATTAAATTTTAAGTTAATTAATCGTGCGTTTCATAAGTCCAGAAGAATGGAAGACGCAGATTGTTCCTCTCCGAGAAGCCGGACAAGGGAAGAAGAAGCATCGTTCCCAGTGTCCCACAGGTGATTACTTTCTGAATTTCCTTCAATGTTTCTGTTTACTATTTAATCTTTACGAATTTCTTGAAGTATATGCTACGTTATTTTTAAACGCACGAGGACAAGTTGAAATAATTTCTTCTCAAATTCCAAATTATTTGCACATATTTTTTTTTTCTTGGCAAATGATCTATTCGAACTGCACTGACATTTTCTGATATTTATTTTGAAGAGTTATTTTCATAGACTTATTTAAAACCTTTGCTTTCGTAACTTGGTAGAATTTGAAATGTACTGAATTTATTTTATATTGATTTCCACAGTTGTTTTAACTTAACACATTATTTAGAAGTATACACAAATTCTTCAGTATTGATTTCAACATTTGTTTATCAAACTGGTAACATTATTGAAATGAATTAAGCTATTGTGTTCTGATTCCAATAACTTGATAACTATTTGAATTTGAAATGTTATGAAGCTTAATATTGATTCGAAACTTTACTTTTATAACTCAGAAAATTGATCTCAGTGAAATGTTACTTAACCATTTTACCAATAGAAATCTTTTGTTATAATCTGTTGAACGATACATTCGAATGTGAGAACATTTAATTCTTATCTTTGCTTCTATAAAAGGGCCAATTATCTATTTGAAATATCATAATCCTTTTATTCAGTATTTCTATTTATCTCATTTTATAACTTTTTAGAATATACTTAAACTGTAACGAAGGTATTTATATTTCAATGTATCCAACTATGAGGAAGATCTTAGTTTCAAATGATTGATTTGATGTCCGATAATCTTAAGCTCAATAAGGAAACTTTCCCTGCCTTCAGGTGTAATGGTTACCTAATATCACAACTCGTTAGTATAAATAAATGGCTTTAGGGACGATACGCATGTATGAACCTACAGGCATTGAGGCTTGTATGTTGTCGGTATAAAGGTTTTGTAGAATGTCTGAGTTTGTGAAATGTATGTGACGTTTGTGGTACTTACAGGTGTATGATCAGAGGCATGATTCCCTGGTTGGCAAATCCGCGATATGGGAACAGAATATGATTCGCAGTCAGTAACACAATATAATAATAATAATAGTGCCCGTTGGCGCTCAGTTGAGCAAAAAGAATCACGTATGGCTTCACGGGCTTACCTCTAGTTCCATAAATAACGTTTCAATACTATACGAATTACTGAATTCGATTAAAAATACGTGAGCGAATTAACGCTTGCAAGCTGTCAGCTGTGGACGTGTTCCTTAGAATTTTAAAAGCAAATCTTCCAGAGTTTGGAGTATAAGGGCAACGACCTCTTCAGAAAACATGATATTATATTACCAAAACCCTTAGATCGGGTCAGTTACCACTCATAAGATGGGTGAGGGCCGGCTAGGCCTGTCTATAATAATCTCATATCCAAATTCCATCCAGAATATGGATGAGAGCCGATTAAGCCTGCTCATTATAATTAAATATTCCAACTTCCACTCGAAATATGGGTGAGGACCAATTAGGTCTGTATATAATAATCTAATGTATCAACTTCCACTCAAAATATGAGTGAGGCAAATTGGGCCTCTATCTAAATGATCTGATAATTCATTAAATTCATTAAAAGACACTAAAGAATGCAAGGATAAGAACTTAATACAAATGCTACAAAGATCAAATAGACATTGTTACCGAATCTGTTTTGATTTTTCAATTTCCTTACTTATGGTTGACCTCACATAAAAGAACTTGATTAGGTTACTACAAATACACAATACGACAAGAAAAAGGGTCCCTTTTTATGAAAAGAACGTCAAGGCAAGTTCAGGTACTAGACGATCACATGGCTTTTCATTTGACCGATTTCAGTCGGTCTCAGGTGTAATTAATATGGGGAAGAAAATAAGATATTTCAGGTATTGCAAGTTTCATGAGAAGGTTGCATTTTGCATCGTCTTTCACGGACCTGGGTTGGGGGTGTTTCAGAAGTAACAGAGGAGGATATTAAAATAGGATTGAAGAGACAGAATTCCCTGAAAGTTGAAGATGATGTGGACGTTAGAATCATAAAGAAGGCAAAGAACAATAAATCTTCGTTTGCGATCGTTGAACGCTATGGGTCAGTATTCTCTAAGTTAATGGCTCTCAAAAAATAAAATATTCAGTTCGATAGATGTCCTGTATACGAATCAAATAGTCTATTGCGATGTCTGAAATGTCTGGGCTACAACCACAAGGCGAATGATTGTAAACTACCAATTGCTTCTGCGAAATGTGCAGGGCACCACCAACAGATAGGATGCAGTTCCAATGGTGAGAAATGTATAAACTGTGTTCGATACAACCTTGAAGTCCAAGACGAATCTGAATATTAACCATAGTGCACAGGATGAAAATTGTGTGGTTTATAAAATGACACTGCAGCGGATCAAGGAGAGGACGAACTATGGCTTGTAAGATTTCGTTTATAAACTCTGATGTTTTACTTGATTTTTTTTTAACTTTTTCTTTGCCTTTTGAGGGTTGATTTAACACAGACTGTCAAAATATTTCAGTAAAAATGCAGTAGTTGAAAATGTAAACGAGTTCAACCGGAAATTCGAAAAATTGGACGAGCATTTTAGATTATTTCACATTAATTTACGTATCGTTAACAAAATGGTGATGGAAAGCTGTTGTGCTGGAACATTTTTCTAAAGAATTTGATGTTGTTATTCGACTAAAATTTTCCAGATAGATATAGAGTGGCTAAATTTTGAGGGCTTTCAGGTTCTGTATAACGAGCGCAGGGTGAACAAGAAAGATGAGGCTATTGTCCTAGTTAGTAATGGTATCACATTCAATCATAAAATCGTTAAAATCTATGAGAACACGAATTTAATCCATGTAACGTTTAAAGCGCATAATAGAGCTATCTATATATCTGCAGCGTACCGCAACCCAGGCACATCTCCGTTTCAATTTATCGAGGGTCTAAAGAGTCACCTAACGAGTTATGTAGGTAATCAGGAGATACTGACAGGCGATATGAACATGAATCTTTTCGATGAGAAATCGCAATGCATTTAATATTATCTAAACACCTTGAGTGAGCTGCGATATGTCTCCTTTATTAACTCTTCAACAAGGGTCGATGGACAGTCGCAAACTTATATCGATCATATTTTTCCAAAAACTACTCTTAACCATAAAAATGTAGTTTCTGCCATTCTCAAAATTCGCATGACTAACCACTTCCCTGTCATACTTTTATTTCCGTTAAAAATCCCGCACACCGATACATTAATTGAATATAGTACAGTAATGGGTTACCACCTACTCGAAATCTGCAGAAAAGTGTTCATGAGGCATTTGATAGTTTCGTTAACACTATAAAAGATGTGATTCAAAAGTGCACAAAAAGATTCAAAAAGAGAAACAAATACAGAAAAAGGAACTCATGGATAACAGTGGGTATCATTAAACCCACAGCAACTGACAATACGATGTACAAAGAAACCTAAAAAGGCCCAATGACCAAAACCTGAAAATAAGGTATAAGCAATACGAAAACAGAATTGGGGAATTTAATAAAATATGCGAAACACAGACACTTTAAACAAGAACTAGAGAAGAAAAGAAATTCACCTAGGGCTTTGTGGGATTGGACAAGAAGTATGATAAGCTGGCAGTCGTGTCAGAATAAGAAAATATAAGAGATTAGAAATGATTATAGAGAATTCATCAAAGATGAGAAAAGTATTGCTAGCTTACTTAATCATCGTTACTCAACAATGGGAGAAAAATTTCCATCAAGAATAAAAAGACCAAATAAGCCACCAGTCAGTAAAATGTGTTTTTTGAGATCATCCATGTTTTTTTGAGCATGTCACAGAATATGAAATAGCTGGATATATTGATGCTTTAAGGAGCAGAAAGGCTCCAGGATTTGATGGCATCTCAACCACTACTCTGACAAAAATTAAACATCTGATAACATATCCCTTATCTTCACTTATAAGTTAAAGTTTCGAATATTGAATATTCCCAAACGTCTTGAAAATAGGTATGATAACCCCACTGTACAAGAAACGGGATAGGGAGAACGTTATCAACTACAGACGTATATCACTAATATCTAACCTGGCCAAAATACATGAAAAGGCCATAGAAAGTAGGATTGTGTCATTTGCCTATAAGTATAAATTGCTATTTACTATTATATTAAAATTTGGATTTAGGACAAGTTAATCGACCCGCATCTTTTGCTGGTCTCACTAAAAAAATATACGGGGCCCTAGATGAGTCTAATGTGTTTTTTTAGATTTTGGCGAAGGCCTTTGATACTGTGTGTCATAGTCGGAATGGCTCTTGATTTGATTAGATCTTATTTGTCAGAGCGAAAGAAATATGTCAGAATAGGCAATACTGTCAGTGACTGGAGATCTGTTAAGTACGGAGTACCGTAAGGTACAGTACCGGGTCCTGTGCTGTTTTTGCTGTATATCGATGAAATACTGTATGCTGGTAACATCATAAGCTATGCAGATGATACTGCAGCCTTTTGCAAGGCAGAAACATGGTTGGATCTCAAAACTAGTGCAGAGAATAAACTTAAGACTATTAAAGAATGGTTCGATTATAACCTTCCTACTTGAAAGTAGATGAAACAAAAAAATCGCCTCGATTATGACGAACTTGAAATCAGCAAGGGACTAAGAGTGGGATCCACCAGTTCAATTAAGTATTTGTGCATTATTCTTGATCAACACTTATGATGGAATGAACATATTGTTACTTTGGTTAAGAGACTGCGTGGGATTTTGCCCTAAATAAGATATTTTTCTTACTTCGTAGACTTCTCGAGTCTCAGGATTATTTATTATGCCTGGAGGTTATTCAAAAATGGATATTGCGTGTTATGTTGAAAAAAAAGTGTAGAGGTATTTAAAAGCAGTGGAGTACTAATATGCAGACAACTTCACCTACAGAGCGTATTAAATTTCAATTTCAGGAATCATTCGGACATCTCATACTTGGAGCATGAATATAATACTAGATACAAAGGTAAAACTACCCTGAAGTCAACCTTCAATAAAACTAAAGCCCAAAAAAATCACAATCACATATATCATAGACAGATTGACAGAGCACCTGCAGAGCTATTCAAGATGAGTTCCAACTATATTTTCAAAGGACAGATGAATGACAGGCTGAAAAACCTGCCTGAAGGAGAAATTCACTAATAAACTAATAAAATTTTGCAAACGGGCACTTATTTCCCTGCGGATGTGATATTCTTCATAAGTCGAGAGAGATAGAGAGAGAGAGGGAGAGGGAGAGGAAGAGAGAGAGAGATTATAAGAGAAAAAAGGGCTTATCGAAAAAATCATAGCATCTATTTATTCCTTCACACAAGTATATAATACTTCAGAGGAACACCAGACTGACTCATTTTGTTCATCCTGCCATATTCCTGAATATATATTTTAATGTTTTTCACTATGTGCAGCATCTACTTGCAAATTTACAATTTTATTATCGTGTTTTCTTGATGGATGAATAAAATATTACCATTTAAATATTTTTATTTGGTTTTCCTTTGATAAAGACGAAAATTTCAAATAAATATGATAAATTCCAGAAACTTCATCTTAATAGGTCGTTCAAAAATTAATAAGAAAGATTTCTTCGCTGATATGTCTGAATCGCGGGAAAAAGTCAGATGAAAAAATTGATAAAAACTCAAACTAATAATGAGCAAATATGAAATAGAAAAACCACTTTGGTCAGTTTTCCACGTTTATTTGTTAACACACCTCCAGTTTCAACCGTCGGTCATTTTCAAGTTCTGAATACTAACTTAGGTACAAAGATGATAACAAGATAATTTTCACTTAAGATGTTAAGCTGGGAAGAAGTATTGTTTTCAAGTTGGCTATTCAGATAAGTATAATGTGCGGATTTTTCAAAGTTAGTTATTGCAAATTGTCCAACAGATTCATTCTACTTCTTTCATTGCATTTGAAGAGGACTTTGAGATTTTCTTAAACTATTATGGAGTTTGTTGATTGAATGTACTCAAATATTGTGGATCTCTTATCCCAAGATGTTCTTAGAACCTGTATAAATAAATGCCATATTATTTTAGTTTTTTATGTTTTCGGTTTTGCAGTATAAAGTGATTTGCTAAGATTAGGACTGCTAGAGAATGGTGTGTTTACTTTGAATCTTGGAAAATCATGTTAAATTTTACGAGCGAGTGGCCCAACACCATTGAAACTAACATATCTTTTTTCGGGTTTTTCTTGAAAGGATAAGAAAATGTGATGTTCGACTTTTTTCTTTGCGTCTAATGATTTTATTTATGATATGTTGTTGTTGGAGGCTATTCTTTCTATGGTATTTTTATTTCCGTTTTAAAATCTTGAATTGAATGGGGGTTAGTAAAAACTCTGTGGATTATAGAAGTGTAGACGACAAGTCAGATGACTTAGATGACTAAATGAGTCCATGTGAAGTGCTGCGTCTGTGAATAATTCTGTTTTATAGATAATACACGTTAGTGTATTATTTGAGTTTGTTATAGTTAAGTCTAGAAAATTAACGGAATTATGAGTTTTAACTTCAAAGGTAAACCTTGAGTGATCGTAAGTTTTGTTGAGGGAGCTAAAAGTATTTCTGGTTGCCTATTTGAGACACGAAAACTGACGAAAATATCATCGAAGTACCGAAACCAGATAATGAAATGTTTTCTGCTAGATCGCTGTTCAATATTGATATGTTTTCCAAGTTGTTCATGGAAATATCTGACAATAGTTGATTTTTGTTCAAATAATTTATTTAGAAACTGGAAATAGTTTTTGCCACACATGTTTTTGACAGGTGGACGTGGAACATTCAGCAAAGTAAAACGAAATCAGACACTCTTGTCACTTTTCCACAATTAATTCAATAATCACGACCAGTTTCGACCCTACGGTCGTTTTCAAGTGGATAATAATATAATACATGGTGATAGGTATATTATATTATTATTCACTTGAAGAGAACCGTAGGGTCGAAACCGGTTGTGATTATTGAATAAATTCTGGAAAAGTGACAAAAGTGTCTCTTTTCGTTTTACTTCAAGAATGAATTTCCATAAAATAAATAAATCATCAATACTATCAATGCATTCAGCACATACAGTATGAGAACATGGAGGCTCTTAGGGATTAACCCTCAATCACCCAAAATGTGAGAACTCATCAAGCTATATAAAGAAATAAAATCAGCTAGGCCTGTAGTATCCTACATTGACACTACATCCGGTAACTTTGCCAAATTTTAATGCATAACATAACATTTCTAATTTTTGCGACCTTATACAACAAGTCTCTTCACTTAAAATCAGTCATAATTTCAAGCTTGTTTCCCCACATGTAAAAAACAAGTACCCAAACATTCCAACAGATGAATGTTTTCCTTCGGTTTCAGATATGTTCAACGAAACAAATATATGCCAGGTGGATGCCTTCAAGAATGCATTGAAGGCAATCTTTTATTTCGGGTTGATTCGGTCTGATCGCGTTTTTGCAAATATTAATGTTTCCGTTATAATTTAGTAACACACTGTTGAATTTAATTGAGTATTAGGTTAATCTTTCATCTCTTACACAGTAAATATTTTGTATTTTTTTTCTCTTTTATGTAAGTGAGTTTAAAGGCTCACACCTAAACTCTTCTGAAATATAATAGTAATGATAATATCATTATCTATTGAGATCAAGCAGATGTGGCACCTCGATAAAATAAATATTGTTCCTCTTATCGTATCCTAGACTGGTTTAATACCCAAAACTTTGCATGATAGCCTTCAGAAATAAGAATTGCATTCAAATAACTTTATAGAAATGCAAAAAGGTATAATTCTTAGTACATGTACGATAGTTAGGTAATTTTTGTCAAGTATATAGTAATCGAGCTTATTCCCTTCGATTGCTGAATCTGGGAAAATTAAATTATATCCAGCTAACAGCTGAGATAGTACATGAGCGCACGATAATAATAATATAATGATCTGCTGAAAACTGTCAGTAAGTTCTCGGGAGATGTTCATATCAAATTTGGGATTGAAAAATGTAAGACCCTGAACATTCAAAGAGGGAAAGTCAAAGATGGTGAAACACAACTTCCCAACGGTGAAATTATATAGTGTATGAGGAAAAGCGAAACGTACAAATATCTGGGATACCAACAAGCTAGATTGCTAGACCAAAAACAGTCATAGAAGAAGATACGATCAGAGTAATAATAATTAATAATAATAATAATAACTGGCACACCGAATGTTCATTCAGCATTTCTCGATTATCTGAAGGCATTCGATAGTACCGATCATTCTTGGCTTGTCAAAGTATTACAGATATACGAGACTATCCAGTCTTCGTAGAATTCTTGAAGACAACAACAATGACATACTGGCGCACGTCTCTGCAGGTCAAAATGAACAATAAGTCAATTGAAACCGACAAGATACCCTTACGTCGTGGAATATTTCGAGGAGAATCTTTGAGTCCACTATGGTTCTGTTTAGCTATGAACCCATGGTCTTCAATGGTCAATAGAACAGGATACGGATTCAAAATAAAAACAGATAGGAACTATCACACAATCTCCTACCTGCTGTATATGGATGACATCAAATTATATGCTTCGAACAAGAAGCAATTTGATGATATGCTGAAAACTGTTGGTATGTTCTCCGCAGATGATCATATCAAATTCGGGATTGAAAAATGTAGCTCCCTGAACATTCAATGAGGGAGAAACATAGATGGTTAAAGATAGCTTCAGAACGGTGATATTATACAGTGTATGAGGGATGGTGAAACGCACAAATATCTGGGATACCAACAAGCTAGATTGCTAGACCAAGAACAGTCTAAGGAAAAGATTGGTTCAGAGTATAGTCAGCGTCTGAAGACTGTACTGAAGTCAATGCTGAACTCGGGGAATCTAGTCAAAGCAATTAACAACTACGCAATTCCAGTGTTGCTTTACTCATTTGGAATGATCAGATGGACTATGACAGATTTGGATGATATTCAAGGGCAGACCAGATCTTTAAGGTAGGAATCAGCTTCCAGTGAAATTATGTGTGAATTCCAGAGACCACCGTTTTGTTGAACTGCAGTGTGTTGAATACCTGGGGGCGCGTTGATGGCTTAAGCAGTTGCTTTGTCCTTAATAAGGCACGTCTCTCAATCCAGAGTGTTTATGCCACCAAGAAGACCTATCGTGAGGTATGATTCAGTGTAACTCCGTACTTCCTGGTTCATTTGGTATAAGCACACGAACTCATTCGAAAAAACAGTTACTTTTCTTCTGTTTTCCAATTGCTATCACTCATTTCTGCCTGCATATCATTCAATTCTCACTTTAATGATTTATCGTCAACAGGTTTGGATCATTTCCTTTACTTTCGTTTGAAATTTCGTTTTTATTGATTCGATCATTTCCACCTCCATTTCAATCCGATTCCTCAATTCCTCATAATTTACGCACGTTTCCAGTAAGTTTTCTAATCATATGTTCTGCCTGGTCCTTACTCAGTTCCGTACATTAATTGTATTCATAATATAGTAATCAACCTTAAAACCTTCATGACAGTAGCTACCAGTAAACATTAGAAAATCAACGTATCATCTGCACTCATCGTCGTGAATAAACCACTAAACTACATGTAGAACTAATTGATCGCTTTTCCGGCGTCGCCTTTTTCCTCCTTTTTGGGATATCCGACATCTTTCAAAACTCCAGGATTATACAGAATTAAGTTTAATTTTATTTTGCACTTCAAGGCTATCCTGGCAGTAACATTAAGTTCACATTTTGTGCAAAATATTTCGATTTCCACTCACCAAATGATGCACCTGCATTGAATTCGAATATTTCTGAGTAGAGTTAATGCTCTTTCTCTGGAATATTGTTCCTGATAAATGAATGAAGTTTGTTTAATTTTCCAGATTCATTTCAAGAATAATTTTGGCTATAATTTTGAGTTGAATAAAGTGTTATTCTACTTGATATGACTACGTATCCATTGTTTGTTTTGAATTTATTCTTGATTTTTGCCGGCTAGAATTGTTACCCCGGCCTTAGGTTTTCAAGCTTCTAAAGTCTAAGTCAAAAACTTGGTTCTTGCCACTATAAATTAAAAGAAGAACGCTCGAGAGGCAACCTTAGAAGATAAGGGCGTATAAATGACCCTTGTTACTTCGAACAAAAATCAGAGGCTCTTATGGGATTGCTACTCAGTCCCCTTCTGTCAGATATTTTTATGGACAACCTAGGGAACACATCAATACTGAACAGCGACATATCGGTACAATGATATTTTGTTTGGTTTTCATGGCTCAAATAGACGATTAGATGCATGTTTTTACCTGAATAAAACTCAAAATGTTTTAAAATTTACCGTTGAAATTGAAACTACGAACTATATAAATTTTCTAGACTCAACTATAACAAACTTGAACAATATTCTTACTAGTAATTATATACTCGCCGCAAGAATTTCTATGGTCCATAGAGCTTATACTATCCCTAATCAATTTAAGATTACAAAACGAAAATAAATACCATAAAAATAATAGCCTTCAACAACAATATACCAGACTCTTTCATGAATAAATTAATTAGACGCAAATAACATAATCGAACATTACATTTATTATATTTCATTCAAGGTAAACCAGAAGAAAAATATGATTATTCTAATCAAGTCAATTTTTCATGAAATAAAACATTATTTTGCAAAATACAAAATAACCACCTCCTTCTTAAGCGGTCTTTACCTTAGAAAATTACTTTTGAATGCTACATTGACAAAAGATGAACTCAAACAATCTGGTATTCACAAAATCGAATGCAATGCATGCCCTTAAGCTTATGTAGACCAAACAGGTAGAAATTTCGAATAAAGGTTCAAGGAACGTATATCTTCAGATAAGAAATTCCCAATACTTCAGTACAAAACAAACTACACAATAGTTTTAGCCAATCTTGAGGTCCTCTACAAATGCAATGAAGGAAGTAGAATGTAACAGTATTTGGAAATCAATGAATTAAGGAAAACTTCAAATTACACTACTCTTAATTGTTAACTTGAAATTGATAATTTCCACTACTCAACATTTAACGAAAAAATATATCTTGTTATCATCTTTGTACCTAAGTTTGTATTCAGCACTTGAAAAGGGTAGAAGGGTAGAGACAGGTCGTGTGTTAACAAATAAACGTGGAATGCTGACAAAAGTGATATTTGTCCATATATTTTGAAATGGATTTCCACAAATTGAATTTTTCATCAATATTATCACTAAGAATTAAATAATATCCAAGATTACATAGTTCTCCTAATATTATTCAGAAACGTCGCTTACATACTTATAATCGATAATAATTGGGTAACGTGAGTTGTTCATAGGCAATCAATCATTATAGAAAGAAAATATATTTACCTTCATCTAGTGGAACTTGATCCCATATTGCAACTTTTGTTCCGGCTGGATCTTTAACGCTGATTGTTCCAATAGCTCCAGCGGCTATTTGAAGATCATGATCCAGTGCCAAGACCCAAAATGAAACTGAAAAAAAAGAGTTTTTATCATAATCCTGAATATATTTTTCAAGCAGGTTCAATTTCAATTATAAAGACATCAAATAGTTTATTTCAGTCAAGTATACTAAGTGGTGTCGAATATGGGACATTAGAAGTATACGGAAAAATGCGTTAATAACGACGAAATATTGAAGTTTTAGGGCTTCGACGTATTCAAGTATGTTATTTCACACATATTGTTTTCAAAGTTGACTATAAAAAGATTTGATGTCTTAAATCAGAATTTTCAAAATTGTTAGTTTCCTCATTTTTTAAGGTTATTTTCATTCCTTCGATATGGAGTTATTTCCTTTAGTTCTAAAGAAAAGTTAATTCCTTAACAGCGAACATTTAAGAAGCTATTTAATATACAAGGTGTTCGGAAATTCCTCACTAACTTGCCAAGTTTTAAACAAATAAATGTCATTTATTTAATACAACTACCTTTTTGCCGAACCTTCATGAAAAGCGTATTTCTATCAGGTTTTGATCTATCTGTATAAATTACATCTAATACAGTACGTTCTTGATTTTTCGAAATGTAATCGCTAATATTTTCCGAAATATCTATGTTACGTTTTGGAAGCAGCAATATTCAAACGTCAGTGTGTCATAGAAACTCAATTTAGATCATCTTTTAGTTTTCAATGAAACCACGAATACAAAGTCATTTTTAAATATTTTAATGGCATATCTCATAATTGTTTCAAACAGTATGTCTTACATAGCTCACTGCTTTCATTTATTGAAGACCTGTTAATTTTTCTTGAAAATATCAGAGCTTTCAACACCATAACTATAGGAATTGATAATTCGCAATCTAATAATTTTATTATAAAAGTTTAAAAATATAAAACCAGTAAACATAATTATGTACTTATATAAGTTTATCGTTGTTATCAACAGATAATATCAAAAACTTGCAAAACATGTCATGAACGATATCCAAATTTTCAATCAAGCATCAGACTTTCTTTTAAGAGAACATAGTTAATTTTTCTAACTTATGTCTATTGAATACAAAATATAGTGAACTAATGTACTTAACAAATGAGGAATGAGAATGAAACAGTATCTTAAATTTGTACATGATAAAAAAATTGACGAAATAATCACTGATGTTGGATCATGTCAAATTTGAAAATTCTGATTTTAAACTTCATATGTTTCATTGTCAATTGACCAATATCGACAAATTGTTTCAAGAATGATTCCCTGGAGTAACCAGAATGGAAAGATGTATCATAACATTCACAATGAGAAAGTTGGGTTTCGGCTCAGGTATAATCGGAAGCAGCGAATCACTGAAAAGATTTTTGGTGCTTTACCCTAAGGCCCTAGATCGAGAATATGATAATAATCGATACATTCATTTCCCATATTTGTAATATCAATCTCTCGTGAACACATGAAGTTGAAATGACCCCCTCATCGAAAAATCGTCGTATTTCTTTAGACGGTTGGAGTAGCTGGAGTCAAAACGTTGCCAAGAGCTTGATGACAGTCTTGTAGTTACGCGGCCAACGCAGCAAATAGATTTGTGTTAAGAGCGTTCGGGTCCTATAATCCCCAAGTAGTCTGGCAAGTCGTATGAAACTTAAGTTCTGCTTCGTTATAAAATACTAGTCAGCCCATTAAGATCGCCTTTTTTATATCTAAACAATTATATACTGAACTCCTAATATACAAAAACGCCTAATAAACTAAACGTCTAATATACTAAACGCCAAATGGACTGAACACCTTTTCATATCCAACTCTATCCATACTGAACACCTCATTATATACAATGGTATTTATACTTAATAGTACTTTATGTTATATAGAACTCTCTCATATATTGCCCAACATATCCTTATGATAACGCAGCTTTCAGTATTGCTTTATTGATACTGGCTCATCAACCATACAAATTTCAACACTTTACACTACTATCCCAATTTAAAGAGTTACATTAAATTTAAAAATCTCAACGTTTTCCCATTGAGATAGAATTAAAATTGAGAAAGTTCGTACATTGATTCAAAAAACAAATTGTTCAATCACCCTGCAGCCATAGAAATTCAATCATCAAGAACTGAAATATTAATTCACAACATCTCGAGTTTTTAGTTCCAGGAATAAAGAATATATACTTCAGAAAGATCGATATACACAGATCTATTGTTTCAAATTCTTTATTTTTACTTAACTTTTCTGATTCGAATAAGATCGGATGAATATCGAATAAGATTCATAAATTATAATAAACAACAAATATGAGCTTAGAACAGCTACACGGAAGAATTACTTCTCAAGTATATTAATGAAATAGAAAATGAAGGTTCTCCTCAAATTAAAATTTCTTAAGAGTATAGAAAAACAAAGGCGAGAAGTTAGTAATAAAATAAAGAAACACTACTGAATACAAGAAAACTTCACCTTATGTGATTGCCCTATACATAACTTTTTCGTATAGATTCAAATTGACCAAAAAACAAACATCTTCTGAATTGAAGTGTTCTTGTGAAAATGAGAAATGAGATTCAAACACCCACAAATTTGTGAATTAGATTATGTACCTTCATATACAATATAACGATGTTAACTATATATTAGTCTCGGTACAACTGTTTCTTGTACCTCTGAATTTCCTAGATCCTTAACTGTCGAGTTGGCAGTTGATTTCGAGCAGTCAGTTCCTTCAGGACAGGAATTATATACCAAAACTGAGAGTTTTGAGAAACCCTTGTCTTCCTCTCCGCCAGCAATTTCAGGCTTATGTTTGCTCTATGCGATTCACTGGTCTATCCTCTCATTCTCATCAAACATCCAAATCATATCAAGATATTTTTCGATATATTACATTACAAATTCTCTTGCAGTTTATTTCTTATTTCTTGCTTTGTTGGTCAGTCTCTTTGTGGTGTGACTCCCTTCACTTTTTTGAGGTACTTCATTTTTATAGTCTGTATTTTGCTCTTTTGCGCCAAACTTAGAAGACAGCTTTTGCTTCCCATGTAAAGACAGGTCTTATTAATGCCTTCAATGAAGATATTTTTGTTCTGATACTTATCTTGCCTTTTCACTAAAATGAGTTTCGTAACCTCTTATATTCCATATCATCATCTTCTTGTATTATTACTGCTGAACACTTGAATGCAGCGTTAATACTATTTGTCTTAATTATTTGTATGTACTGTGTCACTTTTTTTGTTATTGTTTCATCAAGAGATATAACAGATAAAGAGACTGAAATGGCTCGCCAAATGGTTAGAGAGGAAATATCTGCTCTTACGGATGAAAGTCTTAGCGATGTAAATGAGCCTTTTTTACCCAGAAATGAGAACGAAGAATATCACTTGAGTAGCCAGTCCGTACATTAAAATTGAAGATAAAGTAGAAAAAAATACTTTCATGGTAAGTTTTCTAGTTCTAGCAGTTTTACATGGGCAAATACGGAAATTGACTAAAAGAGCCATTCAGGACACGTACTAGCAATTAAAACATTTTTTGGGAGTGAAGAGGCAATATAAAGGCAAAAAACTTTAACAGAAAGAAACATAAGAAAACTGAATGCAATGCTGGGCAATCTGGAATACTCATAGGCTTAGAACATGCTCATTTTAACTGTGAAATTTGCAGAAATTTGCCAAAATCCGACCCCGAGACGAATACCCTCGTTAGTTGTCACTTGCAAGTAAGAATAATGCCCCAGCTAGTTCAAGCATAAAGTGGTCGTGGGATAAACGAACACTGACCTTTATGACTAGATGGCAAGAAAAAAAAAATTGCGCCACTAGTTTATCTGCAAGCCAATTTAAACTTGAAAATTGCACCGCTCAACGAAGACTAACTAAAACGACGTTTCAATGGTAAGAGGGTGGATCTAGTTGAATTCTTCTCTTCACAAAAAAACGAAATTTTACACTACTTTAACCAAAATAATATCTTCAATTCTGTACTAAATGTATACAGGGCTAGGACTATGATAACAAAAAAAATGACTATGAAGGAATAGATGAATGCAGGCAATGTGTAATTATAAACAGTCATATTATAGGTAATGGCGTAAAGCACTTAATTCATTTCAAGAATACCTTAATGATAGCAACAAAAATGCCTGAATAGGCCTTATAACCCTAAAACGTGATCACGAGTTGAGTCACACCAGTTATAAAACAGAACTAAGTATATAAGTAAATGACTTGCTATTCGGAACCTTAGTTGTTGAATTTGACTTTGACTTATAACACAGAAGATGAATGAATATGTTATAGCAGTAATTTTATGGACCGAGCTGTGAAAGAAAAACTAAAACCAGGAGTAAGAATGAAAATCAATAAGCAATTACTTAATAACGATTTGAAGTCAAGTGCTCAAATATTAACGAATGACTAATATTAAACATATAGGCAATGTAGAACCCGGATGTCATGAAGACTGACTATATTAAAATTTTTTGACATGCTTATATGCCTCAAAACGTTATTCATAAGAACATAATATTCATGATATCTTTTTCATGATATTTCAAAGCGGAAGTTACGCCAAATAAGAGCTCAAATTTCAGTTATCAATGAAAGATTGGTATGTTCGGTTCCTTTTTCATGAGATATTGAAATGTTAAATGTTTAAATCTATTTTTACTTTGAGTCAAATAATTTTCGAGCACATCCAAATATTCATAAAGGTCCAAGAAACACCACGTGTTTTGGCATGGTTTTTATTCACGTGGTTAACGAAATATACAAGATGTCTCATCAAAATCATTCCAGACAGTTTAATCATAAATGTAACTGTAACTGTAAACGAGCAAATGAAAATTTTTTAGGTTACATCAGTTCTGAGAAATAGACATTATTTTCTATTTTGTTTTCTACTATGTCGCCTCTCTTCAAAGAAGTTTCATCAAATGAGGTTTTGCAATCATTTTGTTTTGAAATAACAATTGTTCTAACTCTGCTGTGGCATAACTTCCCAATATCTATGTGTCTCCCTCTCCCCTTCAATTTTGCGATAGAGTATCTGTGCAAATCAAGAAAAGAAAAGAAGAAACTCCTGCAAGAAATGGACTTATTGCAATCAATAATCTCTGATTAGTGTTTGTAAAAGAGCATTAGTTTGATTTATACTAATTTGAACTGGTCTCTGCATTGAATGCAGATGAATACGCTTATCGATTACAATTTTGCAAGTATTCTTTTATCCTTCTTTGAAAATACCAACCGCTGGAAACCGAAATGTCTGCTTAAACATTTATGGATTAGCAGTAACAGCACCGCTGTGTTCCTTCATCCATAACATAACATTTTTCATGACTTGTAGCTATGGAAAAAATATTGTTGAGGGTATTTTACTCTACATTTTCATATATCAATTTATGTGTAGTATTCTTTCTGGAAATCGTTTGAAATAAGCTGCTACCGCATTCATATCATCGAATACAACATTCCACTAAAAAGAGTGTTTGAAAAAACAGGGCAATATTCAAGGAGGTGATTGCCGGAATCATTTTTTGTAAAATAATAATATAAACTTAGGTCTCCAAATACTTCGTCACCGATTTACAGGGTGGTAAGGTTTGATCGAACGATACATTCACCTTTAAATTTTTCGTAAGCCGCTAGAGATTTGGCGTAAAATTTTCGTGGTGTCGAAAACTTTCAGACTCAAAATTTTCAATACGAAACAATATTTTGGGCTTACCAGTGGTGCGCACAACGCAGGTTCTTCTCAAAGAAATAACTAGGACGCTACTGACTTTTTCAAAAATAATATATATTTTTGAATTTTCCAAATATTTTCCAAGAAAAATACACTTGTGACATTTTTTTATGGCCTCCAGTTTTTGAGTAAAAAACTGTTGAAAATATTTCTAGGAATCCTTGCGATCTCATTGATAATACCTGTTTTAGGCCTAGTCATAGATGTGTTCAATAGGCTCTTTCGGTCGAGTCTTGCCTGGAATGTTGTCCCGGTCAGCTGGTGAAGAGTCAGGGTTGTTTATATCCCTAAGGTGGGTAAATCGAACTCACAACCTAGGTCGTTTAGACCGATTAGGCTTACGTCTTTTGTTTTGAAAACCCTGGAGACGGTGTTAGATTGATGCATCAGGACCGAGGGGTTATCGCTGAGACCTCTGAGTGAAAATCAATACGCCTATCAGAAAGGTAAATCAACCGATCTGGCACTAAACAACTTAGTCGGGAGGATCACACATTCTCTAGACCGCAAGGAGACTTCAGCTGCAGCATTCGTGGACACTGAAGGTGCGTTCAATGCGGCCCCCACTTGCTCGCTGTGTGGGGTTGTGAGAGCCAAAGGAGTTCCAAATATTATTGCGGAATTGATTAGTCACATGCTAAATGCCAGAGTCATCAACAGTTCACTGAAAGGGGAAGCCACTTTTATGGCAGGCAGGGGCTGCACACAGGGAGGTGTTCTATCCCCACTGTTGTGGTCCCTGCTAGCTGATGACCTTCTGGCGATAATTGGCTTACTGGATATTTATGCACAAGCATACGCTGATGATATATTCATTCTGGCTGTCGGAAATATTAATATTAGTTTCGACAGCCTTCAGGAGGCTATGTGTGCAATTCAGGGGTAGTGTGAATGAGATAAACTTAGGGTAAGCCCCTACAAAACCCCCGACCCTGGGCGGGGTGTTTATTCCGGTTGTGGAAGAAGCAAAATATCTGGGGATTACCCTGGATAGCAAACTCACGTAGAGTACGCACCTGGAAAACACAATACACAAGGCTAGACCTATGTGGAAAAAAGGCGGGTCTTGACCCAAAACAACTTCAATGGCTATATTTGATGGTGGTTAGACCACAGTTAGACCACAGTTAGCCAAAACCGTGCCGGATGTAGCATGTAGGAGGGAGAGATTCCGAATTGAGTAGGGGTCTTTCTGTACCTGTTGCAAGACAACTTCGGATGTGGAAGGCCTCAACCCCAACACGGCGCGTCCCAATGGCTGATAGGGAACGTCCTGTAGAAATACAGGATAGGTGTGAATAAGGTTCAACCAAATAAGCAACCGCGGATAAACTGAGGTCATGGCATAGGGCAGTAGCTATGCCATTATTGGGGTTAAGGCTATTGAGAAATAATCTCTCTAAAACCTTTACACCAAATATTAACAGGCGGCAATCAGTTACGATACAACCGGCTGTTATACTGCGATGCGACTGAGTGACTGCCGGTATAAGCAGTCCCCACTTGCTGGCCAGCAGCTTCGGGTGGAGGAGCTGGCAAGTGAAGGGCACCCTTTTGCCCTGGATTTAAGAAATTGGCTCCAAAGGCGGATGAACCAATTAAAGGCCAACGACATAAGGATGCGTAAGGCAAGGGGAAACCAACACATTATATAATCCCAAGAAAGTAACATGGAAGACAGTAATTCACAAATGACCCTCAGTCCCCGGCAGGCCTTAAATGGCCCGAGGGTGCTAAGAATCCCCGGGAGGAACTTTGCAAATTCAAAAACGAGGATAGGTACCTGGAATGCGAGAAGTCTGTGTGAAGCAGGAAAACCTGCTAGCACCATTGAAAAAATGCACAGATTGAATATAAAAATCCTTGGCATCAGTGACACTCGATGGAAGGGCAGTGGAAAATTCAAATCACTTTTCGACACCGAAGTATATTACTCTGCAAATGATGACAATAGCGACTACGGTGTAGCAATCATGGTAACAAAAGAAATAGCAAAAAGTGTTAAGAGTTTCAGTCCAGTTTCAAATCGAAAATACATGCTTCAATTGAAATGTTATCCTGCAGATATTAATATAATACAGGTGTACGCCCCAACAGCAGATAAGTCCGATCAAGAGATTGATAATTTTTATGAAGAACTTGACAACGTACCAAAAAGCACTCGAAGACACCATGCAACATTAATAATGGGAGATTTTAATGCTAAGATAGGAAAAGGACGAGTAGAGAATATTGTAGGAGATTTCCGTCTTGGTCAAAGAAACGACAGGGGCGAGAGATTAATTCAGTTTTGCCAAGAAAACGAGATGGTTGTTAGTAATACGTGGTATAGACTTCCGGATAGGAGATTATACACATGGACATCACCTTAACACACTAATGAACATATTGTAAGAAATCAAATAGATTTCATCCTGATAGATTACCGGCATAGAAATAATATTCTCTCTGCAAAAACCTACCCAGGGGCAGATATTTAGTCAGATCACAACACTGTAGTTGTAATAAAAATAAGAATGAAAAGACACTCCAACCAAATGTAAAACCAAGAATCAACCCCAAAGTGCTCAAAGATCCCATTATAGCCGATATAATATCTCAAGAACTGTCCAGTAAAACAGATCGAAACGAAATATCTGGTGATGTAGAAATTTCTTGGCAAAATTTCAAAGAGGCTATTCTATCGACAGAACAAAGCCTTATCAAACATCAAACAAGGAAGCCCAAGAAAGAGTGGATGACACCAGAGATTTTGGACCTTATGGACGAAAGAAGAAAACACAAAAACACAGATAAATACAAAAATATAGATAGAGAGATTAAACGAAGAATTAAATAAGCCAAAGAGAAATGGTTTTCTGAGAAATGCCAAGAAATAGAACAACTGCAAGAACTTCATGACGACTTTCAACTCCATAAGAAGATTAAAGAGATCACTGGCAACATTAGAAGGAGCCCTACCAACTTGCTCGTAGACGACAATGGAAAGATTCTAACAACTCGAGAAGAAAAACAGGACGCTTGGAAATTATACATAGAAGAACTGTTTTCAAGTACGAGAACAGATAACTATGAAAATGATAATTATGTAGAAGAAGGTCCCGAAATTTTGAGAGCAGAAGTAGAAAAAGCCGTGAGACTATGCGCGGAAGGAAAATCTCCAGGTCCAGATAACATTAGAGCCGAATTTTTGAAACTGATGAATGATGAAGCAATTAAAATGCTTACCAGCCTGTTCAACATCATTTACAACCCTGGCAAGATACCCAAAGATTGGGAAAAATCAGTTTTTGTACCCATACCCAAAAATGCCAATGCAAGCAAATGCTGTCAACATAGAACAATCAGTTTAATGAGCCACGTCTTAAAATATTTTTGAGAATAATATATGAGCGTATCAAATCGAAGTGCGAGAATTACGTAGGCGAGACTCAATTTGGTTTCCGAGCGGGTTTGGAGACTAGAGAGCCTCTTGTTGGTTTGACTGTTCTGGCCGAAAAATGTTTAGATATGAGACAAGATCTGTATATCTGTTTTATTGACTTTCAAAAAGCTTTCGACCGAGTGGAGCACAAATATTTAATGGACATACTGTATCAGATAGGTCTTGATAAATAGGACATAAATATAATAGAGACCCTTTATTGGCAACAAACAGCATGTGTTAGAATCGGCAACGACTATACAGAAGATATTGAAATAAGAAGGGGAGTACGCCAAGGTTGCATATTATCGCCTCTGTTGTTCAATCTGTATTCAGAAAAAATAATGCAAGAAGCTTCATCGAATAGAACCGAAGGTCTGAAAATCAACGGAATGATATTAAACAACTTAAGATATGCAGACAATATTGTAATTTTGGCCCGAAGTGAAGAAGAATTACATGCTCTCTTAAACGCTGTGGGGCAGATCTCTCGTCAAATGGGACTTGACTTGAACGCTCAAAAGACTAAAGTCATGGTGATCAGCAGAGACAAAAGAAACATACACATAAACTATAACAACACTAGAATTGAACAAGTGAATCAAACAAAATATCTAGGAAGAATAATAAATGATAACGTGGATACAGACACAGAAGTTAAGTCTCGAATAGAAGAGGCCCGCCATGCTTTGATAAAAATGAAGGGAGCGATCTGCAACAACTCCTTGAATTTGCCATTGCGTGTTCGTCTTGTTAAGTGTTACGTTTGGTCTACACTGCTCTATGGATGTGAGTCATGGTCACTCAAAACAAATACCATGAAACGACTTAGAGCATTTGAAATGTGGTCATATCGTCGCCTACTAAAAATACCATGGACCGACAGAGTAACCAACGAAGAGGTTTTAAGGAAATTGAATAGGACACCAGAAATAGAAAACATAATTAAAAGGCGGAAATTGACATACTTTGGACACATCGAAATACATGACAAATACAATATCTTGCAATTTGTAATAGAGGGAAAAATAGAGGGCAAACGGGCTAGAGGACGTAGAAGAACTTCATGGATGAGCAACCTGCGTAATTGGACTGGACTTAATAGAGAAGAACTAATACATACTGCCAGAGATAGATGGAGATATGCCATGTTATTAGCCAACCTCAGAGTCTGAGAAGGCACCAAGAGAGAGAGAGACCACTTTTTACGTAAGGCTTTATTGCTTGGTGGGAGTTCAGTCTTAAGAAGCAATGCCTACTCAAGCTCCCTTAATTACAGAGAACAGCCTGCATAATGATTACTGGAGCCTTTCGCTCCACACCCACTGTGACCATGGAATTGATATTGGGACTTGCTTCCCATCATCTGGTGATAAGAGGAGTGGCTAGAATGGCTTTCTAAAGATTTCATCATCTTTCCCGTAATGAAGCAGGTACCTTCGGCTTTGTGCCTGGTGCCTTACAGTCTGAAATCGAGGACAATGAAGTGCTGAGTATGTGGTCGGACATAGCAACACTTAAAACCATTATGGAGAGGCCTTTCCAGATTATCATTTCTGATAGACAGGAATGGATCAGCTTCAAGTCTATTTGAGGATCCCTGTTGGTACACGGATGGCTAAAAAAACTGAAAAAGGTGTTGGAACTGGTGTCTACGGTCGATCTGTCTTGATGGACGTGCGACTATCTTTCAAGCAGAAATATTCGCCATTGACCACTGTGTTAACCTTTTTCTTGAGAGGGGATTACCAAATAGGTCAATTAAATTCCTCACCGATAGCCAAGATTCACGGAAGGCATTGGCATCCGATATCTGTACGTCATTTATGGTGATTTGGATGAGCCTCCCAGGTCTCAGACACGCTCGACGTGCCATCAGTGGACCTTACACTACAAAAACCAAGACCTAGCTTAAATTATCTAGGTTGGAACTGAGAGTTTTAACTGCTATACTAACGGGGCACGGTCGCCTCTCAGAAAACACCTAAATAAATTAGGATTGATTGAGGATCCTCCATGTAGACTATGCGAAGAAGATAAAGAATCAATGGAACAAGTTATGTGCGAGTGCCCAGCTGGGGACAGGGTCAGGATGGAAGAACTTGTATCTTGCAAACTGAAACTGACTGAGCTTATTATGCTCTCACCCACGAATGTCGTATTCTCTACGGAAATAATGGAGCTAGTGGATAAGATTCAGGACAGAGTGTGCCACAATAGACCACTAGGTCGCAGTGGCGGGTGCTAGGCAGTCCTCACTCAAATAATAATATCTATCTTTCATAAATGTGTTCTTCTGTTCTTCAATAATTTTGAATCTATTGAATTTGAATTTCAACCGGCTATCATGAATCGTTAAACGAATGCTGAAATGACCAACAGGCACTTCATGTATGGACGTGGTAACGGAAATGCATAAGAAGCTTGGCGATTGTACATTGAAAGATTTCAAAACAGTATTTCTCCCGATTGAAAAACTTTTGAGAGCATTCATCGCTACCTTCATAAAAATGCACATAAAGACGATATGAAGGAGCAATCAGGCCAAGGGGAGTAAGAACAGTAGAGTTGGAAAATGTGATTTTTGAAATAATTCAAGGGGATCCTGGTCCAGAATAGCTGACGATTTAGGTGTCAGCAATAAAACTTCTTGGCAAATTCTTCATGAGAGTTTGTTGTATCCATTCCACGTCTTGGCAAGCATTATTTAGGTTTCTATGATTTTAAACTGTAGAAAGTGAGTGAATTTAGAACTAGACATTTTATAGTCATGAAAATTTTTCATGTTACGTAATGTTAAGACTTCTGCCGAAAATTTAGCTGAATTCCACTCATAATATAAAATAAATGTTCATTTCCATAATTTACTAAAATTATTGAGTTATCAGATATATCATGAACATTATTTAATTATTACATAATTTAACGTAATTAACCGTAAGTTGAGTATGCTTAAAATTCATCAAAAAATTATTTCTCGTAAACGTAGCTATCGTTTTTGAATACATTAGTTTTCAATTGATTCAATTTCGTTTACGAAGAGAACCCAAAAACACATTCGTCTACGTTACTGACTACAGTTTTAGTGTAAACATCCTATTTAAAAAGAGGACAGCAATATTCGCAAGCAACAAAATAGGCAGAGAAGATCGTAGACAAGTGGTTGGGTTCTTCCAGAAGATTTGTACGAGGGTTTCTATCGAAGATCCGGCAATAAATTGGTGCGTGCTCCAATACAAAATCGTAGAAACTACATTTACCTTCGAATTTGCCCACGTACCACATTTCTAGGAGATTTGCATACTCGATGAGCTTTTATTACTCTACGTTTCTACTAAATAGACAAAGGCTGCTTGCCAAACCCTGTCAATGCTTTTCAATTATTGATCTTCATAAATGGGTAATGGATGTAAAGAGGTCACCAGTTGATAGTTATCTACGGAAATCGCATTTTCAATCTCATCATTAATTTAATTTTCAATAAATATATCAACACTCACATTAACCTCCAGAAATTAAGGTATTTTTCTTGAAAAAAGTTTCCCTCTGTAGTATTTTTTACTGTTTTTGTGTTACTGATAGACTTTAAAAGTTGTGCTTGATGTTCGTTGCTAAAGAAGTTTATCTAAGAAACACTGCTTTCCACTTAATTTTTCCTTGTGAATATCTTTTCTGATGTACGCCATAATCCTACGAATTCGGGGAGCAAATGAAATTAGAGGTTGAAATGATTAAATTGGATGGATGAAATTGCCACATGATGGTCCTAATTATGTAACGAACAATTGCATTTCGATAGAATAACATATCTCATCTGCTTTGTAATCCATCATAATGTTGTGTGCACAGAAATATGCCATTACCTGTTGTATGATTAATAATTGTAGAGCACCAGTTCTGTCATTATTAGTTTGATTGTTCTAGCCTGAAATCGGTACGTACTACGAAAATTGGTAATGATTCAATAGAAATGAATTTTGGGAATTATGATGATATGAATCCGTAAAGGAATATTGGCACATACCTGTCCTGAATCAATTATTCAAAGGTTTAAAAACTGAATATGTAAATAAATATTCAATAATTGAAATAAAAAAAATTATCTTCTTCTTGAATCGTTGAAATTATTTCAAAACTTGTTATATTTTCTGAATTGATTTCAGGGCGTTTTAGGGTGCACACTTCAAATGTGTTACCATTGAGTAGAAAAGAATTGTGATCATTTCAGGTCTTCTCACAAGTTCCTATCTTCTGTGTCCCTACCTACATATACATGGATTCCATCGTAATACACGAATTGAATGGACGGATGTAGTACAACACGTCCAATTTCACTTTAAGACCCAGAAATTCAGAAGATTAGAAGCTTTGATTGTACCAGGTAGAAATATTGATAACATCATAGGAAATGCATAGCAAAATGACCAGATTTGTCAGAGTGGTAGTGACATACGCAGTGACAAGAACCTTCTCAGGATTACAGTCATTTAGGCTAAAGGGGCCACTGTAGAAAAATCAGTGTTTCAGTTCTGAAATCTATTTAACATAAACACCCCAAAAAAGTCTAGGGAACACTTACCAATATCTTTAAAATATGAATTTGATGATTCGAATTCATAGAAATCTTTCGGTTTTTGTTAGGATGTATTGTATATAATGTATTCTCAAGATAACAAAATAATATTTGACTTCTCCAAGGCACTTATTATAAAAAAAATTTGAAATTTGAAAATTACGAAATATGGTAAAACAAAAAAAATCCTGAACTAATATTTTCGAAACGATATGGAAGCACTTATATTTTTCAGTACCCAGAAGGTCCACCTCTGTTATTGATGACACTTTGGCATCGTCGCGGCATGCTCAATATTAAATTGTCTATTACATTTTGGCCTAAGTCATTCCAAGCCCCCTGAACTACTAATCGAAGCTCTTGTTCATGATGAAAGACGTTTTGACGCAGAAGATTTCTTTTAAGGGTGTCCCACACATGATCGATGGAATTCTGATCTGGGGAGCAGAATGGCCACGGCAGAAGATCGATATCATTCTCTTCAAGAACGTTCAAGACAACACTTGCACGATGAGGAGTGGCATTATCTTGTTGGAAGAGTGGATTTTGACCCATTGTTTCGAGATACGGTACCACTACAGGTAAAACTATCTCATTTGCGTAAGAATTTCCTGTGAGGTTGTTCTGTATGGAAACGAGGTCAGTTCTCCCACCAAGGCGTTTACCTCCCCAAAACATCACTGATCCGCCTCCCTGTCTAACAACTTCTCGAGCATGCTGGAGACGGTTTTGCTTTCCAGGTTCCCTCCATATTCGAATTCTTCCCAAATCGGGATAATAACTAAAACTAGATTCATCACTGAAGAGAACTGTGGCCCACCTCTCTTGATCCCAGTTTACGTGGTCTTGGCACCAAGCTAAACGAGCAGCGCGATTTTAATGGGTCAGTTGTGAAACTCTTAAAGGATGTCTGGAGTGGAGTTGACCTTCGTGCAGTCGATTTCTCACAGTTTGGTCGGAAAAATGTACATTATGAACTCGTGCTAGCTCTTGAGCTAATTGAGATGCTGTGGTAGTACGATCTCTTCTGGCTTGTAAAACCAAAAATCGGTCTTGGGCGACTGTAGTAATCCTGCAACGACCTGTATGGCGTTCTTCTACGCTACCTGTTTCATTGAAACGCGACCATAAACGATTTATGACACTTGGGCTACTTCCCAGAACCCTGGATACTTCCCGTTGTGAGCTCCCAGCTTGGAGCATGCCCACGGCTCGTAACATATCTTCTCTTCCATGATCCAAACACAAAACTTGAATCTTTTATTTGTGCTTACAACAGAAACAAAGTGCCAACTAACTGATTTAAAACACTGAATACATTAAATGATTATAAAGCAGCGTCGCATCTGCTGCATTTTTAGTTTTTTCTAAAAAAAACTGAAATCTGTTGCGGCACTCTACAAAATTTGGTGAGAAATAGATGCAGGTGTTCATTTCTTGAAAAAAATCATCCATATTGTTCTGGATACGATATATCGATATTCAGAAGTGCTCCCTAGACTTTTTTGAGGTGTTTATTCATTTTGGATAATTATTAATTAATAAATTTTGGAATATACCAGAAAGCACGTTTTATATAAATGTTCAAATACTTTCAATTGAATGAAATATTGTAAAGTGCAATATATTTCAATGAGTCAAACTGTTTTTTTATTAAAACTTACTGATATATTGAAAATTAATATGAATAAATAAGAACTAGTAAAACACAACAACATATTATTTCACAAGTTAAAACTCTGATATTTTTCAGCGTCAAAATATGTCATTTATCGCTTTTTTCAGGTTAAAACACTTAATTGATAAATATGAAGTCTATTTTTTGATGATTTGGTATCATTTCTGGAAGCTTCAGTGTTATATAAAGCGAAATTCTTTTTTCAAGACCTCTTATCATATTGTTCGAGTATCGAACCAGTTATTGCGCAATAACTGGAAGGCTATAAAAGAAACTAAGCCATTTTGTGTCTAAGAAATCTGGTTGCCTTAGGTTTTTATCGGCAACGCTTGAAGTTCCGAAATTCAAACTTCACTTGTGTCTTCTAGCGTCTGCCGCGATAAAGTTCAGAAATCCCAACTTTCTAGCTTCCTTTTCTGCAAGAAATCACAACATAGTTATAGCACCACTTGGTGTTCGTAGTAGAGATTGTTCTTCTTGAAAATTTCAATTTTCGGTTATAATGCTACGCTAATTACGAAATTTGAACCTTAAAATTATACATTAAAAAGGCCGAAGGCTTAAGGGACCCCACTCAATTGTTTTCAGAATAATTCATAGCCTTGAAAAGAGAATTGGCCAAAGGCGATTTTCAGCAACAATGGCAGCCGTGATCATTTGAGAATTTCCTCGTTAAGAGAACGATTCGCTACTGCTAGGCATCTTCAAACGTTTCGATAGAAGAGTTGAGAGCAAATTAGCACTCAAGCGATACGCCTAGCTCTAACCGCAGCACAGCGAAGAGCACAATTGAATTTTGCCAAGAGACAAGTCAATTATTTCGGAGCTGACTGAGAGAGATTTCCGTTCACAGATAAATCGAGAGTTTGCCTTCTTTCTTGCGATCGTTAGTGTACAGATGTCTAAATGAGAGAGTTAAACTTTTTGCCTACCTATGGCTTTGGTGGAGATGCAATAATGGTGTGGTGAGAAATTTCTTTTAATGCCCGCACTTACCTGGTCATCGTTAATAATGAAACTCCGAAAGCTCTACGGTACGTGACAGACATTTTGGAAGAACATGTTGTTCTATTTGCGGCTAACATGAGTGAAAATTTTTTGTTTATGTATGACAACGCTAGATCTCACTAAGCTCATAATGATATGAACTAGCTCCTAGATCACCAAATCACTTCAATGGAGTAGCCTGCATAAACTATTGGCAGGGAGCGGAGTATATAGTGGGGACAGCTGAATCGATCACAGCGCTCGATGTGGTCAAATTATCGTTAAATCATGCTTTTATCATAAATAAACACGTTAACATTAAATAAAAATGATCCATAATAGTTGTTGTGTTGTTGATTGCAAAAATACAGCTAGAAACAGTAAATGTAAATTTTACACATTTCCAGTGGCCAAGTGGAAATAAATGGATGGAAGAAATAAATGGATAAAAAATAAATGGATAAATGATGTTAAAAGAAAAAACAAAGAAGTGTGTAACTTTATTCAGTAACAATCCAACTAGGGTAATGTATGTTCAAATTACGATTCGCAATTACATTGCCATTAATTTTTCATTTTATTTCTGAAAATCATATTAACAATCAACACTTTTGTAATTTTCATTATTGCAGTTGTCATGTATTAAATTTGTTTACATTTCACAGGTTAACCCCATGGTATTCTAAAAACTCCTTTTAGTTATTTATAAACATATTTACAAGCTTTTATTTAACTTGCAATGTATGTATGTTTGTATGTTCGGGTGAAATCTTACGATTCAATTTTAAGGCACTTGATCTCAACCAACTGAGCTGAAATTTTGTATACACGTTGAGTTTGGATGACAATGCATGATTAACTATGTGACGTCATTCTAAATCCAACAAGGCGGTGGACCAATTATTCTTAATGCAAAACGAAATGGCGGATAATTTTCTTTTATTCGTTCCTTCAATATGGGTACCAAATGAAAGATTGCCAAGAATAACTAAAAATGAAATTAAGTTTAAAAAATTCTTCAAAAACAACCTTTTATTTAAATGCGCTAAATAGAAAAAAATTAACTTTCACACGAAATCTTTTACTGTTAACTTATAACGTCATTTCAAATTTAACACATTTGACACAATTTATATGTTATGCCTACCTGTTAATATTTCAAACTGATAAAGTAAATACGAGTACTTATATCTCGCGACAAGCTTTTATATTATAACATATAAATTGTGTCAAATGTGTTAAATTTGAAATGACGTTAAGAATTAACGGTAAAAGTTTTAGTGCAAAAGTTTATTTTTTCTTTTCAGCGCATTTAAATAAAAGCTTGTTTTCAAAGAATTTTTTTCCTAATTTTCTATACACACTTTTTCCATCGTAATGAGTTTTTCAATTTGAAAAACATGATCACAGATTTTTATAACACATATTTATTTTTAAATTCATTTTTGAAACAATTCACTGTTATTTATACGGATCTTTCACATGTCATACCATTGCCGAGCATGATTTTACGCTACCATCAGATGTCGCTTTCGTCGTGCTCCCTGCAAATAGACCTCAAATGTATCAAACATGTCAGGGACGATATAAGATTAAGAAGCCAGCAAAACTAGCCGCTACCATGAATGAAGTTCAGAACACACTGATCGATTTTGGAAGGGAATAGTTCAGAATGGTATAAGGCAGGGGTGCTCAAACCTGTCAATCGCGAATGCTTTTCGAGTAGATCTCGAGAAGAATTTTTTTTTAAGTAAGTGGGTAACTAAACTAAAAAGAATTATTACGTAATGAAATAACACTCTGCTAGCGGCAAAAGGCGACTTCATCAAAGGAACGCGCGTTTTTTATTCTTTATTCGAGACTTTCGTTCACGCCGATATAAATGTTGCGCCTGCAGGAATTGGTGTCATTCTGTAGCGTTGTAAAAATCATAAGTAAATTCACTAGAAATTTAAAGTGAAATATTTCTTGAAATCAGTTCACGGTGTATAACTTGAATGCAATTTTGACTTTCAAGTTCATATTCATTAAGTAGTGATTACAACATGGTACCATCTCTCTAAACTATTTACTTGAATAAGGACTCCAACATCCAGGGTACTTATTATAAGAAAATACAAATTAACTCGATAATTATTTATTTCAAAATCCCACCCTACATTCAGAATCATAATTATTTATGTTATTTATGAGCAGTGTAACTATACTTACTTGATCAAATTCTTCGTATATCATACCGATAATCTTCTGCGCACCTGGTTCACCGGTGACAATTGTCCGATTTTCCTCTCTGACGAGTTATTTCTCTTTCCGCTTTGAAAGTGTAGGAGTGATTATCAATTGATAATTCTTCACAATAATCTAGTTATTTTCTTCTGTGCGAAATTTTGTGCGTTCAAGATTTGGAATCTTCGAGACGTAGTTATATATGTCTACATATTAGACACCTTTGAGAGTGAATTCTGTCTTCGAACAGGTATATTTTCACTAAACTTCAACTTTGAAATTTCTTTTAAAAAATCAGTTTCTCAGATATTCAAAGGAAACATAACTGGGTTATCGTTCATTTTGAATTTCATTCTATTGAGTAAATTTCAATTCTGGTGCATTTAAATTTTCACAATTTCAATTAGTCCTATGCATATCAGTTATTTGAACTGAAATTCACAGGGTTCTTAGGAAATTCTTAAAAGACTTCTGAGAAAAGAAATCGTAGCGAAGTTTTTCGGACACTCTTCAAAAAAATTCTTGGTAGGAGTTCTTATTATCTACCAGTCTTTTCGTCAATACTTTGACCAGTTATAGCTACCTAATTTCGACAACTACAATTTTAGTATTTCCCATCTCGAAGAGTCAGTCGTTTGGCCCAATTTTGATGAAGTCAACTTATTTGATTCGAAGCAAGCAGCAGCTTCTGTCACCCTGACATCTTCTCGAAGAATCACCAAATATACCAGATATGTATCAACCTCCCTTATATTGATATTTTACTGTGAAAATACCTCAGAGCATCTCTCTTGTATATATGTGGTACATATATTTTCTCCTATTTCCTTTGTATAATTTCTACTTTTTCATTTAAAATAGAGTGGAAAGTGCGAATACAAAATTTACTAGGTTAGTCCTGAATCAGAGATCCTTTTCTAAATTAAGGTTTACATTATAACTCAATGTGAATCAAAAGTGATCACCCAAGATAACAATTATTTTTCTATGAATACCCCATTCATCTTCGTACACATTTATAATTGATAGACTTATTTCCGAAGAAATATATATTTGATATAATTCCATATATCATTGATTTTTATAAATAATTTTCATTGAAAATATAAAACAATTAATTGCTCTTGTAGTTGGACACATAATTTTTTCTTTAAACAACCAGCTATTTTGAGATTCGAAGTTTCAATAACCTCAAATATTTTTTTCATAAAAAAATGAACTGGCGCCCTTTCTAACCATTGAGAGTGAAAATCTTCAGTTGTTCCACACATCGACAATCAGAGAAGTCAAATTTAGTGAAATTCAAAATTCAAGATCCCGCTGCCACGCGAAGAGCTACCGCGCTATGCTTTGCATAGTACTAAATAAAAAATTATGTTACAATTCTGAATTGTAACTTGAAGGCAATACTATGTTGATACAAAGCTTATTATTAAATAGCACACAATGAGTACAGAGAAGAAATGGTAAACGTATCATTCTAATATCGATTGGGAGGAAGAATTTTTCTTTTGCATGTTGAAGGATAAGTGCATTTGTCTTATTTATGGTGCGTCAGTTACAATACCAAAGCGTGGTAACTTCGAAAAGCATCATAAAACGGTTCATAAAAACTATGAAAAGGACTTTCCGCCACAGAGTGAATTAAGAAAACGAAAAGTACGTCATTTGATATCTTGTTTGAAAAAAGAACAAACCATGTTCACAAAACCTGCCAAATAATCAAAAGCTGCTACGATCACGTCATTTAAAATTTCTCATATATTAGCGAAACACAAGAAACTATTCGAAGATGGATCGGTTGTGGAGGAAGCATATATTGAAGCGGGACTTTATTTGGAGATTTTAAAAATGAAACAGAATTGCGATTATCACTCAGTTATCTCGCCTGACTGTCACAAGGCGTATTGAAGTCCTAAGTCAGGACATGGCAGATAAACTAAAACATGATATCATGAAATCTACATACTTTTCTTTACAGTTCGACGAATCCACCGATATGACAGACACTGCCCAGCTGTGTGCTTTTATTCGTATGGTAATCAATGACATGTTGGCTGAGGAAGAATTTATGACAATCTTTTCTCTGGAGGGAAAGATCCGTGGCGACGATACATATGACGTTTTCTTCAATTTCGTAAAAAACTTCAAGCTACCTATATATAAATTAGTATGCATTACAACTGATGGAGCACCAGCAATAAATGGAAACAAAAACGGTTTCGTGGTACTGTGTCCAGCTAATGAAGAGTCCCTTCATTTTCTCCATTCCATTGCATTGTACATAAACAAGTTTTGCGTTCAAAAGTTCTAAATATGGAGGAAATTATGGGCATTGCAATAAAAATTGTGAATTCCATCTGTGCACATAGCTTGCAACAGCGGCTCTTTATGTTGCAATTGGAAGATAGGGAGTCAGCTGCACACACTAATTTAGTTCTTCAAACGGACGTCAGATGGTTTAATCGCGGAAAATTCCTAAAAAGATTTCTAGAATTATTGCCCAAAATAACAGCTTTTCTAGACGAAAGAGGTGATTACACTTAGATGTTGAACAACGAAAAATGGCTGACTGATTTTGCATTTTCGACTGGAATCACAATGCACTTAAACACCATTAACTATTTTTGAGATGATTAGCGCAGTACACGCATTCAAAAGTAAGTTGCAACTCATGATATATCAACTGACAAGAAAGTATCAGAAACAATTTCCGTCTTTGAAAGAAAGGATTTCTCAGTTGAACTATGATGCGTATGAGGCTGAATTATCAAATATTTTGGGACAATTCGAAATGCGTTTTTATAATTGCAGTAAATTGTCAAATATAACATCATTCATGAGTTATCCTTTTCATGTAAAAACATTGAGGAATTAGTTACTGAATAGTAGCAAGTCACTTTAATATGAACTCATATTCTGTTGAATATGAGTTGGTGCAGATTATATCAGATATACATTTCAAAGCAACAACATCTGATACAAATTTCTGGTGTTTTATACCTGAAGATAAATATTCGAATTTAAGGCAAAACTGACGGCAATAATTGGTTCAACTTACTTGAGCGAGTCTGCATTTTCTGAAATTAAGATAATTACGTCAAAATATCTTAATCAAATAACTGACGATCATATGTCATCATGCTTGGGATTATCACTCAGTGGCTACGTACCATCTTAGGAAAATTATGCTGAGGACATCCAAAGTCACTCCTTAGTAAAGTTTAACACCATATGTAACTCTTCTGTTTTGTTACAACCAAAATACTCGCAATTTTGAATAACTATGTGGTTTTTTCATTGATATTATAGAGGAGAACCTAACTAAACCTAACCCAAATAATGTATTTTGTGCGGAAAGCTAACATCTATATATGCCACGGTACACCTTACCTAGGTAGGTATGTTAGATGTATCGTGTATGTACAATAACCCTGCATCACACCTACTTGCAGCCTTTCAGAGTGGATTGTAAATAATATAAAAATATAGAGGTAGATCGCCAGCAGTTCAAGTTTGAGCACCCCTGGTATAAAGTAATGAATATGAATCGTAAATGTTATGCAATAATTTTCACCAGAGGTGGAAATATGCAGCCTTATAGGTTGTAGGAGAATTTGATTTTCTCCATAAGTCTTATATTTTTCATTATAAGTTTTATTTCAATTTCTATGATTATCAATTTTATTTCGATTGATCTCAAGCATTCTATAGTGCTGGTGGATTACTGGAAAATAATACTTCAACATATCTTAACATCTTTTGAGAAAATTTCAATTTTCGAATTTGTGCGTTGATTTCTAACCTCATCAATCTACTTCACTTTTGTGGAAGTCGACCTCTTAATTATTTTTTCAGGTTACGGACTAACCAGAAATCACACATAATATACCCAATCGGCGGGTAGGCTGAACGAGGAATGACGTTTATAAATTTTAACGTATATTGTTAACTATTTGCTGTGCCATGTTTAACGATAAATTGTTGTGATGCAGCATGATCCTACGAATATCCGTCCTCTTTTCAATTCACCATACTTTCGAAATAAAGTTGTTCGTAATGGTCGTTTTTTGTGCAATGCTACCCAATACTTTGCTCTACAATTAAACAAACTTTGTAATCGTAGTAGATCTTCGTGCGTACATGTTCTCTGAACAACTCCATGTTTCACTTAGAAATAATCCTTATCATGTTTTGTCGGTGGAAGTTGCGAGTCAACTTAAGTCGAGCATAAAGTAATGAAGAATGAGCGTTTTTAATAATGGCATGTTGTCTGCTCTCTCTGCTGTAGCTTCGTGGCATATCAAAGTATAAGGCGTAGCCAACTTCTTGTCGAACCAGTGAAAACGAAATCTAGGTTCATGTTGAAAGAGCAGCCAGACCTGCCGACGTGCTTAGTCAAAATCGGGTGCCATCCAACTTTACTGTATCACTGTATCATCTAGTATAGCCCTTGAAGTGTGCCCCTGCGACTATTAGTGGTAATAAAAACAATTTAGTTTTATTGTATAAAATTATGCAATATCCCACAGAATTTTTCAAATGATGGCATGTTTCTTACTCAAATATGCAAAATTAAATTATTGAATGATTAATTTTGTCATCTACAAAGTGTTCCTTATCGGAAGCGATACACATATTATAGCGTTTTAAAATATTTTTTTAGCATTTTCTGGTAAAACCTTCAGCTCTTTCCACTAACTCTGCTTTACAGCCTCATTGGATATAAAACAAAAACCGCAAAGCATTATCTTGAGTTAAGAAAACAGAAAAGAATTCATCAAAGCGAAGACGAATTCCGTATGAACGCTGAGAATTGAAATTCATACGTTTGACCAAACAGACCCTCACGTGCTTTTTTCGAAGGAAATTCGGTCAAGCCTCTGTAGTAAATTATCTCTTGCTAACATTTTCAATCAAAATAGAGCGAATGAAGTCATGGAAGATGTTGAGGTTATTCCAAGTAAACTATTCTTGACAGCTTCGATTACCAACTCGGTCGAAGATCATCCAAATCTTCAACTATCTCAGGAGGTTCCTTCAATCTTTGTATCACTCATATGCAGGAGCATATGTAATGTATTGTTAAATCACCAAAAGCCTTCTCCAATATTTTCAAAACTTCAATGCATACATTCTGTTTCCTATATATAATACATGACAAATTCTTTGTTCGGTAATTTCATTCATTGTGAAATTTGTGCAGCACATGTGTGACATGCTCCTTTATCTAGCTGCAGTAAGCAAGCAAGATGTACCGCTCTAAGACTGGTTATCATAATGTTGAAATAACTACAGCCAAAATTTCTTTCAGATCGCTTCATCGCGGGAAGTTCGAATAACCAAGGGGCCATGCTGCAAATTCATTTTCAATCTAATAAAAATATAAATCTAGCATTTTGACTTTATCGGGAACGATTTCCAGATCGTCATTGTTGAAAATGCCATCCATGCTGTTGAATACACAATTGGCATATCCTGAATAAGGCACTTATTGTGTTTAGAATGGCATCTGGAGGAGTTTCCAAACAGGCGGTTCATATTTGTTCTTTAAATTTTTCTAAGCTAACAGGACAATTTGTCTCAACTGATCACCAAAATTATTATTCAGCCTGTTAACATTCAAAGCTGAGTTGTGAGGAGAAACACCACCTTGTTGAGCCTAGATTTTTCTTCATTCTTCAATAGGAAGCTCATCGAAGAAATCTCGTAATGTTCGAATGAACATTAAATGATAATTGTTCTGATACATGATTTCTTCAATAGAAACTGACCCAGACGTTAAAACCGAATCTACACTGAGTGTTATTGTTCATTATGTTATGCAGATTCAGTGTCCTTCAGTGCCTTCAATTATTTCTATTGAAATGAGCATTAGTATGGAAAGTACACTCAGGCCAAATTATTGTTCTAAATGAATATAATTTAAATGCATTTCCTCGGTAAGAAAGTAAACTCGAGGTGTTTAACACGGTCCCATTCTCAAGAGCTTGAATTTTTTGAAAAACATAAGGTATGTATCTTTGTTTTCGTAAAACATCTTGTTTTTGCAGAAACTTATCAAACACTTGTTTCTGATTCATTTCTGAGCTCAACAAGACATGCAATTTCTTCATTTAATTTTCTCTAGAAAGTTTTCAGTTTTTTAAATAAACCGTATTTACGAATGTTCATTTTGAGTCTGTAAAACTTGCAGTGCTCTGCTTCATTTCAATCTGGAAATCGTTCCCGATAGAGTCAAAATGGTCGAAGACTATTTCTATTGTATTAAATATAGGCTTGTATCATGTCTGTATTCACTTGATTTTCATCTTCCACACTCATTAGTTTTCTGAGAAAATGAATCGAAACGAAACAATTACAAGACTTAGGGCAGGTATTTAATCTGTCATAATTTCTCGTAAATAGTAGCGAATGATATTCATTATAATTCCATAAAGATTGATCTGTGATGTTGTATAGTATTCCGCAGCAGAGCTTACTTCACGATTCACTGGAATTTTCTGTTACGTTTTGAGTAACAATACCAGTTATCTCGACTAAAATAATAAGCGAAACACTTTCTATGACTAACAGTTTTTTAAAAAACTCAAAAAGTCGCCCTTTCTACGAACAAGATCGTTGAATTGAAAATGATAATTTACTTCAGAGTTTTTGAATAATTTCTTCTTCTTGGAAAAAATGATACATTTATATTGAAAATGTGGGGTACCATCAAAAAATTAAGTTAACCTTCCGGTATTTCTGGAAGTGACAGACTAATAAAGAAGTTTCAGGCAATTATAATAACATTCAATTTGATATTTCTTCACATAGATAATATGCCTTGAAGCTGAAACATATGTTTACAGAAATATCTTAACTACTTCACATTAGAACAATATTTATATTTAGGTAATCTCGTAGAAAAATAAGCCACATATGCTAATACGAACAACTCTGCTATGTGTCAACATAAGGTTGAATATTCCCTCCCGAATTTTAGATTGTTATTAAATCAAATATTCTCTTTGTTTGCTCGAATATATTACGGTGGAAATATATTAGGATAGAAATTACAAACTCGAACAATTAACTAGATTTCATGAATTATGCGGATCCACATATAATTATGTAATCACAATGGAAGACTACGAATCAGGTGCATTCCCATTTTGGTATAGAATCAAATATTTGGCGACTAGCTATATCACTGATAATTGGAATTATGTAAATAACGGCGTATATCATGTCGAACTGCTACACTGTGGAAAATAGAAATTCAAGCAATAAAAATCATTCATTGCAAAGTTGAATTGATCCAACACATGGTGGGGATGTGAATATATTCGAACAAATCCCATTGGAAAGCTGATCTGATTCAGTGAGGCCATTGGATATGTAATGCAATGAAAATGAGTTGGTTATATCAAGTGGAGATTTCTCTTCTAAAAGACGTACTACATATTTTTTCTAGATAATTGAGGACATTATATAGAATAAAATCGCCTCAGTCGCCGAACATTCTTTACCCAGAACGAAATATTCACCACTAAGAGAGTGGCCTGATCCGTAGAACCAATAACAATCTCATTGAATTCGAAGTTCATGCATCTCGGTTGAATGGAGAGAAAAATAGAAAAATTGAATTTTCCGTTTATTCTGACGATAAGAGCACAAGATGGTGAATTCTAGTAGCTGAAATAAATCTATTATAGAGTTGTAAATCAATCTGCTCTTGCAGTTATATTATTCGTTTTTTACACTAAAACCAGAAGGAATGGGTGTAGACAAATGAAAGAAAAGTGGAGGAAAACAAGGGATATTGAGAGGCTATATTTTAACAATTTTTTTTGTAGAGGTTCTCTGTCCGACGACGCCCAGTTCGGTTCGAGCGACGTTCGGTAGCGGCGTTACGGCTCCTTCAAAAAATTCAAATAGAGCGCGCCGAGGCCGCACAAGGAAAAATTGGGACAAAATTTCGCAAGAATACGAAGACTCAATCCTTTCGAAGTAGTATTACTTTTTTTTCCACTCGAAAAGTCCGAAAAATAAGCGTCTCTCAAAGGTTTTCGAAAAAAACTCCGTTTTTCATCCGAAAGTTGGACCGTTTTGCTAGAGGGGGTGTTAGCCTAAGTGGCCAGATATTGAACCAAGGTTTCTGAAGTAAAAACGCTACCTTAGAATTCTTCTGTTCTCATTTCGATATTCCTAACCTTACCGGAGAAATACAGTTCCTGAGTTGGCCCTTTTCGAGCGACCACCGAAAACGACGACTTTTCCCAAGCCATGTAGACGGAATCTACTTTCACTCTGCGAAATAAACGTTTTTGAGCCGTTTGAAAAGGTATTTGTAGATCGAGTTTTTCTAGAATTTCTCCATTGGCATAATATATTGCTATTTTTCTTATTAAAAATGTATGCATTCCTGTCCTAAATACTTATAATCGATGAATTAATGCTCAAAGTCATCTCCTCCAGAAATTGAACCCGGTTCAAAGTTACCCTCGCCACTCAGTTTCGCAAATTTTCACGTCAAAAAGTGACAAAATAAACGATAGTCTAGCTGTCAAAATTAAGGTTTTTTTTTTCACTCGTTATATTCATTGATGGTTACTGGGAGCTAGTATTCGCCTGTCAGAAGATTCGTGGATATTTAGGCAATATATTCCTCAAGAGAAATCGTCATTTTACAACTTAATTTTCGAATTTGGGACCATTTGAGAGACCTAAATTTCGAAGAAAGAATTAGAATATAATGCTCTCTCTCTTCTGGAGGAGAACAATTAGAGGAATAATAGAAACATGATATCAACATGATTTTTAGAATGATTTGAATACATACATTCTGTCGCAATAATCTATATATTTGGAATATCACAATATGATCTACGTTATCTTCATTATATAAACTTGAAGTTTCAAAAGTAGGTGAAAGTTTTTGATGTTTTTTTTCTATTTTCATTATTCTTTCGTTTCACCATTCTGAAAAAAAACTTTCACAATTTATTCGTTTAACGTCTATAATTTGAAATTAGGTTAGGTTAGATTTTGTATATTCAAGTCAGGAACTTGAATTAATAATATATTTCGTACTACATATATGTATATCTGTATTCACTTTATTATTTCTCCTTTCAGTACATCTAAGAGGAAGCATGCTCTCCAATTATTCAAATTCAAATGTAACTGGGAATTTAATATGTTTGAGCGAGATCATACTAATTGAAAAATTCAAATCAAGGAATTATAAATCGAAACACAAAATCTAGTTTAATATATTTTGTAAATGAGATGAAAAACAAAGGTTTAACTTTAATCTTCACTTTACTTGAAAAAATTCGACGACGTTTCGCTGACACAGCAGCTTTATCAAGAATGACAAACAGAATGAAGAGTATGGTATTATTAACAAATCGTAGAGCAAGTTGGATGAATAACAGGAAAATCCACACCGAGCCATTGTACAGTTAGTATGAAAGGTAATAAAACTAATTAAACAAGTTAAGTAGGGGTGAAAAATTCACATCTACCTGCTCATTCAAAAGCTTGTCCGAATGTTTGTATCTTTTTATTTCTAATACTTCTAGGAGATCTAATTTTAAACTTTTGATTTTATATGTAATATGTCGAGGTTTTTATTGAATGAATGGTTTTCTTTTATTAAGTGGTTTGAATAATTTGAATCAGATTTATTTTTATTGAAGCTACGTTTATGTTCAGATGTTCTTATGCCAAAACTCCTATAGGTCCTACCGATATAAATTTTATCACAAGAACCGCAATTGAGTTTATAGATTCCTGATTTACTTGATTTTTCAACACGAGATTTATTGTTTTTAATATGTTTACCTAAGTTATTAGAAGTTTTGAAAGTTATATTAAGATTTTGTTTGACGAGAAAGGATTTAATATTTGTAATTGCAGAACCGCAGAATGTTATACTGTTGAATATTTTATAGTCTTTATGAATAGGATATACTTCATTTATTGCTTTCTGATACAGTTTTTACGAATGATTAGATCTATCATATCCGGATTATATGAATTATTAATGGCTATCTGTTTGATGATGTTTAACTCTTTATTATAATCTTCTACTGATGAAGGTAAATTGAGTAACCGATGTACCATGCTGTTTAAAGCTGCAACTTTGTGTTGAATTGGATGTGATGAGTAGTTATGTATAATTGTATCAGTATGTGTTGGTTTACGAAAGACCGAAAAACATGTTTATTATTTTGTTTAGTGATTTTCAAGTCCAAAAATTAATGGAATCGTTCTGTTCAATTTCTATCGTGAATTTAATGTTCAAATGGATGGAATTAATGAAATTAAGAAATAAGTCTAATTGACGAGTAGTTCCAATGAAACATACTAAGATGTCGTCAACATATCTATACCAATAAAGAAATTTGGAAATGTGTGTATGTGTATGAATTTTCTGTTCAATATTATTCATAAAATCTCTGATAAAAGTGGACTCAAAGGATTTTCCATGATCAAAGCATTTTCACTACTGTAATAGATCTTGTTGAAAGAAAACTAATTTTGTTCAATGCAAACGTCCAACAGATTCAATATTTCTGATTTAATTATGTGGTTAACATAATTCGAATTCAACATGTTTTTGATTTATATTTTGACATCACCTGGAGGAACACTTGGGTATAAATTCTCAACATCAAACGAAATAAGTTTTGCGTTAGGTGGTAGGTTAACGTTTTTTATGTTATTTATCAATTCGAAAGAATTTTTTTTTATAGACAATTTTGATTTGAATGAACAATAATTTTTAATGATATCTATAAGGTAGTGCGACAATTTCACAGCTGGGGCTGTAACGTAAGATACGACTGATCTAACGGGGTTATTTACTTTATGCAATTTAATGAGTGAATACAGTTGAGGTGGTTGAGGGTTTGGTAAAATTAATTTGTATTTATCTATTGCTTTAATTAAATATTTTGCGTCATTTATTGCAATTTTAATATTTTTCTGGAATTTAATAGTTGGATCTTTGTTTAAAATTGTATAGTTTCCGGACGAAATGAAATTTAGAGTTTTAAATAGGTTGTCATTTTTATTTAACGCAATAACAGTTTACCCTTATCCGCTTTTGTAAAAATAACTTCATTTAATTGAGATTTTTGTTTGATGGCCTTTAAAATATTTTGTTCTTTACTTGGTTTAAAGTCAGCTAATGGTTCATTTTTCATAATGTTGGATGCTAAATATTTAAGGTGAGTGTTATTAGGAATATTTTGCAGAGAAATTTCAGTATCTATGCCAAGTTCCTCTAAATCAGATTTTATCTTGTTTGATTCAATATTGTGTTTGAAATCTTTCTCCAAGAGATTTGTTTCATCAGCTGTGAAATTAGTATCAGAAAGGTTAACGAATCTATCAAAAAATTGATGGTCAGAAAATCCTTTGAGTCCTCTTTTAGCAGAGATTTTTATGAATTATATTGAACAGAAAATTCATACACATCCACTCATTTCCAAATTTCTTCATTGGTATAGATATGTTGACGACATCTTAGTATGTTTCATTGGAACTACTCGTCAATTAGACTTATTTCTTAATTTCATTAATTCCATCCATTTGAACATTAAATTCACGATAGAAATTGAACAGAACGATTCCATTAATTTTTGGACTTGAAAATCACTGAACGAAATAATAATCATGTTTTTCGGTCTTTCGTAAACCAACACATACTGATACAATTATACATAACTACTCATTACATCCAATTCAACACAAAGTTGCAGCTTTAAACAGCATGGTACATCGGTTACTCAATTTACCTTTATCAGTAGAAGATTATAATAAAGAGTTGAACATCATCAAACAGATAGCCATTAATAATTCATATAATCCGGATATGATAGATCTAATCATTCGTAAAAACTGTATCAGAAAGCAATAAATGAAGTATATCCTATTCATAAAGACTATAAAATATTCAACAGTTTAACATTCTGCGGTTCTGCAAGTACAAATATTAAATCCTTTCTCGTCAAACAAAATCTTAATATAACTTTCAAAACTTCTAATAACTTAGGTAAACATATTAAAATAATAAATCCTGTGTTGAAAAATCAAGTAAATCAGGAATCTATAATTTCAATTGCGGTTCTTGTGATAAAATTTATATCGGTAGGACCTATAGGAGTTTTGGCATAAGAACATCTGAACATAAACGTAGCTTCGATAAAAATAAATCTGATTCAAATTATTCAAACCACTTAATAAAAGAAAACCATTCATTCAATAAAAACTTTGACATATTACATATAAAATCAAAAAGTTCAAAATTAGATCTCCTAGAAGCATTAGAAATAAATAGATACAAACATTCGGACAAGCTTTTGAATGAGCAGGTAGATGTGAATTATTCACCCCTACTTAACTTGTTTAATTAGTTTTTATTACCTTTCATACTAACTGTACAATGGCTCGGTGTGGATTTTCCTGTTATTCATCCAACTTGTTCTACGATTTGTTAATAATACCATACTCTTTATTCTGTTTGTCATTCTTGATAAAGCTGCTGTGTCAGCGAAACGTCGTCGAATTTTTTCAAATAGAATGTAGACTAAAGTTAAACCTTGTGTTTTTCATCTCATTTATATCATGGATCTACATCAAGTAACGGCCTCCACAATTCATAAAAAATAATATATTTTGATTTGAATAATCTAAGAAACATACACACAGCACAAGTAAGCTTCATAAAAGTGAATAAGGGTATTTTGTTTCATACTGTAAGATTTCATAAACAAATAGAAAACTTTATATGCCTCCGATGTTACTGTCAAGTTAAATTAAATTCGGTAATTTCTTGAGAACTGTGAGTTTCGCTCAATACCAACATGGATTCAAAATAATACATGTAAAAATTTGAAATGAAATTCACTTTCATGCGTCAAGTGTATAATTATTAAGATCAAGTAGTATAAGATATATTATACTGTTACAATATTTTCCAGTCATCGGACCATCTCGAGACAGATCTTCCTGGATGGTAGCCTGCCCAGAATGCTCAAATGATCGAGCTTGTATAAAAACCGTTTATGCGGGACACGATCAACAGCTCGCGAGAAATACAAATAGACGACATCGATCATTTCAACAAATAAGATGAGATGAGACTCAAACTTTTTCTTCTTCTTCTTTATTTTCACAGACAGGAGATTTGGGTAATTCCTATGGGCCAGATAATCGGCTTCATTCTTCATCCACGTATATTTCTACCATATGGAATTTATTGTATTTGAAACAAAAAGAATTTGAAAAAGAGGATTCAAAAGTAAACACAGTAGAAGCTCTCACTATTTATACTAATAATAACAGTTGATCCAAAAGAGTGCCAATAAATTTGACACGAATCATTCAGAGAATCAAATGGGTTCTCAATTGTTGAGACAGAGCGTGTACTGAGAGTGAAGCAAGTGTGTCACTAAAGAAATGGTTCAAAACAACCATCATTCCATTTCCATACAATGGTATAAAAGTTTCTTGAATTGTCTTCCTACGTTCTCAAAGGCATTAAGTGTTAATTGTAGGCACTCTGTCATAATTTTCCTACGCAGTTCTTCCAAAGTCTCTGGCTTCATAGCGTATATTTTCGATTTTGAATTATCCATAAAAGAAAATTTGAGAGGTTTCAAAACCGGCGATCTTGCTGGTCTCACAATTGTTCTTCTCCTATCTATCCAGTCGCCTGTAAAAATTATTATCTACATATTTTCTCATTCGAATATCAAAATGCAAGGGAACAATATCTTGCTGCTTTCTACTTTTCAGGTGAATTTATTCTTCTAGCAGATATAGGGCACTACCTCCATTGAGATTACTCTTGATAAAGAATAGTCCAACAAAATGATGCTCGTCCAATCCTTCCCAAATCTTTAATTTTGTGTGATTTGTGTATAAATTTGCAGTGTAAGTGAGGATTCTGGGTGTCCCAGCAAGTGTCTCTATTCACCTCTTTATTGGAAATGAAGATGATTTCGTCGGAGAAACAGATATTAAGAAGGAGGTAGGGATTATTATCTATATTTTCACTCAAATTATCCAGAATTGCAGATGACTATCAGAGTCATCTTCAATTATTTCATGGTAAAATTTTATTTTGTAGGGATACATTTGTGATACTTCAGCATTTTGTTGGCTGCTTTATTTGGTAAGACAGATCAAATTATTTGATGGCATAGTTCTAAATAAACTGAGTATTGTTTCTTTGCAGATGAGCTGATACCTCAATTTAAACAGTCTCATTTCTCACCGGTCCGCCACTAAACATGTTGCGTCAAATTCCTATCAGAGATAAGACATATTTGTTATTCATTTCTTTCTTTCGATGCTTCGTGTTAGATATTCTTGCGTTTTATTCTGCGCATCACCTATTCAGTAAATAAAGTTACTCGATTTCAACATTATCTCAAACCCAAGTCTTATATCTCTAATTAAAGAGTGTATGAACTTATTGCAAAAAGATGGGTTGAAATTGGCTGCTATGAACCAAAGGCTCAAATTTCATATTTATTATTACGCAACAGTCACAGGTTAGATTGTCCCATGAGACCTATTTCCTCATTTTCAAGTGCTTCAGCTACTGAATTATGTAAATATTCGAACAATATACTCCCAAAATTGATACATCAGAACCCAATTTGCTCAATACAAAACTCTATAGAATTAACCAGTCACTTGAATTCTCTACAATTTCCGATAAATGCTTAATGACTATCCTTTGATATAATTAATTTATATCCTTCTACATCCAATTTACCAACAACTTCAATCCAATAGTACATTGAGCCCCACTCATACAGAAGAAACGATATCGACTGTAAACCTGTCTCCAACAAAGTTATTTCATGTTTAATGATAAAATATATCAACAATTAGATGGTTTACATATGGGCTCTCCATTATCTTGGTTATTAAGTGAAATATTTATAACAAATTTAGGTTAGATTTAGTTTAGGTTAAAATTTTTAGTTCCTCCAACATCCCAATTAAGAATGTATTTTTATGGAAAAGATATGTAGATCATATCTTCTGTATTTGGATTGGCACAGGCAAACAACTCTATAGTTTCTTACAGTTTTCGAATTATTTTCATCGATCGATTCAATTCACAATAGAAAATGAAAATAATGAAAAATCTTTGAACTTCTTGGACTTGTGGATGAGTAGAGCTCATGACTCACTCGCCTTCAAAATATACAGAACACTAACCTATTCGGATACCCTGATTCATAACAGTAGTTCCCAATCCCAGAGTATCTAATTGAGTACTCTTCATTAATTTGTACACAGATTGCTTTCTATTCCTTCGTCAGCTGTCGATTTTGAGAAAGAAGTTCAAGTTTTAAAACTAATCGCTTAGAACAAACGCAGAAAACGATACAAACTTTCATTGCAGAGCATTTATCTGCTGCATACTGAGAAATCTAACAGAAAATTTCCAATTAACTATATTCCTTAAATTAGCTACAAGATATGTAACAGATTACATAGAAATAATTTTAATACCATCAGCACTAATGAAAAAATTAGGGTTCGTTGATAGTTAATGATAAAGATAAAACAAAATTATTGGATAAAAGTGGAGTATATAAAGTACACTGCAGTCAATGTGAAACATTCTATATGGGCTAAACCAGAAGATGCATCGAGAAGAGAGTTGAAGAACGTAAAAGATCTATTCTGCAAAATGAAAATTCTACGCGCATTTGGTACCTCTGTATCAACAATCAACAAAGATCATTTCATAAATTTCGAGAATAACGAACTCATGCATCCAGGTAATGAAGGAAAAAGGATGGACATATTAAAGATTATTAAAATTACGTCCGCTCATAGGAAAATCCAGCCAATTTGCAACGACCAACTAGACTTCAATTTACCTCCTGTTGTGAATGCCGTTATACATAAGTGAAATCACTCATTTTGAATTTAGTATTGTATTACTCTTGATAATGGGCAACCCAAAACATAACATATATCGAGTATTCTAATAAATATTTGTGAAACCTTCGCCATGTGAGAAACCAATTATTAACCTATCCTTGAATCTGAATCCTACAATATTGAAAATATTCAAAAGAAATTTTGAATGTGTGTATCGTATGAAATTTCGGTTCCCCGCTGAAATTTTTCTGCTGTCCTCATGAGTTCTAAACATGCTTTAAGGACCCTAGACGAAAGGCGCATCGCAGGTGACTCATTTTTTTCGAACGAAATCTTAAATGATCAGTTAAACTGATATTTTGAATAAAATCTGAATGCATGTTCCAAACAGAGTAACACGTAGTGGTCAAATATTTTTCATGTTGCACCTATTATGTGATAAATGCGTCTATTAATAGAACTACGGAGCATGGAAACGAATTAATGAATATAGATTCAATAATAAAGAACAAGTACTGTGTTTTAGAATTTTACTTAATAATTGCGATTCGTAACGCGTTTCACTACACCGTAGCTACGGTGTAGTGAAACGCGTTACGAATCGCAATTATTAAGTAAAATTCCTAAAACACAGTACTTGTTTTTTATTATTGATAATGGAATTTTATCAAGTAAAGCCTCCCAAATTCAAATGAATATAGATTCATTTATAAGTTTCTCTCTCAACCCTGCAGTGGACGAGTGATCTATAGATACACTAAGAGACGCGTATGGTCGCATAGACCCAAAATGAATAATTTCTTATTTTCTCAAAAATCTATTTTCCTAAGAAACTGATAGATATTACAAAAAATAGGTAAAAAACTTTTTAAGTTAAACGGTTTTATGTTAAACATACATTGCACTGTTTAAGATAAATGTACTAAAAACCAAAAATAATAAAACAGATACAGTCGTGGGAATTATAAACAGATGCATAGACTAGACTAAAATAAAACAGTAGGGCACGTCAATTGTCTACAAATTATCGACTTAATGTGCGATAGAAGAATCGTTTAATTCGTCGTTAGGCAGTTGGCCCGCAGACGGTGAGAAATTATTTCCTATTTTCTTGCTCATGGAAATTCTAATAGTTATACACTCCATGTAAATAAAAGAGATGTTTTAACTAGTTTATCGTTGGACATTCACACTGCTGGCTGGCGAGGAATCGTTTCACTGCTTGTTGTTTGGCTTTAATCGACAAAACATATGACAAAAGTACTACTCGCTCACCACTATGAAACCCTAAAACTCGCTTATAATCGAGCTTGCTAGCTTGTTTCCACATTCTAGCCCTACTTATCACACGTCCATCGTTGTCGGTTGCACAACTGCCTAATAATTATAGTGTAACATTACAAAACAAACATTTTAATCAACGATTGTAGACAATTGACGTGCCCCACGGTTTTATTTTAGTCTAGTCTATGCATATGTTTATAATTCCCGACTGTATCTATTTTATTATTTTTGGTTTTAGTACATTTATCTTAAACAGTGCAATGTATGTTTAACATAAAACCGTTTAACTTAAAGAGTTTTTTACCTATTTTTATTTTCTAGTTTTTAGTTTTTATTTCGCATTCTTTTTAATTCATTTAGTGCTTCATTATTGCAAGGTTTCTTGCCCGTTAGTTTATTGCAATCCAACTCCTCTATACGTAGTCCCTGCAAAGATCTTACTCTACTAAGAGCCACGTAGGCTTGACCTTCTTCAAACAGTTTCGCACCTAAGTATACGACTGCGTGATCCACAGTGCTGCCCTGCATTTTATGTATTGTAGAAGCCCATGATAGTATTAAAGGCAACATTCTTCTTTCAGCTGTCCCATAATTGTACTTAGCTGGAAACTGTATGGCTTTCGGGTGTATAAGATGTACTCCGTCTCTTGCGAAATCAATTCGGACGGAAGGTACATCTGTTGCATACATCTGAGTTCGACGCTAACGACATATCATTTTTATCCACCCTAATGCCATACAGTTCTCGGCGCGTTTTAACCTTTCACCTTAACTTGGGTGGTGTACCGCTAACGACGTATCATTTTTAGCCACCCTAACGCCACACAGTCCTCAACACGATACAAAATCTTGACTTGGGTGGTGAATTCAGGCTGGATACATTGTATTCTACTGGTTGAGCACTTTCATTTGATAACCATATTGATAGGATTGATAAAACCTACTTTATCCGCCATTTTGTAGCGGCCGAAATCTTGGATTTCAATTTTTTATAGTATATTGTATTCTGATTGTTGAGCCCTTTCATTTGATACCCATATTGATGGGATTGATAAAAGCTATGTTATCCGCCATTTTGTAGCGGCCGCCATCTTGGATTTCAATTTTTTATAGTATATTGTATTTTGCTTGTTGAGCCCTTTCATTTGATACCCATATTGATGGGATTAATAAAACATAAATTATCCGCCATTTTGTAGCGGCGGCCATCTTGTATTTATAATGATAATGAATAAATATAATTGTATTGTCACCAAAATCCAAAGTGTATACAAAATTTCAGATTAATCGGTTGACAGGAAGAGGTGAAATTTGAATTACTAAATTTGACCCAAGAATAAATAAAACAAACGGGTGAGCTAAATAAAACCGTTTAAAAACGGTCTAGTAAAGAAGATATTTTTAAACGACAAAGAAAAACAAATTTTTTTTTGGCATGGGCATTTATTCCCACTACGTTCAGGAGTCCATATATAATCACCATGGGCCATCTCCGGGTATTTCTCGCTACCTTATATTTCGCTGAAAGTTGATCCACTTCATCAACACCACATTTTTCGTGGTTATAAAATGTGATGCATACCGGTTTGTTTATCAATTAACATTTGAAATCTATTAATAGAAGTATATTTATGTAGGTACCTACGTGTATAATAAAACAAACGTCTGTTGTCAATTTCTATTTTCGTTATGAACTTGATCATTTGCATAAATTAATTTGTTAAACATTGCCACTTAATGGATATCGACGAGCACAAAAAAAATAACTATTGGTCATAATTTTCAATTATGTAATCATAATAATTCTGATATATTATATACATATTAACGATAAATATAATTAGATTTTAAGTTTTTTATGACCTAAATTTTAAGACAAATATTTCAAATTTTTCATCATTCAAATAATAATAATGATAATGAAACCCATAATTGACAAACAGTACCCTGAGCGAAGTTAATTTTAAGGCAATGCGGCTTTTCTTTTGACGGCTTCTCGAGACACAGACGAGTTTACTGGAGTTTTTTCGCTTTTTCCTTTGAGAGGCCACCGTCCGACAGAAATCGGATAGACATTTCGTGCTGAACAACAACCATTATACGCTTCCAACTTGTATTCGAAAATATAAATTAATTCTCAGCTTCACTTGTAACAGTATAGTGAGTTGTTTGGATAATATTTAATTAGGAATTATTGCGGGTGGACTTATTGAAACCCAATTTTCTCAATAAATCGTAAAAACTTCGACTAAAGTGACAGAAATCCATGTTATTCATAAACTCATTTCCACCAGAATTTAACGAACTAATCACATTTTATGACGAATTCAATAATCTGTAACGTTTTCTCAATAGCTTCTTATTAAATAGATTCAAAAATATCCATAATTTTGCGTGACTCTTTCTCTTTTTGATTTCCTTGTTCATGAAAAGCTTCTTGTGAGTTAGTTACAGTGTGAAAGAGTAACTTTGATGGAATCATCTCTTTCATAGTTGTACAGAAATATTTGCTCATCAAATTTCACCTGTTTTGAGAATTTTCGCTCTTCCAAAAACTTCGATTTTTTGAAATTCACCCTTTTATAACATTTCATTTTAGTGTTGATTAAGTTTCTATTTCTAAAATATACAGTAAAATTTCATAACGGTTTCTGAAATTCACGATGGTATTATGACTCCATATGAAAAACCATTTCAATAATGCCTGTAGTCATGTATCGTTCTTTCGAAAGTATGTATTTCATAAATTTCTCCGTTATCATTCCGAAGCATTATCTAACCTATGTCGACATCAATCAAATAATCGTGTGAGTTGTCAGCAAAATAACCTGTTTATTATTTTTCGGTAAATACAAAACAAGAGTCCTGTCTTCTGTGAAAGTAAATATGCTTGATTTTTCAGGCCTTCTGATGAAGAATTCATTAGGAATTTGTTTTTGTTTTATCGTAAAGTACCAACAATGGCCAATTGATGATTTTGAGTAAAGTGTGACCAACTTCCACAGTGAGAAACCAATTGTCCATTGTAACATTCCGTCTAGAATGCGATAAGGGAACGCATAGTATTTTTAAACATCAGAGGTGGCATTGCTAACCTGAAATATACCAGCTAGCTGCTTTCCAGCATAAATCTCCATATTTTGAGTGTAAAATGATTAACTTTCTGCAGAAGCAAATACTTTGATCCCGTATCGTGCAGGCTTATTTGTTATATACATTCGCAATCTGCGATGTAGAGTTACCGAAAAGTGCTTTCAATTCAGATAAGTTAGTGGGTCTTGTATCAGATTCTTGTGAATAGCGGGTTAATATACTCTCAATATAAATATTAGTATTGCGTATCAATTTTTCCAGGACAGAATCGTCAAAAAAAATTGCCAACATTCTTTTGGAGATTCTTGCAGCACCGATTACTCCACGAAGGCCTCTGCTTCTTGTTTTTATATTTTTAGTGAAACATTGCTTATTCCATCTCATCCCACCGTTTGATTTTAGGAACAAATGACCCCGTTCTTCAACTTTCGGCGGAATAGATTCTTGCACAGATATTTCGTCACCTGATATATCTTGTTCGTTCTCAGAATGATGGTCACTGAATTCTTCGATTTCAGCGATCGATATGGAGTCACAATCAGAATCTGATCTATTTTATTCGTATAATTTCCTCAGTCTCTCTAATTTATTTTCATGAGGATCGTTCAAATTTTGCTAAGCGATCTATTGAAAATATCTATGAAATAAAAACTTCCGTACAGGGTCTCGTTGGTTCTGGAAAACCGAATCAGGCTATAAAATCGTTGCTCTTCACTTTACTGCCACGAAACAACTGTCGCGTGTCGCTGAATCCTTCATTCGAAGGTATTGAGTAGGTCAGTTTCTTACTTCAATCCGTTCAGTGCAGATAACACGAATGAGCACCGGTTAGGTCTGTGAGACCCAACGCGTCCACTGCAGGGTTAATGAGTTTTGCAGGAGAATCAATGAATTGTAACATCCTTTAGTTTAGTTTTCTTCATAATGTTGAATCTCATATTTGTTTATGTATATTTTCATGGGATAACCCACGAACTTAATGAATAAATAAAATGGAGCTGAATCAATCGAACTGACGTACCCAGCTACCTAACAGAATGAATACCTTGATTGGAATATCCTGTTAGGCGCCGATCAGAAAGTTTTGACCAATTTCGTTCAATTGGCTTTTCCAACGGGGTGTCAAATGATACTGTTCGCAATTGAAATTTTCAAATTTGGGGATACTAAGTTAAGAGTTTGAACTCTACACATTCACATCTACATGCTAAGACACCTTTTTCAATACGGATGTCAATCTTACTACCATTTCTTCAAATTAAATCGGGTCCGAAGGATTGTTGTATTATAGAATATCTTTTAGTAGTTTGAATTCCGTATCGATAATTTAATTCGATAAAATCATTGATTCGTATAGATAATAGAAATAGTTGTCTACGATGAGCCTTTCCAGCTATATATCCAGTGATCATACTGTAGGTAGCGGTTTGGTCTGATATGCCTAAAGTCGGCAAAAAAAATGATTCCCCATGAACCAGTAATCGACCTGTCAGCATTTATCGTTGATACTGCCATTTTCTGAGTTATAGGGGATTTCGATTGGAGCACCTTGTATAAGCTGCACTAGATTTGGACAGAAAAACGATTATGAGAATGCTTCAAAACTTTAACTTGTTCCGTTGACACCTCATATACATTAAATCGAGTATTCCAAGACTGTGTTTTGTGCAAACTATCGCCATTCATATACAATTCAAACACTCATTGCATTTGCCGGACTCGAACTGGCTGACAGATGATCCACAGTGAGATATTTCAGTACATAGGCCATCCAGCCGGCTTAAAACATTCACAAAAGCTAAACTTTGCCAGACTCAGATCAGAAACCAGATGTTCACTAGTGAGAAGTTTTCTTCTCGGAACCATCAGGCTCGCTGATCTAATATTGTGCTTCTCCAAAACACGAAACAGTTAGGAGTACAAATTTTTGTGTTGGAAGAAATAATTGGAAAATATTTTTACTCATGCGAAAATTAATCTAAAACTATGCCGTGGATCATTCATTCGGATCTCCAAACAAATCTGTTTAAAACTCAGTGACACATACTTCAACATGGAAATTTCATCAACAAAATGTGTCAATTTTGAAATTTATGTCAGATCCAAAAGAAACAAAGTAATTCTGTTTGTATTCCTGAAAGTTTTCCAATCGTGAATACCATGAAAGTGAACTACAAAGAAGAAAAACATTCGAAAGTGGGTCTTCAGGATTGTTAGAGACAGCTTTATAACAATCCATTCCCTTAGGCAGGTAGCAGGAAAAGTTTCGAAGTTTCAGAGTTTCCGCATATGGAAAGTTTTAACAAAAGGAGAATCTTGGTACTGTATCTTAATATAATATGCTTACCGCATTTATTTATACAAGGTGAGTGAAAATCGTCTCACCAAATAGATGAAATAGATGACGAAATTTGGGAAGAAAGAATTCAACCGCTTTAAACATCATAAGGAGAAAAACGTTTCGTCAAAAATTCGCATTTGATATTGAACTAACAAAAAACTTCAATCATCAGGTATCTAGGTAATGAATCATTTTTTTGTTTTCAGTAATACTCTTCATTCGTTTTATATTATTGAATCGCTCAGACTAGTTTTGGATTACATTGGTCCACCTCCAGTATTGAGAATTATAATAAAACATTGCGTCCATCAGAAAAAACCCCTCCATTCCAAAAAAGTGACCGAACAGAACAGAACTACTAGTCCAATCTGTTGTAATATTGTACCTGTTGATAACTTGGTACTTCATAGACAGCTGTTAGAATTTTCATGACATTTGTACGTAACAACTTGAGTTATTGTGTGATGTTTGTTAGTATGTTTAGTACATCCATCGGAAGATGAGTTTTAAACAAAGAGCTGCAATTTAGTTTTGGGTTAAGCTTGGTAAATATTTACCGAAATGCTTCAAACTGCATATGATCATAGTTAATCGATTCCGCCGTTACGACGTGATAGTTAATCATGATGACAATAACAAAGTTAAACGAAGTCTTATACTATCACAAGAGATTTATTGAAAATCAACATTGCAATTTCCGTCTCTCGAGCATCTACAGCTGACAACGAGTATTGAACTGAAATTGAAAATACATAGATATATAAACAGATATACACAAAATTAATAAGGGTGCGAACAAGAGATATTAAACAAATTATGATAAAAGCAGGTTTTATTTAAAGATTTCAAGTAGGGACGAATAAGCCGGTCCACACCGGTCGTTCAGAAGATTTTTGGTTGCAGTTTGAAAACTTTGATGGATTCCAAGCAATAATTTGAAGTTCATTTATGAATGGAAAAGGATGGTCATTCTCGGTACAAAGTGAAGCAAAAGTAAATTCGTCTGTTCTCTGGTTATTGTAATCTGATTGATGCTCTTTTTATCTCATTTTGAATTAACGACCAGTTTGACCTATATACACGCCTTCACAATCCATACAGGACAAGTCGTAAACTCCAGTTATGTTAAATTTATCAGGTTTATCTTTGATATTAAAATATTCCTGGGAGAGTTTCATGTTGGTCTTGAAAGCTACTTTTTTATTCTGTTTTGAAAGGATATTTGCAATATTTTCGCTGATAGGCCAAGATATAATGAAATATATTTACCTGTATTAGTTGATTCAATACGTGGGTAAATATGATGATATGCTATTTGTGTTTATTTTTTCGGATCATTCCGTATATATATATATATATATATATATATATATATATATATATATATATATATATATATATATATATATATATATATATATATATATAAAGTATCAAAGTTAGCGTGTTAATTATATGAGTGATTGTTAGGTCTAAGATAGTGAATCTGATTATGGACTTCTCTCTATTTTGAATTTAATTTTGGGATGAATGCTATTGATGTAAGTTAAAATTGATCTAGTTGTCTAGCGGTTTCTATGAAACACGCTAGTATACCGTCTATATCTATTCCAAAAATGTACTAATTTTGATTTGGAGGAATTGAATATGATTTCTTCAATATATGAAGACACAACTTGAGCAAAAACATAAAATCATTTCGTGAAACCAGATTAACGTGTGACTTCTCTATGATGTCTGAGACCAACGAAACGCATTCGTCTCCGGCTATGTGGGAAAACATGTTATCTGAATCCACATTGATTTGATATGATTTGATAGGGGTTTGAACCTGTTTCAATTTTTGTTATAATTGAACTTAAGTTTTTATAGAATATTTAGGTATGAAATTTGTTAAATTGTTGAATACAAGATTCTATTAGGCAGTAAAGTTTTGGAGGTCCGGGATTCATATTTATGAAATAATTGACTGCTTTAGTTAGTATTTTCTGTGAAATTTCTTTTAGAACTGTTTTAATATTTTTTGGAATATATGGTTGTATCTTTAGTTATTTCTCTTATATTCTCTTTTTGAAGAAAGTCAGTGATTTTTGATATATAAATCTTTTCGGTAGAATGACTTTGGCGTTTGATTTGTCTGTTTTTTTTGTTAAAACTGAATCGTTGCATTGAAGTTTTTTTTCAAATTTGTTACGGTATCTGAGATATTTCGATTTGTTTTTTGATTTTTTGCAAGAATACACTGATAAACAGTATAGTCATTAAACGATATCAAGTCATATTTCAAACACTTCTACCTACCCACATATAAATCTCCTACTTAGTTTTGTTCAATCACGCTTAGTTTTCATAAAACACCGACTTACTCGATTACACGAATTTTGCGTGTGTTTCCGAATAAATTAACGAAAAAATATTGGAATCAAAACAGTTTTTCTTAGATTAGTGTTATACATCACACTAAGATGCCTCTAGAGTGTGTGAACCATTCTGATAACGTCTGTTATATTTACGACCAACTTGCTGTTAAAAGTCAAAGTCCTAGTTTTACACCATTAGTTTACAACTATTATTTTAGTTAGTTTGGTTTTCCAGCTGAAATTTGTACATAACATGGACTTCTAATGTTTACTGTGAACAGTGTCTCACTTAATGAACATCATGGGTTAGAGGATCTCCTCATATGCCGTTCGCAGTTCCAATGATATGGGCCGAAACGAAAGAAGAAGAAAGTTTGGCAGGAATAACAATCTGATACATGGTATCAGACTATTATTTCTGCCAAACTTCTATAAAAGGTATTAATTATAAATCTAGGTACTCTGTGAACTATCCAAATCTACAATCTGCTCAAAGACTTACCCCACACAGTGATGATTTACCTGTTCCTCAGCCTCCAGTAAATATGGATGCCGTGACCGAAAATGATGTGTGAGAGAGTTCAGATTCCGATTCGACTTTTGAGCCTAGTACTTCAATCAAAGAACCTCATTTTATAACTCGAAACGATATCAATGACTTGGTACGTGATTTGGATCTCAGTAAAGACAGGCAGAACTGTAGGCGTCCTGATTTCATGAGTGGAATTTACTGGGAAACAATACCAGAACATCCGTATACAGAACTCGACATGCTCACTTTTTGTCTCAAAATGGCAAGATAGTGTTTTGCTGTGACATTCCCTCAGTGATGACGGAGTTGACGTTTGAATATAAAACCCCTGACTGGAGGTGGTTTATAAATTCCTCAAAGGTAGCTTATGCTACTGTAATGAAAGAAACATATGAAAATATGAATCACTGCTAGAACATATGAAATATAACCAATATTCCTGGAAATTATGTGGAGATTTGAGATTGAGTGTTATTTAGATAGGTCTATAGTTTGGATATACGAAGTTTTCTTGTTCCCTATGTGAATGGGATAGTTGATAGAAAAAATATCATGTCAAAAAGGAGTGGCCTAAGCGAGACGCTCTAATACCAGGCCAACGAAATGTTCTTTACACTCCTTAAATAAATCCTGAAGATGTATTGCTACCTCCGTTGCATATCAAACTCGGACTCATGGAAAATTTAGTCAAAGCTATGGATGAAAATGGAGATGGATTTTGTTATTTGAAACAAAAATTCCCAAAAATCAGTGATGCCAAAATAAAAAAAGGGATATTCGTAGAGCCCCAAATAACAGACCTACAGGCTGATGGAGAGTTTGAACAACAACTTAATCCCATCGAAAAAACAGCATGGAAATGTGTTCGAAATATTGTTCGTAATTTTCTTGGAAACCACCTGGCCGAAAACTATGAAGAGTTAATCAACAACCTTCTAGAGGCTTACAAGGACATGGGATGCAATATGTCGCTCAAGATTAACTTTTTACACTCGCAATTGGATATTGTTTCTCAAAATTTGGGAATTGTAAGGGACAAATACGGTGAGCGGCCCATCAGAACTTTTCTAACATGAAAAAAAGGTACCAAGGCAAGTATAGTCCGAACATGTTAGCTGACTACTGCTGGACACTCGAAAAGGAGATACCTGACGCTAAATATTCTCAAAAATCCTGAATAAAAGTTAATTTTCCGTTAGTTCAATTTTTTTCCGTTATAACTAAAAAAAAAGATTAATTACTGTAGGAAAAATACTGCGGGTGATTGAAATATTCTAAAAATGCTGATAAGTTACAGACTAGTTGTAGATACAAAATAACCCATTCAATTCCATTTAACTTTCATTAGGTAATTTTCGTCTATAAGTGATATCCGCAATTTTGAATGATATTAAATGAGGCTCATCAAGTTGTTTAATTGTGGATTCAGCGGCCAAAGTTTCTTTCAAACACCATCCAATAGAATTTGATTCTTATGATGACAAGGTGCGAAATGACATAGGCTAACCTATTCACGAAAATTAAGATTAATCTATGAAATTAAAACCCAAAGAAGCTCAAATTTCGCATTTTTCGAAAACTTCAGAATAAATTATTCAGATGTTGATTTGTCAACTTTTGAACATAGTTTGTTTGAGGAAGGGCACAAATTCAACCCAAACATCTCATCCGAAAAACCTTGGCCGCGGAATTCGCAATTTCACTGAATCAAATTAATGGGCCTCATTTAATATCATTCAAAATTACCTATATTCTTACAAAAAATCACCAAAAACAAATTGAAAGATCACAGATACCGTGAAAAACTGACTGACTTTCTTCAAAAAGAGAACATCAGAGAAATACCCAAAGTAAGATCCATAGATATCCAATAAATATTAAGAACAGCTCTAAAAAGAAATTTCACCGAAAATACTAACTCTACCAGTCAATTTTATCATAAATATGAATCCCGGACCTCCAAAACTTTACAGCCTTATAAAAAATCACAAAGACAATGCTCCAATACGTCCAGTAGTATCATTGATGAACAGCCAGGTATATAAATTGGCAGAAGAATTAAATTTTGTATTAAAAAATTTAACAGATTTCACACCTAAATATTCTATAAAAAATCAGTTCAATTAGCACTAAAATTGGAACAGGTTCAAACCACAATCAAATCAGTTAGAATGTAGATAACATGTTTACCAACATCGCAGAAAACGAATACCTTCCATTGGTCACAGACATCACACCACAAGTTAATCCGGTTGTACAAAATGATTTCATGTATTTGCACAAGTTGAGCCTTCATCAGATTGAATTCAAATTTAATAACAAATTCTATGAACAACCTCACGGTCTACCAGATCACCATTAAGCCCTTTACTAGCTGTCATTTTCCAGGCGTATATTGAAGAAATCATATTCAATTCCTCAAAATTAAAATCAGTACATTTTTGGTATAGATATGTAGACGATATACTAGCGTGTTTCATAGAAACCGCTAGACAACTAGAGAGATGAGGCGATAATCGGATTCACTTTTCATACCTAACAAGCACCCATATTGACTATTAAAGAAATAGCTAAGTAGAATGGTTATCCCTCGAATAAAAAAAACGGAATGATCCGAAAAAAACCAAGACAAAGAGCATTTCGTAGTGTGTACCCGCGTATCTAATTTCGTTTCACATTGTATGTAATGTGGCCATCATAGATCAACTTCAAATTATTCGCAGAAAACCTAAAGGACGAAATATAGATTTCTCGTAATCCATCGAAATTTTCAAACAGTAACAAACCCCCCATAAAGATAATCTTCAGAACGACCAGTATGGTCCGACTTATTCGTCCCTATTCGAGGTCTTCAGATAATACCTGCTTTTATCATAATAAGTTTATAACCTCTTATTTGCACCCTTATTAATTGTTTAATTGTTCAATTGTTTATATATTATGTATTTTCAACTTAAGTTCAATACTTGTTGTCAGCTGAAGATGCAAATGATGATGATTGTCTATCGTGTGCGCAAGCGTACGAGTGCTTCAAGCGATTCGAATCGGGTAGAAAAACCCCGAATGATGCCATCTCAAAACTGGATTATCCGAAGAAAACATCGATAAAGTGTGTGAATGAATGAAAAATAATGAAAAATCATCTGTGAAATATATTGAACTGAATTAAGGCGTTCCTCAAACGGAAGTGTTGGTCCTTATGAAGATTAATTCGAGGTTTGTATCTCACAAACTCACAGACGACTAAAAATTTTTTCGAATTGAGCATAGCAAAGACATCAATAATCGGAAGGATCCAAAATTCCTGAAAACCATTGTGACTCGTCACGAGACGATTCATTGTTTAAACCAAAAAAAACCTTTCACGAAACACTTCGTAAAAGGAAGGTGTTTTTGGTTTTCACCCCTGGAAAAATAAACAGAGATGGGATCGAATTTACAGATGCAGTCACGGTTACACAAAAATTAACTAGGCTCCAGCTGTTCTGGGATGCAGTTTGACCAACCTGCTATTTTCCTGAAGGTGCAATCACTCTAGGAGCTTGAATAATAGAGTTTATTCCACGTATAGTGTATGTGATCAGGGTTGAAGTTGTATTTTTAATGAACTGCAAAATACTTGCCCACAATTTTTGGACATTGGATATACTAAAAGTAGAAGCTATTGCCAAACTAGTCATTCCGAATTTTCGATATGTCAATATATGTTTTCCAATAATTTTCCGGATCCCATGAAGGGGCTACTTTGAATATTAATGTTTGAATCATAGATTCAAATTGAAACTCAATATCCTACTTGAGCTGTGAATCGGTTCAATCGTATATTGGAAGAAATTTTCAAATATACCACCATCTGGTTCTCTTGCGCCATGGTCATCACTTGTCTAGACCCATAGTTTCTTCTCCGTCGAGTTATCAGTCTAGTTTCACGAATATTCAACAGATACATGACTAAGTTGCAAATTACCGTTTGGAATAACATTGTTTTTTTTACATTGAACCGAGAAGAAGCGGTGCTAAAAGACATTTTGTCCCTTATCTCTTACTATTTCGTAATCAAAAATCAATTTTTGAATAAACAGGCTCAGGAGATGAACATTCGTACATAAGCAGGGCAGAATTGAATGTGTTCGAATGTGCCACTCGGCGAATCTGAATAAACTCCACCCTGTAATTTTTCGGCGAAAAACCAGTCATTTCATGCTTTCGAATGCGGAATAACATACTCACTTTTCAGTCTTCCAAACTATATTTGTATCATAACACTAATGTTGTCACCCTGCAGTAACTTCATACTTAAGGCGGTAATTTTGAAATGTCTTAATGTACCCGTGTCAGAATGTACCCCGCTCTCCCCAAATTAAGTTAGAATCAAAAACTTGTTCAGTGATGGTATCTATTTCCATCTTGGTTATTCCAATCTCGAAGAGAATTTTATCATTAGAGATAAGAATTCGAATAATTTGTAAGTTATCTAGAATCTGGAATATATTATAATAATAATAATAAAGTTTATCACAATTGATTTCATACATACAGAGTAATAAACAATGAAAAAGCAGAGGCTTAATCATTCCGAAGGATGTCTCGCCTGTTCGCTTTTGAGATAGGTATATTTTGTTAAATTTGAATTTATAACAACTTCATTTGCTTGGAATGTTTTTTTTTCTATTTGAAAGTAAAGTTAGTTTCACAGCGCGTAATTACGAAACAAAAAGTCACTATGTTTCTTGAATTGTTCGTCACGATAGGTTTATTTTTTTTTTCACAATCGGGAGTTGGTCAAATCCGGTATTTTAGTCACAATTTAGGGTATTTTAGTCACAATTTAGGTTTTTTTTCTCACATTTTAGATATTTTATCGTTCTCTTCTTTTTTAAGTCACTCCGCGAAATTTCTGTACAGTTCTTTATCTTTCTTAAATGTATGGTAACAATTTTGTGTCATATAATCGAATTAGTTTGACAGAATGTATAGAGAGATTTGTATGAAAGAAAAGAATATCAATTTCCTGTTCACCGACAAACAACATCTGATATTATTCCCGAGTATTCTCTTGGAACTTTGCCGTTCTTGTGTTGGTTATTACCCAGAACAGTATAAACTAGGGGGAAGGGCTCGCTTATGTTTGCATGTATTATCTTCGAGCCGCATATATCGTTGCCAAAGCCGCTGTGAATGTGGTTGAGCTTTCTTCGAGGTTACTGAAATATATAGAATAGAATAAATATGTTGTGATTTATTTATTCACGTGAGAAGCAAAATGCAATTTTTCTTTATATACAACCACGAACCTGGATATATAATGCATCGAAATATAAAATGAATAAAACAAAAGAAATATCCCAGGTATTAGAAAGTATAATAGGCTTTTTAAGAAGGTTTGTATGGTTACATGACGGATAGGTACGATTTTTATTGAAACGGTGGAGGTTATTATTCTTTCCAGATTTTGACTTTATATGGTAATAAGGGCATTTCTTAAGAAGCGGACAACGAACAACCAATGGAATCCTGAAATGCGTGTTTGATTCATTAATTTTTTGTTTGTTTCTGGAGAGAAAGTTCATGACCATTCAAGAAAAAACACAATGAATGAAGCGTTTTGAAAGAAATAATCTTTAAAATGACTCCTATGAAAGAATCCGAGTTAGATTCTAGCTATTTTCTTGGAGAACCTAATCGTAGAAATTTGATCTTTGACGTCGATCATTTAAAGGGACCCGATTTTTGAAATTAAATGATCTTGTTCTTTGAACTGAACCATTTGGAAGAACCCGAATTTTTCAAGCTAACTTCCAGGAGAAGATCTATTTTCGGGTATATAGTAAAGCTACTATTTCAAGAAACTTTGACGTTAAATATTTTACTAAACCAATTTTGAAGCCAAATTCTGTTATCTAAGGGTGAAATTCAGCTTTGTAAAGATTCTCAAGTATGCTTTTCTGGATATTTCTGTAGTAGAATTACTTCAATCCTCGGGGATAGCAAACTTTTGGAGAAACACTTGTTCCTGTGAAAACATCATATACCAGGTTGTCACATTCGATTTTTGAAACGAGTTCCTTATCATCGTTCTGCCCTGATACTACATTTTTGAAATTTCAGAATTATTGGGTAGAAAATTGTTGGATAAATTAGATAATTATCGATAGGTGGCAGAAATGTTGTTGATTCAAGAATATTCTTCTTTTTCTTCGGTATGCGATAAGCAACAGTTGTTGATGAAAACAAATCGGTTTCCATTTTTCAATTCTTCTCACGTGGACTATTAAATTATAATTTCACACAAGTAAAACATCTTCGTTTTTTGTATTTTCAACGATTTTGTGATTCACCTATTTCATTTATCTCATCATTACTCACACTTGGATGCCACCACACTTGGACGCCTCCAACCTTATTTAGTTGTTTGACTAATTACCGCCAGATATCTATGTTTTTCTTCACCAAAATTTTCTTCTTCGTTTTGGCAGAAAACCCATCATAAGCTACTAAGGTACCTGCAGCTGATATGGCCACCTAAGAATCAAATGGATATTATGATGGTTTTAAAACTACTTTAAATCATTGATAGGACAGTATAAAAGCCTTGTGGTATTATTCACCCACTCATTATTTGCAAAAGGCACACGAAAGGTTTTTTTTCGATTTGACTCCTCAAAAAAACATTTGGCCATATTACCAACGTGGTGTTGTTAATATAGCCACATATGACTAAGAAATGAACTACACTTTTTTCTCAATCTTAATACATAAGGAACAATAAAAACGAGGAACTGCAGTGATTTATTGAAATCAAAAGTACATCAACAATATAATTGCATAGAAGAATCGAACACAGGACGTTACGGATAATAAACAGATTCAATCATCATCGCAATCTGGGCATAAGAACACCGGTAATTTATCTTCTGATGTTGAACCTATGCATTCTTCTTGCACATATTCCTTGAAATCGGAACCTAATCCCATGTCTGCAGTTCCATCTTCTCGGCAAACTTTACAAAACTAAATGTCTTTCAAAGATTTACTTCTACTGTCTTGTTTGATGGATTTTTTTTCCAGAGTAGATTTTTCCTTCTTTTTGCTGTTTTCCGGTATTCTGATTTTTTGTTTCAGTTTCATTCTGAAATAATTCTTTTCTCAGTACTTGCGCTCCACAATTAAGAGCCGGTTTACGAAGCTTCTTTCACTTAGTGATTGTTTCATCAGGGGTATTAATTAATTCCTGAAGGAAAACGTTGTCTTCTTCGACTTGTTCGTCACAAGCCTCAGAATTGCTTTCCTCCACGTCATCACTCTCATCATCGAGCAAAGTTATGTCGTATGCTGAATCAGTGCTTTCCTCCAAATATACTCGACGTTTCTCTGAAGGTTTCGTTCGGCCACTGTGTCCAGGATTTTCAAGAGCAGACTTCAGTGACTTTCGACACTTTTTTGAATTTTTCGGTAGGCTGCTAGGTCTAGGATTATCACTGTTATGAAGAGATGCTCGACGCTTGTTTGAATGCTTTCTTTGACTACTAGGTCAGGAGTTAACAGGTCATTTGGAGTGATGATCATATCATCGTGATCTCGGTTAATTACCGTATTCAGGAAAGGCATCCTTATTTAATGGGTAGATTCCTGTTGCTGCAAATCCTGATTTGATGTTTGCTGGCGTTAGAACCTTGTCCCAAACTCTTGAAAAAATCGTACCCAATCTATGTTTGGTTATAGCATGGTCTGACTAGACAGGTGTTTTAGGACATCATCATCTAAGTAATAGTCAAATGCCCTGAAAACTGCCTTGTCCAATGGTTGAAGTTCGTGCGTTGTATTACTTGGGAGTAAATACAACGTTATCTCAAACTGATCAGCTTTGTCAACTATGCTGTGGTCGAGATGACATATTGCTGCGTCAAAAATGAGCAGACATCGATCCGCACCTTTATACTTAACAAAATGATCTTGCAAAAGTTGAAAGTTGATACCTACTGGTAATGTTCAAGAAAAAACGATGTGGGTTACAGGTGATTGAAACTAACTATGAAACTATTTTTGGTGGTGATCCGAATAGTGAGCGTTTACACATTGCTTGTGTGAATGAAAGAAATGTAGAAGAGAAGAGTGTGAATGGTGAGAGCCTCGAGAAAATCTTAGGAAACTGTTTCAGAGAAACATACCGATCAATATATTGAGAGAAAAATGCCAAATGAGAGTTTGGGAGGAAGTGGTATGCATTGAATACGGAACAAAAATGCGGCAGAGAAATACAGAAGCGAGTAAACGAGGAAAATGAGGAACTGGGCCTAGAGGAAATTGTGAGTAGTTGAAATGTGAGGAAAAGACTAGAGAGTATAGAACAGGTATAAAGAACTACAGGAAATAGCGGAAGTAATTGGCGAAACGACAGGGCGGAAGTAATTTGCGAAACGACAATGCGGAAGAATATGCTGGTTCGAATTCTCAGTGAAAAAAGTCGTTTGTTAAGGCGAAAGGAATGCGAAAGAGAAATTGAAGGTAATAAGAGACTTTAAGAGGTAAGAAAGACGGAGATTGAGTACGAAAGACCAGTTCTTCAGAAAAGTGTGAAGTAGGAACATTTTCGGATCATGATGATTAGATGCTTACCTCGAAGGTGAAAGGAACATTTCGAAAAGACGAAGGACTTTCAGACTAGTAACAGAGAGAGGATATCATTCCTTCATACCAACAAAGAATCTCTCACCTGAAGTTTTATTGAAAGGGGCCAATGGATATAGAGAACAAATTTTCAGTTTTTAATGATATGCTAGTGAGGGCGTATCTGTAATCGTTCCCTGAAAGGACATACAGTGAGCAAAAAAGTGGGCCACATTTGGTACCTTGGTTTAACGATGAGCTGGGGTGCATGATGTACAAATGATGTACCAGAATCATGCGATGATCCTCATGTATATTTGACCATCCAGGCGGTCTCTTAGACTGACTTTGCCCTTCAACAGGAGAATTCAGGGAAGTAAGAATAAAAGATAGCTTGGAATATATGGATTCATAGTTCGATTAATAGAATGAGTTAAAGATTTAATAATCAGTCTCATTATCAGAATGTTCAATCAGAGTTTTAAATGAATGGGTATCTTTCCTGAGGTCTTGAAAAGGGCAAGGGTTATCTCATTATTTGAAAAGGGAGACGAGAATGACGTTTCAAATCACAAGCCTGCATCCATACTCCCTGTTTCATTAAAAGTGGTAGAGAAATGTATGGCGATAAAGATTAGATCAAACTCTGAGAGAAACGGACTCTTCACTAGTAGCCAACTTGGTTTTACGGCAGAGAGGAGTACTGAACTTGCGGTGGCTGATCTTTTGTCTGACATTATGGACTCTTTTGAGGCGTTGGAGTTTGATCTAGTTTTATTCTATGATATGAGCAAGGCCTTTGATGATTCCATGCATGGTTTTCTTCTGGAAAATTTGAAATTCTATAGGTTCGATGCGAGCATTCTGGGACTTATTGAGTATTATCTATGGGAAATAATGCAGGTAGTGGTTGTGAAGGGAGTTAAATAGGATGGACAGATCATTGCTATTGGGGTCTCTTTTTATTTTTGATATATGTGACCTTCTCTTAAATGGCGACATGATTCAATACACCCTCCTTGTAAATGACAGTACTATGTTTATAAGAAATAACTACCCTAAAGACCCTATTACATGAGAATATGGCTGCGTAAGGGCTGAGACTTGGACTAAGTCTAACAATGAGAGGACTAGTAAAATGGTTTTCAAGCGGCATGCAATGAATGATATGATAGGTCCACCCATCGTCAAATTTCTTGGTCTACACTGTTCGCAATCTGTTGTTTAGATGCTATGTACTCTTTCACTCTTCTAACACTTATGGGATATTGATGGGGGGGAGATGTCATCTGCGAGGAGGGGGCTTGGCATACAGAGCGGTTAGGACTTTGGCAGGTTTTCAAAAATAATGACGATATGGGCAGTTTTAGTTACCCAAAAATGAGAAAAAGTTAGGTCGAAGATGTTTACGGGAATGAATTTTTCACGCAAAAGGAACACGTCAAGGGGTAGGTCATATTCCCCATTTTATGATATTTCTTTCAAATGTAATTGTCGCTCCACGTCGTTCCACTTCCGTGACGACGAAATACATCTCATTCATTATTATAAACCATAGTTTCTTCTATGTCACATAACGTAGCACCTCCAAGAAATTTCACTTTATTTCCTCTCCACCTGTAGATTGGCTGATAATTTTCTCTATATTTTCCTTAGCTCACATTTTCGGAGTGATGGTATTAGGCTTGGTGTGTTTTGAATAATTATGCATTCTACATACTGTACTTTCCACCGATCGTTTTTCACTTTCATCTAAATATAACATCGAGCATAATCCATTTGTTTTTTTGCATTCGAATAAATGCTTACATAAATAATAATAATAAAAACAGTTGAGGCTCCGATCATATAATATTTCATCCCATATTTTGATAACACGAAGTTATAGTATTAGGAAATAACAGGAAAGTGTGTTTCGAAACAAAGTCAGTAAAATTTGTTGGTAGGCACAATAAAATAAATACATTCACCCACAAAATGAGTGGAAACTTCCTTAAAGACAATTCAGTGTAGATTTAGAAAGCAGCGAACTTCCCAGGGGACGGAAACAATAAACACTACTTTTAAACCAGAATTAACTTAATTGTTTTCACCATGAAATCGCTGAAAGTTTTCTCCTCGCAAGGAAGAAACAAATAATTCACTAGGGTTCTTTTGGCCCTTACATCTACTGCACGAGCTTTCTGTTCCTTGACATGAAGGATATCCCTAAGAGCTTTGACGGTTTCGCCGACTCCGTTTCAACAACAATCCTTTTTCTTTTGAAGTATCTCATGTTCCTAATTCGAATACAAAGTGAGCTTTGTATTGGAATGCTTTGAAATAATGATTACATTTTTCTATTTATATTACGGATCACATTTTATTACACAATCATAATCTGAGTGAAAGTTGTTTTTATTTTAAATACCCATTTTTCTAATCACAAAATTCCTGAGGTGGATCAACCAAATAATTTCTGCTTGTTAAGAAGAAAATCCAAAGTTCACAAAATAACTATGATGATGGTCCATTCAGCATAGGTGTGGAGTAATAAATAGCTATTTGACAGGGTACCCTTAGACATGCGCTCACTGCTATGGTTTTGGTTTATAATCAAATATCAGGTTCCATCAAATGTGGAGGCACCGGTAATACTACTCTGTGACAGAATTGTATGCGGAAATTTAAAATAAAACGTGAAAATCTCAATTTACTTCAATAAGTTGTGAATCTCCTTCAGAATATGCTCCATTTGAAGCAATACACATGTGCCAGCGTTTTTTCCAATCTTCAAAACATTTTTTATAGGCGTTTTTAAGGAAGGCCTTCAGCTCCTCTGCGAATTTTCTTCAATGACGTGTATGGAATCAAATCTGGTTCCCCGGAGCGGCAATTTCAGTGTGGAGGAAAAGAAAAAGTCACACGGAGCTAGAGCAAGCTAATAAGGCGGCTGCTTGAGGGTACTAATCGAGTGTTTGTTCTTTAAGTCTTTGATAACTGGGACTCCTTGATTTTCAAACGACTTTGGCGAGGTTTCTTCGATTTTGGCTCATTTTTGCCCACTCACTCCGATGTTTGTTGGCTCTTCAATGTGTCGTGTCCATAGACCCATGCCTCGTCACCAATAATGATCTGGAACGTGGTACCATAATTCGTACGGCCTGCTGCAAGGAACCGCAATACAGCTGAAGAATGCTTCGATATTTTTTTTTATGAGGTAATTAATACTAGTATTATAAGATATACCATTCAGAGTCTGGCTACTATTCGGGATCTTTGTGATGATCAGCACAAATATGTGGTCAAAGAAGTGGATGCTGCCGAACTTCGTGCTTTTTTGGGTCTTCATTTGTCACCTGGGGTGTACAAAACGAATCGTTTGAATCTAGGGGACCTATGTAAATTTGATGGTTTGAGTATTGATATATTCAGAACAATTATGTAACTGCAAAGATTTCAAATACTACTCAGATGCTTGCGTTTTGATAACTCTGAAAACAGACAAATTAGGCTACAAATTGATAAATTCACCCATATGAGAGCATTGTTCACTAAGTTTGTTGAAAACTGTCAAGGCGCTTATTCTCCTAGCGAGTACGTCACCATAGATGAACAGCTGCCTGCATTTCGTGGTCGATGTCTTTTTCGAGTATATATGCCAAATAAGCCTTCAAGGTAAAGATTGAAAATATTTGCTTAAGTTGATGCAAAATCATATTAGGTGGTGAAAATGGAACCATACGCAGGTCAACAATAAGATGGCCCATTCAAAGTATCATATTCACCGTTCGATATTGTTGACAGATTAGTGGCACCCATCAGTCAAACTAACCAAAATGTGACTTTCAACAACTGGTTTACCAGTTTTCCGGTGATGACCCAACTGTTGAAAAATCACAAACTCACTTCCGTTGGCACCATAAGAGAAAATGAAGCTGAGCTTCCACCTGCGTTTGTAGATACTAGAATTCGAGAAGTCTTCTCTACCAAATTTGGTTTTCAAAAGAACACAACCATATTATAATATATACCGAAGAAGAAAAAAGTAGTACTGGTTGCCTCCAAGCTTCACCACGACGATGAAATAGCTGAGAGAACTGGAGAAGCGAAAAAACATAAGATAATAGATTTTTCTGATTTCACCAAATGCGGAGTAGATGCGGAAATTATGACATATCACGTAACAGTAGAAAATGGTCAATACCTATTTTTTTTCAATGATTGAACGTCGGGGTTATCATTGCTAGAATAATATATCAAAGCAACACTAAGAATATGCAAAAGAGAGGAGAATCTTTTAGATTAGGGCTTGCAGCTTGTGCAAAAGCATCATCTGTCTCCTTAAGATAATGAGAGGTTGCCTAAGCAATTGAAAAATTCAATCAAATCTTCATTGAATGGGAACTAATTAGATTTGAATGAAAGATAGCCAAAACGCCTGAACACTATTGGAAGATGTGGAATATGCCCCAAGGTTAAAGATAGGAAGTGCCAAAAAAGTGTACCAAATGTTAAGTTTTTTGTGTTTGGAGAATAGTCTTAATCTATGTCAAAATTGCTATCTATAGAGCACAGTGTGAAATTTTTATCTTTCAATTTTCTGGTTTTTCTCTTTGATTGCTTCATATATTTTTGTTCATCTACCTAATATTCAGATTCTACTGAATGAATACGTTTTTTATATTCTGGACCTAAAAAATGTATTTTTGTTTCATTAAAATTATGTCGTGAAATTTATTTTTTATTATATTCTGTAGGTGGGTGAATCAAATGCACTTTTTTTTCTGAAAAAATATGTAACATAAGTTCACCACACCAACGCCGGGTTAAAGGCTTGGTACCATTCGTACACTTGGATTTTCCATGAAGCTCCATGAGTGTTCATAAGTCTTTTCCAGCATTCGCAACGATTCACACGAAATTTCGTTGAAAACACAGAATTTTGTTGAAAACACAGAATTTTTGACAAACTCGTTGTTCAATATTTTTCCTTGTAAAATTCGCAGAGTACCACTCAGGTCGACTGGTTTCAACAGTTGTCGTAAACAAACTAGTTGACAGATGATCGCGCACGTGTTTGGCATAGTAATTAAGGACAGTCCTACCAACATACAGAAACTTAAAATACTTAAGAATACTTAACGCGTTCAATTTAAACGAGAATTTCCGGGTACTTTTTTGTCACACAGTATATAGTACTAATATATTGTACCTACTCCAGGCAAAGATTCAAGTTATTCTACGATGCACTCTCACGTGGAAAAAAGGTACAATTTCTCGATATAATCCTCGGAAACTTGTCTTGTTTGTACTTATTTTGTAAATAAATCGAACGCAATATTTCGCTTGGAGGTCTGTAGTGCAATGTCTTTCATTCTGTTCGATCGGTAACATAAGTGTACCCATATTTTTTCGTTGAACTACCTCTTTCTTGGAAAAGGGTTAAGATGAAATTGCTGTAATATCTGCTTATATTCTTAGAAATTATAATAGACAAATATAGTTGATAAAGCGTATCAAACTATCATTTCTCAACAGGTATTTTCAAATAATTCAATTCTCAAATTGCATAATTGATAATATATTCACAAACACTTTTGCGAAAGGATGAATACCTATCTGATAATCAAACCCTTTTATTCATTGTAAACTGAAATTTTCAATAATAAACCAGAAACGCCTTTCGGCCAATGACACGCCAGAGAATTCTGTCACCTCAGTAACCCGGGAATTTTGCTGAACCCCTCTTTTGTCCAAAGAAGAGATCTTTTAAGTCCAACACATCTCTGTTAAACAGGACCGACGGCTTAACATCTCCTGCGAAAGATGGACACTCAAGCAATTCCCAGAATTCGAAAAATCACACCGACTTTGTGAGGATTGATCCCAGGTAACTCTGCGCAGGGGACGAACATCATATCCTCTACGCTACCGAGTCGGCATTATTTAGGTATTTAAATATTGATAGTTCAAAGTTTTTTTATCACAGTCATGTATAAGTTAGCATCCAATGAAATTGCCCTGTCAATAATGTGAATTTGAAAAGAAATAGATAACTTGTCGAATATTACTTCAGTTAAACTGATCACAAAGTCCCATCCATCGCAAAATGAGAAGATAATTATATTGAATGTTCATGGTGCTTAGAGGCCTCAAAGTGGTTCTACAGTCGATTTAAATGTGAAAATGACATAAATTCTTATGTAGTGGCAATCAGAAAATTGCCTTATCAATCCTCCAAGGTTTTTTCAGGAAGATCCCGAACGGCTATCGATGAGGCCCCTCAAGACCAACATTCGAATAACAGAACAGTACTATTGTTAAAATACTCTCGAAGAACAGGACTTGCCTCTATTATCAAATATCGAATCGTGGCAGGTAATGCACGAACTGGTGGGAAATTTATAGCAGGAAATTAAATCAATGAGATAGGGAACAAACTGTACGGTACGAACGAAAATAAATCAGAATTTATTGTGCTCAATATATGAATTTCGTTCATCTCGACGATACTTTAATTGAAAAGATGTATGTTTCGGGAAGTTTGTGATACAAAAACGTACAGAATTGTCGACAAACATCCCTACAAAGATGTACTACAGATTTTCATGCACCAGTTGGTATTTTAATAGATAGATAGATAGATAGATAGATAGATAGATAGATAGTATTCATTCGAACTTTTAAATATAGAAGTAGACAAATAATGCCAAAGGCGTAGAATATGTCAAAGAAAAAGTACAATCACGTTATAAATAGTAACTCACAATCAACAGAAAAATCTCAATTTACAGGTAAAAATTAAATAGGTGTACAAAGATAAGACTATAAACAAGAATAACGTGGACAGCGATTTAAATATAGTAGGTATGAGTGTTAATTTTAGTCAAGTTTGGTATTAAGGAAATCTTGTAAGCTGTACGGAGCCGTTTCTACTAGAAGTTTATGTACATGTTTTTTCAGAATTGCTGATTGCTCATTGTGAATTTTAGGTGGTAATTTATTCATTATTTTTATTATCATATGAAGTGCATTTTTCTGTAGGTAAGTACGATTGAATTTCATAGATATCAAGTTCTCTTTATTTCGGGTCATATAACCGTGTTCATTTCTATGGAATAGATCAGAGTTATTTCAGACAAACATGATTGCCTCGTAAATGTATAAGGAGGGCAGTGTTAGTAGGTTATTTTTCATGAAATTGTCCTTACAGCTTTCAGTGTACCTCAAGTTCAACATCGATTTTAAGCATCTCTTCAGGAGTTTAAAGAGACGAGACGCCTGTCTAGAATTGCCCCAGAAGACAATTCCGTATTGGATCCGAGACTCCACATTAGCTCAATAAGACACGATGGCAGTTCGGAGATTAAAATGTGATGTAATCATTCTCAGCGCCTAAGGATTGCCCGCCAATGCATCCGCCAGGCGTTGGACATGGCTGGACCAATCAAGCCCAGAATCGATGGTCACACCGTCGTGGGCTAAGGAAATTTTTTCACAATTTTTGTTGAATGAAAAATGTAAGAGCATAGTATTTAATTTCAGGTTAGGTTAGGTTAGGTTAGGTTAGATTATTTGTGTAAAGAATATATAGTAGGGGTCCAAGAATCGATCCTTGAGGAAATCACCTTCTTGTTCTCAACATTTCGGAAGTTTGCATGTTTCCATCATTATTTGCCATTGCAACATATTGAACCCTATCTGTCCAACAGTTTCAACGCTACTCCACTTACTCCACAGCACTCGAGCCTTTTTAAAAGAATACTTTTATCCACGCTGTCAGAAGCCTTACTTAGGTCTAGAGCCATTGCTATCACAGGCTTGTTTTCATTTAGGGACTCCAAAATTGCACATATTGCCATATATATATATATATATATATATATATATATATATATATATATATATATATATATATATATATATATATATATATATATATATATATATATATATATATATATATATATATATATATAGCTCAGATTGTGTTTTTTCCCTTCCTAAAGACGTTTTGCGAGTCTGAGAGAATAATTTTTTTCTCCAAAATTATAGGATTGCAATTGGTTTATAGTTGTTGATATTAGTATTTTCTCCGATCTTTTAAATTTGAACTAATTTGGCACATTTTATTTTTTTTGGAAATATTCCGTTCTGAATGCTTAGATTTACAATATGGCACAGAGGGACCGATATGATGTGGGCAATGTGTTTGATCAGTCTCACTAGGATTTCATCGAAGCTCAATGAAGCTGTATTCTTTGAAGATTTTATGGCGTTATAAATCTCTAAAGGTGTTTCAGGATTTAGGTATATTGCAGCACCATGCATGTTTTTTTGTATCGGTTTTAAGTGTGTCCCATTGGTAATTCGTTGAAATATGTCGATGAAATGCTGGTTGACTTCATTCAACACCTCACATGCACTGTCAGTTCCATTTCTCAGCTTATCGAGAACACACTGATTGTTCGTGTATTTATTTGTGTATTTATTTATGACCTGCCTGGTTGCTATGCCCTTACTGGTTGCATTTCTTATGAAATACTCGTCCGCCATTTAGAAACCAGCAATAAATATTGTACTGTGATCTTGATATATTCCCTCTGTGGAAGTCTCTGAAGAGTTGTCGTTTTGTTTCACAAGATTTTCGAATTCCAGAAGTTATCCATGTTTTTTTACTAGGGTGTTTATTGCACAATTTAGGAATGAAAATCATCCTATCGAAATCCTTGATCTTTTGTATAAAATAGTCATAGGCAGCATCACGATCATTCTGATTATAAACATTTTTCCAACTTTCAGAAGCAAGGTGCTGTGATGAACCATTTTGGATTCTGAATAACACTTCCTGTAAAAGGAAACGAACTCCGATGACACAGCCTCCAGATTCTCCTCCAAAAGCTGGCCATGATGATCCGAAAGAGCGGTTACAATTACTTCACCTTTAGGTTGATCTATTTCATCTACGAATATATTGTCTATTAAGGTTAGTGAATTTTTCGCTACACGTGTTGGCGTAAAGATTGTTTGGACCAGATTACCTTCGTGAATTATGCTTAGGAAATTTGTGGATCGATAGATACACAAAATTATAAGTTTATTTAAAATGCTTACCGCACAAGCACATTCCACATTTTAACCTTCGCAATATTATTTAAGTTCCTGATACTCGACCATGTCCATATTAACCTGAACGAACACCCACCGTGCGATCTGACTGTACGCGAATAAGAAGCAATTTGTTTATATCCCTCCATTTTCACAAATGGTCTTTCATATTGAGTGCACCAGTCTTCTGTGAAGAAGGGGATTTTCGGTGCTTCATTTAGCGCTTACAGAGTAATTTCAATTTCAGATGTTTTGTGTTTTAATGATAGTATATTTTGATGGAATATTACGGCACTTTTTCTTCCTTGCGGTGATTCATTCGTCCTGTACGTGGTGAGTTTGGTTTCATTTTGATTTTTGTTGGGTTTCTTCTTCTCCTCTGCTTCGAAAAAACTCAAACTTCTTGACTATTATGTTTTCTGGTCACATTTTAGAATGCAAGACGTCTTGAAGAATGTTGAAATTGAAACCGATTTTATATGCCTAACCTAACCTAACCCGTATACAACGAACAATAACAACCCTTATAGCTGGTTCTAACGGTTTTATAGATGGGGGTTTAAAAGCAAACAAACTGGTGACTATCACGAAGACATAATTATTTTTTAAGAATATTTTGAGCTCTTAGATTCATTTACAATATGATCGGTTATAGCAGCGGTCGGAAAACCGAGGTAAATCACCCCAAATGGGGTAAAAATGAAATTTTTGGGGGTAAAAATGAAACTTTTGTGACTATATTTTCGAGTTTCTATTTTATAAACCTGTTAGTATTTTTTCAGCTTAAACAATTTAGCGACAAATGCCACGCGTAGTGAAGCACAGCCCCGGCTACCTTCTCCTGCTCAGTCCGTGCCATACTGTCAAGATACAAATACATTGACGAGTCAGGGAGCGAGCTTTTACTAGTTAGTTGTTGACAAGACTACCATTTCATTATTTATCATCGATATATCGATCAAGGTAGGCCGCAATTTGAAAATTTAATTTAAGTATTTTACGAATATTATTTTCTGTTTCCCTTCAGATGACAGCAAATAGAAAAAGAACGTACCAAGACGAATTCCTTAAATACGGTTTTACACAAATCGAAGAGAATGGTACAATGAAACCACAGTGTGTTGTATGTATGAAGGTACTGACTTCAGAGTCTTTCGAAAAAAATGAATTGAAGAAAGATTCACACCTGTCTTCCAAATCGCGAGAACACTTTGCAAATTTTGAAATATCTGTTAAGAGACAAAGATTGAATAGCAACTTTTTCGGTACATTCGATCAGCGTTCAGCATACACGGCTAGCTTTGAAGAAGCCTGGTTGATTGCTCGAAATGAGAAAACATACAGTATTGGTGAATATTTGGTTAAACCAGCTGCTGTAAAAATGGCAGAGATTAAGTGTGGTCGAGAAGAATCGAAGAAACTGAATTAAGTGCCCTTGTTTACGAGAATTGTGAAAGAACGAATATCTATAATAGCAGAAAATGTTAAGGAACAGGTTATTTTCGCATTAAAACAGGCTAAATATTTTTCTGTTTAGCTTGATGAGACACCTGATTTTAGAAGCAATTCGCAGCGAATGGTAATGTTCGCTAAAAACGTGCAGATGATTTTGAAAAGGAATTACTGTTTCGTTTTCCTCTCGAGTTGAGGTCTCGTGGAATTGATATCTACAAATGTTAATGAATACTTCAATGCGCAAAGTTTAAAATGGAAAAACTGTATTTCTGTATCTTTGAATGGAGTTACAGCTATGCTGGGTCATATTAATGGTTTTTCGACTTTCGTGCAAAGAAATGAACCAAATATTGAAGTAACTCACTGTATGATCCATCGCCTGGTCCTTATGCTCAAATATTTAGAACGTACACTGGAAACCGTCATGCATGATGTCATCGAGATTGTAAATTCTATCGACGTACATGCACTAAACACGCGGCTATTTCGTGAATTATGTCAGGACGGTGAAGCTGATTATACGGAGCTACTTTATTTTACAGAAGTAAGGTGGCTCTTTCGCGGAAATGTACTAAATCAAGTATGGACTCCCAAAACTTTTCCTAAGTTGCATATCTCGCATATTTAGCGGACATTTTTAAGAGTTTAAATATATTAAACAAAGAATTGCCAGGAAAGAATATTAATATCATTTCAGCGAGATGAATTGTGTCTTACATTTTTCAATCCCGAATATCATATAAATATCTGCCGAGAACTAACTGGCCAAGAATGGACAGTACTATCGAATGCCTTCAGATAATCGAGAAAAGATGAATGAAAACTCCGATGTCTTACGTGTGCCTGATTCATTATCGAATCGATGATGAATTGTTCCTTCCACCCGTGGTGCAATGAACAACATCCTTTCTGCTCTTCTGCTAATATATTGTTGCCGTTGGTATATTCGGTTGGATATGCATGAGGTGAGTATTTTGTAGAGTGTTGGCATGCAAGTGATTGGCCTATATTGAGACGGATCCTGTGTTCTATCGCTCATAGGTAGCAAATATGTTAAGCCTTGCGTTGGGAAAGTGGATGTTTTCTTGGGATGTTGAAGAACATACGTGAGCTGTTTAGTTAGGGTTCCATGGAGCTTATCAAACTTCTTGTACCAGAAGTTGTGAATATTATCTATACCTGTGGCAATTATTGGTCGCTCTAACTACTGTTGTGATTTCTTTCACCGCTATTCTTTCGAAGTCCATATGTTTGAAATCAAGGCGTTGTTTTTCAATCTAGATCCATTCCGCATCTTTATTGTGTTCTTTGGGGTTCGACCATAGTGATGACCAATAACCGGTCAAGCACTGTGCGTCAGGTACTTCTCTGTTATTGTTGGTCGCATATTTATTATTTTCCCTATGAAAATTGGCCACGCTTTGGAGGAACCTTTGGTTTCGATGTTTCCATTCAGTACACTTGATGTTACTTGAGAGCCTCTTAGCTTTTGCTTGGAGTTTCTGCTTCAAAGTGTCCATATACACGTCGATATGTTACTTGTGATCGGGATATTTTGTGTTGGTACCAAGTTTCCTATGAACTTTGCGTATATAGGATTTCAAGCGCCTTGAGGGCTTTTTGTTTCTTAGGAATTCTGTGAGGCGACCGATCTCAGCTCTAATATTGTCAATATCTTTATAGTCGTTTTTGTCATGATGGTTTTCTGACGCTTTTTGGCTCAGATCGAATCAGAGTTGTGGAGACTTGTTGTTTGTGTAGTCGAAGAACCGCTACCGCTCCACAGGAAATTAAAGTGTGAATTTTCTCCAAGGAGTTCTGGTCAGTGTATTCTTCAACCACAGAGTTTATGCTTGCTAGGATGATATTGGTGTTCTTGTTCGTCTTGAGTTCGGGCAGTTTAGGTCGTTTAGTTGGGTTACTACCACTGAGTTCAGTTATTGCTCTGTTGAGTTCTGATCGTGCTAAATACATAAATTCGTTCAGCTGGTTCGTCTCAGGGGGGCGTTCTATGTTGATATTCGTTTTTATGGCTTCGATGTTATCTGTAACACTTTCATTGATGGTAGGTATACCGTTATGAGTATCATCTTCAATTATTATAATTTTTTTTATTATTATAATTTGTTACAGTACCCCAAATTGTCAACCCTCAGGTGTACTCAATGGGATTCAATTTGTTATATATATATATATATATATATATATATATATATATATATATATATATATATATATATATATATATATATATATATTACTTATATTACTATTACTACCGTAATGTATTACTAGGTATTACATCGAAAAATAGAATAAATGAAGTTTGAATTAAATTTTGAGTTATTGTTTTCTTTTCAAAGTATCATGGGGGCTATAATATGAAAGATGCTAAAAGAGGCGATTTCGTTTTTTCACTCTTCGTCATGGAGTAATATCAACTTACACAAAAATAACTTGGGGTAATGATTAAAAATTTTCCCCAACTTCATTGAATTATAGTGATGGATAATGCGAGTTACCATTCTGATATGTCATAAATATGTCATCAATATAATCATCTGATTCAGCTATCATTTTAGGATACTTGATAAGTAGATGCGCAAATAGTTTTTGATGAAGGATACTATAAACCTAGAGTAAGTGGTCAACAGGTTATTTAAAAGTTATTTTGATGTTAATTTTATAAATTGCCTTCACTGTGTCTAAAATATTTGTGTACCATCTATGTGGACGTGCATATAATATATTGCTTTACTTGTTTTACTAAAAGTTTAGAAAACTAGAGAGTTTCATCAGAGAACCCTCTCAGCAAGAATTATTACACGTGATTCAAGAAAAACGATATTTTTCTCACATCAAATGACAAATGTGTTAATTTATAAGCTCATAGCATAAGATAAATCTTAGCTTATTACAGAAATATTTCAGAGAACGCTTTACACTGTTATCGATTTTCAAATATTGTCCTCGGCGTGAAAACACTTTTATAAATTGAAGTAAGTTCGAGCACATCCTTTATGTTATGAAATTGTCAACTTTCCGCAGGTCATGATGTGACTATTTTATAGTAAAATTAATGGATGAACATTCAAAATATTTATAATTTTATAGGTTAATGAATTTGTCAACAAACTCTGTTATAGCTGCGACGTTGCCGGTGGAGTGAATCGTATGTTGAATACTGATTTCAAATCGAGATCATGTGACGTAGACTTCCACGTCCTAGTCAGTTATCCCTTCATATTCATAATGGAATAGTTGATCTAGTGTTTAAAATTGACTGACGAAATGGGATTACATATGTTCCATGCAGGTTTGTTTCGTTGTTGTTTACTCTCTTTAATGGCGTGAATATAATGGCCGACGGTATCAGTGGTGGAATTTTATGTAGAGTTGGCTTGGCAAGAAATTCGACGACCACCCGTTTTGTTTCGAATTCTAACGTATTTTCTTAATCTTTTCCGAATGTGACTTCAACGAGTTAACAGTTTCGGTAAAGGTTTGTAAGGGACGTTTAAAAGTATTCAATTTCAGGGATTAATAGAGAGAGTTTTGGTTTTGTGATAATCTCTATTCTGACATTCAGGATTTGCTTTGAAGCAGATTACTTGGCTGAATATTCTTCATTTGGAATTCTTGAAACTCAAAGAATACTTCTTGTACGGCTCTGGCCGCCATTTTTAACTTGAAGAAAGCACGTTTTCCCCTTGAACATCTTGGGGTAAGGTATAGTCCATTTGATTTTCCGTTTAGTTATAAATAGTGGTTCTATCTTTGGTGTCCTACATTTTTTGTGTTCTAAAACTTGGATTTCCTACAACTTGGTTAACCTAAAATTAGGGTATTCTGAAAATCGCGTATTGCAGGAACTGGGTTATCGCTCTCACTTTTCAGATTGAAATGTGGGATCGAAAACATCCATCAGTTTTCGAGCAAGTTTTATTTTGTAGATATGATAATTACGGTTTCCTCGAATTCAGCGAATGCTTCTATGTGAAACAATTTCCTCGTGAACGGTGTGGGATCGAATACAATATGTCAGAAAACTGCATCATTTGCTAACAAAGAGAGCGCGAAAAACTTAAGACTCAGATGAGGGATAAATTGCCATCTGCAGCTCTCATTTTTGACTTATCGGAAAAACAGATAAAGCTGCGGCAGTTGTAGTTAGTGCTGCTTAAACGAAATTAGGTGATATCACACGGAAAGATCGTCCACATAGAAGTTCGAGTAATGTTCGTTTTCACCTTCTTCTTTAAAATTTCAGTATGTTCTGTTCTATGCCTTTCGACCTAACAGATTAATGTGTGACGTGTCCTATTAAATTTAAGTTTGGTCCAATCACATCAATTACAACTTGCAAAGTTATCGCTGTATGTGTAGACACATTGAAGATTTTTATTCAAGGAACAATATTCAGCCTTCCGTAGAATGTTGGATATCCTTCCCAGAAGAAACTGGTTTTCCAATCCATCCTTCATAATCATTGCCAACTTGGTCCACACAGAAGTGATACTGATCGATCAGATGTAATGAATAGGAGTAATAGGCAGCAGTTTCGGTCTCATTTGACCTCCCCTGCATTGCATACCCCATCCACAAAATCAGCCCAGACTGCTACCTACAGCGGTATTGAGGTTGTGGTGTATGACTGGTTAACAACCAGATATGAATGAGGAGCGTTAGTCTTTCGAAAGATCGCTTCCTTGCTCTCACTGTGTGTAGCATTGCGTTAAATGGTTGAACTAGTGTGACTTCTCGATGTGTTCTGTTTATCTACCCTTTGTCTTCATGGTTTCTCGGTGGCAATGGTGAGTGGCCTCTATTCGTTGGAGGGCGCAATAAAATTTACATATTTCGTTACGTTCCAACGGATTGAGATGAGTAGATGGCCGATGAGACCGAAACTGCAGTCTATTGCTCCTATTCATTACATCTGACCGAGATATACTACTGCAGTGTGGTCTTTGTTGAGTATGAGTATTTAGGGTGGATCGAAAAACCAGGTAAATATATTAAACATTCTGTGGAAGGTAGAATTTTGTTCCTTGAACAAAAATTCTTTAATGTTCTGTATCTACCGATACAGCTTTAATTGGGAAAGTTTTAATTGATGGGATTGAGCCAAATTTGAATTTATCAGTAGGTCACATCACACGAGAATCTGGCAGGTCGAAAGGCATAGGAGAGAATATACTGTAGTTTCTCAAAGATAGAGATGAAAACAAACAATATTTGAACTTGAGTGCCATTGAATAGGATGGTACCGTTGTAAATACTGGTCATGGGAATGGTATGATTTCTATGATCCAAAATAGAATAAGAAGATCCTTACAGCGATCAATTTGTTTACTCTAAAGAAGATACGGTCAAAACACCTTTTCTATCATAAAGATGGTTCCAGGGACAAATCGGTCAGCAGCTGGAATATTGTTATAATCTTCGGTGGTTACCTCCATTCCACTTGAATATAACCGTCTTCATTATGTGAACATAACTCATTTATGTACAGATCAGAAATATTTGTTCGATGTATATCGCTGTATCTAGTGACAACTGGTCTCGAGATTTGTCTCTAATAGGCCCAGGAGAACATGCTCACTCCAGGTGGCTTACATTAGTAAGGCGTATACATATTGTCAAAGTTTATGCACCCCAAAGGTTTAATATTATGTTGAATCCTTCGTATTCCTATAAATCCAAGCAACTGTTTGGGCATTATTTATTTTCACGTTAACTCTCTGATGATATCAAGAATATTAGAGAACTTTGTTCACTACGTGTTTTAGAATTGATAACAGAAAGTAGAGGTTGAGTTTGAAAGTTTGAATTCTATCGACAAAGGTTGACGTGAGAAATTATATTGACATGATTTTATGAGATTGAAATGACGGTACTGAGCCATCCTCGGTGAAACTTTCCTCAAAGACTTTATACGAAAGACCAACTGAGCCAGATAAAAACGTCGATCTGCACCATGACTTTCTCCAGCTTTCTTGTCACACCTAAGCAATGGCAAGAGCTGTGGAAATGGTCAACAAATCAACACCAATTCCTTGTGGCTCATTGACAAGGGGAAAAATTAATTCACACGAGAACATGTCAAAATTTGTGATGAAATAACAATTCAATGTCACACAAAGTTATTACGGTTAGATATATCTTCAACATGTGCAGTAATGAAGATATCATAAAAGATTTTATTTTAACCCTTTTCAACATTGTAGTATCAGAAACTGTTGAAACAAAAAAGTCTGAAAAAATCAAAGCACAATACACATTTTCATACATTAACAAATTTTACTAATATGTTTTGCATCAAATATATTTTGTTTCATTAAGAATTCTATAAGCGTATTCAGATCATTTTTGTGAAACTATAATAAATGTGAACTGAAAATCAACTTTAAAACTCTAAGAGAAAACTAAAAGCGAAACAAACGCTCTTTTCGTTCTAGCCGAATGTTCAGTATCACTAAACTTATTTCTCGTAATAATACAAATCCGCTGATTATCTGTCCCTCATTTTATTTGTTATAACAAAATGAAAATTGAAAAATTAAAAGACAATTTTCATGTTTCAGCATTTTGTACACTCAACAATTTTAAAATCAGTCACCTAACTGAAAACTGTTGATTGGAAAACTATCTGGACTCAGCTGTTATATTATGGGTAACCCAATCAATTCGTGCCATCAGCGCTCAACTGCTGAATATTTATTATACAGTTCAAATAGAAAATAGTGCAAAAAATCGAATTGATTGCATAGGTATAAAAAGGCGTTTTCATCGGTAAAATTCAGGGTGTTAATTATTGGAAAAATGGCACTGTAGAAAATTAATTTATTAAATTCTCACTGTAGGCCATGATTTTAGAAGTAGAAGTATTAGAAAATAAATGAGAAAATATGTTGGATGATCAGAAGATGAGATATCTATTTCTTCACATTTCGTTCTATCTCCTGATATATATATATATATATATATATATATATATATATATATATATATATATATATATATATATATATATATATATATATATATATATATATATATAGAGATAAGGGTATTATGGCATAGGGCTTAAGTGATATTTCTTCATTGCAAAAATCTATATTTCCGTAACATTTTGTACCATCATCAGGGACTGTAAAAAGACACAAACTGTAGATAGATAGACATTAAACTTAAATAAGAATACACTTACAGCTATGCGAAATTCAATAAATTGAGACACCGGAAGGACATAGATCACTCCATACCATCATATTTTTCATAGCAGTTCACAATTATTTCATTATTTTACAGAATTGGAGGACCACACATCGAAACGGAAAAAGTTCTGATATAACCACACATTTTACTTGAGTTGTTATCTTGACTGAGAGATCGAGAAACGATCCAGATCTGTTCTGCCTACTCCGACCGTCGAGCACAATAGACCAATCGATCGAGTACTTGCTCTGTACACGACAACATTAATGGACACCTATTCATAAATTCGATATTAACGATTGGGATGTTTTAGTATCTTGTCAAATCCAAGTATGTATGAGTACATGTTGCTCAATTTTTTCATATTGGTCTTTTCATTAATTAAGGGACCCAGTGATTCGTTAATATGGCACATTTCCAAAAACACTCTGTTCTTGTCTTTTTTGTGGCAGTCCAATATTTTTGTTTCCTCGTACTTCATTACATGTCCTTTTGTATGCACATGTCTTGACAGAGCACATTTCTCCGGATGCAACATTGTTTGTCCAATGTATGCTACATTGCAGCTACCACACAGAATATAGTATAGTATTATACCGTTTTTTAATGGGGTAGGATCTTTAAGTTTTGAAAACGCCATCTGTTAGTTTTCAGAATGCTGTAGGCCACCTGAATGATGTCATATTTCTGGAAAATCTTGAAAATTTTGTTATTGAGGCTGTAAATGTAAGGAAGTGGGAAAAATCTTTTTGGAACCACTTGGCCTGGACATTGATATGGCTGGGGTGATTCTCATCTGGAGGTTTAGGAACATTATTTAGCAAAGCTCTCATTAGGCAATTAGAATAGCCATTTTTCGACAAAATTTTTAAGAATCTGTTTTTTGCCGAGGGTCTCATAGATGGATGTGTGACGTCACTTATTCTGTGGTTCATAGCAATGACAAATTTCATTTTAGTTTTTCATGTGTGATAGGAATAAAAATTTAAGTACTTTCCTGAACTCGAAGGATTTTGATATCAGTCTGTTATAAGGGAGTTATTTTCTGTTCTGATAAGACAACATCGAGAAAGGGCACACCTCTGTTCGTCTCTCGCTCGACCATGCATTTGATGAGATTCTTATGCACCTCATTGAACCTATTATTTATATTGTCTATGCTGTCTGATGGAACTGCCAATATCAAGTCATCCACATACTGATATAATAGAGGAAATTGTACCTCGGTTTTAGATTTCATGATTTTAATGATTCTTGTAATCACGATGTTGGCTAAATGGGACCTAATGTACTACCCATTGGATAGCCATGTTTTTTTTGTAGTATTTGTTATTGTAAATGAAATAGTTGGAATTAAAGAGGAATATAATGATAGATAGAAATTTTGACCTTGTTATTTTTCGTTTGACACCTAATCCTGCCCACTGCTCTTCAAGAATTATCAGTACTATTTCCAATGTGATATTGGTGAACAGCGAAACTGCATCCAGAGATATTGTTTCATATTCCTCCGGCAACACTATGTACTGAATAAGTTCCACAAATGTTCTGGAATCCTTCACTGAAAACTCAAAGGAGTTGTCAAAGGAACATTTCAATATATTTGCCACAAACGTATTCATATTGGTGGTAGTCTACAGTAGAAACAATTGGTCTGCCTGGGTAGTCTTCTTTGTGAACTTTCACCGAAATGTAAAATTTGGGTGGGAGCGCTGTGTATGTCGAGATATTTCTTCTCTTCTTGTGTGATGTATTTGTTTTCATGGAATTCTTTGGACTTTTCATTATTTTCTCTCATTATTTTATCTGCGGGATTCTACTTGCACTAAACATGAGGTTCGACCATCAGGATAGATGACATAGGAAACCTTACTGAAGTTATTTAAGCACTTCCAATGTTTTGTTAAACCATCCATCTAAATATTTCAATTTTTGCGCTCTTGAAGACGTATTTGAACGAGAGACAACCAAATGGCTAAAACAACACCCAGGACGTGTCGTTTTACATTTTCAGATTGCGAGCCTGTTCAAGGAATTATATGGTAGGCAGCTACGGTGCAAAATTGATGTAACGGATTTAAAAGCACTGATATTTGGCGTCCAAAACCTGAAGTATTTCCCGATAGCATTTACGAACCTGCAGAGACTACAAAAGGCTCTCTGGAAGACACATCAAAGTTGCAATGTCATTGTAAAATAGCTCCTAGTCCAGTTTCCGTATTCGAACCTTCTACACGGCAGCTAGATAATTCAATTCAACTTCTAGCAACGAACGGTCATCAAGCTTCTGAAACTACAAAATCTCCACATCTGCAGCAATGACCAGATGAAAATTTCACAATTCAAATAACTGACACTCTTTAAAAAGCTGACAATTCAACAGCAAACACTGCTAGAGTTCTTAATTAACCTGCTCCAAATCAACATCATCCATCTGTTTCCTAATGGATAAAATTTTACCATAAGAAACGTCCTTCATCCTATACTCTAGCAGCGCCAATTAAGAATATATTGCCTGTCACAAAAGTAGCCAAGAGAAACGTTAGCCAAAGAAACGACAAACATAAATGAAAGTATGTCAAAGAAAGATTCTAAAACTTCTGCGGAGCAAAGGAGTAAAAACATTACCAGAACCTTATTCAAAGCCGACAGCGAAGAATAAAATAAGGCAAGCAACGCTCAAGATGAAGAAGAAGATTCCACTTTTATATATTGCAACGTTCTTCTTTCCCGCTAAAATTCTGGAGAAGACTGTCGTTCGTATTGCGCCCATGATTCTTGCTAAGCCGCTTCTGAACGAACCAACCAATTCATTTCCGAGCTTTGTCGCTAATTTAATTTTTGCTGTATATGTCATTTAGTCCATATGTAATATGCCAATTCAAACGAATATGGACATAATGGATCTTCGTTGTTCTTACCTATACTAAAATCATAGTTTTTTATTACGTTTTCCTTAAATATTAGTAATCATAAGTATAAAACCAGAGATTACTGGTGTAAAAATGTGCCGTTAATAATTAATAGAAAGTTATCTTTCGAAACTAAAACTGTATGTTATCTTCTACATATATCTACCAAGCTTAGAAGCTCTTTTTACCCAAATTACAAAATAATATGATTTATTCGAACTGAAGTGATAACTCATTAATTCAAACAATCTCCCATTCTATGAATAACATCGATGAATAGGAAATTTGGATTTTCTTCAGAATTTTTCCGATAACTTCTTTTCTTCAGATAATTTAGCGTTTTAAACAGACGATACTCATGATTGAATAGTATTCGAGAAAAGAACTGAAAAGTTGGTGTTACCAGTTAAAAAGTTCGAGTAAAGGAGATAAAAACACAAGGTTTAACTTTGATCTACACTTTATTTGAAAAAATTCGACGACGTTTCGCTGACACAGCAGCTTTATCAAGAATCATTCTTGATAAAGCTGCTGTAAGCGAAAATTTTTTCAAATAAAATGAATCAAAGTTAAACCTTGTATCTCATTATATCATGGATCTACATCAAGTAACGGCCTCCACAATTCAAATGTTCGAGTAAAGGACTAGTTTCGACATTTTCGTAAGAGAAACACTAGTCAATCTTTTTTCTTTTATTTCGGTTTTGTGTTTCATTGAAATCGATCAATAATTGTAGAAATTAAAGCGTTCCTCACGGAACTCCGCATATAAAATTTTTGTACACTACTCCGTAAAATATAGCAGTAGAAGATGGGAAATTTTTAATAGTAGACATATTTTGAATATTTTCAAAATAAAATCAAAGAGATTCAACTGTCATCTGATTCAATTTCTGAGTGCCAATTATCATTTGATTTGATTTATTATTGAATGCCGTGACCATAAACTACCCTATCCGGCTTTTTCAAGAGGAGAATGTAGTTAATTATTTCTGAGTGAACTTGTCCTCCGTTCTCCCCCCTTTACACTTGGGGGAAAGACAAATAATTCATGAAACAAAACTGAAAACTCATTCAGCTGGAGACTGCGGCATTTTGCTGATATAAAACCTCATTAGTGGGGCTGTTGATTAGATTTTGGTATTCAGCGTTTCATCGTCGAACAAGCGGAATGCGGAAGGATGGTTCTTAAATTTACGGTTCTCAGAAAACAGAATAAAACTTCGCTTCGTCTGAATTTCAATCCGAATAGCGAACATATATTCGGGGCAAGAATTAAATTCTCACAAACTCGGTCGGTCTTTTTGTATCTAACATATTATTTGTGGGTAATTTAAGTGAAACTAGTTTTTTGTAATTAGAATGGACGATTTATATCTGGAGAATTCAAGTAGTGGTTTTAAGGCAATTCATCTTTCATCAGCTACCAGAATTTTTGATTATATAATCCTATATACTGCCATCGTATAACTAATAAAATATAACTAACTTTTTACCATATTTTTGTTATTGTTAGTTTCGCTACAAGACAGTTCTATCAAATAAATCTTTCAGGTTAATGAATATTTCATAAATAAAGTACTGTACGACAATTCAAATCTATTCAGAGAAGTTGAAATATGTAGAAGGGTTATTTTTCCATTAATCCACCAGCACTGATGAATGCTTGGCGGAAATCGAATTGAGAATTGTACTCTTGAGAATCAAAAACCTTTTAATACAGGATATTCCCACCCCTGCATGAAATACTGTTTCATTTTTGGATCAGTCTGTTCTGAACCGAGTAGACTTTGCTTGCTTCTTAATCTTCTTTTGAGAATGGAGAAATGTCCTTTCTTCGGATAAGACCAGTATTGGTGTTCGATTAGATGACTGTCGGATTCGGGTTTTGAAGATCGTGGAAGACAAGCTAGATTCCGAGCAGCAAGGCATACCAAGGGGGCAGTACGATGTTTTGGGATGGCATTACGCTGGGAGTTTAATATCAATATTACTCCTCCGCATACCAGCAACCTCGCTCGACATTATCTTGAAACAGAGGGAATCGTTATTTTGAACTGGCCAGCTTGCTCTCCAGAACTAAATCCTATTGAACATTTATAGGATAATCTTGAAAGGAAAATTACATCGTGCCAGGATAATCTACCAACAGCTCATACAAGCTGCCAGAGTGGCAGAATATCAACCCAGAGGAGGTCGAAAACCTAATCCAAAGCATGCCTAGATGGATTCAGGCTTGTATCAGGGTAAGAGGAGGTGATACAAGCTACGCGAGAAAAATATCTACTCCATGAGGAAACCATTTTAATTTTTTAATATATGCGGAAAGGGTCTCTTATTTTCTTTTATTTGTTTCTTTCTTAAAATGAACCTTAATTTATTTCTTTTTTCAATCGAAACATCTCAAAATCATGATCAATTATAACAATCACTACAAATTTGCAGAACCCCTGAGGTAATATTCAAAATATCAGGTGATTCCATATAAAGTTGGTTGTGTGTAAAATGTTATGCAACCAATACATAGACCGACAAAAAAAGGAAACGGTAGCCGCACATAACATAGTGGACGTATAAATCGCAATTCAACATTACGGGGATTATCTTTCGGATATAATATTCATTTATTCGATAAAAGGTTGAAATACATGTTTCATAAAGTAAGTAGTGTAACAACTGAAAGTTTCAAAAGAGAAATTACGCAATTTCAAAATCTTGATTGAAGTACGTCAGATCAGAATAGAGATAATCTATGTGAGAAAACATAAAGGAATATGCCAGCTTTGACCCCTCAAAATAATATTGTAGTGCGCCAGTGGTCCTCAATTTATTGAAAAGGTCTTCCAATTTTCCTCTCTAAATTGACATCATAATCATTTTCGAGTGAAAAACTGATATACATGAGAAATCAAGCGTTTTTGAATGAACTAAAGCGAGAGTTGTTAATCCGTAATACGAATGAAGTATCAGAACTGTCCCCATAATTTTCACAAAACTAATGGAATATTCTTATTACGTTATTTTTATTCAATTTCGAGTTTGGATATCACTTGAAAAATTCGACCATATTGTTTTACTCTCCAAACTTCAGTTGACAACGTCTGTCCGTCACGCAAGACCATAAAATTATTGACTAATTAAAGGAACGTGATCATGATTTTGACGTTATGTGGAGCACTTTCAGTGACACTGTATTTCAAATAACGGAAAATAACACGAAAACCAAAACGATCGAACTCAATCCAACAAAACCATGAATAACCTCGGACATTCTGCGCATGTCGAGATTCAAGCGAAGTTTGTGGCAAAGATTTCAGAAAAGCAAGTTGGAGAACGATTTTATACGTCATCGGAGATTCTCGGAGGAGCTCTTATCCCAGATTAGTCGGTTTAAAGCACAGTTTGAGGATCAATTGATCAGGTCCAGGCATACCAAAAAGTTTTATAGGTATGTGCGTAATGCTCTGAACAGCAAAATATCCTCCCTAGTGGTCCGCAACGCCTACGGCGATTTGGCTTCTGGCCGTTTGGAATCGGCGACAATATTAGCCAACACATTTTCGCAGGCTTTTTCTAAGGAGCCGGACGGCCCGATGTCACGAATTGGTCTTCTCAGATGCGGTACGTTTACTACTGATGTAGTTATTGAGCCTGCAAAAGTTGAAAGTCTTCTTGTCAAAGTCAAGTCTTCGTATGCACATGGTCCAGATGGATTTTCAGTCTCGTTATTAATGTTATTAATTTTCTCACAATTTGCTGCTTAACCCGTCAATATGTCATTGCTGGTAGTGTAGTTGAGAGCTGTTCTTCACATGTTCACCTGTGGGTTGTTATCAGTAGTGATCTTTCTTGGACAACTCATGTAATACATTCAAGTAGTCAGGCCAAACGAAGCTTATTTTTCATTCACAAACGCTTCAGGAACTGTAATTTTTCGACCATATCTTCCCTCTACAAAACGTATGTCCGGCTGATTTCAGAATTTGCTGGTCCTGTATGGCATCTGTAGTTGATTGGCAACTCCCGATTCCTCGAGTCAGTGCAGAGACGTGCCACTCGAATATCTTTTGGTCGTCAGAGGCAAAGCTATGAAGAGCTCTTTTCAATGATGAACATCTCATATTTCGCGGATCGCAGGCTTCGTGGGGACTTGATTACTATCTACAGGGCTCTTCAAGGCTTTTTCGGCATCGCTATGTCTCATATCTCCTCTTTGAATACAAATCACTTCCGAGGACACAATCTTAAACTAGCAAGAGAAAAATTTCTCACGAGATGCCGGGAAAACTTCTCGAATAACAGCTGCTGGAATCGCCTGAACTCAGATGTGGTGAGCGCTCCTTCCATCAACGCCTTCATCAACAATAGATTTGACAGCAGGAGAAGCAATGGAATTCTTTAGCGTTGTTCTTTTTTCTATTTTTCTAATACTTAATTTAAATTTAATCAATTTACCATCTAATATCTTAAGTTCGTTTTCGATATCTGTGACTTAATTTTGAGTTATATAGGATTTATATCCTCTACTCTGTATTTTTTATAATAATGTATAATAATCCTTATAATAATAATAATATTACCTGATCACAAACAACACATCGACGTGTATATGGACATTTTGAAACAGAAACTTCAAGCAGAAGCACAGAGGCTTTCAAGATACGTCAAGTGTACCGAAAAGAAACACCAAAACCAAAGGTTCCTCCAAAACGCGGCCAATTTCTATAAGGGAAATAACGAAACTGCGACCAACAATAACAGAGAAGTACCTGACACACAGTGCTTGACTAATTATTGGTCATCACTATGGTCGAACCCCAAAGAACACAATAGAGATGCGGAATGGATCACGAATAAAAAAGAACGCCTTGATATCAAACATATGGACTTCGAAGGAATAACGGAGGAAGAATCACAACAGTAGTTAGAGCGACCAACAATTGGAAGGCCACAGGTATAGATAATATCCACAACTACCGGTACAAGAAGTTCGATAAGTTCCATGGAGCCCTAGCGAAACAGTTCTTCATGTTCTTCAACATACCAAGAAAACATCCACTTTCCTAACACAAGGCATATTTTAAGCCTGCTACCTAAGAGCGATAGAACACAGGATCCGTCTCATTATAGACCAATCACTTGCCTGCCAACACTCTACAAAATACTCACCTCATGCATATCTAATCGAAAGAAACACCACGGGTGCAAGGAACAACTCATCATCGATTCTGTGATAATGAAACAGGCACACGTAAGTCATCGGAATGTTCATTCAACTTTTCTCGATTATCTAAAGGCATTCGATAGTACCGCTCATTCTTGGCTTGTTGAAGTATTGCATTTATACCAAATTCACCCAGCCCTGGTAGAGTTCTTGAAGACAACAATGACACACTGGCGCACGTCTCTGCAGGTCAACATGAACAATAAATCAATTAAAACCAACGAGATACCCATACGTCGTGGAATTTTTCAAGGAGACTCTTTGGGTCCACTATGGTTCTGTTTAGCTATGAACCTATTGTCCTCAATGAATGAACAGGACATGGATTTAGGATAAAAACAGATAGGAATTATTATACACTCTCTCACTTACTGTATATGAATGACATCGAATTATATGCTTCGGACAAGAACCAATTGGATGATTTGCTGAAATCTGTAAGTGAGTTCTCGGCAGATGCTCACATGAAATTCGGAATTGAAAAATGTGAGACCCTGAACATTCAAAGAGGGGAAGTCATAGATGGTGAAACCGAACTTCCAAACGGTGATATTATACAGTGCAAGAGGGATGGCGAAACATACAAATATCTAGAATACCAACAAGCCAGATTGCTAGACCAAAAACAATCAAAGGAGGAAATTTGTTCAGAATACAGTCTGAAGACTGTGCTGAAATCAATGTTGAACTCGGGGGATCTAGTAAATGCAATTAACCCCTACGCCTTTCCAGTGTTGCTTTATTCATTTGGAATAATCAGATGGACTAAGACAGAACTGGATGATATTCAAAGGCAGACCCGAACGATGCTAACAAAGTACAACAAACATCTTTCAAAATCGTTTGTGATACGAACAACTTCGAGCGGAAAGAAGGAAGACACGGATTAATAAATGTAGTCAATTTACACACCGAACAGATGAGAAATCTCAGAGAATTCTTCACAACAAAAGTTCTCACTTCTGACCTCCATAGAGTGGTATCGTTGGCTGATACACCTCTAAATCTTGCTACCAGAAATGAACTGCTAAATCTACCGCTCTTATCAGATACTGAAAAACAAGAGCAATGGTCGAGAAAAGAATTGCATGGACGTCATCACCATGAGAATAATCAAGCACACTTCGACAAAGAAGCCTCCAACAAATGGTTGATGAAAAGATAATAATTCGCGGAAACAGAGGGATTTCTTATGGCCATCCAAGAACAAGTGATTGCTACAAACAACTTCAAAAAATTTATTATGAAGGACGGAACATTACAAACAAATAGGTGCAAAAAATCCCATATAAGATTGGAGACTATACAGCATATTACATCCGGCTTTGAACTACTGGCTAATACGTACTATCTTCACAGGCATAATCTAGTGTGAAATATTATCCATCAGAAACTCGCACAAAAATACGGAATTCTGAACCCTTCCAGCCATATTACAAGTATCAACCGGCGCCCGTATTGGAAAATGACTCTATTAGATTATACTACGATAGGACTGTTATCAGTGATACAATGGTGACGAATTATAGGCCGGACATAGTGGTGTATGATAAGTGAGTCAGAACAGCAAGGCTGGTGGATGTCGCCATACCGAATAAGAACAACGTGCTGAATAAGTTCCAGCAGAATACGTCCAAATACACAGACCTTGCTATTGAGATCGAGCAGATGTGGCACCTGGAGAAAATAGATATTGTTCCTGTCATCGTATTCTTCACTGGGTTAATACCCAAAACTTCGCATGGTAGCCTCGAGAAATTAGAATTGCATAAGAATACCTATATAGAAATGCAAAAAGCTGTAATTCTTAAAACATGTAGGATAGTTAGGAAATTTATGCCAAGTATATTGTAATCGAGCCTATTCACTTTGATTGCTGAATCTTGGAAAGGTAAATCTTATCCAGCTAACAGCTGAGAAGTCCACGATAATAAATAATAATAAACTGAAAAACAAGAGCAACGGTCAAGAAAGGAATTGCATGGACGACATCACCATGAGATAACCAACCATACATCGACAAAGAAGCCTCCAACAAATAATTGATGAAAAGAGAATTATTCTCGGAAACAGATGGATTCCTTATGGCCATTCAAGTCCAAGTGATCGCTATAAACAACTACAAAAAATGTATTATGAAGGACGGAACATTTCAAATAAATAAGTGCATAAAATGCTTTATAAGATCGGAGACTATACAGCATATTACGTCCGGCTGAGAACAACTGGCCAATACGGACTATCTTCACAGGCATTATCAAGTGTACAATATTATCTACTTGCACACAAGTACGGATTTTTGAATACCAACAATATTACAAGTATCAACCGGCTCCCGTATAGGAAAATAACTCTATCAGATTATACTACGATAGGCCTGTTATCACTGACAGAATGGTAACGAATAATAGGCAGGCATTAGTGGTGTATGATAAGAGAGCTAGAACAGTAATGCTGGGGGATGTGGCCATACCGAATAATAACAACGTGCTGAATAAGTTCCAGGAGAAGAAGTCCAAATACACAGACCTTGCTAATGAGATCAAGCAGATGTAGCACCTCGATAAAATAAATATTGTTCCTGTCATCGTATTCGCGACTAGGTTAGTACCCAAAACTTTGCATGATAGCCTTAAGAAATTAGAATTGCATAAGAATACCTATATAGAAATGCAAGAATTGGCAATTCTTAATACACGTAGGATAGTTAGGAAATTTATGTCAATTGTTTTGCAATCGAGCCTATTCCTTTCGATTGCTGAATCTGGGAAAGGTGAATTATATCCAGCTTACAGCTGAGATTGTAAATAAGTCCACGATAATCATAATAATAGGTTGCAATTCTCAATACATGTGGCAAAGTTAGGAAATTTATATCAAGTATATTGTAATAGAGCCTTTTCCCTTTGATTGATGAATCTGGGAAAGGTAATTTATATCCAGCTAACAGCTGAGATAGTGCATAAGTCCACGATAATAAATAATAATAATAAAAAAGTAAAACCTGATCTAGCTGGTATCCATAGTAACCTATAGAAGACTTGTCATGATTTACAAATTTGACAATAGTACATAAATTTTGGTATATTGAAAAGTAAGAATAGAGTACAGCTTTCAAGATTTAGCAGATATTGATCTATTATATTTCCATTTACATGGTAATGCGGCTGAAGCCCCAATAATGTAGCTTGCAGCTTGTCCTAACATAAATATTCCTACCGAGACATTTTTCGTTTCCATTGCCCTTTCGTTATGTGAAATCAGACAGTTTCGATCAGCCAAGGAAATGTTCAGTTTATCAGGATACCGATAAGTGATAAACTCATTTTGGATGAAGAATCAGTAGTAATACAATAATCAGTAGTCGAATGCGGTGCCTAGAGGTTAACGTATCATATTTCTTTGTTTGGATGTTTGCATGAGCAACTGTCCTCGAAGCTTTCAAAACTGAAGAACTGCTCAGAAGGCCGAATTTCGAAGGAAATCAAAAACAGAGCACGGATCAAGCGAGAGGGTATAATAAATTTCCAACGATCACGTCACCAAAATAGCCATGAAACAATTAAGCGTAGCCAATAAGAAAATAATTTTCTCACAACTTGCTGCTACCATACATAAATTGCATGTACACGTTTTGGATGGATGTAGGAGAATAGGAAATATGTCAGGTATACTCGATCGGGTGTTAGTTTCAATGAATCATCTGCTAACACTATGTGTGGAGATGGATGGTGATAATTTCGAATACTCAATTAAGTTCATTAGTTTCAAGAAGGTTTTTTTGACTGCTGCTTCTATTTTTGCAGTAACACACTCTTTTCTGATATATCCACTAAATAAAATGTACACTGAGTTTATTCAGAAATGAGGTCAAAACTATTTTAAAAGGATAATTTCTCAATGAAAAATTATTATTACAGATTGACGACCTCCCACTTCAGTAGATTAAGAAAACGCATTTAAATCTAAATTCTTTCACTACTCGAAAACGGTTGCGGTGTAAACAAAATTTTCAACGTCAAAAAAAAGATCTTCTCAACAAATATTTTGGAAAAAACTATTGGTGCACCAAATTATGATTTTTGTCGAAGGAAGCATGACCCTGTAAAAATATCACTCAGTGTATTTTCGCAAATACTGGACACATCTAATGAGTTAATGAGTGAAAAATTCATTCTCTGCAAATTGCAGCATAGGTTCAAGACAAAGAAAAAAAGCGTTATATCACTTTCTCCATGACATAAATTTGAACAGTTAGTTAATTTAATTAAATGCTTATGTTTGTTTTATTGGAATATAAACTTACCTGTTTCTCCTGGTTTGTATGCATGCTTCGCAGGTCTAACGATAACATCTCTCACCGGGCCTACAAGTCTCATTTGCGAAGAGCTCTGCAGAGAACATTCCTCGTCCGCTACGGAAGTGCAGTTGACTAGCGTCCGCAGGATGTAGCTTCCAAAAGCATCTAAAGGAACCTCGAGAGGAAGGATGCCATGACCTAGAAAAGAGAAAAGTGGAGTTTCAGTTTCAAGGAAGCCACTTTGAATTAACACAGTTCACATAAAATATCCTTAAACGTTATGAAATACTTGAAGCGTGTCCCTTTTAGAAGGGACAAACGTCAAGTTAAAGTATTGAAACACGAAAATATGTTTTGAGGTTCATAAAATCTTAATTTTAATTTGACATCTCGCTTATATTTGAGGTCATCTCTGCTGAAATATACATGGTGTAATTGAAGGAGATTTTACACACTATTCCCTGGTAATAGTCATCGCTTCCACTTAAAAAAATTCCTAAATTGTTTCAAGAATAATGATTTAGATACATAACTCACAATTTTGCATCAAAAAGAATTCAGTGGCGTCAATATCGCTTATAAGAATTTACCAGTTATCAGATAATATTATAAATTTCAGTGAATAAAGGGCCCACCAGAAGTATCTGGGTAACAGCTTTATCGATAAATTTCAAGTTTTGGGATTATAGTAAATGGATAGTCATCTACAAGTTTCAATTATTTTCAGAACGGTATCATTTTCGGTTATACCAGACGTCGACTGCAACTTTTAAACGAGATGATGTACTTTTTGTTAAGATTTGTCGTATCTCAAATAAGCCACCATTGAGCTATGTTTTTTCATCAAAATTTTTGGAATTACTTTGTCATCTTCTTTGCCTAAGAAAATTGACTCAGATTCGTTAAAGATTCTATCGTTTTCTTTAGTTTATAGTAAAAAGCGAAACTTTTGAGGACAACGTACTTTTCGATTCTATCTTACAGGGTGCCCAAAATCACTTGTCAACTCAATGAAAGTAAATTGCCAGAAAAAAGTTTTTCAAACATGAATTCTTTTTTTTCATCATCGGAACCGTATTTTAAACTGATATTGAATGATATAATGTAATCTTATACCAAAGAAGGCTCGTTTGAAGCATTAGTCCGTGGAAAATAGAAACAGACCTGCTGGATTCAATTCCTATGTCAGTTTGTATGCTCCACAAGGTCCTACCTAAGCGTCAGTTTGACGTTTGAAAATTTTTCAAAATATACAAAAGGAAAAAAACACCCGAAAATAAAATTGAATTTCAAAAACTCAGAGCCATTGCAAGACTCACTTTGAAAACTTAGAAGAGAAAATCCTGGAGAGAATATATATCTACAATCAATAGCTCTACACCAATGACTGAAATTTGGAAGAGAATCACAAAATGTCCGGCACAAATATTAACTACAAGCACTGACAAATATAACAATGATTTCATTAACTTCAGAAAATTAGAGAAACATAAAATAGACTGCACTGCTGTGGACAATGATGCACTAAATAACCCCCTCATCTTGTCAGAATTTCTAGAAGCTTTGAATTTTTTCATAAATACTGCAACTGGCCTGGACAATATTCCCATTATATTTATTAAATATATCCCATGAAATGCGACTGAAAACCTCTTAAATCTCTACAATATCATTTGACTGAATCACAAAATCCAAAAAAAAATGGACATAATCTATTATTATCCCTATGTTTAAGCAAAATAATTCCGAAACTATCCCAGAGTCATAAACTCCAATCTCATTAACATGTGCCACGAGTAAATTATCAGAAAAGATCATAAATAACCAGCTCTTATGGACATTAGGAAAACAAAATCTACTTATACCACAACAAACCGGATTTTGGTCAACAATGGATAATACAATATCGTTGCAAACTGAAATAGCATTATTTTTTGATATAAAAAAGTATATGATACAGTTTGAAAAAAAATATGATCATAAAAAGTCTTCTTTCGCATAATAAACGTGGGCATTGTCTTACTTTTATATAAAATTTTCTTGGAGATCGAAAATTTCAAGTTTTAATTAACGGAGTCGTATCAGCAACCTGGAGAATGGAATACCACAAGGTGCCGTACTTAGCCCGATGCTATTTCTGTTAGCCATCAATGATGTTTTGAATAATCTCGAAACAGCACTCAAAGGACGATTATTTTCAGATGATTTAGTCATATTCGGAAAAAGCAAAGATATCCAAAACATCTTTACTATGATGCAGCACTATATAAAATTGGACAAAGGAAACAGGTTCCAAATTTTCCACAGATGAAACTCAGTACATAATTTTCTCTTAAAGAAATATCTACACACCCCAACTCTCGCTTTATAATAAAAGCCTAGCAAAGAAACATAGCATTAAGTTTTTACGGATGATTCTAGATGAGAAACTCACTTGGAAAGAGCATATAAAGAGACTGGCTGTAGAATGCAATGGCAGACTGAATGTGTTGGAGACAATATCGAACAAGGACTGGGGCTCAGATAGTCAAACCATGCTGACACTCTATAGGATATTAGTAGGATCTAAGCTAGATTGTAAACACAATACACAACAACGCATTGAGGTTAATACTAGGAGCTTTCTGAAGAACCCCTATAGAAAGCTTATACTGCGAAGAACGTGAACCATCTCTCCATTATAGAAGAACGTACCTCAGAATCATATACACAATGAAAGGTCAATCAGATCCGAGAAATATAACATACAAGTATGAAGACAATGACAAATTCATAAACTTATCTTCCGACAAACCACGAACACCTAAATCTTTTTATCATCAAGTGCGGTCCGATCTCTCAACACTTAACATCACATTCCCTACCCGTCTCCCTTCAAGGCGTGAAATCTCTCTTACTTGGACTATAGAATAGGCAAGTATGATTACCACCCTGACACAATTCGACAAATATTCAACAATACATGAACTCCTCTCAAGAAGATAAATTCATCATCCTAACTCAGCTCTCTTCAGACACTCAAGAAAATATTCTCCAATAACACAATCCCAAATAAAATAAAACAAGAACTAGAAAACTCCCGAACGAAAGAAATAGTTTTCATCTGGGTGCCATCACACATAGGAATTCGAGGCAATGAAGAAGCTGACAAACATGCTAGTGAATACATCAATGACGAAAACGCAGTTCGGGTGAGAGACTTAGTGACTAGTGACGTGGAGAAGCTTATAAAATCAGAAGTGAAATCTGCATGGCAATTTAAGTGGTCGAACACGAATTCAAAACTCCAGTCAGAGAAACCATTCGTGAAACCATGGTCGAGTGATTGAAAATCACACATGGAAATCACGCATCTTAGACTTGGACACACGATCTTCACCCACAGTTATTTAATGCGTAGGGAGCCACAGCCCCAATGTAACAACTGTAACTTGAGACAATCAGTCGAACATATCATGGCAATATGCTCCAGATTTCCTGAAGAGGGAAGACTATATCAGATTTCCGATAATATTGAAGAAGCACCTTGGCCACATTGCAACTTTGAAAAATCCATCAAGTACCTACACGCTCTAAACATTGAAAATATTTAAATATTCTGTTACATAGGGTACCTCATATATCGCTAATAACCTCCAGGTTGATGCGATCTTTGTTATATAAAGAAAAAAGGTTATTCCGTTTGAAAAGAATGTTTCTTCAATAAAATGTGAAATAAATACTCAAACGAGGATACTATGATTCGGTTCATATTCACGGTTAATGTCTACAAAAAATAGATGCAACTTTGCAGAACATTGCACGAAAAGCGCCTGAATCTATAGCAATTTTGTAGAAAATTACAAGGAAAATTTGTCACATAAAAACTCTCAGCTGAAAGAGGTGGTGTTAGTGTCATGAACAACGATGAAGCCCTTGCAGTATCAGCTTTGGGTTATTTTTATGCCCATTCTTTCATTTCTGTGCATACTGCTGTTGCGACAAAATTTTGACCCTACAAATTCTCATAAGAATCATCAATAATAATAATAATAACTGTTCTTTATTGATAATAATATCAAGAGGCCATCGACCAAAGTCCTTCAGCCCTAGAAGCATCAATAAATCCAAAATACGCGAAAATTGGTATTAATTTCTGCGAACTGTTCACGCTTCACATTCAACAAAACCAAGACTTTTCACAAAACATAATATTAACCGATAAGTTCAAATATTCCAGAGAAGTTATTTTAAATCGGCAGAATTCTCATACGGAAAATCTGCATTAAACACGTAAGCGAAATATTCAACATTGTTTCAGTAGTAATGTATTCAGCTTTATACTCAAAACTCGTTCCAGTTTTGTATATCTCATAAGTGAAAACATTTATTGTACTTTTATGAATCTTCTGCAAATTGGTACTTTTCGTTAAATGTACTTGAAGCTTGACTTAATGTTGTGCACATTGACCATGAATGATAAATAAATTCATAATATTCTTCTGTGAGTCTTTATTTGCCATTTTATTTAACAAACACAACTATGAACACCAAATTAGTGTTATTGATATCTCTTTACAAACTGAGGCCAAAGTTCTTAATCTATTTTAACCACGAAAATTCACAATAAATCAACAAACACTAAAATTAAAAAAGAAATGAATTTGTTCAAAATATTTTAGAACAACTGTATTTTACCACTCAACATTATGTGTTGTATTTCTATAGGCTCCTAAAACATAAGGCACAGCTCATTGAATTCAAAATGAGAAAACCTTTTTCGGCATAGGCTAAAGGCAAAGGTAGATTTTTTCATTCTGGATAATCAGCTAAGCAAAACTATATGAATTTTTGTGAATTATTTAATTCATGAGTTCCAGAAAAACAGAAGAGAAAAGTTTCCAAGTAAAGGTCTTTCATAAAAATATTCCTAAGTATAATACGAAATCCGCGTACGTATCATGTGTTAAAGAATAGCAGTCCATTCAAAGCAACTCAAAATGATCATATGAAATTCATTATGAATGAAAATTTCATAATATTATGACGACTTCTCTTCTCAAAGTTTCCATATGCGGAACCATGTTAGAGATAGTTTTCAGTGAAGGCAGTATTATTGTATGAATGTAAAAGCAAGAAAACTAAAAACATTTGATTTAAAATCATAGAATTTCATCTTTTTCCATTTTGAACATTCAGAAAAAAACCTTTTCAAGATTTCTGTAGTTTGTAGAAAGGGTTTGAAACGACATTATAACAAAAATACCTCACAAATTCGAAACCCAAAGCGAGTGAAATTAGTGTTTGAGGCATGCAGGTGCTAAGTACCCTCGAATAGTATCCCTTCAATACAAAAATTGATTTGTTTCTCAATAGTCTTGAAAATAGCCAAATTATTCATGATGGCTCGTTTAACGTAAAAACGATTTATTGCGAATAAGGTTCGTCAACATTATTTTTCTCATATTCCATAGTAAAAAACTTTCAAACAGCTTGCAAATGAGATATCACCCGACCTCTTTGCCTCTATCAATCTTGAGGGGTTGTCTTCCCGCTCTTAGGGTGTTGTTCCTGTAAACCTCAAATATTTTTCACAACGAATCTTTTGACGTGTTTCCTCTTTTTTTTATCAACTGCAGCAAGAAAAATATACAGTTTGGCTCATTTGAGAAGGAGCTCTGTGTATGACAATTTCGTTGGAGTTATATTTCCTGACGAATCGGATTGAAGCACAAGACCGTATTAGGTCACATTAATTTGTAGTCTTCTTAGAAAGTAAAAGCACTCATTTGAATTTGGGAGGCTTTTGCTTGGTAAAATTCCATTATCAATAGTAAAAAACAAGTACTGTATTTTAAGGAATTTTACTTAATTATTGCGATTTGTAAAGCGTTTCACTATACAGTAGCTTCTTCAGATGAATGAAGGTACAGAAAATATAAATGAGAATATAAATATAAATGGTCTTGAATAATTAAAAGCTTATTGGGTTGCTTCTTCTTAAGTGGTTATTTATGACAGGTATATCCAATAAAATTAAGGAATAGATTGCTCCCGGATGTAAATCATTAGTTGCTTTACAGGAACAGATAGACAGTTAAAAATTTTCGAAAATCATATAAATTCATTACATCCAAAATTGGATTCACAACCGAAATAGAAAACAATAATTCGATAAATTTCCTAGACGTAACAATTTCGAATGAAAATGGAAAACATGTTTTCGCAATTTACCATAAGCCGTCACATACAGATATTATAATACTTAACTCGTCGTGTCATCCGCATCATCATAAAATGTCAGCATTCAATAGTTTTATTCATTGATTGATTAACATCCCGTTATCACCAGAAAATTCCAAGAAAGAATTAAATTTGATTGAACAAATAGCCAAAAATAATGGCTACAATCTCAAACTAATAAATAATATCTTAAATAAAAACAAAGTAGAATCGCATTGAAAGAAGTTTACCTTGTCGATAAATTGAAACAAAAATTCAACACCTCAACCTACGTTGGCATTACAAATGAGAAACTGAAATCATTCTTGAGTAGCATAATTTCAACATAGCTTCCCAAACTAATAATAATTTAAGCAAATATATAAAAATAATAAAACCAAATCAGGTGGAAACAATAAATCAGGTGTTTATAGATTGAATTGCAATGACTGTGATAATTTCTACATTGGTAGAACACATAGAAATTTTAATATTAGAATATAGGAACATAAACGCAGTTTTTCAAATAAAAATCAGATTCAAATTACGCGTATAATCTCTTAGAAAATAATCACTCTTTCGACCCACAGTTTGAAATTTTGCATACAGATAATAAATATTGGAAGGTAGACCTTCGGGAAACTTAAGGAATCAATAAATACAAACACTCAGGTAAACTCATCAATGAACAAGTCTATTTAAGCCCTTCACTTTTATTGAACCTCTTCTTGGAGCAATCTATTCCTTAATTTTATTGGATATACCTGTCATAAATAACCACTTAAGAAGAAGCAACCCAATAAGCTTCTAATTACTCAAGAACATTCATATTTATATTCTCATTTATATTTTCTGTACATTCATTCGTCTGAAGAAGCTACTGTGTAGTGAAACGCGTTACGAATCGCAATCATTAAGTAAAATTCCTAAAAACACAGTACTTTTTTTTTATTATTAAAAGCACTCAGTTAAGTGCGAGTGACTAAAGACATGATTAAATATTATTGGGGTCAACCCTGAAATTTTACGACAAATTTTAAACCTCAAAGATTTCAAAGATATCCCCAATTGATAGCAACCAAAACTGTCTAAATCATCGATGATCTTCCAGCTTCAGTAGAAACAGTGCTTGTAAAACTATTTCGCACGCTTTCGATTAATATACCTAAGTTGTCTTACCGTAGTATGCAACTATTGCATTTGCTTACAAATAATCTTTTCAAAGATTCACTGCTTCCAATAATAACGGTAAGTATATATGAATACACCTTCGACGAAAATGCAAATAAGATCAATATCGCATTTTTTTGTGTTCCAATTACAAATTCACAATTTCCGTAGTTCTTTCATTATATTAGATGAACGAGGCTGGCAAACTTTCTTAATTCTTAGTAAACGGGATATACTCTTTTTATTTCTTTGGAAAGTCAAAAGTTGCAATAGATTTCGACAGAAAAAGACGTATTATCCGGTGGCGTTAACTCAAATGTTAGATTTTATAGATCAAAAGAAATGCAGTTCTGAATATCTGGTATCAATGTCAGTTTGTTACCGTCAAGCATTTCTTACAGGAAGGTGAATCATTAAAATAATTTCTTCTGAGGATGTTACTACAAATTTTTCGGATTTTTCCTTGCATCCGTGTGAAGAGCTATTGCTCTTTCTTGAAGTACATATTGCTAGGTGAACTTGGCATTCTCTGTTATTGATGTCTAGCTAGTATTAAAGTAAGCATCAGAATTCAAAATAAACGGTCATTTTCCAGTGAAAGATTCGATATTTCCGCAGGTCGAAGAGATGGCATACCAGTGCATCTGGTCTCAATTTTATCTCCGTACTTCACACGTTAATTAGCCAAAAGTTTGTTTCGTGTTGTAACTTCAAATTCAGAGTTTCCAAATATTTTATTTAATTTGCACTATAAGATACATCTCTTGAATTCAAAGACTGCATGTGTTCCCGACAAAAGAATACTGACAGACGGACTGACTGTATGCTGTATGTATGGAATCATCTTCTTTCTCGTGTTCTTACTGTGGTATCTTTTACTCTGCAACAAACCGTATCATGTTTTCTACTATTTTCTAAATACTTCATCGATATTCCAAGAGACTGGTTATCAGAAACAAAAACATTGTAACTCTACCGAGAGACACTGACCAGACAGAAAGAGACAATAGAAAATAAGGAAAAACAACATAAACATCTCAAAACAAAAAGTTACAATATGCGAGATTTCGCAATGTGTAGACACATCGAAGAAAATTATTATTCAAGAAACAATATTCAACCTTCCGTAGAATGTTAAATATCCTCCCTTGAAGGAGCTAGTTTTCCGATCTACTCTTCATAATCACCGTCAACCAAGGCCACAGAGCAGTGGTACAGCACGGTCAGATGTGACGAATAGGAACAATGGACTACAGTTTCGGTCTCGTTTGACCTCGTCAGCATTGTCTTCCGATTCGTATTACCAGGCTATGCCGTTACTAACTAATCTCAATTCGTTAGAGAGAACATAAACATGTAAATCTCACTGCGCCCTCAAACGAACCGAAACAGAGGCTACCTCACCATCGCCCCAAGAAACGGTGAAAACAAAGAGCAGATAAAACAGGAAAACGTTAAGTGGTCACACTAGTTCGATAACATACCGCCATGCGATACTCACGTGTCAGACAGAAGCGGCCGTCGAAGGACCGATGCTCCTCATTCCTATGTGGTTTTCAACCAGGCATACACAAACATCTCAAAAAAAAAGTTACTTGATGCGAGATTTTGCAATGTATAGACACATCGAAGAAAATTATTATTCAGGGAACAATATTCAACCTTCCGTAGAATGTTAAATATCTTCCCTTTAAGGAGCTAGTTTTCTGATCTACGCTTCATAATCACCGTCAACCGGGGCCACAGAGCAGGGGCGATATGTTATCGAACTAGTGTGACCATTTAACGTTTTCCTGTTTTATGTGCTCTTTGTTTTCACCGTTTCTCGGGGAGATGGTGAGGTAGCCTCTGTTTCGGTTCGTTGGTGGGGGCAGTGACATTTACATGTTCACGTTCTCTCCAACGAATTGAGATGAGTAACGGCATAGCCTGGTGTTACGAATGGGCAGACAATGCTGACGAGGTCAAACGAGTCCGAAACTGCAGTCTATTGTTCCTATTCGTGACATCTGATCGTGCTGTACTTCTGCTCTGTGGCCTCGGTTGACGGTGATTATGACGAGTAGATCGGAAAACTAGCTCCTTCAAGGGAGGATATTTAACATTCTACGGAAGGTTGAATATTGTTCCTTGAATAGTGATTTTCTTGAAAAAACAACATCTAGTTAGTTGACATGATCATAAGGATATCAAGTATGAAGTCGAAAACTATCGAGTTTACGCAAGTCTACGCATTGTTTCAATTTTGGAATCCCGAGCTCATATAAATAGGCGTTGTTGCAAGACAGTGCGTGCTCCGCTACCGACCCCACTTACAGACTTGATCCCAGTTCTAGACTAGACCAGATCTTGAAGATGATAACTAGCTTCCAGTGAATTTGTAAGTGAATTCCAGAGATTACTGTTGAGCTGAATTGCAGTGTGTTATACCGAGCGGAGTGTTTATACTGTGGTCCGCCCGTTGTGCTCTAGGTATGATAATCCGCTCACGAGTAGTCGCTGGTCCTAGTTGAAAATAGGTAGATGCCCTGTGCTGTTACTGTGTCCTGAGCATGAAGCAGCCCCTATATTTCAATAGTCGTTTTCCTAATGTAGACGCCCTACATAGTTGCTGTGTCCTATTTCAGAGAACTTCTTATACTTTTATCATACCTAGGAGATGTCGAGAGTGGTGTAGCACACATACTTGTGCCGGCGGTTTGTGATTCTCTCAGTCTAGACTCTCGCACATTGAATACCGTGGAGCGTGTGGACGGCTTACGCAGTTGCTGAGTACTGAGTAAGGCAAGTCTCTTACTCCAGAGTGTTCATGCCACCAGGAAGGCCTATCGTGAGGTATGATTCAGGGCTTTTCTTATTGCTACCATTCATATCTGCTTGTACATCGTTCAATTTTCACATTAAAGATTTATCGTTAACTGGTCAGGATCATTTCCTTATTTTTCATTGCAAATTTTGTTTCGCTTGCTTCTGTCATTCTTACCTGCATTTCAATCCGATTCCCCAATTCCTTACAATTCACGCAGTGTCAAATTTTCATTGCTATTCGGACTGTTTGTATGATATTAACCGTTCATAGGGATGACATTTATGTATGAAAAATTAAGAGAAATTTTCAAAGAAATGTCACCCGATCAACTTTCCTAATGATGAATTTAAGTTCGGCAGCTGCTTACTGTATGGAGTTGAAGTCACATGCTCTGAACGAACTCAAAAATTGGTTCTCGTCTGATCAGAAATTGACGTACCTCAGCTTTTTCCGTTACTACCAGTCTTTTTCGGCATAGAGGGGGTGGCAAATTTTCGTTAGAATACAAATTTTTGTAGTGTTTTAACTTTCTGTGTGATATTGAATGTTAATAATCCCACATTTCATATAACCACTTCTGACTTAGGTACTTCTGAAAATTGATTGTGAATACTCCCAACAAACTCAGAAATTGGATCCCGTTCAATAGAAAATTGACGTGTCGCAGCTTTTTTCAACAAAATCATGAGAAAGAGGGAGGTGGCAAATTTTCGTTAGAACTGACTGTGTAGTTTGTTGCATTAGTAAAACCTGGTTTAGTTTCATTAAGAAGATTTTGTCTCTGCTAACTAACTTATATCTATCAAAGTCAAACAGAGGATTTACAAAAATTCGAATAATTGTTATTACAATAAATGTTTATATCTATAGTTTCGGTGTGTGTCAGAAAAACACAATCGTAAAAAACAAGCGAATGAATAGAATACCAGCGGAAAAAACAAACCATGCCCGTTCCTTAATCAGGCATCTGAACTCGCATCATGCCTTCTATGATTGCCCCTAAAGCGTGAGCTCAGGAAATGTAACAGGGGAACCATACTATTTTGCTCATGATTCAATGAACGAGTAAAAAAACTCTTTTCCATGTCGCTATTGCACTAGCAATACCTTGTCTTTCTATGTTGTGCTCTTTTCGTGTGTACAATTGGAGTACCAACAATTTTTCTGCTTAGCAGCCTCATTCTCTCATTCTCATCTTGCACTTCATGATTTTCAGGACTTCTCCACGAAGACAAGGGTGGAAAGGAAGGGGGTTTGGGACAGGAAAAATCTGTATCAATGAAAAAAGAAAAACCAGCAGAAAAATATCTCATCAAACATACCTAACTCTTATTTGTCTAAACTCATTTGAATCTAAGAACTTAACCAATGCTCCTCTGTTTTTCAACAGGAAACATCTCATACACCTTTTCGGAATAAAGCCCTACAGGGGTGTAGCCCTTCCTTATCCGAGAACTTAACTAATGTTCCGCTGTTTTTCAACAGGGAATATCTCATACATCATAAGAAAAAAGCTCTAAAGGAAAGCAGTCCTTGCCTTATCTAAAAACTAACCTAATGCTCCGCTGATTTTCAATAGGAAACATTTCATGCAGCATGGGAAGAAAGCCCTATAGGAGTGCAGTCCTAGACTTATCTAAGAACCTAACTAAAGCTCCTCTGTTTTTCATTAGGGAACATCTCATACACCATTCGGGAGTGTAGCCCATAGTCACCTCAAGATTCGAAACTAATCTCCTGAATAGACTTGAAGTTCTCTACCCAGTTAACGAAATCATCTGAAACGGAATGAATTTCTTGAAAACCACCCGTAAAATGATGAATAGGACAATCGAGGACTAAATATCTTATTGTTTCTTCAGCTGCGCCACATTCAAATGTCGGACTACAGTATTCCATTCGAACAACATACTATTACTACGACCATGTCCTGACCTGGCCTGAGACGATTTAATGTACACCAGTTTTTCCTATATTTTCGAAACCTGCAATGCTTTTGGAATGATTCTCTATGAGAACTTTATTGAAAATATCAACTTCCTGCTATTCAGTTTTCCAAAGATCAACAGCCTTCACCCGTGTACGCAAAAAGTCAATCGACCAAATAGGTTTCCTAGATTTCAATCTCAGGTTAAGTGGATGTTGAAGATCGTGTATTATCGGAAAAACTTCTGGAAATGAGTGATACTTATCACAAGATGATTTGAGAGCTAATTTCCTGCGATTATGGGAAGGAACTATATTACAAAAATCCGGAAGCCGGGGGGTAGCAGTTGAACTGATACATCCACTTATAATTCTCAAAGAACAGTTCAACTGAGAATCAATCCTATTGACATGAGCACTATTCAATCACTCCTGACAGCAATATTCTGCTGCTGAATATATCAAAGCTAAAGCAGTAGTTAGCAGAATAGAGATTTCGGAGCCCCAATTAGATCCAGCTAGTGTATGTAGTATATTGTTTCTTGTTTTCATTTTCTGACATAATTCAACAATATAAAATTTGAAAGCCAGAGAACGATCTAGAAGAGATATAGTAGAAATATTGTTTGCTGAGACTGCATCGTTGGACCATAAAACCTTTTCCCAGAACATATTCTCCGCCGCATCATTTATTTTGGCCAGTTTTGCCTGTGAATAGACCGTCTCTCTTATTTAACATGGTTCTTTTCCAACGTTTGAATTTATGAGATTTCTTTATCCATTCGGGGTACTGAACCCTAAAAAAGTATATTATGGAATCAATCAATAGAAATCAGCCACGTTGTTTTCATAAATGAATTATTTATTCATAAATACGATACTGTTACCGTATGAAGAATCACAGCTTCAAAAAAAAAAGAGATTTTCGCTATAAATATTGATAAAAACGAAAGAAGGCTAAGGTTGCTTACCTGAATAAACATAAAAACTGCTTATACTCTTCTCGACCTAACATCGAGGTTAGAAAGAATCTCATTATTTTTTTCTCGGGTTATGATTCAGTATTCAATAGTTTTAGTTCAACTTAATCCATTTAACGCTATTGTTCTGCCTAAACTCAAAACGTATATCTACGTGAATCCGGGGGCCCAGAGCAAGTGCCCCGTGTGCCCTTATAGTATAAACGGAACTGCTAATCCGGAAGCAACATAATTATATTCGATATGTAGTATTGCCAATTGATTTTCCGTGATAAATTTGAAGCAAAATAAACAGAAATCGGTGTTAATTCTATTGTTAAGTGAGATTTTAGATGACATCATAACACCTATTGGTCATTCAAATAAATAATAAACAAACAAACTTGGTAGCCTGATGAAATGCTAATTAAAATGACCCTGAGAAAATGAATCATAAACTGAAACTGCTCTGTATTGAGACTCGATGCGTATTAGTCTTAATCAACCAACATGGGAAATTATCCAAGTGGTTATTTCTACCTACTCAGCCTGCTACTTACTTTAACGATATGTGAGTAATCTCTATTTTTTTGTAATTGCATCCAAAGAATATTCAATATTCAATCAAGAAAAAAATGGGATAACGTTATCGATTTCGGTATTATCTTAGTGTTGTGAGAATGCTACAGCTCCTTTAAATCGGATTACAGGGGAATTTAATTCGAATTCGATATCAAAGCTGAGAGCAATTTCAAGCGCGGTTGAAATTTCTACAATAGACGATACTCGTCGAAAATAATTCGATGTTCCCAAAGTTAACGCTGCATGAAATACTTTTCCGTCGATATATCATTATAGATTAATAACAACTAGTGAGCCCATTAAGATCGCCTTTTATGTCTAAATAGCCCATATACTAAACGCCCAATATACTGAACGCGTTATATACTAAACGCTTAATATACTTAACCCCAAATTTTCATATCCAACTCTATCTATACTGGACGCCCTATTATATTCACTTCATTATTCATATTTATACTTAATAGTTCTTTATGTTTCATGGAACTCTCTCATATATTGCCTCAGTCATCCTCAGGGAAACGCAGCTTCCAGTATTGTTTTATGGATACTGACTCATCAACCACACAAATTTCAACACTATTCACTACTATCTCAATTCAAAGAGATACATTCAGTTTGAAAATACCAATTTTCTCCTACTGAGCTAGCATAAGATGAAATTGAAAACATGACAACATTGAATATCAAATTATTAAATCACTCTTTAGGCATAGAAATTCAATCATCAAATGTAATATTAATTCATAATATTCCAAATTTTAAGTTCCGAAAGTATTGAATATACCGGGTGTAACTGGAAATAGGCTCGCTCCTATAACTTTTTTCCTGTCCAATATTTTTCAATGAAATTTTCTGAACTTAATTAAAAACTAATTTCAACTTAAATGACACTGACAGTTTATCTGAAACGTTTCCGGTTTCAAAGGAAATTAGCCAAAGTTTCGATACTCAAATGGCTCACCCTGTATATTTTTTGAGAAATCGAATCAAACTCTCTTTGTCTATACATCCAGCATATTTTGGGACGAATTAGCCGAATTTTTAATTTTTTCTGATAAATTTGCTTTCAAGTCAAGGTTGGTATGACGACAAAAAAACTGAGTGATTTATCGACCGAAATCGAGTACATTTGGATTCATCACTGAAACTGTAGAATTCCTTCTGTTATTGGCTTCGTTACATTCCAAACATTGTTTCTTTAAAAAAATCCTATATCCTCAAGGTATAATAGAGGCTCATTAGCACTATAATACGCAGAATATTTTTACGAATATTTTGATACCAAATTGATAAGGTTTCGTTGAAAATTTCCATTCGTAATCCTGGATATAGTATAATACTCGTTTTTCAACTCATTATCTGAAGTGCTTTGGAAATGCATTGAAATCCTATCACAGATCATAGAATTTTTGTATTCAATTTTAAATGTCATAAGATAACATTGTGTTGCATCTGAATCGGTGAGTTGGTATAAATAGTTCAGAGTTTTTGAATTTTCACGGCAGAAAAACAGTACACACAGAATGAGAAAGTAGATATTCTACCTATTTATGGCGAATGCCGAAAAACTGTACAGCATCAGCAATTTTATACGCTGAACGCTATCCAGAACGGCAACATCCTCCAAGGCACAATTTTCCAAAACTGGAAGTGAAGTTTCGTCAGCAATCGGTTGTTGCAGATTCTCAAAATTTCATAGTGGGCGACAATTATGCAATTGATGTATTAGCGTACATTAATTTAAATTGTACAGCATCTACCAGAGAAATCGCACAAGAAGTAGGGATAATTCATCAGATTGTTTGGAGAATTCTTAAGAAGCATAAATTTCGCTCGTTCAAATACAACCTTCATCAACACCTTTATGAAAATGCTAATGGCCCAAGATTACAATATTGCAACCAGTTTCTTCAAAAAATGGAAATGGATCCATAATATCCTTATAAAATTTCATATTAAGATGAATCTGATTTACTAACAACGGAATGTTCAATAGAAAAAATACGCGCTATTGGGCCCACGAAAACGAGCATTTAGTACGTGAGGGTAATTTCCAGGAGCGATTTGGGTTTAATGTATGGATGGCAACGGTAGGGCGACATCTCATAGGTCTAATCATTTTTGATGGACCATTAACAGGGGAAAGATATTTAGGATTTTTACAAAACGAAATAAGCGATCTGATTGATGGTTTACCACTGGCTGTTGCTAATAACTTGGATGGAGCACCAGCGCACAACTGCAGGGAAGTTGTTCAATACCTAAATAATAATTTAAATGAATGGTGGATAGGCACCAACGGACCGACAAGATGGCCAGCTCGATCGCCCGACTTGTCCCCATTAGATTTTTTTTATGTGGGCCCATGTGAAAAATCGTGTTTAAGGAACTGCTTCAGAAAATCGAGAGGATTCAGAGAATAGAGTTCGGGGAGCAATAAATGAGATTTTTCTAAATCAAATGGTTAATGTAGTACGGGCTACCATGCGCCGCAATAGGCTGTGTCAGGCACAGAATGGGGGTCTCTTCGAAAACCTGTTGTGAAGTTATGCTCAATTGATTTTATGACATTCCATCTGTGGTTCATTTGAGTATTTTGCGTTATTTATGTGTTCTGTTAAATTTTCATTCATCTGGAATGTACGATGATGAGTATGTGCGCCATGCTAAAATAAAGCTTAGGTTTTGCGTGTATGCTTTGTGTGAATTACAATTTTAGAACCAGCTGAGTCATAGCCACCTAGACTTGAGAACAAATTTATCAAGAATGATTTAAAAATTCGGCAAATACATCTTTAAATATACTGAATGTATAGACAAAGAGAGTTTCATTAGATTTCCAAAAAAATATACAGGGTGAGTCATTTAAAAATTGAAACTTTGGCTCATTTCCGGTGAAACCGGAAGCGTTCAGATAAACTGTTAGTTCCATTCAACTTGAAGTGAATTTTTAATCAATTTCAAAAATTTCATGAAAAATATTGTATAAGACAAAAGTTTTAGTTAAATGTTAAATTTATGCATTCTGAAAGTTTCTTTCCTTAAGCAAAATAAACATAAAATGGATAATATAAACAAAAACTACTACTAAACTACTCTAAAAGTTCATTTCAAGTTTCGTCAAACTTTTTATTTAAATAAATCTCGGAATCACTTATTTTGACAGATCGAATATAAGACTAATTGAAATAAGATTAGATTCGATTGTCACTAAAAAGAGAGACAGCACTATACTCTAGATGTTGGAAGTAACGAAATTATGTTGGTGAAAATAGGAGTTATTAATTATTTCCACCTCAATATTTTCATTCGAAAGAGAGAAAGCATTTAATTTTACACGTTGGCAAAGCTCACTTTCGACATTGAATCGCGATCGAAGGGGGGGAAGGAGAATTACTGGCTCTTCTCCAGTGTTTCCGGTCTTTTTCTCGAAATTATAGGTCTCAAAAATTGTCACAAATTCGAAAATTAAGTCGTAGATTAACGATTTCTCTTCGCGGATCTGATTTCGAGATATGTTGGAATCGTTCAATACCTGAATACATTCTCTCGGCAACCCCGTATAAAAGGACGGATGAAAGAAAACCACTTATTTTGACAGCTCGACGTTCGTTAATTTCTGGCCGTCAGAGATATTCGGAATGAGGAAAATGGTGCGAAATTTTGCCGAAGTCCGCCGATAACCCTTCGTTGAATCAAAGATTTTTCAGTTTTCCCGTCGTTTAACGAGAATTAAACTATTGTGGTGCAACATGCAGAATCCGAGGCTTGCTCTTTGTCCAGGTTTTGAAACGATCGAACGCGATGAAAAAATTTGAATAGATACAAATGTCTGACGGAATTTTCCCCTCCACTGGCGAAAAATCGGAGACCTTTTTTATCCTCGCTTTTTCGGGGATTTTTTTCTGAATTTTCGCTCCATCAATTGTTCCGATCGCCTTCCGAAAGACCGAAGTTTCCGATTCCGAAGAAATCTCGCCGTTTTGACTTCCGTTCGCTCTCAGCGACGTTTCGGCAAAAATTTTCGAAGAATCCTCAGGGCTCCGTCGTTCGAGGTAGGTGCTCCAAATTTAGCAAGGACCTTCCCTAGACCCTTTCTCTTGGAAAAAAATTATTGCGGGGGCCATCGGCCCCCTGTTTTTGCCGCGCCACTTCTTCTCCGTCCGGTTTAGACTACCGTTATCCCCTCGGATTATTCCCGAAAAAGGTCTTACGACTTTAATAATATAGATCATACATGAAAATACATTAGGTACATTATAACATTCGTGAAACACTTACAACGAGACCTGATAATAATTGTATATTAATAGTCTTTCTGGTAGAGTTGTACTGATTAGTCCGATCTAGTTATGGATTATGGTACAAAATTTCAACTGATTTTTTGCTAATCTCGAGCTATGCAGAATACTTTTGATGGAAAAGGCTTCGCTTTCAAGAAAAGGCTACTATCATTTTTTTTACTTTGTTGGAAGTACATTCGACACCGTGTGCTTTATCTTCATGAGAAAGCACCTATTAGATGGTTGTTTATCTGAGAATAATTATTTCCAAAATTTTGTTTTTGTGTCTTTAAGGTGCTCCATTTCTGATTTTCAGCTAATGACACCCCTGGGAATTCTGTCACATCAATGACATGGGAATTTTCTCGAACCCCTTTCGTGTCTAGGTAAGGGATCTTCGAGGTCCAACACAATTCTACTAGACAGGAACGTCGAATATACATCTCCTCCGAAAGGTGGGCGTTCAAGCGATTTCCAGAATCCGAGAAATCGCACCGAATTTGTGCGGATTGAACCCAGACAAGTCTGTGCAAAGGACGAGCGATTTAACCTCTGCGCAACCAAGCTAGTATATCCTAACGTAGAATATAAGGAGTTATTTGGTTGCCGATGATTATTAAAGAAAGTCACTGAATTGAAGAATCTTCGATGGATGTGTCACCGGCCAACTCCCTATGGAAATTTTCGTCGAGGTAGTTGTCTGGAGTAGTCGGATGATACTCAAACGTTCAAATAAGGGAAATTTTTTTTTCTGAAACAACAGAATTGATTTTCATCAAGTGTTTCCCTCCAATGGAAATCGAATTGAATACTATTTTAAAGAATAAATCATATGACCCCATTTTCCCATTAAAAATTTTGGGTGGAAGCTACCACGGATAGGGAGTAAATAGAAATGAAACATGAAATCAAAAATGTCGTTCTCCAATCAGAATCGATCTGTTTTTTAATTTTCACAGAAAAATCGAGCCAGCCGAGTTAAGCAAGGTCATTCGTTTTCATTGGAACGCATTCTATATGTCATACAGAAAATATTCATTCACTGTTTGAAGTAAAAGTGATGAGAATGAGCAATCATGTTTCTTCACACTTAATATATTATTGTGATCATTTATTTATCATTCCATTCGTCAATTATTATTCCACTACTGAATAAACGTTAATAAATTCGAAACAAATGATATGAATAATTACAACTTATGTAACACAGGAGGAAAATCATATTTTCTTCCAACAGATAATGTGAAGCATTAATACATGTGAGACAACATAATTATTGTCCTCCTACATGATGTTTATGATCTTCCTACTCCCTTTATGACACACATTTCATATTATTCTTGTGTTATTTTACCGCATAATAAAAAGAGATAAACTCCAAGTCGGTTACTGTTGCTTCTACATCACAACGCTTTTCTCTATGACATTGTAGGCCATAAATAATATTGTAGTTGTCACGAGCTATCAAAAAATTCACGAAGGTTTCTTATCTACATGGCTTCTAGGTTTCAGAGAATATTGATGAATTCAGAGAATGGAGGTTCAAAGACAATTCTGAGGTATCGAAACTATTATGAGACTATATAAGACCATAATAAAAAACAAATTCACTTTATGGGATAACATGAAGAAATATCAAACACATAAAAATACGACTTTCATTTCGTCGAAACGAACGCTAAAAGTATGACTCAATATCTATCGGTATAATTAGATCGAAAATCAGGTTTCGTCAAATGTATGAGAAACATAAAAGGAAAGGATTCATTGTATTTATCAATTGGACCGCGGTGAAATTCGAAAAATTACCTTCATAATGTATTAGAACTTTCTATTCCACTCAGGAAATTTTCTAGCACAAACATATATTCATTTTGGATTGTCAAATGGTTTCAATTCGGATCACCATTTGAAGCCTTCTGAAATCAATATCATCTGTCACTGCGATTGGGTCACACTGACAAAGAAAAACGACGAAGGTTCACAGAAACACTCGTTTCAAACGTAAATGTAAGATTAAATTAAACACGTGGTTCGCTGGTCGACTACGGCGGTTTGGTTTGGTCCACGGCGTGGGTTCTCTATACAGGGTGTTACATGAAAGTATGTCACAACTTGAGGGGGCTATTTTTTACAGCCTCCATCATTACACGTCCTAAATTTCAACTAGAATCTACAAGGTGTTTTCTTTTCGGAGCCATGTCTTCTTTTGCCCTTCCAAACTTTTTTTCAGTACACTACGGATCAGCGTACAATCAATTTTCGTCATTTTCGTTCAATTTAGAAACTTCTTTGACACATATTTTTTTGTATCTCCAATTGTTCTCGAGCAAAACAAAATTATTGAACGATTGCATGCTCGCTGAATTGAAAGCATTTCTAATTTAAAATATGACAAGTAGGCTTTGATTTTTTTCATTTATTTATTTATTCTGACAGTTGCTGAAGTTGAAACAGTGTCTGCTCGATTTGTTCATTAAATTAATGATTAGTTTTTATACTTTTGAAGTTATTGCTGTAACAAAAAATGGCAAATTTTACTTAACGCCGTATTGGCTGATATCCATTACATGTACGGTCTGGCTGACGGAAACACAAATGAAGCTAGACGATTATATCAGGTACGCTTTCCAAATCGAGTAACACCAAACAGGTGCACATATTCAAATATCCACAGAAGATTGGGGGAAACTAGTACATTTACTGCCAATAATCATTTATTAAAGTGCTACTCAAACTATGAGAACTCCAGATATTGGGAAGCAGTTTTGAATTGTATTGATTTGAATCCTCATGTGAGTACAAGAAAAATCGGAAATCAGTTGAATATTTCACATGCTCTTGTTTGGTGGATTTCTCACTAGTTTTTAATGTACCCGTTTCATATTCAACGCGTCCAAACTCTACTTCCTCGAGATTTTCCTTCAAGACTGAATTTCTGCCGATGGTTCTTAGATAAAATTTGAAAAAATTCTCATTTTGATAGTGATTTAATGTTCACAGACGAAGCTATTTTTTCGAGAACTGCAATCACAAATTTTCACAATAATCTTTATTGGGCTGAGGAAAACTTACATTTGATTGAAGAATCCCATAACGAACAATTCTCACTGAATATCAGGGTCGGAATAATTGGAAATTATTTGATTTGGCCATTTTTTTGGTCCCGCTTATCGGCAATTTCTTGAGGAGGAGTTATCTTTATTGCTCGAGGATGAGCCAATTTTCGTGAGAAAGATAATGTGGTTCATGCATGACGGGGCACCAGCACATTTCAGTGGAGAAGCTAGGGAATTCTCAAATAATACATTCAACAACCAATGGATTGGTCGGGGTGAGCCAGAACCATAGCTTCCAAGGTCCCCAGACTTAAATTGTTTAGACTCTTTCTTATAGGGATATCTCAAAAGTTTCGTTTATACCACTCCAGTGAATACTATAGAATAATAATAACCTCTCGTGACACGATAAGAAATATCCCAGGAATATTTCAAAGAGTGCGTGATAATATGCGAAGAAGAACAGAGGCCTGTATTCTTGCAGGTGGAAAACACTTCCAGCAATTTATTTAGTTTTCAATTGTTCTCTATTTAGTTTGATATTGAATAAGTATAAGTTGAGTCTCAGAAGACCAGCTATCAAAATAAAAGCAAATTTTGGGCATACCTATCGAGTATTTCTATATTTTTTTTATTTAGCGAATAATATACAATTCGAATAATTCAAATTCAATAATTTTTCACTCGAACGGTTGGAGATACGAAAAAATTACAAGTATCAAAAAAATTTCCAAAATTCAACGAAGATGACGAAAATTGATTGTAGGCTGACCAGTGGCGTACTGCAAAAAAGTTTGAAGGGGCAAACTGAGACATGGCTCAGAAAAGAAAACAACATAAGGATTTCAGTTAAAATCTAGGACGTGTAATGATGGAAAGTATGAAAAATAGCTTGCATTCCAAATGTGGGCTGAATATCTCAAAAACTGCTGGAATTTTGAAGAAAAAACAAATTTTTTCCAGAAATTTCAACACAGTGTAGCTCCGCAGCGAAGCTTTTGTGGACCTATTTGTATATGAATCCTTTTCCCCAAAATTGCACGTAGATTTACCCCCCCAAATTGTGACATTCTATTATGTAACACCCTGTAGAGTCAACTGGTGGCAACGCGTGCTGCAAATGATCTACAGAGACGAAGCGAACTCGATGAGGTCGGGAAGGAAAAGAGACATAGAGAATATTAGAAATGCACCGATATTAGAATCCTCTGGTCAGGAGGTACAGAGTTTGTTCTGTGCTTAACTTTGTTAGAGGGGTCTACTAGGCCATCTTTAGTTAGAAAGCATAGTGTACACGGTTACACCGCTCCCTCTGAAAATCGCGGGCAGGTAGGGTAGGCTCTCATATTGTCATAACGAGTAATAAAACCGTGATATCTTTATTTGGGACATATGCATACGTGTACATCATACCATTGAGAATTAGGGAAAAAAAGATAATTGAAAAAGTTTTATCTGGTTATCCTACTTAAATCTAATACGAATCTGTGTGCAGTGCGTCTGTGGCCGTCTTACTATCCTACGTACCATTTGGCATGAACGCTATGATGTCAAGGTAATCCAAAGAAAACCTTGTTTCACGTAGGTGAGTCGTGTGGTTTAGCTACTTGCAAGGTGAGAGCTTGGTGAAAGGCTCTATTTTAATTATTTGAATCTAAGTTATATAAAATCACAAAACCTGAAAGAGGGGAAGTGAAATGTTTCAACGTTGTATCTTTATTTGTCAGGTACATATTGCCTCAAAAAGCGAAAAAAAAGTACTGGTAGAAAAAAACAATTCACTGACACACGATGAGGTCATCATGCGTTGGAGACGTGCGACCTCGAGTAGGCGAGTAGGTCTAGGTTCAGTAGCGCACAGGTGGTCTTGAAACACTACACTCACACAATCGTCGTTGGGCGCCACTTGGTATTATCTTTGGCCCAAGAACCGGATACTTCGTTTACGGCTGCTAAGGTAATGGATGGATTCTGCAGCTGCTGAATTAGCCGAATATTAGCTACTTGCCACGCTTCTATTGCTAGCATTTGTCCTACCAAGTGCGACGGCTTCATCTCGTGTGCGGAAGTAGCGGAAAACGTTACTTGGCTTCTCGTTACCTTCACTTATCGGCTAACTCAGTCGGAGGTGGGTTCTTTTTCTTAACGGAAAAATTGATTCACTAATGCACACGTTGTGTTTCACTTGCTACCAGTATGGGCTCGAACACTCGAAGGAAAACGTCGACGGTTGGCAGAAACACTCGTTGTAAACGTAAGATTGAATTAAACACAAGGTTTGCTGGTAGACAACGGTATGTTGGTAATATGGTCGACGGCGTGGGTTTTCTATAGAGTCGACTTGTGGAACGCATGCTGCAGACGATCTACGGAGACTAAGTGAACTCAATGAGGTTAGCGTTGCAAAATATTAAAATCCAATAGCAAGTGCAAAATTAATGATGTTTAAAGTGAAAATTATTTAAACAACAAAATAAATACTTGAGAAGTGCATTGAATGTATATATGTAGCTGCCTTAGGTGGTGATTTTATTGATTTGAGAGAGATGTTAATGTGGTACAGTTTTGAGAAGGTGATTCCATTCTCTATACGACCAGAATTATCTACCTTCTGAGATAACATTTACTGAATTGAAAACGAGAATTGTTTGCAAAAATTCTAGGTTTTCGTGAATCCGTTCAATCTCGGTTTGAAGATCATATTCGAGCAAAATCGATTGGGAAATCTTATTGATAACTATTTAGACGTTTGCATATCCACCCACTACTTCTATCAACTACCACCTTGAAAATTTTTATGCCAACATCAAAAATTTAATATCCTCCACTTTGTCCTAATTCAGTTTTTTTTAACCATTTTGAAGCTCATTAAGAGGAGTATTATCTTCATCATTCCCATCTGCTTCGACTTTTGAAGTGACCCCAATTTGACTTAGAGGAAGATTATCTCATAATAGATACTTTTCAGGCTGAAATCTTCATCAGATTTATCATCGAATGCATTATTTGGAGGCAATAATATATTTGTCACTAGCACATTACTTTTCTCTTCATCTTCTTCTACCAAAGCAACTTCAACTGCTCTGGAAAGAAGAGTGACTAAAAAACATGTTATCAGTATATTTGTAAACATATTGAATATAATAGAAAAATGAGAATTAATAATTCAACACCGATAGTTATGTTTCCATTATTCCTGACGACCTTCATATAGGACACTAAATTTTGACCCCTCTCAAATCATCACTTATGAACAATATAATTGTTGTTGCTACATCAATTGAAGAATTAATATTTTAGGAAGTATCCGTACGAAAAGCAAGCTCGAAATATCTAATATGAATGAAAACTTTTACTTTTGAAACTTTACTGTATTTGCAGAATCTGTTACAACTACGAAAATCTGATAATATCTATCAAAACTCACGTTAAAATTATTAACGTGCTTTACTTAACTCGCTTCACTGTTTAATACTGAAACTAAATTTGCTCTACCCTAGACATCGTTCTACCAATGATAATTTACCGAAATTCAAAGAAGTATCATGTGGCTTAGCCCTCGTTACTCCCGCCCTCTTTTCGAACATATTTACTCGCGTGGTCTACGACTGTAGCCCATTTTCATTTTGAGATACGAAATCAACATCATCCATTTTAATTCGTTTTTGAAATGAAATAGTTCCTTTGATAATTTGTGATTGAAGTTGTTTCAGCTTTGATGAAAAATACTGATTTTTTCTCTGTGGAATTGAAAAAAACCAAAAATTCCTAGAATTAATTCTTTATTTGCCATATCCCAATATTTATTTACTAACAAAAAGAACAGATAACAAGCTAATGAAAAAATGTTCACAAGCTAAGAAACCACGAATTTTTAACCTTTTTTGTATCCCCCTGAAAAGAGTCAATTTTGTTCAAATAAACAATTTACATATAATTCCTTCACATGATTTTTACAAGTAGACCTGTAGCATTTCGCACAATATTTTTGTCAGTTCATTGCTACTTCCAGGACATATGCAACAAAGTCCAGCATAATTTTTTGGCTTCAGAGGGGGAGGGGGTACTACCTCACTAATGCCCAATAGATGTCAAGCGCGGCGCCTCATTTCTGCAGGTAATTGTTCTATTGTTGCTTTCAACTCGATTTGGGGTTTAATGAGTTCCCAAGAACATTTTTCCAGGAAATCACTACAGAATACTCGTTTTACTGGCAGGTTAGCTTGAATACGCATTATGCGTTTATGTCTGCAAAGTTCAGTAAGTCATAGAACACAACTATAGGCCACCGACGGGTATTATTAGCAATATTGTAATTGTTGCAAAGTTGACTACCAGCACCAATTTTCCTTTTGTTATAGTCGGTAATGATACTTGGTTTCTTGTCATCTCCTTTCTCAGCATCTTTTGAGTTGCAGTGATACATTGACGATAACAATCTAACCTAACCACTGATTTCTTCATTGTTTTCATCAGAGCAATTTACAAAATCACTAGGAAGTCATCGAACCACTGTTACCAGACTTTAGAATCTTTGCAGGAATATACACGTCGCCATTTGGGTTCAGATATACTTGAACTGACAAGAAACACAAAGTAAAATCTCGAATAATTGATTGATGAAGCCTGAACTACGTGACAGTTGATATTCATAATGAATAATAAAATAAAACAAGTTACTATGTTTTAATAATGTCCGATTAAGGCCTTTATCGGAAATGGACCGAAAATCAGAATTTAATACCATTATGTTGAAAGCAGAGAATAGCGGCTTCAAAATAAAAGCAGTAGACAGTTTAGTCAATCGAAAAATACGCAACAACACATTCAACATGATATATCCCCAATCCAAGATAGAAAAGCCCGAAAAATTCATGCCTCTAAAATATTTTGGGAAGACGTCAGAATAGGTTGCTAGAGTTTTGTCTGATAGTAAAAAAATTTTTATTGCATTCAAACCAGTTAGCAAATTGTCAGGCCTGCTTTTCAACACAAAAGATAAAACCGATAAATTCGAAAAAGCAGGAGTATACCAATTTACATGTTCTGAGTGCAATTCCTTTTATATAGGTCAAACAGGACGCTCTTTCAAGGCTAGATACAAAGAACATTTCCGGTCATTCCTACATTAGAAATATGATTCAGCTTTAGCTGCACATTGTCTGAATGAATGTCATCCTTTTCCAGAACTTCAACAGCTAAAAATTCTTCATTCCTGTGATAAATTTTATAAACTCAATTTGTTTGAATCGATGGAAATTTTCAAGGCATCTAGGGTAGAACGGCTGAAGCTCCTTAACGACCAGGTAGACTTAATTACCTACCAATCACCATTATTCAAGTTACTGTGACCTCTACTAGCATTTCATTGATGTTAATTTCTGTATTGTACATAAGTATTCAGTTTTCATTAGCTTGTTATTGATAATGGACGTATGTCCGAAACCGGTCCAACCAATGTAACATTTTTTCATTCTTTACATCAATAAATTAGTGATAGTTAAAACATAGTTACTTGTTTTATTTTATTATTCATTATAAAATCTCGAGTGCTCGCGATGTCTTCAATCGTAGATCAGTCATATTCAGAAGCAAATATCTTAAAAATCAATAGCTAACACTGTCAAAAATATACTGATTCACTAAATACTTAAGTTTTCTACAGCTACTGAAGAGTAGGCGCGCGCAATGAAAATAGTCTACCAATGAACGTCATACAAAATGGCGTGTTTTACGATCGTAGACCACGCGAGTAACGAAGGGTTAAATACACACCCTTCATTCCAAAAGTAACCGATCTTATTTGGAGAAATAGTAATAGTGCCATCTGTTGTATTATTTTACCCGTCGATACTTCGTTCTTCGAAGACAACTGTTGAAAGTTAAATGTCAATTGTTTCTAAGCAACATGACTTGTTGCGTGTTATTTGGTGCCTTAAGTGCATCGATCGAAAATGAGTTTTAAACAAAGAGCTGCAATTGCTTTTTATTTTAAACTTGGTAAATCTTTTACCGAAACGCACCAAATACTACAAACTGCATATAATAATAATTGTCAATCCTATATATAAGTGTACGAGTGGTTCAAGCGATTCGAATCAGGTTGAAAGACCCTGAATGATGACGAAAGATCAGGCATTCCCAAAACTGGATTATCAAAAGGACACATCGAAAATGTGATTTGATTAATGAAAATAATGAAAAATCATCGGTGAAAATTATAAACCGTATTTTGTCCGAAGTGTAGGGCCATAGAAGGTTAATTCGAGGTTTGTACCACACAAGCACAATGATGACGAAAAATTTAACCGAATTGAGCATAGCAAAGACATCATTGAAAGTGCTCCGAAGGACCAAACCTTCTAGAAATTGTGTCTGGTATGTATGAAAAAAAAAATCAGCAAAGTGCTGAATAGAGAGCGTTATATTGATGAAAACCCAAGAAAAGTCGTTCTTATGAGTAATATTGATGCTTTATTCAATTTATGGAAATTAATTTTCAAGGAATATGAAGTAAAATATATTTATACCATCCACAATTTCATTTTCACAAACACGACCGGATTCGACCGTCAAGTTAATTTCAAGTGGTAAATTACAGGAAACGAACTTACTTATATCACATATATTATAAATTGAGTGGTGGAAAGGTACTAATATCTAGCTGGCACTTAAGTGAAATTTCACATAAGTTTTCACAAAGTTCATAGATTTTTCAACATTCCGACAGATTCATTTTCTTTTTTCGTCACTATCATGAAGAATTTTGATATTATCAGACGTTATTGAATGTTTTGTGGTTTTTATATTTATATATGCATATAAAAACCACAAAACGTTCTATATATTAGTTAATATCAAAATCTTCAATGAAATTAAACTATGTTATTTAGATTTTAACTATATCAACAAAGCTATGATCGGTTCTACCACACTGTAGCTTCATCAGATAGATAAAAACTAATGAACAGAGTTATTCCTTATATATTAGTCTTATTTCCTACTTGATATTACCAAAGGTACAAGTACAAGGGGTATGTTGGAAAACCCATCGAAGTTGCTTATTTTATAAATTTGAAAGATTGAGTAAAGGAGAAGGATTTAGATCTAATTGACTATTAAGTAACCTACCTGAATTCTTTCCTTCGTTTTTCTCTAAAATTTCCGATAGATTGAGTTTTTGTCTATTATTTTCATTGTGTAAAATTTGAAATTATCTTTGACGTTATGGTTTTCTTCGTGTGAGTGATTAGAATACTAGGAATCTGATTTATGTTAATTAAAACTATATTTGTGCTTGGATAATCTAACTTTGAAATTTCTGAAAGTTCTACCATCGGATTTATAACCTTTATCAATTTTATATTTTCAGTTTTTGATATGTCGGCCTGAAGAATTATAAGTTCGGAATGCTATATTAAAATTATAATGCGTGAGGAATAATTTTAATTTTAGACTAGGATTACCAATATACGTTAAGCTGTTGTATTTTGTGTTAAAACTTTTTATACTTGGAAATACTTCCTGGATTGCTTTTTGAAATAATGTTCGCAATCATACTTGGACTGTTACCGTTATAGCATGCTTTTTGTTTAATTCTATTTAGCTCTTCTATAAAATTATTTTGTAACATTCGAATATTAATGAGTCTATGTACCATAATATTGTAAGCAGCTAATTTATATGGATAGGGATGTATAAATGAGCTGTGAATAGTAATATCTGTATGCGATGGCTTATGAAAAATAAAAAATCATGTTTGCCGTTAATTTTAGTGATAGTGAAATCCAGAAAGTTAATGAAGTTTTCTGTTTCTATCTCTAACGTGAATTTAATATTTATCGTGAATGTTTAGAATGACTGTAATTGTCTGTTTGTGCCAGTGAAACAACAAATGATATCGTCGACATATCTAAACCAATAAATAGAGTGTTTGAATAACCGCTGTTCTTTGATAGTTTTTTCAATATTATCCATGAAAATTTCAGCGAATAGAGGGCTCAGAGGATTACCCATGATTAAACCTTTTTTACTATTATATTATACTCCACTGAAGTTAAAATAATTTTGTTCTAAAGAAATTTCTAAAAGGTGTAAGATTTCTGATTGAATAACCGGATTGACCTCATTAATTTGTTGATGTGTTTCACTGTATCACTAGGTCGAACACTAGGGAAGAGATTTACTTACCATGATATCAGTTTAGCGTTCGGTGGTAGTATCGTGTGCTGAATTTTAGTTATTAGAACTGAAGAAATTTTTATTGAGAATTTAGGTTCAAAGATGAAGTTGGACCTTGAAAAAATGAAACTACTGGTCTAATGGGATGCCCGGTTTTATGGGGTTTGACAAGGTAGTAAAGTTTTGGTGATTGCGGGTTGTCAATGAAAAGTTTATATTTTTGGTTGGTAGGTTCTATGGGCTTGGCATACTCTGAAGCGTTTTTTACTAAGGATTGAAATTTATTAGTTGGATCTTTATCAATTCTTTCCTAACTACCTGATTCAATGAAATTTTGGGTTTTCAATAAATAATCTTCTTTATTTAAGACTATGACTGTAATATGTGAATATGATATCTTCAGATGCGGACTTAGATTTAATGGACTTTAGAGTTGTATTTTCGAATTTCTTATGTTGAAAACTATTGAAGTCCATTTGAAGTAGTAACGTTGAAGAGTGTTTTAGGTGTTTGGCTTGCAATGAATAATTTAGGGCTATTTCGGTTTCAATTCTTGGAACTTGGAACAGGAACAATCGTTTAGTAATCCGTAGATAAATGGATAATCCTTCTTGACAGAGCTAGTTCTCAAATCTACCCGCCAAGCACGGTGCCCCCAGGTGACATAATAGTGCAACTAATATGAAACCTAGAAACAAAGCGGTAGACTGCAGTTTCGTCCTTATTAGGAACTCATCAGTTTCGCATATCGCCCCTCAGCACCCTAAACAGCAAACATCGGGATACCATAACGATTCCAGAAAGGACGCAACGAATAATAAAAAAACAGATTTGAGAACCTTAAAAATTTCCAAGACTTGGGAAACATCTTTCGCAGGTCCGTCAGTCATATCGACGGAAACGAGCTAAATAATCCCGTTAAAAACGGTGCTCTATGCCTCTTTTTTCCAAGATAAAACTTTCTGTTGGTAAATTAATGAAGCAAATATTTTCCGCGATAAACTTCGTTAGTAGTGTACATATATAAACTTGGAACAAGAAGAATTATTAAAAAATCCGTAGATCAATGAATAAACCTTCTAGACTGAACTAGCTCTGTCAAGATGGCTACATCATCGACGAAGCCACAGTGTCATAGTTTTTTTAATATAGTGAAGATCTAAATACCAAAGTTTTATTTCATTGGAGACATGTATATCGATTTGCATCAAGTAACGACCTCCTCAATCAAAATATCGAAATTCTTTATAATTGTGACAAAGGGGAGACGATATCTTTGACCTCTAGAAACTATTTAATATTACTTTTCTTTCTTTTCGCAGGCAGTGCAGAATTGACATTCAAATATATAACTCTCTACAATAAAGAAGGTAGATTAACACATAAGGATGATCTTCATAAAGAAAGCGTCAATGTCTTGAAACCAATAATAATCATAATTAACGGACTAGACAGCAGCGATAACGCCTGGGTAAATGCATTGATCGAAGAGTACCTGGAAAAGCAGGTACATAACATATTCCTCTTAGAATTAGACGAAAACCGACAAGAAGAAGATAAGAATGGGAATATGGTTTCAACTGGTGTGAAAGAATTTCTCGACGAATTGTATGTTCAAACCGGGGAAAAGTATTTGCATTGGCATATGATTGGAATAGCAGGTCCTGCATTTGAGGTGGCGTTGGATGTTGGAAGAAAAATGTCGAGTAAGTACTGGTTCTTTAGGAACTTTAATTTTAATTTCTTACCAACAAATGCAAAATATATATCACAGGGTTGGAAAATGTGCCGCAAAACTTTATTAGTTTTATTATTCATCCTATTGTGAATAAGCTCTAAAAAAATTTTGTAGTGTTCTAAGTCTGATCTAACGAATACGTAGACAAGAGAAAAATTTCTCATATTTTGAGATGAAATTTTACTGGAAAATTTATTGAATAGATCACTCTGTATATTCTCACATTTTCTGAAATATATTTTTCCAACAGTCAGAACACTTTCAGAGTGTTTTGATATTAACTAAATGAACTACCCAAAATAATAAACTAAATCAAGTTGCATAACACCTGATCAATTTTCCTCAGTAGAAATAGTTAAATACTCCTAACAAATATTCATTAAAAGATTTCATAAGCTCTCAATGCTTTATTGTTCCATTTCTAGAAAGACATCCACGAATCGATTTACCTAACCTTTCGTGAATAGGGGTGAAGTATTGTATGAATCAGATTTTGAATCTTCCCAAAGGAGGAGTTTAAAGGACTCAAATCCTACGATGGCCGAGGCAATTCAACCTAGCATCTTCCACCTATACACATAACCAAATTTATATGGAATAAATCGGTAATTCACATGATCAATTGTTTTTAACCATTGATCTTTGACTACTTGTGAAGAATTAAATTTGTTGTTGTAAAAAAACTGGATAGTATGATAAGAATTGTTCAATTATCACTACATGTGATAATGGCTATTTTTGTCTGGCCAGTTTGCTCTCCAGGCCTAAATCCTATTGAATATTTATGGGATAATCTCAAAAGAAAAATAAGATCGCGTCAGGATCATCCAAGAACCCCACAACAGCTCATCCAAGCCGCCACAGAAGAGTTACAGAATATAACCCCAGAGGAGGTAGAATACCTAGTTCAAAGCATGTATAGACGGATTCAGGCTAGTAGAGCAAGAGGAGGTACTACAAGCTATTGAGGTCGAGAAAAAACACCTACTCTCTGAGAAAACAATTTTCAGTTTTTTTACTACATGCGTGAAGAGTCGCTCATTTGCATTCATTTGTTGCTTCTTTAAAATGAACTTTAATTTATTTCTTGTTTCAATTGAAACATCTTAAAAAGGATTAATTTTAACAATCCTTCCAAATTTCCTAAATCCCTGAGGTAATATTCACACATATATATATATATATATATATATATATATATATATATATATATATATATATATATATATATATATATATATATATATATATATATATATATTATATATTTATTTTATTTTAGCCCTTCATATTTTATTTCGATATCGATTTTAAGTTTTTAAGATTTGGTTTAAGGTTCATAAGAATATTTAAGCAAAATCTAAGGTATTATTTAATTATTGATGGTTTGAAGGTCCAATTGAAAAAAACTTGTTTGATTAAAAGGCCAACAGTTTCGATTTATATTTATTTATATTTGAATATTCTTCAGGGCTATAATCGTTTAGTTTTTCGTGTCACCATTACAAATGAATATTTGAACGAAGGAACGATACATTTCACTGCTACAGGGCGGGACGAATGCATTGTATCATTTGATTTCATGCATCATGATGTAAAATCAACAATATTCTAAATTTTTTCTAACATTTCTGTGAAACCTAGTCTATGCACAAATGTCTGAAACCCGGACATTTTGATTTTATGCGGATGGGAAACTACTATTATGGATTGGATTATCAGTCAACGTTCGATAAATGTGAAATTCAATATAATTAACTGTTCTTATATTTTGAATATCTTAGAAATGAAGTGCTTTATGCATATTTTCAAATACCACAGTGAATTGGACATTATTAACTCATAATTACTGAACAGGTAGAGGGCTCGGTGGCGTACGGGATAGGATGCTCGTCTCGTATCCCAGAGTTACCTGGGTTCACTCCCCACAAAGTCGGTGCGATTTTTCGGATTCTGGGAATCGCTAGAGTATCTATCTTTCGGAGGAGATGTAGAGCCGTCGGTCCTGTCGAACAGAGATATGTTGGACATTGAAGATCCCTTCCCTCGACACGAGGGGTTCGGCAAAATTCCCGGATTAGTGAGATGACAGAATTCCCCGGCGTGTCATTGGCCGAAAGGCGGAAATGGAGCACGTTAAAGGAATAACAAACAAACAAAATACTGAACAGCTAGATTTTTGTTTGTCCTCACTTCTCTCATCTGTTTCTGGGTAAAAGACATTGTAATAATATAGTGTCCTCTTTCTTCCTCAAAATAGAATAAAACCAGAAACATATGTTCATTCATATATTTTGTAAAACTTGAATCTAGTGTTCATTCGTCAAATAATTAAGAACATAGAATATTTCATATTGATAATTTGCAAGCATGTGCATATAGTCAGTTCCGAATATGTATTGCAACCTTCATAAAGGGCAATCCCATATTAAAAAGTGACCATATATATATTGCATCAAATGTTTTCATGTGTTACAACTAGACTTTAAATAAAGTATCGATGCCAGATGTTATTTGTTCCATGAAAATGAGTGTTGCCGATGGGTTTCAATATGGAAATTTCGCAATAAACATCTCGAAACAGCCCAATATTGTGTGGCGAAAATTGCAATCAATTTCGGCTTTTACGCCAGCGCTGACTATTTCTACGCTTAAATTGGTAGGTAGTCACATTTATTTCGCTTTAGCATGAAATGAAAATGTGCATTATATTCACATTTACTTGATATTATGATTTTCAGAATATATTATTACGTCCATATAACGACGCGTTCAAATCAAAACGACTTAAGCGCCATATTTTCGAAATTTGATGTTTTAGTTCGAATAGAATGAATTGAGCTTCATCTATTAGCCCGACGTACGACTCGTGGGGTATTATGGGGGTCTATGAGTTTCAGAGGTACAAAAAAAGATATTTTTACGATTTGTTTTTTGATTGAACTAATCATATATTTGAAAAATATAATAAGGCATATCAAAGGTACTTAGTTCAACAATGTCTCCTGCAATTTTCTCATGAAAATGTTGAAATTTCAGCCGTTGAGACCTCATCTCCCTGGGTGTCTCAGAAAAAAATGCTCTCGTCGTGGACAGCATAACTTATTATTAGGACATCTAGAATTGAAAAACCAAAATAATTTCGTTAGTGAATATATATAAATCTAGTGTTCAAACGGAGAAACAAAAAAAGAACTGAAATTATATTTTTTCTCAGAATTTGAAAAAAATATCGTATTTTTAGGTCCGATTTTCGACATTTATTGGATTAGAAAAATAAGTTGTTATGAAAAAACATTCCATCGTTCAATGACTACATAATTTTATTTCAAAGATGTGTACACAATTTGAACTAATTTTTCAACTTACATAGAATCATCGATTCCAGCACATTAAAGCAAAGTACCTGCAGTTACGGAAATGTCTAGGGCATCATTTTGCTCTTGCCTGTGACGAATTCTTGTCTCAATGTCAGCTTTGTTTTCGGCACTGAGTATGCGGTTCTCTTCTTCTTTTCGGGCATATTTATGGTTGTTTCGGCCAAGTTCCAAGTACATGCCATGCATAAAAAGCAACAAAGCTGAGACCCCTTCGTTGAATGTGAAAGCAGCGATCCCAACTATTTTTGAGCCAGCATGGTGTATTTAAGGAGTAATTTTTCTTAATTTGATTGAGGAGGTCGTTACTTGATAAAAATCGATATACACATTTTCAATGAAATAAAACTAAAGTATTTAGATTTTCACTATATTAACAAAACTATGACCGGTTTCACCACAATGTGGCTTCATCAGATAGATACAAACTAATGAACAGAGTTGTTCCTTATATATTAGTCTTATTTCCTACTTAATATTACAATAGGTACAAGAGGTATATTGGAAAACTCATCGGAGATGCTCACTTTATGAATTGAAAAGATGGAGTAAAGGAGAAGGATTTAGATCTAATTGACTATTAAGTATTCTACCTGAATTCTTTTTTTGTTGTGTTCTCTAAAATTTCCAATAGATTGAGTTTTTGTCTGTTATTTTCATTGTGTAAAATTTCGAAATTATCATTAAAATTATAGTTTTCTCCGAGTAAGTGATTAGAATAATGGGAATCTGATTTATGATAATTGAAACTACGTTTGTGCTCGGATAATCTAACTTTAAAATTTCTGAAAGTTCTACCAATATAAATTTTATTTCAATCCCCGCAAGAGAGTTTATAAATACCCGATTTATTACTTTCATCAATATTAGATTTGCAGTTATTGATATGTGGGCCTGAAGAATTATCAGTTTGGAATGCTATATTGAAATAATAATGCGAGAGGAATGATTTTAATTTTAGACTAGGTTTACCAATATAAGTTAAGCTGTTGTATTTTATGTTAGAACTTTTTATACTTGGAAATACTTCCTGGATTCCTTTTTGAAATTTTTTGCGTGAAATCATGTTCTCAATCATATTGGGACGACTGCAACCGTTATTGACTGCTATTTATTCAATTATATTCAGCTCCTTTATGAAATTATTTTGTGACATTGGGATATTGATGAGTTTATGTACCATACTATTGTAAGCTGCCAATTTATGTGGATATGGATGTGTAGATGAGCTGTGAATAGTAATATCTGTATGCGATGGCTTATGAAAAATAGAAAAATCATGTTTGCCGTTAATTGTAGTAAAAGTTAAATCCAGAAAGTTAAAGGAGTTTTCTGTTTCTATCTCTAACGTGAAATTAATATTATCGTGAATTTTGTTAATGAATGTTTTGAATGACTCTAATAATCTGTTTGTGCCAGTGAAACAACAGATGATATGGTCGACATATATAAACCAAAAAATAGAGTGTTTGAATAACGGATGTTCTTGAATAGTTTCCTCAATATTATCCATGAAAATTTCAGCGAGCAGAGGGCTCAGAGGATTACCCTTAATTAAACCTTTTTCACTATTATATAATACTTAATTGAAATTAAAATAATTTCGTTCTAAACAAATTTCTAAAAGGTGTAAGATTTCTGAGTGAATTTTCAGATTGACCTTATTAATTTGAAGTGCGTTCTTGATGAGTTTTACTGTATTACTAGGCGGAACACTAGGGAAGAGATTTACTACATCCCATGACATAAGTTAAGCGTTCGGTGGTAGTATCGTGTGCTGAATTTCATTTATTAGGACTGAAGGGTTTTTTATTGAGAATTTAGGTTCAAAATCAGCGTACTGTCGAAAGATGTCGATGAGAAAGCATGAAAGTTTTGCCGCGGGAGCTTGGAAATATGAAACTACTGGTCTAATGGGATACCCTGTTTTATGGAGTTAGACGAGGGAGTAAAGTTTTGGTGATTGCGGGTTGTCTATGAAAAGTTTATATTTTTGGTTGGTAGGTATTATAGACTTGGCATACTGTAAAGCGTTTTTTACTATGGATTGAAATTTATTAGTTAGATCTTCATCAATTTCTTCATAACTACCTGATTCAATGAAATTTTGGGTTTTCAATAAATAATCTCGTCAAACTGCATAAAACAAGGTATTCCATTAGACCAGTAGTTTCATATTTTCAAGCTTCAGCTGCAAAACTTTCACGCTTTCTCATAGACATCATTCGACAGTACGCTAATTTTGAACCTAAATTCTCATTAAAAAACTCTTCAGTCATAATAAATAAAATTCAGCACACGATACTACCACCAAACGCTAAACTTATGTCATGGGATGTAGTGAATCTCTTCTCTAGTGTTCCGCCTAGAGATACAGTGAACTCATCAAGAACGCCCTTCAAATTAATAAAGTTAATCCGATAATTCAATCAGAAATCTTACACCTTTTAGAAATTGGTTTAGGACAAATTTATTTTAACTTCAATGGAGTATTATATAATAGTGAAAAAGGTTTAATTATGGGTAATCCTCTGAGCCGTCTGCTCGCTGAAATTTTCCTTGATAATATTGAAAAAACTATCCAAGAACATCCGTTATTCAAACACTTTATTTATTGGTTTAGATGTGTCGACGATATTATTCATTGTTTCGCTGGCACAAACAGACGATTAGAGTCATTCAAAACATTCATTAACAAAATTCACGATGATATTAATTTCACGTTAGAGATAGAAACAGAAAACTCCATTAACTTTCTGGATTTAACTTTTACTAAATTAACGGCAAACATGATTTTTCTATGTTTTATAAGCCATCGCATACAGATATTACTATTCACAGCTCATCCACACATCCTTATGCACATAAATTGGCAGCGTACAATAGTATTGTGCATAGACTCATTAATATCCCAAAGTCACAAAATAATATCATAAAGGAGCTAAATATAATTAAACAAATAGCATTCAATAACGGTTACATTCCCACTATGATTGAGAACATGCTTTCACGCAAAAAATTTCAAGAAGCAATCCAGGAAGTATTTCCAATTATAAAAAGTGCTAACACAAAATACAACAGCTTAACTTATATTGGTAATACTAGTCTAAAATTAAAATCATTCCAAAGTTAGATTATCCGAGCACAAACGTAGTTTTAATTATCATAAATCCGATTCCCATTATTCTAATCAATTACTCGAAGAAAACCATAATTTTACGAATTCAGGTAGGTTATTTAATAGTCAATTAGATCTAAATCCTTCTCCTTTACTCCATCTTTTCAATTCATAAAGTGGGAATCTCCGATGGGTTTTCCAACATATCTCCTGTAACTATTGTAATATTAAGTAGGAAATAAGACTAATATATAAGGAATAACTCTGTTCATTAGTTTGTATTTATCTGATGAAGCTTCAGTGTGGTGAAACCGGTCATAGTTTTGTTAATATAGTGAAAATCTAAATACTTTAGTTTTATTTCATTGAAAATAAGTAATTTTCCAAACTAACTGATTTAAATTTTCATTATTATTTTGAGTGAATCCACCAACGCACCTTTCTAAGAGCCCCCCTTTGCTGAGGTCTTCATAAATGGGTCTGATAGCTGATTAAACTTCACTTGTTAATGAATCATAGTCATGTTTGTATGATGACAGAGTGTTCATTGATGCCAAGTGCACCATGAGTCAGAGCCCTCTGGATATTTGTCGTGCTGTGGTTTTTTATCTGTAGAGATTTAATGAAAAAATTATGCCCAAATAGCGTTTTCCATATTTTGTACCGAATCGCAGTTTCTTCTTATAGCTAGTCCATAATAAATTGTTAACTTATCAAATAATTCGCCTGAAAGTTTGCCTTTGCCAGACAGAGTTTTTTTCTAATAGTATTATCGGCCTTTGTTTTTGTTTCTTTGACAGTTTTATTCACTAAATCAAGTAAGCGCTTGCCCACCTTTTTTTTGCACATGTCGTACGCATTCTTTTTATCAACAATGAAATCATCACCATAAGGTTTGGCATTAAGAACTCTAAAATATGTTTCAGAGTCCCCGTTACCGATATAATTTGAGTACCTTGGGCCGTGTTTTTCAAAAGAGCGTTAAAACATTGCAACGTTTGATGAAACATTCATATTACCAGCTGGTTCTTGGTGATTTGCACTACATTCTTTTTTTGGAGATTATCTGCCTGACACTCTTCAAATTTTGCTGTGTCCAGTTTTTTTCCTGGTTTTACATGATTTACAATATGAGGATTATACAAAAATATCTAAAGCTTTTTCGCTACAATATCCAATTATTGAAGTTACACCGTACGACGATGGAAAACTGCGCTTTTTCCAAGTGCCATCACCTGCTACAGTTACATCTGTTGTATCATCAATATTATTTTAATTACACGTTAATTTTTTTTCTTGTTTTGCAGCAGATAGAAAAAGTGCTTGAGCAACCGTCTCACCATATCCGTAAATTTTATCAGCATAAACATCGTATGTTAACTCATTCAAGAAAGAAGCACCCATTCCCATCAAGCCACAGAATTTTTCACATTCGGCTAGTCCTCAGCTTAATATTCGCATCACAAAAATTAACCTATGGTTTATTTCGTTAGCGTTTCCAATTTTATGACACGATAAATTTTATCGAGGCTGACAGTTTTAACATTCCATGAAAATTTTGAAACCAATGCCATATTTCACACACTGTTTGAAATCTACTTTCCCATTGCATATTTTGACCAGTCCATTTTCACTTATAATATGAGAGCATTTCACAAATGAAGATCTTGTTGACAAACTAAAAAAAATTTCGAAGATTGCAAACTGCAAGGTACCGTCTCTGGCACAAGATTTTCATCTTGGCTTTTAAACATTTTCGCGGATGTGCTAATGAAATATTCATTATGTTCTTCAGGATTTTTAGAATTGAATGATTGTTTTCCCTTCGTTGGTCTATCTTTCCTTCTACCATTTGTTATTCGATCTCGATCTCGATGATTAAAAATTGGTTAACACTTTTAATTTCACAGAAGCAAAAATTCACTACCACTTATAACCTCAAAGAAACCTCGTGGATCAGGAGGCAATCAAGAACTGAAATATACAATAAGCGAATGAGAAGGACAATTAATAGCCAGCTGTTTCCGTATACCTGCCGTGCGCTTCACTTACTTGGCCTAATGGTCGGGACTTCCAAAGGGTCTAGCTCTTGAAATTTTACTCGAATCGATTTAAAATTTTGGGATAATATTTTAAACATATTGCACTATTTAATAAGACAAAAAAAAATCTCTTTTTTGAAATTTTCAAACTAACCTAACCTAACCCCATATACAGCCCACTGCTTAAAAACGGTCTGAAGCATCCTTTCTCTTGATTGTATAATCCTGCGCGTTTCAGTTTTTCAATTCAAACATTCGTCCATAGAGAGCTGCTGCTTAGGCAGAATAATTTTGACCATCAAACAAGCTGTATTGTCTCTGAGTTTCCTGAAGTGTTAAATCCCCTAACATTTCTTCGTGATAATGATAGATATATTGTTAGACTGTTTCTTTTTATAAATGCCATACGTGAAAATTATTCAAAAGCCATAGATAAATAATTGGCAAGTTCAACTTCAGCAGCAAGTTCGGGCACTAAACTCTTTTGAAGATATAAAAGTGGAGTATTGGTAGGTCACTGATCAACACTCAGATCAAAGTTCTCCTGGGATGAATGGGAAATCGTTAATGGTAGTGATTACCCAGACTTTGAGCAGGAGGATACAGAGACTGAGAAACTAAATGTAGACACTAAAAGCCCAATACACCACTTTACCAAAAATAATTTCGAAACTCGACGCACTTATCGCCAACTAAGTTGTTATCATCAGGTGATTTTTCTATATGTCCGTATTGCAAATGTGCTGTTCTTTTAGTCAACATTTTTGGTTGATTCTGCAGTTTGTCCAACATATTTATTTTCACAATCTTTACAACTTATTTCATATATGCTTTAGTATTGTCTTTCGTGTTTCCGAATAAGCTTTTGAGGAAACTAGAGTTGTAAGCCAATCTTATGGTGATATTTCCCAGTATTTTCCCTAATCATTTTGTGTAGCGTGGACCTAAAGTTAAAGAAAAGAATTTATGTTTTTGTTGAAGAAGAGCGGCATTCTAGATTTTTTTCTTATATCTGTGTCTATTGATTAACTAAAATTAAAATAATTTCTTTATTGGGTAGATACATTCCTTATGAGAGCATTGTTTTGTCAGAAAAGTTTCATTATTTAGAAAAAAATAATCAATCTTCTACATTTCCTAGTTCACAGATTAATTTTTTTTCTCTAAGTCAAAAAGGTTTCAGAAAGAAAAGCTCTCCTATGAAACAAAGCTACCTTGAATGGTCATAAATATGATTTTATCGATAAGTTGATCAATAGACACAGATATAAGAACAATTTGTCGAATGCTTCTTCATTTACTTGAAGAACAAAAAGTAAAATTCGATTCTCTATCTTTCCATCAACGATACATCAAAGGAATAGAGAAAACATTCAAAATGTCAACATGAAATCAGCTTACAAATCAAATTAAACATTCAAAAGCCTACTCGGAAATTCAATGCGATTGATAAAAGCGGCATATATGAAATAAGTTGTTGAATTGTGAGAAAAAGAATGTTCGATAAGCTAAAAAACCAACGAAATCCAGAATGAAAGAATCTAAACCACATTCAAATTAGCCTCTGCCAACATGAAATAGATTTTGATGAAAAAAATGAAAACCTTGATACAATGAACGATTCTGAAAGCATTTATATTATTTAAGGCGACTAAACAAGGGGAGAAAGGACCGATTCCGTTTTGTGTATTCTACAGTTTCTTAGATAAGGCACGCCCACTAATAGCGCATTCGACCAATCGTGACAATGGTTGGTCGAAACACCTTGAAGTAGGAATAGATAAACTATAAAATGACAAAGCCATGTAGAATTGGATTTAGTGTACTATAATCTCATGATGATGATAACTTAGTTGGCCAAATGCGCGTCCTATTTTGTACAGTGTGTCTGCTGTGATTTAACGTCAAAGATTCCAGTATCCAACCTAGAAACACAATGTATATTATGGAATCCAATAAACAACAATTTTCACAAAAACTAGAGCGAAATGAAACAAAAAACCAGAAAACATATATTTCGGAGCGAGATCTAGTAATATTATTACTCATTTACCTGGATCTTGACATCATGCAAAAACTCCCATTATGTCTTAGTTACTCATTTCTGCAGGATAATATATAAATATCGCTGAAAATTCTAACCAACTGATTCCTGGAAAACCTGATGAATGAATAACTTCTTCATATTATGGTGAAACTTGCGCGATGGCAATTGAAACAGTTCTTGGAGTTTTGTATTTGCTGTAGTGATGAAAAAACTTCATCTGACCTAAGGAGTATTGATGATAGCGGCATGGACGTTATTTGTTGCACAATGAACCTACAAAAGATTCAATAGCTGATCTCATCTGTACGTTTTGAAAGCGAAAATAATCGTACGAAAGCGAGTCCAAATCGATAAACAATCGCAGATCAGGGACAGTGTAACCAAATTCATCGAATATTGTAAAGCTGCTCACTCTCCACCAGAATATCTAACTGTTAAGGAAAAACTAAAGTCGTTTTATGATAGATGATCCTATAGGCAATATATTTTCAATAAACTCGCAGAGTATGGAATGAAGGTTTCTGTTTTAATCAATGCATGTTCATACTTTGTCCTGGATATGTAAATTCATGTTGAGCAACAACCAGATGGCCCTTACCAAGTCATAAACTCTTCCAAAGATATTGTTGACCCCACCCTACTTTCATACAACCAAATGAGGCCAGGATAATCGGCTTATAATGAGTATTCATAAGGAAAACAAAGTGATGATGCGTATAAAAGGCTTTCAGAAATTTTATCTTTTTAGAACCTCACCAAATGAGCCGTAGACGATGTTGACAAATAACGACTTACCTCCTTCGATGTAGCCACAAATAGTCGGCGATGGCCATTGATTATATTTTTCTCGCTTTTGAATACTATTAGGATAACTAGCAAAATTATTCACCGAGAAATTTCAAAAAAGAAGTAACAACCCAAAAGTACCTCGCGACCTATGAAGCTCTCTAAGACAAGCTTTACGTGAAATATTGAATCTCTCTACAGGAGAAGACGATCGAAGAGTCAATAACGGTGTTCAATCTGTATTCATGACAGTATGACAAAAATGTGCTTCTCAAGCTGTACATGAGGTATTTGGTGAATAGAAAGAGATTTATTGTTAACTCACTAAGCCACCTACTACCAGAGGCTGCCTGGGTAGAGTACAGTAGTCGTTCTAAGATTTCATACAATGGGGCTTTTCACAGAAATAGGCAATCCATCACTTGAAAGTACAATAGAGGAGCAACAACAAACCTTAACTGTTCAGAGAGATTGGATAAAAAATCTATCGAACGTCGATCTTCCTGATGATGTTTTAACGATCTTGACACTAGGACCAACATTTGCATTATAGCCACGCACCGCAGATTTATCCATCCCAAGATGGTTTGCAGTAGTTGAGTCATGCGGAGTTAATACACCTGAGTATATCCTAAGAGCTGAAGTAGCCAACGTTATCACTAACATCTATAATAAACATTGCTATAAAACTATGGAGCATCTAGAAACGACGACAATGAACACAAGAAGATTCCTTGAATAGCACCCTGAATTGGTAGTTCTTCAATCAGATAAAGGGGGTGTCACTGTATTGATACAGAAGAAGCAATACACTAACTTGGCAGAATCACAACTCCAAGATCAAAAATTTTAAAACAAGGTCCTGTGGGATCCGACCAGCATCATCGAACAAAGAGCTAACAAGATGATCTTTGAGATGAAGAGGATTGGTCTGATAGAACCACAACTAGCAAAACGGTTGATGATGAATGATGGAGTATGTCCCAAATCTCATGGCATGACTTAGTTCCATAAAGAACAATTGTCGTTGAGCCTATTATTCCATCCATTCAAACTCCGACTGCAAGAATTGCACAGTTTATTAACGATACACTGAAAGAAGCCTACGAATATACAAAACGATATTTTGTGAAAAACTCCTTCTCCTCTGCTGAGTTCAACGAAATTGTTATCCCGGATGACTGTAAGATTATCAGCCTCTTTTCACCAACATATTACCCAACACAGTCCTCGAAATCATCGATGAAGAGTTAAAAATAATCTAACACCAATGTGAGATTCTCAGGGAACAATTTAAGCTCATGGTTACTCACTGTTTTCATTCAACGTATTTTTCGTTCAATGGTGAATACAGAGAGCGACAGCTACTAATGAACTAATGACAACAAGATGAATAGAAATCATCAGCATTTATGAAGAAACTCGAATATATTTAAAAGACAATCGGAATATAATAACATTGAATTGTAACAAAGGTATGGCAACGATTGTGCTGCAGAAGAATGACTACGATCAAAAAGTGAAAGCACTCTTGGAATCTACAGCTTCCATCCTGAAAACAAGTGACCCTACACTCATAATTCGAACTGATATTAACAAATTAATCAGCAAAATAACTACATAGCAACCCGAGTAGCCATCTTACCTAACCCAGGATTTATGCAAATTCAAAAACACAAAGATGGAAACCCTTCAAGATCTATAATTTCCAACATAAATAGCCCCACAGCTTCCCTATCAAAATATATAGCTTGAAAACATATACTTATCTATTTTTGTCATTAGATATAAGACCTATTCTCAGTTACTTCTCGGAAACAACACCACAATACATTTTTTTCATTTTCTCGAAATGTTCTATATTCCATATCGTTTTGCCTTGAACACTTCGATATATATCTATTTTTTTTATGCGGAACTGAAGGAAACAGTCACAAACGAATGCGTTAAATTAATGGCACCTGATGGTAGGCACAAGGTTATACAATTTCAATCATTGTGCCTATTAATATTCCGTCGTCGTCCTGCCCTATTACGTATTCTGCAAACGCTTTATGGAGACGTTATCAAATCCACATGCCCCTTGAACAGTACACATGTATCACTATTATGCTAAAAGACGTTCAAAATAAATATGGTTAGGTACATTTTCACGGTTATAGCATATGTTCAATATAATTTTGGTCGAAACTAAAGGAAGCATTATGGAATATTATCAAAACTTTGTAGGGATGATTACCTGAATCTGAGATTATCTTTCAGTCAATTTAACAAAGCACGAACTTCAATAAAAACAATCTTCTGCACGTATGTATTGGGTGTTTCTAGAAAAACGCCAAACGCAATGAATGTTTTAATTATTCTTCTTTATTCTTTTTTACAATAAGAAATTAGTTTAAATTATATGAATACACTGTGACGGAAATATGAAATAAAACTCCAAAGTCTTAATCTACTTCAATGTTTATTGAATCTCCTTCAAACTATGCTCCATTTGAAGCGGTACACATGTGACAACGTTTTTTCCAATTATTGAAACATTTTATAGGCGCTTTCAGGGATATCCTTCAGCTCCTTCGGTGAATTCTCTGTTATGACGTCTATGGAATCAAATCTAGTTCCCCGAAACGGCAATTTCAGACTGGAGAAAATGAAAAAATTACACGGAGCTAGATCAGGCAAACAAGGCGGCTGCTCAATGGTATTTATCGAGTATTTGGTCTTAAAGTCATTAATAACCGTAGCTCGATGAGATGGTGCGTTATCGTCATGCAAAATCTACGAATTGTTTTGCCACAAATCTGGCCGTTCACGGCGTATATTTTCACGCAAACGTCTCGAAAGGGTAAAATAACCGTTTGACCCTGCGGAACGAATTCATGATAAACCACACTACAAATATCGAAGAAAACGATCAACATCGTCTTGATTTTTCGAACTACTTTGACGTGGTTAGTGTGTCGTATTCAAAGATCCATGTCTCGACATTAGGTATGATTCGTCTAATGAACATGGGATCAGGATTCGCACGATCCAGCAAGTCTGCAGCTCTCTGCAACCGGTAAAGTTTTCGAAGAAAATTGAGCTCTATCAGAGCCGAGCGGTGACACGCCGCATGCCCAATTGGTTCACCAAAGTCAGAAGAGCGGTTTCACGAGAGATGTTGAGATCACGAGCTATCTCTTTAACACTTGCATGACGATCTTCGAGCACCATTTATTTAAATTTTTGGACGTTATTATAGGTTGTAGAGATCGTCCAGAACGAGGCAAATCTTCGACAATTTTCCGAACGTCTTTAAAGGCGTTGTAACATTCATAAACTTGGGTTTTAGATGAAATAGAGTCTCCATAAGCCTTCTATAGCATTCGCAACGATTGAGCACACGGAATTTTGTTCAAAACACAAATTTGAAACCAACTCTTTGATCAATATTTCTTTCTTTTGTAATCGCAGAGTACCACTGAGGTTAACTAGTTTCAACAGCTGTCGTTAGCAAACTAATTGACGGATAGAGCTCATGTTCGGCATAGTAATTGAACACGGTCCTACCAACATACAGAATCTTGAAATACTTGAAAATACTCAACGTGAGCAATTGAAATGAAAATTTCCGGATATTTTTTTGTCACAGTGTAGACAAAAAACGACGATCGCTCTGTTTTTCATCAGATTGAAAAAATGTAAACATATAATTTAAATAATTACGAAGGACTAATAAGTGAGTACTTACTAATGAAGTATGGAGAAATCCCGCTCAAGAATTTATTAAATAAAATTATTATGGATATATTTTCAATTTATTTTGCTTAAGGAGTATTCTTTCAAATACAGCGATGACTAGGAAGTTCTTAGTTTTTATTTCATCATGTTCAACACTTTGAGTTAATTGCCAAGCTGACTTTTGACGATCTTCGTGCTGAACTGTTTTATCCTAAATTTGTTCTTTTTGGAATTATTTCATAAACATATTTATGCTTATTAACACTAAACTGCTGCAGTTTTTATAGTAAAACTCATCTCCGACAAGTTGTCGAAGTTTTCTCTAGTGGGAGTAATGTAATGTAGTAATGTGACGACGACACATACATTTTGTCAAAATACTACCGCAAATTGATCATATAAAATATCTTCTGAAATCGATTTTCAAAATTTTGTTCATGCTTAGTTGATAAAACTGTTATCCATACTGACGCAGGGTTTGAACGCGATCTATAATTTAGTCTAATTACAGTGCTCGAATTTGTCAGTTCTCGAAAGTGGGTTTTGCGATTTTTACAGTGGATAAATTATAGAACAAAATAGTTGTCTTAGAATTTGTATTGCGAATGTAATTTGGTGTACCGGCTCGCTGAAAATGGAGGCTTAGGGTGAATCTACTTCGTCGAAAACAAGTGCATCTGACTGGTACAGTGCATACCAAAATAGACGTATTTTTTGATATTAATCAAGGGAAATTGCCGAGAAGCTTGAAATTAGCCGCCAAAGCGTATGGAGAATTCTGAAAAAACATAAGTATAGCTCATTCAGATATCAACTACACCAACATCTCTATGTTAACGATATTGTTAGGCTAGACTCCAGTACTGTGAAGAGTACCTTAGGAAAATGGAGGGTCATCCACAATATCCGACGAAGATTGTTTTCAGTGACAACTCACGTTTCACGAACAATGGGATGTCTAATAGGCAAAATACCATGTACTGCTCGCAACAAAATGAGCACAGATATCAAGATGGAAACTTTCAAGAACGCTTTGAGTTCAATGTCTGGATGGGGATGATATGAAGATATTTAATAGGGCCTATAATTTATGAAGGTTCATTGACAGGGGAGAGATATTTGAATTTTTGAGGTCCCAAATACAAGATGAGTTGGAAGTTGCTATTATGAATGAAATATATTTTCAACAAGAAGGTGTACCTCCTCACACCACATGAAAAGTCTCGCGGTATCACGACGAATGGATAGGTACAAATGGTACAAATGGTCCAATAAGATGGCCAGCTAGTTCGCTAGGTTTGAGTCCACTTGATTTGTTACTGTGGGGCCAAGTGAAGAATGCGGTTACCAAACACCTGTTAAAACCTAACAAGATGTGGAGAACCTTTTAAGACAGGCTATTGCATGCATTACAGCCCAGGAGTTAAATAATGTTTTGAGAGAAACCATCAATCGTGTGCGATGTTGTGTTTTTGAGAAAGGTGGTATTTTTGAACATTTATTATAATTATTTCATTTTCGCTGTTCACACTTTTGATATTAATTTTGACACCCCGTGAAAATTGAGCAATTAAATTTTCAGATACAATCTTGTGTTTTCGTGATAGGAGTTTAGCCAATTGTCACTGCTCCATGCTTTCTAGAATGAAAGATGAAAATTGCAGAAAAAACGATTGTAATTTGTTTATCTTTCAAAATGATGTCAAAAAGTCGTAGGATGAGATGAACAATTGAAATAAGTGCAAAAATATAGGGTGTTCCATTTGAAAATCTAAAGTTGGTATTGTTTCCGGTTATGCCGAAAATGCCAAACATATCATTAAAATATAAAAAAATTTACCAGGGTGGCCCTAGTTTCAGTTGCACGCAGTATACTGGAAAGCGGTGGTTGTTCTCTAGACAATGCTGTACAATGGTGGAGTGATGTGCTTTGCATCTAATGTGGAAAGATCCTCTTGTCGATGTATACACCGTTAAAATCAGAGCAACATAGTCCGTTATTACTGGCGATAGTTTTAATGTTTTTATTTTTGTCATAAAAACTGTCTCCAATATGTTACCACCTAACCGTAGTAGACGAAATAGTTTCAAAAAACAAACACAATTAGCTTACAATAGTATATACTAACTAACCTAACTTAACCCATTAGTGCATAATATTGAAAAATGATGAAAGTTCTTAGTATTTAGTATTCATAATAATATAATCAACAAACAAAATACATCTAATTTTCATATGAAAAAAATTAATCGTCATCCGATAAATCGGATTGTGCGCACAAGTCACTTAAAATGTATGAAAATTTTTGAAACATAATTTGGGTTGTAATCCAACTCCACATTTTCTGCCAATGAATTTGCTCTTCCCACCGTACAATCTGCATATGCTTTCGGTGTTAATATATTCTGGCCAGTGATTGAGACCATCGTAACAAGTATCGTTCATTGAATTTTTTATCAGCTTACCTTTTGCTGATGGTTTACCGTAAGTTTGTAGAAGAGACATAGCTATATTCCTCCCAAAAATCAAAAGAGAAGCACAATACTGTTCTCCTGGACGGATTCTTTTCATCAATAACCAGGAATTAGTCACCAATATATCCAAGAAGTAGCAGAATATTGGTCACTACCATTTTTTTTAACGCATTCTTGTATTACAATTAGCGACCAATTGACCCATTTTCATCGACGCCACCCATGCCATGGCTATAATTCACAAAAAGGTTTGGTTGAGTAACAGATATTTTTCCTTCACTTCCTTTATACCATCTCGAACACTTTGTTTCTGCAATGGTATCGAAATCGGAGGCACAAGTAACTACCTTGTTATCCTTCCATCTGACAAGGCACACTGTGTTTTCACTATCCGTCCTAAAACCATACGTACCCCTCTCCTGTTTTTGCATAACAGATTTTTCTGTGAGGGGAAATTTACCAACTCTATTGTCACGGATTGTTCCAGTTGCGCAGTATCCAGTCGATGTCAAGTGCTGAAATAACTGTATTGAAGAAAAGAAGTTGTCAAAAAAGAACTTATATCCTTGATTCGGCGGAACACTCCCAAAATTTATTATAGACAAAACAATATCGCCGCCGATTCCAAATCCTTTAACCTTGTCACTTTTTTCTGGGTATAACTCGAAAGTGTCCATCGCTATTACAAAGTGCCCAATTCTTAAAACCAAATCTAATTGGTTTTCCTTCTATATAGTGTTTGGCAAAATGACGGCCATTATATGGAATCATAGATTCGTCTATCGATATATTTTCCAATAATCCACCATCTTCTCGAAAACTCCCATTCAAAGATGTTATGAGAGGTCTGAGTCATCCAGTGTTGACCAATAAAATATTTTGTTGGGATATTTGGCATATCCTGAAAATAGACCATCTATGAATACAACCAATTCTTCCATGGATACATTCAAAGAATTGTTTTTTTCGCTTGAGTAAGCATTTGTTTGTTTCAAAATTTGTGATAGTAGCTCACTGTTGAAGAAAATGCTGAAGAAATGTTAGGCAAATGTTGCCTGTTTCATATTTTCTGATGGTTGCATATCCACAGAAGCTACATTCCCATCAAACTCGAGGTGTTCTTTCCTCTATTTCAGTGTTTCCGGTTAAGATCTCTCAGTGCTTTATCTTTCTCTTTCATTTTCGATACGTAGGTATTTTGCTAACGGTTTGTCGTCACTCCAGTCATATTCATAATAAGTGGAGGTGCTAGCAACTGGTTCAAGGGATTGTGATGGAAGGTCGTTTTCATTCAAAATTATTTCCTCTATTCTTCACAGAATATTCGCATTGAGCACTCAACATTTTCGGTCCTAGGTGGTTCAAATTTTCATCAGGCTGATCACTGCTATCTGAATTACAGTCAGTATCTTCCCCATCTTCAGGTGGAACAGCATATATATCCATTCCATCAAATAAAATCATAATTTTCCACGATATCCAACAATTCAGCAAGAGAGAGTCTGAAAATGATAACATTTCTTGGTACCGAAAATTTTGAACCTCAAAAGCTGACTTGTACATAGCATCCGACGTATCGGATCTCAAGTATAAACCCATATATTTTCGAGAGAATATATATCTGAGGCTGATAATTGCGAGCAATATATGCTTTCAACTCTTACATGTCTACAATTGATGAGTAAAGGGCTGGATCCATCTCTGTTCAAAATTTATTTTTTTTTCGTTCACTCAGTCTTTTCAAATAGTCCCAAAAATATTAGCCGACACGTTCAGTTTTATATTTCAAGTGGTAACAATTTTGAGTTTATATTTTTGTGCAAGTTCGGTTGCCTAATTGAGGAATCCGATGAATCAGATTGTATGCACTAATGGGTTAACCAAATACCGATATTCGAAAATTCTCTCCCTTTAATTATTTTTGTCCAATTTCACGGCAACTTGCTAATCAAAGCCAAGTCACAACATAAAAATTGCCTTCAAACCTACATGTGAATTATAACAATTATTTTAGAATGCCAAAGACAAAACTCACAGATTAGACAATTCAGGCGTAAACGGACTGTGTTACCCTGATTGGAACGTTGTATACATAGGCCAGACGAGAATATATTTTCACATTAGATACAAAGAACATCACTCTTCCTTTTGTGAAAACAAAAGTGACTCCACCATCGCACAGCATTGACTAGATAATAACCTGGTATAGATAAACTTGCCACGAAAAGCAATAAACTCAATTACCTAGAATCTTTGAAATTTTCGAAGCCAAGTACAACAGAAACAATCTTACCCTTCTTAACGACAACACAGATCTATTATCCCCAACTTTTGAGATTTTCAAGTAATTATGAATGTACCTTTGAATAAATATCCATATTCCAATAGTAGAAACATTTTGTTTTCCTATCTTCTTATAATTCATACATTTTCTAAATTTAAAATAGATTGTACGACTATACCTTAGTCTTAACTCTCAATTTGTTAACGTCTGATGTTGACCGGAATAACGAAATAGCTATTACGTTTGATAATTAAATAATTTCCACCTAATTTCCTATTATACTTCACAAAGTAAACCAAAATCAACGAATGATAATCAAATATCACTTAATAACCAACGAATGTATGTTACCTTTCCTGAATGTGTATTCTGTTGATCAATTTTCAAGTGCGTTGAAGTTTATATTCACTTATATACCAGAAGTATTGAAAGAACGACTAGAAATTTAAAAATAATTTTGTAATTTCAGATGACTCTACCAGAAAAATTGATAGAATCACTGGTCTGGATCCAACATACCATTCTTCCATGGAAAAAGAAACTATATCGATTTTCTTGACGACTCAGCAACTTTGATAGATGTGGTCCATTCTAATATCAGAAAATTCAATACTGAATTAGAGAACTACGGACATGTGGATTTTTTCATAGATGACATTAACTGCAAGGAAAATAAAGGTAATGATCAAATGATCAATTCAAGGTATCGAAATATTCAAATCATCCTGTGAAATATTTCTTAAGGGTTGAAATCCGAATAGTTCAAGAGGAAATTATGAAAAAACGAATCTGAAATATTTCAATCTGTCAGTCAAACACTTTCAGAATCCCCAAAGCCTTTTCATCGGCTCAAACCTAAGAATTTCATTCATTAATCGCTAGGTACCGTCTTTAAAATCCAAATCAATTGTTTTGCTACCCTTAATGAGTTTCTTGATGGGATACACCTACTTAGTTTTATTAGCAGTACAGACTAAAATGCTTGCGTCGATTCTCTTTCGATATAACTATTTTTATCATGTTTTTTTAAGAATGAATTGGCCAATCTTTCAGGTAGTTGCGAGGTTAAACGCTTCCTGAAGATAAAAATTTGCAGACTGAAAATAAATGGAGACTGAAATAAGCATTAGTTCAAAAAGACTAGGTCTTTCTAGAAGATCTCATGTTCTCAAAATTTCTAACCTTTTCTGTCGAAAGTATGAGAAGATTGGAAGAAAAATTAATTTGAAAATATTTCATTGGTTGATTACCGTAGATGTCTAGCGTTGTTGGTTCGGTTGAGCTCTGCTGCTTTAGGTTTAAATCTATCGTGAGATTGTCAGGTACAATTTTGAAAACTAATATTTTGTTTACTTCCGTGTACTTCTCTTAGTCCATACTACATTCAAACATGCGAACGCTGATTCGCTTGAATAACAGATCATTTTCTTGAAACTTGAAAGAAGAGTCACATAATCAACATGATGACATTAATTCATTACTAAATGATGAATCAAAGCTTTCATTCTTTTCTAGTTAATTTCATTTAAACATTCAGAATGTGGATCATCTTCATCATCAAATTGGTCAGAAAGCAACTCTGAAATTCAATTCTCAAATGGTAAATGAAAGTGAGTCTCAAACACTCATACTTGTAACGTAGATCGTCGACAGATTCCTATAATGATAGCTGATTCTGATCTGTTAATTGATCCTTTTTTTCAATATCAGTAAGAATTTCAATTAGAATGAATTGAATTCAAAAATTAATCGAGAAAACTTCAAGAAATAAAATATACTTCTGCAATTGTACTAAAACATTAGACTATTAGTGGATTGAAAAATTTTTCTCAATTCTTTAATCGAACATAATTATAATGAAATATTGGTTCTTTTAAAATATTTCCATTGGGAATTCACATAGCGCTAGAGACTATCCTTCCAATACTGATATCTTTACTGGATCTCAGATACTGGAATAGCCTTCAGCTGGTCCGTTATAGCTGGTTGAATTATTTCAAGTATCTCAAAATGAGTTCCTTTGAGGAAAGAGAAAAGTTACAAGAGCTTAGGTCTGGTAATGGGGAGGCTGAGAAATCACGGGAATGTTTTTATTGTAGTAGATTGTAGACTGACATGTCGCTTCGTCGTGATCCTACCCCAGTTATTTCCGATGTTCAAGAAAACAAATCACCATGTATTTTATCTTTGATTTGCTCATTCCTGCTCTTTTGGGACCAAGGAAGTTTGAAATGTGTCATTCGTTGTTCAGGGGTTCGGTTTCTCGATTGTACTTGAACACCCAAGACCTCTTACCAGTATGAATACGCTCCAGAAAACGGAGATCATTTTCAATAGATCCCATGAAGTCAATACTTCTTTCCTTTTTGAGAACTTGATCCTTGATCCTTGACTCTCTCGACAATCTTATCGGTATTGGCCTTCCGCTATGTGGTTCTTCTTCAATCTACAAACGTCGTCGTTTGTAGATTGAACAAACCTTGACCCTTGACAAAACATACTCTCCATAAGGTTGCCAAAGTTTTTGAAAAGTTTTTGTTGGTGTATCTAAGTTTGAAGCAAAATTTATTATCACACCATTGCCAAATATTGATCAAACTCAACCTATTACTGGACGCGTATCACATGTGAACCTGACGTTCTTAGCCTCTCGTCTTAAGCGTTGACGATTTGGAAGATAGGTTGTTAGTCCCAATAATTTATTGGCAAACTTTGTAGAGCTTTTCCAACAGAAAATTTATACAATAAAGAAAAAGCATTTCCTAATGGTTACGATCCAGACATTATTATTGAATTACTTGAGAAAAAGCAATAGAATTAGTGCGGCCAAATGTAAAGATGATATATTTGTTTTGACACTGCACCCTCATAAGGAAAATTCAAAATGGAAACTGAACTACGGTACAGCAATTTATATAAGTCACTCATCCACTAAAGGTAATTAAGGTAGAAACCTTGGGAAACTTATATATATATATATATATATATATATATATATATATATATATATATATATATATATATATATATATATTGATTTCAAAATTTCCAGATTTTAATAGCAACCATCAAACTTAACAAAACGATCTAATCTTATTTAGATTCGGCTATCACCAAATTAAATAATTTTTCATAGATCATTTAATATGAAAAGGCTGCTCTCCATATCATGATCGACATCAAATCATTGTATGGATCTGCTGAATGGGATTCTGAACATTGTTCAAGAGATGACCCTGAAGATCTCGGAATAAGTGTCAACGGAGGAGCATAAAAAGCCTAGATTGGCTGCAGTGACACCGAACGCTGAAATGTTCTTTTGCTGTTTTTCTTTATACATTTCTGAGAACTGCAATGAAGAATAAAACGTAAACAGAATAATCCTTATTTCACTTTTTATTCAAAGCATATTTATAGATTTGTTGTAACTGACGAAAAAGTGTTATTCGTCTGGTTTTTTCCTACCTGTTCTCTTGAACCAAATGTAAGATTACTCAAGGATCACCTTTTTCTCTATATGTTCTTGAGCTAATACTTTTGGGGCGATCGTGTGAGGCTTACCGAAATTGAATGTGTATTCATTCTTTATACTGTGCTTCATCCCAAAAATGTTTTGGCTCACATCAAAAATTTCATATTAAGCAATAGAGTTTTTCTCATTCTTTCAATCGTATAAATAATCTTTGAAAATAATATTTGTCTAAATCAGTTTGTTAAGAGCAATCTCTCGAAACGATGAAGCATTTTCGAAAATGCCCTTTTTTTTTCCAAAAATCAATTGATCTCTTATACTTCCCTATGCTTTTGAATTTCCTCTTCCACTTTCATGGTAAGCTGTGTGCAAGTAGCCGAGTATTAAATATGTGTGCAAAATGGGCTAAAAATCAACGAACAAAAATCGATTAATCGATATAAAAGAAACGAATCGATTGATTGCTTTAGTATCTACACCTCCATGATTCAATATTCAATTTGGCGAGTTAAGTTTCCAAAATACTGATATTTTGGAATTTGGAAAATTATTTTGGTTATGAACGACATTTGAGATCCACTGGAAACAACGCTGTCCATCCTAAATATTACGCTTTTCATTTCAGTTTTATATATTTCATAAATGACAAAATTTAATTGTAAATCTCTTAATTATTTTCGGAAAATGTTCGGCAATTTTAGTTAAATCGTATGCAAGTTCAACTTACTATTTGTTGGCATCGACCACGAATAATGAATGAATTAATAACAATCTCACTTCAGTATGTATTTGCCTTTTCATTCAACGAATAAGGTACTATTGCTCTTTTTAAATAATTTCCAGACGTCAAATTGAGGCAAAAATTCGTAGAACCTTATAAAGATGAAACATAGAAACTGCCTTCGTTTTTAAATCAATTGTATCTGTTTCTATGATTCACGTTCAATGATTCAATGTTTCTAGTGAGCTGGAACTGTTTAATATATTCGCGGATAATATGAAAACGAGCCATTTTAGGTATAGGCCAACCTAATAGTAATCAATACTAAAATTAACTTCGGTTCCAATTAATTGGTTTTCGTATTTGAAAAAATCGTTTTTTGACTGGTTCAAGTGACTTTTGAGCTCCTTGTATATAAAATACCATCGGAAATTACTTTTCTGTAAGAAATAACATTTTTCTGGTTAACCCAAGAAAAAGCCATAATCTTACCCAAATTTGAGTGAATTTTTCTAGACAAAGAAGATGACACTCCAATTCCAAAAGTTCTGAAGGAATATATAGCTTCTAGTGGGCCTTTTTGCGCGACTTCTTGTATAATATAACACAACATTATCACCCAAGCCAAAAATAGGAAACAGTGATATTCATTCATTAGTCGAACAATGGTTTATCATCCAAAAATGCAATTGCGACATCTTGTTTAGTGGATGCTATTAACCAATAAAATTGCTTACGAATTTTTGTTTACTGACAATATAATTGCATTGGAACAGAAATATAAACAAAGCAGGAAAAATCAATATTCTGATATTCAAGGTTGAAAACAATGAGTAAGTATTTCATGCAGGTGCAATATTGTGCGATAGTTTTATGCGAAATTGATATTTGCGTTTCACATTGAAGGCTTCACATTCCACTTGTAGATGAAGAAAGCTATATAGACTTATAATATCTTTGTTTGCAATGGAATCTGAAATAATATTGCAGTGTGCAACAATTCATTTTCAGTTCCTTCAGGAATTGATTTCACTGTACTGAACTCACGCTCTTCACTATTTAGTTTCTAATCACACTTTACTCAATTCTGAGCTAGTTCAAGCGTGTGTTGACCACACCTTATAGTTGAAAGTGCATCAAAAAAAAAACTGAGGAGCCTCGCGAATATTACGTATACTGGGATGTGTATATTATAGAAACCATCAGTCAATAGTGAATTTCTTAAGTCCAAGATACGAATGTGCTTATGAATATGATTTCGGAAATTGTTCACCCAACAACGATTCCGAAAAGATTATTCTAGGATTTCAATCATTATGGGTGCGGGCAATGTGGCCTATATTCAATGTGTATAACCTGTAGCTTAGACAGTGCGAGAGCTAAAAATATAACTGACAAATTTCAATCATCATTTTCAGAAAAACTAAATAGGTGAACACCGTCTACCGATATTTCCGAGCGAGAAAACTTCCATAAAATGGAGGTTTTCCCAATTTCAAGCTATCAGCATCTTTCTGGTCGGGAATATTATCAATGAAAGCTTTCATATAAAATAATAATTTTGCTGGTAAGCATCAAGTTTCATTTTAAATATTATAATTAATTTTCTATTTCCATATTTTAAATATGAATGATGAGAAAGAAATATATCATATAACTTTGAATATTAGGAGGCATTTTATTATTATACGAAATCGTAATTTTATGTATGTACATCGAAATAATGAGAAGTTCGTTACTAAGATGATCATAGGAAGTTTCTTAACAACTGTCAAGACCTGACTTCTCTTTTCCGGTTATACCGGAAATTGGTCATCGCTTTGTTATTTCAAATGGCAATCTACCTTTTTTATTATATATCTATAACCGACATTTGAGCAACGCATAAAATACCCAAGTTGTTGGCACATATCTGTCAAAACTTTTGACAGATTTAATTATTTTTGTTATGAACTCGATTTTTGAGGAACATTTAAAAATATTGTAGCTCATAGATCTCTTGCACTACAGATACAGTTTTTGCTTGGGTGGATAGAAGAAGGATCAATGAATTTTTTAAGCAGTTTAAACATGTCGAATGTTTTTCGCGTTGTTTTGTTTGATTTTTTCAATTTGGCCTTTTTCAAACAGCAATAACTCAATTTTTTCAAATGGCACGTGCCAATTTTTATATCAGCATCAGATGAAGCGTCAAATTTCAGATGGAATTGTATCAGCATGTAGTATACCCATCTCTTATAGTTCCGAAATAATTTGGGAATATATTGATTTTTGATGATTTTGCAAGATCTAACATAGAATGCTTTGAAATATTTGAATCATGTAGGTGAACTGGCTACGCTCACAGGTGCCTAAAATTGATGTACTTGTCACTTCGTTCATTCGAATTTAATATTTCAACAAGAATTGTTGATAATTTGGAGTGAAAATTTTTGAAAAACACCAGATTGATAATAAAATGGCTGATTAATCAACCGAGGATATGTTTAATCTCTTTTTAATTCATGGCGAATGTCAAAACGTGGTGGATAGAACTTGCAGGCAATTCAATAACCAATTTCCACATTTGGCGCCTATGACTAAAACAAAATTTTGAAGGATTAGAAGCAATTTTCTGCAATTTGGAGGAACAAAATACTAGAAACTAGAAGAAAATCAATTCTCGAGGACGACGACAATCAAATTAATACGTTAGCGTATTTTCGTGCTAATCCATTAAGTCCATTAAGTCAGCATCGGTGGATATTGGATTGAGATATACTTCGATCCAAAGGATCCTTGAGAAACTTAACATGCACCCGTATTCTTTCATCAGACTACAAAAATTTAAACCAACTAACCTTCCCAAGCGGCTAAATTTCTGTGAAAATTAATTGATTCGGCTTCAAGAAAATGACACAATTCTGCAAAAAATTATATGGTCTGATGAAGCCAAGTTCAATGAATAACCAACAGGAAGGAAGTGGAATAACCAACTGGAGAAATCAACATTTTTGGGCCACAGAAAATCCACATTTCATGGAGGTTATTGTTTTCTAAAATAAATTCAGCGTAAACGTTTCAGCAATTTTAATGAATGATTTGTTCGCTTATCGCATTTATGAGGAAAATATTAATGGACAAAGATACCTGAAAATTTTGAGAGGAACATTAGCAAATTTTTTAGATGGATTACCCCTCAACATTCTAAGGGATTGCTATTACCAAATGGATGGTGCAGCTGCACATAAAACACGAGCTGTAGATCTGGAGCTAACAGAAATGTTCGAGGATAGATGGTGGGGTAATCAAGGACCAAATTTATGGCCTCCGTAAGTAAAGAAGAGTTACTAGAGCGCATTCATAATGCTTTTCGTAATATTGCTCCTGAGGAAACTAGGAGGGCAACACATCATGTTCGTATACGAGCTGTCAAGTGTATTCAGAAAAATGGGGCTCATATTGAAAATTTATTCAGATCGTAAATTAGTTTTCTCCTATGATAATTGCTATCATTTATTCGTATTAATGTAAATATTTTCGATGATTGGTTTTCGCTTAGTTCCTACAATTTTTATTCATTCGAATTAAAGAAAATTGCTTCTAATGCTTCGAAATTTTATTCTACTCATAGACGGTAAATTTGGAAATTGGATATTGAACCGCCTGCGATTTCCACCCACTACTTCTTGACACTTTAAAATGAATTAAAAAAGATTGAATATATTTTCGTTTGAATAACCAGTGGTTTTATTCCAAATGTGATGTATTTTTTGGATATTTTCAATCTGAAATAACAACAATTCTTGTTGAAATATCAAATTCGAATGAACGAAGTGACAAGTACATAAATTTAAGGCACCTGTCAGGTGAGAGTAGCCAGTTCAGCTACTTGATTCAAATATTTCAAAGCATTCTCTGTTAGTTCTCGCAATATCATCAAAATTCAATATATTCCCAAATTATTTCGGAACTATAAGAGATGGGTATAGTACATGCTGATACAATTCCATCTGAAATTTGACGCTTCATCTGATGGCGAAATAAAAATTGGCACGTGCAATTTGAAAAAATTGTGATATTGCTGTTTGAAAAAGGCCAAATTGAAAAATCATACAAAACAACGCAATAAACATTTGACATGTGTAGGTTGTTTAAAAAATTTCTTGATCTTTTTTTTATCCACCCAAGCAAAAAGTGTGTCTGTAATGCAAAAGATTTACGTGCTGAAATTTCATTAAATGTTCCTCAAAAATTGAGTTTATAACAAAAATAATTAAATCTGTTAAAAATTCTGATCTCATTTACAATGGCACTCACGAAGGTAAAATATAGTTTTCGATTGTGATACTTTGTATGCAAAATACTTACACTCCTACATAAACCATTCTTTACGTCAGTTGTATACAGCTACATACCTGAAACAAATTTTTTATGAGTAACAATATGCCTTTGAAGTACTAAAATAGTATATGTTCTATTTTTAAACCAATACGAAATGGTTTAATGTTTCAAACAAGATATTTTGTACGTTAATTTCTTTTCACGGTGTATTTCTTTAACATTCAGGTATCTGATTTTGTTTCTGTCAGTTGGAATGTAAAATATAAAATTATGGTGTTCAACTAATAAATGAATATTTCTTTTTCTTGACCTATATAGCAACAGATTTCTAACTATCAATATGTACGAAATTGTAGTGAGTGAATTTGACATGTCTCGGAATAAATTTCCTACGAAAGTTAAGGAGATAGATGGTAGATGAGGTCACACTTTCACGTTTGTTATTATTATAGACAGCAGAATAATTTAAGATGCCAAACTAAAGTTTCGAACCTTAACTGTTAATTTTATTCCAACCTAATGAGTTGTAGATTGACCATCAACTGTACTAATAGCTCTGCATCTTCTCGGCGAAAGAGATAGTTTGGGTCACCTTTTGGAAGTTGGAGTGATAGGTTTCTTAGATTCTTCAATGAGAATCAATCCATCTAGAGGTTTTGAGATACAACTGTTTATAAAGGTGAAGTAGCTACATATACATTTACTTACCATCGTGATAAATGCTACTTCGATTAATCATAGGGCCACTTCTGTAAGAATGAAATTGCTTAAAGTATGTTTCGAGCATCAGAGAAATGATTTACTGGTTCTGTTTCCATCGGAAAAAATATTTCAGATTCATTCTTCGCTTGATTTCAGGAGTCCATGTCCCCAGGTTAATTATTATTGATGTTTTCCGCAGGTTTTAAAAGAAACCCATCTTTGTAAATGACTTGAAGTTATTCCAATGTCTATCAATTAAAACATTTCAAAAGTATCGAGCTATTGTCCTACACAATACTGTGTGTCCGCTTAGAGTACTGATAAGATAAAATGCATTTCTCATAATGAATCTATTACAAAAAGTAGAGAACAGTTCCGACAGATGTCACTTTGCGTCACTTGAACTTCAGCTGTCATTTCAACTACCACAATTCTGGCCAATGACCCACTGTTTCCTTCGTAGCTTAGTTCATCCCTTGGCATTAAGATGATGTGCATAATGGCTCCTCAGTATTCCAAGTCCAAAACCATTTATTGTCCTACTAGAATATCGTTTATCAACTGGATGCGACAAAGCAAATTCGCAGAATTAGATGGTCACGTGAGTAATCAATAGTACTTTTTTCATATCGTATGTTCGAAAAGTATCTATGAACTGTTCACAAACAAGAGAGGTTTCAGAAAATCGGCAATATTCTGGTTTATAGAATATTTCAAAATCGATAGAGTACGTCATCACCTGTTTAATTTAAAAATAAACGAATCTGGACCTCTCGAGTCAATAGTAACTTAACAGCTTTGTTATACGAAAGAGTAGTTCTGAAAACCAGACTCGTATTGAGACGATTACAAATCTTCCAAATTCACAAAATGTTCCCAATTAGGACGATTCGACGAACCACAGAAATGTGTATAAGTATTTTCAGATCAACCTGCTATGTATTCAAGATATTATAAGAATATGTTCGAAACATATCTGAACCAAGTTGTACAAGAGAATGTATATCTGTACTCTAAGAGCATTGATTACAGAGAGAAGAATTAGAATATCGAGTGAACTTTCATCCAAATAAACATGCTAAAACTAAAAAATATTGGAACTGAAACATATATAAACAAATGCAGCTTTGAAACCTTTGCATTTCAGTATAGTATTAGCAGTTTATCTAGCAATATGTTCTGTTTATAATATGGCAAATTTGTCTATTTCAGTTGTCAGTGCATTAAGTTGAAATACTTTAAACACATTATATTTTCCAAGGACTGAAAGAATGATCTTCCAGTTTAACTTTATTAATAAACTCATGACGCGCTTTACCACACTATGGCTTCATCAAAGAAATAGTAGATTTACAAGGAAGAAATGCCTTATAAATTGAATTTGTCACATCAGTTACATAGCTCAATAGGAGGGAAATCCAAACATGGTTGCTTTCGGAACTCAAAATATTTAGTAATGGCGACAAATTTAGGTCTTATTAATAATTAAGTTTCGGAAATTTTTCTGTCTATTGATATCCAATACCCTTCATAGATTGAATTTTAGTCTGTTAAGTTTAATACGTTAAATATCAAAATAATTTGTTGAGAGAGTATGCATTTCATCCAGTGATTGATTTGCATAGTGAAAATATGATTTTTATTTTACGAAATTACGTTTCCGTTCTGGTAAACTAATATTTAATTTTCTAAAACCCTAAACATATAAATTTTATTACCATTCCCCAAGGAGCATATGAATACCTGTTTCTTTTTCAGAGTTATCTGTTCTGAAAACTATATACAAGTAATACGATCGGAGGAAAGACTTCAAACTGGGTTTATCCATATCTGAAAGTGATGGTTTATCAAAAAGACCAGCGATCAATTTTGTTCACTCTTAAATCTAAAAAGTTTATGGAATAAAATATTAACAATAATATATTGTCATCAGATGTGTGTGTGTGTCAGATGGGTCATCCAGATAAGTTATGCGTTTTATGAATTAATGGATTACCTTTTACTAAAATGAAAAATGTATATCAATTTTCATGAATTAATGACCTCAATTAAATCTTCAATAATTTGATGAACAAGCAAAGGCTGGCGACCACAGAAGAAATTAGCTACTTCATCTTAAAGACAAGTGTTTCTATACTGGTCATCGTTGATTGAAATACTGTCGGCTGGAACGACCCTGAGCTATGAAATTTAATGGAATAACCTTGTATAGATTGAAACACTGAAGTTGGGTAATGATATTTTGTCAAAGTTGTTAACATGATGTGACCTTCAAATAGAAGCCTCTTAAGTGTATCTATCAATTTCGAGAAATCTTCTTCCAATATACGAATTTACAGACTTCTAAATTTAAGGAAAGGTCAATACAACTATGTCAACAATGTGTACTTGAACTTTGGGTATCATCATTTCGTCTTAGCGCACAGATAGTTTTAATGCAGAAGTTAGAAAATTAAAGAACCATGTAGTCTTCCTTATTGGATATATAAATGCATGTCCTATATTTACGTGAAACTTAAATGAGCTTTTCCAAAGCAGAGTCCGGCAAATTATGAAAATGACATAATCATTGATAATATAACGATAATAGGATGTACATAATGAGGAATATAAATAGGAGAATATTATCACAGAAATACTCGACAACTAATGGCAACAATCTATAACCCTAATTTTCCTTAATATTATTTTTCATCTAAGGTGAAATCTTTCATAATCCGTTTTTATGCTTCACTTGAGATCTTGAACTTTCCTTTGGATGTGCCAACAGATTTTCAAACTAACCAGATCTTATAACGAAATATAGATTACTTTAGATTCGAACAGTGTTAATTAGGTTGATTTTGAGAATTTCATTACTTCCTTTTTAATAGAATAGTGTCGATAAACGTCATTCAGGATTATAGAGCAGTTAGAGCACAAGAAAAATTTATTCGTTCAATACTCAAATTGAGCTGAAGAATTTTCTCAAAATGAATGTGAATTTCGAGATTAATACTGTTGAATTTTTGTAACTTGTAAGGTACTGAATACCTTTCAATTTTTCAGATCCTGAATGTGGGCGTCTGAATGCAATTAAGATGTTCAAGAGGTCCATAAATTCTGATAAGTTAACTGCAGTTAAATGTTCATCTATAAAGGATTTTGAGGACAACAAGTGCTCGAAGAACAGCCAAGTAGTATTTGGCGAAAACACGCCTATGAATGCTGAAGGAGCATATATCTTGAAATATGAGTGACATATAATATTCTCTATTCATCTTTGATTTTTAACATAATGTTTTGATACTAATATTAAAATTATCATTTAAAATGAATGTTAATAATTTATAGTAATCAGAATCAACAATTCCAATGTTGGAATTCCATGAAAACGCCTTTGCAGTACAAGAATTGCAGGATATGTAAGGTAGATATTTATATTTTACGGTATTTTAGAAGTATTTTATGGAAAAAGGACATGCTATTCGAGATTCGTAAATGACGCATTCATCATGTCATGAAAAAATTTGATATCTATTATTCTGAGGTTTCTTTTTGATGAAACATAATTCTATAAGAACATTAATTCATTTGATCATGTCGAAAACACTTAATGCCTCTTATACTATGCGTAACTGAGCTTTATTCCCAATCGAAATTATTATCTACAGTAATGCAACTATTTGATGTAGAGCTCATAATATACGTTGTCATAGTGCTACATACCCTTTTTTTGGAAATCATGGAATGCAAGAGAGAATGAAGCGGCTAAGCAGAAAAATCTTTGGTACTCTTTATGTACACACCACACTAACACATCAAACAGACAAGCTATTGCTAGTGCAATAGCGACAGGGAGACGAGTTTTTTCCTCAGGTTTTTTCACTCGTTTATTAAATCATATACAAGATAGTATGGTTCCCCTGTTACATTTCCTGAGCTCAAACTTGTGTTTTTTCTGACACACACCAAAATTATAGATATAAGCATTTATTGTAAATACAATTATTCAAATTTTTGTAAATCCTCTCTTTTCGAAAGGATATATATTTATATATAAATATATATATATATATATATATATATATATATATATATATATATATATATATATATATATATATATATATATATATAAAGTTACTTGCATGTAAATAATTTAACTTTAACATTTTTATTTATGTACGTGACTCGTCTCTGAAATTTACGCTTAGTCCCGTGCAATTATCGAAACGTGGTATATTAGAAAGCTCAATTAGAGTAAACGTGAAATAATAATAAAAAATATTGTTTGATTATCACTTCTTAGTACAGTAAATCACAAAGCACTAACATTTAAAGAGCCACTATACGAATTCGGTTGTTACTATATGGTGTTTAGACATCACTAAAGCACGAATGATTTTATAACCTTCACATGGATTGAAACAGTAGATCACTGTTACTGCGTTTTCAAACTAGTTCACCCTCGGACAGTATGAAAACCAATTAAAAAGCGACATTAAATATACTGGGCGATTCACCAGTGGCGCGGTGCTCTGTAGCTCGTACACTCTTGAAGATTTCATTTTTGTTCGAACGGTATTGTATTTAGAAAGTGAAAATCTACTTCAGCAATTTATTTTGAAGTGAACGGGGTGTCACTTCTTTCTATAAAACAAATCTTGGGAGGTTTTTTCAGAATGGAATACCACTTTTTGTTGAAGAGTCAAGAGCTTGCTAAACTCTGCTATAATGTCTTAAAGTAATAGGTTTTTTTGGTGAGTGGTTTTGTCACAATATTTTTTTTCCGTAAAAACTGAATTGAAGGAAATTAGGCTCTCACATCATCACATGCTCCTTCAGCCAGAGGGGATGAATTTTTTTTTTCTTGCGTTTTCTTATTGCTCAAGGATAGCTTTATTGAATTGAATAGATTATCCTCATTTTATATAGAATAGTAAAGATTGACTTTTGGTGAGATGATCTACAAAGTGTTGAACTATTTCAATGAGTGTTCGAAATGTTGCCAGTTTTCTTGTGGACACAAGTAAATCCTTCTGAGCAAAGACTGTTGAACTCTCTACAACATATGCGGATTGACTGATTGAAAGGCGTCGATTATTCTCTGTCTCATATCCAACTGTGTTGTAGAAAGAATCTGGTAAACAATGCCCTTAATATAACCCCAGGAGAAAATATCTAGGCTTGTTAGCTCCGGAGACCTAGCTCGCCATCTAACAGGACCATCACGCCCTATCCATTTTTTTGGAAATGCATCATTCGAATGTTCCCTTACCTGATGTGAGTAATGTGCCGGTGCTCCATCCTGTTGAAACCACATTTCTTGGCTTATACGCTCTGGTACATTGGCAAGTATTATTGGTAAATGATTTCGCAAAAAATCTAAATACATTTCACTATTGAAGTAACTGTCGAAAAAGTGCCCAATTAGATATCCATCTTCTAAAGCAGCCTATATATTCAAGGACCAACGGTGCTGGTGATCTATTTGTCTCATGAGGTGTGAATTTTCCATGGCGTGATAATGAAAGTTGTTCCTGTTAACAAGCCCATTCTTGTGAAAAATTGCCTTGTCCGAGAAAAGAACTCCACTAAACATATTTTGATTTTCCGCTACTTTGTCACTTGCTAATAGCCAAAATTGATTCAATTTTCATAGTCTTGATTGTTCAGTTGCTGGTGCAGCTGTACATGATATGCATGAAATTTATTCACTTTTAAGATTCTCTGGGCGGATGTTTGACTTATATCTGTTAACTGAGAAATCTCTTGTTGGCTTATATTTGGGTCCTCTGTCACTGTCATCGAAACTGATAATTGCTTCTCTTCTGATGTAGCAGTTTTTGGTTTTTTATGATTTTTATAAGTGATATTACTCGTTTCGATAAATCTAATTAGAAGTTTTTCGAAGCATTCTTCATCAGGATGCCTCTTATCAGGAAATCTTTGTTCATAAACTCTACTTGCCAACTAGGAATTTCTATCACACCAGCCCAGAATAAAAATCATATCAGCCTTTTTATCTTTGGAGAACCTTATGGCAGTCAATTGAGAAATTTGGTTCAAACCTCACATTAACAATGCTTAGTAACGAAACACTGATAAGTTAACCATGTAAAATGCAGAATATGATATGTCCCGACACCTGACAGAAGGCACAATTAAAAGAAAATGTCAACACACCTCAATTTACTTGTTAATCATCTTGATTTTTTCATTCGTTAAAAGAATCATCTTGTTTAGGTTTCATATATTACCACTTGAATCATTACAGAAAAAAAACTTCTGCGCGAATAATGATGCATGTTGATGAGTTGATGTTGATGAAAATTTTCAAAAATGAAGATAAGGTTACATCTGCAAAAATATAGCACAATCTTTTATGCGTTGACATGATTAATAGAACACAGGGTGTACCATTTGTAAAAATCAAAATATAGTATTTTTAACATTAAAATATCCAATAGTTCTTCTGAGTCACTCGTGTATAAAATGAGGACAATCTATTTCAATTCATCAATGAGTCTATCCTTGGACAATAAGAAAACGCAGGGAAAAAAGTATTGATCCTCTCTGGCCGAAGGAGCATGCGATGATGTGAGAGCCTATTTTCATGAATTTTCACGAAAAAAAAAATATTGTGACGAAACTACTCACCAAAAAAACTTATCAATCAATGGCATTATAGCAGAGTTTAGGCCGCTCCTGAAACTTGAACAAAAAAGTGGTCTTCCAATCTGAAAGAACCACCCAAGTTTGTTTTGTAGAAAATTGGGGCACCCTGTTTACTTCAAGACGAATTGCTGAAGTAGATTCTTAATTTATAAATACAATACCGTTCTAACAAAAATGAAATCTTCCGGAGTGTACGAGCTACAGAGCACCGCACCTCTGGTAAATCACCCAGTTCATCAAAAGGTAGTCATTTGAAGTTTGGAAAACTTTATATTAGGTATGCAACTCATAACCTCTCGACAGGGAGTTACTTTTTGAATACATCGAGAAATTGAGATATACATAAATAAGTCTGATCGTTCATTATCTCAGAGTTATCATCAAAAAGTCATTGAAAATTTTCAACTCATTCTAGGAAAATGAGTTTCCTGTCGTTTGCAGCACTGTGTATAAATTTAGATTCATTAATCATGGAACAAGAGTGGTCATTTGGGATGCAGCGTTGAGCTAATGTTGATTATTGAATTGATAATCACCATTTTTAATGAATGATGTTTGATGTTCTTTATATCTACCTTTGAAGGAACGACCAGTTTGAATGATAAGGAAATTATTCAAGTCTCGATTAGATAACTTATGAACTTCTTATCGATTTAAATATTCTATATGATTTTCAACATTGAATAAAAGAGATGAACATTTACGTTGAGAGCTGAATACAATTTTATAATAGAATTTGGAAAGGTTATTAGCGACATTTTACTTGCCTATTGAAAATATATTAAAAGATTGAATTTTTCGGATTTTTGGTGCCTATAATCAAATAAATTTAGCTAATAGCAACATATAATTGTTTAAGTTTCACTATTTCATTGATTTGGTCCCGATCGAAATCGTTGTTGTGTGCTACACTTTTATTGATTTCTATTTCTTTTCAATCTTTTCTGATAACAAACGTAATGAAAATCCTCTGTAGATCATTGGATTGTATGTCAAAATTTTATGTAAATTAGGGTGAAAAAATATTTGGGAATACTTGAATATATCTGTTAAAGTAGGTTCCCTAAATATGTTGAAGTCAATTTTGCATTCCGAGTGTGAAATTAAGAAATATAAAATTGAGGAATTTTCATTCAAGAAATAATATTCAACCTTCCGTAGACTGTTGCCATATGTACTCAAATGTTTGATACCCCATGCAAACGGATCAATTTTAGTCTTAGGGTTTACCTACCCTATTTATCCTTATAAGTGCATCAGTTCTGGTATTTGTACTCACGTATATGGAGTAAAATTAGTTATGGAAATGAATTGAATAAATATGACTTAGGCTACCACATATGAAGCTATAAGCGGCAAAGTGAGTCATCCCTCAAAAAATCAATTTTGGAGTTAACTCTGAAAATCGCAAGATGAAACAAATATCCTCAGATCCAAAGTTGACCATCCAACTCTTATGCAATATCCATAGATGGCGCCACTGAGATAGTTTTACTCTTTTCTCGTGAATAATATCGGTAAGAAGCAGGCTGAGTTAATCGCACTCAGCCCACATTGCCGCGAAAGCGTCTGACCTTTCTGACCAACAGACGTGAGCTTGACAGGAAGATCAGAACGTTTTGAAGTGATTTTTTTGAAGTAATTACTGAGAATAGGTTCACAATATTCGTGTTTAGTTGTGATTTATCTAAAAGAGTAAATCTCTTATAGAATTTGAGGAGGTAAGCTTTTATTTGTTACATAAAATGTGGATAAAAATCACTTAATAACCAATAACTGTGAAATCTAACCTCAACCTTTCTGCGTATCCACATTTTTTTTCATTTATACTGCATGACATTGTTGCAGAAACGAAGAAAAACTTGTCTGGATCGGACAGATCAGAATGTTTTGATGAATTTGTTTCAGATTACAAACCAGAAGATGAAGGTAGTTTTGCTAATGAAGAAGCTGATACAAACGAGAGAGTTGAGAATAAACCAAAAAAATGCATGAGAAATTAAGCTTTTTCAGAAGGTTCTGCGCGTTAGTAATGGTAGAATCGATAGCGTTCTTAAACCTAAAGCTTCAGGTGGTCCAGGTACCACAGATAGAAGAGGTAAACATACCACTGAATATTCCGAATCTGAGCATTGAGCGAAAAACTCAATTGAGATGTGAACTTGAATCAACGTAAGTAGAATCAGCAAGGCAGGCATGAAGAGAGATGTAGATTTGCAAAAGAAAATTCATATGTTACAGTAATAGCATTCGATCTAATGAAAACACTGCCATCACCTGTTTTATCTGCTGGAGTCTGCTACTATAAGAGACAACTGTGGAAGTATTGTATAAGTATACATATTCTGGGTACAGATGAGGTGTACATGTATGTCTGGAACGAGAGCATCGCTTCAAGGGGCTCCCAATAGTTTAGATCTTGTATTCTTCACTCCATAACAAATTTTCAAACAGAAAACCTAGTGATGTTTTCGGATCAATGTGGTGGGCAGAACTGAAACATTAAAATGTCCCTTTTGTGCAATTACATCGCTTCATCACCTTAGTACACAGTCAACAATACTGATCACAAATTTCTAGTCAGCGGTCATTCGTTCCTTCCCTGTGACCAAGATTTTGGTCTAATTGAAAAATAGAAGAATTATTACCAACAGATATGCGTATGATGATTGGAAAAATTTTATTATACTGCGCAAAGAAAAATCCCTTCAAAACTATTGAGATGAAAAGAGAAACTCGACGGCAATAGAACAATTAGAATTGTTGTATCCAGAGGAAAATATAATTGCAGAAGCAAAGAAAAAAGATTTGTTGGAATTGATGCAATTCTTTCGTCCTACTTATCAAACGTTTAATGAAAATCTTCGTTGCATACATAATGCCTATGATGAAAACCTTATTGATGAGAATGTGGAAGAATCTGACTCAGAATGATCCATGAATATTGAATATAGAAAAGAAATGTTAACTGTCGTTTCATTATTATATTTCATTATTTTAGTACGTTTCAATGTTTTGAAAGTAAAATACATGAACAAACTCGTATATTATGGTTTCGTGGAACATTTCATTTTTTATTTCTCAAAAGTATCTGCTATCTTAGTGAACATTTCCGTACATACTCCAGCGGAATCTTCTCCTTAAATTATTACGACAATTATACAACTCATTGGTGCTGAGTTGATCTAAGCCGCATTTCTTATGAGAATAGATAAAATTTGTTGCTGCTAAAGCGGTCCAACCCACATTTGTTACCCAAAAAAACACATGGTATGCTTTTCATTAGAACAAATATTGTCCAATTAATATTCAATCTACTCGTCACCGAAAAAATTTGGGGTAGGTGAATAATATGTCTCTTGAGGTTCTTCAATTTCCCCTTAAATTTTGAAATAGCCATATCTTGGATTGAACAGTTTGTGGGCTGACTCACTTTACTGCTCATAGCCTCATATTAATCATCTTCATCCCATTCTATTTTATAAATTATTGAGTCAGATCCAATAAACAGTATATTTTCGTATATTCCACAATATAACAATGACAAAAAATTTCTATTAAGTCCATATCCATGAATGTCAAATATCTCAAAATAATTTATGGATGTTGTGATAGTAAACAAAACTATCTGAGGTGATACCTAATAAAACTCTTTCAAAATTAATTTGTATCTCTTAGAAGTAGTAGTTGAATCAGCATGTACTATAACCATCATTTATAGTTCCGAAATAATTTGGAAATATTTTGAATTTCGATGATTTTGCAAGAACTAACAGAGAATGCTTTCAAATATTTGAATCAAGTAGCTGAACTGGCTACGCTCACCTGACAGGTGCCTAAACTTAATGTACCTGTCACTTCGATTATTCGAATTTGATATGTCAACATGAATTGTTGGTAATTTAAAATGAAAATTTTTGAAAAACACCAGATTGATAATAAAATGGCTGATTATACAAATGAGGATATGTTTAATCTCTTTTTAATTCATGGCGAATGTCAAAAAGTGGTGGATAGAACTTGTAGGCAATTCAATAAACAATTTCCAAATTTGGCGCCTTTGAGTAAAACAAAATTTCGAAGGATTAGAAGTAATGTTCTGCAATTTGGAGGAACAAAATACATAGAAACTAGAAGAAAACCAATTCTCGAGGAAGACGACAATCAAATTAATACGCTAGTGTATTTTCGTGCCAATCCTTATGCATCCATTAGGTCAGCATCAATGGATATTGGATTGAGTTATACTTCCATTCAAAGGATCCTTAAGAAACATAACATGCACCCGTATTCTTTCATCAGACTACCAAAATTGAAACCCTCCCAAGCGGCTAAATTTCTGTGAAAATTTATTAATTCGGCTTCAAGAAGATGAGACACTTCAGCAAAAAATTATATGGTCTGATGAAGCCAAGTTTATTGAAAGTGGAATAACCAACAGAGAAATCGAAATTTTTGGGCCATAGAAAATCCACATTTCTTTGGGGTTATTGATTTCCAAAATAAGTTCAGCGTGAACGTTTTTGCAATTTTGATGAATGATGTTGGCTTATCACATTTATGAGGAAAATCTTAATGGACAAAGATACCTGGAAATTTTGATAGGAACATTAGCAAATTTTTTAGATGGATTAACCCTTAACATTCTGAGGGATTGCTATTACCAAATAAATGGTGCACCAGCACATAAAACACGAGCTGTAGATCGGCAGTTAACAGAAATATTCGAGGATAGATGGTGGGATAATCAAGGACCAAATTTATGGCCTCCGCGTTCTCCGGACCTGACGCCCTTAATTTTTATTTATGGGGCAAAATCAAGAGTGAAATGTATCTTATTCCTTTAAGAAGTGAAGAAGAGTTACTAGAGCGCATTCATAATGCTTTTCGTAATATTGATCCTGAGGAAACTAGGAGGCAACTCATCATGTTCGTATACGCGCTGTCAAGTGTATCGAGCAAAATAGGGTCCATATTGAACATTTATTCAGATCGTAAATTAGTTTTCTCCTATGATGTTTGCTATCATTCATTCGTATTAATGTTATTATCTTCGATGATTGGTATTCGCTTTGTTCCTACAATTTTATTCATCCGAATTGTAGAGAAATGCTTCTAATACTTCGAAATTTTATTCAACTCATAGACGGTAAATTTGGAAATTGGTTATTGAATTGCCTGCAATTTCCACCCACTACTTTTTAAAATTCTAAAATTAATTAAAAAGATTAAATATATTTTCGTTTGTATAACCAGTGGTTTTATTTCAAATGTGTTGTTTTTTGGATATTTTAATCTGAAATAACGATTATTCTTGTTGAAATATCAACTTCGAATGAACGAAGTGACAAGTACATTAATTTTAGTCACCTGTCAGGTGAGCGTAGCCAGTTCAGCTACTTGATTAAATATTTCAAAGCATGCTCTGCTAGTTCTTGCCAAATCATCAACATCATCAGTATATTAATAAATTATTTCGGAACTATAAGAAATGGGTATAGTACATGCTTATACAATTCTATCTGAAATTTGACGCTTCATCTGATGGCGATATAAAAATTGGCACGTGCCATTTGAAGAAACTGAGTTATTGTTGTTTGAAAAAGGCCAAATTGAAAAAATCATACAAAACAACGCAATAAACATTTGACATGTGTAGACTGCTTAAAAATTCCTTGATTCTTCTTCTATCCACTTAAAAGATCTACGAGTCAATTTTTAAATGTTCCTCAAAATCGAGTTGATAACAGAAATAGTTAAATCCAAAAGTTTTGACAGTTTGGGTATTTGCCTTGTTCAAATGTCGGTTCTAGAAGTATAATAAAAAGGTAGATTGCCATTTGAAATTACAAAGTAATGACCCACTTCCGGTATAACCGGAAATGGTATCACTTCGAAAATATTTCACTCCAATTGAAAATCGCTAGTTAAGGCCCCGTATAAAATTTCAGCTTCATATTGTATTTTTAACGGACGGTCCCGGTGGATATCCCTGTATATGTATATATATTTGAAAGGTGCTTTATTGAAAAAATTCTAATGTGTTAACTTTCTGAATAATTAATCAAGTTATATCTGAATGTGAATTATTTCATGAAATGAATGCAGAAGATTATTAGTCTACTCCATTTATCACATTTCTAATGAAAGATGAGATGAAGAAGGAATACACGCCGAGAAGGGGCGGATTTATAGAACGTGAGATCATAAATTATAACTGTTTCGTATAATGAAGTACTCTTTCGAAAACATCAATGAAGATCGTCTTGTATTCGTTACATAAATAAATCAATGAAACAAATCCATCCACGATGAGGAAAAATGAACACTTTCCAAATCAACAATGAAAAATCCTGTAATGAAAACTACATTCACTGCTATCAACGGTAAAAAGGTGTGGGAGGAGGAATACGCAAAAGCGTCATGAATCGAGCCTTGGTAATATCAGCTAACATCCTTATTATTGCAGTCCGCATCATATAATTACACTGTGTTACCTCACGAATCTGCGTTTCTGCTAGGGAAATGTTATGTTGTTCTAATAATAGAGGAAATACCATGAATAAGTAAACAATCCGATGGAAAATGTTTTTTATATGTACTTCTAGAGATTTGGTAATCTTGAATTCATTCACGGTACCCAAATGAAAAACGTTTATTTGCATTACTGATATTATAAGAACATGAAGTAATATCGCACAAACGACCATCTACATTGGTCGGACTTGTTTGACTCAATATATCAAAATACCAGCAGATAGTAATATAATGCTTTCAGATTCAAGGCTGGATTATTTATAATTTTAATGACAAACTACGAAATCGGTTTTGTTGTTTTTAGTACCACAGTCAAAGTGATGCATATCACTTGCTTCACTAAATAGGACTAACAGTTTGCTATCGCAAAAACCATTGTGGTCCGCAAGATATACACTACGTATAAAGAGTATGTACTAAGTATGTCTTTTAGATATTGAAAACTACAGACTCATTCCTTTTTGTGAAGGCTACAAGCTTTATGGGTGAAAGCTAAGTCAGCTCCAGTTTATTAAATCCAATTTCCTTCATCCTGATTCAGTCTCGAGCCAGGCATTCACACAAGACGTGTTCTATTGGTTCTATCACCTCCTCACATAGTTGGCGTGAAGGGTTCTCGATCAATTTAACTTATTATGAGACGACAGTGCCCCGCTGAAATGGAAAACAGAACTCTCAGTATTAGCCTGGAGAGTTTGCGAAACACCATGCCTGTCGCCAGGCCTACTAATGGCAAGCCAAGAGTGTCTCAGACATGTGAGGCTCAGCCAGTGCTCCCATATCTTCGGGTTCAACCACCGATTTTTTCCTTCCATTACTGTCTCCAGAGAAATTCCAAGCCAAGGCTCTGGTTCAGTGAATTCCAAGGCTGTTCTTCGGGCGGAGTCTATTCCTTCGTATCTGGAAGGCTTAACCAATATTCCTGCACTATAACTATGCCTTCAATGCAGATTGACTATCCGTTATAATTTTTATTGACCTATTTGTCAATCCCAGCCTACAATAAGCCCGCTACAGCAAATAGAAAGGGCCGTTCTCCTTCCGCCTTTTCGCTAAAAGTAGATTATAATCCTCGGGTTCAGGTATCAGAAATTCTCAGCGCTCCTGCATCTCATTCTGTTAAACAACCCTAAACTCGTTTATGATGTATCACACCTACCAGCAGTTGGCAAGTGAGGCTAAACTGCTTTGGTAGCAAGGCTTCAACTTTCTCTCCTCAAGCTATTCTGAAGAAAAAACAAAACTATTGAAACCGTGAATTGCCAAATGTTAGAGAATAAGCTCACCGAAATCAGCTCTACTTCCGTAGGAGATATTTGGTCCAAATTTATACAGATTAGTAGTTTTCTTTTATGTTCCAGTTTGTTATCAACCACCCTAAAGGTAGCTAAATGAAGGTTCTAAACCAGACTTGCCTCCTGCACGGATATATAACGTTTTCTCAAATATTTAAATTCTTAGTTGATCGTGTGCTGGGTCACGAACAAACGAGTTCACCTATGACCTACTTCATATGCAACCGCGAGTGTATCATATGAAATTCTCGCAGCTTTCTTCACATACAAGCCAGACATTGTTCCTGATGATACTTCTATGAGATGCTTTCCTGCATATGAATGATAGCCTATTTTCCACCAGTGTCAATGAAAAACATTCAAATCAGTTTGAAAGATCTTCCGAGTCTGCCATTACATTAAAAAACTGTGCTCTGGAGATAAATTGAATGCCGAAAACTACCGTCCAGTTAGTATAGCCCAGACTATGGCTAACACATTTGAAAAGTTTATTCTAGAGCGAGTTGATTTTGCACTGACGAACCGTATTACACCATATAAACAACACGGTTTTTTGCATGAATTTCTTATCATTTTGTTCAATTTACTCTTATTCGTTTATATTGTTTCATTAAAATAATAGTTTTTCTTTTAGCTGTTACTGTTCTCCTTTTTCATACTGCTTATGTTTGTACTTCTACTATACCAAACACTCTAGTGGCCATTTCGGACCATACAATATTATTTATAGCTCCACAACTCATACCACACTCTTTGGTACTAATCATAATTGATAAGTGTTTATTCGCAATAATAGTTGAGATAAAAAACACAAGGTTTAACTTTAATCTACACTTTAATTGAAGAAATTCGACGACGTTTCGCTGACACAAAAGCTTTATCAAGAATGACAAACAGAATGAAACGAGTATGGTATTATAAACAAATCGTAGAACAAGTTGGATGAATAACAGGAAAATCATACTGATACCATTATACAGTAAGTATGATAATAAAAATTAATCCAATTCAACACAATTCAAATTACAGTTTTCAAACAGCTTGTACATCGGTTTGTATCTATTTACCTTTCCAATGCTTCTAGAAGATTATAATAAAGAGTTTATAACAATCATCAAACAGATAGCCATTAATAATTTTATAATCCGATAAGATAGATCTGATCATTCGTAAAAACTGTATCAGAAAGCAATAAATGAAGTATATCCTATTCATAAAGACTATAAAATATTCAACAGTTTAACATTCTGCGGTTCTGCAAGTACAAATATTAAATCCTTTCTCGTCAAACAAAATCTTAATATAACTTTCAAAACTTCTAATAACTTAGGTAAACATATTAAAAATAATAAATCTCGTGTTGAAAATCAAGTAAATCAGAATCTATATACTCAATTGCGGTTTTGTGATAAAATTTATATCGGTAGGACCTATAGGAGTTTTGGCATAAGAACATCTGAACATAAACTTAGCTTTGATAAAATAAATCTGATTCAAATTATTCAAACCACTTAATAAAAGAAAACCATTCATTCAATAAATACTTTGACATATTACATATTAAATCAAATAGTTTAAAATTAGATCTCCTAGAAGCATTAGAAATAAATAGATACAAACATTCGGACAAGCTTTTGAATGAGCAGCTAGATGTGAATTATTTACCCTACTTAACTTGTTTAATTAGATTTTATTACCTTTCATACTAACTGTACAATGGCTCGGTGTGGATTTTCCTGTTATTCATCCAACTTGTTCTACGATTTGTTTATAATACCATACTCTTCATTCTGTTTGTCATTCTTGATACAGCTGCTGTGTCAGCGAAACGTCGTCGAATTTCTTCAAAGAAAGTGTAGATTAAAGTTAAACCTTGTGTTTTTTATCTCATTCATATCATGGATCTACATCAAGTAACGGCCTCCACAATTCAAACGCAATAATAGTCTTTATGGACTATTTCAGAATCCTGTTCTTACTACAACTGACTATAGCATAAGTAACAAAATTCAAGCTAAAACAGAAATTGAATAAGAAATCAGCACAGCATTGATTAACAATTACTGGCTGTCATAACGTTAAAACTAAAAGACCACTATTATTGTTATGAAGGTGTTACTAACCATAGAAAAATGAAACTTTGAATTACATTTAAGTTGATGTTTTCACTTCTATATTTTGTAAGTGATGTTTCGGAAATTAGTTCTGCGTTTATAATGAACAACAACTTTTGGAGAAATAGAACTGAATTATCGACATACTGTTTTCAATTTCTATTTTCAAGATTATCTTGATCCAGAAAGAATGTTTTATCAAGTCTTCATCAAACCAAATATCTCCTTAAAGAGTCTTATCAGGTGTGAAAGCAGATAGTTGGTCTTATGGACTGGATACGGAAAATCAAGTGAATGAACGAGCAATTTGAGGTGTTATTCGTAAAATTTTGTTATTCTTATGAGGTACTTTTGATTTGGTGCATTTTCTTAGTGAGAAAATGTGTTTCACTTAGGGTCCTTCTTGTTCTTAGTAAAGCACAAAATAGATCATATAAATATGAATAATCAAAACACAAATATAATTTCGTATTATATATTTGCTACCAACAATGAAATTAAATTAATGGATCGCTTGTACCAAGGTTTTGAACACTCGCTATAACTATTTGCCAGTATGCAGGCGATCAATAGTATTCACGTATCCAATGTGGGTTTTCCACAGCCAAAACCTTAAATTCTCCATATTCAAAACTCTCTTCAGTGTGAACATTGCTTCATCAGAATGAAGTTTTCTGAAGGACAAAATTCTCTACTGATACCGCGGTTTCGAGCTTTCGCTCATCCTCGGACAGTATGACAACCGGGTACATGAAATATTTATGAATAGGCCGTTATTTGGATTTGGCGAAAGTTATTTAGTTGAATACATTGAAGATTTGTGATATACATACATCAGTCTAGTTGCTCATTATCTGAAAGTTGTCATTCAAATGTGATATGAAAATTGACACTGATTTTGAGTAATGGAGTTTTCTATCCTTTGTCGTAATGTCTAGAACCTTTAATTCATCAGTACTGGGAAAAGAGTACCATCTTGGATGTAGTGGTTATCAAATGTTGAATCTTGTTTATATTCGTGAATTGACGTTTGATGTTATTTATATCTAATTTTGAAACAACGAGGTCTGAATGGAATTTTAGTTTTCAATTTGGTAAGGATAATACATTGCGAATTTTTATTTCTTCAGAGTTATGTATACCGTTTGTTTATCTTCAACATAATGAAACGATATATGTCTTGAGATGAGATTACTACCGAGCCCTTATCTTTATCTTAGATCATTTTCGAAATATGCGATTATTTGTAAAAATTTTGATGAAAATTCTAAAATCGTATCAAACCCATTAACATGCATCATTATTCGCACAGACGTCTTTTTTTTCTGTTATGATTCAAGTAATGGAAATCGAAACCTAAACAAGATAATTCTTTTAAGGAATGATAAAATCAAGATGATTAAAATGTAAATCGAAGTATGTGTTGACATTTTTTTATTTGTACCTTCTGTCAGGTGTCCGGGCATCATATTCTGTATTTTACATGGAGAAGGTATCAGTGTTTCGTTATTAAACATTGTTAAAGTGAGGTTTGAACCCAATTTTCTTAAAATTGATATGGTGTGAGTGTGATAGAAATTCTTCGTTGGCAAGTAGAGTTTATGCATAAAGGTTTATTGATAAGAGGCATCCAAGTTGCTCTGAAAAACTTCAAATTGGATTTTTCGAAACGAGTAATATCGCTTACAACAAACATGAAAAACCAAAAACTCCTACAGATGAAGTCAACCAGTTATCAGTTTTGTTGACAGTGACAGAGGATCTTGAAAGTGGAGAGATTTCATGCATAGCATGTACAGCTGCACCAGGAACTGAACAATCAAGACTGTGAAAATCGAATCAGTTTTTGCCATTGGACAAGTGACAAAGTAGCGGAAAATCCAAATACGTTTAGCAGAGTTCACAACTTTCATAATTACGTCACGGAAAATCCACACCTCTTGAGACAAATAGATCACCAGCATCGTTGGTCCTTCAATGTATGGGCCGCTAAAGTAGATGGATATCTAATTGGGCCGCACTTTTTCGACAGGTAACTCAATAGTGAAATTTATTTAGATTTTCTGCAAAATCATCTACCAATGTTACTTGCCGATGTACCGTAAAGACAAGATTTGTGGTTTCAACAGGATTGAGCATCGGCACATTAAACACATCAGGTTAGGGAACATATGAATCATGTATTTCCCAACAAATGGATAGGACGTGGTGGTCCTGTAAGATGGCCAGATGGGTCTCCGGACTTTACAAGTCTAGATTTTTTCAGGTGGGGATATATTAAGGGCATCATTTACTAGATTCCTTCTACAACACAGTTGGATATGAGACAGAGAATAGTCGATGACTTTCAGTCAGTCAATCCGCAAATGTTGTAGAGAGTTCAACGGTCTTTGCTCAGAAGGATGGAGTTGTGTCTACAAGAAAACTGGCAACATTTCGAACACTTATTGAAATAGTTCAACACCTTCTAGATCATCTCATCAAAAAATCAATCTATTACGTATTCCATACACGACTACCTTAAAATATCTCCATTTCTCTGATCAAGTATAATGATATGTACTAGTAAACTCTTCTTTCGCAACCTCTGATTTTATCATTTTAGTTTACTTTTTTTGTATTTAGAAAATGGTCGATGATGAAGATAAGGTTACTCCTGCGAAAATATGGCACACTATTTTTTGCGTTGACATGAATAATAAAATACAGGATGTTTCAGTTGAATAAATCATGATATGATATTTTTAAAATTACAATATTTATAAATTTTTTTGAGTCACTCATGTATGAAATGAGGATAATTTATTTCAATTCGACAATAAAGCTAATCTTGGACAATGAGAAAACGAAAAAAAAAGTATTCATCCTCTCTGGCCGAAGGAGCAGAGAGTCTATTTTCATGAATTTTCACAGGAAAAAATATTGTGACGAAACTACTCACCAAAAAAACTTATTACTTAAGGACATTATAGCAGAGTTTAGGACTCTCTTGAATCTTCAACAACAAAGAGGTCTTTTTATATAGAAAATAAATTGCTGAATTAGATTTCTACTTTCAAAATAAAATACCGTTCAAACAAAAACGAAATGTGTATAGAGTAGCGAGAGAATTGTATGTCATCTACTACTTTTCCATATAAAATAATGGTTTCAAATATTTTGAAACAGCTCTAAAAGCGATAGAATTCAACTAATGAGTCAACACTGCACTCACCTTGAAGAGATTATTCTCACAAACAAAATTTCAAGCATTATGGTAAATTATCTGTGAAGGATCCATTTTGTCACAATATTTCAATTTTGGATCACATTCAAGGTTGGCTCTCAAAATGAATACGTCATTCTCTTTGATCAGGCAGAGTCGATTTTCTTGATGGTTATTTTTTTTTCCTCAGAAATGATTTTCAATCAGCAAAATTTGATTTTTTAAAAATTTCAAATTTATAGAAGGGGGACCCAAAAGTACCCAAATTTGTGAGATGAATATTCTGTCAACTTAAAATATTCATTTGGTGGATCTTCTGTGAATTATTCAATTGCGGCACCATCGAACACTCAAGCTACGAAATGTTTTCTTCATGTATAATTCCAACGAATAATAAATGTCACGAGAATGAATTGAAGGAGAGTATCACTCGCAGAGATAGCAAAAATATTTTTTATGTCACCGCAATTCAAATGCACTGATCCGCTGGGTCGTCATATCTGAAAGCTTCAGCAGCACAAATTCACATAAAAAATTATGATCTTGTTTCTATCCGAGAGTCAATAAAAACACTGTGCTCAGAAAGTTCATGAGATAATTCACTGAAACAACCCCCGGTATCTCCACTCTGATTTATGACCTAATATTCAAGAGAAAGCGGAATACAGGAAACAGACAAAAATATACCTATGGACGGGAAAGTTATAGTCTAGAATATAATATTATAACCGTAAAAGAATAGAAATCTCTAAGAAATGTATATAAATTTCATTCGGGTTAAGTAATATTACTGAAGTTTCGGCGAACAATAAAAGTTTCTGCATATGAAAAGGAGAAATACAAACGGAGGTACCGTAACTATCATGAAACGTGTGTTTGTACTTTTACAAACTCGTAGCTGACAGTTAACATAACCTCACAGTGTAAGTGTAAAGTATGATATAAATAATTTCTTTCGTCTTAGTTTTGGGAAGAAATGTTTGGACATGTCAATTTTTATATTCAGCTAGAATATTTCTGTATTTTCGTGATGAATTACGCTGAAGAGGCGTTTCTAACTTTTTTTTTCGTGAAGGAACTAATTTTCAGATTTCTGTATACGATATACTGGTCAATCTATGATAAATAGTTCTCGAGATACAGGTTTTCTCACCTAGAAAAACGATGGATTGAAAAAATTGCTACGTTGAGTCTTGTAAACTTGTTTTGAAAAAAACCGTTTCTGCGGTCAATTCATTTTGGTAATTGATCTTCAACCTTCTGCGCCCGTTAACATTAGAATATTTTTTTTTGCACGCTTCCCCGGAATAGGCGAACCTGTTATACCACATGAGTGGCGCCAGGGAAGAATTGAGGAGTCTGTTTACTCGCTTCTTGAAGACAGCAAAATTGTAGATAGTTGGAAAGATGTTGGACGGAAGCGAGTTGCACGGCTCACGGGCCCTGTAAACAAAGGAATTTTTATATAAGGAGGTTCGAGGGGTCGTAAAATGTACCGCCATATGATAAGAACTCCTTGCCGGCCTAATGTTGCGGCAGGACATGAGTTTTTCCGGAACCAGGTCTTTCCGCTCCTTGGAGCATCTTCCGTGGAAGTACCTGTGAAACAGAGAAAGGTCAGCAACTTGTCTTCTCTTTGAGCGCAGATCCCCACACAAGGAAACAATATTCCAAAGCAGGTTGAATCTGCGTCTTATATAGAAGCAACAGCTGAGATGACGTGAAGTATCGCTTCGCTCTGAAAAGAAAATTAAGTTTAGCTCATGCCGACTAAGCTATTGCTAAGACCGTTATTCCGAGGTGCATCGAATCTATGGATGCAATTTGTTAGCCTTGCATCATTAGAGGAGGTTCTCCAGCGGGGACCTTTCTAGAAAAAGCACGGAATGAATGGAAAGCACGACAAGAATTCACGCAACTCGTACAAATTAGCACGGTTATAATGCCGAATGCGTTTGAGTGGTTTAGGTTCTTAGTTTAGCGGCAGCATAATAGTTCCAGTAGAAGATATAAGGTTGTGGTTTAAGTTTCCTAGCGGTGCTGAGACCTACACTCCAAAATCATCTCGATCTGAAATCAAATCGAGATTCAAGGTGATTGGACAGTCGATTGGGAGATCAGGTATTCTTGTCGGTTCGTCGACTAGCTGCGTTAGATTATGGCTGATTACAAAAGTTTCAGCATGTCGTCGCACTTCATCTGTTCTATTGAAGTGGCGGAGCCAGGTGGTGTTGTGAATGTTCATTCACCCAGTAAAATGACCTCAGCTGCCTGGTGATGTGTCTGAATCCAATCCACCTTATCACCTAGACACTGATACAGTCTAGGAAGGGAATATCATTTGGCGAGCGATAAAGACAGCATAAGAACAGTGTTTTATCCTGCAAACAGATCATGAACTACTCAAGGTCGAAAGCGTCGTCCTCCATCGTGTCCTCTATCTGGCATGCAACATCCGATTCGGCGAAAACACAGAGGCCCCCTTTGAACGTGAATTTCGTATGTAACTCATACCCATTGAAACGTAAATACGTTATGTCGTTTGTTATATGTTTGCAATAAAGATTTAATGATACCTCATTTGTATTGAATTATGAATCAACAAAGAAATTAAATTTATTTCTGGTCCGTTCTGCAGCGTATTCAAACAAATACGTGTTGGTATAGAATTCGGGAAAATCAGAGATGTATTTCAGAACCAACCAAGTGAAACTTTGAGATAACCAGGATGGAACCAAACCAGAACAATATGTAAGAAGGTGGATATTCATTACTTCCTCACTTGAAATGATCGAAATGAGCACTTTAATTAGCATGTCATATTACTATCCGATCTTGGGATTTGTTAATGAATTTGCAGATAGATTCTAGTGTGATCAATTTAACTTCTTGATGTAGTCTTATCCCTTATTCGTCGAGATTATTAACTTCCGATTTGTAGTCCTCACTTTTCTATAATCCCCATGAAAAGCGATTGCGGTTTTTGAATCTAGGAAGCCTACCCTTATTGTTCTGCTAATCAAATGGTTCTCAAAAACCTCAATCAAAAAATTGCCCACTGTCAAAGCATTAGCAGAAATGTGATTGTACTCTGAACCCAACCTAGAGAAATTGAAATACATTATTTCTGATGAATTATCATCAAAGAATAAGACTCCCAAACTATTTACTATTATGCAGGCGATCACTTTGAGTTTCTATGGATGCTTCATTTAGTGTTCGCATATTCAATGTGGGTTCTGTTTGGCTCAAAACCATAAATCATTTAGAATCACATCTCCTACAGCGTGAACATTGCTTCATCAGAATAAACATTTCTGAAGGCAAAATTCTGAACAGATTACACAATTTCATCCGTGATCGGCAGAATTCCAACCTATGATCACAATCACTTTTTTCTAAATTCAAATCCTTGACCTTGACTCACTTCCTCGTTCAAAACTGATTGTCTTGTTAGCTGATGGGTAACCCCATGTGAATGTACCCTCTTGTTAATTCATGAGAATGGTCAGCCAGGAGGAACTATGGAATATACTGACTTAGAATGAGCTGTAAAAAACAAAACTTTCTTATCCGAATTCTGTTTCAATTTTACTCATTTAGGACTGTTCAGAACAAAATTGCAATTTCGTATTAAATACACAATAAAATTGAATTACTAGATCGCTGTTACTATGGTTTCAAACTCTCGCTATCACTAATTTCCACCATGCAGGCGATCAATAGTGTTCACGTATCCAATTTGAGCTCTCCACAGCCAAAACTTCTAATTCTTCAGAATCAAAACTCTCTTCAGTGTGAATATTGCTTCATCAGAATAAAAATTTCTGAAGGGCGAAACTCTGTACTGATACCGCGGTTTCGGGCTTTCGCTCATCCTTGGACAGTTGGACAACCAAGTACATGAAATATATATGAAAACTACTTCATTTCGATTTGTAGAAAAACAGATATTAAGTCAGCATTTCATAAATACTGAAAGTGAGTTATTATTTGAATACATCGAAGATTTGTGATTTACATATGTCAGTCTGGTTGCTGATTATCTGATAATTGTCCTTTAAAAATGATTAGAAAATTGACAGTGATTTTTAATATTATAGTTTTCTACCCTTGGTAGTAGAATCTAGAATCATTAATTTATCAGTACTGGGAAAAGAGTGCCTTGTTGTATGCAGTAGTTAGCATATGTTGAATCTTGTTTAAATTCCAGGAATGACGTTTGATGTTATTTATATCTAGTTTTGCAAAAACGTCTGACCTATAGAGAATAATTGCAGTGTGGACAAAATAATTTATAAACTACTGCTCTATTCAGATTTTATATAAAATTTTCAGCATTAAATAATAATGAAGACTATCCATTTTAAGATCCGAAAGAAATTTCCTTTTAATTCGGAATGGATGATAAATTGCAAATTTATAATTTTTAGAGTTATATATCTTGACAATCTTCAACTGAAAGAAACAATTTGGACATTTTCCCAAATTCGTGAACAGTACCCTTCCTTCAAAATTCAAATTCGAAATAGAGGTAAGCTATCGGATACCATTCTTGAATCTGTCAATTTCCGGCAAAATTAACATCAGCATCTTTCGGGAAGCATGAGTATATTTAATCCTAAGGATTCCAATCACTCATACTCAGATAAAATTTTGGCTAACATTTCAACTATTCACAGAGCATTTCCGCTACCTTAGCATTGGAAACCATTGAGAAAATATTACAATCATTAAAACCAGAGTTCACCAGAACGGTTTTGATCATAGTTTAATTGACAAAATAGTAAACCGGAAAAAATTGCAAATTCATTCTTTTAAAATATTTCGGACAAGTAAGATAAAATATCGCAGATAGACTTTTGAAAACTAAAATTCATTGAGTTGACACCAAAGTCAGCATGAAGTGCTATCGCTGCAAGAAATTTGAAAGTATTTCTACCTGAGAGACTTAAAAGGGAAGTGTACCGCCACATTTTGTAACACACGCTTCCAGAATTTTTGTAGAATGTACCTTTGGCAATAAGATACTACTCGATGGTGGTTTTGAAACAGTTCGCCAATCAATGAGGAGAAGATTGTAATCTAGCATTCAAGCTGGAGGAGGTCACTTTGAACAGCTTCTGTAATTTTTCAAGTGCCATTGGTGATACTATAAAGTCTTTGTTCTGCCCTTGATTTAAACTTTTCATTTTAAAATTTAGGATATTCAATGATGAAAAGAAATACACTACGATGGTCTTTCATTCGAAAAATACGTGTCGTACAACAAAATGTACAGACTTTCTATTCTTATTCTTATTCTTCAACTCAAAATCAATGAAATATCAGGAGAGCTTGTTCCCTGTAAAATAATTGGAATTTTCATTATGACCATACAACTATCATGGCAGGTTCAAAGCTGACGTAAATTCTATAGAAACCTTTCAGCCCTAATTTTGTACCCATAAATGGGAGTAAATGAATTCTTTTTCCAATAACTAATATGCTCATGTTGCAATTAAAATCTCAACGGAAAATTTTCCATTTTCCTAATCTAACCCCTCAGGAATTCGAAAACTCTATAATATAATAACCCATTTTTCGCGCTCATAGAAGTAGAGTTTCGAAAAATTGTAGTCCACGTCCGTCTGTAGAGCTCGAGTTATTCCCATACCGAATTTCGTCTTCCTATAGTTTATTCTTCATAGACTAAGAGGCAAACGGATAATTTTATTCCTATATCAACAGGGTGTTCCCAGACGAGAGAGTCACACTGTAATGGAAAATAGTAGTAATTTCAGGCCAGAAATTATAAATGAAAAACATCAAAGCTTCAGGGGTTTCAAGAGACTGGGAGATCTATTATGTTTGGTCAAATGTTTAGTCCTTATAAATCGGGAATCGATTCAGGAATGGAAAACAAAATGCAGGTCAACCCCCAGCCCAAACTTCATATTATCGGAAAACACATAACATAGACATCCTGTATATAGATAATATGTTTTTTTGTACTTCGGAGCTATGGTACAAATCGCTCCAATACATGTGAAAAAATTACCTCACCCTTTTGACTATCAAGAAATCGCCAAGGAAACTATGTAGTGTCAGGAAAACCTGCTGTTTTGTTAGTTCCTAGTTTAGTTTATGATGTTAAGAAATTAGGAATAATGAAATATTTCTTAGTTTTAAGAAAAGATAAGATGGCTCTACTCTTAATAATCTCATTGTGAGTAGCATCATAAATGCAAATTTTAATAAAGGGTCGCGTATCATACCAAGTTGTTCTTGATAGAATACGGCAGAATAAATTTTTGATTCAGATGGTTTTCGAACTGTAAAGTTCAGTTGATTCTGTCCGCGAATATGATGTCATTGTGCATATTCTTGTAATGTATTTCATTTTGTTAATTTAACTGATGAATATTGAACTTATTACATGTTTATCGGGTGTCAAAACTTTCTTCTTTATTATCTCTCAAATATGATAGTCGATTGTTTTCATGTCATGCAGAATGTGAATCATTGAATGTTTATGAGGTATTTAATAAACTATCGCAATCAGAGACTTCATCATTTGATTTAAACGTGAACGTCCCACTAGGCAGAACATTCTAGAGAGACAAAATATCCTGCAACGTTTGAATTCCCCACTTGAGAGAGTTTGGGAAACGCTTAGACAGGACAATTTTCATACAAAAAGTGTAATGCTTACAGCCAGGAGATGAGATCTCATGTCTGAATATTTGCAGATGTTTTTCATCTCGTAGATGCACTTTTCAGAGGACAATTTAACAACGAGGCTCCATTTTTGAGGAATGAAATCTAAAGTATTAGAACTGACATTTGGAGTATCGAAAACCCCTCTTGCAGTCAGTTATTAGCGATAACAACAAAGAATTTTTGTTAATGTGAGTATGATGGCCATCCAGTTAGACCTGAAGTTTTTGAAGGAGCATTGACAGGTGAAATGTATTTGGATCTCTTGATCGATATTCTGACAGATCTGTTAGTAAATTTGAATCTGAGGGGAAGGTGATTCCAGCATGATTGCGCAAGATCTTATGCCTCGAATGAAGTGAGTAAATTTTCATGCAAAAATTGTGAAAATGGGTAGATTGGTCGTGGTAGCATTATTGCATTTCGCCCAAGGTCACCAGATCTCGCTACTCTAGATTTATTCATTTGGGGTTCAGAATATATGAATTAGATAATGTTTGCTGATAATAATTAGAATATCGCTTAATAGACACCTATGCGGATCAAACGATCAAATGTTTCGAACTTGGCGTTGGCCATTTCCGAAATGAACTTAGATGTTCATGAATATGTTTCTCGAATTTTCCTTTCGTATTTTTGCGTTTATGTTAAATAAATAATATATTTTGTGTTTTTACGTTTTTCGTGTGGTTATTTCGTGGCCGGTACATATTAAACTCTTCCTTGAAAAGAACTGATGAATTTAGGGAAAATCATAAAAGGCATTTCACATCAATTCTTTATATGACCTAACACCTGGCGATCATCAAATTTCCATTGTTGATCTCGTTGAAAGTAAAAATGGTGCCATGTTTTTTTTCACAAGTTTACCAGAAATATGAATATTGGTCTGCATTTTGTTTTTCTTCTTGAGTCGGGCCTATTAATTATGAAAGGTTTCATCAATTTTAGTCAATGGGTTCTCGAGTTATGAATGATGAAATATCAGACAAACAAAGTAATCAGCTCATATCCTGAAAACACTAGAGCTTTGATGACTATTATAAGTAAATTGACGAATTTGACGTACTTTCAAGGCAACAGTCTGGATTTCGGAGTGGGAATTCTTATACCATAGCCAGGCTCAAGATTATAGACCATATTATGAGATAACAAGATTATTCCATGTAGACTGTTTTGGTACTGCTTCATTTCTAAAGAGCTCCTAGCGGTGTTGAACTTCGTGGGATTCAATAGTGAGACTATAAAGAAGATGAAATGTTATTTGACCAATAGGGCGCAATATGTCAAGTAAAAAAATGAGCTATCTTTGTCTGAGTGTAGATTGTCGTGTTCAACAGAGATCTGTCTTGGGCCCGTTGCTCTTTTGTTTTTACACTTGTCAGCTGAAAATCTATCTGAGAAATTGCCTAATCGCATTTCTATGCAGACCATACCCTGCTTGATTATTCATTTTCTAGAGAGTCTATTCAGAGAGCAAATAACCTTATAAATAATGCATTGTCTGATGTCGCAGCAGAACATGTGTTGAAGCCTTATCCTTCGAAGTGACGGGTTAACGTATTTGGCAGTGGGTCGTCTGGAGGGCTAGAAGGTATTCGTGTGATACTTGGGGGAGGTTGATTTGCCAAGAGAAAACAAAGTTAAGAGTTTGGGACTGACTGTTGAAAACAAATTGAGATTTAGAGATCATGCTAGGCATCTTATTGAAAGAGGAATTTGTGAATCTAAGAATGATATGTGGTTGCAGGATTTTCTAGACAAAACTATGAGGACAATTCTATTCAGAAGCTTCGTATGGTTTCAATTCAATTATATCATTACAGTATAACCAGGCATGAAAGCTATAGGATACACAAGGTGCAAAATAACTGTGTTCAACTTATTTACAGATTGAGGAAGTTTGACTCTATGGAAGACTGAAAGAGCTGGGCTGGTTATCCATGGAGGGTAGGTATATGCACTGTGTGACTATGTACCGTGAAATAATAAATAATGAATATCAATATCAGCCACATGAACGAAAAACCAGAAATATTAATATTATCTCTATACCCAAGCATAGAACTTCATTCAACGAAAGGTCTTTTTCTTATAATGTAGCAAAGTCAGTGAATAATTGCGGATTAAATTTTCGGTCGGTATCACTTATCAGTTCAAAAAATATTGAATATTGAAATTATTTGCTGAATTTACTGAAGGGTTATGCTATTTTCTTTTATATTATTAAAATAAGGTCTATTATTTTATTTTTGTCCTTTCCTCTATAATCCAATTTTCCTTTTTTTTATTTAGTTGAGTAAAGCATCAAATTGATGGGCTCCGCCAATTACTGGTAACCTAATATATATAGATATCTAATGCGAACATGTTATTTTAATGGAACTGCTAATGAAGGCAATTATAATTATTATTATTATAATAATAATATATTATAATATAATTATTATAATGAAAGGCCGGTAGTTACTCTATCTACATTATGACCCCATCGTCCGGAAACCTCCTCTACAATATAAGTACAGACTAGTACGGATTGAAGATTTGCCAATGACATGATTTCGCTACACGATAAACTTATTCAGATAATACTGATGAATGAATACAAATAATTCACAAAGCACATAAATATCCAGCACGAGAAACGAAAGGGGGATGCCAAACGCTAAAACTAGGAAATTCATTCCAAGCGATTATCTGGTTACACCACTTTTTTATCTTAACGGATTTATCGAAGGCGGGGAATTTGAAATCCAACTGTAACTTTACAAGATTAAGGGACATTGTATATTTGTTGATATATAATTCTTCAAAAAGGATCATCCAGAGACATTTGCTACCTACATTCTGCGTATCAGAAAACTGATACTAGCCTATGTCTTTTAAAATATGAACTATAGAATAAAAATTTGGGAGGTGATGTACAGGATGACTATAGATTTGGTTGAAGTAACAGGATTCATCAGTTTTTTCAAGAGATCGTTAACTCTATGTTTACTTAATCTTTACAGGATATTCCACTTTTCATGGCAGGAGTTTAACAGTCGTTAGAATATGTAATTTAAAGACGATTTTCTTGAACAAATTTGAGAGATAATTTCGTTTTCCATTAATTTCCTACAATTTAAGAAACATTGGCCCGAAATATGAAAATTGAATTACTCTTTTAGTCCTACATAACTCAGTATGAAATATTATTGTGACAATCAATAATTATGTTTTTTTTTATATTGAAAGGTTTCAGCCTTTACTACTTGGTAGTTATCATGATTCAGAAAAACACAAGGTTAGGTTTACTTCGTTTTACTTTCAATAAATCATAAAATATACACTGTTACTACAGTTTCAAATGTTTAACAATCATCTTCAAACAGAATAGAAAAACTGAATACAAAGTACGTTTACAAATTATATTTGTGATTTAGAAGGAAGATGGAAACACCCCAGCAGGTAGTAGGGGGTGGTACGATTTAAAAATATCATAGATTTGGAATTAACATAGATCAAACTGGTCGTTAATTATCTGTGGGTTACTATTATGAAGTGATTTGAAGATTTCAATTGATTCCAGGAAGTTCAATTTCTTGCATTTGGGAGCAACGTGTAAAATTTGTAAACTGTCTATACTAAGAAATGAGTGTGTAGTTTCGAAACAATGATTAGCAATAGTTGAATCTTGTTTATTCTTCGTGAAATAGGTAAGGTGTTCTTTATATCTTATCTTGCAAGATCGACCAGTCTGACCTATGTAAAAATTATTACAGTCTGGACACGTACGTCAACTTATAAACTCCTGATTTGTCTAGGTTTTAGGTTGGAGCTTTTGCATTGAATAACAGAGAAAACAATTCATTTTGAAGACGAAAGGCAACCTTACATGTTGACTTTGAAAGAATGTTAGCAATATTTTCACTTAAATGCCCGGAGTATGAAATTGAAATAAATTTGTTAGGGTTATCTACTTTTACGATTGGATATATTTAACTGAGATCAATGTTTGATCTTTTTGATTGTACTATCTCGTCTATGACTTTATGATTGGAACCGTTGTTATGTGCTATAGATTTGATGGTTTCAATTTCAAACTGTAGGTTTTCGGATGAAAGGGCAAAGAGAAAGCTCGGTTCATCTTTGAATTGTATGCGCTCCTTCAGAAACTTCACGTCTAACCAGATGGCCATCATACTCACATTAAGAAAAATTCTTTGTTGTTATCGCTAATAACTGACTGCACGATGGTTTTCGATACTCCAAATGTCAGTTCTGATACTTTATATTACATCCCTCAAAAATTGAGCCTGGTAGATAAATTGTCCTCTGAAGAGTGCATCTACGAGATGAAAAAGATCTGCAAAAATTTTCCGAGTATTCCAATTTCATTCTTGTTTGTAGACCACTATACTTCCCCGATATATTTAAAGCATTGTCGTAGCTTTGTTTTCTGTGATTTTTTATGGGAATATCATATATCTTTGAAAATTTTGAGATTGTTTCCGCTAAATACTTAGATTTAAGCTCTTTAACATCTATAAATTTCAAAAACCTTTCAACAGGAACACTGCCCTTTACATATCGAATGATAAAAGTTGGCTGGTCAACATGAGTCACATCGGACGTGCTGTCAACAGTAATGGAAAAATATTTTAATGATTTAACTTCATTTGTATTATTTTTTAGAAGCTTTTCTCTCATTACTTCAATAAACTCACTACTGATATTTGCTGATAAATGAGAAATGTAAACCTTTCAGGATTCCTAAAATCTCTTAAGTGATCTGCAAGAAATGGATTGAATTCACTCAGTAATTCCTCACATCTCAAATAATTTCCATTTTTCGGCGATTGAAAGCCCTTTCGTTTTAACAATAGCTACAATCCGTTTAAGTACGTTTCTCCAGTTATCCACTTCTTTTTGATGTTGAGATAATAAGACTATTTCTACTCTACCAACCGCTGTACTTAGTGCCAGTCATCATAGATTGCTTATGCGCTGGGATATTTTCATGTGTTGAAAATATGTGATTAATATGCTTCCAATCATTACATCCACTCCGAATGCAAATATTAACATTAGTTGGGTTGAATAAGCAGCATGAAAAGCAAAATACAGGGCATTTGGAAGGCGAGTACAGCAACAATTTCCTTTCAACGCTTTCATTGTTCTTTAATTTGCTTTACTCAGAGTACATTTTGAAAATAAACTGGCCCCTCACGAACTAAAATTGCGCGATTTATTTCAGTTAACTTTTCGTGAAAATAATACGCTAGGTCGGGTGATATTAATTCTTCTGTATTGGAAAACTGCTGTTCAATTGACACAGTTGTCGGTTTTAGTGAAGTCACTGAAGTTGATTCATTTTCGTCATACGATAAGTCGCTTTCTGATTCAATCGCTTTTTCAAAGTTGGTAGAAATTTTCGTAGAACATGAAGGTTCAGAAAATCCCGCAATTTGTATTTGAGCTTACTCATCATGCGGAAGATTTATTATTCAATTTCTAATTACAGAATTTTCTCCAATATTAGTGGTGAAATATAATGTTGAATTTGGTAACTTTTCAATTACTTCTTTCTGATGTAGAGCTCTTTCCGTTTTTCAGATCCACTAGAATATGATCGTTTCGACATTTTATATTATAATTCAGTATTTAATTATTTTTATAACGAAAGTAGTCGCTCACAGACAACAGGCAAACGGCGATTTTATCGAACAATATTTTCGATCAGAGCACAGACAGTATGATGGAGGACTGGAAACAGTAAGAATACATAATGTAGTTGTAGTTTGAAATTGTGCCTATTTACCCCGTTTTACATTACTGAGCTGAGCGCATGCAGCAAACTAAAGATAATAAGCAAGTAGGTATTGTAGTAAGTCGTTATCATCTGATCTCTGAATTCAAAATTAATATGTTTTTCTGGCAACACCCAAATATGGGTTGTCATTTGGTTATCTGTCAGGAACCAGGGGGTTTGATTAGATCGCGGGACCCTGCGCACGTGCCCATAATGCCCAGTGGAAGAGGGACCTGCTCAGAGCGGGTTGTAGATGAGTAGCATGCCGGCCATCTTTCATCAAAACTCGAGGAATGTTCCAGGTCGATTTATGGAAAATACTAGAAACTCTGCTGCAACTTCTTCGAGAAACTTGTTTGAATTGAATGAACTTTGCTTTGTAGTGAACAGGGTGAGCCATTTTCGGTGTGACAGAACGACAGCTATGTGGAATACTGCAAATAGAGGAAAATGACATTCACCCATTCCGGCCTCGACTTCGGAGAAAAATTCATTAATGAAAAGAAATCACAGGTTTCATTTTAGATTTCGATATATGCCAATATCGGGGTTGCTATCAGAGTTATATGAAAAATATTCCGGCATCCTACAGGCGTTTTCTGAAGAACGCAGAGAGGTGAACAAACTTTTTCTAAAGTGAATGGTTTTCGAATTATAATATAGACTTGTGATTTCTTAAATATAAATCATAGGATTTGAGGATTTGGGTCAAAAAGGAATAGTATTCTCTCCTCTTTCGAAAGGCATGCTTGAAAATTTTCGTTATGAATGAGGTTTTCCTAAAAAAAAATTTTATGGACATTGTGTAGCTTCATCTAGTATGCTGGTACTAATTTAAACAAAACATCCCGAATGTTTTTAATTCTATGCTCAGAAGACTGAAACTGATTAGAGAAATCCTATTAGAACAAACAAAAGTTACAGGGAACTCATGAATGAGAAAATATCAGAAACTAGTAAGACAATTAAGATTGCCTTTTATATCTGAATAGCCAATATACTAAACGCCTATAATATTGGAAGGGTTTTCATATCCAACTTTATCTATACTGAACGCCTCATATATTCACTTCATTATTCATAATTTTACTCAATAGTTCTTTATGTTACATGGAAATCTCTCATATATTACCTCAGTCATCTTTAGGGTAACGCAGCTTCCAGTATTGTTTTATGGATACTGACTCATCAACCACACAAATTTCAATACAATTCGCTACTGTCCCATTTCAAAGGAAAACATCAATTTGAAAATTCCAACTTTCTCCAATTGAGCTAGCATAGAATGAAATTGAAAACATTTCAACATTGATTAAGAAAAACAAATCGTTCAATTCACAATATTCCAAATATATGCAGATCTATAGTTTCAAATTTTTATTTTGACTCAACAGTCCTAATTCGTATTAGATCAGATAAGAATTCAATAAGATTCATGAATTATAATAAACAAAAATATGAGCTTGAAACAGCTAGATGGAAGAATAACTTCTCAAGCATATTAATGAAATAGAAAATAAAATTTCTTCTCTAATTAAAATTTCTTGGGAGTATCCAAAAGACAAAAGCGAGAAATTAGTAATCAAATAAAGGAACATTACTGAATACATAGAAATTTCACCTTATGTGATTGCCCTATACGTAATCATTTTGTATGAATTCAAATTGACCAATATTCAATCAGTTTGCTTCTCAGAAAGAACAAACATCTTCGGAATTGAAGTGCTCTTTTGGAAAGCAGAAATGAGATCCACAAATTTGTAAATAACATTATGGACCCTCATATACAATACAATGATGTTAACTATATATCAGTTTCAGTGAAACTGCTTCTTGTAACTGTTAATTTCCTAGATCCTTAACTGTCGAGTTAGCAGTTGGTTGCGAGCAGTCAGCTTCTTATAAACTTTGCCTCTAATAATTGAAATTTCTATTCTTCAATTTTTTTTTATTCAATTCATTCTCTTATGAAACTTAATAATACACTATGAAATGAAAATGAAAGGAAGAAATTACATTAAAACAACTTCATATTTCCATAATACGTGACGAACATACTCATTTTACACAATTATATAAAATACCTATAGTACAACAACCAAAAACAAACATTGTCAAATTGCATAGCATTCTCCAAGTAGAGAATTTTTGAATTTTTTTCCAAAATATGATTCACATTAGCTGCAGCATGTTTCCTATGACTCTCATAATTCTTGGATTGAATGTTGTGGTTGTACAAAATAAAACTTCATATGCAGCGTCTACATATTTGAACATCATGTTTCCCACTATCAGACACCTATAACAGACAAACTTTCAACTTCAAATCAATGAGGAATTCCTGTCATTCATTCAACAATCTCGATAAAATTTCCTGAGAAACAGTAACTATGAGTTAGGAATAGAATATAATAAATTCCCTTTTGTGCAAATTTGAGATCTTATTTTCTTTGGTTCAAGTTTGAACATTTTCAAACACATTGAATCTCATTTCCTTTTACACTTGGATAATTGTAGAATAGAAACGTACTTCCTCTTGAATGAACTGAAACGAAAATTCAATTTGAAATGGCACGGTCATATTGATATACAGCTTAAAATATTTCAATGCAGATATAGCCTTTAGTGGATAGCTTTCAATATCCATATGATACATACTCTAAACGACCTAACGAAAACTTTATCGAGTTTCTTCCAGAAAAATATTATTACATAAAAGAGCTTAATACCTATTAATAGCAACTCGAAGAATATCCCATCATTTTGTGAGATCCTCCAATTGATTCGTTAAAAACCCTAGTAATTCCAGAACATTTTTCAACGCATAGAGGTTAGAATAACCTCTATGAAGAAGAAGAAATATGTTAATTGTGAGTACATTTCGTGAGCATGCCTGAAAGAATATACATTAAAATACATGAATAAATTTCAAATTACATTTACTTACCTTTCAAACATTATTGTAAGTCTATTTAACTTAACAAGTTTCGTCAAATTTTTCATTCAAATAAAATTTGTAATCACTTATTTTGACTCAGAAGAGAGAAAGCACTATATTCTAGATGTTATTAGTACCGAAATTATGTTGTTGAAAATAAAAATTACTAACTATTTCCACTATTTTCGTTTAGAGGAGAGAGAAACAGCATTAAATTTTAGTTGGTAACGCACACTTCCGACATTGTATAGCGATATAAGATAAGGGGCAGAAGGAGCGGTGACTGGCTCCACCCTCGTGTTTCCGGTCTTTTTCTCGAAAATATAGGTCTCAAAAATCGTCCCAAACTGGAATATTAAGTCTAAGAGTAACGATTTCTTTTCACGACCCGATCTCGAGATATGTAGGAATCGTTGGACACTCAAATCCTTTCAGCCAGTAACCACGTATAGGTAGGATGGATGAAAGAAAACCCCTTATTTTGACTGCTCGACGTTCATTAGTTATCTAATTTCTGGCCGTGAGAGATATTCGAAATGAGGAAAACGGAGCAATATTTTGCAAATGTCCGCCGATAGCCCTTTGTAGAATCGCAAATTTTAGAGTTTTTCCGTTATTTAACAGGAATGAAACAATTGCTGGTACACATGCGAAACTCGAGGCTTGCTCTTTGTCCAGATTTTGAAACGATCGAACGCGATGGGAAAATTTGTATTAACATAAAAGTCCGACGAAATTATCCCCTCCACTCGCGAAAAATCGGAGCCCTTGTTTATTTTCGCTTTTGGGGGCTTTCTTTGGGAATTTTCGCTCGATCGATCGTTCCGATTGCCTTCCGAAAGACCGTAGTTTCCGATTCCGAAGAAATTTCTTCGTTTCGACTTTCCGTTCGCCGTCGGCGACGTTTCGGCGAAAGTTTTCCAAAAATCCTCAGGGCTCCGTCGTTGGAGTTAGCGGCTCCAAATTTGACCTTCCTCAGACCCTTCTCCTTTGGAAAAAAATACTCTCGGAGGCCTTTGGTCCCCGATTTCTCACCGCGGCGCTTCTTTTCCGTCCGGTTTAATACTACCGGTATCCCCTCGGATTATTCCCGAAAAAGGCCTTACGACTTTGATATTATAAATAATTAGTAACAGAAACGAATAAAGACATAACTTTAAATATTCAAAAGTATTTCCATTAGTCAATATGCAAGTACCATAACGTCAAGAAACCGTTCGCATGTAATTGAATTTTAATACTGGTAACGGAAGCTGAGTAATTTCAAGAGATTTTTTCCAACTCTTCCATTTCATTATGGGTTTGTGCATATAATAGATTCTTAACATAGCCCTAGAGAAAAAATTATAACGCGGTTCAACCTGTCTTACGAGGAGGCCATCAACCTGATCCTGTAGTTCTCATCCCGTTTTGACCGAAAGAGGTGGGTCAGAGTTCTGAGCATTTATCTACGAAGATCTTCGTTGAACATGACATAAGCCAAAACACGGTGATTTATTATAGCGCACTACACATTAAAACCGCATCGCCTTGGTGTGAAACATTCTCCCATCGATGGGAATCAACATAGGACCAGTTTTTTCATTATTGTGGTTGAATTATCCATCACTGGTCACCATAACTTCATCGGCTCATATATATGGTAGAAGACTCTGAACTTTTTCTGGTATCAACCTCTACTTCAAGATGCCAACGTCAAATTCAGGGATTTGTATTAACAGCTTAGAGAGAACTAGTTTTCATGGAATTTTGTTTCAATATTCGGAACATAAACTTGTAACAATCTCTTTGTCAGGAAAACGAACAGAATATTCTTCTGAAGCTGCTGCAGAATCAAGAACCCTCTGAATAGCTTTATAACATAGCAAATTCTTTCAGAGTATACATAATTTATGAACACTATTCAATAAAAAAATTTTTAGGTAATTATTTGTTGATCAACTATATGAACTGAATAATGGATTAGTTTTGTGATTCATTGGGCGCATAGAATTGATGACAGTTAGGATGTTTTATATGAATTCGCACCTACATACTACATGAATCTTTAAAAATGTTTCTGGAAAAGTCTCATTTTTGAAGAATCTTGTCCGACATGTTACGAGGGATGCCTTTTATGCTTTGTATGCTGGGACATAGACGTTAATCAACTGTCAATCCTAGAAAAAATAACCTTATGATTTGTTAATATAAATCCAAAATCTTAGTTATATGCGTGCTGTAATTTAGCGACAATGAACTGTCAAAGTTGACAAGTTCGTTGGGAAACGAAATCAAACCGTGAGCATTTTTGCACAGAAAATTTTCTAAAATTTTCAGAAGCAGTTATCTCAACAAGTATGTATCGGTGAGTTAGTTTTTATTTTTGGCTTTGAGCACATAGTTGCTGGTTAGTATAGAAGATTTGTACGCAACAAGATTAGGCTTAGCGAGGATCCAAGGGTAGGGGACCAGAAAAAGTGGTCACTCATGAAAATATGGGTGCTATGGGTAGGATTTTCAGGAATATCGGCATGCAACATATCTGGAGATTGGGGCATCATTGTGGATATCAAAGTCCTCAATACAAAAATTTTGTACCAAGAATTGCGTATCTGCTCACAAAAGAACGGAAATCTCCAAGAGAGAGTTGGTGGCAAAAATCTCTAAATCATTTTAACTTTGGAAAGTCCAAAAGCATTGTCAGTGGTGATGGACCTTGGATTTATTCATACGAGCCAGGAAATAGGCGTCAATCTTTTATTGAGGTGTCCCAAGTGAGAGAAAATCCGACATCCGTGGCCGAAGTGTTTCGAAAAAGATATAGCTTCACAAGTTCTTTACAAATAACAGTTGCTATCGATTCATACACAACCATTTGTTTACCTATCGTTAATAGGCGTCCAGAAACCAACCCCCAACAGTGAAACATCCTTCACCAAAGGAGGTTAGTTTACTGTCCAGAAAACAATTGAATATTCAAAGCAAAAAAATATCGAATTCTTAGATCGTCCTGCGTACAGTCCGGACCTAAGTTCCAACTGTTTTTCTTTTTTTCCTCAAAATCAAAAACGGACTGCGTGGTCACAGGTTTTAGTTTTTAAAAGAAGCTATTGATGCCTTCCAAATGGCCAACAATTTCGGAAGTAGCAGCAGACGATTGAAACAACTTCTTCCAGAGTGGTTTTGCAGGAATACAGAACAGTAGTAATCTTCGCGGAGAATATATATCTCGAAAAACAATAAAGTCTTCGAAAGCTCTGATTTATTTCATTCTAACTCTGTATGCAAAATTCAAAGGACAACCCTCGTATATACAATCAGGAAGAGAAAAAAATACTCTATTTAATCCAGATTTACTTATGGTTTACATTTCGAAAACCATTCAACAAAATAGAATTCGAATTCGTACCTGCAGTCTACTTGTAAAAGTGTCTCAAGACTTTTCACCGAACTTTGATAATGGCCGAGATACAGGCATAAGCCGAAATATATTCGTTCAATTTCAAATTGATATTCGTCATATCTTTCCATAAACACTGCATAGAATATCATTCTGTTATATTAAAGACATTGGCTTCGTCATTTTTGCACTTTATGTCTTAACAAAACGAAGGGTACTTTTGTTCAGCAAAATGGCGCCTATAAAATATGGCTCTTTGGCAACTGGTCGATATGAAAATTTCCTCCCCGTAAAATTGTAACGGTTGTCGAGTGGCCCCGTAAAACATGATGAAGTCGTAAATATTTTATCGTTTGCTTTTTCGTGTCGCCAATTCGGCGACCATTTTCCCGAATTCACTGATAGGGCACGGAAGTCAATCTGAGACGGTTATAAAGTTCTTCGCAGATTGTTCTAGTCATCGAGTTACTAAGCAAGGAAACTATGTTTTCCTTGGATGTAAATTGGGTTACAGGAAATATGAGTTAGGCCAAATTTATTTTTTCTTTGAATAAGTCCCTATATCAACTCATTTTTGTGTATATATGTTACTTTTCTGATATAAAAAGAGAAAACGAAGATCATTTCCTCGTTAAAATTCGAGGAAGGTTAGGTGCACAAGTGTCATTATTGGAAATAATATTTCCTAAATAATAATCGTACTAATATTATAAACGTTAAAGTTTGAATGTTTTGATACTGAATACGATGGAAATTTTCTTGTGGGGTCATCAGAAAATTAATTACTACTGGACGAAATTTGATACATATCTGGATTGAGAGAAACACGTGAAAATTTATTTCTGTGTTTATCTGTCAGTCTAACAGTCTAGCCGTTTTTTTTGCTGCTTATATTCATATTGTTGCAGAATAGATTTATTATAATTACAAAATTACAATTGTATTTGAAAAACAAAAGTTTGGCAATTGAAAATGAAAAATTATATCGGATAAACGTCTACTACGCTCAAAGATGTTGATTCTCTCATCAATATTTTCAATCGTTTCGAGTTTCAATGCTGAAATCCATTAGTTTGGTCCTTACTAGGGAATGCAATCTCGATCCAGCGAGGTCTGGATCTCGTGAGATCTTGCCTTATTTTACGAGATCTAGAGCGAGATTAGCGATATAGAACGACTATAGTCGACTGAAGAATTGGGAATAATAAGTGTGTCTGACCGCAAATGGCAACTATTCTGACTGTTTCCGAGTAGTCGCGATTATCGGCGAGTTAGGTAGCTTCTTGTCGGTATGGAGGTAGAAAGTAGTTAATTTTGTGAAGCCATTCTCAAAACTACATCCAGTTCCGGGATCTTCTTACAGTCGATCGCGAGTGCTTTTTGAGTAGATCTTGAGAAGTAAAACTTTTTTAATAAGTAGGTTACTAAACTATGAAAATTTGTTACGTAATAAAATAACACTCTGATAGCGGCAAAAGGCGGCTTTATCAAAGGAACGCGCGGTACTTGTCAAAGAAAGGCCGTGTTTTTATTCTTGCCACCTTTCTGGGAATTTCGGGCGGCGCCTTTGATGCGAACATTCGAGACTTTCGTTCACGCCGAGATGTTGCGCCTGCAGGAATTGGAATCATTCTGAATTGTAGCTTAAAGGCAATACTACGTCGATATAAGGTTTATTATTAGATAGTACAAAATGAGTGCAGCGAAGAAATCTAAAACGTATCATTTTAATAACAATTGGGAGGAAGAATATTTCTTTTTTGGTGAAGGATAAGTGCATTTGTCTTATTTGCAATATCTAAGCGCGGTAACTTAGAGAGGCATCATGAAACGGTTGATAAAAACTATGAAAAGGATTTTCCGCCACAGATTGAATCAAGAAAACGAAGAGTACGTGATTTGATATCTTGTTGGACAAAAAGAATAAACCATGTTCATAAGACTAGCCAAACAATCAAAAGCTGCTACCATCGCGTCATTCAAAATATCTCATATATTGGGAAAACACATGGGACCATTCGAAGGTGGATCGGTCTTGAAGAAAGCATTTATTGAAGCGGGTGAGACTTTATTTGGATATTTTAAGAATATACCAGAACTCATGTCTGATATTAGAGAACGTCAGTTATCTCGTCCGATTGTCACAAGGCGTATTGTACTCATGAGGAAGGACATTACAGATAAAGTAAAACATGATAGCATGAAATGTACATACTTTTCTTCGCAGTTCGAAGAATCCACCGATACGACAGACACTGCCTAACTGTGTATTTTTTTTCGGATGGTATTCAATGACATTATGGCTAAGAGAGAATGTTTTCAATTATTCCTCTGAAGGGAAGACCCGTGGCGAATAAATATATGACGTTTCCTTCAATTTTGTGAGAAACTACAAGCTACATATAAACGAGAATAAGACACTCTTGCGTGAATATGGAATTTTTGCAATCAATCTCTTCCATTAAGCATCCCCAACTCAAAAAATCATACAAGTGATTACAGGTTGAGTGGCAAAGTTCCAGAAAGATTTTTCTATTTTCTGAATCACTGAGGCATTGGTTTCAGTTTGGCAATCGAGGTTTTCTGGCGTGAGGATCAGGATGAGGGGATGATGGAGAAACTGATTGGATGCTCATCTAAACAGGAAAACGAGATTTATTGAACTTGTATTCAATTGAAAACAAAAAACTAACTTGATTATTACAACAATTGTTCAAAATGACCTCCGCCCACCTCCATACAGTTATACAGACGATTTTCGAACTCTCTTCTCACATTAGCGAAAACTTCAGGAGTCAAAAGTCGGCATTCTGTGATAATCCTCATCCGCAGCTCCTCCAGGTTTTCTGGTCTTGTGGCATAAACTTTAGATTTTAGATGGCCCCACAAAAAAAAATCTAGGGGATTTAAATCTGGTGACCTGGCTGGCCACTCAACAGGTCCTCTTCTACCAATCCACCTTCCTGGGAAATTTTCGTCTAAATATTGGCGCACCTGAGCATCATAATGCGGAGGAGCACCGTCTTGTTGAAAACGCATTTCGTCCTCAGAAAGAGTTGGATCGTTCTGTAAAATTTCTGTCAATCTAGGATGTATGTGTTCCTCTAACAACTGTAGGTAGCCATTTCCATTCAGATTACCCTCAATAAAGAAAGGCCTAACTATATGATTGCCAAAATTCTTGCCCAAACGTTCAACTTCTGAGGCCTTTGCGTGTGGGCCTCTCTAAACCAATGAGGATTCTGTGTGTCCCAATATCGACAATTATGTCTATTCACTTCACCACTGAGCATAAAGGTGCTTTCATCAGAAAAACAGATGTTATTCAGAAAATTTGGATTAGCGTTTAGGTTTTCACTTAGATTTTCACAAAACTGTAAACGACGATCTGGATCATCTTCGTTTATTTCATGCACTAATTTTACCTTGTAGGGTGAAATTTGTGATGTTTCACGATTCTATGGACAGTTGTAGCTGATACACCAGTCAGACGAGATAGTTTTCTGATCGAAGTAGTATTCTCCATTTGTAGATGACCCACTACTGCCACTTCCGTTGCCTCATTTCTGACAGGACATGCCACTTCATGTTTTTGTTTGCCACCGAACCCGTAGCTAGGAATTTGTCAACCAAATATTTAACGTACTGGTGACTGACTCCCTTTCTCTTTCAGGATGGTTCCTATCGAATATCCTTGCCGTTTCTTTGGCACAACTGTTATTTCGAAAATACGTCGATACAATTTCGACCCTTTCCTCAGTGGAATAAACCATTTTCAGATTAATTTCAACTGACGAACAACAACAATAATGAGGAACTGATCTGAATAATAATAATATTTCATTGCAAAATGAGAAATAACAGATGACTGCATGCCAGATGGAAATGAAAAAATGTGAACATTTTCAACACACTTAGTGTGCATTACAACCGATGGAGCATCAGCAATGACTGGAAACAAAAATGGGTTTGTGGCATTGTGTCGAGCTAATAAAGATTTAGCTTCACTTTTTCCATTCCATTGTATTATGCATCAACATGTTTTGTGTTCAAAAATTTCAAACACGGAGGAAATTATGGGCATTGCTACAAAAATTCTGAATATCATTCGTGCAAGTAGCTTGCAACGGAGGCTCTTTAAGTTACAGTTGGAAGATAGGAAGTCAGCTGAACACACTGATTCAGTTCTTCACACGGACGTCAGGTGGTTGATTTGAGGAAAATTTCTAGAAAGGTTTCAAGAATTATTGCCCGAAATAATAGCTTTTCTAGACGAAAGAGGTGATGCCACTTAGATGTTGAAGAACGAAAAATGGCTGACTGACTTGGCATTTTGACTGACATCACAATGCACTTAAGCACCATAAACTTCGAGCTTCAAGAGGGGAAACCTATTATTGAGATGATTATAGCAGTGAACGCATTCAAAAGTAAATTGCAACTTATGATAGATCAACTGAAAAGGAAGGATCTGAAAAATTTTCCGTCTTTGAAAGCAAGTATTCATCAGTGGAATTATGATACGTATGAGGCAGAATTATGAAATATTTTGGGACAATTCAAAATGCGTTTTTATGATTGCAGGGAATTGGCAAATACAGGATCATTTATGAGTTAACCTTTTGCATGTAAAAACATTGAGGAATTAGCTACTGAAATATCAATTCAGTTCAATATGAACTCATGTTCTGTGGAAAATGAGTTGGTGCAGATTATATCAGAAATACACCTCAAAGCCACAGCATCTGATACAAATTTCTGGTGTTTTATATTTGGGGATGAATATCTGAATATAAAGCAAGGCGCCCTTCAACTGACGGCAAGGTTTGGGTCAACTTAATTGCGCGAGTCTGTATTTAAGAAGATAATTAAGTCAGAATATCGCAAACGACTAATCGACGATCATATGTCATCATGCGTGCGACTAATACTCAGTGGTTACGTACCATCTTATGAAAAGTATGCTGAGGGCATGCAGTGCCATGCTTCAACATCCAAAGTCACCTCTCATATGTAACTCTTTTTTTTGTAACAACCAATAAACTCGCAATTTTGAATAAATATAAATTTTTTCATTGATATTATAGAGAAGCACCTAACTAAACCTAACTCAACCCTTGACAAAAATAATGTATACTGTGCGGAAAGCTAATATCTATATATGCTACGGTACACCATACCTAAGTAGGTAGGTAAGGTGCATCGTGTATGTACGACAACTCTGCATCACACATACTTGCAGCCTCTCAGAGTCGATCGTAAGTAGTATAAAAATATTTAGGTATATCACCAGCTGTTCAAGTTTGAGCACCCCTGCTGTAGGACCAGTAAGATTACGAGTAGGGAACATGTTCATATGCAAATTGTTAATGAGTCTTAAGGTGCGCGCTGTTCAAGTCAACAAAAACGGTTATCAAGATTAAGGAAAGAGAAATGCTTATGAACTTTAAAACCACCCTAAAGTATTAAGAATAGAGTGCGATGTATGGAATTTGCTCGACTCCTACTAACAACTCTAGTCGTTTCCAGAAAGTTTCATTGAAAATCTATATTCAACATCTCAATCACAATGAACAAATGTGATTCAGTCTTCTTATTAAAATCATCAAGGACATCAAAAAGAATGAAGAGCTTATATTGATGAACGTCTGATATAATAATCTGAACTAGTAGTATAAACGAAGGATATTCATGATATTTTTCGCTTAGGTATTAGATAGCTGAGAGATTAGTCGTGCTACCTCCTGCTGCTTGTCGTTGAGATCTGTCGGCACACTATGTGATATGATCGATAGAGTTTCTATATTTAGTATCGTCACGAGTTCATGAGCTTCAATTATCTATGAATCTTCGAGTGATTATTCGAAGGAAGCTAGATATCCTAGTTATTATCAACGCCAACAGATGTATTGCAGTGAGGCTGAAAATTATTGTAGTATCCACGTCTCTGGATCACTGCTTATAGGGATAATAAACGTCGCAGACTTCGACGTTCTCCGAAATTGGTGCCTGATTTTGCGACCCCTTCGATATTTAATAGAAGTTCTATTGATTTATGATATTTTATGTATTTTCCGCCATTGTACATGCTGCCTTCTGTCGGTAGTAATCTCAAGTAAATTTACTGAGTAAAATGTATTACTCATGTTGAAAAGTCATCAAAAAATACGTTTTGTCATTTGAATTATGTAACAGATATAATTTACTAATAATATCAGAGAAAACCTTCGGTTCGTCCAATACTTTTCATCCCAAAAACATTTTCTCAAGATCATCTCCAATAATTGTGATCACATTCGTATTCTGATTGATTTGAAACTCTTAGGTTTCTGTTCATTCCTTGTAGCATTTCTTCGTTTGTCACCTTATCTGGTCAAAAATATTTTGAGTATGCTTTATAAGTTCACATCTCAAATTCTTTGGGCCACTTTAATTCATTCGCTTAGTCTACTCTCTTTTATTCTGAAGAGTAAAACGGCAGAACCGCAGGATTTGACTACTCCTACTTTTTATCATGACCAGTGAAAAATATTTTCATCTTAACAACTATATCTCGTACTTTTTCAATCCTCAATCGAATGTCTCAATTAATTCTTGTTGTTAACATTTGTTACCAAATATATCGTTACTGAATATCTGTGTACCCATTAAGTATGACTTAGAGTTCATTCAGTGTTAATGCCTCCTATTCACTGACTGATACCTATCTGTTTAACCTAGTTATAACAGGGCTTCGGTACAGTATTTATTTTTAAAGCGACTTGTCATTGAGTTCTCATTCCAATCAAGACATTGCAAAGGCCTTCTTCTTGCCACTGAAATCTCCGAGTTCTACAGTATGCCTTGAGGACCTTTAAAGAGACAATTTTTATTTTTGCCATGTGACAAGGTAACAACTTCAGAACTATGTGTTCTAACATAAGTCAAGTAATTTCAACACATATTATTTTAAATTATTATATATAAATATAGATATATATTATATATATGAATATATATAAAAAATATATATATATATATATATATATATATATATATATATATATATATATATATATAGTGTACATTGCACTTTCAGCATTTATTATATATATATAGAATATATATATATATATATATATATATATATATAGATATATATATATATATATATATATATATATATATATATATATATATATATATATATATATATATATATATATATATATATATATATATATATATATATATATATATATATATATATATATATATATATATATATATATATATATATATATATATATATATATATATGTCTATATATTTTTTTATAGAAAAGGCCACTTTTTTTCATGACATTCACAAGAAGAATAATATTGGAACTCCGCAGCAGAATATTTCTTTACTAGTTTGGTATTGTTCTACAGACACATTGTCATCTTTTTTGGAGCAGCATGAGTGTTTCTAATAGATGAGCTATTGATTATTTTCCCCATCTTAGTTTCAACGTGTATTGCGGTAGAAATAGACTCAGATATTTGACGTTAGCGCATCATATAGTATATTGTATTCATGAATAGGCCATTTACAGATAATTCTCTGAAATTTTGCAAATTCGCAGCACAATGCGTCAATTCACATAACTAACATAATCATAATCAGACGTCGTTCTACGTCTCCTACGTAAGGAAGGAGATCAAGAAGTTACATATCATTAAGTTTCTGTCTCAATTACTTTTACAGCTTACTTGAGAAAAGAAAAAAAAAACGGTAGAGATATAGTATCTATCCATCAAGATGTTCATTAAATCTGAAACTATTCTTTTACGATGTGACTCTCCCCTTCGTTTTTTCTCTTCAAACTTGAAACAGTTTTGTCTTTTGTTATAGTAATGAGTGATGCTGTCAGGCAGAACCTAGATTGCTGCGGTATTGTATATACGTACAAAAAGAACCAACCCCCGTACACTGTTAGCATCAAAACATTTCTGAATACGGAACAAGAACATCAAATATATCCCGACTGGGTATTTACCTATTCGGTCCCTACGTGTGAGTATGTCATTACATTCAAAATAAAATTTTATGCTACAGAATTAACATCCCGACATGGTAGCTCTAAATATAGGTCTTTGGAAAAGAAATTTTGAATTCTACAACATAGAATAATATAATAAAAGCCGCTATTTAGATTTCATCGTCATCAGTTTCATTCTTCTCTTGTCATCTTATTCCATAATTCAGTTGTCCAGACTCTCATACGTTGTGCATTTCCCAAAAATATTAACGGAAGCGGGAGAAATGAATAACTCGAGAAAAAGCAAAATATTACCTTCATAGTTAGATCCTATGTGACACCGAAAGAACTCGAACTATACTTCAACAGTATCTTTTTCGATTTCATTTCCTTGAATTTCTCTTGATTTTTCATAAGCAACTTCAAGATCATCGTCAACTTCGTCAGTCTCTTCTCTATGATATCCATATCATTGAACGAAATTATGGCGAGCTCCACAATGGGTTTTTGTAGCATTATTTCCGATTTAAAATAAATGTGTTTCAGGAAGAGCGACACAGACAGTTGTCAATGAAAAATATAATAAGAAGTAAACAATTCTCAAGACATCCATACATCTATGTCTATGTAGACGAAAAGTTCTGAGCCTCTAGGGTCGCTACCGACGCCATGGTACTCCAGTTAAGAAACGGGTGTAACGATGCACATGATTTTCGTATACGTTCGTGAATTTGAATTTTATCCATTGAACCAAGCTGTTAGGCAATCACATCGGTCAGTTATATTTTAATTCGTACTTATTATAACTAGTCAAATTGAGCAGCTTAGGAAATTCAGTCAGAGATTCAACGAATTAGAAAAATCGACACATCACTAGATTGAAATCAACCCGGCAATCGATAGGTGAGGTCCGATTGATCCCACTTCTATGCTAAATGCAACTGTAGCCTGAATTTAGTTCTTTTGCACATCAATTTAAATCATCAGGAGTCCAACGAACCCGACCTAACTGTTTGGTAACCCTTTTTCTATACACTCTTCTAATAAGTATATTTTGGGTGAACGGAATGTTTGATAGTTAGTTTTGTGTCATTTTTATTTTAGAAACATAAACAAATTCATTCTACGAAAACGATCGAACACAACTTTTACAACTCTGGAATTGCTAAAATGAAGAAAAATAAGAGCACAAACGTTTTTATTCAGAGTGAAAGCGATTTTCAGACACACGATATTGATTAGGCTGAAGAGCAAGTCTCAAAAAGTAAGGAAGCGCTAGTAGGTGAAGGAGAAAGGGTTTACAAAGACGAGGATGGGGGGATAGGTAACCAGAAAGAACAGGATAAAATGAGTGAAGCTAACGTGGATCCAGGTAATGATGAAATTTAAGGTATATATTTCAGGAAGGATGGCATAACATGGTTTAAATATTGCTCTAATACTAAGATTCGAACAAGGGCTGAAAATATTCCTAAGCGTTCACCTGGAGTCATGCGAAGTGCACGCGATTCTAAAACATTCTTTGATAGCTTACCAGATTGTATCAGATGTTACCAGATATATTACAGAAAAAGCTGTAAAGTATAGAAAAGAATAGTTTTACCAGGATAGGAATGAGGTTGAAATTGAAGCCCTGTTTGGTATAATTTATATATTATATTGGTGTGTTTAGGGCAAATCGTAGAAATTTTGGGAACATGCTGGAACAGGAATGGAATTTTTATTGCAGTATTGTCCGCCATAGCATTTATGTTTTTGTTGACTTGTTTTATCAGTGATATTATTGAAAAAAAGAAAAGATATATAAAGAACCGACAAACTTGCCCGAGATGTTTTTGAAGTAATTGTTAATATGTTTACGACCCTAGTGAGTTGTGACTTCTGACGAAGGTTTCGAGCCCACCGTGCGTTTCGGCAGTACATTTAAAATAAGCCAGTGAAATACGGCTGACTTTGATTGACTGTAAAACTTTTTAAACCATAAACATTGAAGTGAACGCAGAAAAATAGCCATAAGGACCGTATATGCAATGATATCGACCTTGTACCTGAATAAGTTTTTCGTTTTGCAAACGAGGATAATTTCTGGACTCACTCATAAACATTGTATAGGCAGAGTTGATTCAAAATGCATAATTGAAATCGAGATATATAGGGCGCGCCAGTTTCGTTATAACTTTCGCAATTTTATAGCTATATCATTGATTTTTACTTCATTAGAAAGCCAGAGGATTATTTTTGTCACTCCCGATGAAATCCAATATGGCTGACCCATTCGAAAATGAGCAATAGTAGTGTGAAGAATTTCTTTCATTCTGATTTTCAGTTGAAATCGAAATACTTTTTTTACCTCGTGTCGTAGGCACTCCTGAAGTTGTTGTGTTTTTCATGGATGTTCTAAAAAGACTAAGAACAATATTTCACTAAACCATCCTGAAATTTGATTTCTGTTCGAATTCAAAATGGCCGACTTCTTCAAATATTAACAATTTTCCTCGAGCATTGAAAACTTTTCGCGGTCGTAATGAATCAACTGCGTAATTCAATCACTAGATTGAACCTTTTCGATTTGATTGGTATAACTCGAATACTAATTCAGAATTGTACCTGTTCTTCTCACAGAGGTCATCTCTGAGACATTTGGGGAACAAACAAGCTGGTTCCTGGAGTTCTGATAGGGCTGATTGCTAATGAAGAAATTCGTTGAATGTTATCCTGAAATTGTCAATTGAGTTTGAAAGAGATTATGAAAAAGGCGAGTACCTGTGTTCTAACAGTTCTGGATGCACCAGTCCTGGTCTTCTTCCTAATGACCCTGTTGTCCGAAATTTTTACTCAAGATCATAGATTGTACTTCTTTTGTAATTAGGGGCTGAAAATTGGCGTAATATTCGCCTAGCAGTATAGCCACGCACAAATAAACATTCAATGAAACGCTTATTCTCATTTGTTAAAATCATTGTTAATAATTTCAACCGTCAAAAACTACAACACCAAGATAAAATTCGAGTTCAAACCAGATGTCGTTTAAAACTCGATGACATTTCATTATTTTTGTTTACCATAGAGTTAATGCATGCAGTCTATGTTCAGAGGTTTCACAACGGGAGGTACATTTGATGGTGAAGAAGAGAAATATTATTGACGACAATTGGCACAATTCTGAATGAATATTTGAGTTCGACCCCTCAAAATGATGGGAAAGTTTGAGTCTAGTGATTGAATTACGCAGTTGATTCATTACGATCGCGAAAAAGTTCAGGTTGGTTTCGGTAAAATATGGTTCTTTGTCTTCTTAGAACATTCATGAAAAACACTTCCGGAGTGATAACGCCATGAGGTGAAAAAATATTACGATTTCAGCTGAAAATCAGAATGAACAAAATTCTACAGGCTACTCTTTCACCAATTCTTTGAATATTCTCAAGATTAATATGTCAAATTGTTCAGAAAAAATTGAGTTATCGACTGAATGCCCCATTTCAATTCTTGAGTGAAAAAACAACGTTCCAGCGATCTTGAAATATTGCTCATTTTCGAAAGAGTCAGCCATATTGGATTTCACCGTAAGTGAAATTTCGATACAAATTCTGAAAAACCTAGTCCTTTGGCTTTCCAATGAAGCAAGAACGAATGATCTTGCTCAAAAATTGCGAAAGTTATAACGGAAAAAAACCTATATAAGGTTTTAGAAATTAGCAAGGATCGATATTCCGTGCAGAATCAAATGGTTCAATATGCCACATCATGCATTAAATATTCGAGTGAATTTTGCTCTTTCCGCATATAACCTGTCACATGTCATCAAAGTAAAAGGCTGAACACTTTGACAAAAAATAAGGAAATTCAGGTAAAAGAGAAAGATTAAAAGGAGATATGTGAATTATAAGCCTATGCTGCAAAAAAATGCAAAAAGAAAAGATAAGAAGATGAATTCATATTCCCTTTCGATTTGTTACAATATTTGCCAACTCTAAATATAAGCTCTTAGGCAGTATTTTATGACAGACAGCTAAATACCTACGATTTTACATTCCATGACTGCACTATTAGCAAAACGATTCGCTGTGTGTGGTTCAAAATAATATGAAGTAAAGGAGCTAATCAAATTGCTTTATGCTAACTCTGTTAATACCAACTAAAAAACTCTTCACTCTGACAAATTCAAAACTCGTATATGATTGTAATGTTGATGCTTCGATGTTCCAACTACATAATTCAACTATCAAGGTAACGAATTTCAGATCCATGGCCATGTGAAAATGAAATGTGATAGTGGCCACTCAATAATAAAGGAAAAAAAGGCGTATAAAAGCCCTGTAGAGTATTCCTACGACTGATTTCATCTATGTGGCAATAATCAACCTTTTGAGATTATGAAAATGCAGGAGGGGGTTTTAACAGACTTCAACCAGAGCTCACTAAAGACCTCATTTCAACTTAGAAAAGGGGATGATGAAAATGGATAAGATCTGACAAAAAAATTCAATTTTTTACGTGAACAGTCAAGAAGAACTATTCTAAATTATTTTTTCTGAGCAAAGGTTAGAATACTGTTGGAATATGTTCTTCCCTACCTACCGTATTATTATTCATATGTCAAATATGTGAAATTCGCTAGAAATGCTTCCGTACATGGACGAAAAGTTCCGCAGATTCTATAGTAATCTGTCTATAGAAAAAATATGCAAAAGATGTACCAGATTTCAATGTAGGCGATGCACTTTTTGATCGAAATTAGTGCAAGAAGTGTCATACGCAGTATGTTAATATTAATTCAGATTTCACCAGGTTATCAGTTAGGAATAGATGAGTTTTCAGTATATTTTCTTGTTCAAACAATATCAAAAGGATATGAATAATTTGTGATATAACCTATTAACAAACTGTGATTGCAATTGTTGAAAATTTACTATTGCGGACATCTCCAAACAGTATTTTCACACTTATCTCCATTTCCTGGGGTTAGGCCGAATGGTTTTACTTGAGAGAATTTGAAATGTGCAAAATACGATAAAATAAGATATTGATTCAGAGAAATTATTATACGAGTTTTGTTAATGAAGTAATGCAACTAGCAACGCCGCTTGCGATCCCGGAACGTGATGACGAAGGGTTTGTACTTGCTACAGTCGTTTCCTTGTCCGAGGAGCTACTTTTTGTGGCACAGTTTTTTCTTGTACACTCTAGTGAGTGTGTAAATGCATCACGAGATTTTAATTTAGACGATGTTAGGTTAGATTACGTTGATCAAATTTAGTGTTTGAAGTGATGTTTCATACGCAGTATTTTGCGCTACTTCAGTTAGGTTAATTTGCAGATTTAATCAGGTTATCAGTTCGGAGTTACCAAGTTCTCGCGATATCTTCTTATTCAAACAAAATCAAAGAGAAATCAATAATTTTCGATATAAAACCTTGCAACAAAATGTGATTTAAATTGTTGATAGTCATTGATCGTCGATATATTTCAACACAAGTTTCACACTTTTCACAATTAGCACGCTAGGACGAATTGATAGAGTTGAAACGACTTGATTTTCGAAAATATGATGAAAATACATATTGTTTCTTATATTCCTTGAGGTTTGAGATTAGCAATGTCAGTTCTGATTTGGAAACAAGTGAGAAGAGAGCAGCGTCTGGTGCAAATATAATTCACCTCCAGCAAGAGTTTAAAATCTTTAAAGTTATTTGTTTGTCCGTAGAGTTAGTTTTGGTGGCACAGTTTTTTCTTGTGCATTCAAAAAATTAAAGGCATCAATTTTGAGCAACGGAGTGCTTTCAAATTTTGATTTAATTTCGGACACAATGCAACAGAAATATTTGAGAAACTTTGGTAGGCTAATACAGTAAGTGCCTAACCTAGCAAGTAAAAATATTCAAGTGACACCTCAACCTCCTAGTCTAACATCCTCGGATTTTTCCTCTTCCCAAGAATTAAGAATCACCTCAAGAGATTTAATTTTGGGATACTAAAAACATTCAAACAGTAACATTAAGCGTACCCGACTAGCTGCAGGCTATTCCAGTATCCAAGTTCCTGCAATCTCATAACTTTATTCATACACCTCGTATAAAATATGAACAAGGTAACAAAGTGCATCACATATGTTCTTTTGAAGTCAATGGAAATCTACAACTATAAAAATTACGATAATTTCCCGTATGATCATTCGGACTTAAGCCTCTGTTGAGCCAGCTAAACCATTAATTTCCATTATGTTTCATTTTCTGCCTTTTTATACTTTTAGCGTGGATTTCGCTCATTTAAAGTATGAATGCATAAAAATGGTAAAAATCCTCCCGGCTTTGCTTCTAGTTATTTGTTCAAAAAAGCGGAAAACTTTTTTTTGCCAATTATTGCTCGGTATATGTAACTTTTGATTAATTCCAATGTATTAAATAATCGATATTTCATATTAGTCTCAGAAAGTTAGGGGTGTCCTTTAAATTTACGCAAAGTTTTTACATATTCCTATGTTATGCATCATTATTAAACTTACCTGTATGAACTCCTCATTGAGGAGGTTCTCTGATAATTTGAATTCATTAGATATTAGTTATTTTAGTGGCCTGGCTCTTTGGTCATTGAAAAGGGCTGACCCGCAATGATGACTAGCTTTCGGGTTGTTAATTACCAACTGTGGTTTTGTCCTGCGGTATCCGATCTTCATCCATGTTCTAATTTTGTCCACCTCTTCCCACATTCGGAATCTTTCATCTGTGTATAAGATATTTCCTACTAGTGCATCAGTCTAGCCAAACATGCACTATAACTACTGTGTCCTAGAATCCAGCTCTGATGAGCGCGTGACTGTTGAGTATTGTCAGTACATACACTGTGACGAAATAGTATCAGGAAATTTGAAATGAAAGGCAAAAATCTTAATCTACTTTTGAATTTGGGAGGCTTTTACTTGGTAAATTCCATTATCAATAATAAAAAACAAGTACTGTGTTTTAAGGAATTTTACTTAATAATTGCGATTCGTACCGCGTTTCACTACACCGTAGCTTCTTCAGACGAATGAATATACAGAAAAATATAAATGAGAATATAACTATAAATGTTCTTGAGTAATTAAAAGCTTATTGGGTTGCTTCTTCTTAAGTGGTTGTTTATGACAGGTATATAATAATATAAATAATATCCTAGCAAGTGTAAACTCAATGTTTGAAGAATATACCGACCAGAACACCTTGGAGAAGATTCACACTTTGATTTACTGTGGAGCAGTAGCGGTTCTTCGACTTCACAAACAACAAATCTCCACAACTCTGATTCAAGCTGAGCCAAAAAGCGTCAGAAAACCACCATGGCAAAAACGACTGGAGAAGGATGTTGATAATATCAGAGCAGAAATCGGTCGCCTCACAGAATTCCTGAGAAACAGAAAACCCTCAAGGCGCTTGAAATCACATATACGCAAAATTTATAGGAAAATTGGTACGAACACAAAACACCCTGATCACAAACAACACATCGACGTGTATATGGACACTTTGAAACAGAAACTCCAAGCAAAAGCAAAGAGGCTTTCAAGATACGTCAAGTGTACTGAAAGGAAACACCAAAACCAAAGGTTCCTCCAAAACGCTGCCAATTTTCATAAGGAAATAACAAAACTGCGACCAACAATAACAGAGAAGTACCTGACGCACAGTGCTTGACCGACTATTGGTCATCAATATGGTCGAACCCCAAAGAACACAATAGAGATGCGGAATGGATCACGAATGAAAGAGAACGCCTCGATATCAGACATATGGACTTCGATGGAATAACGGAGGAAGAAATTACAACAGTAATTGGAGCGACCAACAATTGGAAGGCCACAGGTATAGATAATATCCACAACTACTGGTACAAGAAGTTTGATAAGCTCCATGGAGCCCTAGCGAAACAGCTCACGTATGTTCTTCAACATCCCAAGAAAACACCCACTTTCCTAACGCAAGGCTTAACATATATGCTACCTAAGAGCGATAGAACACAGGATCCGTCTCAATATAGGCCAATCACTTGCCTGCCAACACTCTACAAAATACTCACCTCATGCATATCCAATCGAATATACCAACACCTTGACGACAACAATATATTAGCAGAGGAGCAGAAAGGATGCAGAAAGAAACACCACGGGTGCAAGGAACAACTCATCATCGATTCTGTGATAATGAAACAGGCACACGTAGGGCATCGCAATGTTCATTCAGCTTTTCTCGATTATCTGAAAGCATTCGATAGTACCGCCCATTCTTGGCTTGTTGAAGTATTGCAGATATACAAAATTCACCCAGCCCTGGTAGAGTTCTTGAAGACAACAATGACACACTGGCGCACGTCTCTGCAGGTCAACATGAACAATAAATCAATTAAAACCGACGAGATACCCATACGTCGTGGAATTTTTCAAGGAGACTCTTTGAGTCCACTATGGTTCTGTTTGGCAATGAACCCATTGTCCTCAATGCTCAATAGAACTGGATACGGATTTAGGATAAAAGCAGAAAGGAATTATCATACAATCTCCCACCTGCTGTATATGGATGACATCAAATTATATGCTTCGAACAAGAAGCAATTGGATGATTTGCTGAAAACTGTCAGTGAGTTCTCGGCAGATGTTCATATGAAATTCGGGATTGAAAAATGTAAGACCCTGAACATTCAAAGAGGAAAGTCATAGATGGTGAAACACAACTTCCAAACGGTGACATTATACAGTGCATGAGAGATGGCGAAACATACAAATATCTGGGATACCAACAAGCCAGATTGTTAGACCAAAAACAATCAAAGGAGAAGATTCGTTCAGAATACAGTCAGCGTCTGAGGTCTGTGCTGAAATCGATGTTGAACTCGGGGAATCTAGTCAAGGCAATTAACACCTACGCCATTCCAGTGTTGCTTTACTCATTTGGAATAATCAGATGGACTAAGACGGAGCTAGATGATATTCAAAGGCAGACCCGAACGATGCTGACAAAGTACAACAATCATCATCCAAAATCGTCTGTGATACGAACAACTTTGAAGCGGAAAGAAGGAGGACGCGGATTAATAGATGTTGTCAATTTACACACCGAACAGATAAGAAATCTCAGAGAATTCTTCTCAGCAAAAGCTCTCACTTCTGACCTCCATAGAGTGGTATCGTTGGCTGATAGGGGATATACACCACTAAATCTTGCTACCAGAGATGACCTGCTGAATCTACCATTCCTATCAGATACTGAAAAACAAGAGCAATGGTCAAGAAAGGAATTGCATGGACGACATCACCATGAGATTAATCAACCACACATCGACAAAGAAGCCTCCAACAAATGGTTGATGAAAGGAGAATTATTCGCGGAAACAGAGGGATTCCTTATGGCCATCCAAGACCAAGTGATCGCTACAAACAACTACAAAAAATTTATTATGAAGGACGGAACATTACAAACAGATAGGTGCAGAATATGCCATATAAGATCGGAGACGATACAGCATATTACGTCGGGATGCGAACAACTGGCCAATACAGACTATCTTCACAGGCATAATCAAGTGTGCAACATTATCCATCAGAAACTTGCACACAAGTACGGACTTCTGAATACATTCCAGCCATATTACAAGTATCAACCGGCGCTCGTATTGGAAAATGACTCTATCAGATTATACTACGATAGGCCTATTATCACTGACAGAATGGTGACGAATAATAGGCCGGACATAGTGGTGTATGATAAGAGAGCCAAGACAGCAATGCTGGTGGATGTCGCCATACCAAATAATAACAACGTGCTGAATAAGTTCCAGGAGAAAAAGTCCAAATACACAGACCTTGCTATTGAGATCAAGCAGATGTGGCACCTCGACAAAATAGATATCGTTCCTGTCATCGTATCCTCGACTGGTTTAATACCCAAAACTTTGCATGATAGCCTTAAGAAATTAGAATTGCATAAGAATACCTATATAGAAATGCAAAAGCTGTAATTCTTAATACATGTAGGATAGTTAGGAAATTTATGTCAAGTATATTGTAATCGAGCCTATTCCTTTGATTGCTATATCTGGGAAAGGTAAATTATATCCAGCTACTAGCTGAGATAGTGCATAAGTCCACGATAATAAATAAATAATATTAAGGAATAGATTGCTCCCGGAAAGAATCAATAGAGGTGAAGGGCTTAAATCGACTTGTTCATTGATGAGTCTACCTGAGTGTTCGTATTTATTGATTTCTAAAGTTTCCCAAAGATCTACCTTACAATATTTATTATCTGTATGCAAAATTTCAAACTGTGGGTCGAAAGAATGATTATTTTCTAAGAGATGATTCGCGTAATTTGAATCTGATTTTTATTTGAAAAACTGCGTTTATGTTCCGATATTCTAATATTAAAATTTCTATGTGTTCTACCAATGTAGAAATTATCACAATCATTGCAATTCAATCTATAAACACCTGATTTATTGTTTTTACCTGGTTTGGTTTTATTATTTTTATATATATACCTTAATTATTATTAGTTTGGAAAGCTATGTTGAAATTATTGTTACTCAAGAATGATTTCAGTTTCTCACTTGTAATGCCAACGTAGGTTAAGGTGTTGAATTTTTGTTTCAATTTATCGACAGGGTAAACTTCATTAAATGCGATTCTACTTTGTTTTTATTTAAAATATTATTTATTAGTTTGGGATTGTAACCATTATTTTTGGCTATTTGTTTAATCAAATTTAGTTCTTTGTTGAAATTTTCTGGTGATAACGGGATGTTAATCAATCTATGAATAAAACTGTTGAATGCTGACATTTTATGTTAATATGGATGACACGACGAGTTGAGTATTATAATATCTGTATGTGACGGCTTATGGTAAATTGCGAAAACATGTTTTCCATTTTCGTTCGAAATTGTTACGTCTAAGAAATTCATCGAATTATTGTTTTCTATTTCGGTTGTGAATGCAATTTTTAGATGTAATGAATTTATATGATTTTCGAAAATTTTCAACTGTCTATCTGTTCCTGTGGAGCAAATAATGATATCGTCTACATAGCGATACCAGTATAAACAATATTTACTGAGTGGATGATTATGAATTAATTTCTCTAAGTTATTCATGAATATTTCTACTAACAAAGCGCTTAACAGATTGCCCATAATCAAGCCGTCTTCAATAGTATAATATTTGTTATAGAAATGGAAATAATTTTGATCTAAACAAATTTTTAATGCTGAAAGAATATCTGATTTAATGATAGTATTGACATGATTCTTTTCTAATAATTCTTCAACTAAGTAATACGTATCTTTCGGAGGAATGTTGGGAAATAGATTCTTAACATCGAAAGAAATGAGTTAGGAATTAGGTGGTATATTGGTATCTTTGATATTGGCAATAAGTTCGTATGAATTTTTGACCGAAAATTTAGATTTGAAATTGCAATGTTTTATTAGCAAGTCGTTGAGGAATTTTGAAAGTTTGAACGAAGGTGCCGTTACATAAGAAACAACAGGTCTAATAGGTTAATCAGGTTTATGAAGTTTTATCAACGAATATAATTCGGGGATTGTGGATTCGAGTTAATGAATTTATATTTTTCTTGGTCTGTAATTAAAGATTTTGCTGTCGAAATTATGTTTTAACCACTTTCTGAAATTTTGCGGTAGGATCCTTAGTTGATGTTATATAGTTTCTGGCTGTTAAGAATTCTTCAGTTTCAGAAATATAATCGGTTTTACTAATCGCAATGACGGTGTTACCTTTATCTGCTTTAGTGAATACTAAATCGTTCTTGGTACTATTTTCACGAATTGTTTTTATTATCTTATAATCGGAATTGCAATGAGGTGATAATTTCGAAAAGTCTTTTTGATGATTTTTGCTGTTTGATGTTTGGCTAAAATATTATCTTTGGAGTTTTTGAGAATGATTTCGGAGTCTATGCCTAACTGTTCAAAATTAGTTTTATTATGTTTTGGATGTAAATTATGTTTGAATCCTTTTTCTAATAGATCTTTTTGTGGTTAAGTAAAATCGGTATCAGTTAAATTAGTGAATCTGTCAAAAATTTATGGTCTGAAAATTTATCAGTTGAAGGTTTGGGTGGAGAAATTTTGAATTTAAGTGAATTCCACCTTTTCTATTGTTGCTGAAACTTTTATGAATTAAAATTTTGACTTCGTATCTGGATTCAGAGTCTAAAATATCATACTCAATAGGGTGCAATCTAAACAATAATTCGGTATGGATTACCTACAAATATATGTTTGCAACGTCCCTCCTGTTGTACTGGATCTTCATATCCTCTTTGAGCCATATGCGTTGGCCTTTCTCAATTGCTTAATCTACTTCATTGTTTATTGAATCTTCTTCAAAATATGCCCCATTGAAAGCGAGACACATGTGCCGACGTTACATCCAATCATCGAAACATTTATTATAGGCACTACCAGGGATAGCCTTCAGCTACTGCTGCGAATTTTCTTTGGGACTTCAATGGAATCAAATCTGGTTCCTAGGAGCATCAATCTCAATCTGAATGAAAGAAAAAACCACACGGAGCTAGATCAGGCGAATAAGGCGGCTGCTGATGGTATGTATCGACTGTTTGGTCTCAAAGTCGTTTATAACCGTGGCTCGATGAGATAGTGCGTTATAGTCTTGCATAATCCACGAATAGTTTAGCCACAAATCTGGTCAAACACGGAAAAAATTTTCATGCAAACATCTCAAAATAATTAAAAAGAGGTCCCTATTGACCTTTCAACTTTGCGGAGTTTCGAACGACTTTGGCCAGGTTCTTTCGGATTTGGCTCATTTTTTCCATCAGAATTTGCACTATCCAACATGTCTGCAGCTATCTGCATCCGATACTGTTTTTGATGTAAATTGAGCTCTATCTGAACGAGCCGAGCGGCGATGCGCCTCATTCCCAATTCGTTCACCAAACTCAAACAAACGGTTTCACGAGAGATGTTGAGATCACCATTTCTCTCTCTAACACTGGCACGACGATTTTAGAGCAGCACTTCTTTGATTTTTCGAACGTTGTAGTCGGTTGAAGTGGTCTAAGGTCGTCCGGAACGAGGAAAATCTCCAGACCGTCTTTAAAGGCTTCGTACCACTCGTACACTTAGGCTTTCGATGAAACAGTCTCCATAAACCTTTTTCAGCATTCGCAACGATTCAGCATACGGAATTTCGGTCGAAACACAAAATTCCAGACAAACTCTTTGTTCAGTATTATTTTTCCATTGTGAAATACGCAAAGTACCACTGAGGTCGACTGGTTTCAACAGCTGTCGTAAACAAACTAATTGTCGGATCGCGATAATGTTTGGCATAATAATTAAATATAGTCCTACCAACATACAGAAACATGAAATACTTAAAAACACTCAAGGCCGGCCATTTAAATGAGAATTTCTGGAAACTCTTTTGTCACAGAAGTACAAATAACGGACCTCCCTCATCTACCTTTTCCGCTAACTGATTTGGTACCGAGATATTCATTTCTGACAAAATCTCAAGAGCAGGTCAATTTTTGTTTCAAGGAGGACATCTTTTGGGGAATAAAACTTGCCTGAAATATCAACCCCTTAAGCGAGGGTTGCGATAATTTTGAATAGGAAAGATGGGTCGAGTGATGACTCAAAAAAAAAGGGGTATCTTTGTCTATATTGCCTGAAACGAATTTCTATTTTTAGTTGAAAACTGTAGAAGATACAGGGTGAGCAACTGAACGATAGGGACGACTATTTCCTCAGACTATACAAGTTTCAGTGAGGTGAAATGGAACAGATTCATGCTGATCAATGGCAGTCATCATCAAGTACCTATTTTTTTCAGTAGCTCACTCTGTATATTCTACAGTTTTCAATCAAAAATGAAAATTCGTTCACGGGGATGCGGACAAAGATAATACCTTTCTTTCGAAGCATCACTCGACCCATCTTCCCTCTTCCAAATTTTCAAGGGTTGTCACCCCTTCTCCAGGGGTTGAAATTCGAGATGAGGATGGTACTTGTTAATGACTGCCATTGATCAGCATAGATCTGTTCCATTTTACCTCACTGAAACTTGCATAGTCTCAGGGAAATAGTCTTCCCTATTTTTCAGTTGCTCACCCTGTATATTTTACAGTTTTCAATTGAAAATGGTAATTCGTTCAAGGCAATATAGACAAACATACCACCTTTCTTTTGAGTCATCACTCGACCCATCTTTTCTATTCAAAATGTTCAAGGATTGCAGCACCCGCTTAGGGGGTTGACATTTCAGGCAAGATTTGTACCCCAAAAGAAATCCCCCTTGAAACAAAAAACTGACCTGTTCTTGCGTTTTGATCAGAAATGAATATATTGGTAGATATAGCCTCTGTTTAGTTTTCGTTGAAGCACCCTGTATAATATCGAGTTTTCAATCATTTGGAATTTTCACTTATGCTAGTAGAATATTTAAGGGCGATGAATATTTACGACCAGAAGTAACTGATCTAGATCAAATCATGAAGAATTGAATTATCCCGAAGAAGTAACTCTCTCAAAAGAAATATATTCGTCTACAATAACTTTAGATAAAGTAGTTGTGGCTCCTTGTACAAAACAATCCTTTCCGGAATGCTCACCTAGCACAAGCACAAAAACACAACGATATAGATCTTAGACAAAATTAAAAGTCATTAAAAATATGGAAATTGAGTTCAATAGAAAAAAAAGCCAAGAAAAATAACAGAAAAGAACTTGGGAAGTTACCAAAAAAATTGTGGAATAATTCAGATGAAGAAATGCTCGTAATGAATGACAGTGAAATAGATTTTAAAGGCATTGAAGAAAATCAAGATATGCCAAACAAAATTGCCTTGTTTTTATATGATTTTAGAGTTAAACAGAATATAAATATTTTGTTAATGCACCTGAGAAAGGAAAACTGTTGATCAACTTCCCAAAAAAACCAGACAAATACTTTGGTTCTCCTGATATTAAAGACAAATCCTTCATAAAAATAAATAATATTATTTTACACCTGCCGAAATCTTTACAGAGTGAAGGTTGAGCAAAAACAAATTGTTCATTCAGTTTGAATATGAATTTAGACATTACAAGAATATTTAATTAAGTTTCAACCATTAATAAAGAAAAAGTTTGAATTCTATTTTTCCATTCTCCACTGCAACACTGTATTTTTTTTAGGGGTACAGTGTCCAAAATTGTACGCAGCAAATGAAATGCTAACTACATTTTTATTAAATTAGTAAAATAAATCGATCTTGTTCACCATCTTATACTTCTTTATACATATTAAGCTTTATTTCATTTACAATTCGCATGCGGCCACAATAATCTCTTTTCTGAAAACCTGCCCACTATGCCCCGCTTTCTCCTATCCTAGAATATGATTAGGTCATTGCTTCAGTTCGGAAAACTTACATTATTCTGTATTTCAGTTGAACTGAACACGAAATAGATGATTCTTATGAATTATAAAATAAGCTCTGTTGCGAGATATCCTTGAAAATCGCAGAGCAAACTTCATAAAATTACAATGGATGTCATTCTGAATTATCAACGAGAAATTTTGACCGAATAAGTATCTACCAGCTAATTTTCGTTGTTTCGTTTCGAGATTTTTCACGAAGAATTAAGAGGTATGAAACACGCTAATCAAGTAAATACAGATATGATACAATCCTATTTTCAATCTAAAAGAAATAATGCTCAAGGATTTCAACTCAATTGGTACGATTACCAGGTCGTGATGAACAAGAACACCGCAAATTATCCAAACTGGAAAAAACCTGATGAAGAACCGAAATTGAAGTGTAGAAGTGAAACATCTATTCGTCAAGTTCCTGCAGAAAGCAGGACGTTAGCCACGACAGTGCCATCTGTTTCATGTGCCAAATTTTCTTCAAAAAAATCAACCTTTGTATGAATATGATAGTGTTGAATGCCTTGAGTTTTTGGTATTTCCACTCTTTAAAAAAGTGAAATAATATTATGATTAAAATGATTCTTTGGGAAAAATATTCATCTATAACTCTGTTTCATACTGTTGTAGAGGCTTCGATAACTTTCAAATGAAGTATAACTCGACTCCTTTGCTATATTCAATTCTAAGGCATTGAAGAAATGAAAGCACAAAATCTACTTTAAAATATATTTCTCGAACAGAATCACTTGACGTGTTTTCGCATATTTTTCTAATTACTAGAAGAGAGATAACGAGGCAGTTTCTCCGAAAATGCTGTCCGTTCTGAATGGTCATACTCACAAGTCAATCACATCATCTATTGACACTGAAATGTTGATTAAAGATTCATCTAGTATACTTTTGTCAATATTGCTAATGCTTTTTTTATCTAAGCCCATAATTTGAATCCATAGCACAATCTAAATAGGTGAATTCCAAGTGCGAACATAAATGAAATATTTACGTATCGATTGGCCATTACCCCAGTATTAGTCTTTACTACATTAAAATAGAATTACGTTTCATTCTGTTGGATTAAATGATGCGTTCGTTGCAAACAACTGATTAATTTAGGCGCTTGGCATGAATTTATTGAATAAATACGAGCGTTTTGCAAAAAAATCCGTAGCGACTACTACGAGAGTGCGAAAAGATTTACATCGATATATTTGGAGTTTTTCGATCTACTAAACGTAGTTTGTTGTGGTCAATTTATGGAGTTTCCATGTATATGGAGCGTGTTTCCTGATTAGTTTATAGTTTTCAAAATATAAATATTGGATGATTTGAATTTCCAATAAAATAAATTAACCATGTTCTCTTAGTATTCACTGAATCGTCAGAAATGTATTTGCATTCAGAAAATAAATGAACAATTTCTTATCCTACACTGCGCCAAGAAATTAACACACCATAACGAAAATTTTAATATATTCAGGTTAAGTTTAGATATATTGAAGAATTATTTCTCCAACAATCCACCAACACGGGGAATGATTGATAATATTCGAAGTGATAATGGTATTCATAGAAATTGAGAAAGAGATGAAAATGAGAAAGTACAACATTGGGGAAAAATCAAAGTACCCAAAATTCCAAAACATTCCTTTCTCTGGTGAGAATTTCTGCATGTCATCTACGATTGATACTCAAAATTAATGACCTCTTAGAAATCTAACATATTTCGTTCCAAGTTGGATCAATCTGTTTTGAATCTCAATGACGGTATATGTTTGTGTTGTTAGCTACTTCTCCTATCGAGAATATCCCAGACTTGTTCGATAGGATTGCACTCCATTTGAGTGATGTCGTGATATTGAAGGAAGTTCGTAACGATATCAGCTTAGTGAGGTTTGGCCTTATAATGCCTAAACGAAAGGCTTTCTACCATGTTCACCAAAAATGGTAACCTGGCAACCCTTTCTACACTATTCTCCTATTCCCCACTACTCTACCCAAATCATAGGTAAATACCAATGGAAGTGATCCTGGTCCATACATTAAAGAACATGGATCGCAATGAAGAGGACAAAATTTCGACCCATCAGTCAACAAAACACTTTGCCAGCCAGATTATAACCAACTGACGTGTTTCCAGGTAAAATTCAATAAACCCTTAAACGCCCAAGCGGGGTCCTCCAGGGACCCCAATACCAGAATTTTCCTCATAACTATTTTTGTGTTACATACTAGCAACATCGCTGCCAGCTATTCGTGAGGAAATACATAAAGGCCATCCAGTCAGTCTGCCGCGACGTTTCGTGGTGATCGTGAAGTTCTAGGAGTAAATTAGGTTCTTGGGGACTCGTAGGTTGGGTATGTACGTAATATTTTCGTTTATTAATTTTGTGTGTTTGGCTAAGGCTCTTCTAAAAATGGAACGCTTTTGGAAATAGAAAATTTACTCAAGCTGAATAAGACTACATCGCGAATAATCTGGATGAATTTTTGGATAAAGAACCGACTTATGATAGCGATGAATATTTATCGGACGATGAAGTTCACGTGGAAGATGTATCTGAAACTGTGGACAACACGGAAATACTGACGGAGGAAGAATCTGATGAGGAACATTCGGAAGTCGGAGAAAACATAGTGCAATCCGACCGTCCCGTTTTCATATCAAAATCTGGTCTGATATGGAACAAACCACTACTTTATCAAAGCAAGAGATTACCAAGAAACATCGTAAAAGCAGGCCCTGGTCTAACCGAATACAGTAAAAATGTGAGTTCAATTTTTGAATCTTTCAACTTATTTTCGACTGACGAAATGAAAGACGTTACATGCCTTCACCCCAATCAAGAAGCCTCCCGATATTTTGATGCCTTGAATCAAAAAAAACCAGCAAACCAAGAAAATGGACGGAGAATGATTGATAATATTCGAAGTGATAATGGTATTCATAGAAATTGAGAAAGAGATGAAAATAAGAAAGTACAACATTGGGGAAAAATCAAAGTATCCAAAATTCCAAAACATTTCTTTCTCTGGTGAGAATTTCTGCATGTCATCTATGATTGATACTCAAAATTAATGACCTCTTAGAAATCTAACATATTTCGTTCCAAGTTGGATCAATCTGTTTTGAATCTCAATGACGGTATATGTTTGTGTTGTTAGCCACTTCTCCTATTGAGAATAGCCCAGACTTGTTCGATAGGATTGCACCCCATTTGAGTGATGTTGTGATATTGAAGGAAGTTCGTAACGATATCAGCTTTGTGAGGTTTGGCCTTATCATGCCTAAACGAAAGGCTTTCTACCATGTTCACCAAAAATGGTAACCTGGCAACTCCTTCTACACTATTATTGATTCTCTACCCAAATCATAGGTAAATACCAATGGAAGTGATCTTGGTCCATACATTAAAAAACATGGATCGCAATGAAGAGGACAAAATTTCGACCCATCAGTCAACAAAACACTTTGCCAGCCAGATTATAACCTACTGACGTGTTTCCAGGTAAAATACATAACGGCCATCCTGTCAGTCTGCAGCGACGTTTCGTGGTGATCGTGAAGTTCTAGGAGTTAATTAGGTTCTTGAGGACTCGTAGGTTGGGTATGTACGTAATATTTTTTTTATTAATTTTGTGTGTTTGGCTAAGGCTCTACTAAAAATGGAACGCTTTGGAAAATTGACTCAAGCTGAATAAGACTATATCGCGAATAATCTGGATAAATTTTTGGATAAAGAACCGACTCATGATAGCGATGAATATTTATCGGACGATGAAGTTCACGTGGAAGATGTATCTGAAACTGTGGACAACACGGAAATACTGACGGAGGAAGAATCTGATGAGGAACATTCCGAAGTCGGAGAAAACATTGTGCAATCCGGCCGTCTCGTTTTCATATGAAAATCTAGTCTGATATGGAACAAACCACTACTTTATCAAAGCAAGAGATTACCAAGAAACATCGTAAAAGCAAGCCCTGGTTTAACCGAATACAGTAAAAATGTGAGTTCAATTTTTCAATCTTCCAACTTATTTTCGACTGACGGAATGAAATACGTTATATGCCTTCACACCAATCAAGAAGCCTCTCGATATTTTGATGCCTTGAATCAAAAAAACCAGCAAACCAAAAAAATGGACGGTACTTCGTCGGAGTGAATTGAACTGCTTTCTAGGAGTTCTGATAAGAACTGGTGCCTTGAGATGTAGGAAAGAAACGACACAATAAATGTGGACTACAAGAACAGCAATTCGAAGATCTTTGTTTCCAGCAGCATTTTTTCGCAGTAGATTTCAGAAAATTTTAACATTTTTACGATTTGATGACAAATCGACGAGAGCGGAAAGGCGAGACCAAGACAAATTAACAGCAATAAGGGATACTTGGAAGATGTTCGTCAGCAACTGCAAGAATGCTTTCGAACCTAATGAAACTATTACCATTGATGAGCAATTGGTTTGCTTTAGGGAAAAGTGTCCCTTTGGGCAATATATAAAATCAAAACCTTGTCGATACGGTATAAAATTTGGTCAGCTGCTGACGTGAAATTCTCATATTTGTGTAATCTTCAGGTATATACAGCAAAATTGCTGGGTGGCGTAGCAGAAACGAACCAAGGTTATCGGGTTGTCAGAGATTTGGTGGAACCAAATCATACCACGTGGCGTGGAATTACCACAGATAATTTTTTCACAAGTGTTGACTTAGCCAATCACTTGTTGAAATATCAACTTACACTACTGGGGACAGTCCGTAAGAATAAACCAGATACTCGAACTGAGTATAAAATCTAGGTCCCTTCATTCTTCAATGTTTGAATTTACTCGAAATATAACAATGGTTTCGTATGTTCCAAAAAATAAAATAGAATTGTAAATCTAATGTCTAGTCAACACGATAATGATAGTGTATCTCAAGAATATGATGTTAAGCCATATATGATTTTGGATTACAACAGAACCAAAGGCGCAGTTGATAATGCCGATAAACTAATTCGGGAATATTTATGTAGCAGAAGAACGGCCCGATGGCCGTATCGACTTTTTATGAACATCTTAGATATTTGTGCCCTAAATGCTTTCGTGCAACAACTAAACATCACCACTCTCACATAAAATCTGCCCTGAAAGATTGTGGAATTGAGGTTCCTGTTGAACCTGAGGTTGAAGCACAAGCTGCAGCTAAAAAACGCGCCAGGTGTTTTAAATGCCCCAGAAATTTGGACGAAAAAGTGAACACAAAATGTGCATAATGTAAGCAGTTTGTTTGTGAAGAGCATAGAATAATAATAATACTGTTCGGTACACACCGAACAGATAAGAAATCTCAGAGAATTCTTCTCAGCAAAAGCTCTCACTTCTGACCTCCATAGAGTGGTATCGTTGGCTGATAAGGATATACACCTCTGAATCTTGCTACCAGAGATGACCTGCTGAATCTACCATTCCTATCTGATACTGAAAAACAAGAGCAATGGTCAAGAAAGGAATTGCATGGACGACATCACCATGAGATTAATCAACCACACATCGACAAAGAAGCCTCCAACAAATGGTTGATGAAAGGAGAATTATTCGCAGAAACAGAGGATTCCTTATGGCCATCCAAGACCAAGTGATCGCTACAAACAATTACAAAAATTTATAATGAAGGACGGAACATTACAAACAGATAAGTGCAGAAAATGCCATATAAGATCGGAGACTATACAGCATATTACGTCCGGATGCGAACAACTGGCCAATACGGAGTATCTTCACAGGCATAATCAAGTGTGCAACATTATCCACCAAAAACTTGCACACAAGTACGGACTTCTCAACACCTTCCAGCCATATTACAAGTATCAGCCGGCGCCCGTATTGGAAAATGATTCTATCAGATTATACTACGATAGGCCTGTTATCACTGACAGAATGGTGACGAATAATAGGCCGGACATAGTGGTGTATGATAAGAGAGCCAGAACAGCAATGCTGGTGGATGTCGCCATACCGAATGATAACAACGTGCTGAACAAGTTCCAGGAGAAAAAGTCCAAATACACAGACCTTGCTATTGAGATCAAGCAGATGTGGCACCTCGATAAAATAGATATTGTTCCTGTCATCGTATCCTCGGCTGGTTTAATACCCAAAACTTTGCATGATAGCCTTAAGAAATTAGAATTGCATAAGAATACCTATATAGAAATGCGAAAAGCTGTAATTCTTAATACATGTAGGATAGTTAGGAAATTTATGTCAAGTATATTGTAATCGAGCCTATTCCCTTTGATTGCTGAATCTGGGAAAGGTAAATTATATCCAGCTAACAGCTGAGATAGTGCATAAGTCCACGATAATAAATAATAATGATAAAGTTTATTACAATTGATTTCATACATACAGAGTAATAAACAATGAAAAAGCAGAGGCTTAATCATTCCGAAGAATGTCTCGCCTGTTCGCCTTTGAGATAGGTATATTTTGTTAAATTTAAATTTATAATAACTTCATTTGCGTGGAATGTTTTTTTTTCTATTTGAAAGCAAAGTTAGTTTCACAGCGCGTAATTACGAAACAAAAAGTCACTATGTTTCTTGAATTGTTCATCACGATAGGTTTATTTTTTTTCACAATCGGGCGTTAGTCAAATCCGGTATTTTAGTCACAATTTAGGGTATTTAAGTCACAATTTAGGTTTTTTTTTCTCACATTTAAGATATTTTTTCCTTCTCTCTTTTTTTTTTAAGTCACTCAGCGAAATTTCTGAACTCAGCATTTAATCTAGGCACTTTCGTTTATCCGCTGATTAATTAAGTTTTCTATTTCTGTTCTTCCAGCACAAAAAATCCAAAGTTCCACTTTCTTTTTGAAACAATTGTAGTTTTTCATGATTCGCAAGTCTACTGGTATACGCGAATATACTCGTGGTGCCAGATATATGCTGGATCTTTGTCCTATTCTTTTATTCGAGCGTAGTGTTTTGTAGTCTGAGTCTTTTCCCCTTGTATCATATTTATGATCAATGGGGTTTACATTCATCTTACTCGTAAATACTTGAGTTACTAGTTTCAGAGCATACAACTGTCTAATGTCAAGCATTCCTGACAAAGCAAAAATCTCTTCACTCGAAAATATGCGCCCTTTACCATACATGATTTTCAGGATCCATTTCTGCAAAATATTGAGTTGTTCAACATGGCAGTCATACACTCCTCCCCACCCAACATTCTCATATGTAAGATGTACTTGCACGAATGCGTGATATAATATTTTCAGATGGTTTATATTCATTTCACTTTTGTAGTATTTGAAAATGCCCAGTAACCTCCGAAGTTTTTTGCCACATAACTACAGTGGTGATCCCACCTCATATGTCAGTCAAGCACAATGCCCAAAATTTTACTGTGCCTGAAGTGGCCTCACTAATGATAGTGTCCTTGTCGATATTCAGTGCTTGCTTTGGAAGATTAGATTCGTAAGAGGTGAAAGGTAAGGATACTGATTTTTCTGCATTTAGTGTTAGTTTATGATGTTTCAACCACTTCCTTATTTCCGCGAAATCTTCTTCCTCTATTTTTTGTATATTTTCCCATGTGCTGGCCTCATAAAGTACTGTGGTAACGTCAGCGAAACTCAAAACACTTCCACGAAGTTCCATTTGAAGAAGGTCGTTCACGTATAATATGAATAATAACGGGCCCAATACCGTTCCCTGGGGAACGCCGTAAGTAATCTGCCTTTCATCGCTTAAAACAGTTCCAATTTCAACCACTTGTTTCCTACCATTTAAATAACTTGTTAATAACTTCAATGCCACACCTCTGAATCTATATTTCTGCAACTTAGTAAGTAGTTTATCATGGGGAATGGTATCGAAGGCCTTAGATAAGTCTATAAATATGCAAAGCAGCGGTACGTTTCTATCTATGCGATCGTAAATATACGTAGTTAACTCCCTTATTGCGTCCTCAGTCGATCTGTGTTTCCTGAACCCATATTGGCTCTCCGACAATAGATTGTGTTTGTCCAGAAAGCTTACCATTCGCTGTTTAATGGTTTTCTCAAAAATTTTTGCAATATTGGAAATGAGGGTAACTGGTCTATAATTCGACATTTTAGTTCTGTCTCCATTTTTATGTAGTGGCTTGATGATGCCGTTTTTCAAACACTCTGGAAAACATCCTATACTAAAACATTCATTTATGAGATCAGAAAGTGGAGTGGATATCTCCTTTCTTATCTCTTTCAGCGTCTCAGAGCGTTACCCATCAAATCTCGGAGCTTTTTTATTTGATTTAAGCTCAGATATAACTTTTTAACCTCCATTGGATCAGTGGGAGATAAAAAAGTTTCCTCAAACAAAATTTATACTCTTTAATATCAGTTGGCTCTTCTATCTTATTAGAATATTCTGCGCCTATTTCACTATAGTATTCATTGAAGTTATTTGCTATCGAGATTTTATCTCCTATCATCCCATTTTTCGGGCTTCTAATCATCTCAATATCTTTTTCAGATTTGAAATTTTTTTGCAAATTTTTATTCACGTGGTTCCAGAGAGCTTTGGACTCACCACCACTTTTTTCGATACATCTGTGTAAGTATTCTCTTTTCGAGATTTTTATAAGTTTCTGAAGTTTATTTTTGTAATGCATGAAATTTTCTTTCAGGTTTTCATCATTTGGATTTTCTCGGAACATCATATAGCGTTTGTTTTTCTCGTTTATTGAATGAAGAAGCCCTTTTGTGATCCACGGCCGTTTTGGGGTTTTTCTCGTATTTTTACCACTACATTTTTGTTAAGAAAACAACTTTCTGTTTTGTGCCATGCCAAACCACTTGTTTTTTTCATAATCTGATGTTATGGTTTTTTTCTAGATTTCATGATTCAGTTGTTAGTTTTTTACGATTGAATAATTATATTTTATTTTTGTTTGAATTTGTCATTTCTTTTGTTGCAAATTCAAATTATTATTATGAAATTACACTTGAGAAATGCCTTAGACTTTGAATTTCATTGAAAAAAAAAGATGCCATCATTAGAAACCTGTTTTTCAGCTGGGGTCTCTGCAGGACCCCGCATGGGTATTTACGTTGATTTCAATCGCAAGGTTATTTAAGGGTCAAACTCCATTGTTCTGTCGAAACAGCATTTGAAGATGCCTAACAGTAGCGAACCCTTGCACGAGTATAATCTCAAGTAATGCTCATGGATCGTTGTTGTTGCTCGAGGTCCTCCTTGGCTTGGTCTCCGTTCATGACTACCAGTCTACCTGTACATGCAGACTATTGTGAAAACAGTTGAATGTAACATCCCAAACCTTTGGCCTATTGTGGTAGAAGTTCAACCCCGGAAGAATTTGCCTAGACCAAATTTCGTGCTTCCATTGCATTAATACCGAAAATTAAAATATTCAAGAATAAACGTTAATCACAAGAATTGATCAATTACTGTCACATTTCTGTGGTAGTTTCTTGAAACACTTCATTTTATTTTTATCATTCTATTGCTCATGAAAGGAATATGTGCGCCAGGAAAAAACATTAATTTTTCTGGCATTTGTCTGAACATAACCGAAAAGAACAATTCAATTTATCTAAATTGAGCGTCAATTTCTTAGCGCAGTCTACTTTATGTTAGACTATTATTTATTCGATGAAGCCACAGAGTAACAAAACGAAATTTGCAAATAAAGTGAGAATTCGATCAGATAAAAAAGATTTATAGGGTGTCGCAAATTCGAGGCAAATTGCTCGATATTTTTCATGCATGCATATAAATGATTTTCCCGATGAATATTCCCTTTGCTGAAGAACTTTTCAATATATTGTTATTTCTACTCTTGAAAACCTCACTCAGCTTAAAAAATTCAAGGAAGGTCGAAATGTCACAATGAAAATAGATGATATTTTCTGTGGCAAATTCGAGAAAGTCAATATTTAATATAGGGTCTTCCATCTCAAAGGAGTTAACCTATATATTTTCTATTCCGACGTGATTAAAAGAATTTTCTGATTCACGTCGAGTGATTTTGCTTGAGGGGCATTATTCGACGTATATTTAAGGTAAGCCCAACCCTTCATAATTGAAATGGACAAGTGTAACCTAATTTGGAAACTTTTGGAAGGCGCTTTACAATGGAGTTTGAGAATAATAAATTTGACGAATCTTTTTCACGAAAAATTATTTTCATCTCAATTGAGGCACCCAGAATATTTCGGATAATTTCTACACTATTGAAAAAAGAAAAACAAAACACCTTTTGTTCTGAAGGGAGACATTTCGAAGATAGTGAGCGAGTGCGTGCATTAACCAGTATATTTATTCATCTTGAGTTTTAAACGATAAGGGATGTAGGTTTTGTCCTAGTCCTTACAAACTACAACAACCTTCAGAAGATCCAATTGTTTTAGTCAAAATGAAATGTATTCTCATATCTCCCAAATATATATAAGTGAAGAAACATTTATAAAAACATTTGTTCTGACATTAGTTTTTGTTCTTATAGTCTAAGATCCGAACCTTACTCGATCTGCTGATAATAGAATGAATCATTTTTTATAATAAATTCTTTATATTAGAAAATACATAAAATCAAATTTATATGGAATCACTTGGTATTTCGATTATTGATTGTTTTTAGAATGGTTCTTTGACTAGTTGTGTAGAATGAAGTTTCTGTTGTAAAAAAACTGCGACCGTAACGCCTAGAAATTACGTAGACCTAATGCTACAGCCCATAGTTAGAGTCTGGCGAGGTGCCCACGGTGGAGATTTCACCTTTATGCAAGATAATGCCCCTTCGTATACCAGCAAACCCGCGCGAAACTATCTTGAAACAGAGAGAATCGCTATTTTGGACTGGCCAGCTTGCTGTTCAGACCTAAATCCTATTAAACATTTATTATTTAAACTCAAAGGGAAAATTAGATCAAGCCAGGATAATCCAAGAACCCCACAACAACTCATCCAAGCCGCCACAGAAGAGTGGCAGAATATCACCCCATAGGAGGTCGAAAACCTAATCCAAAGCAAACCCAGATGGATTTAGATTTGCATCAGGGCTAGAGGATATAATACAAGCTACTGAGGTCGAGAAAAAACATATACTCGTAAGAAAACAATTTTCATTTTTTTGACTACTAAATGCGGAAAGAGTATACTCTTTTCATTTATTTGTTTCTTACTTGAAATAAATCTTAATTCATTACTTTTTCAATTGAAATAACTCAAAAGGATCAATTCCAACAATCCATCGAAATTTCTAAAATCCCTGAGGTAATATTCAAAATATCGGGTGGTTCCATATAAATTTTGTTGAGTGCATATTGAAAATCAGTAGGCTAAAAACATCCTGCACTGACTATTCTTAAAAATTTCTTGAGAACTGATTTTGAGTTACACGTTGCAACATAAAAATAATAAGAAAATTTTGTTTTGACTTAATGTGTGAAACGTACAGAAAGAGCAGGAATTGGAATGCTTATTATTTACCTGGAAGAACTACTGGGTTGCGAGCTATAATCAGATATGTTGGTATCAGTTATTTCCACCTGATTGGAAAGTAGAAAATTTTCAAATCAATATGAGAGCTGTTTCAATGCGAACACGCGGTCTTAATCTATAAAAAATACGAGGATGCTGCAAAAGAAGCGAAATTGGAAATTTCGTTTTTTTTACATTTCTGAGAATACTTGTAGGAATTTTTTGAATTGTGGAGGCCGTTACTTGATGTAGATCCATGATATAAATGAGATAAAAAACACAAGGTTTAACTCTAATCCACACTTTATTTGAAAAAATTCGACGACGTTTCGCTGACACAGCAGCTTTATCAAGAATGAAAAACAGAATGAAGAGTATGGTATTATAAACAAATCGTAGAACAAGTTGGATGAATAACAGGAAAATCCACACCGAGCCATTGTACAGTTAGTATGAAAGGTAATAAAACTAATTAAACAAGTTAAGTAGGGGTGAGTAATTCACATCTACCTGTTCATTCAAAAGCTTGTCCGAATGTTTGTATCTATTTATTTCTAATGCTTCTAAAATCTAATTTTGAACTTTTGATTTCATATGTAATATGTCAAAGTTTTATTGAATTAATAGTTTTCTTTTATTAGGTGGTTTGAATAATTTGAATCAGATTTATTTTATCGAAGCTACGTTTATGTTCAGATGTTCTTATGACAAAACTCCTATAGGTTCTTGCGATAAAATTTATATCAGTAGGACCTGTAGGAGTTTTGGCATAAGAACATCTGAACATAAACGTAAAAAATTGTTTATAATAATTCTTTTCATTCTGTTTTTCATTCTTGATGAAAGCATGCTGTTCAAAAGAAACGTCGTCGAATTTTTTTCAAATAAAGTGTAGATTAGAGTTAAACCTTGTGTTTTTATCTCATTTATACTTGTTGGAATATTTAAAATGAAACACATTTACATTAATAAGTTCATTGAAGTTTCCAGAAGTGTACATTATTTTAAGCGAGAAAAATATTGTGTGACGATGTCATTTTCATGAAAAAAATTTCGAATGTGAATTTGTTTGCTGTTCTGAAAATCGTTATCACCTAGCAACCTATCATCATCTTCGTTATTTGTAATGTCAATGTTTCGATCCATATCTTCAGTAATTTTCTGAATAACGACATGGGAATAAGATTCATTTATATAAACTAAAATTCAAAATTGAAAGATATTCAATGCAACTAACTATATACATTTTATACAATATTTATTGAAATTCTGCCCACCTACTTTGATACACTACTGACTCACCCTGACTCAATTTTAAATCGTCCGGTAGTTACTTTCATTCCACCTGAAAATAACCTTCCTCATTTGGACAACTGATCAGAAGTATTTGTTTGATATGTGCATCGCTGTATTTCTAGATTTCTCTCTAAGAACTTCAGGAAAACTTGTTCATTCCAGGTGGCTGATATCAGCAGGCCTTATACTTAAATTATATGTAGCCACTGAAACCCCATTTAGAAGTTTTAAGACCCTGCTATGTTGTGAAAATGTGGTATAGTATTAGGTTGAAATTTTCATGTACGTATGGTTCAAAAAATTTCTTCGAACTTTTTTCATTTTCTCGGTACCTCTCTGATGAGAATCCGGTTATTCAAAATAAATACGCATTTTGCTGCTCTAGACATCTCTTGCTATCAATATTATGTGATGAGAGCAAATGTCTCAGATAAGTTGTGTTTTAACAGCGAGAACAATAAGTAGAGGAGGAGTCAGTAGGTTTAAAGTTCTATCGATAAATTGTGACGCTAGATATTATATTGACATGAGCTGAAACCGGCGTTACTGAATCTCACTTGGTAAAATATATTTTCATTGACTAGATACGAAAAACGCATGAAGCTCAACCAGATGGCTAGATCGATCTTCGTATAGGACTTAACCTGCGTCCTTATCACATCCAAGCAGTTGAAAGTGCTATTGAAATGGTGGGCGAATCAGCACAAAATCTCTGTGGCTTTTTGGCAAGGCAGTGTTTTATATGACCTAAAATTAATTAATGAAGAAGATGCCAAAATTTGATAGAAAGTTCAATGTCACAATGAAGTAACAAATTTATTACATTTGGAAATATCTATTAAATGTGCTGTAATAAAATTAATGTAAAATATATTTTAGGAGCTTTCATATCATCCTCATAAATTTATTTTTGTTATAACAAAATTATTCGAAAAATCTTATAAAATTGCGAAAATACAAACTTTTTCACATTTTTACTGTTATTATGTTTTGTACTGAATATATTTCTTTCTTTCAGAATGTTTATGAACAATTATGAACGAATGAGTAAGATTATAATGGAAGAGGAAACTATAAAATGAAATAAACAAGTTTATCATTCCTAAAAATTTTTTACCAATTTTAAGTATCTTTCAACATCTCAGGATGTTGGAGCACAGAAACCAACTTTTTTGTCTTCTTTTTGAAACTGAGTAGCAACTTTTCCCTACTACTACAAATTTCAAAACGCCATTTTCGTTCCATCTATAAACCATATTTGAAGAAATTTGTGTATATTCTCCGGAAATTACGAGGATGGTGTTATTCGATTCGAAAGCTTAATTAAAGATGAGGAAAAGGAATGAGGAACATTATTGACGTTTTTAACAATTGAGTGAAAAAAAGTGGGGGTTTGGTTGATTTCCATTAATTTGAAAATATATAATATGTTTGAAATTGGAAAAAAAAGATCCAGAAAGATGTACAAATTTACTGAAAAAATGTCCAAATCCCCGAACTGTATCTCTAATGTTTATGATTTTTACAGAGCCCTACAAATACAGCTTAAATGCGTGATGGTACCCTGACAGAACAAAAACAATTACTTAAACTAATTAAATAAAAATACTGAGGTTCGAAAATATGCATGTATTGTTGAGACACATACATCAACAATAAACCGCGATTGACATAATATAATCCCTATCTTACATCAATGATGGACTTATTAATTAATATCTTTTTCTGAACTGGGCGTTAACATAAAAACCCAATAATTATTGAACTAGACACAAGATTTTTTTACTTTGTGACGTTATTCTTGATAGGAACCGTTACAAAAACTAAAAATTGTTGAGCTTGATTTTTAATTTTTCAATGATAATTGAAAATCTCAGAATGAAGAAATAATTAAACTTGTTTTATATTTATTATTATTATCTAATAGTTTAAAGCTACTCAAATATACGTATTCTTTCTTTTCTCACTAACATTGTACTTTTTATGAACGAATACATTGTTTATAAGTATATCAAAATTATTTGTTTGAATATATCTATTGATAAAAATTATGATCCTTAGAGAAAATAGCTGCTTGAAAAAAAGGTTTTTTTGTTGCTGAAAAATATGTTTGTTAATGAAAATGTTTATTATAACCTTATTAACTGGCAGGCCCATGTCACAGAACCTCCGATCTTACAGCAAATCTATAATGATGAACTTCAATCTCTCATTGCTCGAGGAGATAACAACAAAATAGATTACACCTTGCCACACTCAAGCAGTTGAGAGATCTGTCTAAACTGTAACTGAAGCTGCAAAAATCTGTAAAAAATGTGCACAAAATTAGAGCGTAAATTTATGCCAAATTTTGACAGTTAAGAGAATTTTCGTGTAGAGTAAAATACCTAATACTTAAAAAAAATATATTTAATTACTCGCTTGAAACTTAATTATTTGATGAAGTATAGCCTAAATTGATGTTGTATTTCATTACATGTATCCTACAACAATTAATAAATAGTTAAAATGGGTTTTCAAGAATACGAGTTTTTTTCAATTTCTTCATTATTTCAAGGTTCGGAGGCAATATTCGATTCTAATGAAACTTTTTTGTATTACTTCCTGCAATCATGTTACACGTTTTTACCGCTATTAAAAGTCGAAAGAAAACATTTTTTGCTCCATACTAGAGTGACCCACCCTACTGGACATATTCTTGGATATTGAAACATAAGAACAATAGAACGTAAATTTGACCATTGACATTTATTATTTGTCTGTGGCTGTCAAATTCAGTTTCCCATGAGATTACTCTATATAAATAACATCAATACTACGACGATGTTTTGAAATTGGACTTTTCTATTATCCCGTCGTACTAAATATTCTAATTCAAAACACAATCCATATTCGGATCAAGTATCACAAGCTGAATTTCTTTCAAACTGTCGAACTATATCCGCACAGAATATCCATTCCTCATTCGTATATAGTGAAATTAATTCCGAGAATACCGATAACTGGTAAACGCGTAAATCAAACACAAGTGTGTCATAAAGACGTTCGAATAGAACATTCAGAACACCGATTGGGAAATGCAATACGTTAGCAGGGGTAGAACACCTCTCAATTCCCGATATTATATTTACGCGAAGGCCTCTCCCGCTTACGGGTAAATCGAAGGAGCTGTACAAGGAACGATGTGTACATTCCAGCTCTGCTTTGGATGAATTAATTCAATATCTGGAGTGTATTTGTCGATCCCCTAGAGATGTTTGTATAAACGGCGAATTTCGTTTCGACATGTTTTAGAGAAGTTAAGCGTGCTGATTTTTGTGGTTTATTGGAAACAAGATTAGTTTTCTGACGCGACAATATTGCATGAAATGTTTAAGCTTCAGAATCGAAAAATTGTTTGATGTTTCAGCTAACTGAAAGTTTTATTTTCAAGGTTTTATTGGGAAAACGATATATTTTGATATTCTCTATGACTAAGACTGCTTTAGGCATTGAAAAGAATAACTACAGCATAATTTCAAGAACTGTACTATATATAATAAACCATTAGACAACAATCAGATGATAGCTAGTTCTGTTGACCCAACTTATCTCAGATATGCATGAAACGTGCCTCATTAGAAAACATGTATCATATCACATACATTTCACAGAATTAGTCGAGTAAGATCAATCTAACATTATGCACATTTTGTAGATGGAAAATCATTATTGTTTTGGATGTCAAGACTTTCACATTGTCTACTCCTTCAATAATCAAATAAAGTTTTTTTGAAAAGACTAAGGTCTTTTAGTAAAACTTAAGTAGCTTGTCCTTGTAATTTCAATAATCGACACTAATACAACATGCTAGAAAACCAAAAGAGTCCAACAAGTAGAGCTAAACTGCGCCATGAAATCAACGCACAAAATGGAAAATTCAAATTCATTTATATATTAACTTCTCTGGATTTATGTTGAACAACTATTTTTTAGTGGTCCACCAGCAATAAGGAATACATGAGAACAATCTAATGAAGATACCTACTTCTTATAGGAATTGGAATGACACTAATGAAGAAAGTGTGAAACTTTTGGATGAATCTAAGAACCCATAAACCTGTTAATACCGGTAATTTCACCCCTGCAACAGCAAAACATCCTCGATTTATAATAAAAATCAATGACCTATAGTATTCTTATACATTCCGTTCCATATTTTGATCAGTATTCACCTACCCTTATTGCCTGTAGCTGATTCCCAATGTTCTATTGAAAATGTCCCAGACATGTTCGATGGGATTAAAGTCTGGAGCTCATGCGGGTCACTCCATTGAAGTGGTTTCGTGATCTAGGAGGTTGTCATGACAATATGAGCTTGATGAAGTCTGGCATGAATAAACAAGAAAATTTCAACATTATTTGCCGCAAATGGAATAACATGTTCTGAAATGTAACAAAGTTCTGAGCATTCAGGGTGTCATCTGCGATGACCAAATCAGTGTGAGAGTTCATGAGGTCTGCACTTCATTGAAGTGATTTCAAGATCTTGAAAGTAGTTTCTAACGATATGAGCTTTCATTCATGTTTGCAGCCAATGATACATTTTCTTCTAAAATGTCTGTAACGTAGGTAAGAGTATACAGGGTTACATTATTTGAGATGACTAAATCTCTGTGGGAATTCAAAGCTATTTCTCACCACATCATTATTGAACCTCTACCATAGGAAGGTACAAAGTGGCATTGGACACATCTCTTATTTCAACGTCTGTACACTGAAAAACGCCAATTGCAATGCAAAAGACAAAATCTCGACACATCTGTAAACGAAATTGTCTTCCAGTCAGTTTCTAACCAATTAACAAGTTCCCTAGCAGAATTCAATCTGACTTCTTGATGAGCAGCGGTTATTATCGAGGCGTCAGCTACGACACGGCATCGAACCAAATTCCCTGAGACGTTTTCGTACCCTTTCAGTGCTAATTCTCACTCCACTATTCTGTCGAAGTTTCTGAAGGTGTCTAGCAGTAGCGATGCGTTGTCTCAACAAGGATATTCTTAAATAACGTTCATGAATCGACGTTGTTCCTCCAGGTCGTACATGCCCAAGTCTCCTTTCATGAGTGATAGTTTCCCTGTACTTGCTGATCATTCTCGAAACAATTAAATGAGCCACGCTAAGCCTTTCGCCAATTCTTGCATACGTTCATCCTAAGTCATCTAATACAGTCTTAGCTCGATCTACCGAAGTCAAATTTAGCAATTCGCTACATAAATCAATGAAATGTTTTAATCATATGATCAAAACATCTACTGAAAGTAGGCAAGAAGGACTAAATAACGAAAAAGACAAACGCAAGAGACATAGATGGTGCAAACGTAGAATTGCCGAAATACCACAACATATAAATACCTTAAAAATAATATACAGGATGATTCAGGGGGAGAAGAAGATATTTTTGGTGGCGGTAGGCAACATTCCTGGTGTGTTGGAATGATACATCTTTTCGACTTAGTCCATTTCTCATATACAGGCTGTTTAGTTTGAAGCGGCTTAATTATCCAGACATCAAGACTCTGACATCACTGGTCCGATTTGAATCAAAATTTCAGGATTGTGAGTCATAGAATACATACGTCATCAGAACAAGAAAAGGTAGCTCTTTCAATATGCCACTAGAACATCTAACCTAACCGCCCTCGAAAAATAGGTCACTCCTTTCATTTCACATTGAATTAAATATCAGCGGGCTTTGATGGATGATGAGTACTATCAAATTCTCAGATCACAAAAATCTAAATATTTCTCAGTATTTTTATGTTAAGAAATTATTTGTCTTTCCATAATGTAGAAACCATATACCTGTAATAACTCTCTTATCCAGGAACATAGAAAATGCTTACAAATTCTGTGGTCACATAATAAATACAAAATGTCAGTTATCTATTCAGTATGTAAAGACAAATAATTTCTGAACATAAAAATAAGGATCTATATATTTCTCCGTATTTTTACGTTAAGAAATTATTCGTCTTTCCATAATGTAGTAACCACAAACGCTCTGCTAACATTCAGTGATACGAAATGTTAGTTATTTATTCATTATGGGAAGACAAATAATCTCTTAACATAAAGATGAAGAGAAATATCTACATTGTTTTGATCTGAAAATTTGATAGTGATCATCATCCATGAAAGCTCGCTGCCATTGAATTCAATGTGAAAAGAAAGGAGTAACCTTTTTTTCGAGGGAGATTTTTGCGGAATAACTGGCACGTCAATTAATACTCTGCACGTACGTCCGCACCGTAGTCAACTTATTTTCTACATTTTGCCAACTTTATTCGTCAAATATTTCAAGATAGGTGAGAGATATCGATTTATCAGCAAGAACCGAATTTCATGAAACAGACCACAGTATCCAAATTGTCGCAACTATGGCGTCGAAAACATTTTCTATATGGGTTTGAAGTGATATGATTACCAATATTAAATGTAACACTCTGTAGATTTAATTGAAGTTTTCAGCTGAAATCTAACATACTTCATCAACTATAATTGTATCAATTATTATAACATCAGTTCAGACGGTTATTGCCTAGTATTCAGGAGTGTCTCTGAGGATTGGTCTGAAAGTAACATTATTCCAGAATGAATTTTTTTTTCAATAAAATATCTAAGATGTGACAGAAATGTTCTAGTGGCATATTGAAAGAGCTACCTTTTCTTGTTCTGATGACGTATGTATTCGATGACTCACAATCCTGGAATTTTCATTAAAATCGGACCAGCGATGTCAGAGTCTTGATGTCTGGAAAATTTATCCACTTCGAACTAAACAGCCTGTATATGAGAAATGGAGTAAGTCGAAAAGATGTATCATTCCAACACACCAGGAATGTTGCCTACCGCCACCAAAAATATCTCCTCTCCTCCTGAATCACCCTATATATTATTTTTAAGGGATTTATATGTTGTGGTATTTCGGCAATTCTACGTTTGCACCATCTATGTCTCTTGCGTTTGCTTTTTTCGTTATTCAGTCTTTCTTGTCTACTACTTTCAGTAAATCTTTTGATCATATGATTAAAACTATTCATTGATTTATGTAGCGAATTGCAAAATTTGACTTCGGTAGATGGAGCTAAGACTATGGTGTTAGATGACTTAAGATGAACGTAGGCAAGGATTGGCGAAAGGCTTGGCGTGTCCCACTCATCTGTTTCGAGAATGATCAGCAAGTACAGGGAGACCATCACTCATGAAAGGACACCTGGGCAAGTACGGCCTGGAGGAACAACGTTGAATCATGAACGTTATTTGAGAATATCCTTGTTGAGACAACGTATCGCTTCTGCTATCACCTTCAAAAACTTCGACAGAAAAGTGGAGTGAAAATTAGCACTAAAGCGGTACCAAAACGTCTCAGGAAATTTGATTTGATGCCGTGTCGTAACTCACGCCTGGATTATAACCGCAGCTCATCGGAGAGTCCGATTGAATTTTGCTAGGGAATTCGTTAATTGGTTAGAAGCTGATTGGAAGACAGTTTTGTTCACAGATGTGTCGAGATTTTGTCTTTTGCATTCCGATCGACGTTTTTTTCTTACATCAATGCAGACGTTAATCGCCTTGTATTCTGAAGTGTCTCTGAGGATTGGACAGGACATTATTCCAAAACGAATATTTCTTTAATAAAATACCTGTGTGATAAAGATGTACTAAAGGCATATTGAAAGAGCTACCTTTTCTTGTTCTGCTGATATATTCAAATTTTTGCTTAGATGATACACAATGTGTTGTTTTATCATCTATTCATGAAATAGAATTTCTACAGTCCCACCCTGTACGATAAGACAAATTTTCTCTGTGAATAGTTCGTCTACTAGGTGACTCACTATCCTGAAATTTTCATTCAAATCAGACCATCAATGTCAGAATTATGATGTCTGGAAAATAATTCCACTTCACACTAAACAGCCTGTATATGCGAAATGGAGTCGCGTAAGTCAAAAAATGTACCATTGCAACTCACCAGGAATGTTGTTACAGCCAACGAAAATTTCTTCCTCTCCTACTGAATCACCCTGTATGAGCAACTAAGTAATGAATTTCAATGCTTTTTTTTGACAGTTGAATATTCTTATACCGTGTGCCCATTTAGTGTATGTTTGTTCGGTAGTCTGAAACTGTACAGGCTCGACAGATTTCGTTTTAGTACAGCATCTATGTGAAATATTCTGAATAGAGGAAAATCACCCATTTTTACCGTGATGTTCTTACATAGGGAATTCATTGCAGCAAACAGATTCAAGTTGATTGTTCTCGTTTTTGATTGATTCGCAAATTTTGAATTATTGTCGAAATCAGGTAACGGCTAATATCTATATTGCTCTTGAAAATATGTGGAAATGGTTTCAACATTCTAGGGATACTTTTCTACGTTGAATCAAACTACTTGCAGAATTTTTTTGTGCAATGATTCTTGAGTTATTATGCAAACTTGCGTTTTTTTTTGAATATGAAAAGTTTTCTCTTCTTGCCAACAGTGTGTCACTTATGGATCAAATTTTTCAAAAGGACGTCTTCAAATAGTTATCCGAATTTTTTATAACTCTTTCCTATTTTATTCTATGAAGTAACTCTTTTGCTACTGGTATAGGGTCACATATGAGAAGGAAAAGTCGATAGATAACACAACACTCGTTGTTAACGTAAATGTTAAATTGAATAAAAACACGTGGTTCGCTGGTAGACATCGGCGGTTTGGTAAAATGACCGGTGAGGTGGGTCCGTAAAGTCGACGCGTGCTGCAGCCGATTTACGGAGACGGAGTGTGAATTCGATAAGGTTATACTATGTTTATTCACAGCATTCACATGAAAAGACTGAAATAGCACAAATATGTTCACTCATTATGATAGTTCGAAAATTAATTCTTGCAGTTAAAATTCAGGTAAAGTATTTAATATTTGTTTATTAAGTCAAAACTGTAAATATAGTATTGTTTGTAATAACGACCAAGCCTAACCAAAACTTTGTTAAGTTTGGTATGATTGATTGTTACACTTAAAATCATTGTGATGTTGATGCTGCAGAAGCTGCTTATTTGGACAGTTTTCCTGAGGGGCGTACGTAAGCGTACGTTTGTGAGAAAGTATATAGGTGCATATAGACGCATGATGATCCAATTGAAATACCTAATTGCAAATATATTGTTCGAACGAAATACTGTTTCAAGAGTTGGGGCTAGCTATTTACCAAAGTAATAATAATGTATACAAGTAAACGATGATTTCTACTAAAATATATTATTGAATGCTCGACGCGTCCCGATAGATGTGTATCGAAACGAGTCGAGCAGTTAATAATATATTTTAGTAGAAATAATCGTTTACTTCTATTTGTTTAAATGGATCGCTATTACGTAAAAGCCTCGTCAATTGAATTAATAATAATGTTACTAATATTATGAGCCCAAATATTGAAAGAAATATTGCACACGTTACTAATAATAATGCTAGGCGCTCTAGATATTTGGGCGTGCTTATGCAAACTTAGAAATGTTGTACACATAGTCATGGTAGCAGTTTTCATTCTTCGGACTTTACTGGAGTACACTGAAGAAGGGGCGAAAATATTTGGTATAATTGGTAATAAAAGGAAATTTATCTTGGCTGGCGATTTCAACATCAACTTCGATGATAAAGAATTAGAATGGTTGACAAATTTTCTTTCGGAAAATTGGAATAGGAAAATCAATAATGATCCACAAGAATCCACAACAAAATGAGGGACCTCCATTAATGAGGTATATTCCAGATATTTAGAGGATATCAAATCTCAAACTTATGTTTCTTATTTGAGTTACCATAAACTTATAGTTTAAATAATAACAATTCCTGAATAACCTACATGTATTGTAAGATAAGAAAATTATTTTAAATGACATTGAATTCTCATTCATTCAATAAAAGAAAAGATTTGTTTTCTTATCGTCACCACGATTAAAACATGTAACTTGAATTAATATAAAAGAAAAAAAAATACTGCACAAATAAAAATTGAATGAATAATTATAATTGCATAAGTTGATAAAAAATGCTAAGCAACAGCTTCACCGCGGCAGACCCCGAGTGCCACACGTTGGGGTATGATTCTCTCTTTCGAAATTTCTGGTATTAAAGCGTCTTATTTCGTGCACAAAATAGTTGTCTGAGATTTGGTTAACATTAATATCTATTTTTAGTATAACGATACATGTGTTATTTCTGAAGGCATTGTACTTTCCGATGCTGTTTTATATTCTGGGTGCTCAAAAAGCACTTCTCAGCAAAACTAAGTTACCCAAAGTTTTTTCAAAAACGAGTACCTATTGTTTTTACTCCATAAAAACCGTATCTAAATAAGTATTGATTGGTACCTGATTTCCATTACCTAAAATGGCTCGTTTTCAATTTATTCGCGAATTAGTTGAAAACCCTTTTCCTTCGGAAAACTGAATCACTACTCCGTAGAACATAGCAACACACAAATAGATAAAAATCTAAAGAGGTAAGTTCCGAAAATCTCGGAGGCAAATTCCATGGATCCAGCCTTCTCATCCATCTGTCGTCGAACAAGCTGGTTAATTTCTCCGATACCTAGGTGGGCAATCGGCTGCAGCAAAACGTAATTGGTACCAACATGAAACACTTGCATTTAGCGGGAGATTATACAGGAATTCCATAACAAATGTATGGAAAATCTATAAATGTTTTACACCATATAAAGTTTCTTCAAATATTATATTTTCATTGATTTTGCTACACTAAAGTGAAGATAATAAAGCTGAAAGAATGTTGGAAGTTTCGCTTCCGTGTTTGATGTGCTTTTTCGACCGGCAACATATGAGAATAATGCCGATTACAGTATCCTCTCTCAGAAACATGGACCAGTAGGTTTATATAGTGTTTCGTCTAGGTTCTCTTGAATAGCAACCATCATCATTTAGCAGAAATTATTCCAAACCGCTTTGTTCTTTGGATTCATTGATTAGTAAAAAACGGATTAAATGCCGATAAATTACATATTTTACATTTTTCTAGCAGACTTGAAGAAATATCCATATTTCATGGTATTGTTACATATTTTCGTCATTTATTCAGAATCTATAGATCATGTTTCTTCTAAGGGTTTTAAATGAAACTATTGAATGCCAGACAATTATACGTCACCTAATATTCTGAATACCCCATTAGAATATTTATGTCGTGAACAGGAATGATTGTTAAACTACAATTCAATTTTTTTTTAATTTGGGAGGCTTTTACTAGGTAGAATTCTATTATTAATCACAAAAACAAGTAATATTTTTGAGGAATTTTACTGAGTTTTTGTGATTCGAAACGCGTTCCACTACATCGTAGCTTCTTCGGACGAATTAATGTACAGAATTATGACAACTAAATATAGATACAATTGAGAATATAAATACAAATGCTCTTAAGTAATTAAAAGCTTCTTAAGTGGTTACTGATGACAGGTATATCCAATAAAATTAAGGAATATATTGCTTCCTGAAGAGATTCTATAGAGGTGAAGGGCTTAAATCGACTTGTTTATTAATGAGTCTACCGGAATGTTTGAATTTGCGAATTTCAAAAGTTTCCCAAACATCTACTTTCCAATATTTATCTTCTGTATGCAAAATATCAAGATGTGGGTCGAAAGAGTGATTATTTTCTAGGAGATGATTCGCGTAATTTGAATCTGATTTTTTATTTGAAAGACTGCGTTTATGTTCCTATATTCTTATATTTAAATTTCTATGTATTTTACCAATGTTGAAATTATCACAGTCATTGCAATTCAATCTAGAAACACCTGATTTATTATTTTTATCTTATTTGGTTTTATTTATATATTTGTCTAAGTTATTATTAATTAGGAAAGCTATGTTGAAATAATTCAATCACCTGCTTTACCTTTTCCAATAATTCTAATGACTTGATTAATAGCAATAGATTAGCGTCATATTTATATATTTTTCAATTTTCGCATCAAGCATTTCGAGTCTTTCAGTGTAGAAGTCAAGTAGTGTGAAGAAAGTTTGTAAACGCCGAAAATGAAGTTCAACGCGAAATGGATAGAACCCTATCCAAAGATGAGCATGGATGGAGAAAGTTTATTTTGTAAAGGATGTAATCATGGAAGTGAAAAGCTCTTTTGATTGCAACGGTTAGTTTTCAATCCTTGTCGAGTGTATTGGAATATTCAAGAATTGGGTGGAATATTCCGTGAAATTTTCGTAGTTGATCAAGAGGCCTTCAAATAATTTGAGTCTTTTGTTTCAGATTATAACTGATACCAGATTTCACGTTGAGCAGCATGTTAGAACAGCCAAGCATATTTGGTATTACTACTAGATTAAGGAAAGGGATAAAGAGGCAGTAATCTCTCAAACAATTTGTCTCTCATAAAAAAGAGATGAATAATAGGAAAGAGTTCAAGGAAGAGTTGTTCTTAGAGTTGGCTGCTTTAAATATTCCATTGAAAAAGTTAAATAACAATAATATTAAGTCTTGGAAAAATCTTGTATATTCAATATACCTGACGAATCTACTGTGTCAAATGTGTTCTCAGAATAACATTGAATTAAATCAGAGAAGCTATAGGGAAAACCACTTTTATGTTATAGTAGACGACACAACAGATGCTTTTGAAGAGATAGAGTTCATTTGCTCATTGGAGCACTGGAAAAAAATATTCAAAGAAATTCAATCCTAATAGAGACCAAGCATCTGGAAACAGCGAATGTAACTGTTACAAGATTAATACAAGATGCATTGATAATTTTTTTCCCACCAAATGCTGCTCCATTAAACAAAATAATCTTTTCATCAAATTATGCACCTTATATGGTAAAAACAGAATAACATTTATAAATATGTTATGAAGATGTAGTTCACATCACGTGCTTGGCTCATAGAATAACTGAGATTGTTAGAGACAAATTTGGAATGACTTGTGTTCGACAAATTAAAAACGGTTTTAGGAAATAATGAATGTTTCGAAGATTTTCCAAAGTAATTTCAACTTGGAAACCAATTTTGCCAAAAACCTGCTACCAGAATAAATTAAAACATGCTCCCATAACCTCAGTAAATGTAGAACCAAGTTTTTCTTTATATAAACATATGTTTAGCGACTAGCGTCATAATTTCTTTTCGGAAAATTTCGAAAAACATTTAATTATTAATTCATTCTATATTGAAGAATAGAATAATCTTAAGTTTGATGATAAATTCTCAGTTGAGAGATGTTGCAATTGTTATGCCCTTCAACTGATATTTACACTTTACATATTCGTCAAAATTTTGACATATTTTCACATCTCGGCCTTACAATAATCCGCTTTTTACTGATGAGAATTTCTGAATGAAAATAATTCTCTTCCAAATTTCACTAATTGAAACACCTGATAAAGACTTATTGTAATTTTCTAATTTTCTTAACTGTTTCTGCAAATTAACTGTGAATTCGAGTACTGCTGGTTGGATGTTCTGCAATTTCGACTTATTTTTTGACATTTATTATGAATGATGAATGAATTCATAATATCCTTGTTTGAGTATTCATTTGCTATTTAAATAAATAAAAACACTATACAAAAACAAAATTAGTGTTGTTGTCAATTTTGAATGATTTCCGAATGTCAAACTGATACCAAAATTTTTAGAACCTCACAAATCATTGTGGAACATAGAAACTGGCATCGAAACTAACTCCACTATGTCTGTTCCAATAATCTACGCGCTAATGATTTAATTTTCTGAAGAAATAATTGTGTAATGGTCGGTTAGTTGTTTTATATTCATAACAAAAACACTATTTTTTTAGATTTAATTAATATTAACAAAATAATATAACACACATTTATTAGTAACTCATTTAGAATTGTTCGTAACTGAATACATATATGCTTTATTGAGAGCTGATTGATGAATGTTTATTGAATTAATCTGAATGAATTCTGAAATGATTGTTACTGTGACCTATACTGGTTGCTTCAACGAAAACTAAACAGAGGCTATATCTTCCAAGATATTCATTTTTGATCAAAACGCAAGAACAGAACAATTTTTGTTTCAAGGGATACTTCTTTTGGGGTACAAAACTTGCCTGAAATATCAACCCCTAAGCGAGGGTTGCAATCCTTGAATATTTTTAATGGGAAAGATGGGTCGAGTGATAACTACAAAGAAAGGAGGTATTTTTGTCTACATGACCTTGAACGAATTTCCATTTTTAATTGAAAACTGTAAGAGATACAGGGTGAGCAACTGAAAGATAGGATAGACAATTTCCCTGAGACTATTCAAGTTTCAGTGAAGTAAAATGGAACAGATCCATGCTGATTAATGGCAGTAATCATCAAGTACCATCCTCATCTCAAATTTCAACCCCTAGAGCAGGGGTGACCACACTTGTAAATTTGGAAGAGGGTAGATGGGTCGAATGATTCCTCGAAAGAAGGGTATTATCTTTGTCTGCATCCCCGTGAACGAATTTTCTTTTTGGATTGAAACCTGTGAAAGATAAAGAGTGAGTTACTGAAAAATAGGGGAGACTATCTATCGCCCTGAGCTATTCAAGTATTACTGCAAAAAATGGAACAGTTGAAATTTGAGATGTGAATTATGTTTCGGAAAATGACAGCTTTTGATCTGGAATGAATCTGTTCCATTTTTCTGCATAAATACTTGAATAGCTCAGAGCGATAGATAGTCTCCTTTATTTTTCAGTAGCTCACTCTGTATCTTCTACAGTTTTCAATCGAAAATGAAAGTTCGTTCACGGGGATGCAGACAAAGATAATACCTTCCTTTCGAGGTATCACTCGATCCATCTCCCCTCTTCCAAATTTGCAAGAGTGGTCACCCCTGCTCTAGGGGTTGAAATTCGAGATCAGGATGGTACTTGATGATGACTGCCATTGATCAGCATGGATCTGTTCCATTTTACTTCACTGAAACTTGAATAGTCTCAGGGAAATAGTCTTTTCTATCTTTCAGTTGCTTACCCTGTATCTTTTACAGTTTTCAATTAGAAATAGTAATTTGTTCAAGGCCAAGTAGACAAAAATACCACCTTTCTTTTGAGTCATCACTCGACCCATCTTCCTTATTCAAAATGTTCAAGGATTGCAACCCCTGCTTAAGGTGTTGATATTTCGGGCAAGTTTTGTACCCCAAAAAATGTCCGCCTTAAAACAAAATTGACCTTGTTTCACGTTTTCTTCAGAAATGAATATCTTGGTAGATATAGCCTCTTTTTTGTTTTCGTTGAAGAACCCTGTAAATACCACCGACTGAATTGACCTGGAAAAAGTATCTTATGAAATACATATGGTTTTCCAAATTTTGGGATTACTGGCGCCACATAAGTCATGGTAACCACTGACAAAATAGGTATCTTATGAAATGCATATGGTTCTAGCAAAACGTGCAAACACTGGAGCCACATAATTCATGGGTGACAAGAATTCTAAAGAATTCTCTTTGAAAATTATGGTTTATCTATGTTTACCTTATTCCAAGAAGTAAAACATTGAAACATTCTGGATGGCTGATTCCATGAATCCATATGTTGTGCCTTATAATATGATAAACCGGACAAATTCAATGAAAGGAAGTTTTCTTTTCGTTACATATAAGATAGTTGGTCCAAGTCCGAAGTGATAATGTAAATTTGTTCTATGTTTAATTCCTATAGCAAATCATAAGCGTAACACAGAGTGCCGGGTAGATACATTACAACTGGTTTTTGATTAAATCGCGATTAAAATGAAAACGAGCCACTTTTAGAATAGGGAAACCTAGTACCAATAAATACTTATTTGAAATACGGGTTTCATGAAGTACAAAAAAATGGGAACTTATATTTGAGAATACACGATTTTAAGAATTTTGTTTTATTGAAATGATTAGTCACTTTTGAGCACGCTGTATATAAAGTAGCTAACAAAATACTAACGAACTGCTTCGAAATAAGCTAATCACAAAACCACTAGTATCAAATGCTATTCATTCAGTGAAACAAAACGAATAACAATCAATACACACTAAAATTATAAATAAAAGTTGAATATGAAATTTTGATGTTCTATATAAATATTATTCCTGCTATCCCCATTACTTAACAAAAAATCTGCAGACTAGCACAAACTTCTACCTTTGTACAGTTAGCTTCCCGTTCCACAGTCGACATAATTTATGAGTGTTTCAAACTTACAGGTCGGAATAACATATAAATTCCACCGAAAATATAAATTTCAATTATGCCTCACATTCTGCTTCAATTTATTAGATGTTTCTTCAATTTTGTCCGCTCTGAAAAATAACGGGAAACCGCTATGTTTTCCACATAATTCTCTCATATATTTTAATTTCCGACAAGATTCCAGCAAATGGAGCACTTTCGTCTTCCACATGTTTTTAAGTTACGTATAAATCAGTCAGTTAATTTCGGCAGTCAGAGGGTTATTCTCTTCTGCTGAAAAGAACAAGATGCTCGCCATTTTCGTTTTCCATTTCAGACTTGTTTCCGTTATCTGAGAAAAGATTTGTTCGATCCAGATAAAGGTACAAGAAGGGAGAAATTCTTTCGCAATTTTCTCCCAGATTCAGCGTTGAGATCAGTAATTCACGAAAAGTTTCAAGCAAACTATTCATCTCCATGAACATGGCAAAATCACGGAGAAATCCTCTTATTTAAAGGATCGTTTTATATAATAATTGGACACCTTGACCTTGACTGACTTAGAAATTGAGAAAATCTGCTTATACAGGGTGATTGAGAAGGAGAGGGGGATATTTTCGGTAGTGGTAGGCAACATTTCTGGTGTGTCAAAATGATGCATCTTTTTGACTTACGCGACTCCATTTCGCATATACAGACTGTTTAGTGTGAACTGGCTGAATTTTCCACACATCATAACTCTGAAATAGCTAGTCCGATTTGAATTAAAATTTCAGGATTGTCAGTCACCTAGTAGACGAACTATTCGCAGAGAAAATTTGTTTTCTCGTATAGGGACTGTTGAAATTCAATTTTATAAATAGATGATGAAACACCCTGTATATCACTTAAGCAGGATTCCGTATACATCATCAGAACAAGAAGAGGTAGCTCTTTCAATATGCTAATAGAACATTTCTATCACACCTAAGATATTTCATTAGATAAATATTCCTTTTGGGATATTATTAGTTATCAGTCCAATCCTCAAAGATAATTCTGAATAGTAGGTGATTAACAGTTGATGAAATATGTTGAATTTCAGTTGAAAAACACCAATGAAATCTACGGGGTGTTACATTTAATATTGGTAATCATATCACTTCGAACCCATTCTAAAAATGTTCTCGACGCCATTATGGCGACTTGTGAAATGACAATTTGGATACTTTAATCTGTTTCATAAGTCGGTTCTTGCTCATAAGTCGATATCTCTCACCGATCATTAAATATTCGACGAATAAAGTTGTCAAAATGTAGAAAATAAGTTTACTACGGTGCGGACGTACGTGCAGAGTATTACTTCACATGCCAGATATTCCGTAAAAACCTCCCTCGCAAAATAGGTTACTCCTTTCTTTTCACATTGAATTCAATGACAGCGAGCTTTCATGGATGATAATTACTATCACATTTTCGGATCACAACAATCTGAATTTTTCTCCTTATTTTTATGTTAAGAAATTAATTGTCTTTCCATAATTTAATAATCGTAAACGTGTAATAACTCTCTTATCCAGGAACATAGAAAATGTTTTCAAATTCAGTGGTCACGTGAATACGAAATATCACTTTTGTTTTTCTCTTAGTGTTATTATCATTTGAATCCCTCTTCATATGTAATAAGTGTTTATCGTGGCTAAACGTTCGATTTTCAGCTAAAAAAACTATTTTACCCGCTGACAGATCATGCCGTTTCTATTTTCGAAACTAGAATATGCAGATATGGTATTCATTTATGGATTATGCAACGGAAGTGGCAATGCAGCTAGATTGGAATACCGAAGGCGTTTTACCCTACGCGGACATCCGAACAGTAAGACTTTTTCTAAAACTTTTCTGTTATTACGAGAAAATGGAACTTTTTGGTACAGTATGAAGTTGGAAGGAGCAAATATTTAGCCGGCTAATGAAGTTCTCCAAGCTAATGAAAATGACCCGCGAACCAGTATAAGTCAAGAAAAATCGCTCGTGATCAGGGGTTGACCCAAACAACAACTTGGTGAGTTTTAAAAAATGAGTAATACCATCCATATCATTATCATAAAGCGCAGGAACTCCAAGAAAATGACTACAACCTCAGTCTGACCTTTTGCCGTTGGATCGTTTGACATTAGCCACATGTGTATAGAAAATTACTTAGCGATGGGGTCACTTTTCCGAAAAGCGGTGTATTCAATTTGCGCAATTCACATAAATGGGCACAGGAAAAATCGTAGACTAACACGACAAAACTATTTTCAACATGGGTTTTCGGTCAATATTCGGTTGGGAATGGTGAACGGTTTTTTGATTTGTCCTCACTTCTTCGAAGATGACTACACCGAGACATTTACCAAGAATTCCTTCAGAATACGCTACCAAATTTCTTGAATGGAATTGAAATACGAGAAATCTATTTCCAACACGAAGGGGTTTCCCCTCACTTTACTAATAATACAGTCAATTTTTTGAATAAAACTTATCCTAATACGTGGATTGATCGAGGTGGACCGATAAGTTGGCCACCTCAATCACCGGACTTTAACTTTTTTATGGTGAAGAAGAAGAAATTATTTATCCAGTTGAAATACTGTCAAGAGAACATTTGATCCAAAGAATTATGGATTGTTGGGAAACAACATTAAGAAATAATAGGGACCTAATTCGAAGATCTAATGGTAGCATTGTAAAAGAGCAAGAAAATGCATGGAAAAAAGAGGGAGACATTTCGAGCACCTGATTCGAACCGACTTAGTTCAGGTACCCCAGTTCCTATTTCATTCTAATGTTCCAGGTGTCTTTTTTCCATCCGTTATTGGATAAAATTGCAATATTTGTTCCTTAATGAAAACCGAGTAATAAAATACTATCATTGACCCAAATTATCATTATGTTCTTGAATAACTCTAAAGTATTGTTGAAATGATTTCATTTAGGTCTTGAATTTTGCATTTTCTTCTGAACATTAGAGTAGATGTTATAGTGAAATGACCAAAAGTTTTCAGTATTAAAAACCAACTCTTCTTCACGAAATTCTCGAGGTATGATAAGAATGTGTTTTATACGGTCTTTTGAGATTTCACACTGGATCACACTGGATATTTTATCTGAGCGCTATACTGTATGTTGTTTTTCGATTATGTCTCTACGATCTAAAGAGTCAGAGGACAAATTGAACTAAAATATGATTTTGCAAAATATCAATTTTTTAAAACAATACTCAAGGTGTGTTTTAAAGCGTTTGGATCATTTATATTTCTAGCTTACAAATATCTATTAATTTTTCTAATCCAGTGATATACATGGTGTGATTTGGGCATTTAACCGAAAAATAAATTTTTCAATCCGGTCCTGGTTTGGGATGAAATCAAAATCTCGTATGATAAACCTCATTGATTGAATTCAACGTTGAAATTTTCTTTCAAATCGATCAAGTCGTTTAAGAGTTATGAGGCAAGAAAAATGTATCACTTTCATAAAAAACAACCAGTGTAGTCCAAAGGAGAACGCGACGATTGAAAACAAAGTACGATTCTGATACGAGAGCCTATTTAATCACCCAACAAAATATTTCCCTCTCCTCCTGAATCACCCTGTATAACGTATAGTGAAATATAGCTAAAGAGATTGATATGCGTTAATTTTAAGCATATAAAAGGGATATGGAAATTACCAAAATTAACTTCAAGGGTAACTTTAACTTCAAGGAACTTTGATTAATTTCAGGGCTACTTCCCAAGCCGATGGAATGTGATTTGAATATTTGTGCAGGAAGTATAACCTTTTATAGATGACACTTGAAGCCGGAGAGATGTGCGATTGGTACGATTGGATATAGGGCGGCCAAGCCTAAGATGAAGTCCGAATGTATTTGGTCATTTGTATTTCTTCTGTTAAGCGTTAACATAGCTTGAAACTGTTGAATCCTAAATTTGTGGTAAGTTACTAATATAAATTGAGTTCAATTTTGCGGGGTAATGATGCAAATTTCCGTTCAAATATCGGTTGGTATGTGTCTGTTTCCTATAGACATCGAAAATTAAATTGCCGTCCAAGTGTTTTGTATCATAACGTCTAGGAAGGGTAGTTAATCGTTGGATTCCAGTTCGACAGTGAACTTTACCTTGTTGTGTTGTTGGTTCATTACTTCATTTGATGTACGAATTCAACAGAGATATGCTACTGTTGAAGAAGAATCTCCGTTGACAATAGCTGGTGCGATCCAGCAGAAACGTCGTCAACGACAACCAACGAATAGTCAATACGAGGATCAACGGACGAGAAACCGGAAGGAAGAATCAACATTTAACTACGTCAGCGAAAATCTACGCCTCAACATAAATGTATATATATATATATATATATATATATATATATATATATATATATATATATATATATATATATATATATATATATATATATATATATATGAACAAACCAACAATATATTTATTTTTCATTCACACACTAGTAAGAAACAGTAATAGAGAATTGAGCCTTTTTTCCTACTTGAGATTAGGCTAACTGCACCCTTCGATAATTGGTTATACATCATCACAACGTCTCATGACCCAACTCTCAAATGAAAAAACCTGGTAGTCCGTTCGCAAGGTGTATCTTTCCATTAAAGAAGACGCTACAAAGTATAAAAACACAGTTTCCGAAACCATCATTCCACATGAAAAAATCACGATCAACCGAATGGTTTTACCAGGGATCAGTACAAAACCTCCTTCTAGTAGTTAGACTTATGTGTGTAATAGAAAATTCTAACTTGCCGGTTAATATTAATTCTTAATACGGATACGTTTGGATACGCGGATATACTTTTTTGACGCCCAGACAATTTCATGATTTTGATATTATTCAAAGATCTCTTAAAATCTCACTCAAATAAAAAGAGTAATGAAACAATTTCAGAAAACCTACCAGTCCTGATAGACATGTATTCTCCTCAACCATCCACATTCTCATGAAATTTCGACTTACTTAAATTTGAATGATTTGCAAAGCGTCCTCGCTTTTTTTTCATCATAACTATATGACATAACAATAAATTCGAAAAATTCTTCACTTCAACATTCGCCGCGCCAAGAAATTAACGCACAATGTCAATATTTCAATTTGTTTTGATAGTAACCAATTATCTTTTTCTTGACACCCACATGTTTCTGTCATGAAAATTAAAATGAAAGAGATAAATCGAGATGTTGTTAGAAACCACCGCATATATTGATAACGGCAGATGGTGATCCATTTTTGCGAATAATGTGATCGTTAGATCACCTAGGTTCTATTTATACAAGAGTAGATAGATATATATATATAGATTGATAGATATAAAAATTAGTGAGCGCTGTCTAACTGCCAAGTAACTGCTACCCAGTAGTGTATTGTGACACCCTCTGTCTTAAATTTCACCCACAAGCTCCATCCTTGTTGTAAAGGATTTAATCTTTGTGAATGAGAACTTGACCACCTCAGTCAGCTACAGTTTGTTAGATCCAAGTTCATCCAGTCTGACTCTGTCCCCAGCTGCGCACTCGCACATAACGTGTTCTATCGATTCCATCTCTTCCTCGCGTAGTTTTTGTTTTATGAAGTGTCCCCAATCAATACTAACTTATTAGGTTGATTTCTGAGGCAACAGTGCCCCGCTTGTATGGCTGTTAGAACTCTTAGGTCCAGCCTGAAGAGTTAATGCCTCTCGCAGTAGAAGGTCTACTGATGGCAATTCGAGAGTGTCTGAGACCTGGAAGGCTCAGCCAGTGCTCTCATACCTTTAACTCAGCGTTGGTGTGGTGAACTTATGTTACATGTTTGGTATTGTGGGGTGAAAGTCACCCCATTTGGTTTTCGTGTGAGAAATTTATTTTCAAAACTTGTTTCGGGAATTTGATAATTGACTGAGTTGACAGACACCATATTCTTTCAGAAAAAAAGTGCATTTGATTCACCCATCTACAGAATAAAATAGAAGGAAAAAAATCCACGACATAATTTCAATGAAAAAGAAAACATACATTTCTTCGGTTCAGAATTTAAAAAATTTATTCATTCAGTAGAATCTGAATATCAAATAAATGAACGAAAATATATGATTCAATCAAAGAGAAAAACATGAACTAGAAATATTGAAAGATAAAAATGTTACAGTGTGATCTGTTGATAGTAATTTTGACATAGAATAAGACAATGCTCCAGACACTAAAATAACTTCACATTTGGCACACTTCTTTTGGCACTTCCTATCCTTACCCTGGGGCACATTCCACATCTTCAAATAGTTTTCTGGCGTTTTGGATCTCTTTCATTCTTAGTGTTGCTTTGATATATTATTCTAGCATTGATAGACTGTTACGTGAAAGGTCATAATTTCAGCATAGTTCGTCGACCACATCTACTCCGCATTTGGTGAAATTATAAAAATCTATTATCCCAGGTTTTTCTTCTGAATGAACGCCTTCGTCACCGTCAACTTGTTCTGAATCATCTTCCTGTTCTGATTCAGGATCATGTGCACTTTCTTGAACTAAATCTTCATTTTCAGAATCGCTCGAATCGACAAAGTCTTCATCATTTTCCAGATCATGGCATCAGGCGAGAGGCTTCTTTCGTTGCTCTTCGTAACTCATTTCTCTAAAAATCAACAAAAAAATTAATATTACCTCAAAACTAACCCCACATCACAAATCATACCTGTATGACTTGAAGAAAAAAAGGAGTGTTGTGGGGTGAAAATCACCAAGTTGAACTTCGCACTCAAATAACAAATTTGTTAACTCACTTATAGTTAAAAATCAACTGAGACAGCAATATTCAGTTCAACATTTGAAGGTACTGAAGAGGTGGGGGCGCTGACAGTCTCCGTGTTTTTGTGATGTGCAACTGAATAACACTCTGGATGATTTTAACCCATGCACACCAACTCCGGGTTAAGTCCAACCACTGTAATGTTTCATTTTCACAGTCTCCAGGAGAATTCTGATCCTAGGCTCAGGTCCAGTGAATCTCAAGCTTGTTACTCGAGCGACCAATAAGTCTGCCTTCTCATTGCCATCATTGACCGAGCATGCGGCTACACAGATCAGATGGAGCCAATTTCATTTTTACAAATTGGCCAGGGTTATGCAAAATAAGTGACGTGGATGGGTCGGATGTCAATACCTTCATATTGGCTATCGATGATGATTCTCATTGACCTACTTGTTAATCCTTCCGCAGGCAAGAGGTCAGCACATTGATAAGAGGCGAATAGATCAACCTTTACACCTCGACACCAGCTCCAACACCTTTTGCAGATTTGAGATATAAACAGGGTCCTTAAGTAGACGCTTCTTTGAGATTGTCCATTCTTGTTTACTAAGAATGATGATCTGGAATGGCAGCTCTATATTAGTTTTGGGAAATGCTATGTCAGACTCTATACTTAGCATCTCACTGTTCTCAATTTCAAAGTTTAAGGCATCGAACACTAAGCTGAACATATTTTTTCCATAATAACAAAAGTGACTAAATCTGATAGTAGCCTTTCTAGCTGCTCCTCTAATCACCAGGTGAAGAGGAGCAAGTCCCACTATCAGTCCAACTACCGCAGTCAGTGTACAACGAAGAGCTCGCTCCTGTAATCATCATCCAGGCCAGTTTCTGCAATTTACTGAAAATAAGAGAGCTTGATTTGGAATTTCGTTTTAGGGCTGCTCTCTCACCAAGCAGAACATCTGTATGTGATACGTGTTAATTTCATATTCAAAAATAGCCACTGCTTGTTGCTTTGAGGCAATACCTCATTTCTTTCCACTGGTCTTTTGACGTGACCATAAGAAATGTCTAGCCCTGTGTATTATGTTTTCCAGATGCGAATGCCGCAAAAGCTTATTATACAACAAAAACCGATATGCCATAAAAAATAAACCAAAAGACTTGAGTTTCCGTTGAAGGGTTTCTAAATTAACTCTCAGGTACACATGATGCAAGAACTGGGCAAGGCCGATCTCGAGCACAAACCGCGATCCTTCACCTTAATTTAAGTATTTCCTCGTTCAACAACAGCTCGCTATAGTTAGGTAAATTCAAATGCAACTTCGACAGAACAGTGAAGTGCGAATCTGCGCTAAAACTATACGACAACGTCGGAGAGTATTTGGTTCGAAGCGTCGTATCGCAGCTCGAGGTTCAGCTCTAGCCGCTGCACATTAAAGCACCCGACAGAATTTTGCCAGAGAACATGTCAATTAGTTAGAAGCTGACTGAGAGTTCTGTTTTCAGATGAGTACAAATCCTTTTCATTGAGGTCAGCGTTCTGTAGTGTACAGAAGTTGAAATGAGAGATAAGTCTAGTACAACTTCTTACCTACCAATGGATTTGACAGCCGTCCAATAAAGGTGAGGAGGAATTTCCTCAAACACTTTCACCTCTGAACCCTAAGTGTTCAGAGGTACGTAACGGATGCTTAAGATGCATATATTGTACCATTCGCGGCAAACATAACTCACTAACTTTCATAAGGTCAATTTTGACCCATTTTGAGATAAAAATGTAATTTTCTTAGAAAATAAGCGTTCAAGAAGTTTCATATTCTATGACTTTCAATTATTCACTTCAATTTACTTATTATTAGAATAAGTTTACCAAAATTAATTAAAATATTCCACATATGATTTTTTTACTCTAACGGTCTTCGGGTCAGAATTCACCGCAACTAATAACTAACCCACAATTCATCTGTTATCGTTCCAATTGTTTATGTATCGTAAAACTTCTTGAATAAGACGTTCTTTTTCTACGGACACAATTCTTAGTATTACATTATAACATCAATCGAACAACACGTATTCTAGTTTACATTGGTGAAAACGTTACTTGCTTATAAAAATGAAGACAATCAAGTAAAAGCGGCGTTATTAGATGAAATGTTGCATTGTAATGAATCTCGTTCTGAAACAGAAGATTATATCGAAGAAGCTGAACCATCTGATAGCTCGGATAGTGACAGTGACTTAGAGCTTGTGCCAACAATGATGTCAAAAATGGACAAATAAAATATGAAAAATTATGGAGCTTCCAGAGAAAACATAATGAACCTGATACCAGGTTTGATTCGATAGTCTTGCTCAGGGATTACCTTAAAGAAAAATCCAGTTTTGTATTATTTTTCCCTCCACCTTTGATACACACCATATTTAAATATACAAATTTGGAAGGTTAGCGTGTTTTTGATAATGATTGGAACGACATTTACGATATTGATCTGTTCACATACATTGAGCTACTATTACTATCTGGTGTATTTCGTTCAATAAAGGTACCGAAAGCTTATGGGATAGTGGGAAAGGCAGACCTATTTTTGGGCAGTCATACAACTAAAACTTTCAAAAAATTGGCAAAGTTGATTAGGTATGACAAATGAGAACTCGATCCAAACGGCTACTGCTGAATAAATTTACTTTAATTCAAAATCTGTGAAATCAGTAAGTTGACCCTTTGCCAAAATTTTATAATGCTTCTGAAAACGTTACAGTAGATGTGCAGCTTGTAACATTCAGAGGAAGATTTTCATTTAGACAGTACATGCCATCGAAACCAGCTAAATATGGCATCAAATTTTGGGTTGTATGTGATTCTGCCACAAGTTATCCTACACGGGCAAAGAAATAGGAGGCATTATCAATGAAAGATCAAGGAGCCAGTAGAACCTGCCAGCTTCCGTGAATAAGATTCGGAACTGACAGATCGAAATTTGGAACGAAATGAGTTAGAACGATATAAGGTCATTGATTTCTGAATATGATTATAATTTCGATTATTGTCAAGCACTCCTCAGTGCTGGTGGATTACTAGAAAAATAATCTAATCTTCTTCCGAATAAATTTGAATCTTCGAATTTGTGTCCTACTTTTAGGCGCAGTGTATCTTGAACAATTGAGGGTAAAATGCATCACATAACTTTTCAAAAAAATCTCTTAATTTGAATTCGGACCTCAAAAAGAAATGACATCACTAATATTTAACGTTGAAAATTTCATCGAGAATTTGAATGAAGCAGGAGTTTATAAGTCATACTGTCTAGTTTTCAAAAATTCCTCACTTATGTTGAACTGGTCTTTCCTTCAAAATTAGACATGAAGAACATCAAACTACGTTCATTGAAAATGAAAAGATTCAAATAAAAGTACCTATAATATCTTCCTAAAGATTTATTATGGTTACTAGTTTCGCTCTCTATACATCAGAGCATCTTCAGACCAGTGACTACAAGAAAAACAAATATTAAAAGTATAACGTAACAAATTCTGCTTTCTGAAAAAACCAACCCACTTTTTTCTCAGCAAGTAAAGTCAATTATAGTTAAATTGAAAACAATCAATAAGACCGACCTTTCAACAACAAATTAAAATGTTATTTGATCAATATAACTATCAAAATTATGAATTGAAACTAAGAACAATTCGAGCCAAAAATGATTTTTTGACAAGACAATAACGAATAAAATTCAAACGAAGAGTGTGGTTATGTCAGCTAACCACAGAACAAAGTATCACAGATCTTATAATAGTAAGTCATCTTCTTTTTCAAAATAGCAGACATGGTTATAACATTAATCAATTAAAGAATCCATAATTTGTATGTCTCTGAAAATCACTTGACTATTTATCAATGTCACATTACAATTTTATTTTGTTTCACAATTTCATATTTTTCCAGGAAATCTTTTATTTTTATCCATTTAACGAAGGAAGGAGCTTTCAATAATAAAGTCATCAAATTCATTCAGAAGAAGCTGAAGGAAAACCTGATAATAACCAAAGCAGATTAGGAAACTGTATCTTGATTGTCAAGAAAGAAGTATTCAACCAAAAAATTTTTGAATTTTCAAATAACAAAGGAATGAAAGAAAAAATGATAGCCAAATCAACATTAATCAAACGAACTGAAGAATTATTGAAGGGAGTAGAATTTGTGTTCGGGAAATAACTCCTGAAGAAAGAAACTCAGTTTAGAAAATACAAATTTTCCTGTGTTGTATGGATTCAAGAAATGACATAAGAGTGATCGTATAGAGGAGATACCAATTAGACCAGTAGTAGTACATTGCAACAGTCCATCATATAAAATTGCGAAATGGTTGAATAAATATTTTAAAGAGGTAACTGGTTCTAGAACAAAACATACTATCAAAATTCAAAAGATCTAGTAGACAAGATAAAGAATACACAGGTGAATGAAGGTTACAAACTGAAAACAATGTATATAGAAAACTTCTTTACAAATATACCAAGCGAGGACTCAACACAACTTATAAAGATTGACCTTATAGACTGTGATTTGACAGATGATGAAGTGGAAGCTACCTTTGCATTGTATAAACTATGCATGAAACAGAATTTTATCAAATTTGACATCATATATGAACAGACAAATGGTTTGGCATTTGGTTCTCCAACTTCACCACTTTTTTGATGATAGGTACATGGACTGGTTTAAGGAAAATTCAATTTTAGCGACAGGAATATATATATGTTGATGATGTTCTTATAATGTGGAAGGTTACAAATGAAAAATTTAAGAGATTTATTGAATATTTGAATACATGTGTCAGTTAAATAAAATTCAAACTAGAGTCAGATGATGGTAACTCAGTAAATTTCTCAGACTTAACAATAGAGATAATAAATGGATCACATTCTTCCAAGATAAAAAAACCTTCACACACAAAAAATATAATAGATCTAACTTCACAATACCGCTGGTCCCATAAAACAGCAGTTTTTGTAAGCTAGATCCATAGACTTATAAATATTTCGATGAACAGAAAAACTATGATACTGAACTCAATATAATCAAACAAGTTGCGAAAGATAATAATTTTGATATATACCTGATTGACAGAATGTTGTGTAAGAAACTACAACAAAAATTAATAAATGAAAATTTTCCAGTTTGAGAAACCAAGTTAAAAGTATGTTTTCTTTTCCATATATAGGTCCAATTTCGATTAAACTTAGTAAAATATTAGGAAAGAAAGAAAACATCGAAGTAGCATTCAAGTCAAATAGATCTTTAGGTGGATTCTTACTAAACAATAGAGATACTACGCCTTTCCTAGGTAGAAAGCGCGTATATAAGTTAACATGTGAAACTTGTGGAGCAGTTTATATAGGTCAAACAGTGAGAAGTTTTCAAAAAAGTGTGAGTGTACATCCGAAACCTCTAATACTAAACAAAGAATGTCAAGAAGCTCATTTCGGTAATCACCTACTAGAATTCAATTATAATTATAACCATTCAAATTATTTCATTGTCATTGCATACATCTCATGATATTGGACTGATAGATTTTCTGGAAAAATATGAAATTGTGAAACATAATAAAAATTTTGATGTGAAATTGATAAATAGTCAAGTGATTTTCAGAGACCTACAAATTATAGATTGTTTAATTGATTAATATTATAACCATGTCTGCTATTTTTTGAAAACAGAGGATGACTTACTATTATAAGATCTGTGATCTTTGTTCTGTGTAAAGCTGACATTATCACACTCTCTGTTTGAATTTAATTTTATTCGTTATTGTCTTGTCATAGAAATATTTTTTTTAATTTTACTATAACTGACTCTACTTGATGAGAAAAGATTGGTGGGTTTCTTCAAAAAGCAGAATTTGTTACGTTATACTTTTAACATTTGTTTTTCTTGTAGTCACTGGTCTGAAGATGCTCTGATGTATAGAGAGTGAAACTAGTAACCATAATAAATCTTCAGGAAGAAACTTTGGGTACTTTTATTTATTTACATTCCTACTAAAGGGTTGAATATTTATAACTAAAAAAGATTCAATATTGACAATCCAGTATAAACAGGTCTTCTTACTATTGATAATTCGAACTTCATTATGCAAAAATTGGAAAACTCAATTATCTAGAATTAGTTGATTTTTCAATTACTTTCTAAAGACAGTTAACAGATAATGAATGACCAGACTGATTTATTTGAATCAAAAATTTGCGATGTATTCAAATATTAATTCTCTCGCAATTATTTCCTATCAAATTCAAGAAGGCACATTCATAAATACCACAGCACTTTTAACTTAGTTGCAAACTGTTTAATGATGAACTGGAGTTCGAGACCGAAGTATAAGTGATCAATTAATTTATTTATTGATAGTGAAATTACATTCGTATTTCAATTGCGTTTTAGTAACTGATAGTAACATAAAATTGTAGGAATTCCATATCGTGAGCAAAATAGCTAAACCGACATTCATTCGGCTGAGAGTTAAACTAATTCTTCATAACCATTCCAGTAAGATTGTCTTCATCGTGACATATAATATGAAGCCCAAAACATACTTTTCCATATTTCCTCTTAGCATAAATGAATAAATTTCAAATAAATCCTAATGTTGATCACTGTTTAAAATCAATCACGACGAATCAACATACGAAGATGTCTTATAAAATCCGTATAACTCAATCTCATCCAGCCTGATTTATGGTACGGTTGCATGCACATTCCAGAAAGTAATTCCTAGAATGATTTGGGACCTCGAATAACGTTCAAGATGTTCCTGTTTTCACAGAAAGCAACCAGATTGAAACGTTATTCCCGAAAGAGACGGATTGCCTCGATATTTTCTCGTTGTGTTTTATGCATTCGTGGATATTTACGACTGTCTTGAGCCCGCAGGTCAAAGAAAATAAATTTGCGGGAAATGGCAGTTTGAGTTGCTAAAAGTAAAAAGAATGCGAGTAGACAGTAAGCTTCAGATTCAGAATAAACTGTTTCTGAAAGACGTATCGAGATGAATTTATGGTGCATGTATTGAATAAAACATCCGCGGTATCCGACAGATTTTCGTATGAGAAGACGTCAGTTGGAACTCTAAAAAATATGAGATCTGAAGGTTAGCCAGGATTCAATTAAATATATTAGAACAGGGGTGCTCAAACTTGAACTGCTGGCGATCTACCTCAATATTTTTAGACTACTTACGATCGACTCTGAGAGGCTGCAAGTATGTGTGATGCAGCGTTGTCGTACATACACGATACACACTACATACCTACCTACCTAGGTAGGTACCGTAGCATATATAGATATTAGCTCTCTTTGGGATAGGTTTAGATGGGTTCTTCTGTATAATATCAATGAAAACTCATAGTTGTTCAAAATTGCGCGTTTATTGGTTGTTACAAAACCAAAGAGTTACATATAGTGTTAAACTTAACTGAGGAGTAATTTTGGATGTTGAAGCGTGGCCCTGTATGTTCTTGGCATACTCTTTATAAGATGGTACGTAACCACTGAAAGCTAATCGCAAGCATGATGACATATGATCGTTAGTTAGTGGATTGCGATATTTTTACTTAATTATCTTCATTTCAGAAAACGTAGACTCGCATAAAGTAAGTTGACCGTCAGTTGAAGGGGGTTTTCCCTCAGGTTCGGATATTCATCTATTTATGACAAATGTCATATTTTCGAACGACTGTCAAATTGTTTTCTCAAATTTTTCTTAAAATTAAGCAAGTTCCACGAAGAAATAATATATGGGCAATGTCAACCCAGATTATTGGGTCCATAATGATTCTAAAACATCTACAGATCATAATCGGCATCACTCGGAAGACTGAACCTGGCCATCGGGGCCCTCTCAGTCAAACAGAGATGAAATTTGAGGAAATATCGCAGGTTATGTATTTTTTTATTATCACCTTAGTCCTTTTCATGACCTTGATTGCTGTGTAAAATCTTTTCTCAGATTTGTTTAGACACATAAGAAGTATGATTGTTGAAATATTTTTCTGCTGGTTTTCTTTTTCCATTGATTCAGATTCCTGTCCAAAACCCCCTTTCTTTGACCTTTGTCTTCATTTAGAAATCATGGAATGCAAGAGAGAATGAAGCGACTAAGCAGAAAAACCTTTTGTACTCTTTTTGTACACACGACACTAACACAACATAAACAGACAAGCTATTGATAGTGCAATAGCATCAGGAAAACGAGTTTTTCCTCAGGTTTTCATTGGTATACAAGATAGTATGGTATATATATATATATATATATATATATTGTCACCAAGGTGACAATTATTCCATAAATGAACATCACTGCTAAAATTTTGAATTTTGAAAAGTTTTAGATACTTAAATTAGTTATATTTTCAGATAAGTATTTTTAAGTTATTAAAAGTAAGTACACATAAAATTTCCTACCTTTATTGATTCATTTTTCAGGAAAACGTTTTATGAAATATATTATTGACAACTGTCAAATTTTCGAATTCAAAAAATGAATACTTCATATGAATATGAATCTGATGATGAATATAATCCACCAAAATATCCTTGCGATTCAAATAATAGATATTTCTTGGAGAAGAACTTCAAAATCTGCACTCAAGATCGTTTAGATGCAGGACCATCAGATTCTCAAACTTTCATATCATCTGATTCAGGTAACGTTGCAAAGAAAATTATTTCTGGGCCGTTAATCATGAATATGATGATAAGGTAAACAACTTAAATGAAGGTAGGAATAATATATTAAAACTATACATTCATATCATACACGAAGTAAATCTAAGGGTTCTGACATTTCTACTTGTTCTGTCTATTCTTCAAACAACAAAAGTTTTGATGACTGTTTTCAAAATCATGTAGAATCACCTTGTTCCTCTAATCTTATCATAACTTCATCACCTAATTCAGATCTACACAAAATCAATAAAAAATAAAACGCATGAAATGGACGTACGAAATGAATAAATTTATTATGTTTTGTTATTACAAAATAACAAATAATGGAACAAATAAAAAGGTTATATGTCTAAACTATATAATATGTTCAAAGAAAAATTCCCAATTGCTGTATTTCAGAACAAAGCATTGCGAATCAAAGACGGTATATTGAAAATGGAAACTTTATATCTGAATCCGAATTAAAATCAATTAAAAACAACGTTCAACAAGAAGAACATTTAAATTTTGAAGTTTCAGATGAAAACCTAGTCCCATTCATGAAAAGCATCGAAAATAAATCAGAAAATTCATCTAAAAATAATGATAACAAAGATATAGAAAATTTATTTCTCAATCAAATGAATTTATTTGAAAATATTGACCCAACTTTAAGACCTAAACTTCCTAAAATTCATTATTCAAAGAAAATTTTCGATTGTATAAACGTGCTTAATGAGAATATTCTTCCAAAGCAACTTGTTAAAGTAATGAATATCTATACACTTCATCTAATTATATATTGTGCCGCTATTACAGTAGTTAAACATTCTGGATACAAATTAGAAAATTTTGGATCTAATTATAATATCAAGAAAAACCTTCATGGCAAAAAAAGGTTAGAAGGTAAAATTTCTTCTATCAGATGTGATTTAGGAAGATTGACTCAATATTCCAGAGGTAATCGATCAAAAAACTTATGGCACATATTGGAAAAATATTCCTCAAAATAAAACAAATAAAATAATGAGATAAGTAATGGACAATTGATAGAATACATCGATACTTTAAAACAAAAACTTTCAGTATACTCTATTAGACTACGTGAATATAAAATAAATTCAGATAGAAAATTCCAAAACAAACTATTCAAAAATAATGAAAAACATTTTTACAAATTTATTTCAGGTTCAAATGAAAATATTTCTGGAAATGGAGTTCTAAAATTGATATTTTAACTGATTATTGGTCTTCAATTTGGGCAGTGCCAAGGCAACATAATTCCAATGCAAGTTGGATTTAAATGAAAGGTCTCGATTTTCTCAAATAGAATGCATGCAATTTGAAAAATTTTCAAACGAAGATATAACATCAGTTATTAAACACACAAAAATTGGAAATCTCCAGGTGTTGATGGTATTCATAACTTTTGGTTCAAGAAATTCTCTTGCGTTCATGAAAAATTGGCAGAATATTTTTCATTTATAATAAAGAACCCTCAGCTACTCCTTTATTTTTCACACAAGGAATTACTTATTTAAACCGAAAAGTGATAATACTATTGATCCGTCTCAATATAGACCAATTACTTGCCTTCCAACAATATATAAAATTCTAACTGCATGTATTACCCAAAAATTTATGCACATTTGGAGAATTATAATATTCTTTCCGAACATCAAAAGGATGTAGAAAAAAACACCTTGGTACTAAAGAGCAACTTGTAATTGATTCTGTTGCTTTGAATCAAGCTCAAACTAAGAAGAGAAATATTCATACAGCCTTCATTGATTACCAAAAGGCTTTTGACAGTTCTCCCCATTCATGGCTTCAAGAAATTTTGAAATTTATAAAATTGATAAGACACTTCGTCATTTTCTTGAATTCGTAATGAAAAATTGGAGAACCAATCTTCATTTAAATATTTCAAAACAATCGTTAAAATCCGAAGTAATTCCAATCAAAAGAGGCATTTTTCAAGGTGATACTTTAAGTGCTCTTTGGTTTTGTCTTTGCCTCAATCCATTATCTCATGAATTAAATGCTACTAGTTTCGGCTTCAAAATAAAGAGTTTATTAACTGAATTCAAATTAAGTCACTTAATTTATTTAGATGATATTAAATTATATGCCGGAACCAGATCTCATTTAAAAAGTCTACTTGAGATTACTTTCAACTATTCCAATGATATTCATATGAAATTTGGGCTTCCAAAATGTAAAAATCTTTCTATTGAAAAGGAAAGATCACCTCTGATTATATAAAGATTTCCAATATCGAAATCGAGCCAATGCATCAAGGAGATACATATAAATATCTTGGATTTTGTCAAGAGAAGACAATTAACCATAGCAGCACTAAAGAAATTATTAGAAGTTCATATTACAAAAGACTAAGAATTATCATCAAGAGTTATTTAACTAGTAAAAACCTTTTCAGAGCTATCAACTCCTATGCTGTTCCTATTCTTACATCTTCTTTTGGAATTATTAAATGGTCTAAAACTGATCTAAATGAATTACAATGTCAAACGAGGAAAATGCTCTGTAAATATCATAAGTACCACCCAAAGTCAGCTATTCAGAGAGTTACACTACCTAGACATCTTGGAGGTCGTGGATTAATTGATTTGAATAATCTTCATAGTAAACAAATTTTTCATCTACGTTCCCATTTTCATGATAAACAGAGAACGTCTAAATTACATGATATTGTTGTTGCTTCAGATTATAATCTTACACCTCTGAACTTGACAATGCAAAAGGTAGATTTCGATATATTTGATGATAATTCTAAAATAGAAAGTTGGATGCAGAAGGAATTACACGGAAAGCACCCTAAAGAATTGAAAAATGATTATATTGATGAAATTGCATCGAATAAATGGTTAGTATCTGGAGAATTCTTTGCTGAAACAGAAGGCTTGGCAATTGCGATCCAGGACCAGGTTGTTTTCACAAGGAATTATAGAAAACATATCATCAAACAAAATATAGATGATTCTTGCCGTAGATGTTTCTGTTCTTCAGAAACAGTTTTTCATATATTATCATCTTGCTCAGTCCTTGCTTCAACAGATTATTTAGAAAGACATAATGCCGTCGCTAATATTATTCACTTCAATCTAGGAATTAAACATGACCTAATTCCCAAAAGAAAAAATTTTACAAATATGAACCTGAGATTATTTGTGAAAATGACAAATATAAACTTTATTTTGATAAAACAATTCTGTGCAACAGAGCTGTAAAACACAATAGACCAGATATCGTTCTTATTGATAAACAGAATCAAATAACATATATAATTGATATTGCTATACCTGACACATAATATACAAAATAAATACAATGAAAAAATTTCTAAATATATGATGCTTGGCGACGAGATTAAAAAATGTGGAAAATGAAGAAAATATTTATTCTACCGATTATTATTTCTACAACAGGCGTTATTCTAGAAATCTTCACAAAAGTATTGAGATTTTGGGTCTGAAGAAAATTTGTTTGAACAGTTACAACAGATAACAGTCATCAAATCTTGTAATATTCTTCGTAGGTTTCTTTCCGAAAATAATAATGAGGTAGAGTCATAGGTTTTCTCTTTAGTTTATACTGCTCAGAATCTCATTTCATATTTTATTTATTTGTTTATATAAATGTAATATAATTAACTGACAATTTTGTCATATTTATATTCAGAGCAGTATTCTATTCGATCGTTCACCACTTCACACAAAGGAAACTATTAATGAGTAACATTCAGTGTTACTTGACTAAGGTCCGTACACTGGATTTTTCCGGGAGAAAGCCTCTGACACTACTCGTTGGTACATTGATATCATTGTCTGATGATGCTATAGTATGTATATATTCTGGTAGATTGATATATTCTCATAACATTTAACGTTATCCTAATATATAATTACTCCAGGATATGTTTTGATTATAATCATTGCCTGGCAATGGTATTAATTACCGGGGTGGATTTATATTTTTCATGAAATCAGTTTGATTGCATGAACAGATATATGGGCAACTCGTCAGGTAAAACCTATATATATATATATATATATATATATATATATATATATATATATATATATATATATATATATATATATATATATATATATATATATATATATATATATATATATATATATATATATATATATATATATATATATATATATATATATATATATATATATATATATATATATATATATATATATATATATATATATATATATATATATACTATATATTTATACATTATATATTATATCATACTATTATCATATTATACTGATTTGATATTTCAGTAGCTAATTCTTCAATGTTTTTACATGGAAAAGGATAACTCATAAATGCAGCTATATTTGTCAATTTACTGAAATCAACAGAACGCATTCCGAATTGTCTCAAAATATTTGATGATTTACCTCATACGTATCATAATTCAACTGAGGAATCCTTGCTTTCAAAGACGGAAAATGTTTCAGATCCTTTCTTTTCAGTTGATCTATCAAAAGTTCCAATTTGTGTTTACTACGCGAATCATCTGAATAATAGATTTATAACTCTTACCTTGAAGCTTTAAGTTAATGGTGTTTGTGATGTCAGTCAAAAATGCAAAATCAATCAGCAATTTTTCGTTTTTCAATTACTGAGTGGCATCACTTCTTTCGTCTAGAAAAGCTTTCATTTCGGGCAATAATTCTTGAAACCTTTCTAGGTTTTTTGCCGCGACTCAACCATCTGACGTCCGTGTGAAGAATTAAAACAGTGTGTTCAGCTGTCTCCTTATATTCCAACTATAAACTTAAAGAGCCGCCATTGCAAGCTACGTTCACGGATGGAATTCACTATTTTTGTTTTAACGCCCATAATTTCCTCCGCGTTTGAAACTTTTCAACACAAAACTCGTTGGTGCTTAATGCAAAATAGAATGAAAAAATTGAGGAAATCTTTATTAGCACGACACAATGCCACAAAACCGTTTTGTTTCCAGTCATTGCTGGTGCTCCATCGGTTGTAAACACACTAATTCCCCTTCAGAGGAATGATTGTCAAAAATTCTTCCTTAGCCAACATGTCGTTGAATACCATCTGAATAAAAATACATAGCTAGGCAGTGTCTGTCATATCGGTGGATTCGTAGAACTGTAAAGTATTAACATTTCATGTTTCAGTTTATCTGCCATGTGCTGACTCATGACTTCAATACGCCTTGTGACAGTCGGACGAGATAACTGAAGTCATCTTCTAATAGCAGACATGATTTCTATTCAATTTTTGAAATCTCCAAATAAAGTTTAACTGGCTTCAATAAATGCTTCCTTCACAACCGATCTATTTCGAATGGTTTCTTGTGTTTCGCCAATATATGAGATATTTCAAATGACGCAATCGTAGCAGCTTTTGATTGTTTGGCTGGTCTTGTGATTATAGTTTGTTCTTCTTTCCGGTGAGTTATCAAATCACGTACTTTTCGTTTTCTTAATTCACTCTGTGGAGGAAAATCTTTGTCATAGTTTTTATGAACTGTTTAATGATGCCTCTCTAAGTTATCATGCTTAGGTATTGCAACTAACGCACGACTAAAAAAGACAAATGCTCTTATCCTTCACCATACAAGAGAAAAATTCTTCATCACAATCGTTATTAAAATAATACGTTGCAGATTTCTTCGCTGCACTAATTTTGTACTTTTCAATAATAGACTTTGTACCGACATAGTATTGCCTTCAAGTTACATTTCAGTATGACTCCTGTTCCTACAGGCGCAATATTTATATCGGCGTGAACGAGAGTCTCGAATGATTTCGTCAAATGCGCCGCTCGAAATTTTTAGAAAAGCGGCAAAAATAAAAAACGCTGCTTTTCTTCGATAGGTGCCGCTAGTAGAGTGTTATTTCACTACGTAATAAATTTTTGAAGTTGCGTTACCTACTTATTAGAAAGTTTTCTTTTCTCGAGATCTACTCAAAAGCTCTCGCGATCGACCGTTTGAGCACCCCTGAATTATAATATTAAAATACATAATTTTTTTTCCTTAGAGCATAATATTTTCAACTGGTTTCATACATCTGAACAGAAATATAGTAAAGAACATTCCGAAAAGAACAAGCGGTTTTTGATACACACGAAAAAATCAATCACTGTAACTGACGCTTCGAACTTTTGTTCAACATCGGACAGCATAAAAACAAAGTACAAAGTGACATGAAATATACATGAATAGGTCGATATTTGGCTTTGTAAAAACCAGATATTAGCTACGCCGAGTCTGCGAGCTCTGAAATGAGTCATGTCAATCATCCTTAAGGTTCAATACCGATTGTCAGTATTCAACCACTAGAAATGTAGAAAACAAAATTACAAGATTGCTTTCCAACAACCCTTGAATTTCGGGTATGTTATTTTCTTTAAGAGAAACAAACCAGTTCAATAATAGGGAGATATAGAAGATAACCATTTAAGAATTGAACTGGTCTATTGCATCCCAAACTGCCAGGTAGAACGGGAGATACCATAGACGGCGGTAAAATTAGTTGGGAAAATACGTTTTATACGTCTGTTTATCTCTCAATTATTTTGTCGGTCTGGATAGCTAGGTACATAATTGAAGATCATTTAGATGCTAATATTTTAGCCTAAATTCAAATTCGCAATCCTATTTATTATTAACGAAATAAAAGTTCAAAGATTTTAGGACCTAGTTACCTGCATAGAAATAATAATTAAATCATTAAGATGAATAAATTCCTGAAAATAATAAAAACGGGTAATTTATTCAATAAAGAAAATAAAGAAACTAAACATATAACAATGATAGATATTTTGATATTTTTCCATTTTGATAATTGAAAATGATTAAATATATTGGAGGTTAAGTTTATATATATATATATATATATATATATATATATATATATATATATATATATATATATATATATATATATATATATATATATATATATATATATATATATATATATATATATATATATATATATATATATATATATATATATATATATATATATATATATATATATATATATATATATAAAATTATTTGTGAAAATGACAAATATAAACTTTATTTTATTATGATAAAACAATTTTTGCAACAGAGCTGTAAACACAATAGACCAGATATCATTATTACAGATAAAAATAATCAAATAACATATAATTGATATTGCTATACCCGACACACATAATATACAAAATAAATACAATGAAAAAATTTCTAAATATATGATGCTTGGCGACGAGATTAAAAAATGTGGAAAATGAAAAATTTTTATTCTACCGATTATTATTTTCACAACAGGTGTTATTCTAGGAATCTTCACAAAAGTATTGAGATTTTGGGTCTGAAGAAATATTTGTTTGAACAGTTATAAAAGATAACAGTCATCAAATCTTGTAATATTCTTCGTAGGTTTCTTTCCAAAAAATAATGGGATAGAGTCATAGGTTTTCTCTTTGGTTTATACTGCTCAGAATCTCATTTCATATTTTATTTATTTGTTTATATAAATGTAATACAATTAACTGACAATTTTGTCATATTTATATTCAGAGCAGTATTCTATTTTATCGTTCACCACTTCACACAAAGGAAACTATTAATGAGTAACATTCAGTGTTACTTAACTAAGGTCCGTACACTGGATTTTTCCGGGGAGAAAGCATCTGACACTACTCGTTGGTACATTGATATCATTGTCTGATGATGCTATAGTATGTATATATTCTGGTAGATTAATATATTCTCAAAACATTTAACGTCTTCCTAATATATAATTATTCCAGGATATGTTTTGATTATAATCATTGCCTGGCAATGTATTCATTACCCGGTAGTGGATTTATATTTTTCATGAAATCAGTTTGATTGCATGAACAGATATATGGGCAACTCGTCGGGGTGAAAACCCTATATATATATATATATATATATATATATATATATATATATATATATATATATATATATATATATATATATATATATATATATATATATATATATATATATAAGTGATTAATTTGCAAACCAAAAGTTAATCATCGGCGTCATTGGTGTCCTCATCACTGTGTTCATAACAGCTATCTTCACCTAAATGAAGAATAAAAGGATCCACGTTATCATCATCCGCAATATGTTCTTTTTTTAAATTTTGTTTCACAATATTTTCAACTTCATATATTGAGTTGGCAACAGTTGCACGTTGCAGATCAGCAAATTTTTGAATTTCTAGATTCTTAACATCTTCTAACTTGAAAGGAACATTTTTTGAGGCAACCCAGATTCTAACATATACCCAGATTTTTTCTATTGGGCTAAATTCAGAATGATAGGGAGTAAGCGGAGAACCGAATGCTTATGAGCAGCCAGTAGGGAATCGATAACATATGTTTCAATCCTTGGTTGCTCCTGAATTATTTCATAAAATTCTAGTTTGGTAGCTTGTTGTTCAGAAAATTAACCTTTCTGATTCAACCATTGCTGAACTTCGGCCTTTTTATTTGAAAACACAATATTTTTTCTGTACCCACTTCTATTTCAGTTTCAGGAAAACTTCTCCGTCTTTTTAGGAGGTTTAAAAAATCCAATGCTTCACCACTCACATCGAATCCTTCCATTTTTATTCTTTTTACCGTACTTGCAGATATACTCACTTAGACACACGATCTATAACTTGGTTAAATGGATAGCTCAAATCATTCCATTCTTCATTCTCCATAAATGTTAGTAAATAAGATTGATTTCTTTACATATATCTCCAAACATCATCCTCACAATAGATCTCTCACAATAATTTGACGAGTTCTAGGTTCTCAATGAGAATGAGACGCTATGCTACTGAAAATGTTGTGAATTTTGCATTTGCACCTTGGATGACCTTTAGGGATCATTTTAGAGCTCGCGGACTCTACCAACTATAGAAGGGGGAGCTAATATTTGAATGAATACAAATTTTCGGATTTATATAGCTCAGTCTGGTAGTTCATTACCTGAAGGGGGTTATTGAAATGTTATTTGAAAATTTCGACTGCTTTTAATCATTTGAGTATTTTAACCTTTGTGTCAATGTGGTGGAACTTTTATATTATCAATATCTAGAATATGGCCATTATATAATATGACGTTTGTCATATTTTTCGAACGACTGTCAAAATTTGTTCGCAAATTTTTCTTTATACTAAACAAGTTCCACGAAAAAATAATATATGGGCTATGTCAACCCAGATTATTGGGTCCATAATGATTCTAAAACACTTATAGATCATAATCGGCATCACTTGGAAGACTGAACCTGGCCATCGGGACTCTCGGTCAAAAAAAGATGGAATTTGAGGAAATATCGCCAGGTAAGGTTTTTTTTATTATCTCCTTAGTCACTTTCATGACCTTGCTTGCTATGGTAAATCTTTTCTTAGATTTGTTTAGACATACAAGAAGGTTGATTGTTGAAATATTTTTCTGCTGGTTTCATTTTTCCATTGTTACAGATTCCTGTCCCAAACCCCCTTTCTTTCACCCTTTTTTTGAAATCATGGAATGCAAGAGAGAATGAAGCGGCTAAACAAAAAATCTTTGGTACTCTTTATGTACACACGACACTAATACATCATATTCAGACAAGCTATTACTAGTGCAATAGCGACAAGGAAACGAGTTTTTTCACTCGGGTGAAAAAACCTGAGGAAAAAAAATCGTTTTCCTGTCGCTATTGCACTAGCAATAGCTTGTCTGTTTATGATGTTTAGTGTCGTGTACATAAAGAGTACCAAAGATTTTCTGCTTTTGCTTCTCTCTTGCATTCCATGATTTCCGAAAACAAGGGTGAAAGGAAGGGGTTTAGACAGAATCTGTAACAATGTAAAAGAAAACTAGCAGAAAAATATTTAAATAAACAAATTTCTTATATGTCTGAACAAATCTAAGAAAAGATTCTACATATCAAGCAAGGTCATGAAAGGGACTAAGGAGATAATAAAAAAATACATAACCTGCGATATTTCCTCAAATTCTATCTATGTTTGGCCGAGAGAGCCCCGATCGCCAGGTTGTTTTCGGATCTATACTTTTTATAAATTGAATGGAATGGTCAAATTGTCTGGGTGTACCATTTAGGCCAATAAATATCTCATTGAGGCATCTATACCTAAACTGAATTTGAACTGATATTCAATATTTCTTTAGCTATATCATACATGCATGGGTATATCTGTTAGAAGGGGGCTTCATGGTTCATGAATGTTCTCAATAAATAGAAAATAATTACGTTCTTTGCATCCCCAAAGGAATTATAAACTCGCAACCTAACAAAGAGTTAACATGTGATAGTTCTATCTATTATCATAAGATGAGTTAATACTCTCTCGGAATGCTTGAAAATAAGTTGTCTACATCTGAATTTAGGAGGTACAAGTTATTCGCAATAGTGAAGTTCTGTACTTTGTTTTAATTCAATTGAATTTTCGATCGTATCTTCAGCAGAGAGGTTTTTCATTCTTTTGATAATCATATCAATTTTTTTATAACTTGTAGATATGAGCATTAACAAATAGAAGCAGTGATCGTTTCCGAGCATTTTCTTTGCGAGTTTATATCAGACCATATCGCTGTGGCAACCAAATAACAATATGACTCATTCATAATTTCATGTCACTTTGTACTTTGTTTTCATACGGTCTGACGATAAACGACAGTTTTACCCCAGCAACAGTGATATATTAATTGAATCAATTTGTTCATAGTGAAAACATTCATTTGTGTATTAATCTCACTAACTTAACACGTTCAATGCTATCTTCAAACGTCCGGTTCTGGCTGGTTACTGCCAATGTGGCGTCGATCCACCCTGGGTCGTACTAGTCAGTAGCAATGATATTGGGATCGATTGCTATTGCCAGCAGGCCAGGGACGGATCGAGTTTATTTATGTTGCAAAGTTTTTTGAATTGTAGACGCAAACCTTGTGTGATTATGATTGTTGACCACACCACATTTTGGTCGAATCAAGAGGGGAAAAAAGATTTAAATTTTTAATAAAAATAAATTATTTTCCACAATTATATTTTTCATATTTTAAAAAACATATCATATCGTATCACATTATATCGTGATATTCTTGAAAACACTTTGGGAAACAATGGTGTTACTCTCCAGAGCTCCATAGAAATATGTCGTTCTTTTTTCTCTGACTTTGCCAAAAGACGCACTGTTTGCGAAGGCGTCTTCATTTTTCTGATATCGGTCGCTGTCTAATTTTGTGAGTTATGTTTGACGTGTTTGTGAACATCGTCGAGGCGGCTCTTTTGGAAGGAGGAGGAGAAGGAGAAGAAAGTTTTGGGACCAAGGAGTCTACTATGGAATGACGGAAATCAATCAAGCTAATTTTGGAGCCAGGATTGCTATTGGTGTAAAGGATATAGGAATTTACAAGGATTAAATGGAAAAAGTGAATCGCAGGTTTCCTATACCATTTAATGGTTTTTCTTTTTTTAGGGTAATAAGCAAGGAGTTCGTCCATTCGGTCAATACCTCCCATCGACGTATTATACGCCGCAACAATTTCTGGTTTCGACGAAACACGTTTACGCCGATCGGTAACATCAACCATTTGAGAACCGTATTCCAAGCTTACCATTAAAACGTCCCTCCTGTCCTTCCATTACAGGACGTACACTCCTTCAGTGGTATAGGAAGAATGCGATTCACCTCTTTTCAATTGTCGGAAGATGACGGAGATAGGATTTCCTTTTCGATTTGCTCTGAGGATGCCAGTAACAAAAGTTCTCCGCTGAAGGAGCTCATGCATGAGACAGTTTGAAGCTATTGTAATAATTATCCATAGAAAGAGAGTAACCAAGGTCGATATAGTCACTCATGAGTTTATGAACTTGCTCGACGTACCCTGCCCCACCAACATATGTGCATCAAGACTGAAAGTTCAGTCAACATGTACAGTCTGACACCATACTAGACGACCTCTCCAGAGCACCATCGACTCGTCAATACACAGTCGTTTCGTCGAAGTAACAACACTTGTTTGAGAAAACCGACAGATCATTTCAAACACCTCTACTAATACAGTGATCATCACAAGTCATGACTGTTTTTGGTTTCACTGAGTGAAATTATATATTGCAAAATGTGATATAGAAAATCACCAACCGAGTGCGAGCGAGCATGTGTCAACCAAACCAAATAGTATTTAAACCTGACAGTTGGTAGTCACGCTTTCTTTTTAAGTAGTTTACTGTTATAATAGGTGTGGGTGTGCTTGTGTGTGTGTGTGTGTGTGTGTGTGTGTGTGTGTGTGTGTGTGTGTGTGTGTGTATGTGTGTGTATATGTGTGTATGTGTGGGTATGCGTGTGTGTGTGTGTGTGTGTGTGTAGAGAGAGAGAGAGATAAAGATAACGCGAAGTGTTGCAGCCCTTCTCTCTGATGTTTACACAGGAATAGTCCATAAAGGTAAATTGGTATAAGAAATTTTACATTTTGAATTAATTGTTTGGTTATATGGAATCTCGATTTATTCATTATTGCATTTGAAGCAGCATTTAGATACTGCATAAACTGTAGGTGTTCTTCCAATAAAGTAGATAAATAAATGACTTGAATCTGTTATCAAACAATCAAATAAACGATGAATAATTGCGATTTATAATTATGGTCATTTCAAATATGTGTATAATTCTAATATGTATAATTATAATATTATCATTTTCTAAGCATTCATTTTCAATCGTTAATCAGACTAACTTTAGGCGCACACTGAAATACACGCAGTTGCTGTGGCACAGTTCCAATATATGAGATATTTCAAATGACGCAATCGTAGCAGCTTTTGATTGTTTGGCTGGTCTTGTGATTATAGTTTGTTCTTCTTTCCGGTGAGTTATCAAATCACGTACTTTTCGTTTTCTTAATTCACTCTGTGGAGGAAAGTCTTTGTCATAGTTTTTATGAACTGTTTAATGATGCCTCTCTAAGTTATCATGCTTAGGTATTGCAACTAACGCACGACTAAAAAGACAAATGCTCTTATCCTTCACCATACAAGAGAAAATTCTTCATAACAATCGTTATTAAAATAATACGTTGCAGATTTCTTCGCTGCACTAATTTTGTACTTTTCAATAATAGACTTTGTACCGACATAGTATTGCCTTCAAGTTACATTTCAGTATGACTCCTGTTCCTACAGGCGCAATATTTATATCGGCGTGAACGAGAGTCTCGAATGTATTCGTCAAATACGCCGCTCGAAATTTTTAGAAAAGCGGCAAAAATAAAAACGCTGCTTTTCTTCGATAGGTGCCGCTAGTAGAGTGTTATTTCACTACGTAATAAATTTTTGAAGTTGCGTTACCTACTTATTAAAAGTTTTCTTCTCGAGATCTACTCAAAAGCACTCGCGATCGACCGTTTAAGCACCCTGAATTATAATATTAAAATACATATTTTATTTTCCTTAGAGCATGATATTTTCAACTGGTTTCATACATCTGAACAGAAATATAGTAAAGAACATTCCGAAAAGAACAAGCGGTTTTTGATACACACGAAAAAATCAATCACTGTAACTGACGCTTCGAACTTTTGTTCAACATCGGACAGCATGAAAACAAAGTACAAAGTGACATGAAATATACATGAATAGGTCGATATTTGGCTTTGTAAAAACCAGATATTAGGTACGCAGAGTCTGCGAGCTCTGAAATGAGTCATGTCAATCATCCTTAAGGTTCAATACCGATTGTCAGTATTCAACCATTAGAAATGTAGAAAACAAAATTACAAGATTGCTTTCCAGCAACCCTTGAATTTCGGGTGTGTTATTTTCTTTAAGAGAAACAAACCAGTTCAATAATAGGGAGATATAGAAGATAACCATTTAAGAATTGATTTGGTCTATTGCATCCCAAACTGCCAGGTAGAACGGGGATACCATAGACGGCGGTAAAATTAGTTGAGAAAATACGTTTTATACATCTGTTTATTTCTCAATTATTTGGTCGGTCTGGATAGCTAGGTACATAATTGAAGATCATTTACATGCTAATATTTTAGCGTAAATTCAAATTCGCAATCCTATTTATTATTAACGAAATAAAAGTACAAAGATTTTAAGACCTAGTTACCTGCATAGACATATAGAAATAATTATTAAATCAATAAGATGAAAAAATTCCTGAAAATAATAAAAATGGGTAATTTATTCAATATAATATATATATATATATATATATATATATATATATATATATATATATATATATATATATATATATATATATATATATATATATATATATATATATATATATATATATATATATTTATAAATATATATCAGATATCATTCTTACTGATAAAATGAATCAAATAACATATATAATTGATTTTGCTATACCCGACACACATAATATACAAAATAAATACAATGAAAAATTTCTAAATATATTATGCTTGGCGACGAGATTAAAAAATGTGGAAAATGAAGAACATTTTTATTCTACCGATTATTATTTCCACAACAGGTGTTATTCCTAGGAATCTTCACAAAAGTTTTGAGATTTTGGGTCTGAAGAAAAGTTTTTGAACAGTTACAAAAGATAACAGTCATCAAATCTTGTAATATTTTTCGTAGGTTTCTTTCCGAAAAAATAATGGGATAGAGTCATAGGTTTTCTTTTTAGTTTATACTGCTCAGAATCTCATTTCATATTTTATTTATTTGTTTATATAAATGTAATATAATTAACTGACAATTTTGTCATATTTATATTCAGAGCAGTATTCTATTTGATCTTTCACCACTTCACACAAAGAAAACTATTAATGAGTAACATTCAGTGTTACTTGACTAAGGTCCGTACACTGGATTTTTCCGGGGAGAAAGCATCTGACACTATTCGTTGATACATTGATATCATTGTCTGATGATGCTATAGTATGTATATATTCTTGTAGATTGATATATTCTCATAACATTTAACGTTTTCCTAATATATAATTATTCCAGGATATGTTTTGATTATAATCATTGCCTGGCAATGGTATTAATTCTCCGGTAGTCGATTTATATTTTTCATAAAATCAGTTAGATTGCATGAACAGATATATGGGCAACTTGTCGGGGTGAAAACCCCGACGAGTCATCGGCGTCATTGGTGTCACCATCACTGTGTTCATAACAGCTATCTTCACCTAAATGAAAACTAAAGGATCCACATTATCATCATCCGCAATATGTTCTTTTTTAAATTTTGTTTTACAATATTTTCAACTTTATATATTGAGTTGGTAACAGTTGCACGTTGCAGATCAGCAAATTTTGAATTCCTAGATTCTTAACATCTTCTAACTTGAAAGGACATTTTTGAGGCAACCCAGATTCTAACATATACCCAGATTTTTTCTATTGGGCTAAATTCAGAATGATAGGGAGTAAGCGGAGAACCGAATGCTTATGAGCAGCCAGTAGGAAATCGATAACATATGTTTCAACCCTTGGTTTATGCTCCTGAATTATTTCATAAAATTCTAGTTTGGTAGCTTGTTGTTCAGAAAATTAACCTTTCTGATTCAACCATTGCTGAACTTCGGCCTTTTATTTGAAAACGCAATATTTTTTCTGTAGTCACTTCTATTTCAGTTTCAGGAAAACTTCGCCGTCTTTTAGGAGGTTTAAGAAGTCCAATGCTTTACCACTCACATCGAATCCTTCCATTTTTATTCTTTTTACCGTACTTGCAGATATACTCACTTAGACACACGATCTATAACTTGGTTAAATGGATAGCTCAAATCATTCCATTCTTCATTCTCCATGAATGTTAGTAAATAAGATTGATTTCTTTACAGTTACTTCCAAACATCATCCTCACAATAAATCTCTCACAATAATTTGACGAGTTCTAGGTTCTCAATGAGAATGAGACGCTATGCTACTGAAAATGTTGCGAATTTTGCATTTGCACCTCGGATGACCTTTAGGGATCATTTTAGAGCTCGCGGACTCTACCAACTATAGAAGGGGGAGGTAATATTTGAATGAATACAAATTTTCGGATTTATATAGCTCAGTCTGGTAGTTCATTACCTGAAAGGTGTCATTGAAATGTTATTTGAAAATTTCGACTGCTTTTAATCATTTGAGTATTTTAGCCTTTGTTTCAATGTGGTGGAACTTTTATATTATCAATATCTAGAATATGGCCATTATATAATATGACGTTTGTCATATTTTTTGAACGACTGTCAAAAGTTTTTCGCAAATTTTTCTTTATATTAAACAAGTTCCACGAAGAAATAATATATGGGCTATGTCAACCCAGATTATTGGGTCCATAATGATTCTAAAACACTTATAGATCATAATCGGCATCACTTGGAAGACTGAACCTGGCCATCGGGACTCTCTCGGTCAAAAAGAGATGGAATTTGAGGAAATATCGCCAGGTTATGTATTTTTTATTATCTCCTAGTCACTTTCATGACCTTGCTTGCTATGGTAAATCTTTTCTTAGATTTGTTTAGACATATAAGAAGGTTGATTGTTGAAATATTTTTCTGCTGGTTTTATTTTCCATTGTTACAGATTCCTGTCCCAAACCCCTTTCTTTCACCTTTTTTTGGAAATCATGGAATGCAAGAGAATGAAGCGGCTAAACAAAAATCTTTGGTACTCTTTATGTACACGACAGTAATACATCATATTCAGACAAGCTATAACTAGTGCAATAGCGACAAGAAACGAGTTTTTCCTCAGGTTTTTTCACTCGTTTATTGAACCATATACAATATAGTATGGTTTCCTGTTACATTTTCTGAGCTCACACTTGTGTTTTTTTTCTGACACACACCTAAATTATAGATATAAGCACTAATTGTAAATACAATTATTCAAATTTTGTAAATCCTCTCTTTGCAAAAGAATATATATATATATATATATATATATATATATATATATATATATATATATATATATATATATATATATATATATCTATCGGACCATTTTGGATACAATCGTTGGCTGATATTGTATATAAATGACTTTCAAGGAATTTTGATATTCTTTAGATCTATTCTTGAAGAAACGACCAATTTGACCCAGACAGAAATTGTTGCTCTTTGGCAGAAATAACATATATACTCCTGATTCGTTTCATTTCTCTAACATGTTTTGCATTAAATAAGTGTGCTATATATATATTTTTTTGAAAAGAGAGGATTTACAAAAATTTGGATAATTGTATTTACAATAAGAGCATATATCTATAATTTTGGTGTGTCAGAAAAAACACAAGTGTGAGCTCAGGAAATGTAACAGGGTAACCATACTATCTTGTATATAAATCAATAAAACGGTAAAAAACCTGAAAAAAAATCGTTTTCCTGTCGCTATTGCACTAGCAATAGCTTGTCTGTTTATGATGTGTTAGTGTCGTGTGTACATAAAGAGTACCAAAGATTTTTCTGCTTTGCCGCTTGATTCTCTCTTGCATTCCATGATTTCCGAAAACAAGGGTGAAAGGAAGGGGGTTTGGGACAGGAATCTGTAACAATGTAAAAAGAAAACTAGCAGAAAAATATTTCAATAAACAAATTTCTTATATGTCTGAACAAATCTAAGAAAAGATTCTACATATCAAGCAAGGTCATGAAAGGGACTAAGGAGATAATAAAAAAATACATAACCTGCGATATTTCCTCAAATTCTATCTATGTTTGACCGAGAGAGCCCCGATCGCCAGGTTGTTTTCGGATCTATACTTTTTATAAATTGAATGGAATGGTCAAATTGTCTGGGTGTACCATTTAGGCCAATAAATATCTCATTGAGGCATCTATACCTAAACTGAATTTGAACAGATATTCAATATTTCTTTAGCTATATCATACATGCATGGGTATATCTGTTAGAAGGGGCTTCATGGTTCATGAATGTTCTCAATAAATAGAAAATAATTACGTTCTTTGCATAACCCCAAAGGAATTATAAACTCGCAACCTAACAAAGAGTTAACATGTGATAGTTCTATCTATTATCATAAGATGAGTTAATACTCTCTCCGAATGCGTGAAAATAAGTTGTCTACATCTAAATTTAGGAGGTACAAGTTATTCGGTATAGTGAAGTTCTGTACTTTGTTTTAATTCAATTGAATTTTCGATCGTATCTTCAGCAGAGAGGTTTTTCATTCTTTTGATAATCATATCAATTTTTTATAACTTGTAGATATGAGCATTAACAAATAGAAGCAGTGATCGTATCCGAGCATTTTCTTTGCGAGTTTATGTCAGACCATATCGCTGTGGCAACCGAATAACAATATGACTCATTCATAATTTCATGTCACTTTGTACTTTGTTTTCATACGGTCTGACGATAAACGACAGTTTTACCCCAGCAACAGTGATATATTAATTGAATCAATTTGTTCATAGTGAAAACATTCATTTGTGTATTAATCTCACTAACTTAACACGTTCAATGCTATCTTCAAACGTCCGGTTCTGGCTGGTTACTGCCAATGTGGCGTCGATCCACCCTGGGTCGTACTAGTCAGTAGCAATGATATTGGGATCGATTGCTATTGCCAGCAGGCCAGGGACGGATCGAGTTTATTTATGTTGCAAAGTTTTTTGAATCGTAGACGCAAACCTTGTGTGATTATGATTGTTGACCACACCACATTTTGGTCGAATCAAGAGGGGAAAAAAGTTTTAAATTTTTAATAAAAATAAATTATTTTTCACAATTATATTTTTCATATTTTAAAAAACATATCATATCGTATCACATTATATCGTGATATTCTTGAAAACACTTTGGGAAACAATGGTGTGACTCTCCAGAGCTCCACAGAAATATGTCGTTTTTTTCTCTGACTTTGCAAAAGACGCACTGTTTGCGAAGGCGCTTTCATTTTCTGATAACGGTCGCTGTCTAATTTTGTGAGTTATGTTTGATGTGTTTGTGAACGTCGTCGAGGCGGCTCTTTTGGAAGGAGGAGGAGAAGGAGAAGAAAGTTCTGGGACCAAGGAGTCTACTATGGAATGACGGAAATCAATCAAGCTCACTTTGGAGCCAGGATTGTTATTAGTGTAAAGGATATAGGAATTTACAAGGATTAAATGAAAAAGTGAATCGCAGGTTTCTATACCATTTAATGGTTTTTCTTTTTTAGGGTAATAAGCAAGGAGTTCGTCTATTCGGTCAATACCTCCCGTCGACGTATTATACGCCGCAACAATTTCTGGTTTCGAACAAAACACGTTTACGCCGATCGGTAACATCAACCATTTGAGGACCGTATTCCGTGCTTACCATTAAAACGTCCCTCCTGTCCTTCCATTACAGGACGTAAACTCCTTCAGTGGTATTGAAAGAATGCGATTCACCTCTCTTCAATTGTCGGAAGATGACGGAGATAGGATTTCCTTTTCGATTTGCTCTGAGGATGCCAGTAACAAAAGTTCTCCGCTGAAGGAGCTCATGCATGAGACAGTTTGAAGCTATTGTAATAATTATCCATAGAAAGAGAGTAACCAAGGTCGATATAGTCACTCATGAGTTTATGAACTTGCTCGACGTACCCTGCCCCACCAACATATGTGCATCAAGACTGAAAGTTCAGTCAACATGTACAGTCTGATACCATACTTATGTCGCTTTTCCTTCAAGTAAACTCGAAATACTAGACGACCTTTCCAGAGCACCATCGACTCGTCAATACACAGTCGTTTCGTCGAAGTAACAACACTTGTTTGAGAAAACCGACAGATCATTTGAAACACCTCTACTAATACAGTGATCATCACAAGTCATGATTGTTTTTGGTTTCACTGAGTGAAATTATATATTGCAAAATGTGATATAGAAAATCACCAACCGAGTGCGAACGAGCATGTGTCAACCAAACCAAATAGTATTTATACCTGACAGTTAGTAGTCACGCTTTCTATATTAAGTAGTTTACTGTTATAATAGGTGTGGTGTGTGTGTGTGTGCATGTGTGTGTATATGTGTGTCTGTGTGGGTATGCGCGTGTGTGTGTGTGTGTATGAGAGAGAGAGAGAGAGATAAAGATAACGCGAAGTGTTGCAGCCCTTCTCTCTGATGTTTACACAGGAATAGTCCATGAAGGTAAATTGGTATAAGAAATTTTACATTTTGAATTAATTGTCTGGTTATATAGAATCTCGATTTATTCATTATTGCATTTGAAGCAGTATTTAGATATTGCATAAACTGTAGGTGTTCTTCCAATAAAGTAAATAAATAAATGACTTGTATCTGTAATCAAACAATCAAATAAACGATGAATAATTGCGATTTATAATTATGGTCATTTCAAATATGTGTATAATTCTAATATGTATAATTCTAATATTATCATTTTCTAAGCATTCATTTTCAATCGTTAATCAGACTAACTTTAGGCGCACACTGAAATACACGCAGTTGCTGTGGCACAGTTATCATTCTTGAAAAAAAACTGCCAATTTCATTGCGCTCGTGCAGTATGTACATCCTCCATATAATACTAAAGCAGTAAGCCTTATATCGAGAAAAGTGGAGGGGACGGTTGGAGTTTGAACCGGATGGGAAGAAAGGGTCAGCGCGGAAAAGCGGAGTCCGTAGACCCCAGCGAATAATTTTTTTCCGGTAGAGAAACGTCTGAGGAAGATCTGCGCGAAATTCAGAGTCCCTAGCTCAAACAACGGAGGCGCGACGATTTTTCGAAAAATTTCGCAGAAACGTCGCCCCGGGCGAACGGAACGTCGAAACGGCGAGATTTCTTCGGAATCGATAACTCGGATCTTTCAGTAGGCGATCGAAGAGGTCGATCGGGCGAAAATTCCGGGAAAAAGTTCCGCAAAGCGAAAATAAAATACGTCTCCGAAATGTCCGGGATGGAGGGAATAATTTCTATGGTCTTTTGTAGCTATACAAAATATTTTTATCGCCTTCGATCGCTTCGAAAACCTGGACAACGAAAAAGCCTCAAGTTTTGCATTTTGCGCCGCAATAATTAGATTCTCATAAAACCACGGGAAAACGGAAAAGTCTTCCATCGAACGAAGGGCTATCGGCCGACTTTCGCAAATTTTCGCTCTACTTTCTCATTCCGAAAATCTCCTACGGCCAGAAATTCTCGAAATTAACAAACCTCGAGCTGCAAAATAGGGGTTTTGTTTTAAACATCTTACTTAAACAGGGTCACCGGGAGGAAGGATTCGACCTTCGAACGATTCCTACATATCTCGAGATCATGTTCCCGACGAGAAATCGTTACTGTAGCACTTAATTTTCGAATTTGGGACGATTTTTGAGACCTATATTCTCGAGAATAAGACCGGAAACATGGGGGCGGAGCCAGTCACCTCTCCTTCTGCCCCTTATATCGCTATTCAATGCCGGAAGTGAGCGTTTCCAACGTGTAAAATTTAATGCTCTCTCTCTTCTGAACAAAAATAGTGAGATGGAAATAGTTAGTAACTTAAATTTTCACCAACATAATTTCGGTACTAACAACATCTAGAATATAGTGCTCTCTCTATCTAGTGAGTGACAATCGAATCTAACTTTATTTCAATTAGTCTTATATTCCATTTGTCAAAATAAGTGATTCTGAATTTCATTTGAATGAAAAGTTTGACGAAACTTAAAATAAACTTTCAGAGGTAAGTGATCGTAGTTTGAGGTTTATTTTGTCCATGTTAATGTATATTTTGTTTGAGGAAAGAAACGACAAACTTTCAAAATCCAAAATTTGACATTTTGTGGTTATTCTTACCTAAACAATATGATTCAAACGTAATGTTATAATAAAAAAGTTAAGGAGACGTACAATAATGTTTGAAAGGTACGTGAATGTAATTTGAGGTTTATTAATGTATTTTAAAGTATATTTTTTATGCATGCTCAAGAAATGTACTCAGAATTTACATATTTCATTTTTCTTTCATGGTTGTTTTAACCTCTATGCTTGGAAAAATGTTCTGGAGTTACTAGGATTTTCTAACGAATCAATTGGAGGATCTCACAAAATGATGGGATATCCTTTGAGTTGCTATTACAACGTATTGAGCTCTTTTGTATAATAATATTGTTTTCGGAAGGAACTCGATAAAGTTTTCGTTAGGTCATTTAGAGTATGTATCATATGAATATTGAAAGCTATCCACTAAAGGCTATATCTGTATTAAAATATTTGGAGCTGGATGTCAATATGACCGTGTCATTTCAAATCGAATTTTCGTTTCGGTTTATTCAAGAGGAAGTACGTTTCTACAATTATTCAAATGTAAAAGTTAATGGGATTCAATGTGTTTGGCAATGTTCAAGTTTGAACCATAGAAAATAAGATCTTAAATTTGCACAAATTTATCAAGGTTGTTGACTGAATGAAAGCAATTTCTCATTGATTAGAAGTTGAAAGTTTCTCTGTTATAGGTATCTGATAGTGGGAAACATGGTGTTTGAATATGTAGAAGTTGCATATGAAGTTTTATTTTGTACAACTACAACTTTCATTCCAAGATTTATGAAAGTCACAGGAAACATGCTGCTGCTTATGTGAATCATATTTTGGAAGAAATTCAACTACTACTTGGAGCTATGCAATTTGACAATTTTTGTAATAGGTAGTTGTACTATAGGTATTTCATATAATTGTGTAAAATGAGTATGTTCATCATGTAATATGGAAATATGAAGTTGTTTTAATGCAATTTCTTCCTTTCATTTTTATTTCAAAGTATATTATAAAGTTTCCCCAAAAATTTATTGAAGAAAAGTAAAATTGAAGAATAGAAATTTCATTTATAAGAGAGCCAGTTTATAAGAAACTGACTTCTCCAAACCAACTGCCAACTCGACAGTTAAGAATCTAGGAAATTAACAGTTACAAGAAACAGTTTCACTGAAACTGATATATAGTTAACATTATGGTATTGTATAAGAGGGTCCATAATGTAAGCAAATTTTGTGAATTTTGTTCAATTTGAATTTATACAAATAGTTACGTATAGGGCAATCACATAAGTTGAAATTACTATGTATTCAATAGTGATCCTTTTTTGATTACTAATTTCTCGCTTTTGTCTTTTGGATACTCCCAAGAGATTTTAATTTGAAAAGAACTTTTATTTTCTATTTCATTAATATACTCAGGAAGTAATTCTTCAATGTTGCTGTTTTAAGGTCATATTTGTTTTTATTATAATTCATGAATCTTAATGGATTCTTATCTGATCTAATACGAATCAGAACTGTTGAGTAAAAATTGAAAAATTGAAACTATAGATCTGCATATATATGTACCTTCTGACGTATATATTTAATACTTAACTAAGGATTTGGTATACTGTGAATTAATTTTTGAGTTGTTGATGATTGAATTTCTATGCCTAAAGGGTGGTTGAACAATTTGTTTTTTCGAATCAATGTTGAAATGTTTTTAATTTCATCTTATGCTAGCTCAATTGGAGAAAGTGGATATTTTCAGATTAAATGTTTCCTTTTGAATTGGGATAGTAGTGAATAGTGTTGAAATTTGTGTGGTTGATGAGTCGGTATCCATAAAACAATACTGGAAACTGCAATACCCTAAGGATGACTGAGGTAATGTATGAGAGATTTCCATGTAACATAGAGAAATATCAAGTAAAAATATGAATAATGAAGTGAATATAATAAGGCGTTCAGTATAGATAGAGTTGGATATGAAAAGGCGTTCAGTATATTAGGCGTTAAGTATATTGGCTAATTAGATAAAAAAGGCGATCTTAATGGGCTCACGAGTCTCCAACTAAATCAACGTTATGGCTCCTCGAAACAAAAATCGACTTGCTAGATCTTACAATTCGAAAGAAATTTCGGACATTGAAAACATTAAAATGACTAAACTCCTCAGCAACCTTTCGCGGTTGGGAGAGTTACAAGCTCAGATGTAACAACATACATTCACGTCGTCATGGCTCTCATTTGAAACGTGTGGTGCATACTCACAAGGAATAAAGTAGATCGTTGATAATCAGTCCACATGTAGCTGCTCAGTGTCAACTTTTCAAATGATAAGTAAGTCAAGTTTTATTTCAATTAGAAGTTCCAAAATGTAAGAAAATTATGCATGCACATTCCGTTATAAACAAAACAAGCAAAGAGTTATTCACTGATTCTCCAGAGAGATAAATTCTGTTCCTTTATATTTTGATTTCGAATGCAATACTCCTGATTGATAGTAGAAATCGATTTCCATTTTTCCTCTTTTTGTATCAATCAACTTTGCTGACATTTACTCTGTAATTTCGGGATCTAATTGAAAATTGTCCGATTGAAAGAACAAACAGGGAATTTCATGGAGAATCTCTCGATACCGCACTGATTACATCAGACATGAGTTCCATTCGAGTTCACTAATAATTGGGGCCATACATTTTTGAGGATTGAATTGGTTTTCTGATTGTGACAGATGGGATTGATTCAATTTAATTATAAGATACTTGTCTGGGAATTTTTTGTATTCTTCAAACACAGTTTTAAGTTCATGGTGTAAATTCGGGATCTCCAATACTGATATATGTGAGCTCACTATACTGTGCGTTCCAATGGAAACGAACCACCCTGAACAACTTGGCTGCTTTGATTTTTCTGTGAATTTCATTAAAATTCCATCTTAGATTGGAGGATGATATTTACTTTGTTGCATATTTTGTTCTCTCCCTATACCAGGCAGATTTCACCCAAGAACTTTGAATGGGGATAAGGGTCCCTTCTCTATACGATCACTTAATAATTTACTTTATAGAATAATATTGGCAAATTGATATCCAGAATTGTTTGGAAAAGTTCAAGGTTTTCATGAGTCGGTTCGATCTGAGGACATTTTCGAAGAAAAAACTGGTTTTCTGATTGTGATGAATAGGATCGATTCAATTTAACTATAAAATACTTGTCTGGGAGTTTTTGTATTCTTCAAAACGGTTTCGAATTCATGGTGTAAATTAGGGATCTCCAGTACTGATGTATGGGAGCTCACTATACTGTGCGTTCCAATGAACCACCCTGAATAATGTTGCTGGTTTGATTTTTTGTGACATTAAAAAGTCCATCTTAGATTGGAGGATGATATTTACTTCGTTGCATGTTTTGTCCTCTCCTATAAACCCCTACCCCAGGCAGATTTCACCCAAGAACTTTGAATGGGGATAAGGGTCCCTTCTCTATACGATCACTTAATAATTTACTTTATAGAATAATATTGGCAAATTGATATCCAGAATTGTTTGGAAAAGTTCCAGGTTTTCATGAGTCGGTTCGATCTGAGGATATTTTTGAAGAAAAACTGGTTTTCTGATTGTGATGAATAGGATGGATTCAATTTAATTATAAAATACTTGTCTGGGAGTTTTTTGTTTTCTTCAAAAACCGTTTCGAATTCATGGTGTGAATTCGGGATCTCCAGTACTGATATATGGGAGCTCACTATACTGTGCGTTCCAATGAACCACCCTGAACAATGTGGCTGGTTTGATTTTTCTGTGAATGGAAAAAGTCAATCATAGATTGGAGGATGACATTTATTTTGTTGAATGTTTTGTTCTCTCCCTATAAACCCTCTACACCAGGCAGCTTTTACCCTAAATCTTTGAATGGGGAAAAGGGTCCATTCTCTATACGATCACTTGATTATTTACTTTCTACAATAACTTTGGCAGATTTAAATCCAGAATTGTTTGGAAAAGTTTCAGGTTTTCATGAGTCGGTTCGATCTGAGGAAATTTTTTGATGAAAATCGATTTGTTAGAATCGGAATAATTTTCGTCATTTTTTCCATCGTTTGTATTTCATGCCCCTACCACTAGCAACTACCTCAACGACAACTCTTAGACTGGAAAAGGGGTTGCGACATCTCATTGGAGAGGTTATCTAATTCTCAAGATCAGTCTGCTTTCTGAAGTGCCGTTAATTGAAAAGTAAAACTGCTTAGAGTTATAAGATTCTCATGTAAATTTATTATGATGAAATATATCATCGAATGATTGCCTAACATTTGGCACTTCTATGATGTTATCTACTGAGATGCTTGAACAATCCTTTCTCGTAGATCGTCCAACGATTCGGGTGGCGTAACAAAAACCTCAGACTTGAGATGGCCCCCCAACAAGAAATCTTGAGGCGTTAGATCGAGCGATCTAGCTTCCTATAGCGCCTCATATACCTATCCGGAAATTTATTGTCCAACACAGATTTAGTATAATGATGAATGACGTCATGTTCAGATCTATTTGGAACTTCTTCAATGATAACTGGTATGAGAGGATCAATCTAATTCTCAAGTATGTTCAAATAAGTTTTGCCGTCCAAGTTTTTCAATATAAATAAACGTCCAAAAATATGGTATTCCACACTTCTGACCTCCACAGAGTGGTATCGTTGGCTGATAAGGGATATACAACTCTGAATCTTGCTACCAGTGATGACCTGCTGAATTCACCGTTCCTACTCCTACTCAACCACACATCGACAAAGAAGCTTCCAACATATGGTTGATGACAAGTGAACTATTCGCTGAAACAGAAGGATTCCTTGTGGAAATTCAAGACCAAGTCATCGCTACAAACAATTACAAAAATTTTTAAACAAAGACGGATGATTAGAAACAGATAAGTGCAGAAAAAGCTTTATAATATCGGGGACTATACAGCATATTACGTTCGGCGGCGAACAACTGGCCAATAGAGACTATCTTCACAGGCATAAACAAATGTGCAACATTATCCATTAGAAAATTTGCACACAAGTACAGATTTTTGAATGCCTTCCAGCGATATTACAAGTATCAACTTGCGCCCGTATTGGAAAATGACAGAGCCAGAACAGCAATGCTGGTCGCCACACCGAAAAATAACAACGTGCTGAATAAGTTCCAGGAGAAAAGTCCAAATACACATACCTCTCTATTGAAATCAAGCAGATGTGACACCTCGAAAAAATAGATATCGTTGCTGTCATCATTTATTCTACTTAGTTAATACCCACAAGTTTGCATGATAGCCTTAAGAAATGAGAGTTGCATAATAATACTTATATAGAAATGCAAAAGCTGTAATTCTCAATACATGTAGGACAGTGAGAAAATTTCTGTCAAGTATATTGTAATCGAGCCTATTCCTTTGATTGCTGAATCAGGGAAATGTAAATTATATCCAGCTAAAAGCTGAGATAGTGAACAAGTCCACGTTGATAATAAATAATAATAATAATAACGTTTTATTCCCAAACCTTAAAGTATTTGACATTATTTTATGTCCATAACAACAGAAGAAACACGTAAGCCATAGACAATTAGTCAAATATATCATTCCGTGTAAATTCTCTGAAGGGTATTAGAAAAGTTGAATAATTTTCTTTCTTCACGGAAAAACTGAGTGCACCTGTGATATATTTTCAAGAAGGAAAAACTCTATTTTGTGAAATCTTCAAGTTACTTATCGTTCGTTCAAAATTAACGCTAGTTTGCATTATAACTCAGAAGCATTTGGATAAAGAATAATTCCCGTATGTGGTTCGATTTCGTAAAACTTTTCATTCATCTTTTTTTCATTATATCAAAAACAAATGAGATATTGTTACTTGATTCAAAAATTTCCAAATAATTCAAAAACGAAAAAAGCTTGATTTAATCTGTACGTGGCAATGAATTTCTCTCACAAAAAAGTGGGGAAGAGGAAGCATTTGTTCCTATTCATAATATCTCACATAGCTGCAGTACTAAACGTTAAAATCTGTCCAGCCTGTACAATAAGACTCTCGAACTCAAATGTCTTGAACCTGAAGATTCACAGCGATTTTGATGACTTTAATTGAAATTTAAGGTACTGTGATTGAAATCCATCACGATTTCAATGGCTGCTCAAAAATAAAGGAGACTCAAGAAGTTCACTGATATGCGAAAACACCTGTAGGCTGCATTGAAGCGCACAATCGATAGTTTTCTCGTAGCTAGAAGCATTTCGATGTATCTCCACCAATTAACGTAACACGAATAGATACAATGATCTGCTCCTCACAGATTTCGAATGTGCGTGTGTTTTAATAGCAATGAAAATCAGGTGTGATACAAATTAAAGAACATATTACCATTTGGGTGTAAGCGGGCATTATGCGACAATGGTGGAAGTTCAACTAGTTCACATAAGAGATTTCAATCGCGGAAATATTCTCAAGAATGGTTGAAAAATGTTGAAAGCTATGCCTCAGTCAATGGAAAAGAGAGCCCATATGAGCCATTATGTTGAAGATGGCATGGACTAATAGAGAAGCATTTGGAATCGCCTCATAGTCAGTATGAATTTCTTGGAATAATTGTAATCACAAATGCAAATGCTTGAAAAAAGAAAAATGTATCATGGAAAACTTAATCTGTGAAAGAAAATGATTATTTAAGTCTCGAGGAATTTCGTATGCAATACCAAACTGTTGGGACAAATGATAATTAGTTATAGGTGAGAATGGGAATTCCTTGGTAGTACTGTTACAATTAATGTGAACACCGAATTAATCAAAATTGATTCGTAGTTTTGTAATTTATTCCCTTCACATATGGTTATTATAAATCCGGAAAATGATGGCTGGAATCAATTTGATTTTCAATCAATAAGAGTATATCAAGAAACAGATGAAGCGTTCTTTTGAGATTTTGATGATTTATTTTCAGCATAAGTGGCCCTTCCATTTCATAAGAAGAAGTTTTCAAAATTTCCTTGATGGATCACAATTTTTCGAGAGACAATTGAATAGCCAGGAAATATTCCGGTTCTTAGGAAATAATTTCAGGGATTAGACGAAAACATAAAGCAGTAATAGATCTTCAGATTGGAACGACATGTGCTGTATTAAATCATGAAATTCTTTGAGAGAAACAGGGAAATCGCAGGGTATCAACAGTTTGCCACAATTGATGACATGGAACTTTGTCAGATTTACTTCTAAACTTCTGGATAATGTTCGAGGATATTTCATTTATCGGCTCCAAGAATGTTTTCAAAGAGAAGGTGTGCCTTTATAGCATTTAAATCGAAATACTCATTTACTTCAAGAACCACTGAAAGAAGGTAATATAACACATACGCCATTCAATAGTTATTGAAATATTATTCGGATTCAGCCCTTTGTCACAGAATATGATATTTGAGTGTTTTCAAATTTTGACAACGACAGATGAACACAATTCTGCTATCATCTGCTTTGGTTTTTACATAAGCTCTGTTTTTTAAGAAAGTTTGGGTGTTCCAGTTGACATTTTCCGATTATCCTGAGATACAAGAAAAGTTTAAAGTATTAGTCTACGAAATCTCAAATCATCCAAGACCTATGGGTATACGTATAAAATTTCTTCAAAAATTTCAGATAATTTCAGTTTGAGAAATACAAAATGATACAGAAATGGGACATTTTTCTCTCACGCAGGAGAACATATACTTTTGATATGAATCTCTGAAGGCGAATATCCTGTATATTTGAGATTTATTTTGAAATACCCAAAATTTTTCAATCTCTCTTTCCTTCAGACATTTTCGAAAAAATGTACAGCATCGGAACTATGGAACAAAAACGAACTCTATGGACGTAAATAAACGAACGTAATATTATTCTGAGTGTACAGCTCCTCACAAATCGTTACAAGAAGCCGTGTTGTCCCAAGTTCAAATACGAGGCATTTGTCTTAATGTAGCTCACTGCCTTAAGTTTTCTCCTAGATATCATTAAAGAAAGAACTTTTACGTGTGTTAAGGTTGACTGCTGAGCAAAAATACATTTTATCGCGTATGGAATTTGTCGCTCGTCTTCTAAACGTGCAGTATGATAACCTTTCGTAAAACGTTTTGCAGTTTACGAACCGCTTAATTTCTCAAGTTGCTACATAAGATGCGAGAATGAAGATAATGAGAGTTTTTCTTCCTCAAACAAGTTTAACTTTGACGTCGATCATAAGCAATCAAAACAATTGAGAGATCGAAAGAGAAAATATGAAAAGATAATTACCTCAACTCAGGGGATAAACAAGGACACAAATACGCCAAGGTACTAGTCAAGGCGATTTCTTTCTTCATACACAAACATAAATGAGTAACGGAAGGTATAGATAAACAGCAAACATAGGGATAGATACAAAAGAGTACACAATGTTGATGATCAGAGTTGAATCTGAATTTCCTTAATGTGCTCAGAAAGAGCCTTATAAACATCAATATTTTTCAACGACAAGAGAAAACCCAAACTGAATAGCTGAAATTTGTTAACTTTTCGTGAAATACTATTGGGAAAATTTTCGTTTTTATGCCTGAAATTACTGCATTGAAGGATACTATGCTCAAAAGTCCCAATTCCACAACATGGACATCATTCATCATCTGGTAGTCCTATATTTTATAAGTAAACTGGACACAAGGCTTGACCACTTCTCAATCGACATAAAATTATAATGAACTCCCTATTCTGATCGGTATCAATGAACCATGATCGAAGCAGAGGAGCACTTTCAATTGTTTTTCAAAAATTTCTTTCTTTTTCTAATTTGTACGACTCATTCCAATTTGAAAGTATTTTTTTTTACAATACCAGGAAATGAATCTGAGAAGACAATCTAAATTTTTTCGAGGGTGAAAGAAATAGCCGCTACCTCAGCAATACGGCCACTCCTTTATCTCCAAAACTACCCACATGTTTCTTGACCCACAAGAAATGAACACAGACTCCTTGATTCCTCAGAAAAAAAATGCTGTGAAAGGATTTTTCTATGTATGTAGTTTCTGATGGAAAAATCAACAATTTTCGAGTTAATGAAAAATTAAAAAATTCTACCATCTTCAAACTATCGCGGAGAGACCAATCAAAAGCATCGAATCGAAACTAATCATTTTCAAAATCAAGTGTTTCCTCCCTGGGCAATAACTACTGCCAGTATATGTCTCGGAAGCCCCTCAAACAAATAAATTTCGAATATACTCTTGAGTCACTCAGTTCCAAATTTCTGCAAGCAGATTCTTTAGTTGTTGGAGTGTTCTACAAGGCATCCTACGTTGCTGAATTTTCCCACCCCATGTTGTCCAAACATGTTCTATGGGATTCAAGTTGGGACTTCTAGCTGGCCATTCTAAAATATCGATTTCGGCATTTTGCAGAAATTCTGTAACTACTCTAGCTGCATGAGGCCGAGCATTATCATGCATATAAATATAGTTTTCGCCAATTAATTGGCCAAAGGGCATAACATTGGGTTCAAGGATATCTGCGATGTATCTGGCCGCTTCCATTATTCACTAGGACTAACTAGTTCGACCATGGAAAGAAATGCTTCTCCACACCATTACTGAGCCCCCTCCGAAGTTTTCGGTTTGCCGAATCTTGCATTGCTGACACCATTCCCCAGGTCATCTGTATAAAGGCATGCGTCTATCATTGGATACTAGACAGAACCTGGACTCGTCGGAAAAGAGAACATTCTACCTATCTAGAATAACCCAATTTGCATGTTTCCTCGCAAACTGAAGTCTTGCAACTCGATGCTCTCTGGTGAGACGCGGGCCGGTAAAAGCCACACTTGGTCTGATATAGTCTTTTCTGAGCCTGTTCGTAACATTCGCAATGAAATATGCACATTTCTGGAAAAGGCAAGTTCATTTTGTAGCATTCTAGCCGTACAGTGTCGAACTCTTAGTGCAGTTGAACGAAGGCAACGATCATCATCTGGTGTTGTTATCCGATTTCTTCCTTATCTGGCCCTTCTTTCATATTCCTCTGTTTCGTGGTACCGATTAATTACTCTTGAAATAGTGCTTTGGTTAACATTCAACAAAGTAGCCACGTTACGTTGACTTCGCCCCTCCTCTAGAAGTGTTACAATTCTTACCACTTAATGATCACTCAAATAGCGTACAGGACGTTCAGCAGCCATTACATTAAATTTGAAGATTCGGAAAACAACAGGAACCACAGAAAACTTGCATTAATTTAGCGTGAAAACTGAAGAGAAATTGAATTGATACTGATAGTCAAATAAACTCATTATTGTTTCAGACGTGTTTGAGATCATATGGAAACAAATGTTACTACATAGATAAGATATTTTTCCATCATATGTCCAAAAACATATGTTGACAAAGAACTTGCGATCGAGCTGCTTAATCGATTGTGGAATTCAGAATACCTGGTGATGCGACAATTTTTGTGGTTTGTGTATATTTTAGTGCTCGAGCAATTGGAAATGACTCAACGGAATAAACAGAAAAATTTTTATTTAAAGACATTCTAATTTTGATATTATGACTACGATCGTAAATTCATATGCCAACATATTCATTCGATTTAGAAGCATCGGTGAAGACTCTACAAAATCCAATGAAGAGGATATAAACAGACAAACTCCGATTATAATACATTTCATGAATCTAATATTATTCTCGCTATTGTCCTCCTTTAGCCCTGAATCATCGTTGTTTCATAAGGAAACGAGGGAATCATATATCTACTCCAAAAAAATTTTCTAACTTCCCAGTAATACATAGCAATAATACATTTGTTACCACATAAAGTAATTTCTCTGTAGTTTGGAAATTTATAGGAAACTTAATGAACAATTCCTACTGTAGTATTATTATTTTCTATGGCTATTCGGGGAACGTTATTATATATATTCTTGGAAAAATATTGGACATACCCAATCTTCCATCGAGAACATCATGATTGTATCTTCTTACCTGAAAAGAAGAAAAATTTTCAGTACTAGGAAATCAAGGAGAAACATATTGAACCAATATAATAATAAATATCATGATAGATTTGAAATCATATTGAAAAATTATATAAGCGGCTAAATTCGGAACGGACCACTTTTAAATCAAATTATAGAATTCAGAGATTTTGAAAATCATCCATATACAATAAACTCTCTGATTTGAGGTAATAAATATATAATAATAAATAAAATAAATAAATAATGATATCGTCTACATAGCGATACCAGTATAAACAATATTTACTGAGTGGATGATTATGAATTAATTTCTTTAAATTATTCATGAATATTTCTGCTAACAAAAGACTCAACGGATTGCCCATAATCAAGCCGTCTTCAATAGTATAATATTTGTTATTGAAATGGAAATAATTTTGATCTTAACAAATTGGTGATAATGAAAGAATATCTGATTTAATGATAGTATTGACATGATTTTTCTAATAATTCTTCAACCAAGTAATACGTATCATTCGGAGGAATGTTGGGAAATAGATTCATAACATCGAAAGAAATGAGTTTAGAATTAGGTAGTATAATGGTATCGTTGATATTGGCAATTATTTCGTATGGATTTTGACCGAAAATTTAGATTTAAGATTATAGGCAATCCGTTAAGTCCTTTGTTAGCAGAAATATTCATGAATAATTTAGAGAAATTAATTCATAATCATCCACTCAGTAAATATTGTTTATACTGGTATCGCTATGTATAAAGGTATAAATTGAAACAAAAATTCAACACCTTAACCTACGTTCACACTACAAGTAAGAAACTTAAATCATTCTTGAATAACAATAATTTAAACATAGCTTTCCAAACTAATAATAATTTAGGCAAATTTATAAGAAATATCAAAACCAAATCAGGTAAAAACAATGAATCAGGTGTTTATAGATTGAATTGAAATGACTGTGATAATTTATACATTGGTAGAACACATAGAAATTTTAATATTAAAATATCGGAACATAAACGCAGTTTTTCAAATAAAAATCAGATTCAAATTACGCGAATCATCTCTTAGAAAATAATCACTCTTTCGACCCACAGTTTGAAATTTTGCATACAGATAATAAATATTGGAAAGTAGATCTTTGAAAAATTTTAGAAATCAATAAATACGAACACTCAGTTCGATTTAAGCCCTTCACCTCTATTGAATCTCTTCGGGGAGCAATCTATTCCTTGATTTTATTGGATATACCTGTCATAAATAACCACTTAAGAAGAAGCAACCCAATAAGTTTTTAATTATTCAAGAACATTTATATTTATATTCTCATTTATATTTTCTGTACATTCATTCGTCTGAATAAGCTACGGTGTAGTGACACGCGTTACGAATCGCAATTATTAGGTGAAATTCCTTAAAACACAGTACTTGTTTTTTATTATTGATAATGGAATTTTACCAAGTAAAAGCCTTCCAAATTCAGATGAGATTATCCCATAAATGTTCAATAGGATTTAGGTCTGAAGAGCAAGCTGGTCAGTCCAAAATAGCGATTCCTTCTATTTCAAGAGAATGTCGCGCGAGGTTGCTGGTATGCGGAGAGGCATTACAAAACATCACACAGCTCTCTTGATATTTCGGAATTTGTCTTGCTGCTCGGAGTCTAGCTTGTCTTCCACGACCCCTTAAAATCCGAATCCGGCGGTCATCTGATCGAACACCAATTCTGGTCCCATCAGAAAACAGAACAATTCACCAATTCGCTATATTCCAGTTTTGGTGTTCGATACACCAAATGAGTCTGTTAATTTTTTTTTCTGGTTATCTCTAGAACTATAAAGGCCTTCTGCTGTATGAACCCCTTGAACGAAGTCTTTGACGTATCGTTTCGACTGATACACTAATGCCTGTTGCAGAAATTGCCTTTGGAGTATGGGGTGCGACGTACTAGGTTCTTTTCTTGCAATTTGGCACAGAAAGCGGTCTTGTTCTTCAGAAGTGATATTTCTACGACCTCTTCTAGACCTATTTTGCAGATATTGTAGCTCCACGTATAGGGCGTAAGTTTTTGAAATCTCCCCCTGTGTTACCCCTATTGTGGCCGCTATATCCCACTGTGTCACCCTTCCTTCAACGAAGAGCAATTATTCGGCCCATCTGCACATCGGACAATCCATCGTAAGGGATTTTCAATTATGAATATAAGCTTTTTTATATCTTGAATAATAATGGTGATAATTCAACATTTTTCATTATATTATCAAGTTTTTTTACGAAAAAACATCATATATAGTCAAAAATCCTTGGTTAAAATCAATCAAGAATGTGAAATACCGAGTGATTTCTAATTAATTTGGTTGTGTGTATATAAAAGGCATTAGAGTACAAAATATTAAAATGTATGCTCATTGATGTCTGGCAGATTGAAATTTATACTGGAATTCAACAATTATCAACTACCTCTTCCTCATTTAATATCTTGAGTTCACTATCGATTCAAATGGCGGGAATACGTCGCAAAATCTATCAGATCGTGGAACCTAGAGTTAACCGGTCGACTATAATGGCATGATTGCAGAAATTCATACGGGCCATGCATAATATCTCGAGTGGAACCGAGAATAATTCAATTTCTATGAATATTGTAGTATACGTTAGTGCAGTAGGATGGGGGGAAATTACTTTAGAACAACTAGCTGAAGTTAGACTGAATAGTAACTCATTGGTGCTCATTAGAATTGCATAATTGCTTCAGTTGTTATTTAGGTGATAGCTATGGTATAAATGGAGAACATTAACAGAATTCAGCTAGCAATCTTTGAAACTTATATTATGAAAATGCATGCAAAACTATAGTAATAAAACTCGTCTTTTCGAATTTTATGAGTTCAACAAAATGATTTGAATGTTTTGCTATTATACTTTCTAATATGAACTCGTTACACATTAAGATCAAATTTCATTCATGATAAATGAAATTGAAGCGCGTAAAGTGTTGGGGGTTTTATGCAATGTTTATAAATTTTACATTCACCAACAATATAGGCATATATAAATTTTCGTTATCCAAAGAATGCCGCTTTCATACATATACTACGCTACATTTGTGAAATCGGCTAGTTCAGGGAACAATTCAGAAGAACTGTCTGAAAAGCAGGTGCGTTGAAAGCAAATTTCTGACATATCTTCTACTACAGGTAAAAGCTGTCATATATCAACAAATACGTCGCCTAGATCTCCGAACGGCTGACATGAGCGCTGTTTTAAACGTTGATTTCCACTTATTCACTTCATTTGTAACGTGTTTCGACGACCCAGCGCCTTCATAAAATGAATACAAACGGAAAACATAACTAAGGTACAACAATTTATACGTGATCCAGAACGGAATAAAAGTAAGTACAACCTCTTGAGACAATTCACAGAACTATTATCCAAATGATTCAGCCGAAAAAATATTAAGTGAAGGGGAATCTTGATGAAATCTTCTGATTTAAAGGGATTAGCAATATTTTGTATTAAGTTTTTTATTAGGTGAATGTGAGATTTTGATTGAAATTATGATTATATACTATCAAATGATTCGCGCAACTAGAATATGTATTTTCATTTATGGAATTACGATAATTTTTATCGAATTTAATTTTCAAAAGAAATTTAGTAGGTTTTAGCAATATACATCTTCCTATAACTACTGCAGCTCAGTTAGCATACACCAGGTTTCTTTCCTCAATCCTTTATCTATCTTACTTTTATCTGTTTTGATGTGTTTGGTTCAGTTATTATTGGTTCGCAATAACGTGTGAAGCTGAAACTTTTCCAGTAAATGTTCTAAACTAAATGTTAATCACTTTTTATTTCAAACCAATAAAACTTATACAGATACATCTGATCATCATTCTCATTGCCTGTTGTCAACAATGAAGACAATGTAATTGCCGTTCTAGCTTATTTTTATGTTAATCTACGTAGATCATTAGCAATAGCAGAGTATGATCTTAATTTACTTCTTCGTCGTATTCATCGAATTCTAAAAAAAGATAATCTGCACCTTTATAAATTTTCATTGGTCCAAACTCAACAAGATGGCGATCCACAGCTTCGAATCGAACTGTGTGAGATCCTCTTTCTCAGAGCTCAAGAGGGTTCAGATTTTCTCTAAAGGATTATTTGAATGGATGATAACAGATTTTCATGTTTTGTTTATGATGTAATCTTAAATTGAGAATTTTACATGTGTCAACGAAGTATCAGTAGCTGAATCAAGAAACAAGGCGTTGTTGATACCAACTGAATGGAGCACCAGCTCATTGCACAAATGAATATTATCGAATTTTAAGATAGATGGGTAAGAACAAACGATTCGTCTTTGTGGCCTCCATGGTCACCGGAGCTAACGCCTATAGATTTTTATCTTTTGAAACGGTCAAAGATAAAATTCATTCTAAACCAGTGACCTCAAGATATGATTTGCGTAATAGACTGAAAAATGGTCTCATGCAGTTGGATGTGAAGGAAGAGAATTAATTTGTTCTGATATTTCTTTAATTTAACTTTCGAAAAATATATCTCCTATATATATATATATATATATATATATATATATATATATATATATATATATATATATATATATATATATATATATATATATATATATATATATATATATATATATATATATATATATGCTTCAACAATTACTGAACAGAGGCGTTATCTAACAAGACATTCATTTCAAAAAACAAAAACAGGTCAATTTTTGTTTCACTTCTTGAGTACAATACTTGCCTGAAATATCAACCCCTGAGCGGGGGTGCAATCCTTGATTATTTTGAATAGGAAGATGGGTCAAGTGATGACTCAAAAGGAAGGTGGTACCTTTCTCTATATTGCCTTGAACGAATTTTCATTTTTAATTGAAAACTGTAAAAGATAAAGGGTGAGCAACTGAAAGATAAAGGAGACTATTTCCTGAGAGTATTCAAGTTTCAGTGAAGTAACAGATCCATGCTGATCAATGGCAGTCATCATCAAGTACCATCCTCATCTCGAGCCCTAGAGCAGTGACCAGCCGTGAATATTTGGAAGAGGGTAGATGGGTCGAGTGATACCTCGAAAGAAAGGTGTTATCTATGTCTGCGTTCCCGTGAAAGAATTTAACCCCAAAAGATGTCCCCTTGGAACAAGAATTGATATATAAATATATATTAGTTTAGTTTCCATTTTGTATCAATTTGATGAAGGCGCAGTGTCGTGGAAAAACGTTACAAATAAAGTATATAATGTGAATCATTCAAAAAATTTACATCAAGTAACGTCATAAGTATTCAGTTGTTGGTCTCGTTTTTCAAACCTTATACTGACCACAAGTATGGAGATGCATAAATGAAGATGTTCTTATAGAAAAGTTGAGTAAAAGAATCTTCATTCTTCACATAAAATTTAAGATAAATTTTCTATGCACTTTACTTTCGCAGTACGTGTTTGATAAGTTGCTTCTATTCAACTTTTTAAAGTTTTAGAATTTTGACCGAGAAATATTTCTTCGATATATTCATGACTAGAGTTTGGCCAACATGAACTGAAGTGGAATGAAAAAAGAAAAAGAGCCTAGAAAGCGGCAAATCGCATGAATGTTTGAAATAACATTGTTAGATTGCCCGAAAAATTTGATCTAGATCCAGGATGACAATCATCGCTTTTCCAGCAAAACGGTTTGTTTTATGACGAAAAAGGCTCAAATTATAATTGTTGATTATGCAATTCGCTGCAAGAATATTTGAGAATTTTTTGCAAGGCGTCATTTTTTCTGAAGATGAAGCAAATTTGATATTTCTTAAAGTTGTGTTCTCTATAATACACATCCATTTCTATGCTATCTATTGGGAGTTATATCCTTTATGACCTTGTTAGATGAACTATTTTTCTGAATGGACCAGATATTATCAGCTTCGTATCTAGCATTTTTGGGGCTGAAATTGAATACCATGAGATTTTAAGTGTGAAGTCTGACTTAAAAATACCCAAAACCGATATGGGACTGCTATTTCAGATTATCTTTACTAGCAAACAGAAATTGGCCAGGTCAAGAGATCACCTACATGAGAATAACTTTTGGTTGACAAACGGCTTCTAAACTGCGTTAGGAGTTGCAGCTGGTGTCAGTGAACCTTGTTTGTGGCATTGAGATGTCATTAATCTTTGCCAGCTTGGAAGGGAGCAATTGATTTCACATGTTGTGAGCCTCATGCCTATGGGTATACCATATAGCGTAATGAGAAGGCAGAACTATTGACCATTCGGCATGGCTGCCTCGAAAATTATAGAGCTCTAGTCTGGCCGAACCTCACGAAAATAGTTCTTGGAGGATAAACTGTCGTAATAACGAAGTAATCTTGCTTTAGAAAACAACTAAATGATTTAGAATTGGTCGAGAGTCATCTAGGCACACAATACAAGGAGTAAGAATCAAAAGAACATATCTCGTGATTATTTTCGGCTTAAGACAAAAACAGACATGAGGAACCGAGATAGTTCTAAGAAATAATAGAAGTTCATCAAGATCTCTCCCATTCAGCTCCTAATCCTTGTGAAAGGTTTGGTGGGTGAAATTGAAGGTGGATTGTGACCCAAAAGTCCACCGGATATTAATGACTAGGCTTCTACTCAACCTACACTTTTGTTAATATGTAACAGGTCTTCTGCAGCTTCAGTAATAAAATTATATTTTCGGTTCTACATGTTAATTTGAGTGTAACTAATGAACCATTTATTTTACAATAATTTCTGATGCAGAAAATTATTCAGGACGTGATTTTCATAGATTGGCTTGTATTGGATATATTGAGATGCAATTTATGGTTCCCTTTTCGAGGTTCACTTCAGAGAATGTATGATAACAGAAAGATCATTTGATAATTATTGACCTCATAAGATTTTCTTTTCTCCCACTACAAAGATCTAAAAATTGATTTTCTTTTCTTACTTTCATTGGTTTAAATATATGTTAATTGAAATTTCTGCTCCATTTGATTTCTTTCCTAGCCAAGGTTCAGAATTCTATACATAAAAAACCTGGTAGGCATTCCAATCGGAACAAAAACAAAGAACAACAGGTTATATTTCGAAACAAAAGGAAATCTGATTGGTATTCGTTTTATCGTTGTTGATTTCAGATTCAGCTATATCCCTTTTTTCTCAACTCGAGACGCTAAATTACATTCGTTCTCTGGATATCGAATCAATTATTCGATTTATTGAATCAATTGTGATACGTCTTGGAATTGTTCTTCTTTCTTCTGGTGGTAAATATAATGAGAATATCAATACCTTCTCTTTGGTTTTTCAATAATCTCGAAAATAAGCAGAATAAATTTCAACATTTAATGTGAAGTATCAGTTAAAAAACTAAATGTTATTTTTTTTAAGAAAATATAGAAAATTATGATTTTTGCACCTGGAATTTTTGTTAATTTCTTCAGTGTTTGTAGTAACAATCACTGATAAGAGGATTGATATGTATACGGGGTGTTACAAAATAGTATGTCACAACGTGCAATTTCAAGAATAAAAGTTTGTTCAAACATAGGTCCGCAAAAGCTTCGTTAAGGGGCTACAGGATGTTGAAGTTTCCGGAAAAAAGTTGTTTATTTCTTAAAAACTCCTACTGTTTTTGAGTTATTCAGCTCATCATTACACGTCCTAGCTTTTAACTGAATTTCTCAAGGTGTTTTCTTTTCCGAGGCCATCCCTCCTTTTGCCCTTTCAAACTTTTTGCAGTACGTCACTGATCAGGGTACAATCAATTTTCGTCATCTTCGATCAATTTAGACACTTTTTTGACACCTCTAATTTTATCGTACCTCCAACCGTTTTCGAGTGAAAAATTATTGAGTTTGAGTTATCTGGATTGTATGATATTCCCTAAATGAAAAAATAATAGAAATACTAGAAAGACGTGCCCAAAATTCGCTTTTATTTTGATGGCCCGTCTTCTGAAACTCAACTTATACTTATTCAATATCAAACTAGAAAAAAGAACAATTAAAAACTAGATAAATTGCTGGAAGTGCCCTCTACCTGCAAGAATACAGGTCTCTGTTCTTCTTCGCATATTAGCACGCACCCTTTTGAAATATTCCTGGAGCATTTCTTATCCGACATCTCAATTCTTCTGCAGTGGTCATTGGAGTGGTATAAACTAAACTTTTGAGATATCCTCATAAGAAAATGTCTAAAATATTTGAATATGTGGACGTAGTAGGCCAAGGTTCCGGCCCACCCCGACCTATCCATCGGTAGTGTATTCTTCAAGAATTCCCTAGCTTCTCCAGTAAAATGTGCTGGTGCCCCGTCATGCATGAACCAAATTATGTTTCTCACCAAAAGTGGCACATCATCGAGCAATAAAGGAAACTCCTCTTCAAGAAATTTCCGATACGCGGGACCGTTCAGTCTGTTAGGGAGAAAAATGACCCAATCATATAAATAATAATAAATAAGTTTCCAATTATTCCCAGAGACATTTAGTGAGAATTGTTCTTGATGATGAGATTCTTTAATCAAATGGGGGTTTTCCTCAGCCCAAAAATGATTATCATGAAAATTTTGGTTACAGTTCTCAAAAACTTAGCTTCGTATGTGAACATTATTTCACTATCAAAATGGGCATTTTCTCTAATTTTATCTAAGAACCATCGGCAGAAATTCAGTCTTGAAGGAAAATCTCGAGGAAGTAGAGTTTGGGCTCGTTGAATATGAAACGGGTAAAATAAAGAGTCGTGGAGAATCCTCTAAACTAGAACATGTGAAATATTCAACTGATTTCCAATTTTTCTTGTACTCACATGAAGATTTAAATCAATACAATTCAAAACTGCTTCCTCAATATCTGGAGTTCTCAAAGTTTGTGTTGCACCTATCAAATGCTTATTTCCAGTAAAAGTACCAGTTTCTCTCAACCTTCTGTGGATATTTGAAAATGTTCGCCTGTATGGTGTTACTCGATTTGGAAAGCGCACCTGATATAATCGCCTAGCTTCTGTTGTGTTTCCGTCAGCCAGACCTTACATGTAATGGATATCAGCCAATTCGGCATTAGTAAAATTAGCCAGTTTTTCTTACAGCAATAACTTCAGAAGTCTTAAAATTAATCTTGAATCCTACAAACAATTCGAGCAAACACTGGTACAACTTTAGCAACTGTCAAAATAAAATAACTAGATGAAAAAACCAAAGCCTACTAGTCATTTTTTTAATTAGAAGTGCCTTCAATTCTGCGAATGTATACAATCGCTTAATACTTTTCTGCTCGAGAACGGTACGAAAAAATTGCAGGAGTCAAAAAAGTTTTAAAAATTAACGAAGATCACGAAAATTGATTGCACGCTGATCACTGGCATACTGCAAAAAAGTTTGAAAGGGTGAAATGAGACATGGCTCCGGAAAAGAAAACAACTTGTAGATTCTAGTTAGAATTTAGGAACTGTAATGATGGAGGCTGTAAAAAAATAGCTCGCATTCCAAATTCAGAAACTGCAAGAGATTTGAAGAGAAAAACAATTTTTTCCGGAAACTCTGTGATAAAGCTTTTGCGGACTTTGTTTATATGAAACTTTTTTCTTGCAATCGCACGTGGATTTACCCCCCTAAGTTGTGACATACGACTATGTAACTGTTTGTATTGTAACATAATGAAGGAAATGAAGATTTATTTTTTACGAAAATATGAAAAAAGTATATTAGTATTCATCGTGTAAAGTCTACCTGCATCGAATCATCGAAAGAAACTGTATAAAACAGCGTAAATGAAAATGATGTAGTGAGTGGAATCAATATGGATTGTTCAATGAAGATTTTTTTACAATACGTTAGGGTTGGCTTCAAATTAATTCGTGGCAAATAAGAACAGCCGCCTAGAATTCAATCAACTGTCCTCATCGTTCGAGCCAGCTGTGTCCTGCAATTCTTCTACAGTGATCTCTTTTGGGGACCGATATATTTTCGATTCAGGAAATTCCAGATAGCGCCAGATGGCCAAACCGCAGTTCACAGGGTGTGATAAAAAGATACAGAATAATATGTTTTATAAATGAATTCTTCCATTAGGCAGTTTAGTTTCTGAGGAGTCGAATTGTTTTACATGAAATGTAAATGTTCAGCGGGATAATTTTAAACCTCAATTGCATATCGTACCTGCTCTGTCATTCACTGATTACTAGGTTTTAAATAATTTTAAACTAAATGATTCCGAAATATGCTTGCAACTATGCATTATAATCTTTAAAATACGCAAATATGCATAACAGATCTTTTGAAAAATTATATGTTTTGAAACTTTTCTTACAAAAGAGGGGATTGTACTCACATTGATATCTGCGGAACATATATATTTTATGCTATCTTATATGTACTGGATTTCTCAGAATTTGATAGCAATCTCTACGAATCTGAAGGAACTTATCAAAATAACGCCACAACTACATATAATAGTTTTTCCTACTACTCACTCCAGCTGAAATATTTAATCCTCAAATTCGATGAGAAAAAGAATTTTATTTGAAAACCAATACGATTTTGATAATCGTTTCAGTTTTTCGTCAAGAGCATGAAAGAGATACAAATAACAGAATGAATGCAAAGGTGCAATCTTTAGGCTGAAGTCGTCTTAAAAGTTTGAAATCTTCCTCTTCCATTTGGCAAAACAGGTGCATCAAATTCTTTATCTCAACAGAAGTTTTCCTGAAACGAAAATATCACACGTTGAAAGTTGTAGAACATCAAATTGAAACTGAAGAATTTTCTGAACTATATATATATATATATATATATATATATATATATATATATATATATATATATATATATATATATATATATATATATATATATATATATATATATATATATATCCAAAAACAGGAAGAAGTCGAATACTTAACTTTTTGAACTTCTTTTTGTTTTTATAGATTGAAGTTGATTTTGGCCCCAAGTTTATTCAGCTACATCTGCCTTCCCCCACTAATATTATTGATATACCAAGTTGGCTAAAATATATATTATGTCCAAGTTTCAAAACCTGTACCCCTGTTAACCTGTTAATGGTGGCAAAATAACACGGAATGGAAGTACTTTCTGTTTCGTCCCAAATAACAGAAAAACTACTTTATTAAAAAATTAAAACTGATTTTTGAATAGGATTCTCCTATTCGCAAGGTGATTCCTCAATCAACTTCAATTCCAGATTGGAAAGAAGATTTTTTGATGAATCTTTCTGCAGTATAAGATACAGTGGGGAAAGATGGAGTGACTAAAAAACTTTATAAAGTTGTTGACTTTAGTACAACTATCAAGCTGATCGAGAGAATGTTATCTGCAAAAAGCCATAGTGTTTCTATTGGAAAGAAGAGTAGTCGTTTTCGTAATCGAATGGTCTTTCACAGGGATCTGTTCTTACATCTTTATTATTCGATTTATGTGTGACTGATACTCCTAATATTTCTTCTAAGGAATAGATATGTGCTGATTACATTGCTCTATAATTTCGTTACGATAATTCAAAAACTGTAGAACAAGTTTTGTCTGCCGAATTTAGAACAAATAATTCCTTCAAAGAAGGTCGTATATGCCCTGTTCCTCCAAAAACAGAGATATCTTTTTTCTAATAGTCCGATTTCTCGAATTATTCATTTATATCTTTCAAACTCAGTTTTCATAATTTTATTAATAATTCATTCTCATTTCATCAAGTTAAATATTCAAACGGTTGGAAATTCGAATCAAGTATCTACTGGTAATGATACCCAATGAAAATTATAGTTATATCCGTAAGGTGTCGCTGGTATTGATTTAGGTTGTTCATCGGTTAATTGTGAAGTCAGTACCTAAAAGAAGATCCTTTCCCGCTTCTGTGGGAGGACGGAAAGCAGTGCTCATTCTATGTTTCGTTTCCTTTTTATTGTTGTGAAGAGAATAATTTCGCTTTTTATTAGTTTTTTTATAAATCAATAGTTTTTCATAGAACCGAGTCTATAAAAGTTCAGAATTCATTAGATTCGCTCTCTTCCCATTTAGAAATCTTCGGAATCTTTTGTAACTTTATTAGAGCTGTTTTGTAGCGATTGGAGTGAATAATTTTCAGTAATAGAAATTATGTATTCTTTGATTTTCTGGATAATTTCAAATCGTTTGAGGCGTTATAAGTAGCTGGTAATTTTGCCGGATTTCCTCGACAACCAATTCAATTAGAGATTGGTGAAATTTCGAATTTTCTTCTGTTATATTAACCTCGATCGATATCTGGTATTCCTAGGGTAAGTCAAATTCATTCTGTTCATTTTAAAAATATATATTCGAGACAAATGCTATTGTTATAGATTATTTTTCACCGTCAAGATATTTGATGAGTCATCTTCATGCCAAATCTTGATATTTCATGGCTGGGGTAACCACGTCTTTAGGGAACTAGCCTTGCCACCTAGGGCAGTCACCTTGGGAACCAAATTCTGCCAATCAAGTAACCTGTAAGCTGTAAGATACAGAAATACCAGAAAACTGATGTGAAACACCAAATCCAATCTTTGTGGGAATTAATCTTATTCCTAAAAAGCTAAGTGTTTCTCTTTATGATCAAATTCTTCTCTTCTATCTTAGTTCATTGTTGACTGAGCTCTATCATTGTGTTTCGATTTGTTGAAAAGCTCAGATTGTTTTGAAAACAAAATTTATACTATATAGTTTGAATTAATCTCGTCTGAGACTCCTTTTATTGTAATTGGTTAAACTTTTCAGTTAATTTTTTTTGTATTAGTTATCTTGATCATAGTTAGTAATTTATTAATCAAATACTGTGATTTCGATATTTATTTTGTGATATAGCTAGTTGAATGAAGTGATGAGTATTATTAGTAAGGCTACATCTAGGACCTAGGTTCTAGATGAAGATCTCACACAATAAGATAATGGGCCTCTGATTTAGCTAGGCAAAGGTATTAATAGAAAGTGTCAATTATAATTTTCTTTCAACTAGCCTTGCTAAAATTAATCTCATTCAACTTCATTATTCAAATTTCTTAGTTCAGTAGAATTGAAATATTTCTCCAATTTCAGATATTCTAGAAACAAAACCATTACATATTTTCAACCGAACAATCTTCAATTGGATAGAAAATTAAGGAAGTTTTTATGATTCTTGACTGAATCATAATTTCTGCCGCAACTATCTTAGTGACATACTGGACCCTTCATTAAACTTCAAGTCGCATATCAATAAACTGAATTATATGCTGATATTGAGAAATAATATTCTATATAAACTACCTGGGTAAACTAGGGGTGCGAATGTTCATACCATACTCTTAGAACAGCTGTTTCTGTTTTGGCTTTTTCACAGCTGACTACTGTTGTTCTGTCTGTGTGGATAGAACTGATTCTCAATTGAATTTTGCCGAAAGAAGAACAAAAGAAATATTATTTGCTTAAGCCCAATTCACTAGCTTCATGTCCCCATATATCCCCAACCAATCGGCATTGGAACACACAGTACAAGTGTCACTTTTTCCGGAACATCTTATTATCTGAAAACTTCCTGTTTCTGTATTCCATTCACCTGTTGTGATATTGAAATCTCATCTCGGAAACCGATTTGATTGCTTTGTTAGAAGCGAACTTTTTATAGGCGCTTTCAGGGATGACTTTCAGCTCCTTCTGCGAGTTTTCTTTTATGACGTCTATGGAATCAAATCTGGTTTCCCAGAGCGGCAATTTCAGTCTGGAGAAAAGAGAAAAGTCACACGGAACTAGATTCGCAGAATAAGGCGGCTGCTCATTTATCGAGTGTTTGGTCTTAAGGTCGTTAATAACCGTGGCTCGATCAGATAGTGCTTTATCGTAATGAAAAATCCACGAAATATTCTGCTACAAATCGGTTGGTTTAAGGCGAATATTTTCTCGCAAACGTCCCTTTCGATTATGCTGAACCAATTCATGATGAACCACATCAAGAATATCGAAAAAAACAATCAGCCTTGTCTTGATTTCCGAACAACTTTGGTGATGTTTTTTCGATTTTGTCTCATTTTTCCCATCCATTCAAAAAATTGTTGGCTCATTAGTATGTCGTATTCATAGACCATGAATGTGGGATCAGAATTCGCACAACCCAGCTTGTCTACAGCTACCTGTATCCGGTTCTGTTTTTCGAAAAAATTTGGCTCTATCGGAACGATATAAGCGGCGACGCGCTGCAAGCCCAATTGGTTCACCAAGATTCAATGACCGGTTTCACAAGAGAAGATGAGATCACGAGCTATCTCTACTACACACTACATGTCGATTTTCTAGCACCATTTCCCTGGTTTTTCTAGACGTTATCGTCGGTTGAAGAGGTCGAAAATCTTCCGGAAGGAGGCAAATCCCGACCGTCTTTAGAGGCTTTGTACCACTTGTACACTTGTGTTTTCGATAAAGCAGAGTCTCCATAAGCCGGTTCCAGCATTCGCAACGATTCATCCCACGGGATTTTGTTCAAACCTCAACATTTGAGACAAACTCTCTGTTCAATATTCATTCCATTGTAAAATTTTCAGAGCACCACTGAGGTCGACTGGTTTCAACAGCTATCGTTAACAAACTAGTTGACAGATCGCACTCATGTTAAGCATAGTAATTGAGGACATTCCTACCAACATACAAAAACTTAAAAAACTTAAAAATACTCAACGCTGGCAATTTAAATGAGAATTTCCGGATACTTTTTTGTCACAGTAGAATGGCCTGAAAAAAAATTTTCTTCCTATTAATTTTTAACCTTACTTCTTATATATTGAAAATGTGAAAAAATCATAACTCAATTCAACTACGTGGGATCGAATGGTTTAATATAATTCCATGAAAAAATATGTTTAGTTCATGATAAATCGTAATGCCATTTTTCAATAAAAATGAAAAGTGAAAATCAGTATCAAACATGATAAATGAACGTACACAGTCGTTGAATATATTTAGACCTCACTTCTATATCAGCACAATCATTATTCAACATGAAAAGAGCTTCTTTTCTCTCTGAACGTCACGTCATATCCTTCTAAAATATCTGGGTCAGCTTTATACAATGGACGGTTCTGAAACACGACCGCAGATATATATTCACCGAACTCGACAGTCCGATCACGTATTAAGCGAAAATCTCTGAGAACGAAAGACAGAACGGGAACAATTGCAGCATCTGACAATAGAAGTGACTTCTTTTGATTCTGTTCTGCCAATCATTCAGGGATGAGATATCTTAAAATTGTACACCACAACTCCAAACGAATATGACTTCAATTGGCTTCCTTGCAAAATACAGTGCATTCCAATGGAAAAGAAACACTCTGAATAATTGGGCTGGTATGATTTTTTTCTGAATCTTTAGAAAGAGGTCGATTTCGATTGGAGGCGACTTATTTTGTTACGTGTTCTTCCTTACTCTTGATGGCTTCCATTCCAATTTTTTGAATGGAAAAGAGAATCGTGTAATATCTCTCAATTATACGCTTTTAGTTTTAAGTTTTAATGAATCCGTTACATCATCCCTCTAACCCTGTCAATTATATATCTTGAATTTTCATTTTACAAGGGATTGTGTGATATCTCCTGGAAGCTTAGTTCAATTTAATGCGTTTTTCATTACATCGACGATACAGCAGCCATCTACATTACGACTTCAGAGATTCTCGTTTCGAATACACAATTCGGGTTAATTTTCACTCATAGCAAGATTTTCTATTTATTTTTCATAATACTCTTTTTCAGTTTGATAGTTGGTTCACTAGTTTTTCGAAATATTCTCGACCAGTGCTAAGAGTACAAACTGTTACTTCCTTTTTGAAAATCTGGTATCGTTTAATGTCTCTTAAGTGTTTCAGCAGTTGTGAATAAAACTTGGGTGGTAAATATGCACTATTTCTCTGTCATATTCTTTTTTCTGTGCGCAGGTCTTGTATCCTTCATCCCTAATTCTCGTCGGATATGTGTGATCTATCGGATGAATGGTGATCTTTTTCCTATGCACATATTTGACTACTTTCATGTAATAAAGTTGTCGTACGCTAAGGATGTTCGATAAAGTGAACAATCGATCTGGAATATGTCCTCTTCTTTCAATGGATAATTTTGAGAATCCATTTCTGGACAGTTTCAAGCTTCCGCAGATGATGTTCGTAAGCAGCCCCCCAATCAAGATTTCTATAAAACAAAAGTGACTGGTCTAAGGCATAATACATAATTTTCAAATTTTTTGTGTTCATTTGTCCTCTGAAATATTCAAACTTATACAATAAGCCACGCAGTTTGTTTGTCAGATATTCAATATGATGGTTCTACTTCATATGCCTATCTAAGATAATCCACAAAAATTTCACATATCCTTGTTCTGCTTCTGCAATCAGGGTATCTTTGTCTGCAGTGAGTTGTCCCAAGTTGGGTAAGCCTGTTTCATACGAAGTGAACAGTAGATACGACGACTTTTTTGTATTTAGAGTGAGCTTGTTATACTGAAACCATAGCTTCGTGGTTCGAATATCATTTTCTGTATTTTATTTGAGCTCCTGCAAAATTTTTGCACTACATAATATACTAGTATCAACTGCAAAACTTACAAACATTCCAGCGATCTTCAACTCTAATAAACTATTTACATAAATGACAGAGAGCAGTGGTCCTAGTACCGAACCTTGTTGTACTCCATAAGTGATAACCTCTTCTTCACTGATTTTGCTTTCTATCCATATTATAAATGGCGTTTCTTAGATCAATTTTACATAATTTCAAGAAATACTAACCTCAACTAGACACTAATAAAAAGTTTTCTGCTGTCCGATCGTTGGTTCACGAGATACAGCATTGAAAGTGTATTAACTTTTGTTATTGTTGGAAAATTGGATAATAGTGAATCCCGTGTGTTAATTGAACATTGCTTTGTGATAAAAGAAACAGTTTAAGCCGAAGCATGGCTTGATAATCAGTAATCGGAATAACAACGATGGAAAACTGGTTTGCAAAGTTTCAACTAGTTGATAAGAGCAACCAAGACGATGAACGCAGCGAACTTCCCAAAGAGGCTGTCATCGATGAAAAAATTTAAAAAATACTTGAAGTTGTTTTGAATAATCGAAAAAAGGAATTGATCGAGATACCTAAGATCCTGAGAACATCCAAGAAACGTGTTGGTTTTATTTTGAAAAAATGTTTGGAGATGCGAAAGCTGTGTGCGAAATGAAATCCGGGCTTCTTGACTCTTGATCAAAAACAACAACGAGTAGATTATTCTACACTGTTTGAAGATAATTTACACGTTCTGTGCTAATGAAAAAATCCGAAATTATCCACAAGTGCGACACGGGGTCAATTAATCTCGTGCAGTAACTATCCAAACGTGCGTTTCGGGATCAATTGTTCCCGTGTTCTTTCCTTAGTTTAAGCATATTCGGCATGCTAAAAGTTGATCAATTTTGGCAAAATCAATTGTTTTCTCTTTCCATAGGTTTAGGTCAATATACAGCAGCAGCAGCTGTATATTAATGGATTCATTCAAAAGTTCATTAACCTCATGGACATTTTACTCGTAAATAAATTATTTTGTTTCAAAATCAAACCTTTTCCCTACCAGAAATTGTATTTTATAAGATTTCAGAGATAGGTTATGAATTTGGTTTTTTTGAGGTTCAGCCTTCTCCTCCCTCCCGTCAAAATCGCCTTTTGTCATATTTTAGGAAAATAAAATTAACAACCACTTTTAATGAGAAAAATTTTATTTTTATTTTAATACTTTTACATGTAATTTACAAATACCGTCTCTTTCAAAATACTTAGTAATTGAGAAAAATAATAAAATACAAAGGAACAAATACAATAATTTGAACAGTTAAACAATATAATCATTAGGGAACTAACTAGTGCATTGATGCGTGTCAATCATTGAAGCACGAAAGAAAACGAGCTGGCTTCGTAGGGCACTCCCCACAATATGTGCGAACTTTTTTCACTTTGTTGTCAGCTTCTTCAGAGGTCATGGTTTTTCTGAGCTTCTCGTAGCACCCTGAATAGTTTTTTCGCTTCTTCTCTAGTCGTGAGCTAGCGTGTGGATGCTTTAGGTTAGACAATACCTCCTATACATCCATAAGCAATGGCGCAAACAACAAGGGTTTGAAAACACCCACCATCAAATGGATCAGAAAAATACTCAAAGGCTAGATCATAACGGCCACTTTTGGAGACACTGAAATATCGGTGTCAGCAGTGAAAGGATGCCCTCAAGGAAGTGTCCTATTGCCGCTACTATGGTCAGTAGTTGTTGATTGCCTCGTAGAAAGACTGAACAACGCCGGATTCAACGCACAAGGTTATGTTGATTATCTAGTTATCATTAGTAGGGAAGACATGATGGAATCTTATCGAACCTGATGCAAAAGCCCTTAACATCGTAAATGAATGATGTGCTGAAGAGACAAAACAATTCTAATTTCATTCACAATACGTAGAAAGTTGAACTTGAAGTTCCTCTTCTCGAATGGACATACTCATTTTCGGAACAGGCTAAGTATCTAGGGTTAACCCTAGATCAGAGACTCAATTGGAATTTTTACATATTGACAAAACTCTCTTCAAGGCTACATCGTGTCAATGGGCACGCCGTAGACTCATCGGAAAGATCTTGGGGCTACAGACAAAAATACTGGTTATACACTGCGGTTAGAAGACCCATTGTCACATATGCATCGTTCATATGGTGGACGAAAACATCAGAAATAACTACGCAAAACAAGCTGCAAAAACTGCAGCGGTTAGTGTGTGTGGGCATAACAGGTGCTATGAGAAGCACCCCGACTACTGCCCTGGAGGTAATCCCAAATCTTCATATAAAATTTATAAAGGAGACGTTGATGTCGGCATTATGGCCCCGAGACACAAAATAATTATTACTTTTTGATCTGAAGGGACACCTGGGGATTCTGGGTTACATAGCGCCTGAAATCTTATCACAGCCATCAGATATAAAGCCGCTTATGTTTGATTTTCACCTTCAAGTTGCCATAGAAGACCGCACCAGCGTAAGGGGAAAAATAAATCAATTAGACCAAGAATCCTCCATCTGGTACACGGACGGATCGAAAACGATTGATGGAACAGAAGCAGACATATATGGACCCAAGTACTCGTCATCAAGGCCTCTGGGCTCTACTCCCATAATAATGCAAGCAGAAACACTTGCTGTAAATCTGTGCTGCCAGGAGGAACTCCGAAGGAAACTCAAAGGTGCAAAGATTTACATTTTAACGGACAGTCAGGCAGTGATTGAAGCTCTAAACTGTTACCGTTATCGGAGCATCTCTGTCTGGGAATGCCGTCAATCCTCGAAGCAACTTGTTGAGAGGAACAAACTTTTCCTGTGGTGGGTGCCTGGCCACGAAGACATACAAGGAAATGAAGCCGCTGATGAACTGGCTAGATCAGCTTTCTGCGGTCTAAGCAAGCCGCACAGACGACGGGAACTGGAACGGTGGGAAGAATCTAGCAAAAAACAATACTGGAGGAAAATCCAGTCCTAAGGCAAGTGAAAAAGTTCATTGACTATTTGCCAAAGAAGACAAAATATCCTTTCAATCTCTATAGGGACGAGCTGAGGACTATAACAGGTCTCCTTATTTGGACACTGCCCACTGAGATACCATCTCAATAAAATGGACAAATCGGAAACGGCAACATGCAGAATGTGTAAAAGGGCGATGAAACATAAAGACATATACACTTCGGTAGCGACAAGCTACAGCCGCAAGAAATGAAAGCGAAAGCTCCCATCGAGATTTTTAATTTTGTAAGATTATAGATATATTACAGTAAGAGATAGATCTACAGGGAAATGAATAAGAAGGGTTACGAACAAAAAACCAACTTGGTCGCAGTTCAGAAAGGCTTGCAAAGCCAAACGACCCTCTTCAATGTAATGTAATGTAATTTAGTCTTATTTACGTTCAAATGTTCTGCCACCTTCAAGTTAGAGTAAAAACTATCTCCATACACAGAGTTCGACCAGATCCCAATAAACTTTCTCGAAGCTCATTCACCAATTACTCTTTTATAATAAATAATGTATGCGATTCGCCTTGAACCCTATCTCCTTTCCCGTAGTGAATCTTAAAATTGTGGATACAACAGTCATACGTACATAGCTTATAAAGTTTAACTCCATATTTTTGACGATTGAGTGATATATTGGCGGAAAAACAAACGTCCTAGTCAAAGAACCTTTGTTTCACCGTTAACTATTTTTTCACCCACATTTATATATTTTTGGAAATTTTTGAAAAAAGAAGTTTATCACTTAAGGGCCTTAATTTGTATATTCTATCACCCAAATAACTTGTCTGATTGTCACAAATGTGAAAGCATTGGAGAATTAATAGAAACCGGTCTCTGGGCATTATTTTTGCAACAAAACTATTATGATAAAAGGGTCTTTGGACCATAGATAGAATAGAATACAATATAATAGAAACTTTTTTAATTTCATCTACTGTAACTGGTATCCACTTACGAAGCCGAGATTTTTATTTTAGTTCTCCCATTTCCAAAAGTACAGATAGTTCTTGGCTGTGGTGTTCATTTGTGCTGGTTACCATCATATCTAAAATTTCATCATCTACGAGTAGCTTGAAAAATTCAAAAGAATTCCCCACATTTTCAGTAGTACCTGAAAACGCACGGCGTTTATTACATAGCAACGGAAACAATTCAAGATTAATATCAACCCCATTCCATTTATCATTAGCCATCGAAAATGTAGCATTGGAATCTCTAATATTTATTCGACTAAAATCAATGTTGTCAGTTTCGGCGTTTGAAGAACGGCTGGAAATCTTTTGACCCACATAAACTAAATCATTTTCGTCGTCTAAACTTGAGGACTTATCAGACTTGAATTCAAATCAACGTTCGAAGTTCAAAACTATACTGATTCTCTCCTCAGTAAAGCAACAGCAGAAGCACAACAAAGGGCCGTCACAACAAAAAGGAGAGAGGGGAGCGAGTTACTTTTCGCGAAGAGTAGTACGTGGTCTTTTGGCCCTGTGCCGCACTGAAGTTTGAATTTTAAACCTCAGTGTGCCCAGGGGTCATTTAATCCCCGTTCTATGTTTTATCAAATATTGAGAGATTATTGAAAATTGTAAAATATAGCAATATTAGTTTTAACCCTTTGACAAAAGAAAGCTGAAACAGATTCGAACATTTTTGAAAGTTTACCTCTTGCATCCGCAACACTAGTGCAAAGTTCGACACGGGTAAAAAAAGGTTTTCGTCGACACATCTCAACAGATGAAAAATGAATTCATCAAAATACTCTAAAAAGCAATTGACAGTCAGCCGAGTGGACTGAACGAGGTGAACTTCATCCGATGCGTTCAAAATCGCAGCAGGCAGCTGGTAAGTTTATGACATCTCTTTTCTGGGATGCGCAGGGTATTATATTCAGCGATTACCTTGAAAAGACCAGACGATAAATAGCGACTACTACATTGAGTTATTGGAGCAATTGAAGAACCAAATCACGAAGAATCGGTCATATTTTGAAAAAAAAAGAAAATATCGTTTCATTGAGATAATGCACCTTGCCACGAATCTATCAGAACCATGATAAATTTAACGAATTAGGCTTCGAATTACTTCTGCATCCTTCTTATTCACCTGATATTTCCTCTGCGACTTTTTTCTGTTGTCAGATTTGGAAAGAATGCTCGCTGGAAAATATTCAAGACTGATGAACAGGTAATGGCCGAAACTAAAGCCTAGTATGAAGTTAAAGAAAACTTATTTCGAAAACGGCATCCAAAAATTATTGATCGCTACAATCGCTGTATCTCCCTCGAAGGTGATAATATTGAATAAAAAAATTGAATTTTACCAGAAAAATGTATTTTACTATGTAAGCTTACAAACTTTTCAGCCCACCTGGTTTCGAAATTCGAAAAAACAATTTCTTTTTGCATGGCTACAATAAACTTATTCAAGGTTTGGCGAGACGTTCCAATATAAAAATAACTTTCATCAGCATTCTTAAATGAGTTAGTTATAATGAAAAAATAATTAAGTCCTTCAAAGCATTACATAAGTACGGAATTGACAGGTATATACGACCCTAAGGAGAATATTTCAAATACCTTTGAAGGAGACCATATTGAAACTCCACGACTTTCAGCTTAGTTTTCGTGCTAAATTTATCCTTATTGGATCATCTTGCTGATCTCCACCTCATAATTCGTTTGCGTAATAAAGTAAAATGACACCTCATTCCAAAGGTTTTCGAATGCCTTCTGCTGTTATTCATAGAATATTTCAAGAGAAAATACAGCCAATCTATGTAATGGAATGAATTGAATGGTGGTAACGAAAGAAAATATGAAAATGATAATTCTACTAACAATCCATCATATCAGGTGTCCATTTGAAGCGTATTTGTTCCATAATTTTTCTGTTGAGAATACTGCATGTCGGAAATTGTAAGAAGTTTATTCGTTACATGTTCTAATATGATGTTCGAATGTACAGTGTGTTCCATAACGGAGGTTCATTTCAAAGTTTTGTATTTTTGAATAGGATTGTCTGTTTCTCAAAATAAATGGCGTTTATTTTTAATCAATATTTATCATCATTAATTCTCAATTTCATTACTATATCCCTCTCATCAACTTCAATATCCATAATTTATAAATAATTGTAAATATAGCTACACAGAGACGACCCTGAATCGGGGTTTATATTATTTGTTTGCTTGCTGAAAATATTCATATATTTCTTGAAGTTTATTATCAATTGAGAATATTTTATCGTTTAGATCTACCTGCGAACCATACTTTCTATTTCATCTCAATTAAAATTACAGAAGAAGCACGGTAATTTGCAAGAATTATTCAATATTTCATTTTAACATTTCAATGTGGTGAAATATTACATAATTTTAAAGCAGCTTGAAATCACCCAAAAGCGTTGAAAGTCTTTGGAATGCAGCCACATTTTGATAAGAAATCGAATGCAAACAACATTCGATCATATTCCTCATAGTTCTTAAACACCCTTTCGTAACAAAGATCAGATATACCATCTGGTAATTTCTCAGACACCAATTGTCGCGTCGCGACGAAGTAGTTCAATTCGAAAATGTCTTCTGGATTCCACAGTGCACTCGGGAAAAGGTTATCTACTTTAGTATTCACATTGGAAGAGCATTTCCATCAGTAATTGTTGTATTGTTATTACTAGCTCTTCTTAGTACTTTCTCTATGTCCTCCTCCTTCATGTTTATATCCGGCATTCAGAATATCGGCGCCTCCTCCGAAACTTCTGGTTCCAGTACGAATTTTCGTCTGGGAGAACTCAAATTTACATAATGTTTCCCTCCAGGGCCGTCAACATCGTAGCATCAGATAACCTTTTGTTAATGATGGTGTTGATATTTTCAACGGTCTCCAGAAGTCTTTTAGAAAACGTCATTCGAGGTTTTTTTTGTTCTTCTGGATGCGTATTGATGGACAGGACATATCGAGTGATAAATGAAGTAGATGTGGTGCAGCGCAAGAATAAATCCAACATGTGACATCGTCCTGCCCTGTACTGGCACCAAGAAGCTACAACGCCACAACGCCATGGCAAAGATTTATCATCAGGCACTGGGACACTGGCTCGGAGTGATACGCAAGGATGTGAAGCACTATAGATACGACGCTAAAGGTATACTGGAAGATCGAAGATATAAACTGTATTGGGACACAACGCTCGGCACGGATCGTATATTGCCACATAACCAGCTGGACATAGCTACCATTGATAGGGAGGAAAGGACTGCGATACTGATGGATACACGGAGAAAATAACGAAGTATGAGAACCTTGCATTTGAAGTGAAGGAGATTTATAAGCAGAATTCTATTACTGTTCTTCCGCTCACCATTTGAACGAACGATCTGGTTGAGATGTACTAGTTGAATAATGCTAGGTTGAAACTGGAGCCCTCTGTTATTATCCTGTCGCAGACGGAGGTCATACTGGACAGTGCACGAATTAAATTCCTGAATTTTCCATAGACTGTGCTAACTTGGCGAGACATTGCCCGGTAATATATAAATGTAGATATATATATATGATCACTGATGGGTTCACCCATATCTGCAGCAATTGCCAATTTAGTATTGGAAGACCTTGAATATCAATTACTTTCGAAGATCACATTCAAAGTGCAATTTTTCAAACGGTATGTAGATGGCTGTATAGGATGTATTCCTCGCGACAAAATAAACAAAATAACCAAAATCTTCAATTCATACCACAAAAAATTCAATCTACCAATGAAATCGAAAAAGATAAAAAATCAATTTCCTCGACATACAATTAACCCACGACGATACAGGAAAATATATACAAATTGGTATCAGAAACTGACATGAAGTGTAAGATACCTAAATTTTGAATCAATTGTACCTAACCGATACAAAAAAGCGATATCAATAGCCTGGTTGATAGAGCCATCAAACTATCACACCCTAAATTTAGAACAAAAATATAAAGAAATTGAAGAACATAATAAAAAGAAACGTGTTTCCAGCTAGTTTTTTGAACCACTCATAAAGAAAAGAATACATGAAACATACAATACAGAACAAAGGAAAAAAGAAAAAATAGGTTTTAAATACATCGGCCTCACTTATACAGCCGGATTGTCCAACAAATTGATATATGCCATCAAGATTGGATACAAACCTAACAACTACTGCAAACAATTTTTCACCACTCTAAGGCCAAGGGTGAAACATGAGAACAAAACACTCTGTATATACAAGGTTAATTGTCAGTACAGTGGAGAGTGCTATATCGGTAATACTGAGCAATACTTGCATAAAAGAATATACCAACACGGCTACTTCGTTAGATTCGATAAAAAAAGTACCGCCCTAGCGAAACATAGCATTGAACAACTACATAAATTTAATTTTGCTGATGTACGAGTTCTTGCATCCGAAAGCAACGACTTTAAAAGAAACATTCTAGAAATGATCGAAATCCAAAAAGAACCTAAGACAGTGAATTCAAGAGCTGACGATGACGGATTTATGAATGTCTACAATAATCCGATGATTCGAATATACCCTTCAATGGATTGCTGCAACCAGTTTTATTCAAAGATTAATTGTTATTGCTTGTTATTGTTTGTCTTGCTTTTCTGTAATTGTTTTGCCATTGACGATAATGATGCAAAGAAAGAATGTGTAAGGTGAATAGCTTTTAACGTAAGAATTGTATTATGTGTTTTACTAAAATTATGATTTTGTTTTAGATAATAATTGTGCAGAGATGAATGTTTTCTGATGATAGCCCTGTGCCGAAACACGTAAAAACACTCTGCAAATTATAAGTTTTAACACTTCCGTTCTCTTAACCTCGATTTCCCAGTAAAACTTTGTTTACTTTTGAAGAAGGGGTTAGCAAATAAAATCAACTTAATCACTATACAGTGTGTTCCAACGAAAATTTGACCCCCTATAACTCCGAAATGAGTAACATTAGCGAAAAACACCAAGACACGTCGATTTTTGTTTCGAGGGAGCATTTTTAGAAATAATTCGAAACTTGTCAGATCAACCCCTACCCCAGCAACCCTAATTTCGAAATTCATCATAGGAATAAGGGTCGAGTGGCACCTTACTGTAAAGGTCTGTCAATTCTCCATTCTGATTTGTCATTTTAGAATTTTAAATTGACATACAGGGTGTCCCAACCGAGGGTAAAGTTGAATTCCTGCAAATCCCAAATACTAAATGAAATCGATTTATTTTGGCATAATGCAAGCGCAGGTTTATGCTCGGTCTAGAAAAACGACCTACACTTGTGAATTTGGAGTTGGTGCAATCAACCCCTATTTCCAGCATCCCCAACTCAAAAATCATTCGATCGAAAATAGGTCAAGTGGCACCTCGTTGGAAAGGTATTTCAATTTTCTCTTCGAATTTGGTATTTTCGAAATTCAGAATCAACATACAGGGTGTCCCGGAGCAGGAACACTGAAAACCCAAATAACTTTTTGAAACTGGTTCATTTCGGTATAATACGAGAACATGTTTATGTTTGATTCGAGAATAAGACTCTCTTGCGTGAATATGGAATTTTTGCAATCAATCTCTTCCATTCAGCATCCCAACTCAAAAATCATACAAGTGATTACAGGTTGAGTGGCAAAGTTCAGAAAGATTTTCTATTTTCTGAATCACTGAGGCATTGGTTTCAGTTTGGCAATCGAGGTTTTCTGGCGTGAGGATCAGGATGAGGGATGATGGAGAAACTAATTGGATGCTCATCTAAACAGGAAAACGAGATTTATTGAACTTGTATTCAATTGAAAACAAAAACTAACTTGATTATTACAACAATTGTTCAAAATGACCTCCGCCCACCTCCATACAGTTATACAGACGATTTTCGAACTCTCTTCTCACATTAGCGAAAACTTCAGGAGTCAAAAGTCGGCATTCTGTGATAATCCTCATCCGCAGCTCCTCCAGGTTTTCTGGTCTTGTGGCATAAACTTTAGATTTTAGATGGCCCCACAAAAAAAATCTAGGGATTTAAATCTGGTGACCTGGCTGGCCACTCAACAGGTCCTCTTCTACCAATCCACCTTCCTGGGAAATTTTCGTCTAAATATTGGCGCACCGAGCATCATAATGCGGAGGAGCACCGTCTTGTTGAAAACGCATTTCGTCCTCAGAAAGAGTTGGATCGTTCTGTAAAATTTCTGTCAATCTAGGATGTATGTGTTCCTCTAACAACTGTAGGTAGCCATTTCCATTCAGATTACTCTCAATAAAGAAAGGCCCAACTAGATGATTGCCAAAATTCCTGCCCAAACGTTCAACTTCTGAGGCCTTTGCGTGTGGGCCTCTCTAAACCAATGAGTATTCTGTGTGTCCCCATATCGACAATTATGTCTATTCACTTCACCACTGAGCATAAAGGTGCTTTCATCAGAAAAACAGATGTTATTCAGAAAATTTGGATTAGCGTTTAGGTTTTCACTTAGATTTTCACAAAACTGTAAACGACGATCTGGATCATCTTCGTTTATTTCATGCACTAATTTTACCTTGTAGGGGTGAAATTTGTGATGTTCACGATTCTATGGACAGTTGTAGCTGATACACCAGTCAGACGAGATAGTTTTCTGATCGAAGTAGTATTCTCCATTTGTAGATGACCCACTACTGCCACTTCCGTTGCCTCATTTCTGACAGGACATGCCACTTCATGTTTTTGTTTGCCACCGAACCCGTAGCTAGGAATTTGTCAACCAAATATTCAACGTACTGGTGACTGACTCCCTTTCTCTTTCAGGATGGTTCCTATCGAATATCCTTGCCGTTTCTTTGGCACAACTGTTATTTCGAAAATACGTCGATACAATTTCGACCCTTTCCTCAGTGGAATAAACCATTTTCAGATTAATTTCAACTGACGAACAACAACAATAATGAGGAACTGATCTGAATAATAATAATATTTCATTGCAAAATGAGAAATAACAGATGACTGCACGCCAGATGGAAATGAAAAATGTGAACATTTTCAATGCAGAAATCAGCTTTATTTCTTCGTAATTGATGCTCAACACATCGTACCCCAATACTTTCAACAGTTTCGAATTAATTTTAGTTGATAATTTCAAATGACGATATTGAATTTTCGAAAGCGATATCCTGTATGGAGAGCCGAACTGAATAAAATGCTTTAATCATTCTGGAATTCAAAAACCTTTCTGAAGATATGCCACTTGAATTATTTGTATGATTTTCAAGTTGGGGATGCTGAATGGAAGGGTTGATTGCAAAAATTCTATAACCACACAAGAAAGTCCTATTCTCGGATCAAACATGTTCTCGTATACCGAAATGAACCAGTTTCAAAAAGTTATTTGGATTTTCAATGTTCCTGCTTGGGACACCCTGTATGATGATTCTGAATTTCGAAAATACCAAATTCGAAGAAAAATTGCAGTACCTTTCAACGAGGTGCCACTTGACCTATTATCGATCGAATGATTTTTGAGTTGGGGATGCTGAAATAGGGGTTGATTGCACCAACTCCAAATTCACAAGTGTAGGTCGTTTCTCTAGACCGAGCATAAACCTGCGCTTGCATTATGCCAATATAAATCTATTTCATTTAGTATTTGGGATTTCCAGGAATTCTTCACCCTTGGTTGGGACACCCTGTATGTTAATTCAAAATTCTAAAAATGACAAATCAAGGTGGAGAATTGACAGACCTTTTCAGTAAGGTGCCACTCGAACCTTATTCCCAATGATGAATTTCAAAGTTAGGGTTGCTGGGGTAGGGGTTGATCTGAGAAGTTTCAAATTATTTCGAAAAATGCTCCCCTCGAAACAAAATCGACGTGTCTTGGTGTTTTTCGCTAATGTTACTCATTTCGGAGTTATAGGGGGTCAAATTTTCGTTGGAACACTGTATATATATATATATATATATATATATATATATATATATATATATATATATATATATATATATATATATATATATATATATATTATATTATTATATTACAACAGGCATCCGTTTATCAGTCGAAACAGTAGATCAAAGAAATTGTTCAAGGAGTTTATTCAACGGAAGGCCCTTGAGAGTTCCAGAGCTAACCAGACAACAAAAAATTGACAGACTTATTTGGTGTATCGAGCTCCGAAATTGGAATATTGAGAATTGGAGAAATTTTCTTTTTTCGGCTGAGACCAGAGTTGGTGTTCGATCAGATGACCACCGGATTCTGGTTTTAAGGGGTTGAGGAACACAAGCTAGACTCCGAGCAGCAAGGCAAATTCCGAAATACCAAGGGGGCAGTGTGATGTTTTGGGGTGGCATTATGCTGGGAGGCAAAACAGAGTTCATTTCGTTTCCAGTGTACAGGCTAGAAATTACGTGGACCTAGTGCTGAAGCCCATAGCGAGACTCTTGTGAGGTGTCCACGGTGAAATTTCACTTTCATGCAAGATTATGGTCCTCCGTATACAAACAATTTTCAATTTTTAACTTCATGCCAAAAAGTCTTTTATCTTATTTTACTCGTTTCATGCTTAAAATAAGCCTTAGTTTATTTCCTATATATATATATATATATATATATATATATATATATATATATATATATATATATATATATATATATATATATATATATATATATATATATATATATATATATATATATATATATATATATATACAACACCCAATATATATCACGCTACTTTCACGACTATACTATATAAACTTTTAGGTTATTGGTCATTCAAGAGTTGCTTGGTAACTTTCAGAAGTGTAAAATGAAAACGTATCATTAAAACAGATGAGTTTATGATGGAAAATATCTTCGACTTAATGAAAAATTAAAAAATTCCACAAACATTCGCGAAGAGACCAATCAACTAGCATCGAATGATTACTAATCATTTTCAGAATCGTGTGTTTCATCCCGGGCCTAATTACTGCCAGTATATATGTCGGAAGCCCTCCAAACAAATTTTGAATGTGCCCTTGTGTCATTGAGTTCAAAATTTCAGGAAGGAGATTTTCTAGTTGTTGGAGTGTTCTACAAGGCATCCTAAGTTGCTGAATTTGCCACCCTATGTTTTCCCAAACATGTTCTATGTGATTCAAGTCAGGACTTCTAGCTGGCCATCTTAAAATATCAATATCAAGGATATCTGCGATGTATCTGGCCGCTGTCATTCTTCCATTATCCACTAGGATTTACTCAGTTCAACCGTGGAAAGAAATGTCTAAATCTAACCTCCCAACACCATCACTGAGCTCCCTCCGAAGTTTTCTGTTTGCCGGATTTTCATTGCTGATACCGTTCTACAGGTCGTCTGTATACAGACATGCGTCTTTCATTTGATACTAGACAGAACCTGGACTTGTCGGGAAAGAGAACATTCGACCATTCTGGAATTCCCAAGTTTGCATATTCCCTTGCAAACTTAAGTCTTGCAACTCGATTCTCGCTGGTGAGATGCTGGCCGGTAGAAGCCACCCTTGGTCAGATATCGTCCTCTCTGAGCCTGTTCCTAAAAGTTTGCAATGAAATATGCACATTTCTGGAAAGTGTAGGTTCATTTTGTAGCATTCTAGCCGTACAGTGCCGAACTTTTAGTGCAGTTAAACGAAGCCAACGATCATCAACTGGTGCTGTTATCCGATTTCTTCCCTGTCCGGCGCTTCTTCCCTATTCCCCTTTTTCGTGTTAACGATTAATTGCTCTTGAAATAGTGCTTTGGTTAACATTCTACAAGTGAGTCACGTAATGTTGGCTTCGCCCCTCCTCTAGAAGTGTTACAATTCTTACCACTTCATGATCACTCAAATAGCGTCCAGGAGGTTCGGCAGCCGTTACAATAAATCCAAAGATTCGAAAATCAACAAGAAACATAGAAAACTTGCATTAATTCAGCGTGAAAACTGAAGAGAAATGAAATTGAATGAATACTGATAGTCAAACAAACTCACTATAATATTTATAATATATAAAACAACTCAACTATATATATATATATATATATATATATATATATATATATATATATATATATATATATATATATATATATATATATATATACATATATATATATATATATATATATATATATATATATATATATATATATATATATATATATATATACCAACTGCATAATTCAAAATAAATTGGCTGATTCTCAGTACCGAAAATTACCTGTCGGTTATAAGTCTTGCTGATAAATCGGTTATACCCGCACCGGCTCCTCAATTTCGATTAATTAGTACGTTATTAACTAGATTACTTCAGTCTGAAACTATCCTGCTATTAAAACTGACCTTCCGAAACTTCATAACCCTTAATTTACGAATTTCATCCCTTGATATGATGAATTTGATACCGCATTATGTAGAATTATTCATAGCGTATGATATTCTTTTTCAGATATCACGCCTAAAGATTTAACTTGTTTCACTTTGATAGTGGTCAATATATAAAATTTTCATCTCCAATTCAACGTGAAAATTTTATTCTTTTGTGACCATACTATTTATGAGTTACCTGTACTTTTTAAAATCTAATTCTTTTTGCAATTGCTTATGGACTTCAAAGACAACTATGATTTAATTTCATTTGAAATATATATTTTTGTATGTGGAAAAGTTTCAGAGCCAAACTCTTCCGAATTGAAAACATATTCATAAACAGCGACGAAGGAGTTGTAAAGGGCTTCGTTTAGTAGACAACGTAATTCTTCCATTTTTGACGACACAGGTGTCGTAGAGATTAAGTATCTAAATACACACTCCTTGTAGTCGATATTGCACGGTATCAGTCTTGCATGTTGATTTGTACGAGGTCCTCGCTACGTGAGTCCTGCCAAATGGAAAGATATCTGAGCATTTAATAAATATCAAATTCGATTCTGAAGAGGAGACATAAAGTTGCTTCCAATTTTACGCTGACGGTATATTTGAAAAATTATATTACAGAAAAACCATGGCTAGAACTAGAAACAGCCTCAAAATCAGTCATTTTTCAATGTTGTTTTCATTACTATAGATACAAGTCGACAAGAATATCTGTGCGGTTTAGATTTTTGTGAGATGTGCGTAAAACAAAAGAGATAGAAGGCGGAGGAAGTAAGATGAATAATACGTTCTGCAATGATATATTAAATTACTATCAGGTTCTGCGTAAGGGCTTTTTGGGAAAACTATCCCTCTTATGGCATTTCAAGGTATTCGATCATTTTAGTTTCTATTACAAAAAAGTAAATTACAGACTCCCCACCAGTTATACCGCAAGAAATTTTCGAGGTAGAGGTTTTTCTAACTGAACTTTCATAATAAGTACTATACCTGGAATCTGTACAAAATGATGAAATATTGTAATTGAAGTAAGTTTTTTTCTTGAGTAAAAATCAAAAGAAACATACTGCATCTTCAGTGGATCGTAACCTCTAGACTTAATTGTGATTGAAGGTTGATATTAAATAGTGATTTGAGACTGAGAATCAGCTACTATGTTTTTCTCTAGTACCTAGCATCTTTGTGATACCGCGATGGGTTTACTTAGGATTAACGACACTACAAGAAAAACGAAAATCTTAAGAGGTACAATCCTATTGCGTTATTGCGAGGACGAATGTTTCGGATTTACCTGATTGTCACTTCAATAAAACAAATTCATCAAAAATGATAAAAAACTCTATTTATCTAGATAATTTCTGCAAATATTTCAAATATTGAATAACAAAAAATTAAAAATTTTCTGTCAGATAGTTATTAATCAGAACTTGAAGACTCGCTGTTGCTGTCATTATCGTCTGCTTACAAAGTAATTATGAAATTTTCGATAGTGTCATCCAGTAGAGGTTCTTGCTACATCAAAGATAGTTCAATTATCTGCATAATGATTTCCACTGATCTTGAGAAAACGAAGAGTGAAACTCACTTCGAAAATTTTTCACATTTTTCATTAAGAAATCAACATTACTGTCAGCTACATAAGCTTTCAATAGGGTTAAAGTCGGGATGATATGGAGGAAGTCTAAGTACATCGTGTCCCTGATCATTCAGGAGTTTGTCGATAGCATACGTTTTATATCTGGGTTTGTGCAATTTAATTATATTATAAAGTTCTTCTTTGACATCACATCTGCGAAGGCAGTATTTTGACGTTGAAGCCACTCTTTCATTTCTTTTATTCGGTAAGCCATGTTGCGGTGTTTTTCTGTTTGTACATTATGACCTGTGGCGTTTTTCTCTCAACCATTTTCGCGGTTTGCAAAATTCATATCATCGTGATAATCTCCGGTTTCACAATTGGACTTATAGGCCAGATATGCATTTCGTACGAAACCACATTCACTACTGGCGTTCAAAATCATCAGTCTTGGTCCTTTTGAAACAGTCTGACGTAGGCCATCGTTTGTCTTGTCACTCCAAGCCTTCTTGTGTGTATGTGAGGAATGAATATATGTTTCGTCCATGTAAATTATTGGTCTCTTTTCTTGACGGTATCGTTTGATGCTTCTTAAATAATTCAAACGTAGCTGGTGCATTTCAGGATTTTCCATAAATAGCTTTCTATCCGTTTCCGTCTTAATCCAATGGAACCCCATTCCTCCCAAAACTTTTCGAATGCTCTCTCGTGAACTGGATTCATCCTGATTCTGATAGATTCGCTTCAATGTGCGTTAGATTTTATCGACGACATAAGAATTGCCGACGAACCAACGGAGCAAAGCTCTATCGAAGTCATTGAGACCTGTTTCCTCCGCTGATTTTCTTCTCTTTTTGTCGGGAGAAGAAAATCTTCCATTTCCTTCGTTTGGCTCGAAATGTTTTGCACAGTTCGCAAACCTACAGCTACAGATTCTTGAAACTTTTTTAAAGAAATCACAGTTTCATTCTGCATCCCTTACTGTTTCATAAAATGAATGACATTCGCAATTATTCACCTGGATTGCTCACTCAATTTTTTGCCTTTCAAGTTGGAAACGAAAACTTTGGTTGCATTGAGAACACAGAACAGACCCTAATAAGAAGGTCAACTTACCGACCAAAAAATTCAATAGCCCCTCATGACCACTCACCCATCTATCTAGTACTCGCATAATAGATATAGATGGCACTAATTTAACCACGTCAAGTGTCAAACTTTAATCGCCAATAAATGAATGGTCAAATGTTTGTCAATGTCAAAATTTTCAGTTTCCCTCTAAACCCTTTTATTTTAGCGGTTTGTGCTTCCAAAATCATTTTCTTTTCAGGTGTTTCCGTTGCTGGTGTCTTGGACTCCAGTTTAGTAATTCTCTTGAAAATTGATGGTAAGTAAATTGAATTTGTGAAGTTTTAGCCGATATTTTGTGCAATTTGAGCTTTGTTTGATTCTACGGTACCTAAATTGGATTATATCCAATTCTTATCGGTTTTCTTCCTAATTTTTAGGGTCACCACTTTGGCGTGCGGCTGGAAAGGAGTATACCATACACCATACTGTGAATGGCGAGGAAATAAAAGTAGCCGAGGAACCCTTTCTTCGAGCTCTGTAAAGATAAGTTAATTTTAATTATATAAATTTTCTTGAAGTTCTCAACTTTCGAATTTGTCAGGATGACTTCGTTAGGGGGCAACGACACACTTTTATAACATTCAAGGAATTTTGTGATAATAAGTCTAAGTTAACGTATCCTTCAGACAAAGTTTCTCAATTCTTAGAAGACATTCACAATAAACTTTACTTTTCCCTGAATAGTCAGGTGCATCAGGAAAATCTTGGTTTCAGATTCAAAGATATTTACGAGTCTCATGTTTCTAAATTCAATTTTTGTCAATTACATTCGGTGAAAGATGAAATGTTTGAAAGGGCTGCTCTTCTAGTTTTTGAATTCATTAAGGATAAAAAGAAGGAAACTGTTACTTCTGGGACTGAAAGCAAATCCAAAAGGTTCAGAAGCAAGTAGGACAGCAATCTTTGATGGGTGTTTATAGTGATTTTAAAGAGCGGGTTATCCTCACCCTACTATGTGTGTGTTATTCATTTACCATCGATCTTATACAGTTGGTGGTACTATAGATGTTGTTTTGTCTGGGCTTTTATACCCTTTTATAAATTACAAACATGTTTTCTAGTCTGTGATATTATTTATTTTCCTCCATGCACCTTTTACACTAATGGGGAAAGAAATTGATCTGTGACCAAATAATTGAATTTCTTGGGTCCTCTACACCCTACATTCCCTTTGTTATCATGTTATCATGTTTATTTTGTGATATACACATTGTTATTATCAATTCAATTTTATGAGTTCTTTTTACTCAGAGTATATATTGTTTTTTTTTTGTTACAATGGGCTTTTTACACCCTGCTTACACATAAGGTTCCGCGGGCGAAACCTTATATATTTGGTTTATATTTTTACTATGAACCTATCAATTGAACACATCACGAATATTAATGCAACCCTAGTTTCCAAGATTAGTAAGAAAATTGCCTATTTTTACTATATTCAACAATTTTTAGTGATGTCAAATTCTTTTAGATGAAAAGTTATCACTGCGTTTTTTCTATTTTTTAAAGCAGTATGGGGTAACTGCCATGAAGATGACAGTGAAGGCAGTTTGCCCCCCAACGGGAGACCACTGGTAGCAATCGAGAACCAATATTATGGCTGACAAAAATATTTCAGAATTCCTTTTTCATTTTGAATATTAGAATGTACCTGTTTTCTGTGATATGTGATTTATATTTTTGATTTACGTGTGTTAAGAATTTATTTTATTTTTGGAAATATTATCTGTATAAATGGTTTAAGAGAATTTTGTTATTTTAAAATAAAAGTGTTATTGTGAAAAAATACTCATTTTTTCTCAATTTTTGAACAGCCTAATTGCGGCAGAAATGATTTGCATCGATTAGACTAGTTCATATATCCCATTTCAGTCAAGTTAGATTCGATCGTGGGAAATCTAGAATTCAAAAACGGCGCCTTTCGGTTTAGTTTCCCATAATGGCACGTGTAGCGCTAGTTTCTAAGCAGAGACAGCCATATTGTTTCCTATGTCGGAGCAATGAGTTTATACTTCTCATTAGCGTCTGTTCTGTGATTGAGAACTGAGTTATTGGCCATGCGACCGGAAAAGTTAACGCGCAGCATGAGAAAGGGCTATTTCATTCGCACAGATGTTCTAGTCGACCCTTACACTGATTGTTGCCAATGCATTTGAGTCTCGCGATTTCAGTAGCGATGTGTACAAAATGTGCACAAGATATTCGTAAAATATCGTACAATCCTATCGAATTCTGCTACTAACTTGTAAAAGAAGCTTCTAGCAGTATTTGAAATTATGTGTAAGACGAATTTTCTGAAAAATTTATCAAAAACAGCTTCTGATTCTGAGAGAAATGTTCCAGATATATTTCTAGCTTTAAAGGCATTCTTTCGCAAGTCTTTGATACTATTCTATGATACATTATGTTGCAAGCATCTTGTCGAGCTCAATCCGTTCACGTAGCTTTGCAATTTTAAACTTGAACATTCGAATAACGACGAATTTGTTACACGTAAGTACATGAGAACAATGATTCTGAAAAAAGTTTCTTCCGGATGAACGTACTTCTGAAAGAAAATATGAAAGGATCAAAAGTTTCCAATGTTTAATTAGGCTTAAATCCATTGGAATCTTTACATCTAGATATTCTTTCAATAAAAAGCCAAAATTTCTATTTCTCCTTACTTCCTTCGTATAATTTCTGTCAAGTATTATCTAAATTTTATCAATTATGTAGAAAGTGAGAATTGCTGTTCAATAAAGAATTGCATAACAACAGTGAGATATCGGCTAGGGAGAACGGAAAGTGGTGTTAGAAACAGCGTAACCACATTTGCATCAGTCTAGTCACGTCTGATGTTCAAATTCCTGAGGGGAATTGTAAAACGTGTCCACTTGTAACAGTTTTGTTTGAAGCCCGTAATACGAAAATTGAAGAGCAACGAAATATTATTTTCATATGTTGAGATGGTTCTTAGGCTGCCATTGTTGAGATAACCTTTTTTTTCTAAATAATCTAAATAGTGTATTCAAATACAAAAAATATTAAGTTAAGGCTACCGGGAATTAATAAAAATAGAAGCTGTACGATAGGAAGATGAGAAGTTGAAAATAGTTCGAGGTGCAGAGAGGCAATAGATGAAAGTTTTCCAACATTTCCAGCCAATGTGAAAAAAATTTTTGAAAAGTGCTACATTTTTTGTTTTTTTTTCAATCGTTTTTTGTTATAAATTATACCCAGCTCCAGAAAATACGCAAGATTTCTTCAAATTGAACATTGAAGAAATTTGTCTGAAAAAATTCTTCGTTAGAAATTAATGTTTTCTAGTAAATCAGATTTACTCTTGAAAACATCCTATAGGAATCTTACCTGCTAATTTTTATGCAGGTTGATATCCTTCAAAGAACTCCTGAATTGAAAACTAAATGGGAATATGGCCTTTTACAGTAAGTAATCTCAATTTCAATAATTAAAGATTATTTTTAAAGATGATAATTATGATATTCTTCTTTAAATATTTGCAGTTTTAGGGCTTCGAAATAATGGCGAATCTTCATCTCTGAATCAAATGCTTTTTCACTCCTACAGTGAAAATTCAACTCTGCTTTCTGTAACATGTGACAAATGTCCCTCTCACCATGTTTCAATACAGTTGTTATATGAAATAATGCAAATCTCCTTTTGATTTCAAAATATTTCGGGTTTCTTGATTTCGTCATATTCCATATTTGGGTTACTATTTACTTATGCTATATGTTAGGTGACAACTAGTATGACATTCTAATTATTATTATTTATTATTATTGAAGTAATTTAAGGTTGAGGACAAGTCCTATAAAAGCCTAATAACAAAAAACAATTTCTTTAGTATTGCAAGCACAGCTTAGCCATAATTAAATATGCACATATATAATAACTAAATCCACTTATATCAAAACGAATTCTAATTAAACAAAAGAAAGTCCAATTCATTTTTGAATTCATTAAACGAATTTGTGTCCACCACATCACCAGAAAACCTGTTCCAATCATCGAACACCCTATTCACAAGAAAATACTGTCTTTGTCTCGACGAGAATTTTTCTTTTTTCAGCTTCAGATGATGACCACGCAAACGAGTATCAGCACTCAAACTAAACAAACATCTCAGGTTGGCGTAATTGTGTTTAATTATACGATAGCACAAGATTAGATCTCCGCGATGTCTTCGCTGCTCGAAGGTTATGAGACCAGCTCTAGCCAATCTTTCATTATATGAGGGACGAACAACCCCAAAAGTCATACGTGTAGCAGGGCGCTGGACATCCTCAAGCATGCTTTTCTCCCGAGAGAGAACCGGACACCAAACCGAGCCTGCATACTCCAAAATGGGACGCACATAAGTCTTATAAAGTGTAACCGAACCAGAGAAGGACAACTTAACGAACGATCTACGAATCAGATAAATTAAAGAATTAACACTTAGGACGTGTTCCGACCACGTAAGGTTTGAAGTTACGGTTACTCCTAGATCTACATGTGAAGTAACTGAGCGAGGTGGATGATTGTCAATCGAGTATTGATGGGATGGATTATTGGATCCTATATGGAGCACAACACATTTATCAACATTTAGTGGTAGGAGCCAGTCGTTGTACAATCGGTTTATTGCGTCAAGATCGTCCTGGAGAATCTGTCTCTCGGTGAGCTGGTTTGCATACAACTTGGTGTCCTCAGCGAAGAATGACTTGCGAGATTTAATGTGTAATGAAAGATCGCTGGTGAAAATGACAAATAAAAGTGGCCCCAGGGCGGATCCCTGAGGCACTCGGCTCACAACCGGTCTTTCCGACGAAAGAACACCACCAACCCTCACCACGAATGTTCGCTGCGACATATAATTAGTAGTCCAGAAAAGCCACTTCCCGCGAATTCCAATGATATCCAATTTGTGAACTAATCTTCCTACTGTGACTCTGTCAAAAGTCTTGGCGAAATCGCGGTAAATTATATCAGTAGGGATCTTTTGATCATAGGCATGCGTCCAATCATTAACGCAAGACAAAAGATTTGTGGTAGTTGACTTTCCCTTTACGAAGCCATGTTGTTCTGATGGAATGATAAAGTTTTTTGTCAAGAACTCGGTTGTCACTTGGACTATTATGGATTCCATCACTTTCGATGCAACAGACAGAAGGCTTGTTGGTCTATAGTTACATGGGTCCAGTTTATCACCTTTTTTAAATATAGGAGTGACATTTGATTTCTTTCAGTCCAGAGGAACGCGGGAGGTCTCGAAAGATGTTCTCATAATCAAAGCCAAAGGATGAGAAAGGACGTCGGCAAACTTCTTCGAGAAAAAAGGACTGATACCATCGAGTCCTGGAGACGAATGATTTTTTAGCTTCAGTAGGTGCTTTTTTACTGTGCGAGAATCAAACTCTACGTGTGTTAGACTATTCTTAAGACGTCTACTTGCAGAATGGGGCATCTGATCGTTATTGGGCTCAGTTGTGAAGCAACTGGCGAATGTATCTGCCAAAATTTCCGCCGATTCGGCATCAGAGCCACACATGCTCCCATCGTCTTTTCATAGCAAAGGGGCACTGACCTTCGATTGCAAATTGGCACGAATGAATTTGTAAAGTTTTCTGTAATTGTCGGAGGCAGCAATTGATTCCTCATATTCACAGCGTGCAGAGCGCAGAGCATAGGTCTCATGACTAGAAAAATCTCTATGACTTGTAAAATCTTCAGAATTTTTAGTTCGTTTATATTTCTTCCAGAGACGTTTTTGTGTTGTATAAGTAATAAAAGTTCCGAATTTATCCATGGTTTAAGAGGGTTCACGCCTGAGGTCTTTCTCCTGGAGTGTCTATAAGGGACAGTAACGTGGAATGGAATTTTTCCACATAATATCAGCGTCGTCTGCTGGATTTAAGAGTCTTTGCCAGTTTACATGCTGAAGCTCCTCTGAGAGCGAATCAAAGTTGGTCACGCTGTATTCAACGCGATTGGATTTTATAGGTATAGTAATACTAATTACTTATTATTACTTATTAATAATTTACTTTGTGTGAAATGGTGAACGATCGAATAGAATACTGCTCTGAATATAAATATGACAAAATTGTCAGTTAATTATATTACATTTATATAAACGAATGAATAAAATATGAAAAGAGATTCTGAGCAGTATAAACTGAAGGGAAAACCTAGGACTAGAATATTACAAGATTTGATGACTGTTATCTTTTGTAACTGTTCAAAAAATTTTTCTTCAGACCCAAAATCTCAATACTTTTGTGAAGATTCCTAGGAACAACACCTGTTGTGGAAATAATCAGGAAAATAAAAATTTATTTCATTTTCCACATTTTTTAATCTCGTCACCAAGCATCATATATTTAGAAATTTTTTCATTGTATTTATTTTGTATATTGTGTGTGTCTGGTATAGCAATATCAATTATATATGTTATTTGATTCTGTTTATCAGTAAGAATGATATATGTTCCATTGTGTTTACAGCTCTATTGCAAAGAATTGTTTTATCAAAATAAAGTTTATATTTGTCATTTTCACGAATAATTTCAGGTTCATATTTTTAAATTTTTTCTTTTGGGAATCAGATCATGTTTAATTCTAGATTAAAATGAATAATATTAGCGACGGCATTATGTCTTTCTAAATAATCTGTTGAAGCAAGGACTGAGCAAGATGATAATATATGAAAACTGTTTCTGAAGAACAGAAACATCTACGGCAAGAATCATCTATATTTTGTTTGATGATGTGTTTTCTATAATTCCCCGTGAAAACAACCTGATTCTGGATCATAAGCCAAGCCTTCTGTTTCAGGAAACAATTCTCCAGAAACTAACCATTTATTCGATGTGATTTCATCAATATAATCATTTTCAATTCTTTAGGGTGCTTTCCGTGTAATTCCTTCTTCATCGAATTTTCTCTTTTAGAAATATCATCAATTCAAATAAATCAAATGTACCTTTTGCATTGTCAAGTTCAGAGGTGTAAGATATATATGTATATGTATATATATATATATATATATATATATATATATATATATATATATATATATATATATATATATATATATATATATATATATACAATGAAAAATTTCATGATAAACAGAATCAAATAACATATATAAATGATATTGCTATACCCGACACACATAATATACAAAATAAATACAATGAAAAAATTTCTAAATATATGATGCTTGGCGACGAGATTAAAAAATGTGGAAAATGAAGAAAATATTTATTCTACCGATTATTATTTCTACAACAGGCGTTATTCTTAGAAATCTTCACAAAAGTATTGAGATTTTGGGTCTGAAGAAAATTTGTTTGAACAGTTACAAAAGATAACAGTCATCAAATCTTGTAATATTCTTCGTAGGTTTCTTTCCGAAAATAATAATGAGGTAGAGTCATAGGTTTTCTCTTTAGTTTATACTGCTCAGAATCTCATTTCATATTTTATTTATTTGTTTATATAAATGTTATATAATTAACTGACAATTCTGTCATATTTATATTCAGAGCAGTATTCTATTCGATCGTTCACCACTTCACACAAAGGAAACTATTAATGAGTAACATTCAGTGTTACTTGACTAAGGTCCGTACACTGGATTTTTCCGGGGAGAAAGCCTCTGACACTACTCGTTGGTACATTGATATCATTGTCATTTATCAGGATAACGTTTAGTAAAATATGTTATTGACAACTGTCAAATTTTCGATTTCAAAAAATGAATTCTTTATATGAATATGACTCTGATGATGAATTTAATCCTCCTAAATATCCTTGCGATTCATATACTAGATATTTCTTTGAGAATAACTTGAAAATCTGCACTCAAGATCGTTTAGATGCAGAACCATCTGATTCTCATACTTTCATATCATCTGATTCAGGTAACGTTGCAAAAAAATTATTTCTGGACCCGTTCATTATAAATATGATGAAAAGATAAACAACTTAAATGAAGGTAGGAATAATATTTCAAAACTATACATTCATATCATACACGAAGTAAATCTAAGGGATCTGACATTTCTACTTGTTCTGTCTATTCCTCAAACAACAAAAGATTTGATAACTGTTATCATAATCATGTAGAATCACCTTGTTCCTCTAATGTTATCATATCTTCATTACCTAATTCAGATCTTCACAAATCTAATAAAAAATAAAACGCATGAAATGAACTTATGAATAAATTCATAATGTTTTCTGAATCAGAATTAAAATCAATTAAAACAACTTTCAACAAGAAGATCATTTTAATTCTGAAATTTCAGATGAAAACCTAGTCCCATTCATGAAAAGCATCGAAAATAAATCAGAAATTCGTCTTAAAATATTGAAAACAAAGATATAGAAAATTTATTTCTCAATCAAATGAATTTATTTGAAAATATTGACCCAACTATAAAACCTAAACTTCCTAAAATTCATTATTCAAAGAAAATTTTCGATTGTATAAACGAGCTCAATGAGAATATTCTTACAAAGCAACTTGTTAAAGTAATGAATATTTATACACTTCATCTGATTATATATTGTGCCGCTATTACAGTAATTAAACATTCTGGATACAAATTAGAAAATTTTGGATCTAATTATATCAAGATAAAACCTTCATGGCAAAAAAGATTAGAAGGTAAAATTTCTTGTATCAGATGTGATTTAGGAAGATTGACTCAATAGTCCAGAGGTAATAGATCAAAAAACTTATGCCACATATTGGAAAAATATTCCCCAAATATAAAACCCATAAAAATAATGTGATAAGTAATGGACAACTGATAGAATACATCGATACTTTGAAACAAAAACTTTCAGTATACTCCATTAGACTACGTGAATATAAAATAAATTCAGATAGAAAATTCCAAAACAAACTATTCAAAAATAATGAAAAACATTTTCACAAAGTTATCTCAGGTTCAAATGAAAATATTTCTGTAAATGGAGATCCTAAAATTGATATTCTAACTGATTATTGGTCTTCAATTTGGACAGTGCCAATTAACACAATTCCAATGCAAGTTGGGTTTTAAATGCAAGTTCTCAATTTTTCAAAATAGAATGCATGCAATTTCAAAAATTTTCAAACGAAGATATAACATCAGTTATTAAACACACAAAAACTGGAAATATCCAGGTGTTGATGGTATTCATAACTTTTGGTTCAAAAATTCTCTTGCGCTTATGAAAAATTGGCTGAATATTTTTCATTTAGAATAGAGAAACCCTCAGCTACTCCTTTATTTTTCACACAAGGAATTACTTATTTAAAACCGAAAAGTGCTAATACTATTGATCCGTCTCAATGTAGACCAATTACTTGCCTTCCAACAATATATAAAATTCTAACTGCATGTATTACCCAAAAAATTCATGTAATAATCGTGCTGAAATGGTGCTCTGGGCCTCTGTTTCCGAGATAACACCTCCTGTCAGTAAATATTTGACGAGACAAATATTTTCCGCGACAAATTTCGCGAAGAGTCTACTTATGTAAACTTGAGAAAAGAAGAATTATTAAAAATCCGTAGCTCAATGAATAATCTTTTCTGACAAGAGCTAGTTCCCAAATCTGCCTGCCATGCACGCAGCCCCCAAGAGCACAATAGTGCAACTAAGCAGGAACTAGCTCTTGTCAGGAAGGACTATTCATTGATCTACGGATTTTTGAACAATTCTTCTTGTCTCAAGTTTACATATGTAGACTCCTCGCGACGAAATTATCGCGGAAGATATTTGTCTCATCTAATATTTACCTCGCCAGAGTTTCACTATGGGCTCCTGCACTAGGTCCACATACTTTCTAGCCTCTACACCCCAAGAAACGAAATCCAATGTGTTTTGCCTCCCAGCATAATGTCACCCCAAAACATCACACTGTCCCCTTCGTATTTCGGAATTTGTCTTGCTGCTCAGAGTCAAGCTTGCCTTCCACACCCCTTAAAACCCGGATCTGGTGGTCATCTGATTGAACACCTTTTCTGGTCTCATTCGAAAAAAACATTTGGCCAATTCTCAATATTACAATATTGGTGCTGGATACAGCAATTGAGTTTGCTATTTTTTTTTGTCTGGTTATCTCTGAAACTCTTCAGGGCATTCAGCTGTATAAACCACTTGAATTAAGCATTTGACGTATCCTTTCGACTGAAATACTGATGCTTGTTGCATTCGGAAATTGCCTTTGGAGTATGGGGTGGGACGCATAAGGGTCTCTTCTTGCCATTTGGCAAAAAAAGCTGTCTTGTTCTTCAGAAGTGATCTTCCTACGTCTTCTAGACCAATTTTACAGAGATTGTAGCTCCACGTATCGGGCGTAGGTTTTCTTCAATGAGAACAATTATTCGACCCCTTTACACATTAGCAACTATGAGTATGGGCCTTTTTCAATTTTGAGATGACAGTTCCAATTCTCAGTGACGACTGAGTACAATATCGAACATGTGGTGAAAATTCAACATTTTTTATCATATTATTAGGTTTCTTAAAAAAAAACATCACAAGTGGTCAAACAATCAATAATGTGAAATACGGAGTGATTCCATATAAATTTGGTTGTGTGTATGATTGAAAGTATTTTTGAGTCTCATCATTAAATGTCGACAATATTGAAAGCAAAGATTTCTACAGAGATACAATTCTCTAAGACTCAGGATTTCTGAATTTCTGCTTTGTAATCCGATGATGCCATTTAACATTCAACCAGAATACTGACTGTCCTTTTTCTCTACGTGACGCTATGTTCACGAATATTTCGTGTTCGGGAATTGACATAAGACAATTTAATCCCATGTGAATATCAAATTCATCTAACTACCAACCTCAAACCTATTCCGTATCAGACTCCTCCATTAGCTCTCATTTCGCCCTGCCCAATGATTAATTAATCTCCAACTAGTCGTACCCTGAATTACCTTAGATATTGCACCTTCCCTCTTCGTCTGCTATCCGTAAACTCCCTCCGAGAGTCAGAGAGTTATGTATTATTTAGGCCGCTCTCGTTCTATACTACGTCAAACGTCACAATTGGGCCTGTTTCAGACGTCCATTTGTCCCCGAAGATTTTTGCTGCGGACGTGACATGATTGTAACTGAGAATACATCACCGAGGCGTGTTTACAGAAATGTTGGTTCGCATAGAACTTTTGTATTATTAAATCACAACCTTTCTCCTGAGCTTGTCTGAAATGAATTTTTACTCCATATTTTATATCTGAAAGTTACAAGGAAATTAGATATAATCTGTTCATATTATACAAGATGATCCATCTCAAACGAGCCCCGCTGTATAATTCTCAGCTCAAATTGGTTGGGAAAATGTTTCATCGTCCTTCATTATCGTACATGTGGAAAATCTTCTCATACTTTCCGCAATCTCTCCAAGTTTTAGCCGTTTTCATAGAGTAATGTTCTTTAGCCCAACTCGATTGGCAGCCTTGCATTCACTTACACTGTTTGAAATTAATACACTGGTCAACACGATTTTTGGGTCTGACTTTTATATGTCCAATTTTTTTGTTTCTCCTACGATATAAATAAGAGAAATTTTTTTCCGATTGAAACTTACTCTTGTAGTAGTTAGAGCAATTTTTCAATTATTCGGTGAAAGTTACTGATTTTTTTATATTTTCTACAATTTCACTATGAATTATAACTAGAAAACAATTTTTCAGAAGCAAGAGTCGTTTTCACTCAAGATTTGTGATAGACAATAACTTGTAGAGGTAAAATACCAAAATATCGATATCTGAATACTAATAGTTTTTGTATTTCTCTTATGACCGTATGTGCTTTCACGTATTGCACCACAAATGTAGTCTCCTATCACATTCTCGTTGTACTGCCCTTGATATCGCCGTTCAAAGTCCATCACATTTTAGTGAAAATCTACTCGTTGTTTCTGGGAGTAGGCTTCCATGTTGTCTTCAAATTCATCCAGGAGAGAATGTAGCATATGAAGTTTATGCGACATTCTGCAGCCCATAATTTTAAAGCTTTGAAGCATTTTTCAATCAATTCTGCATTGTAAATATCTCTATGATTTTCAATAAAACAATCGACTTATGCTTTAAAACTATCCCAAGCTCGTTTTTCACTAGTATTTAGTAGCTTCGTAAAGTCATTACTGTTCATTATTTGTTTTATTGTCGGTCCAACGAAAATAACTCCTTTATTTTAACTTCAGATAATTTGGGAAAAAATCCCCTTATAAATATACGAAACCTTTATTGTTTGGATACAGAGCTTTTTTGGATTACTTCATCAATCCTAATTTCATATGTAGTGGTGGCATCAATATATTTTGGGGACTTACGATTGGTTGCGTCTTCAGGTTATGTTCTACAATATGAAATTCGACGCGATCAGGTTATTTACGCTGTTGATAATACTCTGCTGCCCCATAAACAAAGGTACCAAGGATATTTAGCATATTCACTTTTAATTCCCATTAGAAAACCAACCATTTCAAAACCACCAATCACTGGCCATTGGTATTCTGTGTATTTCCATATTCCTAGTATCAGTCGCCAAGTCGAGCGCGAAGCAAAAACTCCGTACCATTTTTTACTGGAACCATTTCGCCGCATTTCAGGAGCCTATTCAACAATCTCTGGAATAAACCAGAACCGAAAATTTTTTGTCATTCAGTAAGCCATAATCAACTGAAAATCCAAAATTTCAAGTCTGTAGGTCATTTAGTTCCGAAGTTAAGCGAAAGCAAAGTTTCGCATTTATGACACTCACTCACTCAAAATCATCAGAATAGAAATAGTACATCGCATAAATTCAGACAGCTGAAATTTGGTACAGAGTTACAGTTTAATGGTAACATAAAGAAAAATCTATAAAGACTAGGATAGTCGAAGATGTGGAGTACCTAGTGACCCTGATTAGAAAACACAAGAGCCCAATCAACCTATTAGAGATCGACATACCGTCTTTACAAAAAATATTCAACTTGGTGGGCTACTTCATTTGATGTCAAAAATCGAAGGTCTGAAGTATCTGATGAACAACCTTCAGCTGGTCCCAGCTGATAAAAATCGACTGTCATTGCAAAAATCCTGCGAAGTGGGACACAAATTTAATCTAGTCTACAGCGTCTCACAGTTACTGCTGGGCGAATGCCTCCCCTTCTGCTTTTAATACGCATATAAGTAAAATGAAGGAAAACTCTAGATAAGACTAGATTAGCTCTTATTGTTATACTTACTAGTTTGAAAGAAAAATAGCTAATGGGAAATACGAAAAACTGTTGCTAATGTACAAGAATCAGAACTGGAAAAAAAGAAGAGAAAGATTTGTAATAATCAAAAAACTTCTCCTAAAAAGAAAAAAAAACTCAAATAGAAAAATCCAATAGAATAAATCAATATGCCCACGTTTCTCTAAAATGAAGTGAAATCCCACCAAAAACATTCTGTAAAAAACTAGCCAAGTCTAAAAAGTAATGAAATATAGACAAAGTCGTGCCCAATTACTCACTGCGATTTTTTTATTATTATAGTTAATGTTGTGTGAATTGGCCGTTGAAAGGTACACAATGGTGCAAAATCAGGTTCTCTATGACACCTTTGCACCAATCTATCCCAAAACCGCTACCTATTGACGATGGAAAATTGCCACTTGGAAAACGTTGATTGAATAACCAGTCAATTATACGCTTGATAAAACTGCGTTTTTCAATAATACTTATGTATAAGCGAGTCTGAAACAAACATTATGAAAAAATATTTCCAGTACAGACAAACTTTCAATCATTGATGGACGTCCGCCTGTATGTCTATTTTATGTTAGATCGGTTGCAGATTTGACGCTTCAAAAAGAAGATAGCAGAAATCAGCATTGTCAATGCTGAATGCATGTGTTGTACAATTTACAACAGCCTAAAATGAGACACTTGCGTCTAATAACCAATACCAGCATTGGCTATTATCTCGCTTAACAAACATAGGTAGTTACAACAGATATAACATTACGTGTGAACGAAATTGACTTGTACCCACTAACGTATAGAGAATGCTCAACGGCCAAGTCACACAACATTAACTATAATAATAAAGGAAGCTTTGTCTAGTTTTTATTACTTTTTAGAGATAAACAAGCAGCTTCATCGAGATTTGTCTAGTTATTTACAGAATGTTTTTGGTGGAATTATTTTTACACTATCATAGCTTTCTTCTAACCTAGCAATACAGAGTGTGCTAAAGAAAGACTGGGCATTAGGTTTCCGTTTAGGAGCAGAACTGCTTTTAAGCGTTTTGAAGGACTATCGATGAAAAGACGCTACGAATGGTATTTCGATTTCAGTAAAAAATTAGTAACATCGTTGAAGTAACAAATACCGGCTCCTTTCGTAAAAAACATGAAAGAGTTTTATGGCGCTCTTTTCGATCAGTTATTTTTACATCATCTTCAAGCAAGTTCCATTGCTTTAGTCGTGAACCTAGAATTTCCGCTTTACTCTCGGATAAGTTCAGGCCTTGCACTAAGTCATAAAATGCAACCCAGTTTATAAAATTTGTCCTAAAACTTCACGATTTTGTCATAAAATCCCTACATCAGTATTGGTTAGTTGTACAGATTCTGTTGAACTTCAAAGCTAATCCTGAACGTGCCTGTACAGGCAAATTTTCATCATTTACCATTTCATCAGAGACGATGTTGATGAAAAATCCTTTCTGCAATTTCACGAGATCGACGCTCACTTATAATCAACCTTACAAAATAAAAGTAATGGACGTGATTACTAGGTTCCATCCAAATCCTTGGCATCGCAAATTTCATGTGTCGATTTTCTCCTCGATACCAAGCCGAAAATGATAAAATTCAAACCGGTGCAAATTAATTCGACAATTTTAAAATCTTTAATTTCGAGTTTTATCTTCTAAATTTTTTAAATTCAACGCAGGCGAAGTAGTGAGGTACCCCATTTTCATTTTGATCACTGATATTCAGGTTAAAATAGATTCCATAGGCATCACAAAGTTTCAAATTTGTTGACAAAGTGAATTTTTAATTCTAACTTCAATAGATTCACCGTGAATAAAACGGAATGAATCAATATCATTTTACACTGTCTTGATGCCATTTTTCAGCCATATATACTTGTTACACCTGTAATAAACAAGTACACATTTACCATTGTGTCTCTTTCAAACAATAGAATATTTAAACTTCAGTTCAATCGGTGTGCTGCCATCTTTCTTTTATGAACTAAATCAAAATATACTTATCGCTGTAAATAAGACCAAAGCAAACTACACAGTATAAAATGAATATTCACATGTGTTTCAATGTCTAAAATTAGAATTTAAATATAAGAACAGAAAAAAAAAAACAATTGTAGGCCGGTGTAATTTGTCACATTTTAGCTGATCATGGGAAAAACTTTCTTTTTTTTTTTGAGAATTGCGATTAACTTCAGCTATCTATTCGTTTTCTGGAACAAAACATTACCTTCCCATCAATAAGAGATTTTGATAAACTCCGAAATAAGAGTACTAGTAAAATCATAAACCATCTGCAAAAACAAGCTGCCACACAGACGGTCACTGACATCCTGACGCTCCGTAGAACATCGCATGCATCACTGAGTAGTTGTGATGCCGTTGGTAGGCTATACATCATTTTTTATATTTTGCACTCTGGCATTCACTCATTAAGTACACTTGATTCTCATGACTCTATAGGCAGTATTCATCGTTGATAATTTCGCTCTCCTCGGGAAAGATGAAGATCAAAATAATGTCTTTTGAATCCAACAATCGCCTACCATAACTTCAATTGTTAATAACATAGTTTCTGACCAGTTCTTTTGCTTAACACAACTTTAATAGTCAATTCTAATTTCATCAATATTAAAAAATTGATGCTGTGATAAATTGATGTAGTGATAGATTTTCATTTTGAACTACCCTCTGGCGTTATATTGGTCGATGCAAAATTTTTGCTGAGAGAACAGAAAGTGATAATCTTCAACGAAACGTCCAATATTTTTATTCGCTATTTTCTTCTTCTTTTTACAGTAGATGATTCAACTAGGAGGACGGAAAACTCAGTTTCACGAAGCCTTTTTTTTACAGCATTATAAGATTGTCAAATATTCTGCTACGCCATTAATACAATTTCACTCAGCCATTGCACTGCGACCGTTAGAGTATATGACTCATTCATCACTACTGGCTTTGGAGTGTAGATTGATGAATATTAAAACTGGGTATGGGCTGAATGATAGCCCTGCCAATGCTACTCATCCTGTCCGAAATTTTCTTACAAGCTGCATCCTCCATGTGAAGGCTATAAGTTTCATGAATAAGCGTAGATTGAGCAGGTCTTGTCGTCCGCTTGTGAAGTATATTTTTGTTCCAAAAGGGTAAATCAGAATTCATCGTCATCATTCAATCCCATTTTATCGGGATATTTCTATCGCCCGAACTAAAGGCCGGTGTCTCTGTTTCGCTCTTCGATAGATTGGACCCCGAAAAGCCAGCAGCAGGGTTGGATTTTGCTTGCTTTTTGCCAACCTATCTTCTGAGGCTTTTAGTAACTTCCTAGTGAACATGTAGTTCAGATTTGTGTAGCTGTGATATACAATCCAATTTATTGAAGTTTCACTCAGGAAACTAACTTTCAACATCCATTCCTATTCCTTTTTTGCATTCGCTAATTTGTTCATGATATGCCCTCATTCTCAGGAAATGTTGATGTATCTGCAGCCATTCTAAACGGATTTTTATGTAATTTCTTTAGAGCTTTCAATAAAGACTGCGGAGAGTTTATGTATATATCCTCAATTTATCCTTCATGTTGAAGATCATTTATGAAGTAACTTGTATGACAAGTGCCCTAAGGCATATCTTGTAATTTGCAAAAGGTGGTACTGATCATCGGAGTCTGGGGCAGTGCATTTCTATTCTCACTCGAGATTCTACTTTCGAGACTGTTTCTCGTTTTTTTTCAAGTTCTAGCCATCCCTCGAAGATATTGAAACATTACAATGCTTGTCAGAGCTAAATGCATACCTCCTTTTATCAGAGGTCTTGTTAACTAGCATGAGGACTTAGCGATGGCAGTTTGACCCTTAACTACATAAGGATTATTTCCATAGTCACTGTTATACCAAGCATGCTTACCTTTGGACACTGTCTTTGATGTCTTCAACCTATGCAGAGTCCTGCTCTCTTCCACCATACGCTGACTTCATACTGGATTATTGGTCTCACTAGTGGAGAGCAATTACATGTGACAGAGTATAGCATTACCACTGTGAGGTTTAGTCAAATTCTACGTGGCCTGGTATTCTAGTACTAGCGACTAATTTCGGTATTTGTTTATACAATTATTTTGTCTTTCCCTTGCATATCAGGATTTTGACAAAATCGCCCACAATGATAGTGATCGAAAACAATTTCGTCGTCGGTGGCCACCATGTAGGCAATGTAAGCGCTTCTGAATCGAGAATGATTTTGACCATTATGAACTTCAGTGAATACGACGCAATAACCCAGTCGTAAAAATGGCGATTTAATTATCTATCATTGTTTGCACTTTTATGGAAACATATATAATGTGTTCGAGTATTTCTGAATTGAATTTTTCATCTTAAGATAATACTTTTCTAGCAATATCCAGTAGTTAGGAGAATTTCATGGTATTCAGTTTTTGATAGAACCGTTCACTCAACTTAGATGATATATGCCGATAAAACAGTAGTTTCTAGTGTAATATTGTCTGTGCGGTATGTGATCTGTGAAGGAAAGTTATTCTTCAATTAATAGAAACTCCACTATGTACAATGCACAAAAAGTGTTCGATAGGGTTTGTTCACTAATGTGTTAACCACTTTTTCTACTTGCAAATAATCTTTCAGATTGTAGAATACTTTGAAGTAAGGTGGCCTGGTTAACCGATTCATCAGGTAATAATTTCAGGAGATTGAAAAGTCTACTTTACTGGTCAATCTTGAAACCATATTATACGTGTTTGCTCAACAAGAAGAGTTGACTTCTTCTCAACGTTTCAATACGTCCACTGCAGATAACAAGACCCCCGGGTGAGTGTTATGGCCACGCTGCTCTCTCATAAAAGGGCTATGACATTCGTCGAGCAACCTTCCCAAGCCGACTATCAGTGTAACTTTTCAAATTTGAGATGCACTTAGCGTCTTGATTTTTTCGAGTGAAAGTTTATTCGATAACGATAGAGTTTTACGCAAAAGAAAAAATCAGCACAGGAGTTCTCACTACTGATTGTGGGATGCAGTAGACGTGAAAAAAACCATCATTTAAATGTTATATATTCTGGTGAGAACATTATCCACTAAAACAAAGCCATCAACATATCTGGGAATCAGATAGAGGACAAGATAACATTTTGAATTGGATAACATTAATATGTTTGACATTTCGTTTCGGGTTATGCCGGAACCGATACCAATTTTCGATTTTCAAATGGGACACCCTTTATTTTTTGCTTATTTCAATTGTTTATCTCATTCTACGATCTTTTTACATATTTTTGAAAGAAAAACAAAAGACAATCTTAATTTTTTCTGTAATTTTCATCTGTCGTTCTAGCAGGCCACGAATAGTGACAATTGGCTTAGCTCAACATCGCCTATTACGAAAATACAAGATTGTATCTGAAAATTTAATTGCTCATATTTTACGGGGTGTCACAGTTCTAAAATTCAAATTTTCCTCGAAAAGAATGTTTTCTTCTGAGAGAACCATATCGGGCCACCTTGGATCACAAAAGCAGTATTTTTTTATCTATTTTCTCATACCACTAACGTCACTCTATTCTAAACGGTACCGAAATGCTAGTGGAAAATACCTAGGTAATTTTTGCAAAGTTTTCCCATTCGCTAATGACAATAACTACGTCAGCAATGCAAAATTTTGTTCGTACATAATTTTCAGTCTGAAATGTCAAAATTCCATTGTCGTTATTTATTAACATTGCGAGTATGAATCAATACACCCAAAGTGAAAAAGTCGATATGCTCCTTATTTATGGAGAGTGCAGGCAAAATAGCGTTCAAGCTGAACAATTATACAGAGAGCGATCTCCTGAAAGACTTCATCCGAATAGAACCTATTTCTCCAAAGTTGAATGAAAATTTCGTGAGCTGCAACCTGCTAAAGAGGAGGATTTTGATATCGACGAAGATACCGAAATTGACGTTGACATCTGTTGATATTAATCCAACCACATCAACCAGGGAAATTGCCAAGAAGCTTGAAATGACACACCAGAGGGCATAAAGAATTTTAATGATAGGTACTGCTCATTAAAATATCAACTACACCAACATCTTTATGTCAACTATACTGTTAGGCGACTCCAGTACTGTGAATAGTACCTTAGTAAATTGAAGGATGATCCACAATAATAATGATAATAATGACGAATCACGTTTCACGAACGATGGGGTGTTTAATAAGCAAAATACCAGCTATTGGTAGAACAAAATGAGCACAGATATCAAGATGGGAACCTCCAAGAACGTTCTGGGTTTAATGTTAAATGGATGGGGATGATGGGAAAATATTAAATCGGGTCTATAAATTTTGAAGGCTCATTGGAAGGGGAGAAATATTTGAAATATTTGAGACCCAAATACAAGATGAATTTGACAAGTTGCCATTAGCTGTTGTGAATGAAATATGTTTTCAACAAAATAGTGTATCTCCTCACAACTCAAGGGAGGTCTCACGGTATCTGGGCGAAATTTTTCCCGAAAAATGTATAGGTACAATTGATCCCATAAAATGGCCATCTAGATCGCCAGATTTGAGTTCACTAGATGTCTTCCAGTGAGGCCATTAGAAGAATGAGCTTTACCAAACACCTGCTAGAATCCAACAGAGTTCGATAACCGTTTATGACTGGGTATTGCAGGTATTAGAGCCCAACAGTTGAATAATGTTTTGAGAGGAACCATCTATCGTGTGCGATGTTGTGTTCGTGAGAATGGTGATATATTTGAACTTTTATTTTGATTATTTCGTTTTCGCTGTTCCCTCTTTTATTATTAACATTAATACCCCGTAAAAGATAAGCAATTAAATTCTTAGATCTAATCTTGTATTTTCCTGATAGGAGTTCTTGAGATTAGCCAATTGTCACTGTCCATGGCCTTCTAGAACGAAAGATGAAAATTAAAAAAAAAGATTGTGTTTTGTTTTTCTTTCAAAATTATGTCAAAAAGTCGTATGATGAGATCAACTATTGAAATAGGCAAAGAATACAGGATGTCCCATTTGAAAATCGAAAGTTGGTAATGTTTCCGGCATTACCGGTTACGAAATGTCAAACATAATAATGTTATCAAATTCAAAATGTTGTCTTGTCCTCTATCTGATTTCCAGATTTGTTGATAGCTTTGTTTTAGTGGATAATGTTCTCACCAGAATATATATTATTTAAATGATGGTTTTTTTTCCATTCTTCCATTCGACTCCCAAATTTCATCGAAATATTCCAAAGAGAAAAAAAGTTACAGGGTGACCCTAATTTCAATTATACTCGGTATATGAACAATATAAAAATAATTATCCCCTTGAGTTCAAGTCAACCTTGCCGAACCCATGAAAATATACCATGGTTATTACATTTTAATTATGATGCAATTTGGACAAACTTGAAATAGTCAATTCAAAGGATTAAATGAAACATTATTTTGAGTAAGTAGAATTATCACGAATAAATATCTACTTGTCTAATCAATTACACTGTCATGTAGAAATGAAATTCTCTCTTTGAGTTCGAGGGTTGGGAGTTATTTGCTACACCTTAGCACGAAAGAGCAATCAGTTTGGATTATATAAAATCTGCTACGCTCGAGTGATAATTAATTGTGAACTTATGATCGTTCAGATTTATCCACTTCATTTCGCGCATTCTTCAGATAAACCACCTGATAATTTATATTAGGGTCGTTTATTTTGTGTTCGAAAATTATAAGACCATTCTTATAAAAATCTTCATTGTCAGACTTGTCTTTTTTTCTCTCGTATGAACCGAATGACTAGTTGCCTTGTAGATCTATCGCAGACCGCAATTTATTTATTATTTATTTAGGAAATTTACGTGTCTCGACGGCTAAGGTCATTGACACGATGAAATTATACAATCATGTAAACATTAATTATATAGAAACAATAGAAAAGTATTGTAAAATAAAATAGAGAGATTATGTCAAATGAGGTTATACAAGTTTGTGTTTTTCAGAAATTCAAACAAATTAGAAATTTGATAATCGGAATTGAGTAATTCTTTCAGGTTTCTACTGAGGTTGTGTTGCGATCTGGCATCTCTGTATTTGTTGCAGTCTATCAAACTATGTTCTACTGAAAGCCGACTGTCACAGACTTCGCATTCTGGAGGGTTTTCTGACTTCATCAGGTAGCTGTAAGTAAGGCGCGTGAGGCCTTTTCTTAGTCTACTTAAGATGATTTTATTCTTTCTGCACATCGGAGGTAGTTTACAGGGCTTGCGAAGAGGCTGCACTAGATAAAGTTTTGTGTTTGACCTGTTCCACTGTCTCTGCCAATTCACTAAGGATTTGATACTTTATGGTTGATTTCAGATCGTAGGATAGTTGGATATCTATTATGGTTCATCTGACATGGACGCTTCTTCAGCCGCTCGATCAGCCCTTTCATTCCTGGGGATTCCACGATGGGACGGGACCCAGATGATAGTTATGGATACTCCGTTAGATGAGAGAAGATTACAAGTCTCTTGAATGTTCTGAATAATCCAGTGTTTAGAAGAAATATCTTTTATGGCATGTGTGGAGGACAGTGAATCCGTGCAAATTGCAAAATTTCCTTGATTAGGTCTAACCATTTTAAGTGTTTTCAAAATAGCAAATAGTTCATCTGTGTACACACTACACTCGATAGGGAGTCGATATTTTTCTAGTGTCGTTTCTGCAGTAGTTACAGAGCAACTGATACTTTCATCTCCCTTGGATGAATCAGTGTAAGAAATTTGGTCAAACTGATGTTGATTCAGAATTTCTAAGAATGACTGTTTGAAGAAAACACTAGAAGTTTCGATTTTGTTTTAGTTGCTTAGGGTTTTGTTTACAGATGGTCTTATTTTGATCCAAGGTGGTGTTGTTGAAGTAGAGTTTGGTGTGGTGTTGGTAAGATCTATATATAACTGAAGTGTTTTCAGAAAATAAGGAATTGGTGAGGGGATTCTTTGTCTTTTGGGAGTTTCTATATTGTTATTCATCGATTTGAAAACTGGATTCGTGGGATTCGCTGAAATTCTGGTTGCATACAATGTTAAATTTCGTTGTCTTCGAAGTTCAAGTGAAGGCTCGTGTAACTCGCAGTAAGGACTTTCTGATGCAGCCCGAAGTTTGCAATTAAAATAAACTAAAAAAACTTTCATTTTATATTTCAAATACTAATTTCTCTTATCCATCAAGTTCATAAATACAATTTGCCATGTCTCAAATAGTAATCCCTGTCATCCAAGCCGTATTAGACGCCTTGAAATTTATTTTCTCTCTGCAACTAGGGCCTTGAATACAAATTCTTTCATATCATCAATAATACTTCACAATGCTAGTCCTGATATAAGAACTTTGGTAGTAGTTTTACAAAAATGCTTTTCATTTCAACTGTGTAATTGGGACTTTAAATAAAAATTCTTATGTCCCCCGCTTTGAAACCCAAAAAGTACTGCAACTCCAAGGAAGAAAAATCCGATTTCCATAAATTTCGGTACAATTTGTGTAATTTTTTGACTTCATCGAAATGACGGATTTCAACAAATATTTGAATGCAAAATCTACAGCACACTGGTTTTTGAGTTTTGCTCTCACCAACACATTGAGTCGGTCACTTTTATGTGCAGAAAACAAAGCGATACAGCATAATAATTTCAATTATATTCTTTGATTAATCGATCTCCGATTTCCATCTCTAAGAAAAAACATTTGTATGGGAAAAGTGTTCAATGGTTGTATCACATCTATTGAACGTGCTATGCACCGAGTCTTGCCACTGATTAGTTGCCATTTGCTTTGCCAATAGATGTATTCTAGCAATGTATACGCTCATTTCATTGGTTTAATAAATGTGACAGATGCGCAATAGTTGAGGACATTCATAGGTTCTATGGAAAATTTTCCGTCAAAATTAGGATTCTTAAACTCCCTAGATTTAAGGCATAGTTATTATCCATGACTGTGATAACATGAGTAATTTGAAGATCATTTAATTTTTCTCTCTTCTACATTACGACTAGATCACGCTTTCTTCACACATTTTGTCCAGAAACCTCCCATCTTTTTAGAGCCAGATATAATCTTTTTTTAGATATCTTTTCATACGATTTATGACTAATTCGGCATTTTCCGTTATTTTTGTGCCTATTGCTACCTTGAAGACTACTGCAACGTCCTATATATTCTGTCAAAAAAGCACCGGGAATTTATTATTTAAGAAATCTGCTTAAGAGGATTGTAAACATTATTGTTTTAGCTAAGTTGGCAAAACTGATTTCCATATTGATGCGGGGTTTGAACGCGATCAGTTCATTTACAGTGCTCGATTTTTGCCAGTTCTCCCATGTATGTTTTACGATTTTTACAATAGATAAAAATATCAAACAAAGAATTTGTCTCAAGTTCTGTATTACAATTGAAATTTTGTTCTATCTAAAAGGAGTAAATATATATACTGTTATTATGGAAAAGATATATTGAACAGGAACTGGAATATGAAACCATTACGTAAAATTGTAAAACTAAATAATTGCAACCGGAAACAACTATTGCTAGGATATAACTAGCTATGTAACTTGATTTAAGTATCGTTTTGATATTGAAGAAACACAACAGTCTTCCCGACTTGAATGATACTAACATACAAATTGAGTCATGTAAATAACCCCAAATGAAACAACAATTATTTTAATTTTGAAAATGCACTGTGGGTTGCTTCACTCGGCTGGATCGACGAAGTGGATCTGAGTTTTCAACAGACCTTCAATCAGAAATACGTAGCTTAGGTTCAGGATCGCTGTTCGCACATCTTGGAATAAGAAAAGACTGGGTTGGACCTAAAGTCACATGTCTTTCATTTTTACGAACCAACGTTCTATGTAGTTGGTTGATGTGCCGTTTGAAATATCGTTCCAAATCTAGTTTGACTATATAATGATACCGACCAATTTTCCTCTGTATATCTCCAAATTCCCAACACTGTCGATTGTTTTTCCATACAGATGCTTGAACTCTCTTCCTCACTTGAAAAGTTCTCTTCGGCTGGGTTGCATTTGAAGAACTTTCTTGAACATGAGGAGATAATGCATCAAAATTTATTCGAATTCGCCGTCATTACAGCTGGAGACTTTTCACAAGCAAAGAGAGTTGTCCGGAATCTGAATAGTATTTTCTGCAATTTCTCATGATGTTCCCAGTTAATTCTCACATGCATACAATTTTCGCTTGAAAGATTATACATTTCGTTCAGCTAATATATTGGATGTCCTGGCGCAATGAATATCTGAAAGATACTACGACTGGAACGGTATGAACAGAATTCAATGCTTGTAAATATGGAGGCATTATCAGAAACAATATACTGTGGATATCCTTGTTCTGAGAAAATTTCGTCGAATAATCGGATAGTCGAATTTGTTGTAGTAGCTTCTTGAACAACTTTAGTTTCAGGCCATTTCGATTTCGCATCTATACAGAGCAAAAAATGATGTCCATTTAATGGGCAAGCATAATCAATATGTAATCTTTCCTTATTTTCATCTGCAACTTCCCAAGGATGATTTGAAACTTATGGAGGTGAAGATTTGACCTCAGCACGATTTTCATATGACCATACCAGGGATTCGATGTCCTGATCAATACCTCTCCAGTAAACATATGGACGTGCCAGTTGTTTCATTTTTATGATACCAATATGTGTTAAATGAAGTTCGTTGAGAATGAGCTCTTGCAATGATTTTAGTACTACAACACGATCGTTTTGGAAAAAAATATTGTTCGCCAACGTAAACGGTGTGCCGAAAGGGTGAGATTTCAACTCTGCCAACAGAGCAAATAGTTCTGTATCTTTTACTGTTTCTTGTGCTATTGTTTTGGCTGTGATACTCTTGCTGAAAATTTGAAAGACATGGTCTTGAGGAATATTATCTACTTCCTCCCCCTATGCATGCATCTAATCGAAAACAAGTCTTCGATAATGGAGCAGATAAGCAGTCAATATTTTCTGTTTACCTCCTTCAAACGTCCTGTGTAGTGGAAACCGGATAGAATTGAGGCGTAACGTATTATTTTCGCAGAAGACCTTTGTGACAATGCTTTGTTAGAATGAAAAATTCGTAATAATGGTTGACTTTTATCAGTTATCGAGATGGAATGTGGTCCAAAAACGTAATTGTAAACATAATGTACTGCAAAATTGATTGCTAAAGCTTCACGATCGAGTTGACTGTAGTTTTACTCTGCTGTTGATAAATACCTGGAAGCAAAAGCAATTGGCCATTCATTTCCATCAATTTCATGACTGCAGCACTCCATCTGGTTTCGCATCTGTAGTCAATATAAGTGATAAAACTGGATCATATGGATTGATACACGTGAACCACAGACTTCAGTTTTCAATTTTTGAAATGTTGCTTCACAAGATTTATTGCAATGGAAAATTTGACCTTTTTGAAGAAGTTTCCGCAAAGAAGCCGTAATAGCGAAATATTGAATTGAATTTCGAATAATATGTAACTCTTCCTGGGAATCTTCCGAGCTCCTCTATATTAGCAGGTCGTGGCATTTTTTGAACTGCTTCTACCCTTTTAGGTGCCTTACTGATTTCATTGAATTGTACCACATGTCCAAGATATTCTATTATATCATTTATTTTTATTCAAATGTAAATCATATTCTGAGAGACGTTTCAAAAATGAATGTAAATTGTCATAACATTCAGACATTCTGGCACTATGAACGATTATGTTGTCATCGAAATATTCTTCAACATTTCTGACGCCTGCCAAAGGATTTTATTGAATCCTGATGGCGCTGTTTTTATTCCAAATCTAAGGTGATTCATCCTATATGTACTTCTACAGTCGTAATTGTTTGAATCTTAGCACTTTCTTCGTCAACACATAAATGAAGATATGCTTTGAAAAGATCCACCTGCAAAATACTTTGAATTTCTAAGGCTGTTTAGTTCTTCGTCGGTACGTCTAATTGGGTAATTAGGCGAAACCAACTCTTCATTTACAAGACATTTATAACCTGTACTATCAGATTTTGGTATAAACACTAGTGGCGAACCCCAATCACTAACAACTACTGGAGAAATAATTCCTTCAGCTTCTAGAGAATCTATCACTTTTTCAACTATTTCCTTGAGAGCGTAAGCAACACTTCGCTTTCTTGTAAATGAATTCTTAGAAACTGGCCTTAGTTGTAACTTGATTTGAAATTTTGGAACATTTCCAATTCGTTCTGTGAATAAAGTAGAGAATTTATGAAGAGGATTGTCCATATTTTGTAAACTGTTAACTGAGCTTGAGTTTGAATTTTGAAAATTATCCAAACTATCACGATCGACTTGTTGCAATTCAATATGGAGACGCCTTGTTCAATTTCTGCCTAGTAACACACCATGACCTGGAGGTACTATGTAGAGGTAATCATGAATTGTTCCATGCTAATTGAATATTGTAACTGAAATTTTACCTTTAGCTGGAGTAATGTCACCTGAATATGATCGAAAAGCAATCTTGTTATTTTCAAGTGGAATGCCAAAATTCATTTTTATGTAAATATCCTCTGGAATCAGTGAAGATTTTGCTCCTGAGTCCTGAGATTTCCATTTTCAAAGGTTTAATATTTACTTGAACTAAAACGTAATATAAATCACCACTTCTGTCAAAGTCCTCATTTTCAGAATGGAGATCAACAATTTCATTACCTTGGGATAGTTCGAGAATTTCTATGCTGTTGCAACCGTATGAATGACCAGAATCAATCTGAGTAACAGATGTGGATTGTTCTGGAATTCTCGAATTTAAATTTTGTCGTACCAAAGAAGAAATGCATACTTTTGAAACATGCCCACCTTTTCCGCAATACTGACATTTCAGCTTTTTTCGCTCGATTTAACATTCATTAGCCTTATGATTTGATTTTCCACACGAGAAACAACAATTTTCAATTCCTCAATCATGATAATTTATTCGACCACGAGACAAACTTCTGCTTCTCGAATTAGAAAAACGCTTTTGAGAATGCATATAGGACTCTTTATTTTTGTGATACTGACGATTTGGTGGTACACACGAAAGTTTGTTCAATTCTGGAACTTTTGAAGTATTTTTTTGATTTGAAATCTCCCAACTTTCAATTCTCGAAGCTTCTACTGCTACTGCTTTATTGAAGAATTCGTCAAAACTGGTCTTGTTTGATTGAAGCAAATGTTCCCGGATCCATTCATCTTTCAGCCCTCGAATGAATTGAGCTCTCAAAAATATTTTCGGGCAGGAAACTTGCTTGTTGCAGCCACAGGTAATACAAAAGACACAATCACTAATGTCCTTTTGCAATGACGCCACAAAGTCGGATATGCTGTGATTTTCTTTTTCATGAATATTTAAAACTAATGTTGTGAAATAACAGCAGTTTCGAATGGAATCAGCATTGTACGAAAATTTTTCACTAATTCATCATAATTCAATGCTTTCACTGACTTTTCCGGACCAAACAACACAGCTAAGTTATTATAATTTGCTGAACCAATTGACGTACATAATAACTGTGCGTTCTTCTCAGCGTTTACAATGCTCTTCATAAGACAGTAATTTTCAAATTTCTCCAAATGAAATGTGAATTCTTCTTTTCTCGATGCGAATTCTTCGAAAGGTGTAATAAACACATAATTATCTGATTTGGAAGTGCTGCTGTCATCTTGACGTTGCAGTTGAAATTTTTTGAAAAAAAATATCTAATAGTATTTTCTGCTGCTCATTCATAGTTTTCAGAAGTAGTTGAAATTGTTTTGCGTCCATTCTTAAAGATCTGCGAACTTGAATTGTTTGATTTGAATATTTGAATTTATATACTAGCTTTTGTAGATAATTCATACTTTTACTGAATTTCTTGATAGTTTCGTTTTCAGCTCGTCGCAAATTGTTGTATCGAATATGAGTAAATATATATACTGTTATTATGGAAAAGATATATTGAACAGGAACTGGAATATGAATACCATTTCGTAAAAATTCGAAATTGAATTGATAGCATTCGGAAACAACTGTTGCTATTATATAACTAACTATGTAACTAGATTTAAGTATCGTTTTGATATTGAAACACAACAAATTTCGTGTGTTGAATCGCTGAAAATGTAACAGAAGGTTAAGGGTGAATTGAGAGAATCAAAAATACGAGCATATGAGTACATTCATCAGTGGCCGAAATGTGGTGGATGATTTTCCTCGCTCTGAACAGCCATCTACATCTTCAACTGCAGTAAACATCAATAAAGTGAAAGAAATTGTAATTGAAAATCCTCATTTGAGTTTGACATAGATAGGTAATAAATTTTCTTTGCCTCACGATCAGTTTGTATCATTTGAAACTATTGTTTTAGCATAAAAAGCGTTGCCGCTCGATTAGTCCCAAAAGACCCGAATTTTCTTGAAAAATTGAGTCGCATCATTGTAGACACTCTAGAACGAGTCAAATCCAAACGCTCATTCATCAAAAGGCATTGTAACTGCAGACGAGACAAAGTAATGGTATTTTCTTTGATTATCATGGAGTTGTGCACTCGAAATTTTTTCCAGAAGGTAAGACGGTATATTGAAATTATACCCTGTGTGTAGGCGGTGTTTGAGAGAGCAAATTCGTCGAAAAAAGCCATATTTGTTCATCTTTCACTCCAGCTATTATGTCTATCAAGTGATTTGGAGAATAATATGAACTTCCTATGCTATGATCTGTCCCCATTGCCTATGGGGACAAAATTCATTTGCCTCATTCAATTTTTATGATGAGCCTTCGAATGATAGGTCTTTTAAAACATAAGTTTACTATTTGTTTCTACTTTTTCTCCCCTTGTTCCAACTGTTTTTCTGAGTGGGAGCTGTTGTTTTAACATTCTTTAGTTACTTCCACACAGTGTCAGTCCATTCTGAAAAATTTCAAATTGTTTGCTCAGACTGGATACCTTCTAGCTTCTTTGACAAGTATATATCTTTTTTCTGCAACATCTTCTGTTATCATTCAATTTCACATATTTACGTGCTTTAATATCCAGTACAAATTCTTATTTGTATTTTTTCATTCTTCCTCTTTAGATTTCAATATCCCCGTCCTTCTCCTCTAGATATTTTTCTCATTCGGCATGATTCTCTGTGTGAGTTATCTCAATTCATTCATATCCTTCGACTACAAATTTACTTATTCTTCATACAGCTGTTTTATTTGGCAATGCTACACTACAAGAGTTTACAAAGTTTTACATACAATATTTGAGTTGTTCGTCTTTTTCCTTAACTTCTTTCCTTTAAATGATTCACATAAAGGTTGCTTGGAACACATTATATTGGAGTATCTATTGTATGCGTATACTCATTTTTTGGCCTTGATTATTTTGCAGTTCAATGGCCTGATGTGGTGACTGGGTATGCCATACTGACGGGATCAAATGAGACCGAAACTGCAGTTTATTGCTCCTATTTCTGACATCCTACTGAGCTGTATCACTGCTGCGTGGCTCTGGTTGAAGATGATTAGGAATGGTGGATCGTAAAACCAGCTCCTTCAGGGAAGGATATTTAACATCCTGAGGTTGATTATTGTTCATTGAATGACAATTCTTCAATATCCTGACATTTTCTGCGTAGCCATAGTCACAATTTCTATTTTCTTTCATTACAAAAATTTGACCGCAAGATGACCAAGATGATTCAATCTTGTGTTTTCCTTTACGACTTTTGATTCTCACCATCGAGAATCTGCGTTGATCTTGTATTTTAAAATGTCCTACTGATATATTATTTATGGCCCAGAAGAATAAAGTCATATTCATTGCTTCAAATATTTGTGCAGAGGAACAACAACGTGAATAGCAATTGAAAGTATTTTACTAATTATTTGAATAGCCGAGTAATTGTTGTGGTCTCTGTACGATTTTATTTCGCTCTTAAGATCAGCACTTATGCTAATATTTGTCTTTGTTAAGCACCCCAAATTCCAAAATTATGGAACACGTTTGTGGTAATCGTGTAGTTCTCCCACACTTTTGCAGAAACCTATCATATTCTGCGATTCTAGCATTTCTGTATGATTACTTATACCGGTGTATTTAGATAGTTTGAAAAGAAAAAAATAGTATTTCGTAGGTGAACGACAAATAAAATGAGCCAAGAGTTATGCTACTCTGAGAATTATTACCACATTCTCTCTATTGAAACAGCGAAATATAAGTTCCCATCAAAAACCTGAAATGTAAAATTATGTTATCATTCTTTCTACAAGAATGCCCCAAGCAGGACCTAGCAAAATATTTCAATTAGATAATATCAGTAACAACTTTGTTTGAAACTTTTGAATTTGGGAGGCTTTCACTTCTTAGAATTCCATTATTCATAACAAAAACAAGTGATATTTTTGAGGAATTTTACTGGATAATTGTGATTTGTAACGCGTTTAATTTTACCGTAGCTTCTTCAGACGAATGAATGTACATATATTATGACAACTATATATAGATACAATTGAGAATATGATTACAAATGTTCTCAATTAATTGAAAACTTATTGAGTTGTTTCTTCTTAAGTTGTTATTGATGACACGTATATTCAATAAAATTAAGGAACAGGTTGCTCCCTGAAGAGATTCAATAGAGGTGAAGGGCTTAAATCGACTTGTTCATTAATGAGTCTACCTAAGTGTTTGTGTTAGTTGATTTCTTAAGTTTCTCAAAGTTTTACTTTCCAATATTTATTATCTGTATGCAGAATTTCAAATTGTGGAAAGAGTAACTATTTTCTATAAGATGATTGGCGTAATTTCAATCTGAATTTTATTTGAAAAACTGCGTTTATGTCCTCATATTCACATATTGAAATTTTTATGTGTTCTACCAATGTAGAAATTATCACAGTCATTGCAATTCAATCTATAAACACATGATTAATTATTTTCATCTGATTTTATTGTTTTTATATATAAAATACAATAAAGCCAAATCAGATAAAAATAATAAATCAGGTGTTCATAGATTGAATTTCTATGACTGTGATAATTTTACATTGGTAGAACATAAAAATCATCAATATCTGAATATCGGAACATAAATGCAGGTTTTCAAATGAAAAATCAGATGCAAATTACGCGAATCATCTCCTAGAAAATAATCAGTCTTTCGACCTAAAGTTTGAAGTTTTGCATACAGATAATAAATATTGGAAAGTATATCTTTGGGAAAATTTAGAAATCAATAAATATAAACACTCAGGTAGACTTATTTATGAAGAAATCGATTCAAGCCCTTCGCCTCTATTGAATCACTTCAGGGAGCAATCTATTCCTCAATTTTATTGAATATACCTTTCATCAATAACACTCAATAAGCCCTCAATTACTCAAGATCATCTGTATTTATATTCTCATTTGTATCTATATATAGTTGTCATAATTTCCGTACATTCATTCGTCTGAAGAAACGGTGTAGTGAAACGCGTTACGAATCACAATTCTTCAGTATCATTCTTTAAAAATATTACTTCTTTATTATGGTAATAAACTGTTATACTTATTTATATACTTGATTATTTACCAAATTACTCAACAATTTTGGTAATTTGAGAGAGAGCCATATTCAATAACCTCAGCTGGCAGAAGTTAGTCGGTGTAAATAGTAGATAATCATAAGATATAACTGAACAATTGAAGAAAAACACTAGACTTAAGTTTCACAAAATATAAAGAACAAAAATATAGTTAAGATGTTTCGAATTATATCCTATATTTAAAGACTGAGCGGAAATTAATATTGTACAATGTCATTCATGCATAAGAAAGCGATCAGAAAAGTAGGAACAAATGGAAATCGAGCTATTCGTTGAATGGCGATAGATTATATTTCCGATCTGATTACATGAGTGTAAAATTTGGGTATTTTGAAACCTAATAAACGATTTTCGTTTATTCAGTGTTCTGAAGGCCTAGTTGTTAGTAACAAAATCTTACATACAGGTAATAGAAGCAAGAAATTAGATTTATTAGAGCTCGTATATATTTCAGCTGACCATTAACATAATATACTAATAATCAAAAACCAGCTCAACTTCCGTTTGTTTCCACTTCTCTCATCTGTTTCTCAGATATGAATGACAAGTAAAATTTTGATTTCCTCTGGGTGTTTTAAAATTTAAACGCCAAGTGGGTTTACTTCAACCGTTTAATTATTTAGTGAAAAATTTTCACCTAGTGGTTACCTTCCATATGTTCAAGAAAAATGGTTTGCAATTGTATTCAAACATACTTATACACATTTTGTCATTATTCATAACAGAAGATTGAATAAGAGATAATCTATATGTTATCAAAAACCTTGAAATGAAGAAATATTTCCAAAAATCTAAAATAGTAAAATATTTCATTGAAGAAGAATGAATAAAAATAATTTGATTGCAATGACAAATCAAAGAAAATATGCTTCCAGTAAATTTGAGAAATTTTTCAGTTAGGTAGTCTGAGGGAAATGTTCTTCCAGTGAAACCGAGAAATTTTACATTTAGGTAGTCTAAGGGACTATCTAGACATCAATCGAGAATAATCTTGAATTCGAAAGTATTTTTCAACACCATTCACCAAATATAGAATTTTCATAACATATAATTTACAGCGATCTATCTTCACAATGAGAACGCCGTAAAACTTTATATTTCATCTTGACTTATTCCTTAGCGATGAATCTGGTCTCATAAAACAATCTTCGTGAAATATGTCCGGTATTCTCCATGCTTTTACGACATCTTTTGTCTTTATTAAACCAGATTAGCATATTATTCGCATTGACCTAAACGTCAGACAGTAATGATAATTAACGACCTACGGGATTTTCTCAACCGCACCGGTGTCCCGTGAAACACGTTAAAGTTACCACTGAGACCATAAACTTGTGATTATTATAATGAGCCACAATTCACCATGGATTTGACGTAGCCGATTCGAACTTTGCTCCGACGTGCATGTTTTACCGGCGTCTTGGGAACAGTTCGGACTTCGGTCGCGGTTCAGTTAGAGTAGTTTTCATGAAAAATAACTAATCCTCTGTGGAAAAACCCATAAATATAAGTTTTCATAGTTTAGGAACAAATCGAATATAAATGAACGGTGAACTCTGAACTATTAACTTCAGAAGTTAGCCGGCTCGGTGGCGTATGGGATATGATGCTCGTCTCCTACGCAGAGTTACCTGGGTTCAATCCCCACAAAGTCGGTGCGATTTTTCGGATTCTGGGAATCGCTTGAGTGTCCATCTTTCGGAGGAGATGTAAAGCTGTCGGTCCTGTCTAACAGAGATGTGTTGGACATTAAAGATCCCTTCCCTCGACACGAGAGGGGTTCGGCAAAATTCCTGGGTTAGTGAGGTGACAGAATTCCCCGGCGTGTCTTTAGCCGAACGGCAGAAATAGAGCACGTTAAAGGAAAAACAAACAAACAAACAAACTTCAGAAGTTTTCATGGTCAATTTCGAGTTTAGTTAGATTCTGTCATTGTATTATTCAAAATTCATTGAAGAATTCCGAACCAATCATCATCGTCTGATCTCATCGATCGAATCTCATGAATACCAGTTAGTAGGAGAGACTAGGGCTTGTTGGCACAGGGGTTGGTAGGCGCAACTCGTGTTTCAGTAAAGTTAAGAGACTTGGAAACCTTCTAACACCTCTGACGTGTCCGTTAGAGATGCATAGCAACGGCGTAAAGCATACTGAAAAAGTGTTTTCAAGGTAAAAAAGAAAATTACATTCTCGGTTTTTATCTCCTTGTTTTGTTGTCTATGATGTCGAGGTTCGACTCTCTGCATTATATTGGTGTATCACATATAGAACTTGGAATATAATAATCGTTTTGAAATATTCCAGTTCGTGTTGCTCGTTTGTTGTATTTGTTTGCGTGAAACTCTTGAAGTACTTTTGAGGAATTTACATGAACACACCGTTTAGATTGAATTGGCTGAGACGCTCTTATAATATCCTTTGAACATCTAAAGGTAAGTTATGTTTAAATCCTCAGATCTTCATTGTTCTCATCTTGTATCAATAATAACACAGATTATATCTCTATGTATATAAGGTCATACTAGGTGGTCAGTACTTCGAAGCACATATACTATTCGGAGAAACTTGTTCCTTACTGAGATACCTTGGGATACATGCGAGGAACCTGGGGGGCATCTTCGAAATGAGCATCCATTACTCCACTCTCCACAACGTTGCTGTACCATATTTAGGTGTAGTGAAAGAACCGAGCAACTAGGAGTTATAGTAGCTATAGTAGACCATCCGTAACTCTACACGATAGCTCGTATACTTCTTCATTGAGTTAGGAGAAAACTTTTCTCTCCTTCATTGTATTCATTACCCGACGAGTATGACAAGAAAAATAACTAATGCTCTGTGGAAAAACCCATAAATAAATGTTTTCATAGTTTGGGACAAATCGAATATAAATAAGCAGTGAACTCTAAACTATTAACTTCAGAAGTTTTTAAGGTAACTTTCAAGGTTAGTTAGATTCTGTCATGGTATTATTCAAAATCTATTGAAGTATTCTGAACCCGTCATCATCATCTGATCTCATCGATCGAACCTCATGAAAACCAGTTAGTAGGAGAGACTAGGGCTTGTTGGCGCTGGGGTTGGTAGCCGCAACTCGTGTTTCAGTAAAGTTTAGAGACTTGGAAACCTTCTAACACCTCTGACGTGTCCGTTAGAGATGCATAGCAACGGCGTAAAGCCTACTGAAAGAGTGTTTTCGAGGTAAAAAAGATAATTACATTCTCGGTTTTTATCTCCTTGTTTTGTTGTTTATGATGTCGAGGTTCGACTCTCTACATTACATTGGTGTACTACATATTGAACTTGGAATATAATAATCGTTTTGAAATATTCCAGTTCGTGTTGCTCGTTTGTTGTATTTATTTGCGTGAAACTTTTACAGTACTTTTGAGGAATTTACATGAACACACCGTTTAGATTGAATTGGCTGAGACGCTCTTATAATATCCTTTGAACATCTAAAGGTAAGTTATGTTTAAATCCTCAAATCTTCAGTGTTCTCATCTTGTATCAACTTAACACAGATTATATCTCTATGTATATAAGGTCATACTAGGTGGTCAGAACTTCGAAGCACATATACTATTCTGAGAAACTTGTTCCTTACTGAGATACCTTGGGATACATGCGAGGAACCTGGGGGACATCTTCGAAATGAGCATCCATTACTCCACCCTCCACAACGTTGCTGTACCATATTTAGGTGTAGTGAAAGAACCGAGTAACTAGGAGTTATAGTAGCTATAGTAGACCATCCATACCTTTAGACGATAGCTCGTATACTTCTTCATTGAGTTAGAAGAAAACTTTTACTCTCCTTCATTGTATTCATTACCCGACGAGTATGACATCAAAAATAACTTAACCTCTGTGGAAAAACACATAAATAAATGTTTTCATAGTTTGGGACAAATCGAATATAAATAGGCAGTGAACTATGAACTATTAACTTCAGAAGTTTTTAAGGTAACTTTCAAGGTTAGTTAGATTCTGTCATGGTATTATTCAAAATCCATTGAAGTATTCTGAACCCGTCATCATCATCTGATCTCATCGATCGAACCCCATGAAAACCAGTTAGTAGGAGAGACTAAGGCTTGTTGGCACAGGGGTTGGTAGGCGTAACGCGTGTTTCAGTAAAGTTAAGAGACTTGGTAACATTCTAACCCCTCTCATGTGTCCGTTAGAGATGCATAGTGACGTCGTAAAGCCCACTGAAAAGCGTTCTCAAGACGAGTAGGACAATTACAACATTATCGGTTCTTATCTCATATTGTTGATGTCTTTGATGTCTAGGTTCGACTCTTACATTATATTGATAGTCTATATATTGAACTTTGTTTCGATCAATCTTTCATTCACAAATTCAATTCAAAAACCATAATATGCATGATGACAGTTAAAGAATTCCTGTGAGGCAAGTTGGCGCATTTATATCGGGGCAGATTGACTCTACTCCAACCTACCCCGTTAGAGTTCATCAAGTTTTTCAGGAGAATTATTATATTATACCGATAAAATTTTCATTTATTTCAGGGAAAATATAGTCAGGAAATATTCGAGGAAAACCCAGAGGGCCCCAACTTCAAAAGCGACTTTGATTAGTGTGGCGAAAGTAATTTTGCTAAATAAGAGATCCAGGAGGTCGGTTGCAGATGTATTTGCAATTCCCGATAGACACTTATACGATTCTGTTCGCAAATATCATAAGAGGACTTACGAAATTACGTCAATTCATTCCCAGATATCAGTGTAGGATACGCTCAGCCGCAACAAGCGTGTTCAATGGAGCAAGAAATACAATCAGCGAAATATCTGAGAAGAATGTGGGAGATCTACTTCGGGTTACAGCTTTGAATGCAGCAATTCTCATTTCGTGGAGCGCGAGTCAGACGCCAGGTGTCGACAGGTTTACATCGTCTTTTAAACGAAATGATTTATTAACAACGAGAACTCCGGAGGTATCTTGCTAAGTGTTTCAGTTTCAATAGACACAATATCGTTTAGAACATAGATGAGACTGGCATCTTCACGGTCCAAAAAGAGTCTTACCTTGAAAAGAGTTGAAATAAGTAAGCAGAGTTAAATAATATCAAAGAGGAACTCTGGTAACACTAGCATGTGCCATTTCAGCTATCGCGAATTCGATCCCTCCATTTTTTTATATTCCCGCGCGTCCACTACCGCGATTATTTCAGTCCCGATGGCCCACCAGAAAGTGCCGGAGGAGCAAACCCGTCGAGATAAATGAAAGAGAATCATTTCGTAGATTTTTTGAAACAATCTATGAGACATGTTACATGCTCCAAAATCCGACCTGATCTTCTATTGCTAGATAATCAGGCTTCTCATATGTCCATTGAAGGTTAAAACCTTGCCAAACTCCAACCATTAGATGTGTCTGTTTTTGGGTTTTCGAAAAAAATACGTGAATATTTATTGTGATTCCTGGATCACACACCATCCAGGAGATTCCATGAATATACACGATATTCCTGGAATTGTTAAAATAGCCTTGCCACTGGAGATGACCCCAAACAATATAATGGCTGAGTTCAAGAAAACTGGGATTTGTGAATTTAACAGATACGTTGCAACGATTTTGATTTCATGCCAAGTTTTGCTACAGATAGGCCAGCACCAGATTCAGTCCCACTCGATATGGAACGAAAGGATCTGTCTAACGACGCTTCTATTAATACAGTTACAAACAGGTCACTAAATATAGTCAGTTCTGATGATATAAGTTCACAGCCTGATCCAAGTCGTATTACAGAAGAAAATGTACCTGAAAAACATAAAGCTTCGAAGATCCAAAATCAATCTCTTCATGACAACATATCAGAAAAAATCAAGCTGGGACAAGGAAATTGGTAAGTTCCTCCGCCATATTAACCGATAGATACTCCAGAGAAGTTGGCTCTAGGGAAGGCAAAAACAAAAAGGAACGGAATAACAAAGAAAACAAAAACCAAAAAGGCTAAGACAGTCAATTCGGCATAAAACGAAAGAAGAACAGAAGTCTCTAAACAGCACTGAAAGACATCTGATGAGGAAGAATATCTTCTTTATTGTGCATGGAAACTTTCTCTAACAGCAAACCGGGTGGAAATTAAGTGAAGTGCTGTACTAGCATATTTTGGGGCACAAGAAGAATGTGTTTCATTTGGGCTTTTAATAATTTATGAATGTCATTTTTTGTAGTTCATATTTTTCAATTATTGTTTATTACGTCAATATGGAAAAAAAATGCTTTTTCTGTGACGTGTGCAATCTGAAATATGTAATAATCCACTCGCTAAATTTCTCCAATTATTGAGACAACATACTCCGTCGTCGACTCAAACTGCCCCAATGGCAGAGTAGGTTGGCTCGAAAAGGAACAATGCAATCCGAATTTCTAAGAAGAAAAGAAAGCTGATATTACGAAACAATATTATCACACCTTGTGTTGAATTAGACTTGGATTTTCAATATGAAATAAAGAATTTGCGCCAACAACCCTTGGTCTCCCCCAGTTTCAAAACTGCCTAAATATTTTTCAAATGAAACATTTGAACATTAAGACTTTTCTGGTGTTTTTATCAAGTAATGGTCTTATGACCAAAAGTACCATCATTAACCATGAGCACGCCTACAGGTCGACGTATGAATATGAGAATTCCCAAAACTCGCTTTTACATTAATTTCACCAATAACTGTCAGAATTGAATTTGGAACCGTACAATTGTTGCTATCTTATTTACATATACTTTACTCAAAATTGACCAACGAAATATATTATTGAAAAGAATGATCTATGTAGCGACTATCCTTATTCAGAAAACATTATTCAAGCTTCTGTAGAATGTGTTGTTTTTCCGTTCCACTCTTCATAATCATGGCCAACAGTGATACATCTAGTCAGATGTCAAAAATAAATGCTATATGCTGCAGTTTTGGCCTCATCAGTGTTTCATACCCATTCACATTATTGAGTCAGATCGCCACTCGTACAAATTGGTTGGACCGTATCAAGTACATGTACATGTACATGTATACATACAAAATTGGCGCCTTTCAACGAACCGACAGAGATAACCACCAGATTCACCAGGAAACGATAAAAAAAGGGTTGATCAAACGAAGATAACTTTAAGAAGCATGAGTAGTTAGACCTTTATCCGCAACGCTGCACACTATGCCTGCTTGTTATAGTTACAGCTAACGCTCCACTAGTTGATTAGCCACAAAAATGGTTTTTCACTAGTTAGTTGTAGCATGATTCAAGACATAGTGATATCAATTTCATTTGTTTGTTCGAGAATAGACGCAGTCTAGAAATCACCTTCTTTTCCCTCGAAAGACTGCCATGTGCGAGTTTACAAGAAGGTGGGCAATGTTACTCGCCAAATAGAAAATAAATTCCTTCGATTCTGGGTTATTATTGTGGTAGCAACGTCGTATCCATGAAGTGCATAGGATATGTTGGTCTGACAGCGGTTTATTTGAACTATGTTTGTTGCTATGAAATTAGCTGGTATGGTATTTGGAATTATTAGAGAGAAGGATATATCTGAAAAATATCAGTTAAATAGACAGATTCGATTGAGGAAGGATGATTGCACTACGTGATTGATGTTAACCTTGTTACTGATTATCAAAATGAAAGTTTGCTTCTTCAAAAGCGATAGTTGAGTAAAAGCAATTGAAGCCGTGTATTAATGTGTGTGATTTGGAATAGTCGTTTTGAAATATTCTAGTTCGTGTTGCCCTCTTCGTAGTATTTGGTTGCGTGAAACTTTTAAAGTGTTTTTGGGGAGTTTACCTGAATATACCGTTTAGAGAAAGTTGGCTTACTGCGACGCAATTATGATACCTTTGAACATCTGAAGGTGAATTATATTTAAATCCTCAAATCAATTTCTTAAACGGCGTTCTTCTTGCATCAACCTTAACAGAGATTATTTCTCTATGTATATGGGGTCATACTAGGTGGTCAAAATTTCGAAGCACATTTACTATTCTGGAAACTTATTCCCTACTGAGATACCTTGGGATATATGAAGGAGCCTGAAGTCTATGTTAGAAATGAGCATCCATTACTCCACCTCCACTACGTTGCTGTAAATATTTAGGTGTATGAAAGAACCGAGCACATAGGAGTGTAGTATTTACCAGAAATTGAGAATGGTTTGCCATATTCTGATATATATATATATATTATATTTCTCCGATTAATTATAGGTATATATATATACGACATATATATATATTATATGAATTCATATTTTGCGGATCTCAGGTTGATATATATATTCAAAATTATTTTATTTTTCAATCAAGGGTGCCATGAATATTGACAATTTACCTTAATCGATCGAAGAAACACTTCAAAAAAGCAACTGACGTCAAAATTTCAGATTTCCTCTGTCCAGGCCAGATTAATATTCTTCAAAGTCATTCTTGAATTAAAAATTCATTTTTCAAATGGCACAATATTGGTACCGAGGTGCCATTAGAAGCTTGATACTTTGGGTAGACAAATTCTGTAAACACTATTGTTTTTTAAATGCTAACAAATTATGATGATGTGAAAATTTTCATTAATTTTATTCCAATTCGTGTAAGTAAATCCAGTAGGCAAATGGAGATCTTCAAACACCCTGTATATTATATGCGGATTGCAAATAATGTTCCAAATTCAACCATGCCTCGCAATGGATAATTCAGGAATTAGAATTATTTTGAGGGTATTTTTATTTTTCGAACAAAGAAGGCTATGAACGACTTTGACGTTTCCAATATAAAAGTTATTCGGATAGTAGATCAAGTGTTCGAGTGAAATCAATCGATTTCACTCGAATTAACTTTACTGAAGCATTATTATTCTTTAAAATGCCTCAAACATACACAAGGAATGAGAAAGTGGATATGCTACTTATTTACGGGAAATGCCAAAAGAATGCAGTAGCTGTCAATTTGTATGCCGAAATTGATAAAACCATTTCCTCAAGGCAAGTTAGATTTGAGGTGGATATAAGTCGTGGAAGCGTTCGTCGAATTTTGAAGAAGTAAAATTATAAATCATACAAATATCAAATGCATCAGCATTTGTATGAAGGTGATTATGCAAGGAGGATGGAGTACTGCAATTGGATGATGCAAAATAACGTGCAACCACACAATAATTTCCTGAAAATGATCTTGTATATAGATGAATCATGGTTTACTAATTTAGTGTTATTCAACAGACAAAACACAAGATATTGGTCTCAGGAGAATAAACATTTATTCAATCAGGATAATTTTCAGGAACAATTCGGTTTTAATGTTTTGTTAGGTGTAATTGGTGCCAAAATAATTGTTGATTTTTGATAGGCTGTTAACTGGCGCTAGATACTTATAATTTATTCAGAATGAGATTGAGTGATATTTGGAAAATCTACGGTTGGCGCTTGAGAGGGTAATGTTTTATCAACAGGATGGTGCACCCCCACAACGCAAGAATAGTCTCAGAGTACCTGCGTGAGAGATTCGGAGAAAATTGGATTGCAACGAATGATCCAACAAGATGGCCCGAAAGATCAGCTCATTTAACTCCGTTAGACTTTTTCGTTTGGGGTTATTTAAGGAATTCTGTTCACACAACAGCGCTTACTACTCGTGCACATCTAGAGGATGGAATCAGACAAGCCATCGGCAGTATAACACCTGAAAAATTGACCAGTGTAACTAGAAATTTGCAAGAGCGGATTCAAATCTGCGTAGACAATATTGGTCAACATTTCGAAAAATTCTTATGATTTTTTCTATGTTTCTAAATTGTTTTTTTCGTCTGCTTATGATTTATGCTTACGGGCCAGATTATATTTCTTGTTTTGGGATTTATTATTGTTGTTTTGGATTCTTAGAGAAAGAAATTGAGATTTCTTATGGTTTGAAGATGAATGTACCCTGGATTTGACTTAATACAAGTAAATGAGTTTATTTCTCAAAGATCCTTTGAATGGGAGAATTGCTTGCTTTCAATGTTCCTTTCCTTAGCCTTTTGGATTTACTTACACAAATTGAAATGAAATGAATGAAAATTTGTATATTTTCATATTTTGTTTCCATTTTTACGAAAAGTGTTTACAGAATTTGTCTACCCATAGTATCGAGTTTCTTATGGAGCCTCGGTACCAATATGGTGCTACTTCAAAAAAAGGAGTTTTAATCGAAAAATAACTTTGGAGAATATTAATCAGGCCTGGATAAAGCAAATCTGAAATTTTGAGGTCAGTTGCTTTTTTCAATTGTTGCTTTGATCAATTGCTAAATGGTAAATTGTCAATATTCATGGCACCCTCCATTGAAAAATAAAAACGGACCCAAAAATAATTTTGAAGACCAAAATATCAATTGTGAGGTATGGTTGAATTTTGGAAATTATTTAGAAACCAAATATGCAAAAGTATACAGGGTATTCCATTTAAAACTCTTCATTAAAGATAATTTCCGGCGACACCGGAAATGAAAAAAAATGTTTTGAATGTCAAAAGGTGGCCTGTCATAGGCTTGATCGATTCACAAAATTTCAATAAATTACCTGCAGAAATATGGAAATGTCTGAACTTTGAAAATTCAGTCTCATCGTTCGGAATTACATAGGGTGCTATATAATGAAACAGTCAAAATTTTTAAACCAGAAGAAATATTTCTGAAATGCATGGACGTTCAAAACACGAGGTGAGTATTAGTATTTGTTATCGCATAAAATAGCACAGTATTTTAAAAACTGCATTCCTTTATGCTTTATTTCAACGAATCGAAAAAAGGTTAACAGTTGGTCAGCAAAAAGGTCAAGATGCGAAATAGAATGCTTATAAAAATCACATTTCTGAAATTCTTATTCTGACGAAGTTGCTATCTCTCATACTATTGAAGGAACTCGATCAATTCTAAAACAGAGTCTGAATTCAGTATATCAGGTAACTATTATCCGACAGACCAGAGAAATCAAAATTTTGAGCCGTCTCAAACTCTGTTAGTTGGAGCTGCCTGAAGTTTTCGTGCCCTTGTTGTTACGGATAATATTTGAGAATGAGTTTGAAAATTAGAGGAAAAATTTAAGATATGGAGTAGTCCGATAGCAAATCTGTAAAGAATTAAAAAATGATACTACTTACTCAAACAACATCAATTATTTTCTGGAAAGATAAAAATAACACAACAACTGAGATTCGATCAGGAGAATCAAGTGTGAAGTAGGTTCGACTCGCAGTTTTTCTGTAGCAGGAATTTCTCATATGAAATCGAGTTAGGTAATTTTGTTAGGATCGATAACAGAACATATTCAAGTTCTTCGGTAATCGTTCTTATCTAGTTATCAACAATCATACTGACCCACTGACCCTATTAACATGAAAAGAAATTATTTTTATATAGAATATAATGGCTTAGCAATCGCATAACATAATACAATAGTAATAGTTTAAAATAATTTTTCTTAAGCATACTCAATAACCCTTCAAAAAGAAATTCTCGTATTCTTATTGCGAATGTGGAATCATATTAAAATATCGCTTCTACAATTAAACCGATATTCAATATTTTTCGACGGTTTTATCGAAAGGAGCAATCGTCTCTGAAAGGATATATTCTAGAAATCTACTTATATGAACAGTCACAATACAGTTTCCTGAGAGTTGTTTTATAGAAATATGAAGCAGAATAAATATTGACATACATATGAAATTTCGTTGGAGTATGTAGATGGAAAACAACATATATCTAAACATCAAAACTTCAAACTTCTAGGAAGGAAATGCTGGTTTATGTTCCAGATCCAATGAAATATGATCTACAGAACTGATTTTGAAGAGAAAAACAAGGAAAAGTTTCGAATGCGATACATATACAAGGGCCACTTCCAGATATTTCCTTCAGGAAAAACATGTTTATAGTGCACTTCCGTGATACGAGAACGTTCCTTTCTTATTTGGATCTCCCTACGGAAAGAGACCGTTTGATATTGTCATGTTTATATATTTTTCTGAGGAGACTCCTTCGGCGCAATGTAAGAATCTGATGTTGGCGGTTACAAAATTATCCAATTTGTTTCTTTTTTTTTTCAGATGATTGAATATCATATGATAAGATAAATTACCATGAATACATTAGTACAGCAAAATTATTAATTTCGAGAAGGATCTATTATTTGCCTTCTGCTCATGCATGAACTTTATTAAACGAAAATACAATGGACAGGACGTTTTGATGATTCGCGTTCCGATGAGTCTGACCAGCTAGAACTCTATTTTAAACGCTTGCAGTTTCTCGTGTTTCTAACCATCAACACATCAAAGACCTAGCCAATGTGAGTCTCCCCAATTTTCTTGGACTTTCGGTGTTTCATGCATGGACAGCATTGAGTCGCGTGTTCGCGCGTCAGATAGTTTTCATCTTTGTTCCACTTACGAGCAGGAAAACGAAACCAAATGTAGTTTTTCAGAAAAATTCTGAAAGTTTTTATTGTATGGCAAAGCGACGCGATCTATTGGTATATGAGTTCTTACGTCCGTTTCCGCTCATTCGATAATAGGGTGAACTGTGATAGGATTTCAAAGCGAAACAACGTTTACTGCGTTTGCTAGTTCTGAAATTGAATAAATCATTCTAATCTTCGAAGTACTACTAGAGGAGAATATTCGGAAAATTCAGTAACTTTTCCAAAAAACTTTTCACCTCATATTCTTACTAATAGTTAGGGGTCTATGTCATGGAATGTGCCGTTCTTGCGGATTTGAAACAATCATCGAAGACTTTCATTCAGGAAACAATTTCAAACCTTCCGTAAATTGTTAAATATCTCGCCCTGACGAAACTAGTTATCCGATCCACTCTTGACAATCATCGTCAACTAGGGCAACATAGTAATGGTCTAACCTAGTCGGATGTCATGAATAGGAGAAACAGACTGCTTTTCAGGCCTCATTTAATCTCGTCTGTGTGGAAAACTCATTCACTACAACAAGCCAGACCGACACTCTTCCTGTCAAATTTTTGTATCATATTAAGTATATGTATATGTGTACATTCACAATTGGCGCCTTTCAAGGAACCGATGCAAAAGACTACCAGGTCCAACGAAAAATGAAGAAAATGAGGAGTAGATCTAAAAAAGAGAATTCTTACAAGGTAATTAACTATTCACTGGAAAGCTACACATTGTGCCGACTCCTTGCGAAAGTCGAAATCACTTCAATCGCGTTTCTGTCACAAATATCCAAATGGTGTAGGGAATACTTGAACTCTCCATACGACATAATATCGCGTACAATCGGATATTGAGATGTGATATGTCCCTGATTCAACAGGTAATCGAGCGTTAGCTGATTTTGACCACAACAACAAGCAAGCACAGCGTGCAGCGTTACGTTGAGTAGTCAAATTATTCAGGCGGTTTATCGGAAAGCGCCAATTGTATATGTATATAAATACATGTACTTGAAACATTCCAACATATTGATACGAGTAGGTCAAGGTCTAATTGTGAAGAGTATACAATACAGACGAGATCACACGAGATCGCAGCTGCAGTCTATTTCTCCATTTATTATTATTATTATTATTTTTCGTCGTTGACTTATATAGTGAATACCCGGATATGATTTACCTTTCCAAGATTCAGCAATCAAAGGGAATAGGCTCGATTACAATATACTTAACTAAATTTCCTAACTATTCTACATGTATTAAGAATTACAGCTTTTTGCATTCCTATGGAGGTATTCTTATGCAATTCTAATTTCTTAACGCTATCATGCAAAGTTTTGTGTATTAATCCAGTCGAGGATACGATGACAGGAACAATATCTATTTTCTCGAGGTGCCACATCTGCTTGATCTCAATAGCAAGGTCTGTGTATTTGGATTTTTTCTCCTGGAACTTGTTCAGCACTTTGTTATTATTCGGTATGACGTCATCCACCATTGCTGTTCTGGCTCTCTTATAATACACCATTATGTCCGGCCTATTATTCGTTACCATTCTATCAGTGATAACATATCGTAGTATAATCTGATAGAGTCATTTTCCAATACGGGCACCGGTTGATACTTGTAATATGGTTGGGAGGCATTCAGAAGTCCGTATTTGTGTGCAATTATGCCTGTGAAGATACTCCGTATTGGCCAGTTGTTCACATCCGGACGTAATATGCTGTATAGTCTCCGATCTTATATGGCATTTTCTGCACTTATCTGTGTGTAATGTTCCGTCCTTCATAATAAATTTTTTGTAGTTGTTTGTAGCAATCTCTTGGTCTTGGATGGCCATAAGGAATCCCTCTGATTCCGTGAATAATTCTTCTTTCATCAACCATTTGTTTGAGGCTTCTTTGTCGATGTGTGGTTGATAAATATCATGGTGATGTCGTTCTTGCAATTCCTTTCTTGACCATTGCTCTTGTTTTTCAGTATCTGATAGGAACGGTAGATTCAGCAGGTCATCTCTGGTAGCAAGATTTATAGGTGTAAATCCCTTATCAGCCAACGATACAACTCTATGGAGGTCAGAAGTGAAAGCTTTTGCTGAGAAGAATTCTCTGAGAGTTTTTATCTGTTCGATGTGTAAATTTACAATATCTATTAATCTGCGTCCTCCTTCTTTCCGCTTCAAAGTTGTTCATATCACAGACGATTTTGAATGATGGTTGTTGTACTTTGTTAGCATCGTTCGGGTCTGCCTTTGAATATCATTCACTTCTGTCTTATTTTTATTATTATTATTTCATGCCATTATACTAGATTGCACTATTGCTATATAATGACGATGAATATGAAGATTGGATCGAAATACCAGCACCTTCAAGTAGGCATATTTAATATTCTACAGAAAGTTGAATAATTCTTCCAGAATAAAAGCTTACATGTATTCACACATATATCGATGAATTTTGCGTGTTTATCGGATATTGAGTTATGTTGAAAAATTTAAATGAAAACTGATCTATGTTAATCAAATGATCTGATCACGACTGAGTTTTTGGTGTTAGAAATATTTTCAATCAAGTTATTGATTTTAAATGTTATTATTATTTTTCGTTTCACAGATATCCAAAACAGCCGAAATTGTATCGTCAATCCTATTCGAAGTAGTTATTACAATTATCGCATAAAAACTTTTATATTTCTAATGTTCCTGGACTTCTCTAAAATATTATGGCAGATCAAAAATTTTCGATAATATTATTTATAGCTCGAAATAAGTCAATTTAGGCAAGCTCACCTCTATGAAAAGTTTCTCGTTTGGCCGCAAGAGGTCACCAAATAAAAAGATTTTATTCCTTATTTTTCATATAATTCACGAACGACTCAATCGATAGGAACCATATTTGGTATGCGTAGTCGGGTGCGATCCACCCGAGGGAGGTCAATGACCTTGACGTTTTACAAGTGTCCCTAAAAACTCGACCGTGTTTTCAAACAACCCTAATTTTTCATTTGTCTGCGTTTGAGCAAAACTCTTTTAGATATTGAGTAGTTTGGGTAATCATCAAACATTTTTGTTCCTTGAGAAATTTTGATATAATGTGCGATTCAATCACAAAAAACAGTTTTTTAATTTCATGATTTCATTTCTTCAACCACGTAGCAAGTCAAAAATATCACATATTAACAATGTTGGCTTTGGATTTATTTCTGTGGTCTGGCAGATTGTCATTTCATTAGGCTTGACAACCAATTGTTGTCAGAACAGTGTTCCTGAAGTTCTTAACTAGGTATTTGGGTGATTTATTCATAACTATTAGGCAACGGGATGTAGTCACTCTGAATTGGTTGATATAGTCATGATGTACAGATTTTGTCAAGGCAATGGACGTGAAAGCGCGAGAGTATATGCTGAAAGATTTCCAGATTCCATTTTTACTAGATCTGGCATCACTGACCTTCTCAATGAACACGTGTATAGTGTTGAAAATTCACATGATTCTACAATTACACTTCATCAGAATCAATTCCAAATTAACGTATGGATTTCAGTTAGTCACAATTTCATTATTGGTCCGGTATTGATTCCAGATTGATTACACGGAGACGCATATTGGAATTTTTTGCAGGAAACTTGGCCGGATTGGTTGGACGATATCCCAGTATTACTGCCTGCAGAAATGTGGTTTATGCACGACGGTGCACCTCCTCACTTCACTTCAACGGTTCGCGAGTTCTTACATGCACAGTATGCAAATCGTTGGATTGGAAGGGGATCTGATGCTGCTGCAAGTTGGCCAGCACGATCTACCGACTTAACACCGTACGACTTCTTCATTTGGGGTGCTTTGAAATCTACAATTTACTCTTTTCCAAATGATACCCGAGAAGAGTTACATTAGAAAATTTTAAATGAGGCCAACTCCATCAAAAATGACCCTGAAGTGATGCCAAGGGTCCAATATAATTTCTTAAAGAGGATTGAATCCTGTACTCAGCAAAATGGTGGAATTTTTGAACATCTACTAGAGTTGAATGAAATTTTGGGTGTAAGCTTATTAATGGTTATTCTGAATTGATTTGTATTTTCTCATTTAGTTTCCAACTGGCCAACCTGTTTTCATTTTATCAAATAGTGATTTTGAAAAACTTATTGAATTTTCCCTTCAAATTTTTCGATATTTGAACTACTGAACATTGAATTCCCTATTTGCTTCATCCGATTTAGCATCCTAAAAACATCATTCTGTCAACAATTGGTTGTCAAGCATAATAACATGACGATCAGCTAGACTGCAGAAACGAAACAAAAGCCAACATGGTCAAATGTGAAATTTTTGACTTGTTAGGTGGTTGAAGAAATAAAATCATGAAATTGAAAAACTGTTTTTTGTGATTGAACTGCCCATCATATCAAAAGTCCTCAAGAAACAAAAAAAGTTTGATAATTACACTAGCTACGCAATGTCTATAACAGTTTCGCTCAAACGCAGACAGTTGAAAATTTATGGTTGATCAAAAACACGTTCGAGTTTTTGGAGACACTTGTGAAACGTCAAAGTCATTGAGTGTTGTATCACTAAAAAACGAGAATAACGCACCAGATTACGCATACCAAATATGGTTTCTATAGATCGAGTCGTTCTCGAATTATTTGAAATTTAATCTTTGGATTGGGCGACCTCTAGCGGAGATCAGTTGGCCTAAATCGACTTGCTTCGAGCTGTAGAATCTGTGGTATAACATTGTACACGCAATTCAGGGATACCCTGTATATTTTCGTTATCTGAGAGTCAAGTGTAATGAGATATAAATAGTGATATACATTATTCCACTCCGGGTCCAATAAAAGCTTTTTTTATATATGGGAGAATCTTTTGAGTTTATACAGGCTGTTTCTGGACGAAAGAGCCATACTGTAATGGAGGGCAGAGTATCTCTAGGAATATTTTTAGTGAGGAATGCGCTCGTACAACAGTGTACGAGTGTGCATTTCTAATACATTAATCACAGCAATTAATTTTTCCCTTCATTAAAAGAATCCTATTGACGCGGCCAAGGCCAAATTCACACATATTGCATGGGAATACTCGCGATAAGATAATATGTCTATACGGCTGCAATAAAAATGCACGAGTTGATAGCATGAATAATAGAGACGCTTCAGAAATTACCATATTCGAAATTACAAAACATTTTATAAGCTATTTAAAAACTATGAGAAACAGTGACTCTACCTACTGTTTCGAAACATAAAATTCCCAGAAGGCAGAATATTCACGGGGAACAAAATATTCTGAACATTCTAACATCACAAATCGGTACGAGACAGAAAGGTGACCGTTTTGATGTCCCACTTAAGAGAGTTTGAAGAATGCTTAAACTCGAAAAAATTCATAGACATGCTGTTCGATGCTTACAGCTAAGAGATCAGATTTTGCGAAAGAGGTTATTGTAGATGAGTTTTCTCTCATATACGTGTTCTTCAGCGGCCATTGTTAAGTGATGAGACGTTCAATTCACGAGGGATGTCTCTGCAGTCAGGCATAATCGCAACAAATAATATGTGGTGTATGATATTCATCTGATAAGACCACACTCTTTTGAAGGAGCAGTGAAAGGTGAAATTTATTTGGAATTTGGCAGAAAATTACTAGTAAATCGCATGATAGACATATGTTCGAACATACAAAATGAGGAGCAAATGATTCGTAGTAACAACATTGATTGAGTGAAACGGAATTAAATTCATGTAAAACCTGGATTTGGTTTGAGCATAGAGTATACAAAATCGCATTGAAAGTTCTGTATTGTCCAGCATTAGGGATGTGATGAAGCGGTGAATGTTTTTCCATTTTACCTGTTTGTTTCTGTTTGAAGCACTCAAGCTGATCCATCAATGAGCTTTCCCCAATATTGTTGTTGAAAAAAATATTTGATTGATGGAAAGAAAATAATGGTTGATTATTGAACGAACTTCCGCGTATAGGATGGTAACAGACAAAATTACAAAACAAGAACTACCTAAGTATGTTGATAGTATTTTCAAATGTGACCGAAAGCTCCAAAATTAAAATTTTTTTATGTACTTTCGCTTTTTCAGCAGGTATAGTTCTAACGCATTTTTTCGGAAAGAAAACTTGGCGGAAATCGGTAGTGAATAAAAATGAACAATGTGTGGGTGAGAAGTCAATAACTTGCAATAACCGGCTGAAGGCGTCGCAAGTGAGTGTTCTTGCATTGTTCCAAAACCATTATCTGAAAAAACTCAAGAAGATGAATAAGAATATTTGAAAAACTTCAATACGGCAGCTCATGCAAATCATTGGACGGGTGATACAAAACTACCATGCTATTTGGATGAAAATGCACTCAAAGATTTTGAAAATATCGAAGACGAAGTAGAAACCCACGAAGAGGCAACGAGAAAAACTTTTCGCAATAAAGCAAAAAAGCAAAACAATTATTTCAAGCATATGTCACGAAAACAAGCGTTTCAAGAAGATTTATGGAATTTCTACCATCAAATAATCCATTTATGCCACGAAGTAAATTCAGATTTGGAGGATGAAGAATTGGTTTCGTAATTCGAGTACTTCAACCACGACTACTAGAGATGATCAACCCTATGTACAAAGAGAATTTGGAACAATTCCAGAAAAATTTATAGTGGATTGAAGCCACGGACCTGCCCATTAGCGAATCTAGCACAGGAAGGAATGAACCGTCGCAGTAGCAAGAGAATCTGACTCACGAAGTGGAACGTCTTCGACGTCGCCTACAGTTCTTAGAAGGGAAAGCCGGTAGGTCAAAGACGAATTATACCTATGTTGATAGTTCTAAGCCCAATAGTTTCAAAGTGAAACAAGAACTTCGTACTCCCGAGGGGAAAATAGCATGCTTTAGATGTCGAAAAGTCAGCCATCAGGCTAGAAACTGTCGAAAAAACGAATAAACCTGCCTGCGAACGAAAAGTTTCATGGAAATTTGTAAGAAATGTTATTTAAGTCGAAACTTTGATCATAAAAAGAGTTCATGTCGATACAGAAAATGGTACTCTGTACATAAAATAGCAACGTTGGTAGAATCAGACTATTTAGAACCAATTAGATTATTGGGTAAAATTAATGAAAAAACCTATGAATTTATTGTTGGTACTGGTGCAGGAATCAGCCTAATCAGCTTGGATTTGGTTAGAAATTTAGCTCAAAAGAACGAAAGTTTTGAAATAACGAATATAGCGATACATGTTGAGTTTATTTTTTGGTTCGTGTATAAGTTTCTTATGCATAAGACAATAAGGAAGAATGAAAGTCATGAGGCCCAGGGTCCTAGATTAATCGCATAAGAGAAGATAAAAATATCGGAAAATTCTAGTAAGGCAACTTCCGACCAACCCAAGGAAAAACCTAGAAAGTGAGATTTTTCCCGAGTGTTATTATATTAAACACCCTGTATAACACCCTTATGAAAGAAAAATAGACCTTATTTTAGCCCAAGGACAAATTCGTTATTTCAAGTATTCATTAGATACCTAGATAGTAAATATTTGGTCCACCATTTATTTTCGAGAAATTAAGTTAGCGTAATGTTTTATGATTCACAAAAATGGTTGAGTTTATAATTAATCTAATCAGCGGGCCCCTAACCAATCAGCACCTAAGTTAATTTAACCATATCCTAACATTATCCTACGAATACTTCCTATAGTAAGCCTATCATGTTCATTCGATAACTTAATTTCTAGAAAATAAATGGTCGACCAAAATTTTACTATCTAGGTACCTAATGAATACTTGAAATAACGAATTTGTCCTAGGGCTAAAATTGTCCCTTCTGTCCATTTTTCTTTCATTAGGGTGTTATGTAGGGTGTTTATTATAATCACACACGGGCAAAGTCTCACTTTCTAGGTTTTGCCTTGGGTGTGCCGGTAGTCGCCTTACTAGAGTTTGCCATTATTTTTATTTCCTCTACTGCGATTCATTTCGGACCCTCGGCCTCATGACTTTCATTCTTCCTTATTTTATTATACATAAGAAACTTATACACGAACCACAAAATAAACGTAACAACTATCGCTATATTCGTTATTCAAAGCAAGGATTCCTCAGTTGAATTATGATACGTATGATGCTCAATTATCAAACATTTTGCGATAATTCGAAATGCGTTTTTATGATTGCAGTAAATTTGAAAATATTGAGGAATCAGCTACTGAAATAGCCAGTCATTTTAATATGAACCCACGTTCTGTTGAAAATAAATTGGTGCAGATTATATCAGATATATATCTCAAAGCTACAGCATCTGATACAAATTTCTGGTGTTTTATATCTGAAGATAAATATCCGAATGTAAGACAAATCGCCCTTCAACTGATGGCAATATTTGGGTCAAATTGTGCGAGTCTGCATTCTCTGAAATGATGATAATTTAGTCAGAATATCGCAATCGAATAACTGATGATCATTTGACAACATGCTTGCGGTTAGCACTCAGTGGTTACGTACCATCTTATGAAACGTATACTGAGGACATGCAGTTCCACGCTTCAACATCCAAAGTCACTCCTCAGTTAAGTTTGACATCATATGTGAATGTTTTGTTTTGAAATAACTAATAAACCCGCAATTTTGAATAAGTATGAGTTTTTTATTCATATTATAGAGAAGAACCTAACTAAACCTAATCCAAACCTTGACTAAAATAATATATATTGTGCGGGAAACTAATATCTACGGAGAGGTTTCTAATTTGTTTTTCTTTGTTTCAGAGGCAACCTAGAAACATAAGATGATAGCAGGAAATACATCGGGACGATGTTTACTGTGCAGGGAGTCTCACAAATAGCCTCCTATTGTAATAAGGATCTCCTGTATATACCGGAATTCTACAGATGTCACAGCGGCGAGGCGTCAGGGGCCTCGAATTCCACGAAAACTGCAACGTTACGTCTAAGCTAACCGATGTGCTAGTTTTGGAAGATTTTAATTTTAACTTTAATCTTTTGTAGGTATTACTATAAGAATTATCTTTGAGTGACAGCCCAATAAAAAACGCGTACTGTCCGATCTATTGTACGTGAACTAATAAAAATATAGCCTCTCGGATTAATTAGTTTTACTACCCCCAAATGAACACCCCTATAGGTGTCACAATATTTTTATATGTTTCAACATTTTCTCTCATTTTCAGTCACTCACTATAATGTGTTTCATTTGAAGTATGAAAAATGATGAGGCTTATAGCTAAACAACAATTGCCATACATCACAGAACACTTTGTATAGTTGAAGCAATAATGTTATTTAGATTAATGAGAATTGATTAGTATTGACATTGGAATTCACACGATGTACACGAAACAAGACATATTTTCACCAAATACACTCGGAGGCAAAATTAGAGGAACACTCGAAAATTTAACCAAATTCGAAGTTCGATAGTTTTCCTAATTCTCAACCGATTCAGATGATTTGTTCGGCAAGTTATAGATCAACTCTTCTGATTTGTAGAAATTATAAGAGAAAACAAAAGAATTCGAAAAAAATTTTATGCGGGGGTAAAACTAAAACTGTTTTTTTTGTCAAAAATTCGTAACACCCTGTGGAATTTCGTGGTCCGAGTTGAAACGTACAATATCATGGTCTGTCAAGACACATCTTCCTACAGTAACGCCCTTTTTGTTTCATGCGTTTATCTCTATTTTTGCAAAATATATTTAATTTCAAGTGGAAAATCACCATTTTGGAGAAATTACATTGAATCAAGAAATTGTCATTAAAATTCGTCTATCAATTTGGAATTTTTTTATTATCACTCAGGCGTGTCGAAATTGTCGTTTGCGATTTTTATGTTCGAATTGCATTAGTTATTGATGACAATTTGGTTAATTTGGTGAAAATTAGGAATTCATAGGAGATAACAGTCGGTAGAAATTAAAATACACAACCGAATTCTGGGACCATTGATAAAACTTTTCATTTACACATGTGCACACCTTTTTTATCAAATACGACATACAACACACGTTTTTTTGTATATGACCTCATTTGCACTTGTTTAAAGAATGATAGTTTTCCATTCTTTGATTTGATACAAATTCGATCGGTTGCGGTGTTTTGTGATTCTCTTACTGTTTACGATTCGAAACGGTATTTTTCATTCAGAATGAAAGATTTACCACCAACCTCAGTAGCAAGGGCAGTTACATTGATCGAGGAAGGGCGCACCTACCGCTCAGTCAGTACCATGTTGGGTGTCTCGACGTCGGTTATCCATCGAATCTACCGACGTTACAGGGAAACTGGATTGTACGTGAGGAGGCGAGTACAAGGAAGAAATCGGGCAACCCGCGCTATACATGACCGTTTCATCGTCGATCAAACCATAAGAAATCCTCGTCTTACTGATTTTCAGGCACGTAACCTTTTACAAGCAGTAGATAACATTAGTGTGAGGACAGTCTGAAGACGATTAAATGAAGTATGTCTGAGATCATACGCGCAAGCAAGAGCACATACTCGATAGAGCCCATCGGGTAGCAAGATTGGCGTTTGCTAGGGAGTATGTAGCATGGACAATCAATCAGTGGAGACGAGTTTTATTTAGTGATGAGAGCCGATATTCTGTGAATTTCGTGGATGGTAGAGATAGAATATGGAGGCATCTAGGGGAACGGTACAATCAAGCGAACTTCGCAGGAACTGAGCAATACGGTGGAGGGTCAGTTATGATATGGGGTGGCATATGCTTGGGAGTACGAACAGAACTGGAAATTATTGGCAATGGATCACTCAATGCCCATCGGTATATAACAGAAATCTTGGAGCCCCATGTTGTGCCTTTTGCTCCTTACATAGGGGACAATTTTCTTTTTATGATCGATAACGCGCGCCCTCATACTGCGCGCATAGTGATAGAATATCTCAATGAAGTTGGGATCACACGAATGGACTGGCCATCGCGGTCACCGGATTTAAACCCGATCGAACACTTTTGGGACATTCTTGGAAGAAGCGTTTCGACAACGGAATCCAGGCAACGTTGAAGATCTGACATTGGCTTTGGTGGAAGAGTGGGACAACATACCCCAACAGATGATAGACAACATCATGGGGAGTATGCGAAATCGTATGCGCGCTGTAATAAGAGCTCGGGGGGGTCATACTCGCTACTAAAATCAAATGTTTTTTCTTGTGGAACATCATGAACATTTTTCTCAACATGTTCATTTCATTACACGAGTGTATCGCCAGGATACACACCTTCTCTCAATTTTGGACTGGAATGATAATTATTATAGAGTGTCACACAAAGTAATTCAAAAAAAAATGTGCAAAATCAACGATTTTTCCAGTGTACTTCGAGTTCTCCCGGGGAGTGAAATTGGCCAGTGAATTTCAAAAATTTTCATTTCGTTAGATTTCTGCTTTTCTAATTTTGATTTTATTTTTTGGCTAACCTCCGATGTTATGCACCTACGCAAGATTAAATATAAATTCTTGAAATTTGTGACTTTTCGCTTCAAATTGTATATCTGTTGTAAAAATAGAGATAAATGCATAAAACAAGAAGGGCGTTACTGTAGGAAGATGTGTCTTGACAGTCCATGATATTGTACGTTTCAACTCGGACCACGAAATTCCACAGGGTATTACGAATTTTTGACAAAAAGACACTTTTAATTTTGCCCCCGTATGAAATTTTTTCATATTTTTTGTTTTCTCTTATAATTTCTACAAAGCAGAGGAGTTGCCCTATATTTTGCCGAAAAAAAACATCTAAATCGGTTGAGAATTAGGAAAAATATCGGACTTCGAATTTGGTTAAATTTCCGAGTGTTCCGCTAATTTTGCTTCTTTGCTAATTTTGTATCCAGTAATTCGAAAAGGTTAATGTTAGTCAAGTACTGATCTGAAGAAATTCACATCAAAATTGATGTGGAACATAGGGCGTCCTATTTAGAAAAAACATAACTTGGTATGAATCTCTCTAATTGAACCACCTGAATGTTTGAAAATATTTTCGGACAGTCGATTAATGAGCATCTAACTTATTTTATGTTTTCCATGCAGGAACAAAGAGCACACAACTAAGGAACTGTCAGTATTGAAAATAAACCTCTATTATTTGTAACAATAAATTCAAAATTTCATTCTATGCGTGCTGTGTTTAGCCACAACAAACTATCAAAGATGACAAGTTAGTTAAAAAAATGGACTTAAACCGTTACAGTTTACAAACACTATAATTTCTATAACAATGTCTCGGCGCGTTGGTTTCTGTTTTCTCCTCTGAACAGTCTTCCATTGATATAGAGAATTTAAAAGAAAAATAGTAAGGCTTAGCGACGACCTAAGGGCAAGTGCACCAAAAACAGTGGTCTTTCAAGAAAATCTGTATGCTAGGCTTGAGATTATCCAAGAAGATCGGCAATCAACATATTGAGAGGTTTGAGGCATCACTCTGGATTTCAAATATTTCAAAATATGTTGGACAAAGAATTACGTGTAAAAGACTCAGTTTTCTGATGGATACCACATCTGTTAACCGAAGAACAAAATACTGCGAGGGTGTCAAAAAACTCTGGACCGTTTTAACTTTGGAAAGTCTTAAAGCGGGTACAATACTGTGGTAATGAATCTTGGATTTATTCAAAGGAGCCAAAAGGTAAACGCCAATCTTCTGGTTGGGTGAATATATCGACAAACGATTGGCATTACTGCTTCCAGATTTGGTTCTTCTATATGAAAAACTTAAGAGATATTCCTCGTATATATCTTCAATTTGTTTAACACGAATAAAGTTATGAACCGATAACGCACTACAGAGACACCTGGTATAAGTACACCAGATATGATTCTTCAGCATAGTAGATATAATCAATAATACTGTGAATCATTTTTTAATATGTGTTGAGTTTTTCTTTCCGATTGGTTGCAATAAGTATTATCCTCCGTATAATCTAAGGAACGACCTATACGAAGGTTTTCAGATCGGTGGTTCGTGAAATTAGGCATCGGAACGCTTTTGCGCAATGGAATTCTTCGGTCCGTTACAGCCAACACTGTATTTTCTGTGGCCTTCACGCTTGAACGCACTCTAATAGTCCTAATCGAGAAAATCTAATTTGCGCGCGTTCGACGATTTGAAGGTTCGTCACCGGATGCCTCGTGCCCGATGGCTTGTGCTGAGATTCAGAAATTGTATTCCGGTGAAAATTTCACTCTCGTACACGAATTCGACATCGTGATAATAAAGATGGATGTGGTGTGAAATATACTGAACAATGATTTCTGCTGGAGTTCTAGTGTATAGTTGAATATATACCTCAATGAGAGTATTGTTAATTCAACGAGGTAGCGTACACTCAGAACCAACTCAGTTTAGGGCGACGTCTGGGAAACATTCCAAATGGATTAATTATCCTGTAGATCAGGGGTGCTCAAACTTGAACTGCTGGAGATATACCTCAATATTTTTAGACTCTGAAAGGCTGCAAGTATGTGTGATGCAATGTTGATGTACATACACGATACACTCTACCTACCTACCTAGGTAGGATGTACTATGGTACATATGAATATTAGTTTTCCGCAGAATAAACATTATTTTAGTCAAGGTATGGGTTAGGTTTAGTTAGGTTCTTCTCTATAATATCAATGGGAAAACTCATAGTTATTCGAGATTGCGAGTTTATTGGTTGTTACAAAACAAAAGTGTTACATATGGTGTTAAACTTAACTGAGGAGTGACTTCGGATGTCCTCAGCATACTTTTCATGAGAAGGTATGTAACCACTGAGTGCTAATCGCAATCCTGATGACATATGATCGTCATTTGGTCGATTGCGATATTCTGACTTAATTAATTTACATTTCAGAAAGTGCAGACTCGCACAAGTAAGTTGACCCAAACATTGCCATCAGTAGAAGGGCGATTTGATATTCATCTTCAGATATAAAATACCAGAAATATTCATCAGATGCTGTAGCTTTGAGATGTATTTCTCATATAATCTGCACCAACTCATTTTCAACAGAACATGTGTTCATTTTGAAATGCCTTGTTATTTCAAAAGGTAATTCCTCAATGTTCTCATAAGAGAAAGGATAACTCATAAATTGATGCTATATTTACCAATTTACTGCAATCATAAAAACGCATTTCGAATTGTCCCAAAATGTTTAATAATTCAGCTTCATACGTATCATAATTCAACTGAGGAATCATTGCTCTCAAAGACGGAAAATGTTTCAGATCCTTTTTTCAGTTGATCTATCATAAGTTGAAAATTACCTTGTGATACGTTTACTGCGCTAATCATCTGAATGATAGTTCTTTCCTCACCTTGAAGCTCCAAGTAAATGGTGTTGTGATGTCAGTCAAAAATGCCGAATCAGTCAGCCATTTTTCGTCTCATCACCTCTTTCGTATAGAAAAGTTGTCATTTTGGCCAATAATTCTTGAAACTTTTCTAGGAATTATCAGCTACTCAACCAACTGACGTCCACGTGAAGAACTAAATCAGTGTGTACAGCTGACTCCCTATTTTCCAGCTACAACTTAAAGAGCCGCCGTTGACAGCTAAGTGCACAGATGGAATTCACAATTTCTGTTGCAATGCCCATAATTTCCTCCGTGTTTGAAACTTTAGAACACAAAACTTGTTGATGTATAATGCAATGGAATGGAAACATGGAGGAAAATCTTCATTAGCTCGACACAATGCCACAAAGCCGTTTTTGTTTCTCGTCAATGCTGGTGCTCCATCGATTGTGATGCACACTTATCTATATATTGGTTGTAGCTTCTTAAACAATTGAAGAAAACATCATATATATCGTCGCCACGGGTGTTCCTCTTCAGAGGAATGATTCTCAAAAATTCTTCTTTAACCAACATGTCATTGAATACCATCCGAATAAAAAAACAGTTGGGCAGTGTCTGTCATATCGGTGGATTCGTCGAACTGTAAAGAAAAGTATGTACATTTCATGATATCATGTTTTAGTTCATCTTCCATGTCCTGACTCATTATTTCAATACGCCTTGTGACAGTCGGACGAGATAACTGAAGTTCTCTAATAGGAGACATGATCTATGTCTTATTTTAAAATCTCCAAATTTAAAATGATTTTCGAATGGTTTCTTGGGTTTCGCCAAATGACGCGATCGTAGCAGCTTTTGAATGTTTGGCTGGTTTTGTGAACATGGTTTGTTCTTTTTTCAAACAAGATATCGAATCACGTACTTTTCGTTTTCTTAATTCAATCTGAGATGGAAAATCTTTTTCATAGTTTTTATGATCCGTTTTATGATGCCCGTCTGACTTACCACGCTCAGGTATGGCAACTGACGCACGACAAATAAGACAACTGCATATATCCTTCACCATAAAAAAGAAAAAATTCATCCTCCCAATCGTTATTAAAATGATTCGTTCTAGATTTATTCACTGCACCCATTTTGTACTAATTAATAATAAACTTGGATCGACGTAGTGTTGGCTTCTAGTTACTATTCAGAATGACTCCAATTCCTGCTGGCGCATCAATTATATCGGCGTAAACGAAAGTATCGAATGTTTCCGTCAAACGAGCCGCCCGAAATTTCTAGAAAAGCGGCAAGAATAGAAAAAGTGGCTTTTCTCTGACTAGTATCGTGCGTTCTTCTGATAAAGCTGCCGTTTGACTCTAGTAGAAGCTTGAAGCTTAGTTACCTACTTATTAAAATTCTTTTTCTTCTCGAGATCTACTCAAAAAGCAGTCGATCGCGATCGACCGATTAAGCACACCTGCTCTAGACGAATACGGAAAATTAACCTCTACCTGTTTTCTACGGGAGGCACTTTTTTTTCATTTTAACTTCTTAACAGCTTACTCCCATCGATGAGGTGGCATTTATAATCATTATCTTAATTTGGAAGTGTAAACTGGCTGGTTAATCGGACACTTTGTCTGTCCAAAAATTTAGGAAAAGAAGTTCCTAGGCTACACCAAAGATTGAATGTTGAAGGTCAAGTTATTCTCACTATAACTCATATCTCGATATTGATTACATGCTAAGTTCATCGCCATATGTGAAAACTCATTGAAGACTTATTCAGGAAACCTTTCGTAGGATGTTAAATATCCCTCCCTGATGGAGCTGGTTTTCGAATCAACCCTTCATGATTATCTTCAACCAGGGCCACACGGTATGGGAACAGTCTGAACGGATGTTACGAATAGAACCAAAAGACTGTAGTTTCGGTATCGTTCGACCTCGTCAGTATGCATTAACTTTTCATCAGATCGCATCTTCCAAAACAATGTTTACTGTTGCGGTTCATAGTGCACATAGTATAGTTTCTTGAAGTTTTCTATTAAATCTTTATTTTCGTCATTTCTCGGTGTCATTGCTATTAGCCTCTGTGTCAGTATTTTGGAGAGTGCCAAATCTAGATGTGTACATAAACATTCTGTCGAAAATGTACTGGGAATTGATAATTTAAAAAATCTAATTGAAACGATTGTCAGAATTCTTGTTATTGCTAAATTAGCACAAATATTTTCTATAATGAAGAGGAGTTAGAACGAGATCTGTCATTTAGTTTTGTTTACTGGACTTTGACAGTTCTCAAAAGTGTGTTTCGCAATTCTTAGAATGGATAAAAATATCGAACGAAGATATTGTCTCAAATTTTGTATTCCAAATGGAATTTCGTGTGCAGAAATACTTAATATATTGAAGAAGGCTTATGGTGGATCTACTTTATCAGAAACACGTGTATATGAGTGATACAGTCCATTCAACAGCCGAAATATGGTGGAAGATTTTCTTCGATCTGATAGACTATCAACATATTCAACTTAAGTTGACATCGGGAAGTGAGGGAAATAGTAATTGAAAATCGTAATTTAATTTTAAGTTAGACAATGAAGTCAATGTGTCGCACAAATAGATTCATACCATTTTGAACGTCTGTTTGGGCATGACACGCGATGTCACTCAACTAGTTCCAAAAGACCTAAATGTTCTTCAAAAATGATATTGCGTAAGGGCATGCTAGAACGAGTGATTTCCGACCCAATATACACAAAACGCAATATAACTGATGATGAGACATGGGTTTATTAGTTTGACATGCAGCTTCGGAATCACGCCTTCCTACTGAACCGAAACAGAAAAAACACGTCAAAGTCGATCAACAGTCAATGTGAATTTGACTGTTCTCTTTGATTAACACAATTTTGTGCACTCAGAATTCTTGCCAGAGAGTCAGACGGTAAATAAAGAATATTACCTAAGCGTAGTGCGGTGTTAGAGAGAGCGAATTCGTCGAAAAATGCCAGATTTGTGGAAAGAAAACTCATGATTTTGTACTACGATAACGCAAGGCTATCATTGTGAATAAATTTCTGACCAAAAACTCAAAAAATATCGTCGAAAAACCACCGGTTTCACCTGGATGGCTCTGGTCGACATTTTTCTTTTTCCAATACTCAAATTGCCACTTCAATGTGGCAATGAAGACTTAGAATATTCGATAAGTCGATTCCGGAATAAGCGTTTGAAAAATGTTTTGATGATAACATTAGTCGTTGGCGTAAATATATTTTCTCGTAAGAGAACTACTTGGAACACGATACAATAAACTTGGATGAAGAATAATTATCTTGTGTTTCATTTACCAATTCCTGGTACTTTTTTGGCAGAATATACATGTACTTAATGCGCTTCAATGGAATGAGATGCATAGGTGGCAGCCAGGCCTGGTGTTGTGAATGGGTGTTCAATATTGTCGGGGTCAAGCGAGACCAAAATTGCCGAATAGTTTTTTTTATTCATAACTGTGTGGCCCTGATTGACGATGATAATGAAGGTTGGATTGGGAAATATCTACGTCAGGGGTAGAAATTGAAAATTTCACAAAGGTTGAATATGGTTCCAAAAATGTAAGCTGTTGTGACTATTTGTACGCTGAGAATAATTAAATATATTCGTTTCTATAACGAACAAAAATGGCGGGTAAGTAAATTTACAATTAAAATCTGAAGTAATATTTCATCAATATAATGATAATCAGATTGAAAAACTATTGGATAGAATTCTACCTGTTAGACATAAACTTGATAAGTTCAGTCTGCTCAGTTTTTCAGACTTGAGATCAAAATTGTAAAGAGCGGAAAAGACAGTACAAGCGAGTACATACTGAAGTTGGCTTTTCAGGTTAAAGGTGTTAGGTTCTTAGAGTTGATAAATAACAGTTGAGAGACTGGAACCTTTCCTAAGGCCTAGAGTGTTTCAACAATAGTTTCTATAGAGAAAATACCTGAATATCTGAACTCAGAAGAATTCAGACCCATCGATACTGTTCCAGTTTATGAAAAATTATTGTTAGAGTTAATCGTTAGTAAACAAATAACAGATAATGTGGAGTAGCACAATTTACTAACAGAGTTTTGGTCGGGTTTTAGGAAAAATAACTCTTGCGAGAGTGCCTTACAATCTGTACTTGTTGAATGGAAAATGGCACTAGAGAACAAAAAGTGCGTCGGAATACTCTTTGGAATTGCGGGATCTGTATGGAAATGGTTCAAAAAGTATCTGAGTGATCGCACACAAGTCACAAAATATGGAGACATAGTTTCTGAAGCTTTATCGTCTGTTCATAGTGTTCCTCTGGGTTTTGGGGCCGATTCTCTTCGTATTATATATCAATGATTTAGTGCGGAGTGTGAAAAGGTGTCAAGTTTGATTTTTTGCTGATATATGGAATGATGATACCCTGTTGTTTTTTTGAATTTGGGAGGCTTCTATTTGGTAAAATTCCATTATCAATAATAAAAAACAAGTACTGTGTTTTAAGGAATTTTACTTAATAATTGCGATTCGTAACGCGTTTCACTACACCGTAGCTTCTTCAGACGAATGAATGTACAGAAAATATAAATATAAATGTTCTTGAGTAATTAAAAGCTTATTGGGTGGCTTCTTCTTAAATGGTTATTTATTAAGGAATAGATTGCTCCCAAAAGAGATTCAATAGAGGTGAAGGGCTTAAATCGACTTGTTCATTGATGAGTCTACCTGAGTGTTTGTATTTATTGATTTCTAAAGTTTTCCAAAGATCTATCTTCCAATATTTATTATCTGTGTGCAAAATTTAAACTGTGGGTCGAAAGAGTGATTATTTTCTAAGAGATGATTCGCGTAATTTGTATCTGATTTTTATTTGAAAAACTGCGTTTACGATAATCTAATATTAAAATTTCTATGAGTTCTACCAATGTAGAAATTATCACAGTCATTGCAATTCAGTCTATAAATTTAAATAATATATATATATATATATATATATATATATATATATATATATATATATATATATATATATATATATAATATTATAAGATTATAAAAACAATTCGTGAAAATAGTACCAAGAACGATTTAGTATTCACTAAAGCAGATAAAGGTAACACCGTCATCGCAATTAGTAAAACCGATTAAATTTCTGAAACTGAAAAATTCTTAACAGCCGGAAACTATTTAACATCAACTAAGAATCCTACCGCAAAATTTCAGAAAGTGGTTGAAAACATAATTTCAACAGCAAAATCATCAATTACAGACCACGAAAAATATAAATTCATTATCTCCAATCCACAATCCCCCGAATTATATTCGTTGATAAGACTTCATAAACTTAATAACCCTATTAGACCTGTGTTTCTTATGTAACGGCACCTTCTTTTAAACATTCAAAATTCCTCAACGACTTGCTAATAAAACATTGCAATTTTAAATCTAAATTTTCGGTCAAAAATTCATACGAACTAATTGCCAATATCAAAGATACAATTATACCACCTAATTCCAAACTCATTTCTTTCGATGTTAAGAATCTATTTCCCAACACACCTCCAACGGATACGTATTATTTAGTTGAAGAATAATTAGAAAAGAATCAAGTCAATACTATCATTAAATCAGATATTCTTTCATTATTACAAATTTGTTTAGATCAAAATTATTTCCATTTCAATAACAAATATTATACTATTGAAGACGACTTGATTATGGGCAATCCGTTAAGTCCTTTGTTAGCAGAAATATTCATTAATAACTTAGAGCAATTAATTCATAATCATCCACTCAGTAAATATTGTTTATACTGGTATCGCTGTGTAGACGATATCATTATTTGCTTCACAGGAACAGATAGACATTTGAAAAAAATTTTCGAAAATCATATGAATTCATTACATCCAAAAATTGGATTCACAAACGAAATAGAAAGCAATAATTCGATAAATTTCTTAGACGTAACAATTTCGAATGAAAATGGAAAACATGTTTTCGCAATTTAGCATAAGCCGTCACATACAGATATTATAATACATAACTCGTCGTGTCATCCATATCACATAAAATGTCAGCATTAAATAGTTTTATTCATAGATTGATCCCTTTATCACCAGAAAATTTCAACAAAGATTAGATTTGATTAAACAAATAGCCAAAAATAATGGTTACAATCCCAAACTAATAAATAATATTTTAAATAAAAACAAAGTAGAATCGCATTGAATGAAGTTTACCCTGTCGATAAATTGAAACAAAAATTCAACACCTTAACCTACGTTGGCATTACAAGTGAGAAACTGAAATCATTCTTGAGTAGCAATAATTTCAACATAACTTTCCAAACTAATGATAATTTAGGCAAATATATAAAAAATAATAAAACCAAACCAGGTAAAAACAATAAATCAGGTGTTTATAGATTGAATTGCAATGACTGTGATAATTTCTACATTGGTAGAACTCATAGAAATTTTAATATTAGAATATCGGAACATAAACGCAGTTTTTCAAATAAAAAATCAGATCCAAATTACGCGAATCATCTCTCAGAAAATAATCACTCCTTCGACCCACAGTTTGAAATTTTGCATACAGATAATAAATATTGGAAGATAGATCTTTGGGAAACCTTAGAAATCAATAAATGCAAACACTCAGGTAGACTCATCAATGAACAAGTCGATTTAAGCCCTTCACCTCTATTGAAACTCTTCGGGGAGCAATCTATTCCTTAATGTTATTGGATATACCTGTCATAAATAACCACTTAAGAAGAAGCAACCCAATAAGCTTTTAATTACTCAAGAACATTTATATTTATATTTTATGTACATTCATTCGTCTGAAGAAGCTACGGTGTAGTGAAACGCGTTAAGAATCGCAATTATTAAGTAAAATTCCTTAAAACACAGTACTTGTTTTTCATTACTGTTATTTTTCATTGGAGACAATATTCAGGACATTATTGATATTCTAAATGATGATCTAATAGAAATTTGTGAATGTTTAGATAACATTAGTCTGAAAGATAATATTAAAAAAAATAAATTAATGATTATCAGAAGCAATTTTAATTCTATAGATAGTAGCAAATATCTTGGAGTAGTGATAGATAGCAATGTGACTTTCTCGAATGATGCCACTTATATAACAAAAAAATTGTATCTTGTACCTATTGAAAGAGTCTGAAATACAAAACCTTCAGAAAAGACAAAATGAAGTTTTAAGATGTATTTTGAAATGTAACAGGTATACATCGGTTCGATCTATGCTGCAGAGTAAGGGTATCTTGAGCATTCGGCAAATAATTTTCATTAATACCATGATTGTAATATATAAAATCATCCATAAAATTTACCCACAACATCTGTTTGAATATATCACTTTTATGAGGGATGCCCATTCTTATTCGACTCAACTGACAACTTTTATGTGAGCAAGGTCAATAGCACATATAGTCAAAATAATCTTTTTCATAGTGATTCGTTAGAGTATAATAGGTTGCCAACCTCTATTAAGGAATGTAAATCTGTTCAAGATTTTAGGAAGGCCTGCACTGTGTATGCTAGGCAAAGTGAATTATTATGAATGGAATCGATGTGATTGATTTCCAAAGAACTATCACTTCTTTATTAATATTTCCTTTTTTTAGAGAATTGATGTGTACCATCTTAAAATGAGGAGTACATATCATTCTGCACCTGTATTTTAATTTTGTGAGCTTTTGAGCTATTATATATACTGTAATTATTATTATTTTTATATATAAGAAAAACTATCATTTATTACCCACACAGGTTAACAGATAATCTGTTATATTTTCAGCAAAAACCATTCTTTAATGGATATAGAAGTTAATCACTTGGTGAAACATTCTTAATCAATAAGTGAACAACTGAAAAAAACACTATCCTTAAATTTCCCAAATTATAACGAAGAAAAAAAGGTTGAACAGTTTCGGGTTCCATCTCATTTCCATAATAGAATATCATTTCTACCTAAGAAAGAAATGGGAGAAGAGGTTATAAACGAAGCTAGTAGTTACATTTTGGTGAATTATGTTTGTGAGCGGATAAAACTTCTGATAATTCTAATCTCATGCTTTTGTTACCTGAATGAAAAATTTCGGATTTCAAAAATTTTAGGAAATGACTGTCGTTCAAAATAATTTCTCAAAAACCGGTTGCCATTTCATTATATATAATTAATTTTTGATGCTCGTTTACCCTAGTATTACTGGAACAACCATTTTGACCCATACAAATAGCAGGACAATCATATAAAGGAGTCTGCAGAAAAAATAGTCAGTGAAGTTGGTTATGTACAATATATTGAACAATTCAATTTAACTCATTAGTTCTAGTTCACCACTATCCTCATACCAAATTTTTGCTTGTCTAATTCGTAAAAAGTCATTATCACAATAACATCGATGAAGTTTATGTTACTATTTCATCATACTTGGTAATTCCAGATATTGTGGTAACGAACTTGATATTTCGCTATAGCCCAGTCAGATAAACTTCAAAAATACGGAAATGGTTGCATTAATTTGCACTAAGATAAACTTGGCATGAATGCTAGGAACACTTTTACAAACAAGTTGTCGAAAATCTCCATCGATCGACGTGTGCAAAAAATTTATTGAAGGTCAAATGTTTTTATGGAATTTCATCTTCAAAGTAAAACAAAATAAGACACCTTTGCCGCTTTTCCGCAATTTATTTAATAATCACGACCGGTTTCGACCTTATGGTCATTTTTGAGTGAATAACAATATAACAGATGAGTAGGTAAGCTGTAATTGGCTGTTGAGGGTAGTAAATTGTGGGTTTTTACATAGTTTGTTAATCTCCAAACTTTCCAACAAACTCATATCTCTCCCATGGTTACATTTATGAAGGATTTTAAGGTTATCTAATGATATCGTTGGTTGGTTGATTTTTTTATTGGCGAATTTTTATCTGAGAAAAAATGTTCCTTGAATCTAGCTTCAAAACTTCTCCCTGTTTGTCCAACATAGGCTGCCTGTCATTTATTGCATTTGATTTGATAAATTCCTGATTGCTCTTGAATTTATCGTTCTTTTGTTTGGCATTGAATAATAAGGTACGTGATAATATAAAACTTCACATCAAATCAGTTCAAAACGAATTATTTTATATTTTACATAATATTGAACTTGAGTGCCTTGAATATGAAATCAATATGAAAATAAGTAAGATTTCAATGGAAAAACGAAAACCTGCATAAAAATTTTCAAGAAAATAAAAATAAAACCAGAAGCCTCAGCAACCTACGATCCAAACAGATGCTGTCGAACGACTAGATATCACTTTTTATCCTAGATTCATAAATCTATCGAAAAAACATTCTAATGAAGTTCAAACAGGACTGTTGAACTAACATCGTGAATTAGATCAAATTGTACAATCAATTCAAGAATTTCAAGAACAGCTCATTTCTAGTAAAGAACGTTCTTACTGGAATCAATGGATATCAACGAAATTCGACAGTAAATTTTCAAACTGAGCTTAACATCATCAGAAGAAAATTGCCTCAGATAACAATATACGAAAACATATTCTGAATACAATTATTAAACACAAAAACAACGTATTAAAAATCAACAAACCACTCGATATCATTAAACAACCTTGAATTCCACCATAAATATAACAAGGAGAGAGATGAGTTTGTTGAAAAGTTTGGAGATAAACTATGTAAAACCCACAATTTACTACCTCAACATCCAACTAGAGCTTAATGCATCCCTACTACTCAATATCGAAGATAACTTCCACTTTGTACCTGTACTTACCTACTAATCTGTTATATTGTTATTCACTTGAATATGACCATAAGATCGAAACCGGTCGTGATTATTAAATAAGTTGTGGAAAAATGACAATAGTACCTTATTTCGTATTACTTTGGTATTAGTCTCGAGCATTCCTTCGTTGTAAGAACATGTAGTTATTTCCAAAAACTATTCATGCAGTTTTTGTAGAAAACATGTCGCAATTTTGCTTCATTTGAGTAAACATTTGTCCGAAAGTGAAGATGATGCTGTTGAGCTCCTCGTACTAACGCACGCGCAACTAAATCAGTATTTTGTTTTGAACAGTGTTGCTATTTTTCTGGCAATGAATTAAATGAAGACGTGAAAAGATAAAGAGATAAGTTTATTTCCAAAATTGCTCGTAAGGATTTCGATCAAAATGGAGAACCCATTGTGAGACCGTCTAACTGTTTTCAAAATGTAGTTTTTCCTCAAAAAGTAGGTTTTCTTCTGAAACAACCATATCGGGCCAATTGGTATTTTATGGCAATTTTTTTGAAAATACAATTCAAGGGTTTTCATGCTTCAAACTATTAAATTTTATTATGCAATTCCCGAATAAATTTAATAAGCAATTTGTTTCCATTGGACCCTAGGGTAGCATACTTTGTCTTCAAATATTCTTTTGGCAAAACGATAATATTTCTCATCTTTTGGATTTCCATCGTGAATTAGATCAAATTGTACAATCAATTCAAGAATTTCAAGAACAGCTCATTTCTAGTAAAGAACGTTTTTAATTAAATGAGACGTGAAAAGATAAAGAGATAAGTTTATTTCCAAAATTGCTCGTAAAGATTTCGATCAAAAATGGAGAACCCATTGTGAGACCGTCTAACTGTTGGCAATTTTTTTTGAGAAATTCAAGGATTTTTGCTTCAAACTATTAAATTTTATTATGCAATTCCCGAATAAATTTAATAAGATTCTGTAACTAAATTGAAGGGTCCGTAAGGTATATTTAAGTTCCTGATAAGGGAAAAAAGAAGGAATAGAGAGACGAACCAAATGGTTACACTATTTTAGTTTTCACGTCCCAACACAAACAGTTAGATAGATACTCGAAAAAAGTATGATATTATTATCTCAACACGTAGAGTGAAAAGAATATTTCCTGAAACTCACCTTTTATTTCAGCTGTTGTCTCAGCTATGTTCCTTGTTGTTTTCTCCTGCGGATCTGGGATCAATTTCAATGTTACGTTAAGAGGTTGCAAGCTGGCAGGACCGTGGAGGGTCACCAGAATGGCGGTTGTTTTGCCAGGAGCAGCCAGTTCTGGAGCAACTACGGAAAATCCACTGCAACAATAAACGTGAGATAGTGAAAGGACTGAACTAATATTGACATTGACGTGGTAGAGTAAAGATGAAACTACTGAACATCACTCGGAATATTTCTTTCTTGAACGAAACTTTTATTACTGAAATTGATTTAGGCGAAAGAAATTCATGGTAATTTGACTTAGGAGCTTGTTAATTATTGTAACTTGATATACATTTTTTGATTTGATGTTCAAATTTCCTTAATTTTATAAGGCGTTCCAACACACTTTGGCTTCATCATATAAGAAGTACTTTTAAGAGGATGACTGATGATAAGGATAAGGAAAGTCCAAGCAGTGTTGCTTCTTTTAAGATCTTAACACATACAGTTATGTTGACGCGTTCAGGTCTAATTGAATGAATACAGAAAAATTTCTAAACAGTTTTTCTGATATTTCGAATGTATGTCCATTCCATAAACTGTTATTTTTCCTCTTCGTGTTTTGACCCAGAACAAAATGAGACTTTCAGCAATAAAACCTCAATTTATTTTTTTGTTTCTGTCTTTCAGTCAAATGAATAAATCAGCGTTTCAAATCTAATAATTCGAAAAGGAGAACAAAGCAATAACAAGTGTTATTTCATACTCGTTAAAGAATATCTGAAGAACGATTTTGAAGGTTGATGCAGGACACGAATAAAAGTACAAAAAGTAAATTATCCATCCAAAAACTTAGTAGTTAGTACCCTCCTTATTATAATTGTTGTCTCAATTGAGATATGATACGCAGTTCTTCCAAGTGACTGTCAAGTTTACAGTGTATGAGAAATGAAGAAAATTACAAACTTTCACAGGAAAACTATTATTACAATTGGAATTTTGGAGCACATAGTTGGCTCAATAATGATAATTAAAACATCCAGTATAAAGCGAGTACCAAACTCAATGATATCATGGGACTATACGAGATATTTCAGATTTGACCCCTCCTTTCAGGGCCTTGGTTTTCGAAAAAAACTTATTGTTGAAAATCATTTTCTGTTATCATTTTTTGTTCTCGAGTTATTCTGGATTTTTTTATCCGATATTTGAACAAATGACTATATCTCGAGTGCTATTTACGTACGTAAAAATATTTTCACATACTTGAGTCACTCTTTTGATAAGAATCCAAATAGGTATTCGAAAAGTCTTTCACAAAATGGTTTTCAATACAAATCATACAAAATATACAACATATATATATATATATCGTATTTTCAAAAATATTTATATATATAGATATAGATAAATATATATATATATATATATATATATATATATATCGATGCTGAATACGCGAATATGAAAACTACAGAAACGTTATCGTTTTGTTAGGAAGATTTCATGATATCAGGAAAGGAATTTCATAACATCAGGACGACATTCTAATTCAATTGAAAGTCAAGGCAACGGTAGAGCTGCTGGTGATTTTTGGATCAAAAGAGATGTGGTCGCGATTCTTGCGAGAAACACGGTATTATGAAAACCAGTTTACAGAACACTCACTATTTATTAAGAATAACTGAAATATGTCACATGAAATTCCGTTCTCAACAATATTTTAGAAAGTTGAAAACTGAAAACACAATTCTTTAAAAAGTGTTAATCCGGAAACTTCCAAGATATAACAAAAATACTAGTTCCTGATTCCAACTGCTACCCAATAGAAATCTTTTGGTATGAAAAATTCAGTTCTTCAAAAATATATGGCTCTTATCTATGGAATTATTGAATGAAAAAAACGATTGATGAAAATGCAAAGACATTGAAAGAAATGCTAAAATTGTCCACCAAATTCTGAATACAAAACCTGTATCTTCTTCTAACCAAATTTATAGCTATCAAAATTAAATTCCACGAATTTGGTTGATGGAAGCCTGGAATCGGTTAATAAAATCCTCCTACTTCATGCCGCGGTGAATTTAGTGAATTAAGATCTAATGGACTGACTTCAGGGCACTCTGAGGCCATAAAACGTTCAACCCCTTGTGCCTATATCGTTGCTTGCGTTATGATAAGGTGCATCCTGTGGAAACCACTTTGTTTCGAAGTCTGCAAGCGGCATCTCACTAAATCAGGCCAAAATATTGAATACATGGTAATGTTTACGGATTCCCCATATATATATATATATATATATATATATATATATATATATATATATATATATATATATATATATATATATATATATATATATATATATATATATATATATATATATATATATATATATATATATATATATCATATATATATATATATATATATATATATATATATATCTACCAGAATATATACTACCTATAGCATCATCAATTATAATGACATCAATGTACCAACGAGAAGTGTCACAGGATTTCTCCCGGAAAATCCAGTGTACGGTACCTTAGTCAAGCAACACTGAATATTATTCATTTATAGTTTTCATGGTGTAAAGTGATGAACGATCGAATAGAAATCTGCTTTGAATATAAATGATAAAATTATCACCTAATTATATTACATTTATATGTACAAATAAATTGAATATGAAATAAGACAAAACCTATGACTCTACCTCTTTATTTTTTCGTAAAGAAACATACGAAGAATATTACAAGATTTGAGTTATCGTCTGTAATCTTTCGAATAAATTTTTCTTCAGACCTTAAATCTCAATATTTTTGTGAAGAGTCCTAGGAATAATACCTGTTGCAGAAATAATAATCGGTTGAATAAATATTGTTTTCATTCTCCACATTTTTTCAATCTCGTCGGCAAGTATCATATATTTAGAGATTTTTTCATATATTTATGTTTTGTTATGTTTGTCGGGTATAGCAACATCAATTTCATATGCTATGTGATTCTGTTTATTCTTAAGAATGATATCTGGCCTATTTTGATTTACAGCTCTGTTGCATTGAATTGTTTTATCAAAATAAAATTTATATTTGTCGTTTTCACATATAGTCTCAGGTTCATATTAGTAACATTTCTTTTCCTTGGGAATGAGGTCATGTTTTATTCCTAAATTGAAATGAATAATTTTAGCGACGGCATTATGTCTTTCTAATTATTCTGTTTAGGCAAGTACTGAGCGATATGATAATATATGAGAAAATGTTTCTAAAGAACGAAAACATCAACAGCAAGAAACATTTATATCTTGCTTGATGATGTGTTTTCTATAATTTCTTGTGAAAACAACTTTATCTTGGATCGCAATTGCCTAGCCTTTATTTCAGCGAACAATTCTCCAGATCCTAACCAAGTATTTGATGCGCTTTCATCAAAATAATCGTTTTTCAATTTTGTAGGTTAGTGCTTTCTGTATATTTCCTTTTGCATACAACTTTTTCCTTTACAAATTATAATCAAATTTTATGATTTCAATCGATAATTTTTTTGTTTTATTTCGTTAAACATTTTGGGTTCCGTATTTGTGTCTGACGAATGGACTGTGTCGGAAACCGTGAAACTTAACATCATAAAATCTCTCCAGAATACCTTCCTTAATCACACATTGGATTCCTAGGAGAACCATTCCATTTCGTTCGGCGGCAAATTCTCAAGACGCTCTCAATCTTTTATCGTAAAAGGGGATATCTAGTCGAATTCGTCTCGAGTTCTAATTCTCATCGTATTTCCTATAATCCGTTCGTCGAAATTCTGAAGTAAACGAAGTTCAAAGTATACTTATTCTACCAGCAATATTCTTGGAAATCGTTCGATTTCTACCTTCATATAAAGAACAAATTTTCTATGATAGTTTGGCGTAGTATGTAATATAAAGTCTCAGAACTAAATTTCTAAATCGTCCTTAAATTTGAAACGCGTCGATGTCCTTGGGTGTCGGATACGTTGCAGATAAAAGTCCTGAATAACTTTTGACAGTGGTAATATGTGAAAATGCATTTTGATAACCGATATACCAAGGTAAACTAAACATACTTTTTTTTACGAATTTTTAATCGCCCTGTATAGTTTCTGAGCTGGATTTCGTCATTCAGACATAGTACATTGGAAAGCTACGTTCATTTTCAATTAAGTTCCGTTTCATTCTTGGCGCTAGCTGATTCGTGCTAGAGATAAATTTCAGTTTTTTCATCAGAAAGGTTTGAAGGTGTAGCAAAAGTTGTCAATTGTAAACAATTGAAACAACTGAAGGAATACGAACACAAAACTTTTATATATACAGTCCACGCTATAACGAGTATTAACCTCTAGAGCTCACGGATTGAATGCGTCTCAACATACCTTCGTTAAGATTGCATATGTACTCTTGGTCAATTCTTTCTCACTTTTCTTGCAGAGGGGGACATACATCATTCAGATTCTACGGAGAAGGGTCGCACTTCCTCAACCTTCTACCTACTTCATGTCTCACACATGCACAATCCGGTTGAGATCATTGCTCTTAGCAGGCAAGTCAAATATCAATATTTGAAGACCATCAAGATAATCTGCTACTAGTCTTGCGGTATGAGTTGTGGCATTATCATGCATTAGCATTAATTTTTCGCTCTTAGTATAGGTGAATAGCACAACTTAAGGATCTGAAACTAGAGGTATGTACCTGGCAGTAGTGATTGTTTCACTATCAACTGTAATTTTTTCTGTGTTTTTCTTTCATACTTATGCCACTCTGAAGCATTACGGTGCCCCCTCCATAATCGATTCATGTAGCACAATCGTCTTGATTGAAACGCTCACCTGTTCGCCGATAAATTCTGAGAACCTTATGTGGAGATTCGGCAAAACCTGGATTCACCAGAGAACAGAACGTTTCCCCATTTCTTATTGCCCCAATGCAGGTGTTCTCTGGCGAAATGAAGACGCGTCGTACGGAAATGTTCTATTCAATTATGTACCCGTTGCAGGTTTTCTGGCAAAGGGACCGATTTCTCTCAGCATTTCCTGACTGTTGAGTCACTTTCTGAAAACTGCCTCACTTCCTCCAACCTTTTTCTTTCCAGTACAGCGGTATGTACTATCTCTGTCTCTCGCAACACAAGGCCTCGAGAAACGATCATCGAGTGCTGTCGTTTTCCTTCTTCATACCGATTCTCTTCGTATGGTAAATTCACCAGTTTGAAACGCTGCCATCTCCTCTACCAGCTTGTCTAGCGGTATAATTCTGTGATTTTACAACAATCAGTAGTTTTACTGCTCGAGCAGCATCATCTGCTGAAAGAACCATAGACGAAAATCTACAATAATTCATTTTAGGACCCAATAATTAGTTCTGATTTACTAGTATTCATCGAAATTACATGAAGTTTGTTCTTACATCGAGTCACATTTTCCATAGCACCCACGTTCACCAAAAAATTATATTTAGATGCGTATAATATTTATGGCATTTTGTATTTTGGTATACTATGTAATTGAGAATGAATGCAACTCTGTGACGAAGTGTATCTTCGAGACAAAATTCAGCTCAAAAATTCTACAAGGCGATTCAAAACTGACAGAAAGCATTTTTGATTTGACCTCGTATATCGCTATTGGTCATTGCTAATACCAATTGTTATTATCCATTGAATATTTTGAAGCATATCGAAAATTCAAGGATGTCCAACGATAAATTAGAGAGTTATGAAGTTGAAAACTTGTGAACAATTTATGCTCCTTGATTAGAAAACTACTGGTCAAAGACATTATTTGTCGAGCAACCAATTTTTTAAAGAGTGGGCATGGTTAGGTTAGTTTTTCCATCTCAATATAGACCAATTACTTGCCTTTCAATAATATATAAAATTTCAACTGCATGTATCACCCAAAAAAGAAGATGAATATTCATACTGTCTTTATTGATTACCAAATGGGATAGCTTCAAGAAATTTTGGAAATTTATAAAATTGATAAGACACTTGGTCTTTTCTTGAATTTGTAATGAAATATTGGAAAACTAATCTTCATTTGAATATTTCGAAACAATCGTTAACATCCAAAGTAATTCCAGTCAAAAGAGAAATTTTTCAAGGAGATTCTTTAAGTGTTCTTTGGTTTTGTCTCATGAACTAAATGCTACTAGTTTCGGCATTAAATCAAAGAGTGTATCAAGTTAACTCAAATTACATAATCTTTTGCGATGATATTAAATAACATGCCGGAACTATTACAATGGCTTCCTCAATGTTAAAATCTCTCTATTGAAAAGAGAAAGATCACCTCTGATTTTATAAAGATTTCCAATATCGAAATCAAGCCAATGCATCAAGGAGATACATATAAACATCTAGGGTTTCTTCAAGAGAAGACAATTAACCATAGCAGCACTAGAGAAAATATTGAAATTTTATATTATAACTGACTTATCGTCAAGAGTCATTTAACTAGTAAAAACCTTTTCAGAGCTAACAACTGCTATGCAGTTCCTATTCTTACATCTTCTTCCGAAATTATTAAATGGTCTAAAACTGATATAAATGAATTACAATGTCAAACGAAGAAAATGCTTTGTAAATATAATAAGCACCACCCAAAGTCAGCAATTTAAAGAGTTACACTACCTGGACATCTTGGAGGTCGTGGACCAACTGATTTGAACAATATTCATACTGAACATATTTTTTTTTAAGTTTCCATTTCCATGATAAACAAAGAACGTTTAAGTTACATGATATTGATGTTGGTTCAGATTATAATCTAACACCTCTGAACTTGTAACTCAGAAGGTAAATTTTGATATATTTGATAATGATTCTAAAAGAGAAAGTTAGATGCATAAGGAATTACAGGGAAGCACCCTGAAGAATTGAAAAATGATACTATTGATGAAACCGAATCGAATAGGTGAATAGTATCTGGAGAGTTGTTCGCTGAAACAGAAGTCTTTGCAACTGCGATCCGAGATCAGGTTGTTTTCATAAGAATTTATAGAAAACACATCAATTCATTTCTTAAATTTTTTTTTTCATAAATGAATGTAATATAACTAGCTGACAATTTCATCATTTTATCTTATATTCAAAGCAGTATTCTATTCCATCGTTCATCACTTCACACAAAGAAAACTATGAATAAATAGCATTCAGTGTCACTTGACTAAGGTCCGTAACACTGGATTTTCCCAGGAAGAAAGTCTCTGACACTATCGTTGGTATATTGATGTCATTGGCTGTTGATTCTATAGTTTGTGTATTTTCTGGTAGATTGATATATGTTCATAACATTCAACGTTATCCACATATATAGTGGTGAATATATATTTTTTCATGAAAGCAGTTTGATTGCATGAACCGATATATGGGCAACTTGTCGGGGTTAAACCCCTTTTCTTATATATACAGGGTACTTCAACGAAAACTAAACAGGGGCTATATCTACCAAGATATTCATTTCTGATCAAAACGCAAAAACAGGTCAATTTTTGTTTGAAGGGGGACATCTTTTGAGGTACAAAACTTGCCTGAAATATCAACCCCCTAAGCAGGTGTTGCAATCCTAGAACATTTTGAATAGGGAAAATGGGTCGAGTGATAACTCGAAAGAAAGGTGGTATCTTTGTCTACATTGCCTTGAACGAATTTCCATTTTTAATTGAAAACTGTAAAAGATACAGGGTGAGAAACTGAAAGATAAGGAAGACTATTTCCCTGAGACTATTCAAGTTTCAGTGAGGTATATTGAAGAAGATCCATGCTGATCAATGGCAGTCATCATCAAATACCATTCTCATCTCGAATTTTAACCCCTGGAGCATGGGTGACAACCCTTGAAAATTTGGAAGAGGGTAGATGGGTCGAGTGATAACTCGAAAGAAAGGTATTATCTTTGTCTGCATTCCCGTGAAAGAATTTTCAATTTTGATTGAAAACTGTAAAAGATACAGAGGGAGCCACTGAAAAATGGAGAACATAATCGCCCCAAGACTATTGAACTAGCAATCGAAAAACTGGAATAGATTCATTGTAAATCAAAAGCTGTCATCTTCCGAAATCATCCTCATCTCGAATTTCAATCCCTAGAGCAGGGGTAACATTTCGATCCAGTGATACCTCAGGGCGATAGATAATCTCCTCTATTTTTCAGTAGCTAACTCTGAATCTTCTACAGATTTCAATCAAAAATGAAAATTTGTTCACGGGGATGCAGACAAAGATAATACCTTTCTTTCGAGGTATCTTTCGACCCATCTACCTCCTTCCTAATTTTCAAGATTTGTCACCCCTGCTCCAGGGGTTGAAATTCGAGATGAGGATGGTATTTGATGATGACTGCCATTGATCAGCATGGATCTGTTCCATTTTACCTCACTGAAACTTGAATAGTCTCAGGGAAATAGTCTTCCATATCTTTTAGTTGCTCACCCTGTATCTTTTACAGTTTTCAATTAAAAATAGAAATTCATTCAAGGCGATGTAGACTAAGATACCACCTTTCTTTTTTGATATCACTCGACCCATCTTCCTCATTCGAAATATTCAAGGATTGCAACACCTGCTTAGGGGGTTGATATTTCAGGCAAGTTTTGTACCCCAAAAGTTGTCCCCCTTTAAACAAAAATTGACTTGTTTTTGCGTTTTGATCAGAAATGAAGATCTTGGTAGATATAGCCTCTGTTTAGTTTTTGTTGAAGCACCCTGTATATTATATATTATATACAGATTTCATCTAATTTCATTCCGTTCTCTAAATACTCAATACATAGATATGTCGCAAGTTGATGAGTTCATGAACTTTGAGGCAAGTAAAGATGGACGTTCTTTTCACCCATTCTTTTTTTTCTAAGAATATTTCTCTTCACTGTATTCTGATTGATCTCCATTTCTTTCATATTTCCTCTGTGACAAACACGAGTTGGAATGATTTCCATGCAAATACATGAGGAGTGCTAAATTTGACAACAAAGCGACCAACGTAAATTACATCAAGCTATATAGGAGATACGTCGAACGAACTATGACGTAGAATCTGAAATGCAAAGTGAACTATCGCTTTATAGTCTCTCGGTCCCGTTATTTTATATTATATACCGTCGGGAAATACGAGCGAGGTAATTTTGTGATTTTCTACTTCGACGGACAATACCGTAGGGAGTTTCTGGGGAACAAAAGTTTTCATGGAAAATATCACGCGCGCAGGGACAGAAATGTAATACTTCGTTCTGAATATTATTTTCAACTGTAATTTTGAATGTAGAGATAAAAATCGTAACAATACAGCGGTAACCTGAAAATATGTTAGAGCTAGTTAATCGAAATTCTCACTCAAAAGAAGAAATTCGTTAATACAAAAACATCATTCGTTTGCCTATGTTCCATCTGGAGAAAAAACCATATTGCTGAAAACTGCTTGCTCTATACATCGTAAAATTGCATTTGAGAAAGATTATTTTCACCAGTATGTATGGCGCATTGGTTGAAGAGTCGACTATGGCTGTTCAAGTCGTAGAGGAGTAAAGATCGGTATGTTTTTCCATGCTCAATTGGTTTCATGCAATGTTATAAAATGAACATTAAAAACCTCATGAATCAGTTACACTCAAGGCCTTATGAAATATGATCAATTATGTCATTCTCACGGATTCCTTACCAAAAGGAAAACAGACACTATTGAGAATCACTTCGTTGTTCGTCTGTCTCTTGAAGTTATTTTGTCAGTACCACGTGTAGTGGGATGTTCTTTATTTGCTCACAATTTTTTTTAATGTTTCATGTAACCTATCTTCTAAAATATTTCTCATTCTTTATCAATCCGAGAAAAATTTCAATTCTCTTATGGTTTCAAGCATTAATCAGGCGGAGGTTTTTGGATTTCAATTTTTCTTTCCATTTCAATGTTATAGGACATATAAGATCGCCATATTCAAGCTACGAACCTCACGTGCCTCATTTCCAATAAAATATTCGCACCTAATAATTTTGGCCCTCCCGATCGGAAACGAAGCAGGCCCCCGCAACCATATGGTACGCCAAAACCCAGGGTCCAAAAAAAAATATTGAAATAAAAGTTGAGAAATTAAATATGGTTAGGTAATAATACACACGAAATTTCATTAGTATATCATCCAGTTACTGCCGATTCCTATGTTCAGACATGAATAACGCCTGGAGCGCTATAAAAGCGATGCATCGCCACAGGCGTTTATAAATCAGTTAGTTCATTGGACCGTGCAACAAGTGAATAGAAAAAAGTAATCCTATTGATTTTTACATATAAAGTTATTTTTATTTTGTCAAGTGTGGTGTTGTGTTGTGTAATATTTAATTTACTTCTTTTTTTCTTAAATTAATTGGCGAATACCTGCTGACTGCAATTTCAACGGCTTGATTTTTTATAAAATGGTAAATGTTCCCTACTTTATACTATCAACATGATCCCTTTATAAGATACTGGTTATAATTAATTTTTTATTATTTGAAATGTCATGTAAGAGTTTTAAAAGTAGCTGGTTTTAAAAACCATTTCGTAGGGTTTTAAGGGCTATAGGATCAAATTAGTGTAATATCTTTTTGCCTATATTTTTGAAAGAATTTAAGCTGAAAGGGCTCGAACAAATTGCTTTTTACTCAAATATGCAAACATTAATCGACCATATCTTACTCAATAATAAGTTGAAAACTATTGGCTACTTAGTTAACGTTTTGAGAATATTTCCTACCCTACCCACATGGTGCTTATTATTGTGGTTACTTTAGAAGTTAATCCCTAATTCCCATGAGTACTAATTATTTATTTGTTTTTTTCAGGATAAAAGAAAGAGACCTTCATGTGCGAAGTTTCGCGAGCAAAAGAAACTGAGACTACAAGAAAGGGGAAGAATGGTTGGATCTTTAAATCATTTCTTGCAAAACAATCAATATTTTACAGAGACTATCGATGTTGGTGTGACCGAATCGTCAGAATCTCAAGATTTTGAATCTGTAATATCAATAACCGTGAGCGGAGAATTTGATATTTCATCAGTAACATCAGGTCCTGCAACAAGTGGCAGCAGTCTTAGCAGCAAAACAGCATCTACTGATGCAGAGCCCGATGAAGCGATGACACCATCCTCGTCTACAGCACTTGAACAATCCACATCAGTTAATTCAGCTTGTGTAAAAAGTTCGGTAATGTCAGCTGCAAGTGAAACTTTCGATGAAGGCTTTAATGAATCTAGTATCGATATAATTCCGCCGGACCCCGGTTTGTGGCCCGAAGAATCACCAATGAAATGGCTAGAATATTGGTTAAACGTGGTACGCCCTTGATAGGCATCAGTTTTAGCTTTACTAGTAATAAAGATGAAAGAAATTTTTCATGCAAATACTTTGACAGAAATCTAGCAATTGGAGAAAAAGTCGAAAAGGCTTAGCTTATTTACTCTATTTCTAAAAATTCTGTATTTTGTTTTTGTTATTTTGTGAATGTAAAACTCTTAACGCTTTTTGAAATACAAATGGAGTATCTGATTGACAACACTTCTCTTTGCTAATTAAGAGACACAAAACGTCAATTTTACAAAACAGTTATTAAAATACTTGGGTAAATTAAAAAAAAAATGTTGGATACATCTATGACTGCTAATGCTCATCATCTGCGGATTTTAGAAACGGAAAAAAATATTGGCCAGACGTGTAGGAAAGAATTATTGCGATTGTTAAGTATTTATCTACACAATGCATGGCATTTCAAGGTTCTTCTCAATCGCTTTTCGAACATGGTAATAAAAATTTTCTAAGAGCTGTTGAGATGATTTACTCTTTGGTTTCAGTGATGAGACAGCTTGCTAGCCGATTGTATAACTCCCAAAAAAAATCTTTCGAAATAACTCATTATTTAGGCGTGCAAATACAGAATGAAATAATCGAATTATTGTCATCCAAAGTAAGAAACAATATTCAAAAAATGGTTCGCAGTTCAAAATATTTTTCGATAGTATTAGATTGTACACCAGACACTAGTCATATTGAGTAAATTAGTCTTGTTCTGAGGTATGTTGTCCTTAACACCACTTCAAAAAAGATTGAAGTTAAGGAAAGTTTTATTGCGTTAAATCCAATACTGGATTCTAGAGGAGAAGGGATATATACATTTGTGATTGAAAATTTGAAGAAATTAAATTTAGAATTAAAACACATTAGGGGAGGAGGATAAGGTGATAGTGGGACAAATATGAAGGGAAAATATGTTGGGCTTCAAAAACGCATTCTTGATGCGAATCCGAAAGCCCTTTCTGTACCTTGTGCGGCTCATACTTTGAACTTGACAGTAAATAACGCTTCTAGGGTGTCAGTTGCTACAATAAACTTTCTTAATCTTGTGCAAGAGTTACATAATTTTTTTTCGTCATCCACAGAAAGGTGGTATGTTTTGAGAAAAAATGTCCCCGGGTTAAGTTTAAAGCCTCTAAGTGAAACAAGATGGTCCAGCAGAATTGATGCAATAAAGCTCCTTAAACTTTATTTAATTAAGGTTTGCAAAAGTCTTCTAGAAGTGGCTGAAGATAATTCCTTTCACATTGATGCAAGATATAAAGCGAGTTTCCTCTTAACGTCTGTACAAAATTTTCAATTTATTTGTGGAATTATTATTTGCCATGACGTTTTATTTCATATAAATATTGTCAGAAAACAAATGCAAAGTGCTACAATCAATATCAAAGTATGCCAAACTTACCTAAAAAAAATTATTTGATCATTTCCAGTAATAAATATCTTACCAATTATTTCAAGAAATTCTTGTGCAAGCGAAAGAAGGAGCGTCCTCTCTCGAAATTGAAGAAGACTTTCCACCATTATAAACGGTTAGGAGGAAATTTAAACCAAAACTGTTCAACTATGAACACCGAGATGAGACCCCTCATGATCCAAAAACCGCCTTTACAATTAGCTTTTTCTTAAAAATTATAGATCAAACAATAAGCTCTCTAAAAACCCGATTAGACTTATTAAATGAGTATGATGATATTATCGGATTTTTTAGCGACATATTCAAATTAAGTTACAGCGATCTTCTAAAACATTGTTCTTTTCTTGAAGAGCGACGGACAGATCAGGATAATAAGGATATAGACTCCAATGATCTGTTTTACGAAATTAAAGCGTTGAAGTTGTTTTCATTACCTGATGATACTGACCTCTTAAGTATTTCACATTATATATTTGAAAACAATTTAATCTCCACCTTTCCAAGCGTAAGCATGTCACTAAGAATTCTTTCGACTTTGCCAGTATCTGTAGCTTCTGGCGAGAGATCTTTTTCAAAGTTAAAAATCATTAAAAATTATTTAAGATCGAAAATGATTCAAGAAAGATTGTCTGGGCTAACAATATTAGTAATTAAACGAGAAATTTTCGACAGTTTATATTCTAGCGATGTAAACAATGAATTGGCAACAGCAAAATCTCGGAAAATATTGCTACTAAAATAGCTATCTTCAATTTTTCTATTGCACCTAGGCCTAGTTTTCATTTTTCATTTTAAAACGAAGTTCCCTGGGTGATTATTATTAGAAATATCTGCATATTTTTTAAATTTCTAAGTATAAGTAGAAAGTATTACTTTTTACTTATAAATATATAATATAATATAATATAATAAATATAAGAAATTTCTACACTAAATGTGATTTTTAGTTTTAGGTTATTTACTAGTATTTATAAACAACGAATCAACATGTCTGTTTCCCATTACTTGAGTAAATGTTTCAAAATGAGTGTGATCAAGAATTTATTTTGTTATAATTTTGTTCTGTTTATTTCATTCTGATATTTTAGTCTACAAATAAAAATGACTTCTGAAATTCAGTTTTTTGCTTTACTTCTAGCCCCAACCTACCTCCTACTTTTAAAAAAAATAAAAAAACATGTTCCAACATGCCTTTAGGGGCGCCAAAATTCTTTTTTGCACACAAGCGCCATTAGCCCTCACGGGGGCCCTGAGAGGAAGGATATTGTGTTGTTGAGCTTGATCACTGTTTTCGGATTTCAGGAGAAAATAGCGAATAATTTTCTAAATTAGCACATTTTCAATCCCGAATACTGCATTGTGTGGAGAACAGAAAAACACCAAATCGACGAAAGCTCCAAAATTCACCTAACAAATGCTCTGCATAATCTATGAATAAGTCAATATGGAGTTGTTGAGATCTTACGAATATCACTGTAGCTTGTGTGGGAGACCATTTTTATCACGACTCACACAAAATAATTTGCCATAACGAATCAAATTAATAGAGAAAACAATCCATATATAGGCATCACAGATCATTGAGAGACTTACGGAAATTCAGGAAAAATAATTCATTGTACGAAGAATTCAATGTGATAGTAATCACTGTTAAAGAACTCTGAATATCAACACTGAACTTAATTGAATAAATTTTCATGAATTTTAAATGAGCCTTCCGTCTCGTCTTCCAGATGTTGCGATTAGATCACGAGCCGTGATTGGTCACTCCGCTTCAGCGACGGTTTCCAGTATTACGTACTTTATGCTCATCAAGCGGGAGTACCCACAAAAAGTAGAAGTAAATGGCGATCCAAACAAATTGCAAGATTGTGAATGAGGATTTGTACGGAAAACAGAATGAAGAAGAATTTGAAACTATGAGCATTTAGGACGAAAATAACTGCGCTAATGAGAAAATGACCCAACAAATAAACTGAATTCCTATTAAAAAAATTCGATGAAATTTAAACTAGCCTATTGGAGTTGAACTTCTTTCATTTCGATATGGTCACAAACAACAAGAAAAAATCCAATATACAAGGTTGCCCATATTCGAGGCGCCTGTCAGGAAAGACTGCAAGACTTAGTCAAATCGACTGTTGACATAACGCGTTTGAAGCGTTCATCCAAGCAGATTTTTACTATGGAACAGTACACGGAACGTGAACGCTCTAGAATTGTTGAAATATACATTCAACAAAACGAGTAAATAGTGAAAACTCAACGTGATTTAAAAAAATAAATGAAGTGAAAAGTGTGCCTTCAAGAAGACAATTTATCATTTGTTAGGGAGTTTTATAACTTGGCATACTCTCGCCAACCCAAAGAGACTAAATAAAAAGCGACCAAGGCGATCGGATGACAATATTGCAGCCGTACGAGCCAGTGCAGAGCGGTCACCAACAACATTCCAAAAACACATTTCTCAGCAGCTCGACATTTTCCGTTCCACTTACAATGCATTTAACGTGCTGATTTGCATTTGTTTCCGTACAAGATTCAATTCACACAAAAATTGTTGCCTGCCTATAAGCCACGTCGATTGGAATGAGCCCAAAGGGTCAGCGGAATGGCTAAAGAAGACCAGAAAGTTTGGAATGAAATTATCGTGACCGATGAAGCTCATTTCCAGTATTTGTGCCACTGAAATGCAAAAGTCATTGTTTATAGCGGTGTTTGTGCTGAAATGGTCATTGGGTCCTTTTTTTCTGAAGATAATAATGGCCACATGGTTACTGTCGATCAGGAGCTTCGTAAAAACCAATTCTTTCATGCCAATTATTCGTCGAAAGCGTATGTGGCACTACTGATTTCAACAAGACAGTGCGCCACCAAAAACACTACAATCTATATTTTGGAGCAATGGTTCTCTGACCGTTCGATGTCAAAAAATGGCAATCTCGATTGGCCGCCACGATTTATCGCCTGCAGACTTCTTCTTGTGGCGTTATTTAAAATTGAAGGTTTACGTCAATAAGTCAATAAGCGAAACACCCTAGCAGAGTTGAAAACCATCATTATTCAAGAAATAACCTTCATTCCGGTCGAAATGTTGAAGAAAATCATAGAAAATGCTGCAAAACGAGCACAATACTCCGTAGAGGCCAAGAGCGAATACTCACGATAAATCATATTCAAAGAATGATGTAAACAAACCTACACGAACCCAATTGAATGATTTTCATGACAAACAGATAAAACATTGTGTTTTCTTTGTTTTGTTCAAAAATAAAATGGACGCTTCGAATAGGACAACCTTGTATAATAAAGCTTTAATTCATATTACCTTGATGAACAATATCAACATTTGCTCAGATGGCAAAAAGCATTCTACATTTCCACGTTTACTTTGCAATTAATTATGATCATACTAATTGTTGAAAATGGTATTATTTAATTTTGATTCTTTTAGAGAATACGACGGTCACTGTTAGCTATCGTTATAACTATACCTAAAGCTCCTCATATGCACCATGGTTTGTTACGACCACATACTTTTCGGCAATTTTTTAAATTTTACGTATGATGTGTGTTGCAACACACCTAACCTAACCATTTTAATTCTGGTCAGATCAGTGAAACAACATAACATTTTGAACATACAAGTAAACTTGATGTGAAGCTGATAAAAACGTTTAAAAATGAAGCAATTATATTATATGAATCATAAAAATCCATTTGGTCAAAGAAACTTACCCATCCTCCACTCCAAACTGTAACTCTAACTAAATCTAACTTTTCGAAAATAGAAACAAGCACTATTGATTTTGATATAAATCTTCATTATTAATCAATGTATTCGCCTTCTGCGTTTGTACACAAATTTGCACGTGCCAACAGGTTGTCTAACGCTATGTCTTTTTTGGAATGGCCTTTATCGCGACGGTCACCGCACTCAATGGTCTCAATCATATCGTGCCGCTTTCCTTTCATCGTCAAATGCAGCTCAGGAAGCAAACAGTAGTCGCACGGAGTCAGATCAGGTGAATAGAGTGAGTGTTGCATGGCAATGCTTTTTTATCAGGAATTCAGTCAAAACTCTTGAACGATATGGTGAGGCATTATTGTGCAAAAAAGGCCAACTGCCCTTTTCTCGACATTCTGGCCTAATACAACAAATTTTTATCAACAATCGCTTCATGACGCCCAAATAAAAGTCTCCTGAGACTGTTTGGCCGTGTGGAACAGATTTTTTGGGCATGATTTCTTCACAATCGTAATAAAAATCAGCGTAACCTTCATTTTCTACTTCTCCAAGGGTCTTTTTGGATTTCTCTTGATCCAACGCTCTCTATTCAACACTTTGCTGCTTTGCTTTGGGATTATACTGAAAACACCACGTTTCGCCACAACCATTTCCAGAACGTTTTGGTCCTTCCGAGCACTTTTAATGATGTCCTTGCTATATTCGTTTCGTTTAAATTCTTGGTTGTCAGTGAGCTTGAGTAGTACAAACCTTGAATTAATCTTTTTAACACCCAACACTTCTGTCAAAATGCGGTATACAGTTATTTGAGATGTGCCTAATTCCATTTCAATAAATTTCACTGATGATTCTTTATTATTTTTGATCAATTCATGTACTTTGTCGATGTTTTCTCCTGATAATTCAGCTTTGCATGTGCCTGATCTTTCATCATCTTTCAGGATATTTATTCCTTATCGTAGACTTGTGCACTATCTCAGCTTTTAGCTGGTTATAATTTACTTTTCCCAGATTCAGGAATCAAAAGGAATAGACTCAATTACAATATACTTGAAATGAATTTTCTTAATGTCTCACATGTATTGAGAATTACAGCTTTTTGCATTTCTGTATAAGTATTCTTATGCAATTCTAATTTCTTAAGGCTATCAAACAAACTTTTGGGTATTAGCTCAGTCAAAAAAATTATGACAGGTACGTTATCTATTTTATCGAGGTGCCACATCTGCTTGATCTCAACAGCAAAGTCTGTGTATTTGGACTTTTTCTCCTGGAACTTGTTATGCAAGTTAGTATGGCGACATCCACCAGCATTGATGTTCTGGCTCTCTTATCATATACCACTATGTCCAGCCTATTATTCGTCACCATTCTGTCAGTGATAACAGGCCTATCGTAGTATAATCTGATAGAGTCATTTTCCGATACCGGCGCCGGTTGATACCTGTAATATGGCTAGATGGCATTCATAAGTCCGTACTTGTGAGCAAGTTTCTGATGAATAATATTGCGCACTTAATTATGCCTGTGAAGATATACCAAATTGGCCAGTTGTTCGCAGCCGGACGTAATATGCTGTATAGTCACCGATCTTATATGGCATTTTCAGCACTTATCTGTTCGTAATGTTCCGTCCTTACTTATAAATTTTTTGTAGTTGTTTGTAGCGGTCACTTGGTCCTGAATGGCCATAAAGAATGAAAAAATTGATCTAGCAATCTGGCTTGTTAGTATTCCAGATATTTTTAATTTTCTTCATCTCTCATACACCATTTGAAAGTTGTGTTTCATCATCTATGACTTTCCCTCTTTGAATGTTCAGGGTCTTTTTTTCAATTCTGAATTTAATATGAACTTCTGCCGGGAACTTACTGACAGTAGATCGTCCAATAGCTTCTTGTTCGAAACATATAATTTGTTGTCATCCATATACAGTACGTGGGAGATTATGTGATAGTTCCTATCTGATTTTATCCTAAATCCGTATCCTGTTCTATTGAGCATTGAAGACAAAGGGTTCATAGCCAAACAGAACCATAGTGGGCTCACAGAGTCTCCTTGAAAAATTCCTCGACGTATGGGTACCTCGTTGGTTTTAATTGACCTATTGTTCATTTCGACCTGCAGAGACGTGCGCCAGTGTGTCATTGTTGTCTTCAAGAATTCTACCAGGGCTGGATGGATTTTATTTATCTGCAATACTTCGACAAGCCAAGAATGAGCGGTACTATCGAATGCCTTCAGATAATAGAAAACAGCTGAATGAATATTCCGATGCCTTTTGTGTGCCTGTTTCATTATCGATCAGAATTGCTGACGAGTTGTTCCTTGCACCCGTGTTGTTTCTTTCTGCATCTCTTCTGCTCCTCAGCTAATATATTTTTGTCGTCAAGATGTTGGTATATTCGAATGGATGTACATGAGGTGAGTATTTTGTAGAGCGTTAGCAGCCAAGTGATTTGCCCATACTGAGACAGATCATGTGTTCTATCGCTCTTAGGTAGCATATATGTTAAGCCTTTTGTTAGAAAAATGGGAAGTTGAAGAATATACGTGAGCTGTTTTGTTAGGACTCCATGGAGCTTATCAAATTTCTTGTACCAGAATTTGTGGATATTATCTTTACCTGTGGCCTTCCAATTGTTGGTCGCTCTAACTACTATTTCGATTTCTTCCTCCGTTATTCCTTCGAAGTCCATATGTTTGACATCTAGGCATTGTTTTTCATTTGTGATCCATTCCGCATCTTTATTGTGTTTTTTGGCGTTCGACCATAGCGATGACCAATAAGCGGTCAAGCAGTGGGCTTCAGATATTTCTCTGTGTTTGTTGGTCGCAAATTATCAACAGTAGATGAGAGTTTACGTAAGAACCTATAAACGCACTTACCAAAAAAAAAATTCCACCTGATTCGAATCGTGTGACCCACTCGTCAACTTGCGTAGAGGATAGGCAATCATTACCATATGAAGTTTTTATCAGTTGGTGCGTTTGGGTGAAAGATTTACCAAGATTAACACAAAACTCAATTGCAGCTCATTGTTCCAAACTCATTTTTTACTAAACGCACTTACAAACATGACTCATTAAGTTCAATTGTTCAAATACAAAGGTCATAAAATTTTATACCGGTCAATGAAGTACAAAGTTATCTACGAGTACAATATCACAATAAATGACACTAGTAGTACAGTTTTTTAAAACATTTCGGTTACTTTTGGAATAGAAGGTGTACAACTTTCAAATGATCTTTCATTATGAACTCATTTATTAATCTTCGTCGGAAAAGCCACAAAATCTATGACGTGACTTGACCGAAAGAGTTTATCGAACGACAGACTGGATAACTATATCTATTATGGAGACCTTATCACTAAAAGCACAAAAAAAAACCCTAAATTGTTCGCGCCTTTATTCCATAACATTCTCGGTTATTAATTTATAAGGCAGTTTGTTTTCTTGTTCATACTCTAACATAATCGTAACAGTATTGGAAAGGCAATTCAACCGGATAACTACATCTCAAATTCTCATTATTATGTATTATTAATTTTAATGATAATAAGACTATTTAATGGTAATAATACTGCACTGCAATTTAGAATATGATCACGTCGTTATGATACGGGAGTTCGCTTTGCATTTTTGTCTACTGAAACCACTGTATCACATCAATGAATTAAAGAAAATCGAAATTTTTTATTTACGAAATACTTGACACGTTGATGCTTCATCGATTAATGTTTTTTCAAACTTACGTTTTCCGAAATTTCGGAAGCTTTTCCGGTGACTAGCCCATCTTTGATCACGAAATGCGCTCTCACATTTCGAAAAGAAGAAGAAAGAGTTAATTCGACACTTCCAGTATTAGATCTTTAATTGTCCCGAATCATTGTATTGTATAGTGAAAAATATATTGAATCTTCTATGAGCTCAATTGTTTCAACTTTATCAAACTGACGCAAATGCTGCTGGCGATGACAGTTTGTAGGTTATCAATGTTATTACGTCATTACTTTATCAACATTACCTCTTGGGTTTTATAACCATAACCATAATTTCTAAATCTGAATTTGAATTTAACCTAACCTAACCACAACCATAATTTCTAATACTTTACACCAATATACAGCAACTGTTGTTCAGGAGTGCAAAAAAATACATCACCAGAAATGTTGTAGACTGAAGTACTTCGTAATATGAATATATGAAACACTTGGTTGAGTCTCTCGAAATGAATATGTATAAATCGGTGAACCTGAATTTTATTGTATTTTTGAGAATATTACTTCCATACTTTTAACGTATTCTTTTCTTTCAGTCAAATCTGTGAAGAAATACAAGATTTCAGGTTATGTGTTTATCTATGTATAATAGATTCGTTATTCACCTTTCAGTTAGAAAACAGCTTTGGCATTTGAGGTTTATTTGTTTACAGAATATGTGACGTTACGATCATGGTGGATAAGGATTCACTGCTTGACTTAACTTGAAAGCAAGTCAAGCTTATGTATGTTTTCAGAATTAGGATTGCGTAAAGGTTTTTTCGCAAGAGTTTGTATCGCAAAACTGGAAAGCTTGAGTCGGAATACAGTTGCCATAAACCAGTGAATTTCTTCTTATATTGAATAAGAGTGAGAAAATAGGTTTGAATAATACTGAAAATTTGATCGAGAATTATTCACATGAAACTCAACGTAGGAACCTGAAAAGACCCACCAAGAGCCTAAACTACCCTGACGCATTTGGCACTATAACCGCTAATTGCTAACTGGAATGAGCTGCGTGAATTCTTTTCGTGCTTTCTATTCAGCGATCTTTGCTTTTCAGGTCCTGACATCGAATTGTACACTAAATCTGTTACAGAAATCATTCATGCAGGAATGGATCTCTACAAACCCCATTCCATGAAAAGAACAACAGCACAAAAGCCATGGTTCAAAAAAGACTGCGAAAGAGCCAATGCAGCCAAGAACCGAGCTTACAAGACACGGAATATAAATCCAACAGAGGAAACAAGAACAACCTTCCTACGAATACGGAACGTATGCAACTTAAGAACTGCAAGAGCAAAGACGAATTTCAACGAAGGGGACTATTGAACCCCTTGAACAGGCAAGTGGGACTAGACAGTTCTGGTCTATGGCAAACTGAAAGTGAAAATTTATGCAAATCTGCGTTTCCACCTCTTGTTAGTGAAGAAGGAAGTATAGCATCATCTCCGATAGATAAAGCCGATCTCTTTACTCTTTTGTTCTCAAAGAATTCTGAGCTCGATTCAGCTAAGGCAATACCACCGTACATTACATCTTAAAATTCTTCCATGTTTGATATCAAATTCAGAGTTCGCACCGTGAGACGTGTTCTCAATCAACTGAACTGCAAGAAGGCAGTTGGTCTAGACGAAATACCACCAATCGTCCAGAGAAAGTCTGCTCTTCTTATGGAGGCCAGACTTTTCCGAGCAGCTGGAAAATAGCGAGAATCCAACCGAACCGAAAGAAAGGAAAGAAGTCCCTACCCCAAAACTACCGCCCTGTTGCACTTCTTCCCATTATGTCTAAAGTGATGGAGAAAACCATAAACGATGAACTCATCAAATGTCTCGAGTTGCAGAGAATTATTAAAGACCGTCAGTATGGTTTTCGCAGGCAAGAATCGGCAGGAGATCTGATCTCCTACATCACACATGTTAGTACATCTCTGTTTAACAGATACTTCCACGGGAGATGCTCCAAGGTGCTGAAAGACATTGTTTCGGGATAACTCATGTTTTTCCACAACACTAGGCTGTCAAGTAGTTCTCATCATATGGCGGTATAATTAGCGACCCCTCTAACCTCTCTCTGTAAGAATTCCTTTGTTTACAGGGCCGTTGAGCTGTGGAACTCACTTCCGTCTAACATCTTCCCAACATTCTACAATTTGGCCTCCTTCAAAAAGCAAGTAAACAGACACCTCAATTCTACCCAGGCGCCTTCCCATGTGGTGTAACAGGTTCCTAGGAAGCGCGCATACAAAATCAAAATTTTTAAGTTGTTGAGGAAAATACCAAAACAGAACAAGAACAAGCGTGTAAGTGAAATATATATTTTCTGACGAAAAAAGCATTACAACAACACATCAATTCATTTTCTATAAAACAGCTGAAATAAGCTTCCGTGAAAATAGAAACTACTGAATTTAACTACTTTGGAAATGAAAAGTTTTAGTCTGGATATTCCGAACCGTTGTATTCATAAATATCTGCTCCCCTTTCCAATGAAATGTCAGAAAAATCTTTCATTTTATTTCCACGCTATTGTTTACACTAAACGTGTATTTCACCTCCCTAGTTTTCTGTTTCAATGCGGTTTACCCAACTGGTATTATGATAATGACATAACAATAACAGTATATTCACAAGAATTGGAGTAAGAAGAGGAAGTATTTTTCTCAAAAACGATTTTCGGGGAAGTCGCTGGTCTCCCCCGACTCTTGGTTCTCAAGGAATCACTGGTCAATCTCGATTCTCGGAGATTCCCTCATTCTCCGAAGGCGTTATGCTGAAAAAAATTTTACTTGCCTAGAGATACTACCTACTTTTGGTGGACCTGTACGGATACGGCAACAAAGGAAATGTGTTCAAATTATCGATTTGCAAGTAACATAAAAGTGATGTCAATTTTCTTGTTGAAACCTCCAATGAAGTGAAATAGAAGAGAAAATATTATGTGAAATTCGCTCAGATTTGAAGTATCCTATTCATAAAGACTATAAAATATTCAACAGTTTAACATTCTGCGGTTCTGCAAGTACAAATATTAAATCCTTTCTCGTCAAACAAAATCTTAATATAGCTTTCAAAACTTCTAATAACTTAGGTAAACATATTAAAAAATAAATCTCGTGTTGAAAAATCAAGTAAATCAGGAATCTATAAACTCAATTGCGGTTCTTGTGATAAAATTTATATCGGTAGGACCTATAGGAGTTTTGGCATAAGAACATCTGAACATAAACGTAGCTTCGATAAAATAAATCTGATTCAAATTATTCAAACCACCTAATAAAAGCCATTCATTCAATAAAACTTTGACATATTACATATAAAATCAAAAGTTCAAAAAAAAAAAAAAGATTCTTGATAAAGCTGCTGTGTCAGCGAAACGTCGTCGAATTTTTTCAAATAAAGTGTAGATTAAAGTTAAACCTTGTGTTTTCATCTCATTTATATCATGGATCTACATCAAGTAACGGCCTTCACAATTCAAAAATAATATTCGATACTCTTACAATGGATTGCGCACAATTTCAAATTGTAGGTGCTGTAATAAGCTTCTATGTTGAGTTTTATATATTCCGATATGAATCAACTAGCCTATTATTGCGACTCATATCCAGACAGACTATGCGCAGAATAATCACACTATTTGTTTAAGATGACTTATCGTTGTTTTCTCAAATATTTCCAAAGCTCAGCAATGGATCACAGCGAAATTATATGAAAATCAGGTATAAAAGTTTTTTGATGACTGAAATAGTGTGTAATCGTTCACCTTTTCAGCAAAATGTCGCAACTATATTCTCGGAAGCATTACGAATACATACAACTTTTGTCAATTTCTTTTCATCTTTGTAAACCAAACTGACGTTCTTTTTCTTAGTCGTATGTGTAAGTGTAATATCCATCACTGCTTTTAGACAAAAAAAACATATTCTTTTTAGCTGCCAAAGCTTTCATGCTCCAGTATGATATTGAAATTTTAGCGTTTGCCTGTATTTTGACTATTGCGAAATATACTTTGCGTCAGTAGCTTGAAGAAGTTTTCAGGTAAAATCGAAGGAAGTACTGTATCTGACTGATTTAATAGATAAGTAAGGTGTGCAGCGTCATGACCAATAAACTAAATCCGAATATAAAATTATCCTTTTTGTGAGTTCCTAGTTGTTTTCGTAGTTTCTTTGGTGGTTCTGAAAGTTCCTTTGCTGCGATAAAAAAGGAGCACCAGGTGTATGCATTCAAGGTAGGGTCTTCTACTAAATCGATTAAGGGTTGCAATATATCTTGATACTATAACACATATAACACTGAAAAGTTCAAACGAGAATAAAACAGCAGTTTGTCTTTTGCTACAATTACGTCTGACTTAATTGTACCACTGCTACTGCGACCCTTATTGACTATGATCATTTCGAGTGGATCAGATGATCAAATCTTTTGAGAAAGGACATAAAACATGAATACTGAAGCTGTTTATGAATATACAGGATGTTACATAATAGTATATCACAACTTGAGGGGAGGAATCTAGGTGTAATCTTAAGCATAAAAGTTCATATGAACATGAGTCCGCAAAACCTTCGTTACCGAGCTACAGGGTGTTTAAATTTCCGGAAAAAATTGGGTTTTTCTTCGAAAATCCTGTAGTTTTCGAGATATTCAGCCTGAATTTGGAGTGCAAGCTATTTTTACAGCCACCATCATTACACGTCCTAAATTTCAACTACTATCTAGAAGGTGTTTTTTTTTTCCAGAGCCATGTCTTCATTTGCCCTTTCAAACTTTTTGCAGTAGGTACGCTACTGATCAGCGTACAATCAATTTTCGTCATCTTAGTTCATTCAGAAAAGTTGTAATTTTCTCGTATTTCTGACCTTCCTCGAGCAAAAATTATTAAACGAATGTATGCATTAGCCGAATTGAAAGCACTTTTAATCCAAAAAAATGACTAGTAGGCTTTGATTTTTTTCATTTATTTATTTATTTCGACAGTTGCTAAAGTGCAACCAGAGTTTGCTCGAATAGATTAGTAAATTAACGATTAGTTTTGAGACTATTGAAGTTATTGCTGTAGGAAAAAATAGCTAATTTCACTAAGGCCGAATTGGCTGATATCCATCACATGTACGGTCTGGCTGACGGAAACATAACAAAAGCTAGGTGATTATATCAGGTACGCTTTCCAAATCGAGTAACACTAGACAGGCGAACATTATCAAATATCCATATAAGGTTTTGGGAAACTGGTAATTTCACTGCAAATAATCATTTAAAAGGGGCAACTTAAACTATGAAAACTCCAGATATCGAGGAAACAGTTTTGAATTGTACTGATTTGAATCTTCATGTGAGTAAAAGAAAAATTGGAAATCAGTTAAATATTCCACATGTTCTAGTTTGGAGGATTCTCCGCGACTTTCCATTGTACCCGTTTCATATACAACGCGTCCAATCTCTACCTCCTCGAGATTTTCCTTCAATACTGAATTTCTGCCGATGGTTCTTAGATAGAATTAGAGAAAATGCTCATTTTGATAGTGAAATAATGTTCACAGACAAAGCTAACTTTTCGAGAACTAATATCACTAATTTGAACAATAATCGTTATTGGGCTGAGGGGAACCCCCATTTAATTGAAGAATCATCAACAACAATTCTCACTCAATGTCTGGATCGGAATAATTGTAAATTATTTGATTCGGCAATTTTTTTTCGCCTTAAAGACCAAACGGTCCCGCTAATCGTCAATTATTGCTCGAGGATTTGTCACTTTTGGTGAGAAACATAATGTGGTTCATGCATGACGGGTCACCAGCACATTTTTATGGAGAAGCTGGGGAATTCTTGAATAATGCATTCAACAACCGATGAATTGGTCGGGGTGGGCCAGAACTATGGCCTCCTAGGTCCCCAGACTTAAATAGTTTAGACTTTTTCCTATGAGGATATCTCAAAAGTTTAGTTTTTACCACTCCTGTGAACACTGTAGAAGAATTGAGAAATCGAATATCCTCTTGTGACACGATAAGAAATACCCCAGGAATATTTCAAAGATTGCTTGATAATGGAAGGACAGAGACCTGTATTCTTGCAGGTGGAGGACACTTCCAATAATTTTTCACTCGAAAACGCTTGGAATTATGAAAATATTACAAGTGACAAAAGAGTTTCTAGATTGAACGTGATGACGAAAATTGATTGTACTCTGATCAGTGGCGTACTGCAAAAAAGTTTGAAAGGACAAAATGAGACATGGCCTCGGAAAAGAAAACATCTTGAAAATTTCAGTTGAAATCTAGGAAGTGTAAATTTCAACACCCTGTAGTTCCGTAACGAAGCTTTTGCGGAGCTATGTTCATATGAAGTTTTTTTTCAACGTATATTTACCACCTGAAATTGCAACATACTATTATGTAACACCCTATATGTTAAATATATGTAATTCATGTATGGGGCCAATCGATTAATGTCCGCGTTGTGTGAATTACACTTCAGCACACATTATAGGAAATTTTTGTAATCTTTTAGTGACCTATTTGCTACAAAATTTGGGATGTTTGTTTTGAGATATAAAATTATTTCCAATACAGAATAAAAATTTTTCAATCAAAACCCAGGATTCCTATTGGTTCTCATCTCAGTCCCTTATTAACAGATATTTTCAAGAACAATCTTCAAAATTCTTTAATGAATAATAAGTTAGCAAAAATATATTATTTTTCAGTACAAATATATTATTGAAGGTTTTAGACTCAAACGAATAGTTCAGTTTTACATTTTCAAATAAAATACATAATAAAATAACCTTCACTGATCAAATTGAATGAAACAATTCAATTAATTTTCTTGACATTACCATCAACAACTCAATAACAATCACACCTACAACATAATTATAAAAAGAACATTCAGAGCCTCAACAATACTAATGGAGTCTTTCAACTACATTATACATAAATCAGCTGATTGAAATTCAATGGTTCATCATAGAAAGTTGCATCAAATCATATTCCTGTCTCCACATAAATACAATCATCGAACGAAACGAAAAAAAAAAGAATCTTAATTACTATAATCTATTATGGAAGAACCAGAAAATGAATACTCTAATTTTCATTGGCCCTCTCTCTAACAACATCAGTAATTATCTTCCAAATTTATTTCGACAACCTCCTTTTCCAGTAGTCCCAATGAAAGAAAATCACTATTCAATGCCAAACAAAATAACAATAATTTCAAGCAGTCTAGATTACACAGAATTGAAGATCGAAAAAGAATTGAATGTAATGAATGTCCAACAGCTTAAGTAGGACAAACAAGACATAATTTCGAATATGTGTTCTAAGAATATCTCTACTCAGACAACGAACTCGCAGTTGTTGAACATATTAGATTGAAAATCAATTGATAATTGAAAAATTTTCATGAATTCATTAAATGAAAAAAACTAACCTGTTAGAAATTTTTTAAATTAACAAACTTTTGAAAACCCCAAAATTCACGACTCGCAATAGACATCACTAGAATTGAATCTCCTCCCACTATTCAACATTTAGCTCATACTTACTCAACAGTTACGACACTTGAGAATGACGTAACTGTCGAATCCGGTCGTGTATATTAGAAATAAACATTGCTGAAACCAGACAAAACTGATATTAACAAACAGCATCCGTTGAGTACAACAAACTTGCCTGGAGAAGCTTTCAAATTATGCAATGTAAGATTTTAGCTAGTCCAGGTAATATTGAACTCATGAATTTCAAGCTTATTCAATTTCTCAAATATAATATCTATTTCTGTAAAATCTGTGAATTCCTCTAAACGTAATCACCCGACTAAACTTTACCAAGGTTCAATCGTAGGACGTGATATTAAAAATATCGCTCAATGTTATCAGTAACTTATATCTCAATTCTCGGAATGCCGAAGATACTCTCAATATTTTATTTTCCGAAGCTCGCTTCGTATCTTCGATACTTAATTTCCCGGACACGATTAAATTCCGCATCCTATGATTAATATCGGTAATTCATTGCTACATGCAAGTAGTTCCTATATTTTTATCCAATCTAGCTGACCCGGCAAATGTGGTTCCGGTCACTTTTCAATAGATTTCCAGATTTTTCTTCAGATCTTCGACTTTATCAGTTGAATTATCAATTAAATTTAATGAACTACCTATATCCGAGAAACTATGTTTTTTATTTTCATGATTCAACTTTCGCTAGCTTTAAGGTTTATAACATTCGAAGTATAGTTATGATAAGTTTTGGGTAAGTAAGGATGTGATAATATATTGATGTATCCAAAATGGATACTAAATTATCGTTTCGTTTAAATTATTCAACTTATTATATTAGATTTCTCTATAAGTGAACTCATGGCCTAGAATTTGAACACTATGTTGGCGAACGAGGGATGTATTTCGAGATTGGTACATAGGGGTTAACATTCAATCTTTATAGTATCAATAATTGAACAATTTCAAGAAAAATAGAAGTCTTAAGTTTCAATTGATATATTGAATAAAAATTTCTTTGACATATTTCAAACAGCATCGTTCCTAATTTGATTTATGGGGTCAATGTAGTACATAAAACCAAATTTCTATGGAATCACTTGATATTTTGAATATTACCTCAGGGATTTTGAAAATTTCGATGGATTATTAGAACTGATCCTTTTGAGATATTTCAATTGAAAAAGAAATAAATTGAGGTTCAATTTAGGAAAGAAACGAATAAAAGAAAATTAGAGACACTTTTCGTATGTATTAAGAACATTGGAAATTGATGTCTCAGGGAGTAGGTATTTTTCTCGACCTCAGTAGCTTATATTACCTCCTTTTGCCTTGAATCAAGCCTTAACTAATGTAGACATGCTTTGGATTAGATTGTCAACCTCCTCTGGGGTGATATTCTGACACTCTTCTGTGGCGGCTTGGATTAGCTGTTGTGGGGTTCTTGGAATATCCTGGCGCGATCCTATTTTCCTTTTGAGATTATCCCATAAATCGTCCATTAAGGTCTGGAGAGTAAGCTGACCAGTCCGAAATAGCGATTCGCTTCATTTTAATACCACTGTTCTCTAGATCTCGGTTCCATATATTCAAGTTTTTCTGAAGATCTTCTTCATGGCTGGTCATTATAATTATATCATCCGCGTATGCACCTTCTGATACTTTTACTTGCTGTAAATTTCTATATCCAATCTGGATTTATTTTCCTCACTTCTTTCGAGCAATTTCTTTATAATTTCATCCATATAGATTATAAATAACAGAGGACTACCCTCCGTTGTCTTGAAATACTCCGATCTCCTGTTTTCGCCTATAACTTTCATATAAATACATATGTTTCATGTCTCAGTCTTATAATTTTTACTTTTACGTAGTATTTCCCATAATTTTCGTCTAGGCACCCTATCAAATCAGGTGCGTCCATTAAGGTCTGGAGAGTAAGCTGACCAGTCCGAACTTTTTCAAGTCCATGAACGCTAGGTATATTTTCTTTTTCATCCTGTTAGATTTTTCCATCATTATCTTTATGCTGTATATATGATCTTGAAGACTTCTTCTTTTCGACATCCACTTTGCGTCTCGCCCAATGTTCTTTTAATATTTGGCCTCTGCTTTTTATCTATTATTTGCTCATATATTTTCATAGCGATGCATAATAACGTAGTTGCTACATTCATGTTTGTCACCTGATTTGTAAATTGGGATTATCATTGAGATCTGCCAGTCTTCCGGGATTTGTCCTTCTCGCCATACCCTATGATTCATTTTCAAAAGTACGTCTTCTCCATATTGTCCCATATTCTTGATCATTTCGGTCGTAATCTTGTCATAGCTTGGGGCTTTTCCATTTTCCGAGCGTTTTGTAGCTTCCCATAATTCCTGTTTTGTTGTATTTTCTTGGTCCCTATCTTCTTCTATGCAAGCTTCACTCCCCTCTAATCCGTTTCCTCCGCTCCTTAGTAGATCTTGAAAATATTGCTTCCATCTTTCCATTACTTTCCTGTCATGTATGAGTATTTCTCCAAATTTGTCATTGATGTTATAAATGTCAGAGTTCTTTTTCTTTCAACATGATTCAACTATTTTTTAGAAAAGTTTTTGGTTTGCCTTCCTCTCGGCTTCGATTTTTTCCCCGAATTCAACCCATTTTCTTCTTGTAGATGTCAGGACCAGATCTTTCACTCGAAAATTCAATAAATATTGATAATGATTAGAAATTCTGCGTTTTATTTCTAATATCTAGGTTTTGCTCGACAATGGGTGAACTGCCAATGGTTGGGTACGAGAATACGGCAATGACACACCTAACAACTTTTATCATATCACTTGTAAGCAGAAAACAGAATTTAGTTTCACTACCGAACAAAATGTCAGTTCTACAAATCCTTGTAGACAAAAACGCATAAACTCGTCTATGTTGCTTGAATGTTATTCCAAAAGAGAAAGGAGCTTTTTCACTGATTTAGTATGAATGAAAAAACAAAGAAATTGGTTCATCTGATTATGATAATATCAAAGAATTGATGATAGAATGAATTTTAAAAAAAGGGAATTATTCACATCAAACTCTCAATCACATTCGACTGTCAATAAACATTGTTTGAATTACTTGGAATAATCAGATCGTAAAAAAAGGAAGTCAAAAACTTTCAAACTTATTGAAAAAGAGTGATGTAATTTTATGTAACCCTGTCACGACAAGTATTTTCACAAGAGCATGTGGTGGTCATTTCCACCTTGATCGTTCAACTCAATTTCAAAACTTTTGTCGAGAGTCACGCTCAAAAAATTGACACTCCAAATAATGTACCGTCCCATTGATAAATTTTCTGTTGAAAGCGCTTTATGTGTTATAACTATAACAGCGAAAGCACGGTCGGCGGAACCAAGATAGTCGATTTTTTCAGCAACACACACAACTTTGGTAATGCAGAATTAATTGGAGAACCTCGCCCTATATTACTTGGTCAAGTTCAGATTCAATATTGATTTAATCAGATATGCATGTAAATACATCGCATCGCATCGTTTACTTTATCAAGAACAAATTTTAACGTAATACCGCAAAATCAACTATATTGCTTGACTTATTTTTACTCAATATACAATGTTTACTTTATCTAACACAGAACTACTGGTAAGAGTAGCTTTATGCTGTAGTATCAGCCTCCGCTTACTGTACGGAGCAATCGTTTGCGATCCAACATATGGGATTCCATCGGTGAATGAACGATCAGATATACAGGATGTTTCATTTAAAATTAAAATGGAGTCTTGGACTCCAACTAATAAGATTAAACCCAACTCAAGTTGATGAAATGTGGCTCCTTAATGGGATACAGGGTGTCAAAATTTCGTGAAAAACTAGGTTTTTTGTTAATGTCTTGATGATCTTCAGTTAGATTCAGTTGAAAATCGTTTGTGATATTCAATGAAAGAAGAAGCTCCTTATTGATTCCAGTGGCGTCCCGGCGTACGGGTCAACCAAAAATTTCAAAGAAAAAACAGCACGCCACTGACTTTTATTCCAAATTTTATAGTTTTTCAGATTGATTAACTCAAAATACAACTTTTTGGTCACTTAAGTTTGTACGTTTCCGTGTTATTTTTTGAGATATAAATTAAAAACCACTTTGTAACATGTCCGTAATACTAAGTACAGAACCCTAATCCTCGAAACAGAGCCGCATTGTTAGCCAAGACTCAAAACAAAAGTTGTTTACAATTATTCCAGGTACAATATATCTCAAAATCAGAAAATTCAACCGGTACATTAAAATCAGTAGTAACCGCGCGGGGTCCCTTTGTTATTGACTATATCTATATACGGACAGGTTGCAGAGTAGTTTTTAATTTATATCTCGAAAACTAAAATAGATACGTAAAATCTGACACAACAAAAACGTTGTATTTTGAGTGAATCAATTTGAATAAATATGAAAATGGAAAAAGAATCAGTGGCGTGCTGTTTATTTCATCGAAAGTTTTGGTTGACCTGTCTGAAACGAATGTAAGTAAAATTTGCCTTTTGTCACATTGAATATCATTTCTGATTTTCAACTGGATCGAACAGAAGATCATCCAGATATTAGCAGAAAACCAATATCTTCACGAAACTTTGACATCCTGCATCTTAGTATTGAGAAACATTTTATCTACTTTAGTTGGATAAGACCTCAATATTTTGAGGCCAGGATTTCACAGCTGAAGTTGTTAATGAAACACCCTTTAGATTAGTTATATAAATAATATATATTAATATCAAAAAAGTAAGTTGAAGGGTGATAAATTCGACAAACTTTTGTTCAGAAGTATGTTACTAGGTCGAATGTGATTATTATATACAGGGTGTTTCATAATAGTATGTCACAACATGAGAGTTAAATCTACGTGCAATCTCAAGGAAAAGAGATTATATGTCCGCAAAATCTTCGTTACGGAGCTACAGGGTGTTATAATTTCCGGAAAAATTGTTCTTTTCTTCCAAACTCCTGCAGTTTTCGAGATATTCAGTCCTCATTTGGAATGCAAGCTATTTTGACAGCCACTATCATTACACGTTCTAGACTACAACTGAAATTCACAAGGTGTTTTCATCTCCTAGGCAATGTCTCCTTTTGCCCTTTAAAACTTCTTTGCAGTCCGCCACTAATCAGCGAACAATCAATTTTCGTCACCTTCGTTCGATTCTAGAAACTTTTTTGACACTTTTTTCGTATCTATAACCGTTTTCGAGTGAAAAATCATTGAATTTGAATTATTTGAATTGTATGATATTCGCTAAATAAAAAAAAATAATAGAAATACTCGATATGTATACCCAAAAAAACTAAATAAATTGATGAAAGTGTCCTCCACCTGCAAGAATACAGGCCTCTGTCTTTCGCAACTAATTAGGCACTCTTCGAAATATTCCTGGGGTATTTCTTATCGTGTCACAAGAGGTTATTATTCGATTTCTCAATTCTTCTAGTGTTCACTGGAGTGGTATAATTTGAAGCTTTGGGATATCCCTATGAGAAAAGGTCTAAACTATTTAAGTCTAGGGACCTTTGGGACCATGGTTATGGCCAACCCGACCATGTGCTTTCAATTCAGCGAATGCATACAATCGTTTGATAATTTTTGGCCCGAGAACGGTAGGAAATACGACAAAATTACAAATGTCAAAAAACTTTCTAAATTAAACGAAGATGACGAAAATTGATTGAACGCAGATCAGTGGCGTGTTGCAAAATCGTTGGAAAGGGCAAAGTATACATGGCTCCGGAAAAGAAAACACCTTGTAGATTCTAGTTGAAATTTAGGACGTAAAATGATGAAGGCTGTAAAAACAGCTTGTTTTCCAAATTTGGGCTGAATATCATGAAAACTGCAGGAGTTTTGAAGAAAAAAACAATTTTTGCCGAAAATTTCAACACCCTGTAGCTCCGTAACTGAGCTACTGCAGATCTATGTTTATATAAACTCTCTTTTCTAAAAATTGCACGTTGATTCACCCCTCAAGTTGTGTCATACTATTATGTAACACCCTGTATATAAGTATATAATTTTTCCAAAGAAAAGGTTCGAGGTCGCAGATAGTATGTGAACTGGTACCGAAATATAAAGGCAAAAAATTCTGAGTATAATATGGACAACGATAATGAAAACTTTCAACTATCGACTCAGAATATTATTATTTGTTGGTACATATGCTTATCCGACGGTGTGTGAGTGGAACCGTTCCTTCGTCCGTAATATTCATGGACGTTATTATATCTCAAATATGATTCAACGTCTCATGCAACATTTTATAATTCCTGACAGTAATAAAACTTTGCTATGAAATTACTCAAATTCTGTATCTCCAACTGACACGTACCTCTATAAGTAGCATTGAAGATCACAATGTGTGAATCAGCCTCATTGCGCTACCGAATACCATCATGATATGATGAACTGAAAATTTTAAGTGGTCAGTGGATTTGAGTGCTACAAGTGCTACACTCCTGGCAACACCAAATAAACTAGTGTAATCAATGCAATGTGAAGTCGATGCTAAATCATCCTCAATGCTCCTTGTATGCTGACTGCTTGGTGTTGGCAAGACAATCAATGTATAACTTTATATATTTAAATTTGAAAACTTTATTCACACTCTTTCCAAATAATGGTGGTGTATCGGTGCGTCTTCTAGACAAATTTCTTGCAGTGATAGCACTTCATGCCAGTTTTGGAGTGAACGTTCCTTGGACAGTAGTTCCACCTCATCATTTAATTATTGGCTCAAAGTGTTTGTTGGAGCTCCCCAACATAGGTATCTTTTCTTAGCCCTTCTTCAACTTGTTATTCCATTTCTTCCTCCGCATCACTCAAAGATCCATTGACTGACTTAGTAGTTTTGAGAGCTCGATCTCAATGTAAGAATTATTCAATAGTTTCTTGAACATGTAAACAGTCAGTTCTTTGTTGATTTCTAGCAGAAATAAACATCGTTGGTCATTTCAGGGGTTTTTCGTCATTTTAGAGCATGGAAGCATTTACCAAAGCAAAAATGATAAAATTCATAGGTTCAAATGGCCATCATTTCGTTTTTCGCTGTGTGGTGTAGTTTTCAATCATTCTATCTAAATTGTCGACATCTCTTATAGTGCTGTTGTGCTTTAATGTTCTATGATTTCTGGCTTTTCATTAGATCATCTTCAAAATCAGTAAAACATACACGTAAGGAAGAGTCACATACGATAATAAAATTGCTTCACACTGAAATCCTAAACTCGATGAGTGAAGATGTCAGCTTCTGAACGATAGGAATTCAGAAGGAACGCACGTTTCATTTGCTTTTAAGCGTGCTGCAAAGGGTTACATTCTCATCCGACAGCTCTTCAGCTAAATCTATAGATATAAAAAAAATATTATCTCATATCTGCCTAATTATTTTCTTGGTATTTAATGCAATTTCGTCATAAAAAAAGCAAATGATTTAAGCTTCTCTGATAAATACCACAAATTTCCAAAAGTTTCATTCGAAGCAACTTTGTATAGTGCTGCATTCATATTTTAGAATATAATCAGGAATTTTGATAGCTTCAAGTCATTTCTGGGTGCTGACGAAGCAACAAAAGTTTGCTCCTTGTATTTAACGTAGAGCATAATTGAAATAATGCAAATATCTTCAATTTCTTCTTTTCCTTTATGGTCATTTTCAACTGGTGTCTAAATGATAATTTTTTCAAGCAATACATAGTTTTTACCATCCAGCAGGCCTTGTTCCGTCCTGCTGACTCTCAAACTAATTTTCGTTTCCCAGGAGCTCCTCTAAGGTAAATGGTGAGGTTAAGTATCTCTTTATAATTATCCCGAGGCTGATACTAGTTGAGCTGATGTTGAGAGAAGGAAATTATATCCAGCGAATGAGTATCAGATGTTACTGCTCTGAAGTCAATCTGGTCAATTTAGCTTCAGTAGTTCCGAAATATTTCCAGAATGGAAATATTGGGACCACCGGGAGGAACTAGTACTGTACTTACAATAGCTTACAATATTATCTCTAGTTTATGATGGCGACATGCAAGCCAAAGCATATCTTTTTTCACATTTCGCTCAAATAGTATGCATGTTCCATTCCTTAGTCACGAGTTGATTGCAGTCGTATCGAAGCACATGGACTTTACTTTATCACTCAATCTGCTTTGAAGTATTGAACCATAGACTGCAGAAAAACGTGGCTCTCTTGTTCCACGGTCCAGTTTTGGGACTGGCTAATCAATTCCTTGCCCTGACACCAAATGCTACGATTTCATAAGCAATATCTCCGAGTAGTTTTCCATCCCAGTGAATTATTTTTGAATTCACATTTAAACGATTCCATCATCTCTTTACAATACTTTTGACACAAAGGACGAATGAACAACCTGTAGACAGTAGGTTCCATGAGGTCAGAGACCACACTTTCCCGTGCAGATGTGATTTCGTTCGCAGATTTTCTGTGACTCAATTTAGCGGAGACAATAACTGAAGCTAAATGAATATCCATCAACTATACCCCGCCACGTTGGTGACTTAGTCGTAGAAGAACCGGCAACCACAATTTTATATGGATTGCTTGTGTCTGGGTCCAGTTTTCGTAGATTGATAAGTTGATGCGTTCTGTTCCAGGCTTGCGAATTATTCTAATCTTTTCTTGTTTCTTTCGAACGTACGCTTCTTTAATTAAACTCGCTTCCTATGCTACATTGATCAGATCCTGCAGCCTTCCTCGTGTTGCAAGCAAAAGATGTTTATCTTTTTCAAAAACATGATTTTTGAGGCTTTACCATGTGCAAAAGCAGACAACCCGTCTAGTTTTTGTTGCAGTAACTAATAGTTTTGTCTTATTGCTTGCAAACGTTCTTCCTTAATATTTTTAAGAATTTACAACTCTTTGAAGTGTTGTTCCACTTGATCAATCAAATGTTTCTTCAACGTAGTCATTACTCCAGCCTTTTCCCAGACTGCCAAAATGTCGCAAGTAGTCAAAGTAGTAGAATCTAGAGTACATTCATTGTTTGCAGTAAGAAACAACTGCAATACTTCTTTGATAAATGGCAACTTCCATTGTACTCAAATTAGGCGTCGTTTGACGAACTAACGAAATGTTTCTTTCATATCTTGTGTAATGATACAATAACTGAATAAGCGACGAAAACAAAACCGACGATGAGCAGTCACGCTTGCGACCAAAACGAAACTAGCTTGAGCGAGTTGCATGGCGTACCATTGGGAATGTAAGGTGAGAGAGTGGTGAAGGAAGTCAAATTGAGAACAAATGCTCGTAAACGTGTTATATAAACAAACAAAACTCATACCCTGTTGTAAACAGTTTCATAAAACTTTTCACGATCGTCCTCTTTTATGCTCTTTTTTAATTTTAAAATATCGGCCGCAACCACTAAACGTCATTTGAAAATTCAAATTAAAATCTGTGTTCGTATTGAAGCACTGAGTACATAACTGAAGGGTGTGCCGTTGACATTTTTCACTTTGAAAGATCAGGAGCACATTATGTTCCTTTTCTACTTCTAAGCTTTCTTCAGTTTCGGAGTACTCTACGTCAATATCGATATCGTGTACAGACTCTTCAAGTTGTTCCATATCAAGAAAAGCTAACGTTACTCATGCATTTGCAATATCTTTTCTTGTAGTGGCCGATACTATGTAGGATACGTATTTAGGTAAACTAATTTACTAACCGAAAGGGATTGCAACTGAACGAAAATCCCGAAATTCAACGCGGTAAACTATTGAAATATTCTAGAAGGCCACTTCTTTTCACCGATCGAGACAGTTGATCAAATGAGAGGAGGTAAATTACGAGAAATAAATTTCCAGGAATGTCGGCGCAGTTGGATAGCGAAGATTTGCTAACTAATTTCGGATCAACAGCTAACACAAGGTGCGGTCCCGCAAGTACGTTTTTTAGAAAATGAAACTTCAGATATCTCAGAGGAAAACGTCCTCAAGTTTAGTTAAAAAAATTGTTTTAACATTCTTATTTTTAAATAATCTGAACGTGGTATCTCTTAGGACGCCATCCGGTATAGGTTAGTTGAGCGAAATGGTAGAAAAGAAATTGCCAACAATATTAATGATTATTGCGTTCATCTATAGTATATCAGTTTCTAGAAAAGTAATGTTATTTCCTTCTCCCAAAAGTGTAATTAGAAGGTGATAATTCAAGAATTAACTACAATTTGTCTGTTTTCTCTCTTGTATACTTAATGATTGTTTATTCCGGTCCATAACGTTAATAACGGTCACAATAATTGGAATACATAGGCTGATTATCAAAGCCTGTCATATTCCTAATTGCGTCTGTTTCAATGAGCGATGCCTGGATTCTCCTACATATGAACCACTTTGTTATGTAAATGAGATATGGTACCAAATATTGTCGCAATTGTCACTTGAACGAATTTATTGTCCGTTATAAATTGTTCATTTGCGTCAGACTACGTTCAATTTATACCGAAACAACATGCACCTGTCCGAAAGCTCAAATTGGGTTAGGAAATATTTAGGATGGACCACTGTTTAATCAAGGCTATTGTACACTCTAAATGAAATTATTTACAATCTTTTGAAGCACAATTTGGGCAGGATAATATATGGAAAACTATTTTTTTCTTTGAGTATGTGGTTTATAGTTGAAAATAATTCGTACTGGATTAGTAATAGCTCTACCTTTTGTTTTGGCCTACAATTCACCATACAAAGTGGCGATTGGATCTATATACTCGGATTCTAATTTCTTGTGATATTTGTGCATATTATGATAATGATAATAAAAAAATAGTAATAATGTTATAATACTATTGATAAAAACACTGAAGGGAGCAAATTGAACATGATAAATGACTAGATGATGAGTAAATGAACGCTGAAATTAAACAAAAGAGAATTTGAACCTCCCTATGAAAAACATTGAATTAGGCAGGAATCTGACAGTGAAAAAAGATTACATGAAACTTAAAAGTTGCAGAAGAAGCTACAAAAGTTTAATTTAAGTCACAAAAAAACTTTTCTTAAAAAGCAATGAAGCATCTCACACTTTCCTCAACAAAACAACATTAGTTGCTCCGAATTCATCAAAAATTGTCCCGAAATGCTAACTCGAGGAATTCTTGTGGAATATTTGGAAAAATAGAGGAGATCAATAAGAAAAATCTGGATTGTAGAGAAAAAATGAAGAATGACTGAAAATTGAATTCTTCTCCGTCAGAATAACTAATATACAGGAAGTACTCCGTCAAGTGATGACTCAAAAGAAAGGTGGTATCTTTGTCTACATTGCCTCGAACGACTTTCCATTTTTATTGAAAATTGTAAAAGATACAGGGTGAGCAACTGAAAGATAGGAAAGACTATTTCCCTGAGACTATTCAAGTTTCAGTGGAGTAAAATGGAACATATCCATGCTGATCAATGGCAGGCATCATCAAGTAACATTTTCATCTTGAATTTCAATCCCTAGAGCAGGGGTGACCACCCTTGAAAATTTGGAAGATCATAGATGGGCCGAGTGATACCTCGAAAGAAAGATATTATCTTTGTCCGCATCCCCGTGAAAGAATATTAATTTTTGAATGAAAACTGTTGAAGATACAGAGTGAGCTACTGAAAAAAAGAGGAGACTATCTATCGCCTTGAGCTATTCAAGTATTAGTGCAAAAAAAGGATCAGTTGAAATTTGAGATGTGAAAGGTCTTTTGAAAGATGACAGCTTTTGATCTGGAATGAATCTGTTCAATTTGTTTTGCACTAATACTTAAATAGCTCAGGGCGATAGATAGTCTCCTCTATTTTTCAGTAGGTCACTCTATATCTTCTAAAGTTTACGATCAAAAATGAAAATTCGTCCACGGGGAAGCAGACAAAGATAATATCTTTCTTTCGAGGTATCACTCGACCAATCTAGACTCATTCAAATTTTCTAGGCTGGTCACCCCTGCTAAAGGGATTGAAATTGAAGATGAAGATGGAACTTGACGATGACTGCCATTGATCAGCATGGATCTGTTCCATTTTACTTCACTAAAACTTGAATAGTCTCAGGGAAATAGTCTTCTCTATCTTTCAGTTGCTCACCCTGTATCTCTTACACATTTCAATTGAAAATGAAAATTTGTTCAAGACAATGTAGACAAAGATAAAACCTTCCTCTTGAGTCATCACTCGATCCATCTTCCATACTCAAAATGTTCAAGGATTGCAACCCCCGCTTAGGTTGATATTTCAGGCAAGTTTTGTACCCCAAAAGATGTCCTCCTTGAAACAAAAATTGAACTGTGTTTGCGTTTTGATTAAAAATGAATATCTTGGTAGATATTGCCTCTGTTTAGTTTTCGTTGAAGCACCCTGTATATCTTCTGAAAACAATTCAACCGAATTGGAAGTCATTGAATCCAAGAAATATACAACTATTTTAAACAAACTTAAAATTTTTAAATATTACGACAAAGGAAAGAAAATTAATCTGAATTAATGTTTGGAAATTAATAAACTCTGTTAAAACCGAAATAATACCTCACTCAATAGCCAGCTACGTAGCACTATCTCCCCCATATGAAACATTAAAAAGTTGAGTAAAATTTGTTCATATAGTTCAAATATAAGTCGTTTCGAATGATCTTTGGCCGTCGAAACCGGTAGTGTTTTCGAAAGGATAAAGCTGTGAAAAGTATAAAACATATTTTTATTTCAATCATTTACTCATGTCTCTCTTGCTTCTGCCGTCAAACGTTACCGCCTAGTCTTATGCACTGCGGCAGACACACGGCCCAATAATGCATTGTACCCACAATCCACGTCAAACTATAAGTTTCGTGGAATGCAATGGACATTCAAAAATCTGTCGTAAATTATCGTTATCCCAAATAAGAAAGTTTTGTTTACAGAGGGTGTTACGTGAAAGTATGTCATTGCTTGAGGGGTTAATCTACGTGCAATTTTGAGAAAATTTTTTTTAAAGAAACACATGTCGGCGAAAGCTTTTTATACGGAGCCACAGGGTGATGAAATTTTCAGATAAAAATTGATTATTCCTTCGAAACTCCTGCAGTTTCTGAGATATTCTGCCTCCAAATTTGGAATACAAGCTCTTTCTTACAGCCTTCTTCATTAAACGTCAAAGATTTCAACGGAAATTCACAAGGTGTTTTTTTTTTCCGTGGCCATATCTACTTTAGCCCTTTCAAAACTTCTTTGAGTACGCCACTGACCAGCGTACAATCAATTTTCGTCATATTCGTTAAATTTAGAAACTTTTTTGACACCTAAAATTTTTAGTATCTCCAACCGTTTTCGAGTGAAAAATTATTGAATTTGAATTATTTGAATTATATGTTATTCGCTAAATGAGAAAAAATTAATAGAAATACTCGATAGGTATGCACAAACTTTTTAAAATATTGCTGGGGTATTTCTTATCGTGTTAAAAAAGGTTATTATTCAATTTTTTAATTCTTCTACAGTTTTCACTGGAGTGGTATGAACTAAACTTTTGAGATAACCCCATAAGAGAAAGTCTAAACTATTTAAGTCTGGGGACCTAGGAGGCCATGGTTCTGGCCCACTTCACCTATCCATCGGTTGTTGAATGTTTTATTCAAGAATGCCCTAGCTTCCCCACTAAAATGTGCTGGTACCTCGTCATGCATGAAGTACATATGTTTCTCACCAAAAGTGGCACATCCTCGAGCAATAAAGGTAACTCCTCCTCAAGAAATTTCCGACAAGCGGGACCGTTTAGTCTATTAGGCAAAACAAATGGCCCAATCAAATAATTTCCAATCATTCCGATAGAGACATTTAGTGAGAATTGTTCTTGATGATGAGATTTTTCAATCAAATGGGGGTTTTCCTCAGCCCAATAATGATTATTGTGAAAATTTGTGATTGCAGTTCCCGAAAAGTTAGCTTCGTCTGTGAACATTATTTCACTATCGAAATGAGCATTTTTTCTAATTTTATATAAGAACCATCGAAAAAAATTTAGTCTTGAAGGAAAATCTCGATAAGGTAGAGTTTGGTTGCGTTGGATAAGAAACCAGTACAATACACAGTCGTGGAGAATCTTTCAAACTAGAATATGTGAAATATTGAACTGATTCCTAATTTTTCTTGTACTCACAAAAGGATTCAAATCAATACAATTTAAAACTGCTTCCTAAATATCTGGAGTTCTCATCATTTGATCTAGCAGTTTCCCTCAACCTTCTTTGAATATTTGAAAACGTTCGCCTGTCTGGTGTTACTCGATTTGGAAGGTGCAGCTGATTTAATCGCCTATCTGTTGTGTTTCCGTCAGCCAGACTGTACATGTAATGGATATCAGCCAATTCAGCGTTAGAGAAATTAGCAATTTTTTCTTACAGCAATAACTTCAAGAGTTGTGAAACTAATCGTTAATTAAAAAAACAATTCGAGCAGACACTGGTTCAACTTTAGCAACTGTCAAAACCAATGAATAAATGAAAAAATCGAAGCCTACCAGTCATTATTTCAATTAGAAGTGCTTTCAATTTATCGAATGCATACAATCGTTTAATGATTTTTTGCTCGGGAACGGTTGGGGATACGAAAGATCAGTGGCGTACTGCAAACAAGTTTGAAAGGGCAAAAGAAGACATGGCTCCGGAAAGAAAAACACCTTGTAGATTATAGTTCAAATTTAGGACGTGTAATAATGGAGGCTGTAAACAATAGCTTGATTTCCAAATTTGGGCTGAATATCTCGAAAACTGCAGGAATTTTGAAGAAAAAAAATTTTTCCGGAAATTTCAACACTCTATAGCTCCGTAACGAAGCTTTTTCGGACCTATGTTTATATGAACTTTTATTTCCTAAAATTGCACGTAGATTCACCTCCTCAAGTTGTGACATACTATTATGTGACACCCTGTATACTTAACCATATAATCTGTAATATGCTTCGTACTGAAAATTATTTTGAGAAATGGGTGTTTTCTTCCATCTGTTCGAGAGAAAATATGGTCAATAGAGTGTATTTCTCAAATTTGTTATAATTGTTAAGGTATAAGAAAACACAAAATTCATTGGTATAAGAAGGTATAAGAAAGTTACATTTTTTCAGGCCAAAGAAGGTCTGGAAGATCCCATACCAAATTAAATGGCATTGTAGTTAGTTGTAGGTTTATGTCGGTATTTTAATTTGGAAAATAAAATTTATAATATTATTTAGTAATAGGCGTATTACATCCAGTATAAAAATATTTAAGTGTCGATCATTCATCTCTGAATCACAAAAAATTCAAAACTAATTCTTCACGAAAACTTGAACATAATTCTACATAGTGGTATTGAAAAAATTTATTTTAACTAGTTGTACTTACACTATTCAGAATTATCTGTTGTTTATGATGCGTCACAAGAAAAGGAGAATATTTGGTATTTCTGTCAATTCACATAGGGCAAAAACTACAGTGACCACGTTCTCACGTAGTCTTCGTACTGCTCACTAGTTAAGTCTTTTTTTATGCACAAAACACACATGATTCGGGCATTATTTTCTAGAGGCAGCACTCAATGATTAACTAATGGTACTCTCAATGTTTTCAAATTGCCCCACCTTTTCGTTTTATATTCACCAACATTATACTCATGACGAACTTGTGTTTTAATACCTGCTGGGATTCAGAAGACAAGAAAAACTGTAGAAGATCATCGTCTGCTATTTTGAGCAACATTATAAGAAGCTGTTTATTCGTCAATTATATCGACTTTTGTCTATAATAAAAAACAAGTACTGTATTTTAAGGAATTTTACTTAATTATTGCGATTCGTAACGCGTTTCACTACACCGTAGCTTCTTCAGACGAATGAACGTACAGAAAATATAAATATAAATGTTCTTGAGTAATTAAAAGCTTATTGGGTTGCTTCTTCTCAAGTGGTTATATATGACAGGTATATGCAATAAAATTAAGGAATAGAGTGCTCCCCGAAGAGATTCAATAGAGGTGAAGGCCATAAATTCTTTTGTTCATTGATGAGTTTACCTGAGTGTTTGTATTTATTGTTTTCTAAAGTTTCCCAAAGATCTACCTTCCAATATTTATTATCTGTATGTAAAACTTCAAACTGTGGGTCGAAAGAGTGATTATTTTCTAAGAGATGATTCGCGTAATTTGAATCTGATTTTTATTTGAAAAACTGTCGATAAATTGAAACAAAAATGTTTCAATTTATCGACAGGGTAAACTTCATTCAATGCGATTCTACTTTGTTTTTATTTAAAATATTATTTATTAGTTTGTGATTGTAACCATTATTTTGGCTATTTGTTTAATCAAATTTAATTCTTTGTTGGAATTTTCTGGTGATAACGGGATGCTAATCAATCTATGAATAAAACTATTGAATGCTGACATTTTATGACACGACGAGTTATGTATTATAATATCTGTATGTGACGGCTTACGGTAAATTGCAAAAATATGTTTTCCATTTTCATTGGAAATTATTATGTCTAGGAAATTTACAGAATTATTGCTTTCTATTTCAGTTGTGAATCCAATTTTTGGATGTAATGAATTTTATGATTTTCGAAAATTTTTAACTGTCTATCTGTTCCTGTGAAGCAAATAATGATATCGTCTACATAGCGATACCAGTATAAACAATATTTACTGAGTGGATGATTATGAATTAATTTCTCTAAATTATTCATGAATATTTCTGCTAACAAAGGACTTAACAGATTGCCCATAATCAAGCCGTCTTCAATAGTATAATATTTTATATTGAAATGGTTTGATCTAAACAAATTTGAAATAATGAAAGAATATCTGATCTGATAGCATTGAATGAAGTTTACCCTGTTGATAAATTGAAACAAAAATTCAACACCTTAACCTACGTTGGCATTACAAGTGAGAAATTGAAATCATTCTTGAGTAACAATAATTTCAACATAGCTTTCCAAACTAATAATAATTTAGGCAAATATATAAAAATAATGAAACCAAATCAGGATGAAACAATAAATCAGGTGTTTATAGATTGAATTGCAATGACTGTGATAATTTCTACATTGGTAGAACACATAGAAATTTTAATATTAGAATATCGGAACATAAACGCAGTTTTTCTAATCCGATTCAATTACACGAATCATCTCTTTCGACCCACAGTTTGAAATTTCGCATACAGATAATAAATATCGGAAGGTAGATCTTTGGGAAACTTTCGAATCAATGAATACAAACACTGAGGTAAACTCATCAATGAACAAGTCGATTTAAGCCTTTCACCTCTATTGAATCTCTTCGGGGAGCAATCTATTCCTTAATTTTGATGGATATACCTGTCATAAATAACCACTTAAAAAGAAGCAACCCAATAAGCTTTCAATTACTCAAGAACTTTTATATTTATGTTCTCATTTATATTCTCTGTACATTCATTCGTCTAAAGAAGCTACGGTGTAGTGAAACGCGTTACGAATCGCAATTATTTTGTAAAATTCCTTGAAACACAGTACTTGTTTTTTATTATTGATAATGGAATTTTACCAAGTAAAAGCCTCCCAAATTCAAACGACTTTTGTCTAAGTTGAATTATAATAGTTAATGGTTTTGGGAAGCCTTTTGTCGCCAGTAATTTCAATGCAGTTGTCACGATGAAGCGATGAAGCGATGAAGTAAGACGTCTTGTTTTTCTCATCAATGTACGACACAATGATTATGATATTTTTGAAATCTGAGGATTGATTTTTCAGGGCAACCTTTAGTTGAAAGCCGCTCAGGTGGGATGTGCTTTTTATATTGTTGATGGTACCCACTGAAGTATGTGTATGGTTTTCGAACAGTTCTTTGACTAGTTCATAACTGATGTACCAATTTTCGAAAATGAAAGTTCGATTGGTTCTTGAAATTGGTTGGATAACAAATGCAACTTTGAAATCTATTGATGAGCGTAACAGACTTTATATAATTTGGGAAATAAGCAAGAGTGTCAATGATTGGAACGACGATTTATAGAAATAACTTACAGAAATATATCAGAGCAGCAGAGAAAAAATTTTACGTGGATATGTTTCGGTCAGGTGGAAATAGCTCAACAGATATGTGGAAAGTAGTGAACGAACTGTGTTCCGAGGATGGGTCGAATAGAGCTATTAAAAGCTCGAATTCACCAAATGGGGATACATATAATTCAAGAGAGATAGCGGAAATGTTCAATGAACATTTTGTCAGTGTAGGGTAGGCTTTAGCGGAAAAGATGAAACGCAGATCAAGGACCAAGGTTATGATAAATGAACAGAAATTTGAATTGATACTGAAACCAACTAATATAGGAGAAGTTGAAAGCGTAATTGAAAATTTGAAGAAAGAAAGCAGTAGTGGTGCTGATGATATAACCGCGAAGGTTTTTAGGGTGGGGATAAATCACTTGGCTCAAACGTTAACACATTTATTGAATACAATAATGAGCAAGAGTAAATTTCCAACCCAACTTAAGACTGCTGTTGTAGTGCTTTTGCATAAGAGCGGTGATAAAAAAATATGCATGAAGTGAAGTCCAATCTCCCTGTTATCTGTGCTATCCAAGATTGTTGAAAAAGTTCATAAATTGCGGTTAAATGCATTCATAAACCAAAACAATCTTTTGTCGGAGTCTCAATTTGGTTTTAGAGGAAACAGATCCACGTAGGATGCTATTGCGGCACTAGTTAAAAATATCTATCCAGCTTTCAGTTACGATGAAAAAGCTTTATGCATTCTAATCAATTTAGCAAAGGCTTTCGACACAGTAGAGCATCCAGTTTAAATGGTTGGAGGAGTTGGGTTTCAGGGGGGTGGGTCTGGAGTTGATGCGGAGCTATCTTAGTGACTGGGGGCAGATGGTGAGGCGGAATGGAGAAACTCACAGCGAATTAGAAAAACTTAGTTATGGGGTACTCAATAAACAGGACTGTTCAGTATTTACATAAATAATTTGATTTCTTTGGAGATCTCATGCCAAATAATAAGTTTTGCTGGCGATACGATTGTTTTCTATTCCGGAAAAAAGGGGGACGAACTCATGCGGACGGAGAAATTGGACTTTGTCTTCATTAAAGCATGGATGTTGACCATAAGTTTCAATAAATCAGATATGTTCCATTCGCCGTTGATAAAAGATCACTACCGGTCGAGGCTCCCTTGAAAATTCGCTATGGGGACTTTATTCTGGGAATACATTTCACACATGAAATCAAGTAACTGGGCATATATTTGGACACTCATTTAAGGTGGGAAACCCATATCAATAAATTGGTATCTAAGCTGAGAGGTTTGGTGTCAAAATTGAAACAGCTTTCGAATATTTAGGACATATCCCAAATGATGAGGCTTTACTCGGCGTTAACACAATCTGAACTACATTATGTAATATGGTGGGACTTATAATCATGTTTTGAATAAGTTGAAGATACAACAAAAGTGGTTACTCAAAATTATATATAAAGAAGAACTTCAATATCCCAGCATACTTCTTTACGAATTATCTGGTGCATGGGACGTGTTTCAGTTATTCTGCTATACTATTATTAATAATCTAAATATTAATATATCGAATCAAAGTACATCTGCGAACGTACAAAATAAAAGATATGGACAATTTTACCCTTACATTCCAAAAATAGAAGACACAATTAGTCCAAGAAGCTTCTATTACCTTGTACATCGTTTGTACAATAAACTTCCTTCGTACCTCAAATGCATTCTGAATCTCAAAAAGTTCGAAATCTCTTTAAGAAAATGGAGGAAGATACTTTCAGATATTATATAGATGAAAAAAATTATGTTATCGTGGGTGAGCTGCGCCCTGTCGTTCTGGGTGTACCATACGCCATCACTTATTGTGTCGTATTCTACTTCGAGCATTCAAAACTGTCCAAGTCGATGTAACATTGCTCTAATCTTATGTTAAATTTCATTCAAGATATTTAAAATATGTGTAAAATTATATATTCCCCCACAAGAAGACTTTGGCTTTTCTGAGGTTTTTCACTTTATTGTATTGTGTGTAATTTCTATATAATGCCATATATTTATTATCGTGGACTTATGCACTATCTCTGCTGTTAGCTGGATATAATTTACCTTTCCAGATTCAGCAATCAAAGGGAATAGGCTCGATTACAATATACTTGACATAAATTTCCAAACTATCCTACATGTATTTAGAATTACAGCTTTTTGCATTTCTATATAGGTATTCTTATGCAATTCTAATTTCTTGAGCTTACAATGCAAAGTTTCGGGTATTAACCCAGTCGAGGATACGATGACAGGAACAATATCTATTTTCTCGAGGTGCCACATCTGCTTGATCTCAATAGCAAGGTCTGTGTATTTGGACTTTTTCTCCTGGAAATTGTTCAGCACGTTGCTATTATTCGGTATGGCGACATCCACCACCATTGCTGTTCTGGCTCTCTTATCATACACCACTATGTCCGGCCTATTATTCGTCACCATTCTGTCAGTGATAACAGGCCTATCGTAGTATAATTTGATAGAGTCATTTTCCAATACGGGCGCCGGCTGAAACTTGTAATATGGCTGGAAGGTGTTCAAAAGTCCGTACTTGTGTGCAAGTTTCTGGTGGATAATGTAGCACACTTGATTATGCCTGTGAAGATACTCCGTATTGGCCAGTTGATCGCATCCGGACGTAATATGCTGTATAGTCTCCGATCTTATATGGCATTTTCTGCACTTATCTGTTCGCAATGTTCCGTCCTCCATTATAAATCTTCTGTAATTGTTTGTAGCGATCACTCGGTCTTAGATGGCCATAAGGAATCCCTCTGTTTCTGCGAATAATTCTCCATTCATCAACCATTTGTTGGAGGCTTCTTTGTCGATGTGTGGTTGATCAATCTCGTGATATCGTCCATGCAATTCCTTTCTTGACCATTGCTCTTGTTTTTCAGTATCTGATAGGAACGATAGATTCAGCAGGTCATCTCTGGTAGCAAGATTCAGTGGTGTATATCACCTGTCGATCAACGATACCACTCTATGGAGGTCAGAAGTGAAAGCTTTTGCAAGGAAGAATTCTCTGAGATTTTTTACCTGTTCGGTGTGTAAATTGACAACATCTATTAATCCGCGTCCTCCTTCTTCCCGCTTCAAAGTTGTTCGTATCACAGACGATTTTGGATGATGATTGTTGTACTTTGTCAGCATCGTTCGGGTCTGCCTTTGAATATCATCCAGTTCTGTCTTAGTCCATCTGATTATTCCAAATGAGTAAAGCAACACTGGAATGGCGTAGATGTTGATTGCCTTGACTAGATTCCCCGAGTTCAACATCGATTTCAGCACAAACTTCAGACGCTGACTGCATTCTGATCGGATCTTATCCTTTGATTGTTTTTGGTGTAGCAATCTGGCTTGTTGGTATCCCACATATTTGTATGTTTCGCCATCTCTCATGCACTGTAAAATATCACCGTTTGGAAGTTGTGTTTCTCCATCTATGACTTTCCCTCTTTGAATGTTCAGGGTCCTACATTTTTCAATCCCGAATTTCATATAAACATCTGCTGAGAACTCACTGACAGTTTTCAGCAAATCATCCAATTGTTTCTTGTTCGAATCATATAATTTGATGTCATACATATACAGCAGGTGGGAGATTGTATGATAATTCCTTTCTGCTTTTATCCTAAATCCGTATCCTGTTCTATTGAGCATTGAGGACAATGGGTTCATTGCTAAACAGATCCATAGAGGACTCAAAGAGTCTTCTGAAAAATTCCACGACGTATGGGTATCTCCTCGGTTTTAATTGATTTATTGTCCATGTTGACCTGCAGAGACGTGCGCCAGTGTGTCGTTGTTATCTTCAAGAGCTCTACCAGGGCTGGGTGAATTTTGTATATCTGCAATACTTCAACGAGCCAAGAATGGGCGGTACTATCGAATACCTTCAGATAATCGAGAAAAGCTGAATAAACATTCCGATGACTTACGTGTGCCTGTTTCATTATCACAGAATCGATGATGACTTGTTCCTTGAACCCGTGGTGCTTCTTTCTGCATCCCTTCTGCTCCTCTGCTAATATATTGTTGTCGTCAAGGTGTTGGTATATTCGATTGGATATGCATGAGGTGAGTATTTTGTAGAGTGTTGGCAGACAAGTGATTGGCCTATATTGAAACGGATCCTGTGTTCTATTGCTCTTAGGTAGCATATATGTTAAGCCTTGCGTTAGGAAAGTGGGTGTTTTCTTGGGATGTTGAAGAACATACGTGAGCTGTTTTGCTAGGGCTCCATGGAGCTTATAAAACTTCTTGTGCCAGTAGTTGTGGATATTATCAATACCTGTGGCCTTCCAATTGATGGTCGCTCGACCTACTGTTGTGATTTCTTCCTCCGTTATTCCATCGAAGTCCATATGTCTGATATCGAGGCGTTCTTTTTCATTCGTGATCCATTTCGCATCTCTATTGTGTTCTTTGGGGTTCAATCATAGTGATGACCAATAGTCGGTCAAGCACTGTGCGTCAGGTACTTCTCTGTTATCGTTGGTCGCAGTTTTGTTATCTCTCTTATGAAAATTGGCTGCGTTTTGGAGGAACCTTTGGTGAGGTATCTTGAAAGCCTCTTTGTTTTTGCTTGGAGTTTCTGTTTCAAAGAGTCCAGATACACGTCGATGTGTTGTTTGTGATCAGGGTGTTTCGTGTCCGTACCAATTTTCCTTTAAATTTTGCGTATATGTGATTTCAAGCGCCTTGAGGGTTTTCTGTTTCTCAGGAATTCTGTGAGGCGACCGATTTCTGCTCTAATATTATCAATATCCTTCTCCAGTCGTTTTTAAATGGTGGCTTTCTGACGCTATTTGGCTCAGCTTGAATCAGAGTTGTGAATATTTGTTGTTTGTGAAGTCGAAGAACCGCTACTGCTCCACAGTAAATCAAAGTGTGAATCTTCTCCAAGGTGTTCTGGTCGGTATATTCTTCAAACACTGAGAATACGCTTGCTAGGATGATATTGGTGTTCTTGTTCGTCTTGAGTTTGGGCAGTTTAGGTCTTTTAGTTGGGTTACTACCACTGAATTCAGTTATTGCTCTGTTGAGTTCTGATTTTGCTTAATACATATATTCGTTCTGCTGATTCGGCTCAGGAGGACGTTCCATGTTTATATTCGTTTTCGTGTCTTCGATGTTATCTGTAACACTTTCATTGACTCCAGCAGGTATACCGTTATGAGTATCATTTTCGCTGTGAGTTCCATTATGACCTCTTCTCGTAAGCTTTGCAGCGTTTCTGAAGAAAGTAGCCTGTTTTTAACGATTGTTCTTCGTTGATCCGAAATTATCTGCTCGGATATGTGCTGTATTCAGGATATTTTGTAATCTTGTAATAGGAATGCATAATGAAGGTATTCATTTCTGGAGTCCACTTCATGTGTTTCCTAGGGAGTCCGGCTTTCGTGGTCGTAGGCATAATGGCTTGCGCCGCCGTTGAAACATCAAGAGTCCGTTGGGAGGTGTTGATGTTATTTCCCACTTGATTTTATGTTGCAGTATCCCTACTCGATATCACGCTGCTTCCGTCGCTAACCGAGGGAGACTGTGACTCACTTTCCGAACAAGACCCTCTTCCTAAATCTTGAACGCGACAAGAGGTTATGGTGATACAATGTCGATTCACACGTTTATTCCTTAGATTCATTACTATTATTCGAAGAACTATGAGCAGCATTGCTCAAGCGATGCGGTCTTTCTGGCTATTTTCCTGGGTACATTTCCATGTTTATTATATAAGAAGTTTAAGAGTCTACCAGTACTTGTATTTTCATGAGAAGTTTACTGGCTTATTTGGAATGTACTGTCCATTATACTGTCTATTTTCAATATAATTGAATCTCAAACAGATCAACAAAAACATAAATCTTTTGGCAAATAGTTTCTGTTTTTATATCTTTCCAAAAATTCCTCCAATTTCTCTACTTTACTCTAAATGCAACAGAAAGATAAATTAAACCAAACACGCCTTTTATTTCAACTTTATTCCCGATGAAAGTATTTTTCTTTATACTTAACAGCTTTCATCCCAATGTTTATTGAGGTATATGTTGCTACATCTAATACAATCATGTCGTCAGCACTTTGCTCGACTCCAGGCGAATGCTTTATAATATTTATTGCCCTTGTTCATTTTTCAGTATTAACTCAACTTGTGAAACATTTTGTGCCATCCTTTCTTTTGAAATATATACCTCGAATTTCATCATTACCTGCGTCCACGTTAGCTCCACTTATTTCATACCATTCTTCCTGGCTACCCATCCTCGCATCATCTTCTTCGGAAACTCCTTATTTTTCACCTACTAGTGCTTCATTGCTTATTTGGACTTGCCCTCTATTCTCATCAGTATCGCCGGACTCGAAATCATTTTCGCTCTCGGCGACAACTTGTTACTCTTCATCTTGTTCATTTAGTACAGTTCAAAGTTCCATAAGTCGTCTCTACTCGTTTTCGTAGAAGTATTTTCAAAACAAATATCCTTTTCACAAATCTAAATATCAAATACTCCGTACAATCGAAATTTAATCACCGGAAAAGTTTAGATAGAAGGATTACATAAACAGTCTGGTGGGTTGGTTGGACTACAGATTATTGAAAAAAAATCGACTGAAGTATGCGACACATAATCTATAAGGATGTCTTATCAGAAACTACTAAAATGCTTAGCTGCGCAAACGTCTGCATAAGATCGTACCTATACGTTGTCGGGTTAAGCTTGTATGTTATAATGGTGAAACTGTGAGTTATACAGAACAAAATGGGATATGCTTGGGCATTGAAATAATTTCTGCACTGGCTACAAATGGCTGTCATGGTTTTAGTATCCTTTGAAAACCCTCTATGTTAAACAGTACTAATTTAATACTGAAATATGACATCAGCAATACGATTGCCTCTCGTAAAAGAGAATGACATACCAGTGAAACATTTTCTGGCATTATTTTCAGAGCAAATGGATTTTAGAAGCAGATTATCACATCGTTATTCGCTTCAATTATATTTCTGCAAGTTTCGTAATATTTGAGATCGTAATTCCTTGAATATCCGACTGTCTCTTCTGGGAATTGAATCAGATAGTAATTGGGAACACCATGTCCTAATTAGTGACGACAAACGCCGTAAGGCGGGAACGGAGAAGGAGCTGAAGAGTATCACGTCTAGCATGGTGTTATTCCTAATTGCCGAGACTGTCGATTATTCCCTGTGAACTTTGACAGATTTCAATCCGTCTGGAGCAACAGCTTTTATGCAGTGTCGGCTTAAAATACTAATAGCCTCCAGAGATGTACAGGGTGAACAGATGTCGACAAAGTACAGCAGTAATGTGAAATATTGTAAATAGGGGAAAATTAACCAATCTTTGCCGTTTCCCTTTGATGTGTCGAAATCATTGCAGCATATTGACTGAAGGTAGCTTCATTCGTTTCCGAGCTATTTAAAAGTTTTCGGAATCATTCAAGTGACAATATCTCGGCTGTTATTGAAATAATTTAGTTTGAACATTGTAGGGCAGGGGGGCATAAACGGACGATCGCGTGTGCTCTTTGCGTAGATCTTGAGAAGAAAATACATTTCAATAAGTAGGTAACTAAACTACAAACATTCACTACGTAATAAAATAACATTCTGCTAGCGGCGAAAGGTGGCTTTATCAAACGAACGCGCGGTACTTGTCAAAGGAAAGCCGTGCTTTTTATTCTTGCCGCTTTACTAAAAATTTCGGGCGGCGCGTTTGAAGGGAACATTCGAGACTTTCGTTCACGCCGATAGAAATGTTGCACCTGCAGGAATTGGACTCATTCTGAATTGTAACTTAAAGGTAATACTACCTCGATTCAAAGTTCATTATTAAATATTGCAAAATAAATGCAGCGAAGAAACCTAACCGTATCATTTTAATAACGATGGGAAGGAAGAGTTTTTCTTTTATATGGTGAAGAATTAGTGCATTTGTCGTGTTTGTCGTGCGTCAGTTGCAATACCTAAGCGTGATAACTTAGATAGACATCATAAAAAACTATAAACAGAATTTTCCGCCACAGAGTGAATTAAGAAAACGAAACTTACGTGATTTGATATCCTGTTTGAAAAAAGAACAAACCATGTTCACGAGATCAGCTAAACAAATAAAAGCTGCTACGATCGCGTAATTCAAAATATCTCATATATTGGCGAAATACAAGAAACCATTCGAGGATGGATCGGTTGTGAAGGAAGCATTAATTGAAGCGGGTGGGACTTTATTTTTAGATTTTACCAATGAAACAGAAATCACGTCTGCTATTAGAGAACTTCACTTATCTCATCCGACTGTCACAATATGTATTGAAGTCATGAGTCAGGACATGACAGATAAACTAAAACGATATCGTGAAATGTACATACTGTTCTTTTGAGTTCAACCAATCCACCGATATGACAGACACTGCCCAGCTGTGTATTTTTATTCGGATTGTATTCAGTGACATGTTGGCTAAGAAAGAATTTTCGACAATCATTCCTCTGAAGCGGAGGACCCGTGGCGAAGATATTTATGACGTTTTCTTAAATTTTGTTAAAAACTACAAGGTATTGATATACAAATAAATAAGTGTGCATTACAACCGATGTAGCACTACCAATGACTGAAAACAAACGGTTTTGTGGCATTGTGTCGAGCTAATTAAGATTTCCCTTCACTTTTTCCATTCCATTGCATTATACAGCAACAAGTTTCGTGTTCAAAAATTTTAAACATGGAGGAAATTATGGAACAAAAATTAAGAATTTCATCCGTTTCATAGCTTGCAACTGCGGCTCTTTAAGTTGCAGTTGGAAGATAGGCTAGATCAGCTGAACACATTGATTTAGTTCTTCACACAGACGTCAGGTGGTTGATTCACGGAAAATTCCTAGAAAGGTTTCAAGAATTATTTACAGAAATAATAGCTTTTCTAGATGAAAGATTTGATGACTCGCAGATGTTGAAAAACGAAAAATGGCTGACAGATTTGGCATTTTTGACAGACATCCAAATGCACTCAAGCACAATCAACTTGGACCTTTATGGTAAAGGAAAAACTATTATTGAGATGATTAGCGCATTAAATGCATTCAAAAGTAAATTGCAACTTATGATAGATCAACTGCAAAGAAAGGATCTGAAACATTTTCCGTCTTTGAAAGCAAGGAATAATCAGTTGAATTCTGAAATGTATGGAGCTGACTTATTAAATATTTCGAGACCATACGAAATACGTTTTTATGATTGCAGTAAATTGGAAAATACAGCATCATTCATGAGTTACCCTTTTTCATGTAAAAACATTGATCATTAGCTACTGAAATGGTTAGTCAGTTTAATATGAACTCATGTTCAGTTGAAAATGAGTTGGTGCAGATTACATCAGATATAAATATCAAAGCTACAGCATCTTATACAAATTTCTGGTGTTTTATATCTGAAGATATATATCCTAATCTAAGGCAAATCGCCCTTCAACTGACGGAAATATTTGGATCAACTTACTTCTCGTATGTCTTCATGCTTGCGATTAGCACTCAGTGGTTACTTATGAAAAGTATGCTGAGAACATGCAGTGCCACGCTTTAACATCCAAATTCACTCCTTAGTTAAGTTTAACACCATATATAACTCTTTTGTTTTCTAACTACCAATAAACACGCAATTTTGAATAACTATCTGTTTTTCATTGATATTATAGAGAAGAACCTAAATAAACGTAACCCAATCCTTGACTAAAATAATGTATATGGTGCGGAAAGCTAATATCCATATATGCTACGGTAGACCCTTTCCTAGGTAGGTTAGATTTCTGAGTCGATAGTAAATAGTCTAAAAATATTGAGGTAGATCGCCAGCAGTTCAAGTTTGAGCACCCCTGTTCTTGGGGTACTTTTTCACGTAAAATCGAAGATTTTATTGTTTAAGAGGTTTTGAGTTATTATACAAACTTGCGTTTTCTGTTCTGAATGTAAACCATAGGAAACTTTCATTTCGTTAAATAGAGTATTCTGTTACATTCTCAAAATTTATTATAAATAAATTCAAAATTAATATCCAAGGTGTTTTTTCTGTGAAATCAAAATTTTTCAACTTTTCCCTAATTATATCTGATAACTGTATACCCATTTCATACGAAATGATTGAAATAGCTTCAGTACGCTCGGTGCTCTCATTATGATAGTGTATAAATCAATATTTGCAATGACAATTCAGTTAAATTACTCAATGTTTCTCATCAAGTTACAACTATTGTGTGAATACCGTATCGTTTGTGATAACGAAGCGATGAAATCTTCGAAAAGTAAAATTTTATTGAATTGTACATTCAAAATAGTTATGAGGCGGATACTGCTGAAGCTGCTTATTCGGATCGTTTTCCTGAGAGACGACAAACTCAAAAAATTATATTCCATAAATTGAGGGGAAACCACATGAAACGTGGCACATTCAACCAAGAAAACAAGAATATGAAGAAGTTGATGGGGTAGTTGCAACAATTGATGTAATAGGTGGTGTAACTGCCATCCCATCGATTTCCAGGTGGCAAATTGGAATGAAGACAGGGAAAACCTAAGAGTCGAACGCTGATTTATTTGAATAGATTCGGTATTAGTTGGATAAGATCTAGTGGGCCTGTAAGACGGCCGGCCCGTTCAGCGGATTTGTCTCCGCTAGACGTCTTCCTTCGGGGATATATCAAGGATCTGTTTTATAGAACAACAACATCGAATATTGAAGAGAAAAAGAAGTACATTCGATTATCATTGTAGGTTATTTAAATCAAATTTAATTCCATATAATAAAATATCTCTTCGGCTTCCAATTTTAAAATATTTATTGCATTCAAAATCGCATGGTCGGTTATCACAAATGATACTATCTTGATAAAAGGATTGTCACTTGATGAAAAATACATTTAATAATTCACCTGATTAGTCATTTCAAGAGTCAATGCTCGATTTGTCAAGATCCGTGCATGGAACAGACTCTAGCCATTTCAATAATTCGGTGAAAATTCTATGAATGGTCACGAGGCAACTAGATAGATTAAAGGAGAAGTTATGAAATTTTCGGTTTTTTATGAAAAGATGTCCTAGTTGAATTGTGAGGACGTATAACCTTTTTTTGGAAAGAATAGAAAAATTATATTTAACGAAGTCAAAGTTGTCTATGTCTCATACTGAAAAAAATGCGAATTTGGATTATAACCAAAAGCCGTTTGAAAAAAATTTTTACAGGTAACTAGATTCTACGTAAAAAAATGCCTATAGTGAAACAGAACTGTTTTCACATGATTTCAAAAACAACCAACATTTTAGCCACAATGATTCCAAAACTTTTCAAAATTTCCAAATAACTCGAAAATGCCAAAAACTATCTTGGATCTGTATATGGGTATTTATTTCTAAGCAAAAAAAAACACGGGAAAGGAAGCTTCATTTTCCTCTATTTACATGTTTCTCTTAGATGCAGTACTAAAACGTCGAAGTCTATCTACCCTGAACACATGAAAATGCTCTTCCTGCCTCGTCATACTTTTTTCGGCATCGGTATGTCTCATCTCTTCTCTTGGAATTCAAATAACCTCCGAGGACACAATCTCAAACTGGCAAGGGAAAGATTTTTCCCAAGATGCCGGGAAAACTTCTTGAGTAACGGAGTCTTCAGCTGCTGGAATCACCTGAAATCAGATGTAGTGAGCGGTCCTTCCATCCAAAAATCGATCTGGAGAAGCAATGGAGTTCCTCAACGTTGTTTTTTTTCTATTTTTCTAGTACTTATGTAATATTTTAAGTTCGTTTTCGATATCTTTAATTTAATTTTGAGTTTTAAGGATTTATATCTTCAACTCTGTATTTTATTATATAAATAATAAAGTGAAATATATTTCATACTTTCCACAATTTTATTTTCACAAACACCACCGTCCCGACTGTCGAGTCATTTTCAAGTGGTCAACTACAGCAAACGAACCTACTGATATAAATACCAGCCGAATTACAAATTTAGTAGTTGAGAATTATTAATTTCTAGCTGGCTATGAAGAGTGATCTCACCTCGGTTTTTACAGAGTTTATTGATTTCCAAACATTCCAACAGATTCATTTTGTTTCTTTTGTTATAAAGAATTTTGATATTAGCTAATGATATTGAATATTTTGTGGTTAGATAATAATTTGCTTGAGTACATACCACTTGAGAAAGAGGTGGTTATTTTATATTTGGAAAAATAGTTGCTTGAGTTATTGCAGAGTGGACCAGCTTAGTCGAAATTAGTGTATTTTTTCAAGCAAATATCTTTCATGGGCCGGCTCGGTGGCGTAGGGATATGATGCTCGTCTCCAGCGCAGAGTTACCTGGGTTCAATCCCCACAAAATCAGTGCGATTTTTTCGGATTCTGGAAATCGCTTGAGTGTATAATTGAGATGTGTTGGACATTAGAGATCCCTTCCCTCGACACGAGAGGGGTTAGGCAAAATTCCCGGGTTAGTGAGGTGACAGAATTCTCCGGCGTGTCATTAGCCGAAAGGCAGAAAAACAAATAAATCTTTCATGGAATATAATAACTCTGTTATTTGATGTTTTTATTCACGTTGGATAATTTTTTCCATAACAACCAGAGGAATTCTGTTATTTCAGGCGATTTTTCTGTTAGCATTTATTTCATTTTTAAAGTTCGTCGATGATAGTTGAAGGGAAAAAACCCTATGGATTATTCAACTAGAAGCTGCTAATTTGTGATTTAAGGGATTGAATGAGCTCATGGGAATAGTTGGGTTTTCTGAACGATTCTTTTCTGTAGATGTTAAAATGAAAGTATTAGTCGATTTTGTTATTGTTATATCTAAAAATTCAATCGTTTATTAAATTCTATTTCTGTTATGAACTTAATGTTTATATTATTAAGTTTACAGCGGAAAAGAATTTAATCTCTCAATAAATTTTTCAGGTGAAACAATAACAAAATCGACTAATAATGTCATTTATAACTTCAACAGAAATGAATCCTCCACAGACTCAACTATTCACATGGATTCATTAAGTCACTTAAATCAAAATTAGCAGCTTCTAGTTCAATGATAGAACCTTTTCCTTCCACTGTCATCGACGAATTTCAAAATTAAATAAATACTATCATGAAAATTGTGTTGAATAACAAAATTGTTCTCATTTTTATAGACAAAGTTATGCAACGTAAAAAACATCAAATATAAATATTATCATATTCCCTAATTAATTAGCGTTAAATGATAAACAAAACATAGACAGGTTAAAACTTATACAAAATTGTTTCCAATGATTGCAGATAGGGGAATCGAAAAGGCTTTATGAACCATATAATTATAAGCGGCTAATTTATGCGTAATGCTTATGGTAATAGTAATGTTATGTAATTTATTGGCTTTCAAAAGTTTACAAAGCAAGTTATATATAAAAACCATAAAAATAAAAATATAAGCAAGAAAAAACGAGATACAAAAATTATACATGGGTAAGAAACAATGGATCTATTCAATCATGGAATCAAAATATTCTTCTATCAAGTAAAGGGTTTTTTCTATTAACAGGGACTTTACTTTAGTTTTGAAAGATTGAATGCTTATATCTTTGAGAATTTTTGCGGCAGTTGATTGTACATTCTCCTCCCTAACCACTCGTAAGAGTCCTGGGTTTTTGACAGTCGGACTTTTGGTTGAGCCAGGTTTTCGCGATGTCTTGTTTGATACTCCCCATCAAAAATCAATAATATGATGAAACGCAGAATGTATAATGAAGGAGACAATAAAATTATCCTCCAATAAACAAATAATATAAGAACTGAAACTTGCAGAATACCTAATACACAAAGACTGACAAAATGGATTGACCCTCTTCCAAATCTGGCTCTGGCGGTGTGTATCAAGTTTTAGTATAAAGTCAAGCAATCTTAAATTTTATACATTCTGCTTGAGTAATAGTTAAATTACTCTTATATTCTTTCATAGTTTCCGCTTTTCCTTCCATTTTTCGATATTGAGATCTTACAGTTTTACAACCTTTGTATTCTCAGGATTATAATTTGTTGTACTCATTTTATCGATAACACAGTATCAAAATGAAATAATGGTATATTCATTAGATTTTTATTTTTACCTACTATGATAACAATAATTGCATAAGGGTTATTCGAACGACGTCTACTAACAATTGAATGAAGAATATATCAAGAATTCCCCAATTTTAAGCACATCAATCTTACTAACCATTCAATAACATTAGATGATAATCTCAGAATCCTTCATAATTGCAACAAGGAAAGTAGAATGGAATAAAATCCACATAATGTAAGCTTCAATATTTCGTTCGTGTTTGTAAAAATAATTTGTATAAAATAGACAAGCCATTTTGTTTCATTTTATACCTAAAATAGATTTCCATAAAATAACCCAATCATCGATATCATTAATCAGAAAGTTAATCACTATCTCATGAAACAAAAAGTTGCAAATTTCAGTTTTCATCATGTACGCTTAGTGGGGTGCCGCTTTAGGGGATCGGTTAAGATTAGGGTCAACCAGACAAAATTACCCCATAATTTAAAAAGCGATAAGAAACACGATGAAAATGCATTAGCAAATAGCTTTTCAGTTATGAATCACAGGATTAAGTAACACCCCGAACACAAATTCATACAATACAGCGGGGTACAACGAAATAATCTGAACAGGAGATATTTTTACAACGAGGGTGTTCGAATTAATTAAATTCTCATATTTATATTGTGTCATTTGAGACCATATTCCGCATAAAAAATAGGTGAAAATTATTGTAACTGATACCTTAGAAAAGGTTTTACATAAAAATAATGGTTCTGTTGAGAATGTATTGTTTTAACCATATGATTTAGCAAAGAGAACTACTTGACTGGTTCGACTTGCTTCTTATACTCGAACATCATATATGCAGCAAATGTATTCAAACGATAAAAAAATTATCAACTGATAGTAACCAAGTCAAAAAGTCGAACTAACCGTTTTTTTACGAATTTCGAAACGATTTGTAAGGCAGAAAATTTTCAGAATCCGACTAGAATCGGCTGAGAACTCTCGAAACGAGAGTTTTGAATGCAATCTCCTAGATACAACGCTGTTCAAACACCTCTCATCACTTATCATTGTATCATTTGACTAATGTCAGACTTTCCACATGCTTCTACAATCTCTATTGTTTTCGTTTTGTAATTCTTGAAAGACAGGGTGGTCCTTTGAAAATATTCTGAGATAAATTATTGGAACCATCATGATCCGAATCTTTTTGAATTAAAAAAGTTTGATTTTGAAAGGTCCTGATATCACACTTTTCAGCATATTAGACCAATGGATTAAAATATATATCTTGTTTTATTGAAAGCGACATTCGAAGCCATAGTAAAATAATTATCAGCAATGAGGTAATTGCGATAGATAAATAAATGTCACTTATTGAAATGTATTATTTTGAAACCTTTTGTTGCGGCAGAAATGAACGACAAGTTGCAAGAGGATACCTCTGAATATTCAAGAACGATTTTAAAGTGATGAAATATATAATTGTAATAAACGTTTTGAACAAAAAGCTGGAAAAAGATTTTGAATTGAGAATTTGTTGAAATTCATTGAAAAAAATAATGAATGAAATGAATGAATTAAATCAGATGATCATTAGTAGAGTTGCCCAAAATGATCGCTTCCAACTTCAATGCAGATCTCATATCTATCAACAAGTGACAGCAGAACAATATGATAGACATTGTCATTCCTAACTCTTTCGGCGGCATAGTGCTCGTAACTGGTAGAAGTTTGTATGTTTTATTTATCCCCATACATAGAAGTCAAACGCGTTGAGATCCAGTGACCGTGAAGGCCAACAAATTGGAAATCCCCAATGTTCAACGTATATGGCAAATATTCATTCAGCTATTCAACAACAATTTTCCCTTGATGTGGAGGGGAGGTGGTGCCGTTTTGGTAAAAAATATTTTGAATAACCTTCAACGGAAAATTATCAGTAAGATTGAACAACGTCTGCTAAAGAAAATTTCCTAAGGTAATCCCGTTCAATCTATTAATTGAAATATGAATGGTTACGAAGCTATCATTATAAAAGCCACCCAAAACGTTGATACTGAACCTCCTTTCGGAATATCTGTGCGGTGCCCATCTCGACCCCAAAATGATCGCCTTGTCTCCTCACACATTTAGATGACCGTTTCAAAAAATGCCCATCTCGGCCCAGAGTTTCACAATAAAAAGGTGAGAGATAATCTGCCCCAACCCCAATCACTGTATCCTCAATATTTTAGTGTGAATTTTTGGGCGCAGATCCCCATACATAGGAATAATATTTCAAAGCAGGTCGAATCTGCGCCTTATATAGAAGCAACAGCTGAGATGACCTGAAGTATCGCTTGGCTCTGAAAATTACGTTTAGCTGATGCCCACTTAGCTATTGCTGATATATAATCATGCCAGCAAAACCAAGAATTGACCGTTATTTCGAGAAGGTGCATCGAAACTTCCGATTCAATTTGTTGGTCTTGAATCATTAGAGTAGGTTCTCCAGCAGGGACCTTTCTAGAAAACGTAGGTTACTCGCGTTGAAGCTCACTAGGTTCCACTGACCCTACTCAGATATCCTCTGTAAGTCAGAGTTCAAGTCATTAATCTGTTGATATCTCTGATAATGAGACTCCGCAGCTGTTATCAGCCGCAGACTACTGAGAGACAAAACCAGGGTACAATCGTCTGCAAAACCGAAGATCTTGTTCTTTGTAGATCACAGAAGATCGTTAATCTACAACAGAAACAGGGTTGGCGAAAGAATGGCTCCCTGAAGTTCTCCTGCTTGCAACTGGAAACAATCAGATGTTATACCGTCTACCAAAACTTGTATTGATCATTTTGAGAAAAGCTACTTACCCAACCCCTCAATTTTTCGGGAAGATCATATGCAGCAAGTTTATTTGACAAAGCTGCATGACTAACCCTATCGAGGGCTCTAGAGATGTCGAGAGCTATTGCTCTAGATTCACCATACTTTTCCATGGTCGAAGTACAAACATGAGTGACGTAGTCGAGCAGATCTCCTGTCGATGTTTGCCTGCGAAAGCCATATTGACGGTCGTTAGTATTCTCTGCATCTCTAGATATTTGATCAATTCATCATTAATGACTCTTTCCATTACTTTGAACATAATGGGAAGAAGTGCAACAGGATGGTAGTTTTGGGGTAGGGACTTCTTTCTCTTCTTTGGGATCGGTTGAATTATCGCTATTTTCCAGCTGATTGGAAAAGTCTTGCTTTCATAAGAAATCTGAAATACACGGTTAAGAATGGGTGCCAGTTCGGGAGCAGACTTCTTCAGGGCGACTGACGGTATTTCGTTTAGACCAACTGCTTTCTTGCAGTTCAGCTGCCCGAGAGCTTGTCTCACAGTGCGGACTCTGAACTTGATTTCTGCCATAGAAGAATTTGTAGGTGAAATGTTCAGTGTTATTGCGTTAGATGAATTCAGCACAGAATTCTTTCAGAAGAAGAGAGCAAAGAGATCGACTTTCTCTTCCGGAGATGATGCTTTACTTCCATCTTGCCTAACAAGAAGCGGAAAAGCAGACTTGCAGGAATTGACACTGACTGTCTTCGCCATAGACCAGAATTGTCTAGTCCCGCTTGCCTGTTCAAGGAGTTTATTAGTTACTCCTGCCTTAAAATCGGCCTTTGCTCTTGTAGTTGTCAGGTTGCATGCAATGACTATTCGTACGAAGATTGTTCTCGTTTTTTCTGTTCGATTTATCTTTTATGATTTATAAGCTTTTCTCTTGGCTGCAGAGGCTCTTTCGCAGTCTTTGTTGAACTATGGATTGTGTGTTGTTGTTCTTTTCATGGAATGAGGGATGTAGAGATCTATTCCTGCATGAATGATTTCTGTAACAGATTCAGTGCGCACATTAATGGCATGATCTGAAAGGCAAACATCACTGAATGGACAGCACGAAAAGAATTCACGCAGCTCATTCTAGTTAGCAGTTAGCGGTTATAGTGCTGAATGCGTCCAGGTGGTTTAGGTTCTTGGTTTAACGGCAACACCAAGGTTTCAGTAGCAGATACACGGTTTTGGTCCGAGGTGACTAGCGGTGCTGAGACCTCCACTTCTAGACCATCTGGATCTGAAATCACAAAGAAATCCAAGGTGTTCGGGAAGTCGGTTGGGTGATCAGGTATTCTTGTCGATTATGGCTAATTGCGAAAGTTAAAGCTGTCTTCCAGCTTCATCTGTTCTATTGGAGTGGCAGAGCCAGTTGGTGTTGTGATCGTTGAAGTCATCCAGTACATTCACCTCAGCTGCCGGATGATATGTCTGAATCCAATCCACCTTATCACCTAGATACTGAAACAGTCTAGGGAAGTGAATATCGTTTGGCGAGCGATAGATACATCATAAGTCCAATGTTTTATCCTGCATACAGATTTCAAACCACTCAAGGTCTAAAGCGTTGTCCTCCATCGTGTCCTCTCTCTGGCATGCAATATCCGATCTGGCGAAAATACAAAGGCCCCCTTAAAACCTAAATCTCTTTTGTAACCCATACCCATTAAAACGTAAATACGTTGTGACGGTTGTTTGACTTATTTGTGAGGGTATCACACCGGGCGACGCCGCCTGCCACCTGCAACTGAACTGGTCATTTCAGATAATGAAACCCAGAATTGTCAGAGGTACAAAACAGATCTTTGAGAAGTATATAATCTACCATTTGTAACAATCATGGGTTGAAATGTTCTGATTATGCATGATAACACAAGACCTCATCTAGCTCATGTCCTTAGGAACAACCCTCAATCACTTCACTGGACTGGCCTATACAAAGTCCAGATCTTAATCCCATCAAATATGCCTGGGAAATTCTCAATAGAAGATTAAGAAGCCAGAAAAGCTAGCCAGATACCGTGAATGACATTCGGAACAGATTGATCGAAATTTGAAACGAAATAGATCCAAATGTTAGAAGCTCATTGATTTTTGAGTATTAATCGTAAATGTCATGCAGTAATTCTCATCAGGGGTGGAAATGTCTGGTATCAACAGATCTTTAGATTCTTTGAATATTTCCAAGACTTTCATATTCCCCATTATTAGTTTCATTTTATTTTCTTTGGGTACATTGTCACTTAAATTGTACCGAAGCATTCCTTAGTGCTGGTGGTTCACTGAAAAAATAATTTTTCAACATATGGAAACTTCTTCTGAATAAATTTGAATTTTCTAGTTTTAGCGTTATTCTAAAGGCGCAGTGTACTTCGGTGTATTTGATCTGACAAAAGCTTAGGACAAGTTTTTGAATAAGTTCTAATTAGAATAATTGACTGGGTATTTCAAGGGACTTTTTGCAGTGGAGGAAGTACGGAAAATTAAATTCATTATTTTTCATGGATTTTAAATATCAATCTAAAATGCTTGCCATGATGAGCCAAATCTAAAATTGATGCTGTCAGCGCTCTCAGCAATTTTTTCTCTCTGAATAATTATTTGTTCCCCAAAGAAAATGAACTTCATTATCGAATGTTCAATTATTCGAAAACATCACCCTTCATGAAAAATAATAGAATAAATTTCTTTTAAATTATATTATATTCCAATATAATAATAGCTGAATCATCAAAGTAATAGGTATTTCAATACGAAAACAAAAGATGTCATTAATAGCACTACTGAAGTGCACTTTGCCTAACGTCGCGACTGCCTACGCCAGATCATACTTGAGATATTATATTCTTCCTGAACTACTTCATCCGTCCTCGTCAATGTCAATAAACAGATTCTGGATCCCTAAGCGCGTCAGTTTTATATTCCATAATTCGAGTGTTTGTTGCATTAGGCAAATGAACCGGCTCAGAGTTCGATATCTCAAGCCTTAAGAGAGAGGATTAATTCAATTGGCGTGCTACTCGCGAAATGTTTTCTTGATGGATTTTCTCCATTTTCCTCTCGCAATAGGATATTAAATTCGCCTCGTGCGAAGAGATACTTGATATCTCCTTTGATAATGGATTATGCTGGATTTGCTATCGATAAAACATTGGGATTACTTGGATATTGTCGAAGCTTAAGCAATGTTTTTATACAGGCAGGTTAATATTGTACATGTTTGGATAGAATTTTAAAGGTTATTCCCAAGTACCAGTGCATTTGATATATTTTCTATGTTGCCATAAAGCAGGTATTCCGTTGAAAGCTCCTCGACCTAAAACTTCCACATTTATTGATCGATTTCAAGGAGACCAAAAACCGAAACGAATTTTTTTTTTATTTAGAATTTGTGTATCTCGACATCGAAGGTCATTGACACTTCTAGTGTGTTACAACATTATAATTCACAAGGTTACTTAGATTACATCTGATTATATAGCTGGGATGCTTGGAGAAATTCGATGATGTTCTTGAAATTTTGAGTGTCACTCAGTAACTCTGATATGGGTTCTTTGATGTTGTATAGGAGCCATTTTTTCTGGTATTTACAGCAATCAATGAGGATGTGCTTCACGGTGATGTGGGTTCCTGGGCATGTTTCACATTCGGGTTGGGGTTCTGAGGTAATGAGATGTTCGTGTGTTAGTTTAGTATGTCCGGTTCTTAATCGTTTTATGACTATTTTATCTCTTCTAGTCATGTTTACTGGAAATTTTATGGAAGTCACTCTGGGCTGTATTTCATGCAGCTTGTTCCGTGATGAGTCCAGGCTTGTTGCCATTTCTGTTGAATTATTTTCTTTGCCATATTTTTTTGCCTCGCTTCGCAGAAAAATTTCTTCAATTGCCATCTCTGTTACTGTTGTATTTTTTGCTGCTCTGTCTGCGGCCTCATTTCCAGTGATGGCTACATGAGATGGTAACCATATTAGGGTAACAGATGTGCCTTGCATATTGAGACTTCTATGAACTGCATGTATTTTTTTGTACGAGGGGATGGTGTGTGAAAGTGTCTCTTATAGAATGTATCGATGCCAATGAGTCTGTGCATATTGCTGCTTTTTTGTCTGCAGCTGTTAGGATTTTGAAGACTTGCAGAATTGCGAATAGTTCTCCTGTATAAATGCAACTTGTGTGAGGCAGCAAGTGGGTTTTGAGTGTGTCTATGGTTGTTGTGACTGAAGTACCTATGTAAGCGCTGGCTTTTGAGGCGTCGGTATAAAGGACTTTGTCAAAGTTACTTTTTGAAATGAGTTCTAGAAAAGATTGTCTGAAGAAGAGAGGCGTAGTTTCTGCTTTGTTGATGAATAGGAACATAAACATCAATGCCTATTCTTCCAAACGCCTGAGACCTAGCTTCGAACTTCTACTCCCAATAGCTGATAATATTTGCATCACGAAAATCACCCCCAACATTCTTCCTTCTTCTCCTCCGTGTTCTTTAACACCTCCAAAGATCGACACAAGCCTCTGTAAATTCAACAAAGCAGAAACGAATTTTGAATGGCATTCTAATAGCTTGAATTATTTTTATAGGTCGTTAACTTCTGGAAGTACCGGAAGTACCGGAAGTAGACCTTCACTCGAACCCCTAATATTCTCACATTCTCTTTCGAATTCTCATTAAATTTTGAGTTCTTTTTACCTAGGAAAAGAACTTGATTGAATAAATTCCGGAAAGGAATTCACATTTCCAATTCATCGATGTAATTCACAGAATGGACTAAATTTTCAGTCTGTGAATTATTTCAGTTCATACAACTGTATTTATTTCGTATTTTGGGTAGAAAAGTCTCAATACGTCATAGAAGAATCAAGTGAATTAATAAATCGTGAAGTGAGCTTTGTGGCAGAATATGTCTATATAGAATTATTGAGGATGTCATTTGCAATTATTAACGAGAAAGTATGTATGGATATATGCTTTTTCATCGTGCTTATAATCTTTGATTGCTTATAATGAGTCAATTGAAGATACCTAGTTAAATAAATAAAAAAAACGAATGGTGATTACTCAGTTTATAAATACATAATTCGAACACGAACATACATACAAGGAAGTAATAAACGTTAACACAAACATTCCGCTGGTGATTACAGGTATCTTTCACATAACAATTCTTTAACTTTAACTTTGAATTTTTTTTTATTTGTAAGCTCTCTCCACTCCAGAGACAGCTTGTTATAATAGTTTGAATTAGGAGAATTCCTTTCTGACTTAGCCAATCTGTATCTTGGTGCTATTAGAAAATCTTTTTGTCTTGTATTTTTCTGATGGTTGAAGCTATGCGTTTTGTAGTCCTTTAAGTTGGAATGAATGTTTATGAGAGTGACGTATACGTACAATGTATACCAAGTCTTCTGAAGATAGGCATACAATGTGCACGTTATTCAGAACGAGCCATAATCCGTACACTTTTTTTAACTTGAAGATTCTCTCCATTGTTGAACAATTGCCCCATAAAGAAACCTCATAAGCCATGACCGAGTGGAACAAGGCAAAATGAATCATTCGTAGATTAGCCTCATCATGTCCCATATATTGAAGTCTTTTAAGCAAGTGTAGTGTAAGTGTGAATAGGTATGGTCTAGCAATAGACCATACTGTAAATAGGATACACTGTACATATCAATGAAGTGGGTTAAATTAGAATGAATTTGTTTTAGAAAGTAAGCATTTTATATGATAACATGGGTAACTCGTAGGATAGAATTTGGGCTGAAGGGATTCCAATTGTAACTATGGTACTATCGAGACATCTTGTAATGAACCGTAAATTATGAGTGACGTGTTCCATTAGTTGGCTTACCAACACATCAAGCTCCACCCTAGAACCTAGGACATTATACAGGAACACTATTGATGACAATCTAGGGACCAACGTGCTCCCCACTTCAAATTGTCGTGTAAGGTAATACCTAGTATTTGAGCTGTATCGCCATTTGAGAGTTTAAAATTACTTAAAATCGTCAATTTTTGAGTTTTTCCTCTGTTTAATTTGAGAGAATTTGCTCTCAGCCATAGATCGGCACGATTCATGGCCAAATCACAAAGTTCATTTGCCATTTGTGGGTCTTTGCTCGTATTATATAAAGATGTGTCGTCAGCGAAGAGGACGCTGCTTGCTGGTTTCAAGTGAGATGGTAAGTTGTTCATATAAATCAAAAAGAGCAGTGGCCCCAACACAGAGCTCTGGGGTACGCCTGTTTTTATGGGTAGGAACTCATACATAGCCCCCTCCACGCAGACACACATAAGCCTATTCTCCAGGTAAGAGGTGAGGAGTTTTAATGGAACTCGTCTTATACCACAACGGTCTGATTTCTGTAGAAGAATGGTATGTAGCACAAGATGAAAACCTTGACCAAATATAATAAACGCAAGGCTGTTTGTTCACCCCTTTCCAAACCCTCAATCACCTTAGACATCAAGACTGAAAGTACTCCTACTGTGGATTTACCTGGCTTGAAACCGTACTGTGAAGGTGATAATATCTTATTATTTTCGAGAAAGTTTGAAAGTCTGTCCTTCACAATAGATTTCAGCACCTTACCCAAGACTGGAATGATCGGTATAGGATGATAGCTACCCGTATCATCAGGATCCCCTTTCTTAAATACTGGAATTACTTTGACTTTCTTGAAAACTTTTGGAAGAATCCTACTTTCGAAGCTGGAATCGAAAAGGTTCGACAGGGGTAGCGCAATGATATTGCGAGTATATTTGTTTTACATTTTTAATGTTAACAAACAAAAATTCATGTTCTAATTTCTTCCTTTCTCTTCAAAATTCATTCTGAGATATCTCTGCAAATGAAAGATTCCCTACCTTAGGGAACCACTGACATGTGGTGGGAGCACCGGGCACGAGCACCAGGACCTCCAAATTTCTTAGATTCACAATGTCTAGGATCTGATACAAGTAGAGTACGGTCATACTGAATAAAAATATCCTTCAGTTTCTTCTTGAAAGCTCCGTCAACATACATTTGGTAATAAGCTACAACGGCTTCAAAATAGCATGTCTAAGTCTATAGATTTGTGAAATATGACCTCCCCCATCAACACTGACTCTGATGTCGACTGCTGATAATTTGTCTTTACCAAGAAGTAAATGTGTAATTTGTCTTGAAGCAACTTAGTATCCACTTGACTCAATGACCTGCCATTTATACTGAGTAATCCACGTCCCTTCTTGCAATAAGCAACTGCAGTTGCGGATTTCTTCCTACCGAAAATCTGCACGGCATGGATTGGTTCCTTTTTAGCCTTTGCGGCATTTTAATAATTATGTTAATATTCTTCTACTTTATACCGATGCCGTTACTAGGATCGAATTCACATGTTTCTCGGTTAGTACTTATCTGAAAACTAGACTCGAGTGAAAAGTTTCAGCTGTTGGACCGTTGGTTTGCAAAATATAGCAATGAAAGTATTTTTCGATAAAAAACACAGTTGAAGCCAAAGCATGGCTTGATGAGCATTATTCGGTCTCTGCGCCTGGAAAATCAACAGAGGAAAAGTGGTTTAGGACGTTCAAGCGAGGTGATATGAGCATCCAGGACGATGAATGCAGTAAACAAAGAGGTTGTCAAAGATGAAAATATTAAAAAAGTGCACAAAATTGTTTTGAATAGTCGAAGAGTGAAATTGATCGAGATAATTGAAATCCTAAGGATATCTAAGGAACGTGTTCGTTTCATTTCGAAAGAGTTTTTGTAAATGCGAAAGCTGTGTGCGAAATGGGCGCTGCGCTCATTGACTCTTGATCAAAAACAACAATGAGTCGAAGATTCTGAGCAAAGTTTGAAAATAGTTAACCATAATAAAGCCGAGTTTTTTCGTCGAAGCATCCCAATGTAAGAAACATGGATTCTTTGCTACACTCCTTAAAGTATTCCACAGTTAGCCTAGTGAACTGAACGAGGTGAACTGCATCTAAAGCGTGCAAAAATGTAGCATCTCGCTGGAAAGGTTATTGCATCTGTTTTCTGGGATCTGCAGGGTATTTTACTAATCGATTACCTTTAAAAGCGCCAGATGATAAACAACTACTACCAAATTGAGTTATTGGATCAATTGAAAGATTGAATAACTGTGCTGTTTCACCAATACTATACACCTTGCCACAAATCAAGCAAAACAATTCCAAAATTGTACGAATAATGCTTCGAATAATTTTCTCATTCACCTTATTCATCAGATCCTACCCCCAGCGAATTTTTCCGCACGTAATTTTCCTGACTTAAAACCGAAAAAAAAAATTCCCTTCGATTCCCTTCTACGCGAAATCAAATTTTTGAAGGCAAAAATTTTACTTTTAAAGCCGGTTCAATGGTGATTCGTAGAATACAAGCTCTAGAACAATGACTAATAACGTATTTCCTTCACACCGTGAAAAGTTAAAGCTAGGCAGTACCTAAAGAACAAACAGCTGACGGTGCATTCTGGAATGATTTTATACAATACCGTTAACCATAATAAGTAGGTTCTGTTGAGAGCCAGAAACTCATGAACCTTGAAGAACTTTTCATTCTAACTATTAATGATTGCTATTTTTCAATTTTTCACCAATGCTAGTCAGCATACAAAATCAACATGATATTCAAGTTCATACATTGAAATTATTATTCATTTTTGACAAAGTTCCTAACTTATGATTTTTCTGTCTTGGACTAACCCTGACGCCCTTCAAGATGATGCAGAATTTGCTCATAAATTCTTGAAAAATTTATAGGAAGAATTATCTAAATATAAATGCAGCTACATCTCAAATAATTCATTTCAGCTATCAAAATCATTTAGAATATTCCAGTTTTGAATACAATAATGAAACTCCTAAAACTACAAATAGTTACTTTGAATGGCGAAGTTGCTCATATGAAGAATAATGCATATGCCGAATCACACCTTTAGGCATTATCTTTTGGGTATACTAAATTTCTAACGATCGAATCTTTATTCTACAAAAGAGATGCATCTAAAATATGTAAGGAATACATTCGAGAGGAACCTGTGAAACTCATTTCATTGATTGAAACAATACTTAACTTTCCAGATATATTTTTCTTGAAATGCTGCCAATTTGTGAATAGAAACCTCTTTCTTTTTGATCCACTGAAGCATCAGAATTCCAACTGCTTCTAGATTTATTTGAAAATATTATGATATAACTGTGTATACTCGCAGAAAAATGTGATTTTCACCGTCTTTCGATTATATAACAAATTACTAAGATCTATAAAAGAGTTACCAAATACCTGATTCGAAATGAAATTGTAACAACACCTCTAAATAATGCAGTGTAATAGGAAGACAGTTTGAATACAATGTGAACTATCACTGATAGCCTCCTTTGACACACTTTGGAACTAATACATAAATATCTATCTATCTATTCACAGTGTTTCTGCTTCTGTAGTTACACATAAATACCATCGCCTGGAAGAACGACATTTGGCCCCCACGATTGGAGTAAGAGGTTAATGAGTTGTAGGGCCTGATCACTAATGATTTTTTAGATGAAAGAAGCGATAGTGTCTAAATATTTTCAAGACCTTATTTCATAATAACCATAATCTGCGGCCAAGGATCAGTTGTGAGAAGGAAAGTGTAGCAGGTTATGTTTAATTTTATTATATTGTTAATCTTGTTTATGAACACACCTCTCATTTTAAGTATTATTCGTTTGTTACAAACGCATATCTTTACTTCAACATGCTTTTTTGCTATTTTTCGCCTTCAACGCAATAAATTCCATTACATTTTTTGCTTGCAACGCATTCTTAGACTAGCTGATACTAATGTATCAAATACGGGAGAGGGAGCGTTTTTCCCCATGTTTTTCTTCTTTCTGTTATCTGGAATCAATCGTATTTTGACCAACATCATGGGATAATCCATGTAGCCCATAATTTTTTTTTGCCTATTTTGTTTTACATTCGAATCAGTAAATTAATAAACAATCTTGCTAAGTCCATTTGTGACGAGAGCTCCAGAAAGAGACGAATTGTAACCAATTATTTTATTATTCTTTGTGGTCTTCAATGCAGTGCTCATTTTATACGCTCGTGTCGTGAACGTATCGCAAATCCCTATAATAAAGATTAATCAGGAATATGATTATGAAAAAAGAAGTTTATTTATTCAGCATATTTCAATTGAAAATGTCATATTCTTGGGGAATTTACTTTCATATCACTACAGTTATCAGCTCTTTCTGAATCAGTTGCGAAATATTTTCATTTTTCTAATATTCTGATTTGTAATTTTTATGTGTGCAATGGACAATAATTTTTGGAAGTAATTCCGATCAAGAAGTTATTTTTTATGAACTTTAGAAAGAATAAGCACAGATTTAAATTTGTGATCTAGATTAAATAGAGCCATTCACGCAAAGTCTGTCTACAAGTATGAAAATTAAAATTTATCTTCTTAAAAACTAAAATTTTACTGTGTTATTACTTATTAATTTTAGTTACTGAAAACCTCTGATTTACAATTCTCGTTATATTAATTAAATCATTAATTATATAAGACAACAGAGAATAATTCATTAAGAAATATAACTAGCCACTTGAATATACCTGACGTAATTAATTTTGTACTAGATTGAAATTTACTATAATATGATTTTAAGTAATTAATTATCGAGTACGCAGATTCGATATTCAATGTCTTACATCGCAACAACTCCTGTCAGATTTCAATTAGTATAATTGGGTTGGCAGATATGGCTGACGATACACAACCGAGAAAGGGGAGCTATAAACATGATAATTCCATTAATTGCTTATAGAGGTGGGAGCGTGGAGAATGATTGTGACTCATAACGAATTGAGTATGAGTGAAATTAAATGGATGGGCTTGATCGCAGGGGTGATTCTGAAATAGAAATAAGTATTAAGAAATAAAGCTTATAACGTTTAAGCTTCAAATAGTAGAAGACATTTGGCTTATATTTCAGTTATGACAACTGAATTCAATTTTCGATTTCTTTCATTAGTAATTTCAGATGAGTAGTGTGGAATTGTTGTTGGTTTTTCAAGAAAACTTGAAAATGAGAATCTTTCTTCACAAAATGGCTCATATCTTTTGGGTGTCCACGCGAGATGGGACATTAAAAGTTTATGGAGAAAAGAATGACCCATTGGAAGAAATTTTATTTTGTTGTTATTCGAACTAAGTTCCGAAAGTATTTTCAATGCTGTGAGACTTCAAATAGCATAATGTATGTTCCCATTTTTTATTGTAGGAAATTAAAATCTGAAGAAGATTTTTCATACCATTGCCATCTAATATCACTCGATAGGACACTATAAACTTTTCAATCGGAATTTTGCGATTTTTTTTGTCTCTTAAAAGGCATCATAAAAATATTAGAGATAATTCATTATCTATTATTTCTAGCCTGTTGTGTGTAAAAAGGCTCATTTAGCAGATTTCAAATCATCTCGAGGGTTCACGGTATACAGGGTGTTTTCAAAGCATGCGGCAATTCGTAGTACATTCAAAGGTATAAAAGTCCGTTTTTTCAAGTTAGACATATTTTTTCAAGTTAAGACATTTTTATGTATTTTTGCATACACCATTAAACTTGTAATAGGCATCAATATGTTATACGATTTCCTCCACCTAAATTGTGTCGTTTCGATATGTTCGTGATTTTAACCCGACAACTACGATTTTTCGCATGGGTACCCTGAAATCCGCACATTATATGACGGGGAATATTTCAAATAATGCATTTTGATCTCTCAATACGAGAGTTGTCTCAAAATTTTCATCAAATTAATTCTGGTCAGAATTCCGAGAGAAAAAATAAATCAATCACTCTTGAAGTGGAATGAATCTGACTTCTCGTTTTTCTTATTTTCTAGAAGGTATTCCCGATTAGATTGGTTGCTGAGCAGGAAAGTCATCTTCGAATTATCAGAAATACTTCTCTGAGTGAAGCATGTCGATTTTTCGATTTTTCGATGGTTAGATTGTAACGGTATAGAATTCCTCTTTTTAATATAAATCACTTTAACAGTTTTCCTCTTTTCATATTATGTCCATCTTCCGGTATCAATCAAAATTAATTCGAAATCAAACAGTTTTAATTCAACATTAAAGGTTAATAATTATTCATAAGGATCACAGGTGGCGAGCATTGTCCGTATGTCTCGTAATTATTGTTTTATCGGCGCAGTAGATAAGATTCGTTACAGATTTACCATAATCGATCTAGTTTTCGACCTGAAAAGGATAAGAAAATATTAGAATCAAAATTCAGAATTAGAATATTCCGTATCAAATTAATTCCGTATCAAATTAATTATCGAATCTCAAAAACCCTTTTGATAAAAGGTGAGTGTTTATCGAGTCTAACTCCAATTGTTTCATACGTGAAAATAAACATTTTAGGTTTCTTCTACCGGAGGCATAGCATTTCTTTTTCTTATACATACCTGCAAGAAAAGCATTACTGTTAATGCCTAGAATTCAATCCAATCCGATCAACTGGAGTTTTGGTTATCGTTCTGAGGACAGAATTTTCGAATACGCTTACCTACATTCAGCCACTCATCATCATCACTAAAAGCTGAAGCCATTTTGTTTCAAAGTACAGTTGTTCTATAGAACCTTCTCAAATCAAGGCCAGTATCAATCTACACTGTTATATTAATCAGTTCATCTTTCAACGCTAAATAATAAAGAAGAATTTGGTGTAACTTTAATATCGTATTACCTTCTCAAACATCTCCGTTTTCTTTTTATCATCTTTAGAGTTATATTATAAGTGGATTACTAACCCTTATTTTTCCGTATATTATAAATTGCATTTCATTACGTATATTATATTCTCATCAAAATCATATTCTTCATTTACTGTTACCTAAAAGTAACACTGATTGTTTCTTGATTTTCAATCAGTCGATTCATATTAAGTTTATATTTCATAGCTTAAATCAAGTGGCGCCCAGTTCATTTTAATTATTCTTTTATTGGTACTAAGAGTTTTGTTAATTATACAACCCACTACCCAACTGTTCTCTGGCGAAAAGCTGCCAATAAGCGCAATTATGTAATACGTAAGAAATTACGTTACATAAAATTGGCGCCCAACGTGGGGCCGTAGTTCTATTTTTTTCTGATTACTTTGCAATATTGTATGAAATTTTTTGAATTATTGATTACTGTTATTGTATTCTATATTGATTGGATATTTTGAGTGTATTTTGTATTTTCTTATTCTTGATAGCTGTAATGCACCAAACTTTTCTCTCTTTTTAATTTGTGTGATGATTGATTATCTTGATACTGTCAACATATGTGCTAGGTATTGCGGTTGTTGTTGAATTTATAATTTTTATATTTGTTGTGAATAATGGAAATCGAAATTAATCCTAATCATTTGTCGATTAATGAACTCAACTATGAATTGAGAATAAGGGCGTTGTATCATGTAGAGGACAAGATGAAAAGAGGAAAATCTTGCGTAGATTATTAGTACGTCAGAAAACTGTAAAAGACTTAGAGTTACACGATCCTGAATTTTCATTCACTACTGAACAGAACGAAATTAATACCACATTAGAGTCTATAACGCAACTTGTTATCGAGTTCGAAGGTAATAAAGAGGATTCGACTTTTAAAAGAGCGAAATCACGTCTATCTCACATTTCAGAGCGAATTTCACGTTTACCTATTATCGTTGGAGATGATGAAAAAGAACGTTTGTCATTTAAAAATGAAGCCTTTGCAACTTGTATCAGTTTAGAAGCTGACTTATATGATAAAATCACTGATCAAGCACCTACTGTCAATAACGCATCTAGTATATCGAATTCTTGTATACACAGTGTCTCCGGTACATCACAGTCATTACCAAATCCTCCTTACTATAAATCCATACCTGTTTATAAATGGGTGAAACATTTTCTGGCGATAAGAGCACCTTATCTTCATTTTAGAGAACGTAGAAGAGTTAAGAAAGGCACGACACGTAAGCAAAACAGAATTGTTCGAATCAGCTAGAGACTTATTTGTCGGTAACGCACGATGTTGGTTTCGACAGACTATAGGTAATGTTAAAGATTGGGATGCTCTTGTTGAGGCATTAAAATTAGATTTTAGGTCACCGTATCATGATGATGAGCTTTGGGAAGCTATAAAATGTAGAACTCAAATTAAGGATGAATCGGCCGTTATTTATTTTGCCAAAATGAATGAATTGTTCAATCAACTCACTCGAATCCCTGCGGAGAGCACTAGACTCAAATATATTAGAAATAATTTGATCCCTGAGTATCGTAAGGCGATAGCAATGACAGAAATTTCTTCCATTTCCGAACTTTACAAGCTAGTTAAACGTTTAGAAGACAATGATTATTTGGACATAAATATTTCGTTGCCCTCGACTAGTCGTGCTGAAACTGCGAAAGGTAATTTTTCAAATCCAAAAGGGATTCCCCGTACAATAATATTTCAAAACATTATAGTCGTTCACCCAAATTATTAACGATTGATAAAAAGATAATAATATTCCTGTTAACCCTGATGAATGCTGGAATTGTCATAAGAAAGGACATTTCTATAGTGAGTGTAGAGCTAGGAAAAGTAAATTTTGCTATCGTTGTGGATTACCTAACGTTACTGTTCGTACCTGCTCACAGTGTCAAAAAACTAATTTTGGGGCGAAACTAAAAGCCCGAGATTCGTCCCAGTCGTTTCATTTGAGGGCTTCTGAATTAAATAATTTTGAAAATTTCCAAACTTCACGACTTTTCACTAAAATGACACACGATAATAGACCATACATCGAGGTGAAAGTATTAGACAATAAAATAGTTGGTTTGTTGGACTCTGGTTCCAATATTACAATTATCGGTAAAGGTGGCGTTGATTTAATACGACGTCTTAATTTAAAATTTTTAGTCCAAGTTCGAAATTTGTACATACTGTTGATAATAAAAGGCAACATGTAACTGGTCTTGTACATTTGCCTATTGAAATTAACGAGGAGTGTCATCTTGTAGAAGCTCTGGTTGTTCCGAGCCTGAGTCATAATTTGATTTTTGAAGTGATTTTTGCCAAAATTTGCAATTAAAATAGATTATCTTGAGGAAATTGGGAAATACAACACAATAATGTTTCCTTGGTAACGGTTACTTCAGTCGATTCAAAAATAATCTGGACCATAAAATAATTTATCCCAAACCAAAAGGTTGTGATCAATGAGTTGTTACAGGCGTTTGAAGAAGTTAGCGGTGTAAATCGTCTAGGTCGAACGGATAAAATCTCTCTTACTATAGATACTGGCGACGCAAAACCTTTTAGACTGAAACAATATCCGATGTCTCCATATATGATGAAGATACTTAACGAGGAATTAGATGACATGTTGAATTTAGGTGTTGTTGAACCATCAAATTCACCTTGGTCTAGTCCGGTTATATTAGTCAAGAAGAAGAATAATGAATATCGTTTCTGCTTTGATGGGCGTAAATTAAATGAAGTTACTAAACACGATTCGTACCCTCTTCCTCGAATCGATTGCATATTAAGAAGTCTTACCGGAGCAAAATTCATTAGTACTATTGATTTAAAGAAATCGTTTTGGCAAATTCCGCTGGAACCACAATCAAGAGAAAAACCGCCTTTAGTATACCTGGAAGAGGCTTATTTCAGTTTACAGTCGTTCCTTTCGGATTGCGAAATAGTGCGCAAAGACAACAGCGTCTTGTTGACAGTCTATTTGGTCCCGAATTCGAAAATAAAATTTTGCTTACCTCGATGACATTATAATTATATCTGGTACTTTTGAAGAACACGTTTACCTTCTAAAGCAGGTTATTGATCGTCTAAAACAAGCCAATATTACTGTTAATCTAAAAAATGTCAATTTTTCGAAATTCATTAAAATATTTAGGCTATATTGTAGATGAAAATGGTTTAAGAACCGATCCTGAGAAAGTATCTTGTATGGTTAATTTTTCGCGTCCGAATACAAGTACAGAAATAAAGAGGTTCGTGGAATGTGCTCATGGTATAGAGCGTTTATCAAAGACTTCTCTACCTTACTTTCACCAATTAATGATTTACTGAAAGGCAAAAAGAAACGACAAGCTATTACGTGGACTCCTCAAGCTGAGGAAGCTTTTTTGAAAATAAAAGAGGCTCTAGTGGCATCTCCCATACTTACATGCCCTAATTTCAATATCCCTTTTACCATACAAAGCGACGCTTCTGCAACCGGTGTCGGTGGCGTACTCACACAATGTCATGACGGCGAAGAAAAAGTTATTGCGTATGCAAGCCGATCTCTCACAAGAACAGAAAGAAATTACACAGTTACTGAACGCGAGCTTTTGGCCTTAATATTCTGTTTGGAAAAATTCAGAGCCTATGTAGAAGGTGTTAAATTCACCGTCATAACTGACCATTATTCGCTTTTATGGCTAAATAAACTCACAAATCCATCTGGTAGACTTTCTCGTTGGGCAGTTAGGCTGCGACAATATGATTTTGAGCTTATACATAGAAAAGGCAAAGACAATGTGGTACCCGATTTCTTATCCCGCATTCATGAATCGCAAGAGATTAATGTAATATCCTTTTATGACGATGATTTTGACAATTGGTATGTTAGCATGCGTAATAAAGTTAAACAAAGGGCAATTCCTATCCCCAGTGGAAGGTAGAAGATGAAAAGCTCTACAAGTTCGTTCCGTCGAACATTCATGTTCAATCAAATATTTCTGAGTGGAAGGTAGTAGTTCCGAAAAAGAAACGTAAGTCAATAATAGAAGCGTTCCATAACCCACCAACTTGCGGTCATCTCGGTGTTTTAAGACACTCTCCCGAATAAGTGAACTTTATTACTGGCCAAAGATGAGAGCCGATATTCTTAAATTCGTGAAAATTGTAAAATTTGCGGAGCTAATAAAATTTATAACCAACCAGGTTTAGGATTAATGGGGCAAGAGAAAATGTCCGTTTTCCTTGGCAAATTATCGCGTTAGATTTAGTAGGTCCTTTTCCCAGGTCCAAACATGGAAATACGTTTTACTGGTCGTATCTGATTGGTTCACGAAATATGCCATTTTACACCCATTGCGTAAGGCTAGCGCTGAAAATGTCGTTAAATTTTTGGAATCAGATGTCTTTTTAAAGTTTGGTATCCCACAGTTTATAATAGCTGATAATGGAACACAGTTCGCAGGGCGCGCTTTGAGGAATCTGGCCAGAGCATATAAAGTCCAGAAGATTTGGTTCACACCGGTATATTCACCTCAGTGTGATTTTGTTGAACGAACAAATCAAACCGTTGGTACTACGATTCGTTGTTATATAAAAGAACAAAATCATTCGGAATGGGATAAAGAATTACAAAAATTGCTTTCGCTATTAATACCGCTAAACATGAAGTAACAGGATTTTCACCAACTTTTCTAAATTTCGGTAGATATGTTCCGCTTAGTGGAGATTATTACGGGAAATAGAGTTGACTGACGATATACAATTGTTACCTGAAAAAGGGATAGTTACGCAGTTGATATCGCACCGTTGTCTGATATTTTTCGAAATATTCGGGAAAAGCTTCATAAGGCTTATAGTAGAAATGCCCGAACCTATAATTTGCGTCGACGGGACTACAATTTTGGTGTAGGAGAGAAGGTTTGTGACGAAATAAAGTCCTTTCAAATGCTTCAAAGAAATTCTCGGCAAAACTTGCACCAAAGTATGTATTGCGTCGAGTTTATCAAAAAGTTTCTGGTCTTTGTTATAATTTAGTAAATTTAGACGGTTCACCGGACGGTAAATGGCATGTCAAAGACCTAAAACCATATTTCGGCTCAAATTCTGATGTTTCCGTTTCATAATATTTTTTGTATCGCTCAAGTATTTTAAAGTTTCACTGTCGTTGAATACCTCCTTGTCGAAGTATTCATTTCATTATTCCTCCGATCGATTAGTTTCTGAACATTATCAGGATTTGACCTATGGGTGTAGTATAGTTAGCTATAGGTTATTATTTAGGTTATAAATAGGTTAGATGAGTAGATAGATAGGTTAGATTATAACTAGATAAGTTAGTTTAGGTTGTGGCCGCAACAAAACAAAAATTAGCTGTAAGGAATAAAAACGATGAGAAACAGCATGACGGGGTTAGTAAGGCCTTCAATAATATATGCCTATTCCATATGAACTGAATATGTACTTCAAAAAAAAAAAATTATATCAATTTTTTGCTTTTAGGAGAGGGTAGTGTAACGGTATAGAATTCCTCTTTTAATATAAATCACTTTAACAGTTTTCCTCTTTTCATATTATGTCCATCTTCCGGTATCAATCAAAATTAATTCGAAATCAAACAGTTTTAATTCAACATTAAAGGTTAATAATTATTCATAAGGATCACAGGTGGCGAGCATTGTCCGTATGTCTCGTAATTATTGTTTTATCGGCGCAGTAGATAAGATTCGTTACAGATTTACCATAATCGATCTAGTTTTCGACCTGAAAAGGGATAAGAAAATATTAGAATCAAAATTCAGAATTAGAATATTCCGTATCAAATTAATTCCGTATCAAATTAATTATCGAATCTCAAAACCCTTTTGATAAAAGGTGAGTGTTTATCGAGTCTAACTCCAATTGTTTCATACGTGAAAATAAACATTTTAGGGTTTCTTCTACCGGAGGCATAGCATTTCTTTTTCTTATACATACCTGCAAGAAAAGCATTACTGTTAATGCCTAGAATTCAATCCAATCCGATCAACTGGAGTTTTGGTTATCGTTCTGAGGACAGAATTTTCGAATACGCTTACCTACATTCAGCCACTCATCATCATCACTAAAAGCTGAAGCCATTTTGTTTCAAAGTACAGTTGTTCTATAGAACCTTCTCAAATCAAGGCCAGTATCAATCTACACTGTTATATTAATCAGTTCATCTTTCAACGCTAAATAATAAAGAAGAATTTGGTGTAACTTTAATATCGTATTACCTTCTCAAACATCTCCGTTTTCTTTTTATCATCTTTAGAGTTATATTATAAGTGGATTACTAACCCCTTATTTTTCCGTATATTATAAATTGCATTTCATTACGTATATTATATTCTCATCAAAATCATATTCTTCATTTACTGTTACCTAAAAGTAACACTGATTGTTTCTTGATTTTCAATCAGTCGATTCATATTAAGTTTATATTTCATAGCTTAAATCAAGTGGCGCCCAGTTCATTTTAATTATTCTTTTATTGGTACTAAGAGTTTTGTAAATTATACAACCCACTACCCAACTGTTCTCTGGCGAAAAGCTGCCAATAAGCGCAATTATGTAATACGTAAGAAATTACGTTACAAGATGATGAGTACTTTTCAAAATATTGGCATTCGAAAAAACCGAGGACTTTTCCGTTCAATTGTGCTAAAAAATATCAGAGTTTTAACTGGTGAAATAATATTTCAAATGCCACCTTGATCAAAAATTTACCGACATTTATTAATAAAATCAAAAATACAAATTTATTAATCAAAATCAATAAGGTCTCCTTCAAAGTACCCTCCATCGACTGCAACGCACTTATACCAGCGCTTGATCCAATACTCAAAACAATTTTTATATTCGATTTGCAGCATGGCCTTTAGGGCCATCTTCGATTTTTTTATTATTTCCTCTCAGCTGCTGAAACGCATTCCCAGGAGCGGTCTCTTCAGTCGACCGAACAGGAAAAAGTCACAGGGAGCAAAATCAAGTGAATTTGGTGGTTGTTGGATGGTGTTGGTGCTATTTTTAGCCAAATGGTTAGGGATAATGAAGGCATTATAATACGACGCGTTATCGTGGTGTAGAATCCATGAGTTGTTTCGCCACAATTCTGATCGTTTTTGGCGAACAGCTTCACGCAAACGCCTCATAACGCCCAAATAATACTCCTCGTTGTTAGTTTGACCTTCTGGAAGGAACTCATGGTGCACAAAACCATGATAGTCCATGAAAATCACGCGGTATCAATGTCAGGCGCTTTTTGATCAAGGTGTTATTCCGTTTCTGGATTTCAAAACGTCTATATCTAAAATCTATAAAAACTCGAAGATGAGCTTCCTGACAAGTAACTGATGTAATAGATACTACCTACTAGAAAATAAGGAAAACGAGAAGTCAGATTCAATCCATTTCAGTAGTAATTGATTTCTTGCTTTTTCTCACAAAATTTTGATCAGAATTACTTTCATGAAGAATTTGGGATGGGTGTCATATTGAGAGATCAAAATGCATTATTTCAAAGATTTCCGGCAACATAATCCTAGAATATCAGTTTCTTGGATATAATCGCAAATAGCTCGGAAACGATGCATTTTAGGTATAGAAAAACAGATCGGTGCCTATCAATATTTCGAGTTAATTGGTGTGTGCCAAATTAGTATGTCAAGTTTGAAAAATCGGACTTTTGAACCTTTGATGTACTACGACTTGCCACATGCTTTGGAAACACCCTGTATACCGTGAAGAATCTAAATGCACTGAATTCTGCTGAATTAGCCTCTTTACTTACGACGCGATAGAAATAATCAATATTGAATGATCTTTAGTATTTTTATGATGTCTTCTAAGAGACATTCAAATATGGCAAAACTCCGATTGAAAAATGCATATCTTCCTTCGGTTGATATCAGGGCAATAATTTGGAATAAAATTGTTCAAACTTTAATTTTCTACAATAACAAAAATAGAACCATATATATTATACCATTTAAAATCAAAAAGATGGTATCAACTTTCGGTATAACCGGAAAAGCCATAGCATTGATAATATTTTCGGATCTTAGTTCAAATAACATTCAAGACAACAAACAATCGGTTACTCCTTTCTCTACATACTTTTGATGTTCTTTCTCGCGTAGACACCAGGTATACATATATTCAATATGTACAAAAATATGAATTTTATATAAATAGTTAAAAAATATAATATCTTCCTCGTTTTTCTTATTTCATCAAGAAAACTGTTCCTCATGCCTAACGTTCCATAGGTTGGATTCGAGAAAACAATTATTTGCTGCCCATGCGGATGTTCCAAATATTTTCTTTTATTCACTTCAATCTCTTATAAAAATTCAATATTTTTTGGTCGGGATTTAATATATCCTAAAATCAACCGACAATTAACAGGTGTATCAGCTTTAGTGAGTCATAATAAAAATGTTACCAATTACTAATTGCAATAATTCACTTCAAATAAGGTCGGTGTATATTTTCATGATGCTGCCAGAAACATGTGCGATAATTTATGGAAGTCAGAATAAAATCTAGAAAAATAATTTAACATTACATAAAATACTGTTTGTTTCGCTCAGTGCTTCTGGAAAATACGGAATTTTTGAAAATCATTCAACAAAGGCCATATCCATTGGTACCACTAAGACAAAATCTCACAATCTAGAGATAAAAAGAAATCCAGTCGCTTGGTGGGATGATGAGTGTAACAGAATGAAACGTTTAAGGCGAGTTTCTTTCAAAAGGTGGCAGCATTGCTGAACCCTTGATAATCTTATCAATTATAAGCAAGCCTGCGTTTTAGCTAATGAACCTTTTAACAAAAAGAATATAGATAATTTCAGAATATTCGCCAGAAGCATTAATCATAATGCTAGTATGCGATACGTTTGGGACAAATGCCGAATTTTCAAAAGTAAATGGTTCAAACCTAGTTCATTATATTGCTCGGAAAATCTGCAACAAACAGCAAAAATGCAGAACGAAATGAACAAAATTGCTCCTCCAAGGGTTTCTACTGGCCTCGGTTGGCTCCCTCACTTTCTAGCTGATGACTTCTTCCATAACCCTCTTAGTTTTGAAGAAATGAATAATGCTCTCGAGTGGGTTAATTGTAACTCATCATCATAGACAAATATGATGAAATGTTCGAAAAAATGGACTTTCCATCTGTTTGGAGGGTATCGTTGGTACACTTCATCGACAAACCAAACAAGAAAGGCGTTAAACAAATTAGTTTGACATCTTGTCGCTGCAAAATTTTCGAAAATATGCTAAAATCCAGATTGGGTGGGTGGTTAGAATATCATAAATTACTACCAAAAGAACAAAGCGGCTTTCTAGCAGGCAGATCTTGTCAGGATAACCTGACTAACAAACAACAACAAAACAACAACAAAAAAAGAAGTGTATGCAACATTTCTTGATATTGAGTCAGCGTTCATTAAAGTTAATAGTGATATCCTTCATTGTTGCCTCGCTGATGTTGGCTGTTCTCAAAAATTCATTAGCTTTGCATATTCACTGAGCTAAATGACAAACCTAAGCTTGTAGGAATAGGGGTCCCTCAAGGAGGGGTCATCATCATTTGCTAATGAGACATAGGTATCCATTCCACAGGTTCAGAAGTATTGAATGAAGGTCTAGCAGTAATTAAAAGTAACCCGGGCTTGATGAGACTGACAATAGCAGCACACAAAAGTTTGTGCATTTCAACAACTGCAATATTAAACCTGGCAACACTGAAATTAGGTTGATGATACTACTGTCAGATCAAAAGAACACGTTTACTCTCGGAATAACATCTGACTACACTTTCTCGTTCACTCCTCATATCAACCTCATTCAAAAGAAAACCCAGAAAGCCTTCAACATAATGCAATTTCTATGTGGCAAGTGTTCACCCCGAAATACTTTCAATCCTATATAAAAGCTACATTCGTTCAATTATAGACTACGGTATCTTCATATATTCTCCCAAAACCCAAAATGTTGTAGAACAAATCAAGAAATTGTAAAATCGAGTAATCAGGAAAACTCTTGGTTATAGGAATTCAACTCTAACCAATGTAATACTTGCAGAAGCTAATCTGACTACTCTTAAAAATCGAGCTAAACTCATGTGTAATCGTTTTCTAGCAAAAATCATCTCTAATACCTGCTCCCAAATATGTCAAACCGTTCATAAATTTTATGTACTCACTCGTACACTCCGAGTACCCAAGCATGCTCAAACATTGTATCCAGCACTTGATACCTACAAAACACATAATTGACCGATAGGACAATTATCTGAATTTTACCGTAGACTACAATGTCCTGACTCTATAACTGCCAATCAATTTTGACATAGGGAAAAAAATTGCAAGTTTGAACTTACCCATCTCATACATTAACGAAATCACTGCTGAAAAGAAAGCAACTGCTTTTTTCACAAACGGGAGTAAAATCTCGAACAACAGTGCTGTTATCTTAGCTAGATTCTTCCGTGAGCTGAAAACTGAGATTTCTAAGAGTTTACCAAAAGTAGCTAGCCTTTTCACCACTGAAAGTGCTGTAATAAATGAGGCTTTAAATGTAACCTTGGAAAACAGAAATGAAAACTTCATTAATTTTTTAGATATCCAAAGCACTTTACTTAGTTTGATAAGCCATAATTTTGATATCCAATATAACCGATATATACTTGAAATTAAAAATAAATTTTTTCCATTTCAACAAAATAATGAATTCAATAATCGCATTCTCATTCACTGAATACCGGCTCATGAAGGTATAATAGGTAACGAAGAAGCAGACCGTTTGGCCAAATTGGCTACCACGACCACACCGTTAATGCACAAAATTCCATATTCTGATCTCTTCCAAAAATTTAAAGCCAACTCCTATGCACAAACGAAATACAGTATTCTACACGATAGTGAGGAATACTAATACTTTGAGTCATTTTATAAGAAAAATAAAGCAAAGCTTGGATTGGATAGGAATTTTATTGTGACATCAAATCGACTGAAATCAAATCACTACAATCTGAATGCGTCACTGTCGTCGTGTAAATATTGTTACCGACCTAAATTGTGAATTCCAGGAAAACGAAGGAACGATTGACCATATACTTGGTCAATGTAAGTTATTTGAACAACATAGGAAAGAGTTTTATGATGAAATATTGAAAGCAAAGCTTCGATTTCCTATGAAGTTTGACATGCTAATCCAAAGATCTTATATTCAGGTTTGCGTTGCTATGATGAAATTTTCAGTAAATGTAATAAAAGCAAGATATAATAATTTGTAAAATTGGAACATGTGATAGATAAAGACTGTTTTTATTGAATGATTCAATCATAAATTTTGATATAGTTATAGTTATGAACACAATGTAAAATTTCTGTATGCCGAATGAACCTTAGTTGATTTGAAGTCAAAGAGAAGAAAAAGCTACTGTGAAATTATTAGCAAATTAATAGTGATCCTTTCCTCATTTGGTGTAACTATGTTGGTTCTTACGTGTTTGAGTGAACAAAGAGCGCCCTAATTGTTATACAAAAGTTTCAAGTTCTAAAAACAAATCAGGAGTGTTAAAGTATTTTGAAACAAATCTACAAATGAAATATTGAAGAGCAAAACGCAGAGAAAGAAAAGAACTAATCAGGAAAATCTTGGAAAATTTTGCTTTTTCTCTGAAAGAATATTCAAAGAGAGAGACTAGATATTATTCAATTCAAAATGAACAGAATCTACCAAATAGTTGGTAGGAAACAATAAAGATAACATTGAAATAAAAAATTGCATTTTCTACTGACCAAAATAGAAATGCGGTGTTCATTGCAAAAAAATATTTGAATGGAACATTTTCGCATTGTGTCAAACACTTCTTCCTACTAAAAATGTATATACTTCACATTGAAATAATGCATTCTACATTGTTTCAATATCTTCTTCTCCTGCGGGTACAGAAGGAGCATATACAAAGATTTGTTTCCATTTTTAAGTTAAAGCTGCAGAAACATTGATTTATAACTTAAACCAGTAGAAATTGTGGAAAACTTTGAATACTTCTTACATAATGTATCGATTTCAAGTAGGGGGTAACAATAATGGAATATCGATTTTTGAATGCAAGTGAAATCGGCTGGTAACTGTTTCTGTTTCGATTTAATGAAAATAGTTCGAACTGAAAAACTTACTGACGAATGCGACGATTACTTGATTATATTGACTGAAATTCAAAGTTTTCTTCAGAACTATGGGCTGAAAATTCAATTTGTATTCAGAGAACAACAAATACTTGCGAGAGTTTCCACGAAAGTTCAAGTTTCAAACAGAATATGCAACTGAAATACAATGTCTAACGGAGCGAACAGGAATACGCGATCCAGAAACGAGAAACCGACCAAAATTTTCGAATTATTTTCAAAATGAAATAAATAATTTATTTTATAATTATAAATGGAGATATTTCTGATTTATATAAAAGTATGTACCAACAAAAATTCGACACCTCCTCTATCTCAATATGATGGTTGATTTCGCATGCTCCGAACAAACTCGGAAATTGGTTCCTCTCCAATTAGAAATTGACGTGTCTCAGCTGTTTCCGCCGAAATCAGTCGCAATTCCATGAAAAAATATAAAACAGCACCAGATAATTAATACCGCTGACAGGCAATGATTTTGATTGAAACATATCCTGGAATGATTATATATTAGGATTACTTCAAATGATGTGAAAATATATCAGAATATACACAAATTTTAACATTATCAGTCAATGACATCATTGCATCCTAGTAGTGTCAAATGGTTTTTTCCCGGAAAAATCCAGTATACGGATCTTCGTCAAATAATACTAAATGCTGTTACATTGTTTTTCTTTTGTGAAGAGATGAGTGATCAAATCTAATAGTGCTATAAATATAAATAATAATATTTGAAGAGAAAATGATTACATTTATGCCTGTAAAATCAATCGATATCGGGTCGAGTAGCATATCTTTAATTCTTGATTCAAAATAGTATCTTTAGGAACATTTTATATTATGCCTACAGTTCAAACATAACGAATCTTTAGGAGCAATATATATTATACATACAGTTCAAACATAACGGGACTTTAGGAACATTTTATATTATACATACAGTTCAAACATAACATAACATAACATATATATATATATATATATATATATATATATATATATATATATATATATATATATATATATATATATATATATATATATATATATATATATATATATATATATATATATCAGTTAGCATCATGCCTCTGACAGATGTGGACGGTGTGAACGATCGCTCCGCGAAAACCCGTGGTGGCGATAATAATGAAATTTTGTGTAATTACTGTAATCGCAAAGTCATCGATTTTGTTGAATGTTTTAAGTGTAAGGAATTTTTCCATCCTTCTTGCCTTATCAAAGAAGCCGGTGTGAAATCCTCGACCAACACGAAGTTAAAAGTGCCAATTCAGGAATTCAGGAAAATACGAGTCCCATGGATATTGAGATTGAGAATAAGTTTCTTAAAATGCAAGTTGAGTATCTTCAGGCCCTGTTGAGTGAATCGCAGAGTAAAAATTTAATTCTTATTGAAAATAACGAACTACTTCGTGATAAACTGAAAAATGTGAGTGCAGTGAAAAACGTCTACAGGTAAACAAAGCCGTCATGGTAAAAAACTTGAAAATGTTGCTAATTTGGTGAGAACAAGGAAGGGCTCATCATCCATCTCAGTTTCTGGTGATAACAAACTCGAATCCTCTGATCACGGTACAACGAGCAGAACCACAGAAAACGAATCACTGAAAATTCCCACTGCCAGTTATGCCAACATAACCGCAACTCAACTTTCCGATGCTGTTGCGTCGGCGCTTAGGGCGGCGTCAACGTCAAGCGAAAACGTAAACAATAATAATGAATGGTCTACTATTTCGAATAACAGAAGAAAATCGAAATCCAACTCAAAGAAAATCAACACTCAGCTAGTTTGCAATGGTGAAAAGCTACAGGAAGGTGACTGCCATACAGGGCGCTACAAGGCGTCGATGGTTATATGTTGGAAGAATTTCTGGTAAAGAAGTCTCAGAGGATGACATCAAGAAATATGTTGAAGATATTAATGGCCCGAGTGAAATTCAAGTGAAAAACTGAATACTAAAGGACAGAACTCAGCCTTTAGTGTGGGATTTCCACAGATGAGTCCTTCAAAGAGGCTTTCAATAAAGATTTCTGGCCGCAGGGCATAATTCTTAGAGAATTTTCTTTCAACAATTTTTTCGATTGGAGAATTCGAAACCCTCATCAAATAACAGCCTCTAGATATGATAGACTGGTTAATTTAAATAGCACCAGGTCGTTGAATGTGATACATCAAAACCTCCGTTCTATTGGGAATGTACTTAACAGATTAGAGAGATTCAGTCAAGATCAGAATGCGGATATCATTGCGGTCACTGAACACTGGAAAAGTATAGAAGAATTGACAGCCTACCATCTACATGGGTATCAACTTGCATCTAGTTACTGCAGAAAGCGAGGAGATCATGGAGGTGTTGCTATTTACAGCGCCTTACGCTGATGTAGATCTTTTTCTGGAGAGGCTTTACACCATTTTGGATACTTTGTGTAGAGAGAATGTAAACTACATTATTGCTGGAGACATGAAAATCGACACTTTGGATCGTGGTTGTAAGGTAACAAGAAATTTCATGACATTGTTAGAGTCCTATAATGTGACAATTTCTATAAATGAACCGACCAGAATAACTCCCCATTCTAGTACTTGTCTTGATAATATTTTAACCAATATTGAAGGAGGATTATCCTCTGTAATTGAGGCTCATTTTTCGGATCATTACGCTCAGAAAGTATCTTTCACTTTGAATACAAAGCATTCTATAGTGGCCCCCCAGAGAATCAGATCACGGTGCATGAGTGATTGTAAGATTAATGAATTTGTTAGCATTATCTCTAGAGTGAATTGGGATAAAGTCTTAGGTCATGTTTCAGAGGATGCTAATTTGATGTGGAATGCCTTTTCTGATTATTTCAGCTCAGTTTTGAGAATCTGTTTCCGTTAAAGTGGGTGAATACTGGTACTGCAGTAAGTCTTATAAAAAACTCCTGAAATTCTTAAATTAAAAGACACCTTGGACAAGGTTTATTCAGTGTTTCGGCTCCATCCTCAATTTGAAAGTGTATATCAAAATGCGAAAAGAAGTATGACGATGCAATTTTGAAAAGTAAGCAAACATTTATTGGTATGAAGATCCGAAATTCTGACAATAGATCAAAGGCAGCTTGGCAAACTGTCAATGAACTCACAGGTAGATGTCAGAAATCTAAGCCAGCTATTTTTCCTTCAGGTAGTCCTCAAAAGTAGTAGAGGATTTCAACAACTATTTTGTCAATATAGCACCGAATTTATGCAAAAATTTCCGAAAAATCCTTCTCAATGTTTTCCCAAAAGAAGAAATAAGAAATCTATCTTCATGTTTGAGGTAACTGAGAGTGAAATCTGCAATACTGTCATGAAAATGAAGAGTAAATCATCTTGTGGGTATGATAATATTCCTATGAAATTAATAAAAAAATCTATTCACATTCTTTCTGAACCTTTGTCCCTCATAATGAATCGAGCTTTTGTAGATGGAGTTTTTCCAGATCGCCTTAAAATCGCTATTGTCAAACCACTTTACAAGAAGGAAAATCTTGAAGAGTTTGGGAATTATCGACCCATAAGTTTGCTTACAAATTTCTCAAAAATATTCGAAAAAATCTTAGCTAACAGGTTTATTAAGTTTTTCAAGAAATTTAAAGTTTTTTCTCATTGTCAGCACGGTTTTGTCGGGGGGAAATGTACTGATACTGCTATATTTGAACTGATTCATGCAGTAACAGAGACTTTGGAATCGGGTTGTATCCCACTTGGGGTATTCCTGGATTTTTCAAAGGCTTTTGACTGCGTGCAGCATGATATATTGCTGGAAAAGCTTGAAGCCTGTGGCATCCGAGATAACCAACTACTTCTTATGAAAAGTTACCTGAATGATCGGAAACAGAGACTCGTTACAACAATAGATGATCAAATTTTTACGTCCTCTGAACAGAAATTAGTAATGGGTGTCCCCCAAGGAAGTATTCTTGGCCCACTTCTTTTCGTAATATATATAAATGACCTTCCCAACGCTCTTGATGGAGATGTTTACGACTCTCTTGTTATGTTTGCAGATGATACCAATTATCTTGTATCAGATGAAGAGCCTATCTCTGTCACTTCTCATGCGAATGTAGCATTTGAAAAGATTGAAAAATGGTGTGTTGATAGTCATATTTTGTTGAATATGAGGAAATCGGAAAGTGTTATTTTTCATACAGATCAGTCTAAAATTGAAAGAGCCTGCACACTCAAAATAAATGATATCGACATACCTATTAATTCTTCTTGTAAATTTTTGGGAGTTACTTTAGATGGCAATATGAAATGGATCAATCACATTGAGACACTAAGTAAAAGGCTCCACTCAGTTATTTATACACTGAATGCCCTTAAACATCATGTTGATGAAGAAACATTACTACTTGTTTATTTTTCTAATTTCCAGTCGCTGATGGCCTACGGTTTGATTTTTGGGGTTGCTGCTCGAATGTGAGTAGAATTTTTCGGATCAAAAGTGGGCACTGAGGATCATTTATCGAATGGGTTGTAGGGTTTCTTGTCGAGGTCTTTTCAGGGCAAAAGGATTTATGAACCTTTTGGTCTTTACATTTATAGAAGCTTAGCGTTTGTTAAACAGCATAAAGTCTATTTTTACAACCTGTTCAGGACAACAACACTAGACAAATATTTCCTTACCGGTATCCAAAGTGTCGACTGACGCTTACCCAAAAGCAGGCCGAATATACTTGCCTTAGGTTTTTAATGCGTTACCCAGAGCTTTCAGAATATTAGGTGAGATTAATCTGTTCAAGAAAAGGGTTCGCAATTTGATAATAGATTGTGAACCGTATTGTGTGAATGAGTTTTACGACTATTGTAAAAATTTTAGTCGTAAATAATCATTTGTATCTTATTGTGACTTGTTCGTCGAATTTTTGTATTACATTGTACTAGTGTTTTTACGATAATTCTGTTGAATAAATATTTATATTATTATTATATTATTATTATTATATATATATATATATATATATATATATATATATATATATATATATATATATATATATATATATATATATATATATATATATATATATATATATATATATATAGGGTTTTACCCCGACGAGTTGCCCATATATCTGTTCATGCAATCAAACTGATTTCATGAAAATATAAATCCACCACCCGGTAATTAATACCATTGTCAGGCAATGATTATAATCAAAACATATCCTGGAGTAATTATATATTAGGATAACGTTAAATGTTATGAGAATATATCAATCTACCAGAATATATACATACTATAGCATCATCAATGAGACAATGAGACAATGATATCAATGTACCAACGAGTAGTGTCAGAGGCTTTCTCCCCGGAAAAATCCAGTGTACGGACCTTAGTCAAGTAACACTGAATGTTACTCATTAATAGTTTCCTTTGTGTGAAGTGGTGAACGATCGAATAGAATACTGCTCTGAATATAAATATGACAAAATTGTCAGTTAATTATATTACATTTATATAAACAAATAAATAAAATATGAAATGAGATTCTGAGCAGTATAAACTAAAAAGAAAACCTATGACTCTACCTCATTATTATTTTCGGAAAGAAACCTACGAAGAATATTACAAGATTTGCTGACTGTTATCTTTTGTAACTGTTCAAACAAATTTTTCTTCAGACCCAAAATCTCAATACTTTTGTGAAGATTTCTAGGAATAACGCCTGTTGTAGAAATAATAATCGGTAGAATAAATATTTTCTTCATTTTCCTCATTTTTTAATCTCGTCGCCAAGCATCATATATTTAGAAATTTTTTCATTGTATTTATTTTGTATATTATGTGTGTCGGGTATAGCAATATCAATTATATATGTTATTTGATTTTGTTTATCATTAAGAACGATATCTGGTCTATTGTGTTTTACAGCTCTGTTGCAAAGAATTGTTTTATCAAAATAAAGTTTATATTTGTCATTTTCACAAATAATCTCAGGTTCATATTTGTGAAATTTTTTTCTTTGGGAATTAGGTCATGTTTAATTCCTAGATTAAAATGAATAATATTAGCGACGGCATTATGTCTTTCTAAATAATCTGTTGAAGCAAGGACTGAGCAAGATGATAATATATGAAAAACTGTTTCTGAATAACAGAAACATCTACGGCAAGAATCATCTATATTTTGTTTGATGATGTGTTTTCTATAATTCCTCGTGAAAACAACCTGATCCTGGATCGCAATTGCCAAGCCTTCTGTTTCAGCAAACAATTCTCCAGATACTAACCATTTATTCGATGCGATTTCATCAATATAATCATTTTTCAATTCTTTAGGTGCTTTTCGTGTAATTCCTTCTGCATCCAACTTTCTCTGTTAGAATTATCATCAAATATATCAAAATCTACCTTTTGCATTGTCAAGTTCAGAGGTGTAAGATTATAATCTGAAGCAACAACAATATCATGTAATTTAGACGTTCTCTGTTTATCATGAAAATGGGAACGTAGATGAAAAATCTGTTTACTATGAAGATTATTCAAATCAATTAATCCACGACCTCCAAGATGTCTAGGTAGTGTAACTCTCTGAACAGCTGACTCTGGGTGGTGCTTATGATATTTACAGAGCATTTTCCTCGTTTGACATTGTAATTCATTTAGATCAGTTTTAGACCATTTAATAATTTCAAAAGAAGATGTAAGAATAGGAACAGCATAGGAGTTGATAGCTCTGAAAAGGTTTTTACTAGTTAAATAACTCTTGATGATAATTCTGAGTCTTTTGTAATATGAACTTCTAATATTTTCTTTAGTGCTGCTTGGTTAATTGTCTTCTCTTGACAAAATCCAAGATATTTATATGTATCTCCTTGATGCATTGGCTCGATTTCGATATTGGAAATCTTTATATAATCAGAGGTGATCTTTCCATTTTCAATAGAAAGATTTTTACATTTTGGAAGCCCAAATTTTATATGAATATCATTGGAATAGTTGAAAGTAATTTCACTTTCTAAATGAGATCAGGTTCCGGCATACAATTTAATATATATATATATATATATATATATATATATATATATATATATATATATATATATATATATATATGTGTGTGTAATATAAGTATTTCCTTAATATACACATATACGTCAGCAGCAATTCCTAATTTGTCTTATAATTGGAAATGCTTGTATACACATACATGGTCTTGTGAATTAAGTTGGAAAGTGAAAACATAATGGCGGGCACACAGGAAAGAAAAAAGTGTCAGTTATAGTGTCAACTTTGGTTAGTTTATATCTATTTTTTGTTATTGTTATTCAAGCATTGTATTTTGAATCTATAAAACTAGTGATTTAATCTTTATCCGTATTATTTATCCATTTCTGTATGTTAGTTTTGAATTGTTTTAAATTGTTCATATTTTTGAATTAAAAGGTAGTTTATTGAATATTCTGGGTCCAAGGAAGAAGTGACTTCTTTGACTTATTCTCTCATTTTTGGTACAACTAATGAAAATTGACTACATCTTGTATTAGAGTCATGTGTGATTAGGTCTTGATTTCCCATATATTTTCGTAAATGATTTGAAATAGTTGAGCAAATCAGCTGCCTACTGTAACGTATACCTGAAATTTCATACTGTAACTAAAATGTAAAAGTCTTGTCTATTTTAGACATGATTCTTAGCATCTACTTTTGCTGTATATTTAACTTATTTAAGACAATATTATAAGCAACACCTTGAATCGAAATACTAGTCCCCTGAGTCTTACAATCAAACTACTTATATGTGCATCCCAACTCAAATACGTATCAATAATTACTCCAAGGTACTCGCATTCATATGCACAAGGGACCTCAAGTGTAGACATTTCGTCGTTAATAGAAAGAAGTAAGCCATCCGGCGAAGATCGCCCATCTAAACAAAAAGGAATATACTGTGTTTTTTGAAAATTTATGGTATACAAGTGTTCTGCCATCCAATTCGTTCCAGTCTTTAGCTGAATAGAAAATGAGTGTATCGTCGGCATAACTAATTATATCGCCCCCTATCTTCATGAGCAGCAGTCCATTCAAATACAATGTGAACAGAACGGGCCCAAAAACAGTACCTTATGGCACACCAATCTTGACAGTGCCCAGCTTACTGAACTCACCGTTTAATTTGGCTAATTGTTTTTCGTCATTAAGGTAGCTTTTCATCTACTCCAACCCAATACCCTCAAAATCAATATGTTCGAAAATATCCAACAAAATGCCGTGCTCCACTTTATCAAAGGTCTCAGCTAGGTCTACTAGTATACATAATGATACTTTATTTTCATCAATTGCCTTGTAAATCTTTTCAGTAAGTTTTGCGATGGCATTCTGCGTCGATCTTTCTTCCTAAACCCATATTGTAAGTTAAAAGTATGTTGTTTTCATTCAAATAAAATGATCATCTCTCTTTTATGACGTTTCCTACACTTCTAGACAGCTAGGGCAACAATGAGACCGGTCTATAGTTATTACATTGCGATCCATCACCTTCTTTCTATAGCGGTATTTTTACTACATTTTTAAGTACACTAGGAAATATGCCTTCATTCAGAATCATTTTAACCAGATGCGTAATTGGCCATACTGAAAACTCAATTCCGGTTTTCAGGATTTCCGCTGATATTGTATCAATTCCACAAATCTTTTTATTTTCAAATTTGAAATTATATTAGTTATTTCTTATGTATTGGTAGGAGATAGATATAACCTATAGTTTAATTCATCAGAATTGATCATTTGTTTTTTATTTTTAAAGTTAATTTTTGGGCTTAAGTTTTTCCTACATTGATGAAGTATTTATTCGAAACTGTGGCCATTAATTTAGAGTCCTTTTTTATTTTATTGTCTACTTCAAGATTGTTTATATGGATGTGTATTTCTGGCTACGTACACAGATCTGATACCACTTTCCCTTAGTCTTGTGGTATCCTTACTGGAACGCATTGATCCATATAAAATTTTGCTTTTGCACATTTTACAAGTTTGTCAAGGTTATTTCTATAGTTTTTGGAAATTTCTCATGAATCATTATTTCTATTTTGTTCCAAACCTTATGTAGACCATACTGCTTATTAATGGATTTCAGAAGCGCATTGGTTATCCACGATTTCCTTTTTATGTTCTGTTTTTTGGTTAGATCCTTGTATCCACCTGTGTCCTAATAATATTAGCAAATATATTTGTAGACTCCACATCAGTAAGTGCATAAAAAGTCTTCCAGTCAATCGTTAAAAAGGACCTTAAAACTGCAAAATCTATTTTTTGTTAATTGTAACCTCGCTAGTATTATAAGAAGAATTTGCAATGTTTTTAAAGGAGAATGTTGAGAAATGGTCAATTATATGAGTTTTCAGAATAATTGGTATGTATTTATGAATGCCCTTAATTACTATGTAATCTATACAAGTTTCAATATCTTCCTGCATCCTAGTTCAAACAATAATTGGAGCTTAATGACAGAACATTTAATGATTTATCTGAATTGTATTTGCATGAAGTAATTTAGAACATACTTAAGCTACTTCAATCATTCCGTGTAAATTCTGTGAATGAACATAGGGACACCAGATAAAGTTGAGGAAAAGTTATACTAATTTCCTGAAGTTTTTTCATGAGAACATGACTAGAATGATGAAATTGTGTGCTCATTTGATATGTTTTTTGAAAAAAACTCAATTCATCGAAATGAAGTTGGCTGAGGCTCTCGTCTCCAAAACGCATGTGTGCATTATAACTCAAAAACCTTTGGACAAAAAACTTTTGCACATACTTTAATTCCACGAGAAAAAATTTCTTTAGAATATTAAAACCATTCATAAATAAATTCGAAAAACACGGAGATATTGGCACGTGAATGATTCCGAAAATTTTAAAAACTTCAATATAACTCGAAAACGAAAAAACCTAGTTTGCCCCTTTTTCTGGCAATGAATTTTTCGCGCGAATGGAATATAGGGAAGAGGGTTTATTTTCCTGTATTGACAGTATTTCTTATAGCTGCAGTCCTAAGACTAGAGCATGAACCATACTTCATATTATAATTTATTTTGTTCTCCAGAACTATCTAAAATCTTTCAAGGAGAACTATGAGTCGATATTGGTAATTTAGTAGTGACGTGTGGAAAATCAACTGGCGACCTTCCCGTTCAAATTTTATTTTGGTCCTGGTCCTTTTATTTTAGTTGGAATTTTCGTTAGAAGGTTACCTAAATAGTTTCAACTACACCTTCTTTCAGAAACTCCGAAAATTTAGTTCAACCAATAAAACTTCAATTTACATATTGATTATGTGGTAACGTTAATGAGAGATAATCTATTTCAAATTCAAAGTTTTACTTTTATTCAATACGAATTCACTACAGGCGTTAGGTATACAAATGGTTACATCAAAACAATATTTATCAGTAGAGAAGAGTTACCCGTTGAATAATTGATGTTCTTACTTCTCTTATATTCTTTTATATCTCTATGCATGGCCTGAAATCTACCGAAACTGCTCTTCTCATACATTTTCATAACTCCCTCGTTGAGTTTTGAAAGCAAATATCCCTCCCTTCTCCAATTAGTTTGTAGACCACTCGTGGTAAACGCATCTCAACCAATTTATTTGTAGACCACTCCCGGTAAACGCATCTCTACCAATTTATTTATACAAGATCCCGACGGAGAAAATAGTAGGAAACGAACGTTGATCATGCAATCCTGAATTATAAGCCGCTGCTTGTTCTCTCGTTAGTACCGCTCCTTAGCGTCGCTCCATGTTTTATTTACCCTGTTACTTCTAGGAATGAATCCTAACGAGCGGGACTCACAGCGTCGTGTCATATTCTCGGCGGGCAGACTGAGCGTAAACATTTCGATTAATTTAATTAGATAAAACCAGTAAATTATTTTTAGGATGCTCACAGAAAATAAGTAAAATCCAAACGTATTTCTCTTCACAGCAGGTTCTTCACATAGTTGAATTCTCAAGATTGATTTATACAGAGTGCTCTTAATTAACATGAACTGACGAAACCGAGTGACAGTACGGTTAACTTAATAACATAAGTTTCTCATAAACTTAAATCAGAAAGATAACTATCTTGGACTCGAAATGACCATCTTGGCCTTTAACTAACTTACACTGTCGCAAAATAAATGAGAACAATTGTTGGTGTTCTAACAGGACACAACCTCCTACTTCACCTCATGGAATCAGTAATCACTATGATAGCTGACTATTCTGATGATTTGACAAGAAGGAAGGAAAACAGAGAAGTTACCATCGCAACCTACCAGATTTATTAGTATAGAGGGGACAGTCAGTTGAAACGTTTGACAGCACACATACGGTCTAACCTAGCCAGTTCGGGATCAACGACATTTAGGCCTGAGGAGGCCTAAGTGAAGAAAAAGCTTGCGCGAACCTTTTACTAACTTTCTATGAGCTCATATTATTTGAATTCATTAGAATGAATATGGTAGTCGCTTATTTAGGTATTTGTGATTGTAAAGCTGCCTTGCGAGAGCAGAGCCTCATATGATTATCAAGGATACGAACTATGCGATTGCGATTGTAATTTTGATGGTTCCTGTTTCATTCATTACGAACACTCAGACCAAAGTTACGAAAATTCTGATGAAAATTCATAAGAAAATAAATATCTGTGTATTCATTGTTACTGAAACGCATTCTCAGAATAATACTTAGAACACTAATAATAACGATAACAATAGCAATAATTACAAAACAAAACACCCTGATCACAAACAACACATCGACGTGTATTTAGACACTTTGAAACAGAAACTCCAAGCAAAAGCAAAGAGGCTTTCAAGATACGTCAAGTGTACTTAAAGGAAACACCAAAACCAAAGGTTCTTCCAAAACGCGGCAAATTTTCATAAGGGAAATAACAAAACTGCGACCAACAATAACAGAGAAGTACCTGACGCACTGTGCTTGACCGACTATTGGTCATCACTATGGTCGAACCCCAAAGAACACAATAGAGATGCGGAATGGATCACGAATGAAAAAGAACGCCTTGATATCAGACATATGGACTTCGAAGGAATAACGGAGGAAGAAATCACAACAATAGTTAGAGCGACCAAAAATTGGAAGGCCACAGGTATAGATAATATCCACAACTAATGGTACAAGAAGTTTGATAAGCTCCATGGAGCCTTGCGAAACAGCTCACGTATGTTCTTCAACATCCCAAGAAAACACTTTCCTAACGCAAGGTCTAACATATATGCTACCTAAGAGCGATAGAACACAGGATTCGTCTCAATATAGGCCAATCACTTGCCTGCCAACACTCTACAAAATACTCAACTCATGCATATCCAATCGAATATACCAACACCTTGACGACAACAATATATTAGCAGAGGAGCAGAAAGGATGCAGAAAGAAACACCACGGGTGCAAGGAACAACTCATCATCGATTTTGTGATAATGAAACAGGCACACGTAGGGCATCGGAATGTTCATTCGGCTTTTCTCGATTATCTGAGGGAATTCGATAGTACCGCCCATTCTTGGCTTGTTGAAGTATTGCAGATATACAAAATTCACCTAGCCCTGGTAGAGTTCTTGAAGACAACAATGACACACTGGCGCACGTCTCTGCAGGTCAACATGAACAATAAATCAATTAAAACCGATGAGATACCCTTACGTCGTGGAATTTTTAAGGAGACTCTTTGAGTCCACTATGGTTCTGTTTGGCTATGAACCCATTGTCCTCAATGCTCAATAGAACAGGATACGGATTTAGGATAAAAACAGATAGGAATAAACATACAATCTCCCACCTGCTGTATATGGATGACATAAAATTATATGCTTCTAACAAGAAGCAATTGAATGATTTACTGTAAACTGTCAGTGAGTTCTCGGCAGATGTTCATATGAAATTCAGGATTGAAAAATGCAAGACCCTGAACATTCAAAGGAAGAAAGTGATAGATGGTGAAACACAACTTCCAAACGATGATATTATACAGTGCATGAAGAATGGCGAAACATACAAGTATCTAGGATACCAACAAGCCAGATTGCTAGACCAAAAACAATCAAAGGAGAAGATTCGTTCAGAATACAGTCTGCGTCTGAAGACAGTGCTGAATTCAATATTGAACTCGGGAAATCTAGTCAAGGCAATTAACACCTATGCCGTTCCAGTGTTGCTTTACTCATTTGAAATAATTAGATGGACTAAGACAGATCTGAATGATGTTCAAAGGCTACCAGAGATGACCTTCTGAATCTACCGTGCCTATCAGATACTGAAAAACAAGAGCAATGGTCAAGAAAGGAATTGCATGGATGACATCACCATGAGATTAATCAACCACACATCGACAAAGAAGCCTTCAACAAATGGTTGATAAGAGGAGAATTATTCGCGGAATCAGAAGGATTCCTTATGGCCATCCAAGACCAACTGATCGCTACAAGCAACTACAAAAAATTTATTATGAAGGACGGAACATTAAAAACAGATAAGTGCAGAAAATGCTATATAAGATCGGAGACTATACAGCATATTACGTCAGTATGCAATCAAACTGGCCAATAGGTACTATCTTCACAGGCATAATCAAGTAAGCAACATTATCCATCAGAAACTTGCACACAAGTACGGACTTCTGAATACCTTCCAGCCATATTACAAGTATCAACCGGCGCCCGTATAGGAAAATGAGTATCAGATTATACTGCGATAGGCCTGTTATCACTGACAGAATGGTGACGAATAATAGGCCGGACATAGCGGTGTATGATAAGAGAGCCAGAACAGCAATGCTGGTGAATGTCGCCATACCGAATAATAACAACGTGCTGAACAACTTCCAGGAGAAAAAAGTCCAAATACACATACCTTGCTATTGAGATCAAGCAGATGTGGCACCTCGAGAAAATAGATTTTGTTCCTGTCATCGTATCCTCGACTGGATTAATACCCAAAACTTTGCATGATAGTCTTAAGAAACTAGAATTGCATAAGAATACCTATATAGAAATGCAAAAAGCTGTAATTCTTAATACATGTAGGATAGTTAGGAAATGTATGTCAAGTATATTGTAATCGAGTCTATTGCCTTTGATTGCTGAATCTAGGGGTAAGGTAAATTATATCCAGCTAACGGCTGAGATAGTGCATAAGTCCACGATAATAAATAAGCAATAATTGAAAATAACAATAACAATAAAAACAAATCAAATTACTAGAGAGCGAATTAATTTTACTCAGTCATTTTCGACAAATAAATGTATAGAAATGTTTTCCAAAGATCACAATGAAGATTAATTAAGGATGGGGATGCAGAAAGGAAAATGGGATTTTTCGCAGTAAACTGATAGGAAGAAAATTCTAATTTTCTGAACAAAATTCTTCGAACAGATGAATCTTCTTTCACTAAACATGGAGTAATGAATTACTATAATATACATGTGTGGGCACACCAAAATCCTATGAAAATATCCTTTCGAATATTCGAAAATAAACATAAAATTCTTTTAGTTCTAATCTCAATTTTTTATAGCCAATATTGAGTCATACAGAAAATCAGAACATCTTTTTTCGAAAATTTTTGATATATTCTTCGAAAATTTTCGAATTCATTCAATTTCGACGAAATAGAAATATATCGACAGAATTTTTACCTTCCTATTGAGTCATAATTCTAAACTTTTATTCACAAGCTCCATTTTTTGTTTACAAACACTGCAACCTTTTTTTTTCAATTTTTCAAATAAACTTCTACAATTTTCTTATTTGCATGATTATATTTTGGGAAATTATACATTGGGCTATTTGATATTGGTTGAATTATCTGTCGTGGTTACTTTTTCACATTGCCATTATTTTATAAAATAATAATTTCTATTTACTGAACAAGAATTATTGAAGTAATCGATAAGTTGAATACAATTTTTTCGTTTTTTGCATCATGGTATGAATTTGATGTATGTTTCAAGGGTGTTCTTGGAGATTATACAGGTACCACTCCATCTCTCCATCTATGGTACCTGCTCTTATAATTCACTGCATTAATGAAATAGAGCTTAGAGATCAGAAATAAATAGGGCTGTATCGAGTGCTTGGATCAGAAAAAGATGTCCAAACTTTGAAGGTAGACTATTTCAAGAAATTATCATAAACATATTTAATTGTATGCAAATTTTATTGGCTTTTCCACCAATGTTGTCAAATGAACAACTTTATTAAAATGAGGAACCCGTAATCCTCAGAAAGGCGCAATTTTCTGTGAATATCGTTATACTTTGACATCTCCAATTGCTAGTTCTCGAATTTTTTGATACATTCTCAAACTGCTCTTCTTCGTACTATTTTTCTGTGGAAGATCTCCTTTTGTAATAATGATACCATCCGCCGGAATATTATGTCGTCTTCGTCCTTTACAAAATGTCTTCCTGAATTATATGAAAGCTTGATTAAAACATAAGAACTTTACAAATAAGAAGATAATCATTCTGACAATAATGAAACATAGAGAGGGAAAATGTTTATATTTGAAATACGAATGTTTTAACAATAGAAACATATGTAAGTTTGGAAAACTGAATTTCTTATTCTTGTCAAAATGAAATCTGAAATAAGATGACAGCCCTGCCACTGTGGCCCAGTGGACTATTGTTGTTGTTACTGTTCTAAATTTCACTTCAATTGAAGTACATGATGGCAAACCGCATATTTTCGCTCGTTCCTGCAGTACGTCGACTAGTGTCCCTCATTTTTCACAAGTCTGTATCTCTTCTATGGAAATGTCGTAGATTCTTAGAGACTTATAAGCAAGCTCTGTGTATTTTACTTCTTTATTATTTATATGAATTCAATCATCAGTTGTTCTCAAAAATGGCTTTCTTAATTTGTGCTGACGACTTGCAATTATTTTATCTAAATCGCAGCCCAAAGAATTTAATATGAATTATACTACGTAACTAAATACTGCCAACAAAAATATTTGTTCCAAAATGTTAATAAGTAACTAGCTATACATAAGTGAATACTGCAGATTCATGAACATATCCCAACATCATTAATAAAAACAAGTAATGTTTTTGAGGAATTTTACTGAGTAATTGTGATTCGTAACGCGTTCCACTACACCGTAGCTTATTCAGACGAATAAATGTACAGAAATGATGACAAATATATATAGATATAACTGAGAATATAAAAACGAATGATCTCAAGTACCTGAAAGCTGATGGAGTTGCTTTTTTTTGAGTAATGACAGGTATATCCAATAAAATTGAGGAATAGATTGCTCCCTAAAGAGATTCAAAGAGGTGACTTGTTCACTAATGGATCGGAGATGGTCATTTAGATAGGGATATGGCTGAGTGCCCTTATGGTCGACTCCTCTAACATCCTTTATATTGAACACCCTTGAGTTTCTATCAGTTTTCAATCAAAGGTCATGCCTGATAATCGGCAACATTTCGCTCTACCTATTCGAGGAAAATTTCGAATCGGACAGCTATAGGTCAAAGAATTTTCTACTTAAATATTTTCGATTCATACTATGAATTCATTGAAATATATAAACATATGTAATTATTATATCCAGAGGTACATGAAAATATTTGATGAAATTTGAAAAATCTTTAGAATCAAATGAAGTGGTGAAAATACTTTCATCAATACTATTGGATCTGTTCACCAAGGTCGCAACGACCAAGGACCACATGAACATCGATATAGTTCGAATGAATAACACTTATAGAAAGGATATTGTTTTCATCATTATCTCTTCTTTAATGGAATTCATTGTCTGGATTAACAAATATTGGACCTGCTACGTGCAGAATATTTTGCTGCTTGCTTAGTGTGTCTTTGCAGGGGGCATTACCGTGCCTCTGTCAAAACAAGCAGAGCAGGTATTTTTGGCATTTCTTCAACTTCGTTGCAAATTAAGCTAGAAGCCCAGATATTTTCTTCGTGAATTCTTCGGGATCAGCATATCTGCAATCCATATTAAATTTTCGATAGAGCTATCATATTAGTTTTAGTAGTTTCTGTGAAAAACGCATCCACTCATCTATCCATTCTTTTATTTATTTATTCACTCAAAAATGGAACTCAAGAGGCAATCTATTCCTTAATTTTATTGGATATACCTGTCATCAGTAACCACTTGAGAAGAAGCAACTCCATAAGCTTTTAATTACTTAAGAACATTATTTTTATATAATCTCAGTTATATCTATATATAGATGTCATAATTTCTGTACATTCATTCATCTGAAGAAGCTACTATGTAGTGAAGCGCGTTACGAATCGCCATTATTCAGTAAAATTCCTCAGAAAGCATTAATTGTTTTTATTATTGATAATGGAATTCTACCAAGTAATAGCCTCCCAAATTCAAATATCCCAACATTCCATTTCCTCTTTTCTGTGGAAACATTACAATGCCTGATGGCATACCAGCTATTTTCGCTTGTCCTTTTAGTGCGTCAAACAGTGTCCCTCTAACTATCATTTTAAGAAGTCTCTACTAAGAGGTATCTTTTCGAGTAGTCGTAAAAATATCATGAATTACTTAAAGGCAAGCTCTGTAGATTTAGCATTCGATTGAAATATTTTTGGGTATCTTTCTTATGTCCTTGAATATAAATGATACAAACCAACATACTCTTTTTTGAAGAAGGATTCATATATACTAACTTTATAATGTTTTCCGAATTATTGCTTAAACGCCTTGACCACCGCATTCAAATAAAATTAATGAACATGGATTTTCAAAAAAGATTGACCATATCATCAAGATTGCTGAATGTAGGAGTTTAAGTTACTATGCTGCAAAAGGTTGAATCTTATATAAAAAGGCGATCCTAATTTGACTCTGTTGAAGGGTTCAAGACTCATTACTGCACAAATAGTTCCGGTGTGTTCCTTGGCTTCATTTGAGGGCCTATTTCTTTATTATTTTTATAAACTCAGTAACCTGTTGTTTTTGAAATTATGAATTCTTAGTCATCCTTGATGTTTTAAAGCTCTTTCATAAAATTCGTAGTCCACAAGATCGTTTCGCTCTTCAATACAAATAAGACTGTCAAACTGAATATTGCCAATAAAACAGTTTGTTGTGACTTTCACCCATAATAAAACGGTCGAATATTTTCCATATAAAATAGATAGTATCCTGCTGCCTCGAAAATCATCTGTTACAAACCTGGGACTATTATTTGATAGTGAACTTATTTTTCATAACACATTGAATTTATTGTAACCTTCTACAACAAACTGTTACGTTATATCAGTACATAATGATTGACAACATACGAATATTGGGCTCTTCTGGCGCTACATCATATAAAGGTTAGTAAACTCTGCGTCTGTGATCTGGTATTCTCAATATAATACCTACATTTCTCGATTAGATCGAATCCAGAAAAGATTTGTTAAATTTTCAAGATATAAAAGAAATGTTTATGTGGATTGGATCGAGTTGAGGCACTTTGGGTTTCTAACGCTTGAAAAGCGAAAAAAATCAACGAGATACTTTTAGTGCATAAAATGTTTGGCGACAATTTTCAGTGTGATTATGTTCTGCAGAGGGGAAGTCTCTATACTCCCAGCAAATTGTTGAGGCAGAAAGATGTTCTCCTTGTTTCTCTCAAAAATACCAATAGTGAGCAGAACTCCCCTCTCGGTTTAGTGGTTGAGAGTTACAATCAGCTGCACCAGATTGACATACTTCTTGATGTTAGAATTAATCTAATTGAAACTTTGATTGAAAAGATTCAATTAGACATTTCATAGACGTTTTCGTGTTAGGGTTGTATCTGTGGTTATATTTAGATATCATTTTTGTGTAGGACATAGGTGTGCCGGCTGGGTATGTTCCGTTTGGTGCTTGGTGGTCGTCGCTCTATGTAGGATTGGCATCATTCGCGAAATATTGCTTCAGAGCGGATCCGTCTGGGTTGATGTATAATGGGTGCCCTAAGAGATACACCTGCATTGTAAAATGGAATAAATTTGCTCATATTATTATTATAATAATGTTCGGTGTGTTTTAATTCATTTTACAGATTTCGTTTATATTCTTCTTTACCTAGTGAATACTGTACCAGTTGTTATTCACCTCCTGAGTTCCATTTTTGAGTTAATAAATAAATTAAAGAATGAATAGTTGAGTGGATGCGTTTTTCAGAGAAACTACTAGAACTAATGTGATAGCTATATCGAAAATTTAATATGGATTGCAGATATGCTAATCCTGGAGACTTCACGAAGAAAGTATTTGAGCTTCTGGCTTAAGTTGCAACGAAGTTGAAGAAATGGCAAAAATACCTGCTCTGCTTGTTCCGACAGAGGCACGGTAATGCCCTCTGCAAAGAAACACTAAACTAGCAGCAAAATATATTGCTCGTAACAGGTCCACTGATTGTAAATCCAGACAATGAAATCCACTAAAGAAGAGATAATGATGAAAACTATGTCCATTCTATAAGTGTTATCCATTGGAACTATATCGATGTTCTTGAGGTCCTTGGTCGCTGCGACCTTGGTGAACAAATCCAATAGTATTGATGAAAAAATTTTCACCACTTCATTTGATTCTAAAGATTTATCAAATTTCATCGAATATTTTTATATACCTCTGTATATAATAATTACATATGTTTATATATTTCAATGAATTCGAAATACGTATCAAAAATATTTAAGTAGAACATTCTTTGACCCATAGCTGTCCGATTCGAGATTTTCCTCAAATAAATAGAGCGAAATGTTGTCGATTATCAGACACGACCTTCGCTTTACAAGCTTTGATTGAAAACTGATAGAAACTCAAAGGTGAAAGCGCTCCAATTTATCCCCTCAGTACACAAATTCAAATTCAAGCTCAAAGCTTCTACATTAAACCGAAACATCGTCATGGCGTTCAACATAAAGGATGTTAGAGGAGTCGACCATAAGGGCACTCAGCCATATCCCTATCTAAATGACCATCTCCGATTTGTTTGCCCGTACATCCGTGCATTTCGATGATGCACTTTGTGAATGGAATAAATGGACGCGGTCAGTTTGCCAACAATTCTGTGACCTCGATTGTCAACCAACTGGTCCTAAATATACGAACCGTTTGTAATGGATTCGCTGTATAACAATCCGTAGTTCAATAATTCAATGTTTGAAAGCATGCTCTTCTCAAATATTTCAACATGAGATTTGAATTATCTGTATAATGGAATGGATCATCGAGAGAACGTTCATATTACAATTGTAAGCGTTAGACGAAGTGAATCGACACCAATGTGTACGTGGAAGTGTAGTGTGAACTCATCTCTATGAGGAAAACTGTCGAAATCTAGAGCTTTCCTTATTTTTTATTATACAGTCGGCTGAACAATAAACTGAATAAGTCCCTATATAAAACCCAACCGTAGAATGTGATCTGAGTCAGCGAACCACAGCATCAAGAAAATATAGCTAAGCTCATAAATACTTTCCTAATGAGAATAAGTTCAATATTAATAATGTATAACCTTCCTTCTTCCGCTATTTGTATTATCGTAATAACAAAGAAAATGTGGTAATCGAAAGAAATTTCAGTTCATCAATAACTCAGGAAGGGGTTGTTTGAAAATAATTCATACAGATGATTTCTATAATTCTTCATTCCAGATATTAATAATTGAATTGAAATGCCTTTCCAATGATATGCCATCCGATCCACTTTCCCTTTAATCAATTTCGACTTAGGTGTTACTGGAGGGTAGGGGGTTGATTCAACATACTCCAAACCATCTCAGGAAGTAGCTTTCCCATAAGCGGGTTCATTTTGATATTGAAAAAATACGTGTATTTTTCTAGGGAAATCAATATATGTAGAAGCCACGTCGTTTGCAGGGCCACATCCTCATTTTCATGAAATTTTTTAACACCCATTCGCATAACTGCTTCTTTATGTCCTCGATAACTTCACGAACTCCTGCTTTTATCTATTGGATCGATTGTGTAGCATTGGCATGTACTTAATCTTTCACGTAACTCCAAATTAAAAACTCTAGAGGTATTGAATCACAAGATCTCGGCAGTCAATTGTGATCACCATTGCGAGAAATAGCACGGTGAGGAAACTTTTCTCTCACAGGAGCGATGGTTTCATGTCTTGTGTGGCACGTAGTGCCGTCTTGTTGAAAGTAAACGTTGTGCAGATAAATTTCTCCAGTTTCGGCCATTAAAAGTCATTAATTATAACTCGATAGCGCTGAAACAGTTGCTCCAGTCTCATATTCGAAGAAGTTTGGTCCAATGACACCTCCAACCTAAAAACTGCACCAAACAGATACACGCTGAGAATGCAGAGGGTTTTATAACACTTGGACTTTTCGAGCCCCAGAGACGAGAATTTCGCTTTTGACATACCCACTGAAGTGGAAATAGGCGTTTTCACTGAAGATGATTTTTCGATGAAAATCCGGATCTTGTCGATGCATTTCAAGGACCCATTCGGCAAATATACGTCATTGCTGATGATCGGCTGGCTTGAGTTCTTGTGTTAACTGAACTTTATAAGCCTTACGACCCAAGTATTTATGCAAACTACGGTGTAATCACGTTTGTGAAATGCCCAATTCCGAAGAACGACGAGGAATTGATAAATCTGGGTTTCGTTCAACACCTTCAGCTACAGCAGCAATATTCTCAGTAGTTTTAGTGCGTCGTTCACGGGTTCGAATCGTCAAATCACGATCTTGTTCCAAGAACTCGAATATTTTCATCAGTTTTACTATTGCCGACCGAGAAGGTGCTTCAGGACGACCGAAAAATGTTTGCAGTATTAAAATCTGTGAATTCAAAATTTTCAAGAACTTTGTAGTAAATTTTAAGAATTTCAATGCGTTGTTGAAACATGCATTGTTCTATTATATTACTGTCGTAGTTTCTACTTGTCAAATGCCTAAAACTGACAGATATTGAAGAAGGGGCTATATCAGAATATATATATATATATATATATATATATATATATATATATATATATATATATATATATATATATATATATATATATATATATATACAGGGTGCTTCAACGAAAACTAAACAGAGGCTTTATCTACCAAGATATTAATTTCTGATCAAAACGCGAAAATATGTCAATTTTCCGTTTCAAGGTGGACATCTTTTGGGGCACAAAGCTTGCCTGAAATATCAACCCCCTAAGCAGGGGTTGCAATCCTTGAACATTTTGAATAGGAAAGATGGGTCGAGTGATGACTCAGAAGAAAGGTGGTATCTTTGTCTACATTGCTTCGAACGAATATACATTTTTAATTGAAAACTGTAAATATACAGGGTCAGCAACTGAAAGATAGGGAAGACTGTTTCTCTGAACTATTCAAGTTTCAGTGTAAGTAAAATAGAACTGATCCGTGCTGATCAATGGCAGTCATCATCATGTACCATCCTCATCTCGAATTTCAACCTCTAGAGCAGAGGTGATCACCCTTGAAAATTTGGAAGAGGGTAGATGGGTCGAGTGATACCTCGAAAGAAAGATATTATATTTGTCCGCATCCCCGTGAAAAAATTTTCATTTTTGATTGAAAACTGTAGAAGATACAGAGTGAGCCACTGAAAAATAAAGAAGACTATCGCCCCAAGACTATTGGGGTATTGGTGCGAAAAACTGGAATAGATTCATTTAGATCGAAGATGAGACAGCCTTTGATCTGGAATGAATCTGTTCCATTTTTTGAACTAATACTTGAATAGCTCAGGGATAGATAGAAGTAGCTCTCTGTATCTTCTATTTTCAGTAGCTCAGACAAAGACAATCTGTATCACTACCCATCTTATTCAAATCAAAATGAAGATCAGTTCTTGGGGATGCAGACAAAGACAATACCTCTACTGCAAGGTATCACTCAACCTATCTACCCTATTCCAAATTTTCAAGGGTTTTGACCCTGCTCTAGGGGTTGAAATTAAGATGAGATGAGAATATATATATATATATATATATATATATATATATATATATATATATATATATATATATATATATATATATATATATATATATATATATATATATATATATATATATATATATATATATATATACCTGTATTTTATTGGATAAGAAGAACGGGATAATGAGATTTTAGTATCGATTACAGACGGTCAAACGTTCTAACTAACAACGTAGGAAGGTGCTGGATAGTTTTCTGAATTGAAATTTTGAAAACTAGGTATGACGCCCTTTCTCCAGAGGGTGGTTAATATTTCACTGTCATGCCGTCAGCACAATTCTGTCCGTTTGAAAAACTTATGGCATCAGTGATCGAAATTTACATTGGAAAATATGCCTGGTTTACATTTAAGATATGATTCTAAGGAGGAAAAATTTTGCTGAATACCTAGAGAGCCTCTGAGAATTTTGGAAAGTTCTCCAGTGCCTACCTGAAATTAAACCATAAGATTATTGGGCCTCTGTACTTATGATAGACGGTTCGTCGAGAGAGATTTATAGTCATTGCTAGATCCTCACTTCATTCGATAGAGGTTGCAGAATTGTATTCGAGCCCATTTTTTATACTGAAAACAGAGTATAGTTTATGACAGACCGCGATACTAGCAACACAGGTATCAGAGTAGTATTCTCGCTTATTGCAAAACGGGCAAGAGAAGGTTAGCAGATGTTATATCAATACTCTCTGAGCAGAAAAAAAGAAAATGGAATGAACAAGTAAGCGGTAAGCATCTTGCCAGGAAAAGTTTTTTAACCCTCAAAAATTTGAGCTCACGAAGAGAAAATGGCAATCCAGAAAATTTCATCAGATCAGGTCCTCATCTTCTACCTTGAAGGTAGGAAGGTAGTCATCCGCAAAGTGCTCAGAAAACTACAGTCAGTCAACGGTAGAACGCTAGCAGAAGGAGTGAACGGATCTAGGATCATTTCGATAAGAACTCTAAAACGAAAAAGTTTAACAGCGAATGTTAGAGTAACGTGTGTTCTTTCAATGTCACATATTTTGCGCTATGCTGTGAGTTTCAGAGATTCATAATATAAGTGTCGAAGGTTTAACCGGAAAATATGCCTTGCGCTTTTTTTTTGAGATGCAATTGTAATGGGAAAGAATTCAGATGAACAACCAAAGAACTTCAGATAAGTTCTTGGTGAGTATCGAATTTCTTACCAGAAATGAATTCATAAGAAAAGCAATCTGTATCAAGAGAAATTTGTTGGCCCTATGATTTTCACAGAAGAAATACAAACCGAAGAAGAGGAATTAAAACCCATGAAACAATGGCTTAAACTAGAACATAAACTTGGGCTGCGGAATTTCCTAGATCACTATATTAATGCAGATGGTATGTCAAAGGATTTACAGACATTGCTGGAGCCTCACAGAAGATGAGGAAACGTTTGGTTTAGATCTAGAGAGTGGTACAGATTTCCTGAAGCTGAAGTCTGCGTTGTGCTGTTTAACCCCAAATATTCCTCATCTGAGGAAGAAAAGGTAGTTTAAAGCAGACAACCATACTCAAAATACAATTGAGGAGGCTTTGAGATTGGACAACGTCCAGGGAGATTGCATAGTAGCGCCGATGTTTGGTCTAGATGAGCAAGCACATAAGTTGTCCAGACAAGCGAGCTCATAAGACTGCAAACACTATGGATGAATAAGTTCTCTGACGCATGAGCTAGAAGAAGACCGTTTAATTTCTGAAATGAGTGGTCAACATCTGAAATAATTAATGCGCAGCAAAGAAATCGCAATATTTGTTGAATGATAAGTTGGAAGAAGAAACCTAGTAGGAAAATGAAAAGAACTTTAGAGTAAGTAAGAGCACAATGGGAGCCACTAATTCTGGAAAAACGTATTCTAGAGAGAAGATTGGAAATTTCAGATGTAACAGAGGAGAAATTCATCTGAATTTTTCAAGGAGTGAAATAAATACCTCAAAAAAGTCTAGGGAACACTTACCAATATCTTTAAAATATGAATTTGATGATTCGAATTTATAGAAATCTTTCGGTTTTTGTTAGGATGTATTGTATATAATGTAGTCTCAAGAAAAACAAAATAATATTTAACTTCTCCAAAGCACCTATTATAAAAAAAATTGAAATTTGAAAAGACGAAATTTGGTAAAACACACAAAAAATCCTGAACTAATATTATCGAAACGATATGGAAGCACTTATATTTTCAGTACCCAGAAGGTCCACCTCTATTATTAATGACACTTTGGCATCGTCGTGGCATGCTCAATATTAAATTGTTTATTACATTTTGGCCTAAGTCATTCCAAGCCCCCTGAACTGATAATCGAAGCTCCTGTTCATGATGGAAGACGTATCATTTTCTTCAAGAACGTTCGAGACAACTCTTGCACGATGAGGAGGGGCATTATCTTGTTGAAAGAGTGGGTTTAGACCCATTGTTTGGAGATACGGTGCCACTACAGGTAAAATTATTTCATTTGCGTAAGAATTTCCCGTGAGGTTGTTCTGTATGAAAACGAGGTAAATTCTTCCACCAGGGCGTATACCTCCCAAAACATCACTGATCCGCCTCGCTGTCTAACAACTTCTCGAGCATGCTGGAGACGGTTTCGCATTCCAGGTTCCCTCCATATTCGAATTCTTTCCAAATCGGCATAATAACTTTATCTAGATTCATCACTGAAGAGAACTGTGGCCCACCTCTCTTGATCCCAGTTTACGTGTTCTTGGCACCAAGCTAAACGAGCAGCGTGATTTCCATGGGTCAGTGGTGAAACTCTTAAAGGACGTCGGGAGTAGAGTTGACCTTCATGTAGTCGATTTCTTACAGTTTGGTCGAAAATTTTTACATTATGAACTCATGACAGCTCTTGAGCTAATTGAGATGCTGTGGTAGTACGATCTCTTCTGGCTTGTGAAACCAAAAAATCGGTCTTGGTTAGATTGTAGTAATCCTGAAACGACCTGTATGGCGTTCTTTTACGCTATCTGTTTCATTGAAACGCGACCATAAACAGTTTATGGCACTTGGGCTACTTCCCAGAACCCTGGATACTTCCCGTTGTGAGCTCCCAGCTTGGAGCATGTCAACGGCTCGTAACATCTTACAACAGAAACAACGTGCCAACTAACTGATTTCAAACACTGAATACATAAAATGATTATAAAGCAGCGTCGCATCTGCTGCATTTTTAGTTTTTTATAAAAAAAACTGAAATCAGTTGCGACACTCTACATAATTTGGTGAGAAATTGATGCAAGTGTTCATTTCTTAAAAAAAATCATCCATATTGATCGTTCTGGATACGATATATCGATATTCAGAACTGTTCCCTAAACTTTTTTGAGGTGTTTATATAGAGTTCAGGAGAAATTTATGGTGAAAAATTCAGTGCCTTGTTTGGAGTAAATATGGCGTCTGAGATGATAATCTCTGCTAAACAGTTTCGAGAGGGTGTATTGAAGAGCTATTCTCAAGCAATAAACAAACTGAAGCAATACACGAATTTCGATTCTGTAACAATACGTGTAAGGGAAAAACCATTTCATGAATTATATGCATCAGCAGGCAGATGAGAGGGTAGAGTAATTATCAGAATTGTTGATTACATCTGGTTCAGAGAGTCAATTTTACTCGATAAAAAAGATTGGTTGTATTATGTACGTGTTTATTCAACGTCCCTACTTAAATTGATTGAACGCTTGTTGTACAATCCTGCATTATTCAGCAGTCGAATTGAGATCGGCTTTCCAAAGACCTCAAAGTAAATATATCAAAGAAAAAAATCCATTCGGGTTCCCAAATGAACTTCGTTCTCTTTCCAATTTTAATTCCAGATTGCGTGCATTCGATTCGAGTTTAGTGCAATTCGCCCTTTTCGTTCTATACCCCTTTATAAATGAATGTCCAGTTAATGGAATTATATTAAGTGCCTCTGCTCGTATCCGGTCTGCGATCAGTGTTTCCGCTCAAACTGGCGAAATACGGAACTATTATAAGAGTTGGATGAAGGCTTTCTATTTGTCAATAGATTTAGGAAATAAGTGTTTCTTGGGAAGAAGTTACGTGTAAGAGTAATTCAGAATATTCTGCTATGTTGCCAGCTCTTCGTGGAAAAATAGAATATTGAAGATATATAACCGCAAAGTAAACTCTACACCACTAATTTTTTAGTAATGAAAGTATTCGAAGTTTTCTACCCAATTTTGAAGCATTAAAAGACACTCGTGGTGACCCAATATTTGAGAATTGTGGGCGTCTTGAAGAACACTCAGCATTAATTAGCTGAGTTTGGTTTCCGAAAGAAAGAACGCAAGAAGTTTTTATTATTAGCTTTTTTCTTGAAAACAAAGTCGCGATGAAACTTTACACTAACAAGCTGAATAGATTGTGACTAGAAAAAGGATTGTTTCATTATAGTACGCGTCTATATCGCTTTTAGCTTAAATAACGTGATCGATATAGCGACATGGTAATCACATAATTCTTTATTACGTTGAATATACAGGGATATCCACCGGGACCGCACGTTGAAAACTTTTTGAGTTCCAATTACAATATCAAGGAAAATTTTATACGCGGCCATAACCAGCGATTTCCAATTGAAGTGAAATATTTTCGAAATGATACCATTTCCGGTTATACTGGAAGTGGGTCATTACTTTGTTATTTCAAATGGCAATCTACCTTTTTTATTATACATCTAGAACCGACATTTTAGCAAGGCATAAAATCCCCAAGTTGTTGGCACTTATCTGTCAAAACTTTTGACAGATTTGATTATTTTTGTTTTAAACTCGATTTTTGAGAAACATTAAGGAATTTTAGCTCTTAGATCTTTTGCACTACAGACACAATTCTTGCTTGGGTAGATAGAAGAAGCATCAAGGAAATTTTTAAGCAGTCTATACATGTCAAATATTCATTACGTTGTTTTGTATGATTTGTTTAATTCAAATAGCTTTTTCAAATAGCAATAACTCAATTTTTTCAAATGGCACGTGCTAATTTTTATATCGCCATCAGATGAAGCGTCAAATTTCAGATGGAATTGTATCAGCATGTACTATACCCATCTCTTATAGTTTCGAAATAATTTGGGAATATATTGAATTTTGATGATTTTGCAAGATTTAACAGAGAATGCTTTGAAATATTTGAATCAAGTAGCTGAACTGGCTAGGCTCACCTGACAGGTGCCTAAAACTTCGTTCATTCGAATTTGATATTTCAACAAGAATTGTTGGTAATTTGAAGTAAAATTTTTTGAAAAACACCAGATTGATAATAAAATGGCTGATCATTCAAATGAGCATTTGTTTCTTTTTTTTATTCTTGGCGAATATCAAAAAGTGGTGGATAGAACTTGCAGCCAATTCAATGACCAATTCTCGTGGACGACAACAATCAATTAATACGCTAGCATATTTTCGTGCCAATCCACATGCGTCCATTAAGTCAGCATCAATGAATATTGGATTGAGTTACTTCCATTCAAAGGATCCCCAAGAAACATAACATGCACCCGTATTCTTTTATCAGACTACAAAAATTGAGATCAACTGACCTACCCAAGCGGCTAAATTTCTGTGAAAATGTATTAATTCGGCTTCAAGAAGATCAGACAATTCTTCGAAAAACTATGTGGTCTGATGAAGTCAAGTTCAATGAAAGTGGAATAACCAACAAGAGAAATCGACATTTTTGGGCCACAGAAAATCCTCATTTCATTGAGGTTATTGATTCCAAAAATCTATAACCTAATATAATAAATTAATAAATTCAGCGTGAACGTTTTTGCAATTTTAATGAATGATTTGTTGGCTTATCACATTTATGAGGAAAATCTAAATGGACAAAGATACTTGGAAATTTTGAGAGGAACATTAGCGAATTTTTTAGATGGAATACCCCTTAACATTCTGAGGGATTGCTATTACCAAATGGATGGTGAACCAGCACATAAAACACGAGCTGTAGATCGGCAGCTAACAGAAATGTTCGAGGATAGATGGTGGGGTAATCAGGGACCAAATTTATGGCCTCCGTGTTCTCCGGACCTGACGCTTCTTGATTTTTAGTTATGGGATAAAATCAAGAGTGGAGAGTATCTTATTCCTGTAAGAAATAAAGAAGAGTTACTAGAGCGATTTCATAATGCTTTTCGTAATATTATAATGCTTTTCGTAATATTGATCCTGAGGAAACTAGGGGGGCAACTCATCGTGTTCGTATACGAGCTGTCAAGTGTATCGAGCCCATATAGAACATTTATTCAGATCGTAAATTAGTTTTCTTCCATGATGTTTGCTATCATTCATTCGTATTAATGTAATATTAGTTCCTACAATTTTTTTCATCCTAATGTAGAAAATTGCTTCTAATACTTTGTAATTTTATTTTACTCATAGGGGGTAAATTTGAAAATTGGTTATTGAATTGCCTGCAATTTCTACCCACTACTTTTTGACATTCTAAAATGAATTAAAAAAAGATTAAATATATCTTCGTTTGAATAACCAGTGGTTTTATCCCAAATGTATTGTATTTTTTGGATATTTTCAATCTGAAATAACGACAATTGTTGAAATATCAAATTAGAATGAACGAAGTGACAAGTACATTGATTTTACGAACCTGTCAGGTCAGCGTAGCCAGTTCAGCTACTCGATTCGAATATTTCAAAGCATTCTCTGTTAGTTCTTGCAAAATCATCAAAATTCAATATACTCCCAAGTTATTTCGGAACTATAAGAGATGGGTATAGTACATGCTGATACAATTCCATCTGAAATTTGACGCTTCATCTGATGGCGATATAAAAATTGGCTCGTGCAATTTGAAAAAATTGAGATATTGCTGTTTGAAATAGGCCAACTTGAAAAAATCTTACAAAACAACGCAATGAACATTTGACATGTATAGACAGCTTAAAAAATTACTTGATCCTTTCTATCAACCCCAGCAAAAACTGTGTCTGTAATGCAAAAGATCTACAAGCTACAATTTTTTTAAATGTTTCTCAAAAATCGAGTTTATAATAAAAATAATTAAATCTGTCAAAAGTTTTGACAGATAAGTGTCAACAACTTGTGTATTTTATGCCTTGCTCAAATGTGGATCCTAGATATATAATAAATAGGTAGATTGCCATTTGAAATAACAAACTGATGGCTCACTTCCGGTATAACCAGAAATGGTATCACTTTAGGTTTTAACGAACGGTCCCGGTGGATTGCCCTGTAGAATTGTAATAGTAACACTAGTATTTTGTGGCATCTCACATTGATATTACTGGAAAACAAAATACAATAAGGAGAAATATCTAAAAAGCAAATCCTAACAAATTGACGGAGAAATAAACAGATGAATAATGATATAAATAATAACTATATTTAATGTATAAAGATACAATTTCAAATAGCATAAAATGAGATATTCTGTTCTTTTTTTGGAACACATATCAATATCAAGTTAAAAGATCAGGTAAAATTATCTGTGTGTAGAGAAATAGTGTACGGAAATATCATGACAAACGCACCGCGGTTGCAGAATCTTTGCGGAAACATTTTGTTATATTTGTGGAGAATTTTTCACAAGGTTATTTTTTGAATACGACAAAAAGCCTACTTTCTATATTTTAGTGTTTCAATTGGAGATCAAGACAAGCAGTGAGTTCCCCATGTATGCTGTGTTAGTCGTAGCGTATCATTGACGCAGTGGATGAATGGGAAGAGAAAAAGTATGCCTTTAGCAGCCTCTTTGGTATGGCCAGAACCTACTCATTATTTTTATTATTTCTATAATTCACAATTTCATTTGTGAGGTTCTACGAGTCAGAACGTTGTATAATGATTCGCTCCCGTGTTTGATGTGGATTTTCGACGACCTAAATGTCTTAGTTGAGTCTATAAAAATACGTTCTCTAGAAAATTTAAACTCATCGGTCCATATAATATTTTGTAAGTTAGGGTTTTCTTGAATATGAATAATGAGCATTACGCAGAAATTAATCCTAACCCCGTCTCGTGAATTCAGGATGATATTCATGAGAATTCGAAAAGCATGAAAGTTATATTCGCCCTAAGTTTCATCAATTGATGTATGTGCTGCCCAAAATATGCAACAGTAGCAAGTATAGACGTTCACGGATTGGCAAAAAAATAATCCATGACGGTAACTGCAATGTCTTTGGCAATGAAACTGACTTCTCCCCTTGCCGCTGTCAATATTCGTTAGGTGACAAAATTTTATATTAATATTCTAAATTAGTTTCTGCTAGCTGGTTGTAAAAGAGAGAGGTACCCTAACCTCCCGTTAAATTTTCTGCTCATATCGACTTATTACTTGTTGACATTGAACATTAATATACTCGTTTGGGTATTTATCTGCCATAAAATTTAACAAAAATAATGCACACATGCACACAAATAGAATTAGTGTTATTGCAATTTTTTATAATATCTAACTGTCAAACTGGAGCCGAATTTCTCCAAACCCTTCAATGGTATTATGTAATATTTAAAACATCAAAAATACATTTTTCACTGAAATATTTATGATATTGCGCTTTCACCAGCGCGACAAGTGTTCGGGACAACATAATGGACAAAGTGCAAACGAATTTATCATCTACCAGATATAGAACGAAATAAACAGCGTGAATAAATAAAGAAATGAGAAGTATTCCCTTTCAGTTCTGCATTAACCCCGCTATCTGAGATATTTCGCAGACAACACATTTATGATCCTGGTTTTGATTCAACTATATTTTTTATGTCTATGAAATGTTTATACTAAAAACATTAAGACATAAATTGATATGAGATCAGTTTTATCTAGTTAAAATGTGGAAATAAATATGGACACTTAAAATCATGATTTAAGTCTCATGGAAAATGATTGAAAAAATTAGTTTTGTAATCCATTTTTCTACCTCCTTATACAAGGTGTTACATAATAGTATGTCACAGCTTGAGGGGGTAAATCTACGTGCGATTTTGAGAAATAAATTTTATTTAAACATAGGTCCACTGAAATATCGTAACGGAGCTATAGGGTGTTACAATTTCCTGAAAAAGTTGGTTTTTCTTCGAAACTCCTGTAGAATTGTAAATATTCAGCCCAAATTAGGAGAGCGATTTATTTTTGACAGCCTCCATGATGACACGTCCTAGGTTTTAATAGAAATTCACAAGGTGTTTTCTTTTCCGAGGCCATGTCTCCTTTTGCCTTTTCAAACTTTTTTGCAGTACGTCACTGATCAGCGTGCAATCAATTTTCGTAATTTTCGTTCAATTAAGAAACCTTTTTGACACCTGTAAAATTTCGTATCACTAATCGTTTTTGAGTGAAAAGTTATTGAATTTGAATTAATTGATATTTGAATTGACTTGATGAAGATCCATGATCTAAATGAGATAAAAAACACAAGGTTTAACTTCGAAAAAATTCTTTCGCTGAATATATCAAGAATGACAACAGAATGGTAATAAAAGCAATAAGCTTTTAATTACTCAGCATTATAGTTATATTCTCATTTATATTTTTCTGTATATTCATTCGTCTGAAGAAGCTACGTGTAGTGAAACGCGTTACGAATCGCAATTATTAAGAAAATTCTCACAGTACTTGTTTTTATTACCCAAAATTTTCTTTTATTTTGATAGCTCATCTTCCGAGACTCAACTTATACTTATTCAATATAAAACTAAATACAAGAACAATTGAAAACTAAATAAATTGCTGTAAGTGTGTTCCACCCGCAAAAATACAGACCTCTGACCTTCTTCGCATAGTATCAATCACGCTTCGAAATATTCCTGGGGTATTTCTTAACGTGTCAAAAGAGGTTATCATTCGATTTATCAATTCTTTCACTGTATTCACTGGAGTAGTATAAACTGAAATTCTGAGATATCCCCATAAGAAAAAGTCTAAACTATTTCACTCTGGGGACTTAGGTGGCCATGGTTCTGGCGCAACCCGACCTATCCATCGGTTGTTGAATGTATTGTTCGAGAATTCCCTAGCTTCTCCACTACAATGTGCTTGTGCTCCATCATGCATAAACCACATTATGTTTCTCACCAAAAGTGGCACTTCCTCGAGCAATAAAATTAACTTCTCCTCAAGAAATTGCCAATAAGTGGGACTGTTTAGTCTGTTAGGCAAAAAAAAATTGCCCAATCAAATAATTTTCAATTATTCCAACCCAGACATTTTGTGAGAATTGTTCTTGATGATGACATTCTTCAATCAAAAGGGGGTTTTCCTCAGCCCAATAATGATTATTTTGAAAATTTGTGATAGCAGTTCCCGAAAAATTAGCTTCGTCTGTGAACATTATTTCTCTATCAAAATGAGCATTTTCTCTAATTTTATATACGAACCATCGGCAAAGATTCTGTCTTGATGGAAAATCTCGAGAAAGTAGAGTTTGGACGCGTTGAATATGAAACGGGTACAATAAAAAGTAGTGCAGAATCCTTCAAACTTGAAAATGTGAAATATTCAACTGATTCCCAGTTTTTCTTGTACTCACATGAGGATTTGAATCAATACAATTGAAATCTGCTTCCTCAATATCTGGAGATCTCATAGTTTAAGTTGCACCTTCTAAATAATTATTTACAGTAAAAGTTCTAGTTCCCTTCAACCTTCTATGGATATTTGAAAATGTTCGCCTGTCTGGTGTTACTCGATTTGGAAAGCGCACCTGATATAATCGCCTAGCTTCTGTTGTGTTTTTGTCATCCAGACCGTACATGTATTGGATATCTTAATACTAATCGTTAATTTAATAAACAATTCGAGCATACACTAGTTCAACTTTAGCAGGTGTCAAAATAAATAAATAAAAGAAAAAATCAAATCCAACTCGACATTTTTTTAATTGCCTTCAATTCAGCGAAAGCATACAATCGTTTAATAATTTTTTGCTCTGTTGGAGATACGAAGAAATTTTGAGTGTCAAAAGAGTTTCTAAATCGAGAGAAGATGACGAAAATTGATTGTACGCTGATCAGTTGCTTACTGCAAAGTTTGAAAGGGAAAGAGAAGTCATGGTACCAGAAACGAAAACACCTTTTTGATTCTTATTAAAATTTAGGACGTGTAATGATGGAGGCTGTAGAAAATAGCTTGCATTTCAAATTTGGGCTGAATATCTCAAAAACTGCAGGAGTTTTGAAGAAAAAACTAATTCTGTTCCGGAAATTTCAACACCCTGTAGCTCCGTTACGAAGCTTTTGCGGACCCTTGTTTATGAAGACCTTTTTTTCTTAAAATTGCACGTTGATTTTCCCGCTCAACTTGTGACATACCATTATGTAACACCCTGTATATTGTATGAAGACTACGCAGCACATATTAAGATGCCTAGAAACAATATTGCTGACAATATTGCATTAGTGGAAACCATCCATTATTAATCACTCAAAAGTTAGGTCTGACTTTAGTTGAGTCGCTGCTCTCACTTAGTAAACGTGAAACTGACTATTTCTCAGCAAGATATAGAGTTGTCCAGAGAATATGTGCGCCAGATGAACTACTAGGATTGCAAAGTTGGTTTAACTAAAGAACAAAATCTTGAACGATTGCAGCGTTCATCAGGTAATAAAAGTCCGTCAAGGGTAATTGTGTTAAGGTGTTATAGTGAATTTAAATTGGGATGCATATCACTTGGTGAGCTACGTACTGGTAGGCCCTGTTTGTCCATGACTGTTAACATTATTGGGCTAATGCGTCGTATGATCGAAGAAGATGAATCTATCAAGAGATTGAGGAAACATTTAATGTTAGATCTGTAATAGTCAATTCAATTTTACATGAGCATCTCAATATGAAAATTCTCAACCGTTGGATGACCCTTATGCTGAATGATATTCAAAAAGCCGAGCTAGTAAGGATATCGCGAGAACCGTGAAACATATTGAATAATGGTGGTCTTTATATTCTATCTGAAATCGAGATAACTGATGAAACATACATTCCATTGGTAGATGCTCTTACACGCTGGAAGAGCTTTATGTGAATTCACGAATATGATCCAACCTCAACCACTGCGAAAAAGCAAAGATCTGTCAATAGTTATGTAAGCAATTTACTTTCAAAATATTGATTGGTGAATTCAATAGATCATGAAAATCCACAGCAACAAACAGTTGTCTTTTCTTTTGAACATAAGGTGGAAGTATTTCCACATCCACCCAACTCAACTCATTTAGCCATCTTTGATGGTTGTACTTCAACTTTTTCATGGTCGGCCTTTCACGATTAAGAAGAAGGCAGATAATCTAACCTAACCACCTTGAATAACATGGTGTTATTTTTCTGTGAAATTTCTGAATCAGAACGATTTTTTCTTGGAGGGGAACATAATTTTTTATTATTTTCATTATTAAGTTTCATAAAGAGTTGAGATTTTGAAATCTATAAACTCAAATAGTACGCGTAATATTCAGTGACAAAATGAAAGTGAAATGTCAAAATGAGAATCAATACTTAAAGATAACTAAAACTAAAAGCTAAAGAAAATAATCTGAAGTAATTATTAGCCGATTTGAAATAAACTAAGCTACTCTATCATTAATGAACCAATTGTCCAAAGAATTCAAAAAGGCATTCACTGATGCAGAACTATCTACACTATTCGTTAGACGATTCCAAACACTGAAGGTCCTATTCGAAATGAAGTGCTCGCGAGATGCCGTACGGAACCGTTCACGTACTAACTTAAACTGATGTCCACGTAATTTATTCATATTAAGTTCGAAAATGTCACTTAAGTCACTGTTGAATAGGCCATGCATAATTTTTTAGATGACTATCAGATCTCCTCTTAGTCGCCTACGAACGAAAGTGGAAATCTTCATAATCGACAGGCGGTCCTCATAGCTTGGGCGTACGACACCATACGTTATCCTAGTAGCCCTTCTCTGAATGGATTCTAAAAGCTTCACGTCTTTAGTTAGCCAAGAATGCCATACTGAACCAGAGAACTCCAAAATAGGGCGGACGTAGGTTTTGTATAGTTCTGCAGCAGTAGAGGGATCACATCCATGAAAAGATCTTTGAAGTAAATAAAGTGCACTTTTGGCCTTATTAGAACAATGCATAACATGATGGCTCCAGGATAAATCTGCTGATACAATTACTCCAAGATCGTTGTGCATTTCTACACTTTCTATTTTGTGATCATTAACGAAATACACCAAATGAGAATTGCTTTTCCCCAAGTGGAGAACCTTACACTTTTCGGTATTTAGTGACAAGAGCCAGTCTTTGCAGCAACGAGTATTAATGTTCAAGTCATTCTGTAGAGTGATGTGATGCAATATGGGACAATTTAAAAGTTTTGTATCATCAGCATATGAGAAGCAGGCAGATTTCAGAGAAGAAGGCAAATCAGAAATGTAGACCAGAAATAGTAGGGGTCCAGCACTGAGCCTTGGGGGAACCTACTTTCTACAGAATAGAATACAGATCTTTCACCACCAACCTTAACTGATAACTCTCTTCCTAAAAGAAATCCTTTGATCAACAGTAGCAAATCTTTTTTCGAATACCAACATGCTGATGTTTGTGGAGAAGTCTTCCTAGAGGAACACTATCAAAGGCTCTAGAGAAGTCCAAGAAGACTATGTCCACTGGATCACCTCTATCCAGAGACCTCGTCCACTGGTCAATATACTGAAGCAGACACGTCATGACGGACCTTCTTGGAATGAAGCCATGCTGCTCCGTGAGGATGATATTATTATTCATGAGAAACGGCAACGGCAGCAGAGTGCTGACATGGTTCGTTCTTCTCCTGTACCAGGTAGCTGCTACTTCATTGACAATCGCGCAATCTACTTCATTTCATGTGGAGATCCATCAAGTCGATTTTGTTTCGAAGAGTTAATATTTCTGCTACTCCGATAGAGGAAACGGGGGGCGTGCGATATCGTTTCCTTCAAAAAACTCTAGATTTATTCCGTTTGAATAAACAAATCAAAACTATATTTCATTCTGAAGGCATATGTCGATTTGTTATCAATCTTCCCGTATTTGAGATTTTTTCCCAGATCTGCTAGATTCAGTTAATTTTGGTCATTTTTAAAAAACAGATGATTTGCGTTGGAACTATTTTCCGTAGTTTGGAAAACCTGAAATAACGGTGATTCAGTTAGAGAATACGAGGCTGGATTGATAAGTCTCCGACCTAACCAAGAGATGGCGCAACTAGGTCTACTTCGGAGGTGCCTTTCTACAGTACCATCCTTGTAGGTATAGTTTCAGCCCGATCGCCTCTGTGTTGTTTGTGAAAATGGAAAAATTGGAAGAGCGTGCTGTCATCAAATACTTCTATTTGAAGGGGTTAACGCCGTAGGAAATTGAAGAAGAGTTTTATTCAACATCCTCCTCATCATATTCAACCGTTTAGCAGTGGGTTTCCGAGTGTGAAATGGGTCGTGTGAGCACTTCTGATGAGCCACGCTCAGGACGCCCCGTTGAGATCACAATTCCAGATATAATCGCGGAAATTCATGAAATAGTGCTGGAAGAGCAAAGATCAAAAGAGCGAGAGACAGCTGAGACCTGCACCAACATTGGCATATAGAAAAGCTCTGTGCCGCGTTTACTAAAAATTGATTCGAAAAATCATTTCTACCGCCAATTTGGCGCTGTATAAGCATAATTCAAGCGAATTTTTGCGTCGACTCGTTACTGTTGACAAAATTCGGGTCCACCACTACACTCTTGAAACCAAACAACAATCTAAACAATGGATTGGAACAGTGGAACCTACTCCAAAGAAGGCGAAAGCAATTTTATCGGCAAACAAGGTTATGGCTACTGTTTTTAGGATGCAAGAGGTATTATATACATTGATTACCTTGAAAAGGTTAAAACTATCACTGGTAAATACTACGCAGACTTACTGCAACGTTTTAGCCACGAGGTTCTAATTAAACGACCTCATTTGGCGATAATCTATGATCTGAAGTTCAAATTTATGCCGCACCCTCCCTACTCTCCAGACCTAGCCCCGAGTGACTACTACATGTAGTCTAATTTGCGTGCAATGAAGAAGTAATCGAAGGTGCAAATGGGTATTTTGAGGAACTTGACGAATCAGCCTATAGAGATTGCATTACTTGACTAGAACATCGCTATGAGAAATGTATCATGAGTATACCTGACAAGTATTTTCTGGATTCTCCACAATAACAGATTCCATTCATATAAAACTTAGACTCGTATACGAGCAAGATAAACACTATTTTGATTGTCGTTTGGAGTTCTACGAACATTTAAGCGGACCCATTCAATAACGATTTGAATTAGTTTCAAATTGAGATTTTTTGGATGGCGAGATGTATCGCCATAGGTATTGAGTTAGGAGCGAAAATAATACCTATTATATTATTATACTAAAAGACCTCAAGAACTTGATGCATGGGCCTGAGTTTTGGGAGAACTAAAATTATCTGAACCTAAATGTATGTATCAACATGATGAAGCACTGTACGTGCAATAGATTTCTAGACTGTTGGATAGGCAGGGGAGGTATTATAGAATGACATGTTACATCGCTCGACCCAACTCCCCTAGGTTTCATCTCTATGGGGGATTGGATCCCCCTCATAGAAATGAAACCTTGTTCAAATGACCATCCTAGTCATTTTAACTACGAAAAAAGATTGCTCAAGCATGGCAGCAGATAACACCACGAATATTGCAAAATGTTAGGTAATCATTAGAATCTCGATTATACCAATTCATGGAAGCAAATGATCACTTCTAACATCTGCGATAGGAATATATCACGTTTAAACTAACTGAACACTCAATAATACATTTATAATATAATAGACTTTCATGTGAATCATAGAAGTCCAAGCAGTATTATTTTGTAATTAATGAAACTTAAAAATGCAAACTGATATTGGGGATCAAACAACCCTTATTGATAAAGAGGTATCACACAGCCTCTTTCTCATTATAAAAATTTTCGGAATGATAAATGATAGGGGTAAGGTTTTCCGTTTCAACCAAATAGAAATTAAGAATTCATGAGACATGGAATTTTCACAAACAATTTTCGATTTCAATTAGTCATATGTTATTTTAGAAAGTGAAAAATTACGTGGTCATGTAGAGAATGAAATCGCCTTTCCTAAAAGGTGTCACATAATCCCTTTTTCTCATTCAAAAATTTGGGAAGAAGCTTCTAAGAATAGGGGATTGATAGGCGAAACGAAACATGTGACAAAAAATTTGTCCCATCCAGTAAAAACTCGTTTTATAGAAAATCACAGAGAAGTTAAATTCAAATTGAATGTTTTTCAGGGTGTTTATTTGAAAGTTATGTCGGCGTGTAATTCATCACTGGAAACTTTTGGTTTTAATCTGTATGTTGCCAAAATTTGAGCGACTCTATCGAGACGTTTCGATTAGAAGAACGCGCTATTGTGAAAATTTCCTCAAACGAAACTCCTATAAAAAAATTTGTTTTTCTCGTTTGAAGAAAAACACAGATTAGGTCTCACTATCAAGAACGTATAATATGAGAAGGATAAGAGGAATATAACATGAAATGATCAAAAATGAAAAACTGATCGCCTTTCCATTTCAAAAAGAATACATAAAGAGTTAGTTGTCGTGCTACATCATCTTTAGATGCCACAAAATGCTTGAAATTGGCGAAGAACTTATTTATTTATAAATCTCAAACTTGTTCATTTCATTTTATGGTTTCCTCGTTTACTAGAATCTCACAGAAAACTGCTCTAAATACGTTTATTGAGATTCTGAATGAAAAATGAATATATCAAATGCATAACATAATGATAATATATCGATTTTTCGATAATTTATAGAATTTTTTGAACTATATTTGTTATTTGAAATAGTAATCCCACCAAAAATATTCTGTAAAAACTATTCAAGTCTTGATGGAGCTGCTTGTTTATCTCTAAAAAGTAATGAAATCTAGACTAAGTCGTGCCAAGCCTAAGGTTCCTTACTGCGATTTCTTTATTATTATAGTTAATGTTGTGTTACTTGGCCATTGAACATTCTTTATAAGTTAGTGGGTAGAAACAAGTCAATTTTGTTTACACGTAATGTTAGATCTGTGGTAACTGGCATGTTTGTTAAGCGAGATAATAGACCACACTGGTATTGGTAATTACACGCAAGTGGCTTATTTTAGGCTGTTGTTGATCGTTCAACACATGCATTCAGCATTGACCATGCTGTCTTCTGCTCTCTTGTTTTTGGAGCATCAAATCGACCACCGATCTAACATAAAATAGACGTACAGACGGACTTCTATAAAAAATTAGAAGTCCTTCTGTACTGGAAGTATTTTTTTATGCTGTTTGTTTCAGGCTCGCCTATACATAAGTATTATTGAAATACGCAGTTTATTAAGCCTACTATTGACTGGTTATTCAAACAACCTTTTCCAAGTGGCAATTTTCCATCGTCAATAGGTAGCGGTTCTGGGGACAGATTGGTGCAATGGTGTTATGGAACACCTGGTTTTGTACCCTTGTGTATTTGAATTTGGAGGCTTATACTTGGTAGAACTTCATTATCAATAACAAAAAGGAAATATTTCCTGTTATTCATCCAATTTGTTCTACGCTTTGTTTATAATACCATACTCTTCATTCTGTTTTTCATTCTTGATTTGTACTGTGTTTTTAATATCATTTAAAAGGAAATTCAATTATCTTCATTAAAATTCCTCGGATAATAAACCAAGTCACACAACATTAACTATAATAATAAAGAAATCACAGTAAGGAACCCTGGACTTGGCACGACTTAGTCTAGATTTAATTATTTTTCGGAGATAAAACAAGCAGCTCCATCGAGACTTAGCTAGATTTTTAAAGAATGTTTCTGGTGGGATTTCACTTCATTTCTTAGAAGTGTAGACATATTGATTCATTTCATAATATTTTCCTATTTTACTTCTTTTTTTCATTTCAGGAATGGTTTTTCTATTACGACAAATCTTTCTTTTCTATGTTTCCGTTCAGATACTTAGCAAAAGTTTTTCGTAATGTCCATTCGCTATTTCTTTTTGTGAACTTGTGAGTAGATGTATAAAAGCCAGTCTAGTCCCATCCAGAGTTTTTCTTTAATTTCATTTATATGCGTATTAAGATCAGAATGGGTGGCATTCGCACAGCAGCGTTTGTGGGACGCTATAGGCTAGATTGAAGTAGTAGAAGTGTCCTACTACGCTGGCTTTTTGCAAAGACAGTCGATTTTTTTCAGCTGAGACTAGCTGAGGGTTCTTCATCAGATACTTCAGACCAGTATGTTGAGTCTAATAGTTCTGTTCGTCTCTTGTGTTTTATAATCAGCGTCACCAGGAATACTCCAGAGATTCGATTATCCTAGTTTTTATATCTTTCTCTTCATGTTGCTATTGAATTCTAACTCTGTACCAAATTTCAACTCTCTGAGTTTATAATAAGTAGTAGTTCTATTCTGATAATCATGAGTGTGTGAGTGTCATAAATGTGAAACTTCTCCTTCGCTTAACTTCGGAACTAAATGACCTACCGTTTTGAAATTTTGGATTTTAAGTATGTGATTTCGTTTAACTGGATGATGAAAATTTCTGCGTTCTGGTCTCATTCAAAAGTACTCAAATAGAGGGCTGAAGTCGCGGCAAAATGGTTCCAGTAAAGAATGGTACGGCAATGTTTGCGTCGCGTTCGACTTAGCTAATTGCGAAGGTTGAATGAAAGCTTATCAAAGAATTTTGATATTATATTTATTACTGCATATGTTAAAGATATTTAACACAATATTAGGTTTGTTAATTCATTGTGACATTATACACATTCGTGGCATTATATCAAAATTTGGCGAATTTTCGCGTGAATTAAATTTTGCTCTCATATATATTTCCTTCGTCAATGAGCCATAAACATTTCGTGCTGATTTGCTCACCTTTTTCATAGCTCTTTCCTCTGCCTGAGAGTGACAAGGAAACTGGAAATGCAGATCGACGATACTTTATGGGTGAGCTTCATTCGTCTTCCGTACAAAATCTTTGAGAGAGTCAATGGAGATATATTAACCAAGAGAACTTCAGTAATATTATTTTCAACCCGTGAGATAATTTCAATCGTTGCAGACAAAGTTTCTTGTTTCTGTTTCTTCTTTTAAAACACGTCGTTCACCAAGTGCTCTCATATTTTTGCGCTTATCGCATAACATTGATGGTAAAATATTCTCTGGAGCAGAAAAAAGAGCATTTCCTTTGTTAACCGTGTCTACAAAATTCATCATTTCTTCAGAGTGGTACCGTGTAAATGAAATTAGCTCAAACAGATATTAAGAAACAGGTGCATGAAGTTTTCAACTTAATATTAAACCACATAGATGCATACAGCTGGCTCGGTGGCGTAGGTGATACGATGCTCGTCTCCTGCGCAGAGTTACCTGGGTTCCATGCCCACAATGTCGGTGCAATTTTTCGGATTCTGGGAATCGCTTGAGTATCCATCTTTCGGAGGAGATGTAAAACCGTCGGTCCTGTTTAACAGAGATGTGTCGAACATTAAAGATCCCTTCCCTCGACACGAGAGGGGTTCGGCAAAATTCCCGGGTTAGTGAGGTGACAGAATTCCCCGGCGTGTCATTGGCCGAAAGGCGGAAATAGAGCACGTCAAAGGAATAACAAACAAACAAACATAGATGTATACACTTTGACAGTATACTCAGCCATGGTCTTGACATTCTCAATCTGATTTTCAGTTATTACATATGAAGTAAGAATATGGCTCGATAATATTAGTCACCTGGAGCGAGCTTTCATGGACTTCCTAGATACAAATCTAACGAGCAATTGCCACTTAATAGAGCGAAATACAATTTGACCAAATACTCCGATATTTACTTTAGTTAGTTATGCTCTCCAAATGGGGAAGTGTATTTTCAAGTGGAACGAAGATAACCGCTTGAAGATTAGTACAGTTTTTCAGCTGATGATCTATTTTTCGTTTAAATTCATTGGGTCCTTTCGTTTCATTAACAGAATGAGAAAAAAAGGAGTCTTAAAGGCAGCTCATTTCATTGGTATAAACAGTATTCTTATGTACAATATTTACAACGGATCCTTCATACCAACTGGCAGTAAAGTTCAAATAATGTTCGTTTTCTTCTCTACCTTTGAGAAACTTCTGTATACTCTCTCCTTCGCCTGTTTGGTGCCACATTCAGGTGTGATGTTATCTAAGATCTTTGAATTAGGTTTCTTTATTAATAAAACGTGTTCTTGTGAAATAACCTTCTTGTAGGATTTATCTCGTGTTTTTTCTCAAACCATTAATTTGTCCTTTGATTTGTCAGTTGAAAAACTGTCCCCTGTTTTCGGTTTTTATTTTTATTTGAGGTTCGCATCAACCACGAAGGTTATTAGCGATATTTTCGGTTTTGTGATTATGAAAGCTATCATAATTCAATTTTTTGATTTTACCCATCTACTTTAGATTCTGGCAATCACTTTGGTTTTATTTTCCTCTGTCATTAAACCTAGGTCCGATTAAGTAGTACTTGCTTTAGCTTCAGCAGCTCTATCTGATATTCTGATATATTCACATGAAAGCTATAGATGGCAAACTAAACCCGTATCTGGGTTCTTAATTTCTCGTTATATTCAAGTTGCAACGAGTCTACTATATGTGTGTTTTGTTTTGTATATTATCTTCAGGAACTGGATGGTTTTCTATCTGGTATATGAATCTGCTACTTTTCTTCAGCTTTTGATCTTTTCTGCTCCTTTTTTTTGAGTTTTTTATGGTAGCTTTATCAATATTACCTTCAACTAAATTTTTGAATTTGGGAGGCTTCTACTTGATAAAATTCAATTACCAATAATAAAAAACAAGTACAGTGTTTTAAGAATTTTACTTAATAATTGCGATTCGTAACGCGTTTCACTACACCGTAGCTTCTTCAGACGAATGAATATATATATATATATATATATATATATATATATATATATATATATATATATATATATATATATATATATATATATATATATATATCATTCGTCTGAAGAAGCTATGTAGTGAAATACGTTACGAATCGCAATTATTAAGTGAAATTCCTCAAAACACAGTACTTGTTTTTTATTATTTAACAAAATTTTCAGCCTTGCATTGACCTTACAGCAATCCTTGTTGTAAAAGGGGTACTTCCACTCCTTTTACACAACTGCAAGTTTCAAAGTTTTGTCATTTGCAGAAGGTAATATCAAACCACCATTTGGCTTTTTTTTTAAAGTTTGCCATTTTCGAACCAAACATATGGGACCATTAATTTCTTCAGCATTTTAATTAATTCCTATTTTTTGAATGGTAAGTTTTTATCATTTGTGATATACTAACGTTAGAAACAATAGGAATATAAGTTCTCAACCATATTTCTTTTCACTTACAATAGAACCTTTTTCTGACGCAACCTTTAGGTTATATACCACTTCATAACTTTGTAATTAGACAGCTCATTCTCACACAGACAACTAAATCTTCCAGAAATAGGACATTCCTAAATTTGTTTAATCTTAACTTCCTTGTACTGAGCGATTTTGATCACCGAAATTAATTAGCATACAAACTAACAAATAGTTAAAATGCTATTACAAGATAACTTTTAACCAAACTGAACTTGGCAGGTGTACTTATAGCACTGGGACCTAAGCTAACTTGTCATAACTTGAGTCCCACCACTCTTCGCAATCTACATCCCCACCAAAGATAACTTTATAGTTTTTATCTTTCTATTCTAATTCTATTTTTTATTATGATATTGACATAGAGATACGTAGATGGATATAATGAAAATGTATTTTTGAGATCAAATTTCATTATCCTTGCGGCACCTCAACACATCGTCTAAAAAGTGACAAAATATTGTATGTCTAAATTGATTTAACAAATTCTTCTTAGACACTATTTAAAATTAATGAATAGATAGAACAACTCTCAAAATAATCTTAGAAATTTGACCATTATCGTAATTTCATGAAATTTCAACGCCCTTGAACCTTACAATATCTTTTCTTTATTTTAATTTCTCAAAATGGAATGGAAGGTAATGGAACCGGTGGTGTTCAGAGAAAAACAATCTTCGAAATTGCCGACGTTTCTCAAATTTTTTTCATCTTCAGGGCTCTATAATGGGAAGAGAAAACAAGAAAAACTATGATATAAATTTGCCTATTGTCGTTTGTTTGTTGGAAATCACGCAGCCCTTATTTCTCTATGTTGCTATTTTATTTAATGTCATTTCAAAGATTATAGCCTTTTTAAATATGTTTGAAATTATTTTATTGTATATTTTTTCATAAAAGAGTGTAATTAAGTATCTGTGATATATTGAATTTTATCTAAATACCTTCAATTTTCCATATTTTCAGAAAAAATTTCATGTGAAATTTTCATCATAGTTTTTCTTGTTTCCTTCCTCTCATTGTAGAGTACTGAAGATGGAAACATAATTTTCCGAAACTTCGCCAGTTTCAAGAATAGTTATTTTTAAATACCACCGGTTCCACTACCTACCATTCCTAATTGCGCTATTGAAGTGAACGACTAAACTCTATGTTTATTTTAATTTGTTTACAAATTCGTAAACTCTCGCTATGGAAGACTAGAATGACATATATGCTCAAGTAGACCCAAATGTTGCATATGAATTGATGATAGAAAATATTAAGAACCCAGACAAGCTAATCTTCAAACCCAAGTTGTATAAAGTTCTTTCTTGTAGAAATTCCTGGATCACTCCTGGCATGAAATAATCGTGTAAACCCAAAAGCATAGCACTAAAAGATTTTATTAGCATATGACATATCTCTGACTCTTAAAAAGGGTCAGAAAACAGGCAAAAAATTAGTGATGTGAACTTCACATGCAACGCCACAAATATAAGCAAAGCAATGTGGCAGGCTAGATAAACAAACGAACGCAAAAACGATGCGATCTCAATGAAGATATTAATAGCTCTGTTGAAGATTTGAACGAAGTGAATCAACATATCGTAGACATCTGCCTGGAGATCACCAAAGGAGTTGACTACGTAACTCGTGATTCTACGAACAGCGGTGGGATTTTTATTAACCTCATATCACCACTTGAGATCCACGATAATATTATTTCTCTCAAAAACATGACTTCTGTATGTTCGGACGAAATCTCTCCAAAATTAATTAAGAATGCCGCTCATATCATTTGCCCCTGTGACAAATCGTGAATAACACCCTGGGAAATGGAATATTTCCAGAAAAACTGAAATGCGCCAAAATAATACTCATTCATGAAAGCGGCGATAGTAAGGCATAAGCAACTACAGGCCCATAGCAATTTCAAATAATTTCAGTAATATATTCGAGAAGAATATTTACAATAGATTGCTCAACTTTCTAGAACAAAAGATGATACTTTCCGACTCACAAAACGGATGTAAGAAAGCTAAAAACTCAATCCAGGCTATACACATGGCTGTATGTGCGGCACTCGAATAAAATCAACCTAATCTAACCTGCTGTTGTGATGGCTTTGGACAAAACTATCCTTCTGAAAAAGCTGAAAAGCTATGGAACAAGAGGAATACCATTACAACTCATCAAGAGTTATCTTACTGATGGAGAACAATATGTCGCTGCACACTAAAATGGGAGTTCCTCAAGGCTCTATACTTGGATCTCTATTTTATATCGTATCTACAAATGATTTGTTGGGTCTTGTAAATGAGCTATTGGTGCAAATCACTGATGACACATATGTGATAGTGAGCGGTAATAGCACAGATATAGTTAAACTGAAAACTTAATATGATTTAGATCAATATTTCAACAGAATCAATCTTAGTTCAAGCTCCTTCGATTTTCTTTCGATAGGCACTGTGAGAAAATTTCTATCACGTACAACAACCACGCAATAGAATCCATAAAGGGTATGCGCTTATTGGGTGTAACCATTGATTCTAGACTGGACTGGACCAGCTATGTTCAGTGCGTTGTGGGTTCGATAGCAGGTTACTCTTACGTCCTTCGTTTCATCAGCTCGCTGGTAATTTTTAAACCTCATTAGTGTCATAATATGCACATGTTGAGTCACGACTTCGCTATGGGTTCATCTTTTCGGGCAACTCTGGGAGGCGCTTCGAATTTACAAATTGAAAAAGGGGGTTTTGAGGTTCATGTTGAGCCTAAAAATTACAGAAAGCTTCAGAGATTACTTCATCAAGAACAGAATTCTAACTCTGCCCTACAAATTTATCGATGAGGCAGTTATGTTTGTCAAAAATAATATGGACCTATTTGTTCATGAAATATAACCGTTCCTATCTACAGCAAAACAATTAAATTTTATTATCATAAGAATCCACAATTAACAACCACTTCATGTACGTAATGATTGCCCGGAAATTGAGAAATATATCATTCTGGAGCTTTCGCTGCAAAAAAACCTTTTACATGCATACAGGAGTTTATGGATGACGCAATCCTATGAATGCATTGAGAGGGATAAATGTAGATTTTGTGGTAATCATAATATTAATTTTTTTAATGTACATATTTATTCAGTTTTTGTTCTTTCTTTATGTTCGTGAGTTTTAACCTTCAAATTATTGAACTGTTCAATATGTACTGTGGTTTCACGGCTGCATATTCAATGCTTATATTCATTCATTATGCAGATTCTGAACTAATAAACTATATCTACAGACCAGAAAGACAACTGTTTTGCACTATTGAAAACTTTTGAATTGAAACTTGATTCTTTTGTTTCACCCTACTCGAAAAAAACCTTACAATTCATTAAAGCATGCCATTCAACTATCACGTACAACAACCACGCAATAGAATCCATAAAGGGTATGCGCTTATTGGGTGTAACCATTGATTCTAGACTGGACTGGACCTGCTATGTTCAGTGCGTTGTGGGTTCGATAGCAGGTTACTCTTACGTCCTTCGGTTGATCAGCTTGCTGGTAATTTTTAAACTGCATTAGTGTCATACTATGCACATGTTGAGTCACGTCATGTTTAACATAATCGTTCCCATATTGTATAAAACTATTGCCGCAGAAGGTTAGATTTATACTATTTCATTGGAAAAAAATATTATATAGTCCGGTTTAGTATTAAAAACATCTCGTACATTTCCATACGATCATAAATCTAATATCTCAGGTGGAATATATCTCTGAAATTGGGTGAAGCATATTATATGAAGACCCTTCTTCATTGAATAATATCACGCCACATTATTGTTATATAAATTGTTCATCTTCCTCCATTATGTTGGAAATTTTATATTTTATGTGACAACTCATGAGATCTATCTAGATGATTAGCTTTCATGATGACTTACCATGAAGATGAGGACCTAAATTAGTGTACTTCAACCAACAAACACTGACGAAGTTTTGTAATATTTCCTTCACTATGACAAGAATTTGAAAGACACTTCCTCTTGAGTTACTCAATTAAGTTCTCGTTTGTGGAAAGTTTCAAGTTTATTCCTTGCTATCCGAACTCATCATTCAGCGAAAGGAGAAAGTTTGTGAAATATAATAACCATATTTTCACTTTTAGAGGTTCATTCCACTCGAAATTAAGGGTAGGTAATCTCGAACGTAAACTATCATATAAATTATTTTCAATTAATATTTACCGAATGAGTACCTAAGAAATAAAAGCACAGGAATGCAATAGAATGTTAAATAATTCTTTCCGTAATGAAGTTAATTGAATTGATATTCTAAGCAGGATGTTCGAAAACAAAAATTTGACTCCGCTCTTCTAAGAGTAACAGCGAAAAACGCCGGAAACGATGTGGCTTTGTTTCTAGCGGTACCATTAGTCATACCGATTTTGAATATATAAAGCTAGCTCCATACTTGCACCATCCCCTAACTACAAAATCATCATAGGTAATATAGGTCGAGGTCATAAGAAGGTATTTCGCTCATCTGATACCCGATGTATTTTAAAAAAGTGGTAGTAGAGACTATTATAATATCTAAAATTATATCAGAAACAAATACTTTGTTTCAGTCTGCTGAACGTGGTGTCAATGGGCGCCACAGGTAGGGGCGAATAAAGTGTGTCTATAGGCAACAGAGGCTCGGACTCAGTCTCCAGAAAAATACAATAATATCTGTGCAGAACTAAATCTAAAATTACATTATTTACAGTTTTTTCATGAAGAGATTGATAAAATTTAAAAGAGCTACAAGAATCACAAAATATTTCCTCAGATGTTTTAGATTTATTTAGGGGCGACCTGATATACCACATGTAACTGACACTAGGGCCTACCCTGTACATTTTTTTCTATTTGGAATATTTTTTTTTCTATTTGGAATATTTTGATGAAATTTAGGAACCAGATAGAAGACAAGATTTTGAATTTGATAACAATAATATATTTGACATTTCGTTTCCGGTTATGCCGAAAACAATACCCGATTTCGATTCTTAAATGAGACACCCAGTATTTTTGCTTATTTTAATTGTTTATCTCATCTTTTGACATATTTCTTCAAGAAAAACAATGCACAATTTTTTTTTTAAATTTTCATCTTTCTTCCAGAAGGCCATAAATAGTGACGATTGGCTTAGCTCAACATCTCCTATCTCGAAAATACAAGACTGTATCTAAAAATTTAACTGCTCATTTTTTAACGGGTGTTAAAGTTTTAAATTTCGGTTTTTCCTCAAAATGTAGGTTAGGTTAGATTTCATAACGGGCCATAACGGGCGACCCGGTACTATAGAAGCAGTATTTTTTCATCTATTTTCTATACCACTCACGTCATTCTTAACGGTTCCGGAGTTTAAGTGGAAAATACCTGGGCAACTTTTGCAGAGTTTAGTAAACTAACCTAACCCATTCGTTAATAACAATAACTACGTTGGCGATGCAAAACTTTTGTTCATTGTTCATATTGTTCAAAATTGCATTGTTGGTAATTATTCACATTGTGAATTAGTGAACTCGGTTTTGAGGATGAATCAATACACCTTAAGTGAAAAAGTCGATATGTTCCTTATTTATGGAGAGTGCAGGCAACATAGCGTTCAAGCTGAACAATTATACAAAAAGCGCTATCTGGAAAGACTTGAAGAGCTTGAAATTAGCCACTAAAGCTCATGGAGAATTTAAGAAAAAAACCTAAGTACCGCTCATTTAAATATCAACTACACCAACACATGCATGTTAACGATACTGTTAGGTGACTCCAGTACTGTGAAGAGAAAATCCAGGATTCAGGAAAATGTAGGGTGATCCACAATATCCCACAAATATTTTGTTCATTGAAGAATTACGTTTCACGAACAATGCGATGTTTAATAGTCAAAATACCAGATACTGGTAGCAACAAAATGAGACCAGATATTAAGATGGAAACTTCCAAACACGTTTGAGTTTGATGTCTGTATGAGGATGATCTTAAGATATTTAGTAGGACCTATAATTTTTGAAGGTTCATTCATGAGAAGGGGGAGATACTCCTTGATAATACAAGATGCAATGGACTAGTTGACATTAGCTGTTGTGAATTAAAGATATTTTCAACAAGATGGTGCACCTTCTCACAACACAAGAGACATCTCGCGGTATCTTAACGGAATTTTTCCCGAAAAATGAATAGGTACAAATGGTCTCATAAGATGACCAGCTAGATCGCCAAATTTGAGTCCACTAGATTCCTTCCGGCGGAGCATTTGAAGAATGGGGTTTACCAAACCACTGTTAAAAGCCAATAAGAATTGGAGGACCATTTGGGACAGGCTATTCCAAGAATTACAGTCCAACTGTTATATAATGTTTTGAAGAGAAACACCAATGGTGTGCGATGTTGTGTTCGTGAGAATGGTGGTATTTTTGAACATTCATTATAATTATTCGTTTTCGCTATTCGGTCTTTTGTTACCAACTTTAACACCTCCGTGAAAAATGAATAATTAAGTTGTTTAGATACAATCTTGTAGTTTCGTGACAGGAGATGTTGAGCTAAGCCAATCGTCACTGTTCATGGCCTTCTAGATCGAAAGATGAAAACTGCAAGAAAAAAGATTGTGTTTTGTTGTTCTTTCAAAAATATAATTGAAAAAATGTACAGGAGGTCCTAATTGAAAAACAGTTGGTATCTTTTCAGGCATAACCGGAAACGAAGTGTAAAATTTTTTCAAATTCAAAATGTTGTCTTCTATCCGATTTCCAAATTTCATCGAAAAATTCTCAATGGAAAAAGAACTACATGGGCGGCCTTAGTTTCAGTTACACCTAGTATGTTGCCATAAACACCTCAGAAAAGTCTAGGGAACACTTACCAATATCTTTAAAATATAAATTGGATGATTCGAATTTATAGAAATCTTTCGGTTTTTGTTAGGATGTATTGTATAAAATGTATTCTCAAGAAACCAAATAATATTTGACTTCTCCAAATCACCTATTATAAAAAAATTTGAAATTTGAAAATGATGAAATTTAGTAAAACACAAAAAAATCCTGAACTAATATTTTCGAAACGATATGGAGGCTTTTATATTTTTCAGTAAACAGAAGGTACACCTCTGTAATTAATGACACTTTGGCATCGTCGCGGCATGCTCAATATTAAATTGTCTATTACATTTTGGCCTAAGTCATTCCAAGCCCCCTGAACTGCTAATCGAAGCTCCTGTTCATGATGAAAGACATTTTGACGCTGGAGATTTCTTTTTAGGGTCTCCCACACATGCTCGATGGGATTCAGATCTGAGGAGCAGGATGGCCACGGTAGGAGATCGATATCATTCTCTTCAAGAACGTTCAAGACAACTCTTGCATGATGGGGAGGGGCATTATCTGTGAAGAGTGGATTTAGACCCATTGTTTGGAGAAACGGTACCACTACAGGTAAAACTATCTCATTTGCGTAAGAATTTCCCGTGAGGTTGTTCTGTATGAAAACGAGGTCAGTTCTTCCACCAAGGCGTATACCTCCCCAAAACATCACTGATCCGCACCCTGTCTAACAACTTCTCGAGCATGCTGGAGACGGTTTTTTTTCCAGGTTCCCTCCATATTCGAATTCTTCCCGAATCGGGATAATAACTAAATCTAGATTCATCACTGAAGAGAACTGTGGCCCACTCTTTATCCCAGTTTACGTGTTCTTGGCACCAAGCTAAACGAGCAGCGCGATTTCCATGGGTCAGTTGTGGAATTCTTAAATGACGTCTGGAGTCGAGTTGACCTTCGTGCACTCTATTTCTCACAGTTTGGTCGGAAATTTGTAAATTAGAAACTCGTGAAAGCTCTTGACCTAATTGAGATGATAATACGATCTCTTCTGGCTTGTAAAACCAAAATTCGGTCTTGGGCAACTGTAGTAATCCTGAAACGACCTGTATGGCGTTCTTCTACGCTACCTGTTATATTGAAACGCGACCATAAACGGTTTATGACACTTGGGCTACTTCCCAGAATCCTGGATACTTCCCGTTGTGAGCTCGCAGCTTGGAGCATCCAACGGCTCGTAACATCTCTTCTCTAGTCGAAGTCGTCTTTCCATGGTCGAATCACAAAACTTGAATCTTTTATTTGTGCTTACAACAGAAACAAAGTGCCAACCAACTGATTTCAAACACTGAATACATCAAATGATTATAAGGCAGCGTCGCATCTGCTGCATTTTTAGTTTCTTTATAAGAGGAAAACTGAAATCTGTTGCGGCACTCTACATAATTTGGTGAGAAATTGATGCAGGTGTTCATTTCTTAAAAAAAATCGTCCATATTGATCGTTCTGGATACGATATATCGATATTCAGAAGTGTTCCCTAGACCTTTTCGAGATGTTTATTAACGAATTAGTCGATACCATGAAGATTAAAATCACCAAGAATGGCAAGAACTACATTGCTGTGATTGGAAAGTATAGCCTCAGCAAGATTCATGAACTCGCTATACACAGCTATATCAGATACGGGAGTCATATGAACTGCCCACATTATTATTTTTTGAGAGAGATTCTTCAGAATCCACTCTCGATAGGATTAATAAGAAGTCATTTCACAAGAGTTTGTAGAACTGTTCACTGTAATGAATGAATTGGAATATCTTGATATCATGATTATCTCCAGGATACAAAAAAGTTCAAATCTAATTTTACATCATTATGGTGTATACACTCAATAAAAATACAATATAAGAGCAGTATAATTTTTTTTCTAACTGTATGCACCCAACAAAATTAAAATTTTATTCAATACGATTCTAAATGATATTCCTTATTCATAACAAAACAATATTGACTTATAATAATCAGGATGTGTGGAGAGAAAGGAATAAAATATTCCAATACTAATCAGAAATGTATTCAACTCGAAAATTTCCATCCAATTTAGTTTGTTGGCTACATACATTTGGACTTCATTGCGTTTCCAATTCATAACCTTATTTCTCGGAATATTTATTCACAGAGACCAATGGCAGACGCGTCATTCCCATTTCATACTCTCACTCGCGGAACACTTGAAGAGTCATGAATGATAATGTTTCCGAATCGCAAAACATGGAAGTCATTCATTCGAGACTGGAATAATTGCAGAGCCCCTTCGGAGTTCGTTATGTATTCCATTTGATTCTGAATATGAGACGATCCCGCCTTTCTCTGTTTGATTTTCCCTTATTACCAAGTCTATTAAGTTCCCAGATGAACGATGTAAATTTGCTGATTGTGGAGAAATTTGAATGAAAAGAATGAAGGATTTTGAATCAATATTGACGTGAAGTTGATCACGCAATATTTCAACATGTAAAGGATTATAAACCAAAACTAAACAGGAATTATGAGCTTGAAGTAACTTCTTTGAAAGGGATGTTATCATTGTACTGTAAGGAACTTAAATATAATGAACGGAAGCTGAAAATCTCTATTCATTATTTGAATTGTGGAGGCCGTTACTTGATGTAGATCCATGATATAAATGAGATAAAAAACACAAGGTTTATTTTTAATCTACACCTTATTTGAAAAAATTCGACGATGTTTCGCTGACACAGCAGCTTTATCAAGAATGGAAAACAAAATGAAGAGTATGGTATTATAAACAAATCGTAAAACAAGTTGGATGAATAACAGGAAAATCCACACTGAGCCATTGTACAGTTAGTATGAAAGGTAATAAAAACTAATTAAACAAGTTAAGTAGGGTGAGTAATTCACATCTACCTGTTCATTCAAAAGCTTATCCGAATGTTTGTATCTATTTATTTCTAATGCTTCTAGGAGATCTAATTTTGAACTTTTGATTTTATATGTAATATGTCAAAGTTTTTATTGAATGAATGGTTTTCTTTTATTAGGTGGTTTGAATAATTTGAATCAGATTTATTTTTATCGAAGCTACGTTTATGTTCAGATGTTCTTATGCCAAAACTCCTATAGGTCATACCGATATAAATTTTATCACAAGAACCGCAATTGAGTTTATAGATTCCTGATTTACTTGATTTTTCAACACGACTTTGTGTTGAATTGGATATAATGAGTACTGATACAATTATACATAACTACTTATTACATCCAATTCAACACAAAGTTGCAGCTTTAAACAGCATGGTACATCGGTTACTCAATTTACCTTTATCAGTAGAAGATTATAATAAAGAGTTAAACATCATCAAACAGATAGCCATTAATAATTCATATAATCCGGATATGATAGATCTAATCATTCGTAAAAAACTGTATCAGAAAGCAATAAATGAAGTATATCCTATTCATAATGTCTATAAAATATTCAACAGTTTAACATTCTGCGGTTCTGCAAGTACAAATACTAAATCCTTTCTCGTCAAACAAATACTTAATATAACTTTCAAAACTTCTCTTAACTTAGGTAAACATATTAAAATAATAAATCTCGTGTTGAAAAATCAAGTAAATCAGGAATCTATAAACTCAATCGCGGTTCTTGTGATAAAATTTATATCGGTAGGACCTATAGGAATTTTGGCATAAGAACATCTGAACATAAACGTAGCTTCGATAAAAATAAATCTGATTCAAATTATTCAAACCACCTAATAAAAGAAAACCATTCATTCAATAAAAACTTTGACATATTACATATAAAATCAAAAAGTTCAAACTTAGATCTCCTAGAAGCATTAGAAATAAATAGATACAAACATTCGGACAAGCTTTTGAATTAACAGGTAGATGTGAATTACTCACCCCTACTTAACTTGTTTCATTAGTTTTTATTACCTTACTTACTAACTGTACAATGGCTCGGTGTGGATTTTGCTGTTATTCATCCAACCTTTTCTACGATTTGTTTATAATACCATACTCTTCATTCTGTTTTTCATTCTTGATAAAGCTGCTGTGTCAGCGAAACGTCGTGGAATTTTTTCAAATAAAGTGTAGATTAAAGTTAAACCTTGTGTTTTTTATCTCACACTATTCATTAATTCTTTCAGTCGAACTTTGTTAGATATACCTTAGCCTCAGGGCCAAATTCCTAAAAAAAATTGAATGTGCCATTCTAGGATTGAGTTTTGTACAAACTCAAACCATACAATTGATAAAATTTATATTATTCCTCACCAGGATACATCGAAATCTTTCCTTTCATCATTCAAAGTAACTGACCGAGATATTTATGAAAGTCATCTCCTAGAGAATTTCGGTTACGAGGATAGATTCGTTAGCTCCTAATGGAAATGATGAATGGGAACGAGAAAAAGCTGTGTTTCAAATGTCCATAATAATGGAATTTCAACATCTTGAAGGAACCACCGAATAGCAAAACGTGAAATCAGACAAGAGGCCATTCTCTATTACAGTTTAAAATAGGTACTTTTGAATGAGAGAAAAACTGTAATGATGTGGTCAATCTTTCTCTGAATTTGCGCAGTTTTATAACGAGGAAGCCCGACAGTGGAGAGTGGGGTGGAATTAGAGAAATTATCTTTGAGCGCCAAGCTATAAACAGATATGAGCTGTAAGAAAACCAATTACTAAATTTCAGAAAGTTAAAAAAAGAAGAGACGCAAATACTCAATCGCGAAAAATATACTCAATTCAGTCAGATAATGAATGAACAGTAAGGATTTCGGCGTAATAATATGGAAAACCATTCGAACTCAAATTTAGATTCACACAAAAAAGAGTTATTCAGGACCCGCGTATGACGTTATACGAGTTTACATTGGTTAAACAGTTATGATGTTACAATACGTTGCAATTATTTCTAGAAGAAAAGTATTGAATTGAAAGAGTTAAATAATTCTTATACAAATACGTATTTCGAATTTGAAGGTTTTTGAGAGAACCGATTAATTTATGAAATATCAACCTAAGAACATTAACAACTATAGTTGAGGCTGGGTGGCGTAGAATCCAACGAATAAAATCGATGGCGTAATATGTGTGGTTCACCTTCAGGAGAAAGAAAAGACAAATGATGTTTATCTGACCTTATCTGAATACATTATGGTGGTCTCCTGTTTTTTCAATCCAATCGGTCTCACATGAATTCCAGAAATTCCGTTCGTTGAATTTTCCTTTCGTTAGAATTCACTCGTATGTATTGCGTAATCAGAAAGGAAAGTGAATATATTGATTGAATGATTGAATTGAGTTTATTTTTCTTGATTGAGAATTTGCGTCCCTTCTTTTTGTTACCTTTCCGAAATTTAGTAACTTGTTTTCTGACAGGTCATATCTGTTCATAGCTACCTAAAATTACTCGGCGCACAAAGGGAATTTCTCTAAACCCACCCTACTCTCCACTGACGGGCTTCCTAGTTATAAAACTGCGCAAATTCAGAGAAAGATTGACCACACCCTTACAGTTTTTCTCTCATTCAAAACTACCTATTTGTAATATTCGGCACCTCGAACGTGGGGCCACCGTTTTCACCTTACCCACCTTATTTTTATTTTCAATCACAATCATTTCATACAATTTTGACGAAATTTCAACAATAACTTTCAAAATTATTGTTCTTAGGCGTACGGTCATTAAGGTGAAGGGGTTCACTAATTGAATATTCATTTCGATTACATATGTTGTATGAAGCATTCTAGTTTTTTTTTCCTTAATTCAAAATAACATTATTTTTCGAACATTTTTCTCATTTAACTATTCAACATTCCGAATAAGTTCGTTTCTGCAATTAGTTATTCAAATCTTCAGATAAGTGGCGTCCCGTCATCAAATTAAATAAGATTGATGATTCTAAAGTTTTCTTCAAATTCTCGGTTTACGACTAAATTTTTTTCCTTTCATTTCTTGTTTTCCGCTTCAACTATTTTTTTTTGCTTTTTGAAATCAATTATTATTTCATTACAATTATTTGATGAAATATCTCCTTAACTAATATTTTTTTAATTAGTTGAAATATTTATGAGGATTTGACCCAGTGGCGTAAAATTGAATTTATTTTCGTAATCATTTTGGAGAGATAGAAATACGTTTACGTAAAGCGCAGGAGCGCAATCGACATACCTATAACTTACGTTATTTTTATGGAACAGATATGTGGATGACATCTTCTGTATTTTGATAGGCACAGACAGACAACTCATTAGTTTCTTACAGTTTTTAAATTCTTCTCATTGATCGATACAATTTACCATGGAAAATGAAAATAATGAAAAAGCTTTAAACTTCTTGGACTTATTGATTAGTAGGGCTCATGACTCCTTCGCCTAACCTAACCTGATTCAAAACAGCAGTTCCCAAGCCCTGAGTATCAAATTGAGCGATTTTCATTAATTTGTGCCGATTGTTTTCTATTTCTTTGTCAGCTGTCGATGTTGAGAATGATGTTTAAGTTTTAGAATTAATCGCTAAGAACAACGGCTATGAACCAAAATTAATTGATACCTTGATAAGACAAAAACGACATAAACTTTGATTGCAGAGCTTTTATCCGTTGCATACTGAGAAATCTAAAAAAAATTTCCAATTACCTATATTCTTGATATTAGCAACAAGATATGTAACACATTACACAGAAATAATGTTAACACCATCAGTAATAATAAAACGAATTTGGGTTCTTTGTAAGTTGATAATAAAGGTAAAATAAAATTATTGGATAAAAGCGGAGTATATAAAATACACTGCAGTGAATGGGAGACATTCTACATATGCCAAACCGGAAGATGCATCGAGAAGAGAAATGAAGAACATAAAAGATCTATTCTCCAAAATAAGAATTCTTTGGGTTTTTCGGACCCCTGCATTAACAGAAATCATTTCATATATTTCGAGAATATCGAACTGATGCATACAGGTGATAAGGGAGAAAGAGTGGACATCTTGAAGTTTATTGAAATTACGTCCGCTGATGGGAAAAACCAGCCAATTTGCAACGACCAACTAGACTTCAATTTACCTCCTGTTGAGAATGCCGTATATATAAGTGAAATCACTCATTTTGAATTAACCATTGTATATTTGGTGAAATATCTACCTTAACTATTTATTATTTTTAATTAGTTGAAATGTTTTTGAGGATTTGACCCAGTGGCGTAACACTGTATAACGTATAAAACTTTATCCAACGTCGCTGCAGTTTATAGTGCTGCACCAGCGCCAATATATGTTGGCCCATTTACTATTGGAAAGAAATTGGGCTCTTGGACTTATGACCTTCTAGACGATTCTGGAAGAAGTAAGGGAATCTGGCATGTCCCAGACCTGAAGTCTTCTAGTCCCATACCAGACGATCACGGATGATTTAATTCTTCATTATGGTCTTTATATTTTTTTATGTCTCTTTCAAGCTTGGTTCATTACCTTCGCTTAGTATTCTAGATTTGAATTATAAATTATTATTCTTTCTCTTCTGGCATTTATTCAGTTTCCTACTCAAGTACGTACATTCGAAGCTTCAAGTTCATTCAATCGTCAGTAATTTTTTGCGAAAATTCACTTTCTTCGGGAGAAGCGGAGGGATTGTTTCATTTTTCCTACTATAATTAATAAAAATGCACTAAATCAAATGTAACGTTCCGCCGCTGGTCAACATTCCTTTCGTTGGAATTAAAATTGAAACTCGCATTAATGATGTATGCTGTGAACGTCTTATTTATAAGTACCGTTTTTGCGCCTACCTCTTCTGATAAGAACAACCTGCTGCAGTGAAGTTGATCGCGGAAATCACTTGCTAGTTGACTTCTTCGACGTGATTATATTGTGTTTCTCACTTATCGGATTTTTTTAAGTTGACGAAGTACATGTGGCTTATGACAAAAGTGCGTTAATACCTATTTCTTTTGTTCGCCGCCTATTCGATATACGACTTTGATTTGTCGGATTGTGCACAAAAGAAAACCATTCGATTGGCCCGCATAACATCATTAAAGACAACCCCGCCAACAAACAAATCAAATCATTTTAGAAAAAACTGGAACCAGGAGTATAGGACATAATTTTCAATATTCTCTACATCTCCCTCTCGAAACCTTCAAACAGTCCGGAAATACTCCACTTCTTATATAATAGTTGATCAATGTTGTTAACAGATACATGATTGGGTTAATACTGCGCTTTAATAAAGTAACTGATAATCCATAGTGATTTGCTGCAGAGCCATTTTATAACAATTTGATGGCATCTCTCACTTGGATTTGTGAGACCTCAGAAAATTCAAAATTGAACTCTGAATAAAATCCTTTTAAATATGTTCTTAAAATCAGTATGAAAATGAGGAATATTCCGAGAAATAACATCTGTAATAGAGGCAAAATGCTCACTAAACTTCTCCGGCCCAAGTGTAACAGAAGCTTTTTTTTAATTATTACTTCTGAGTTGATTGACTATTTTACAAGAAGCCTTGGATTTGTTCGATGAGCTAGCTATAAAACGATCATTTTAATCAATTTTTGCTTTGTTAAGCTCGTTGCGGTAAATGAACCACAATCTATTATGCGAGGACATAAGATCTTCCGACCTTTATATCTCATACATGTCTGAAACCAGATGTAGCCGACTTCTCATCTCCCAGAGACCATCAGTGAACCAATCATCCCCAGCAAAGGTCCCTCTCACCCTTATGACTTCCTAAGGAAATAAAAATCCACTCAGTAAGACATGCATACTGTCGAAACCTGCCTGAGAAAGTGGCCTAAGCTTAATCGTAGAATGCTTTCGAGCACCAACAGAGAGATCCACGACAAACTCCTGTTCATCATGGTCAGAAAATTTTGATTTCACAGCATGTTTATGACTACTCAAGAAGTTGACAAATATATTATCAAGTCAGTTCTAACCTCGGCTAGGCTCAAATTTTTTTTTGAAAGAGACTAAATAATTCAAACAAGTTACAGAGTGCTGCACACTCTTCATTATCTGTATTGAATCTAACGTTAAAGTCTCCTATCAGTCTCATGAGAAACAGCCCCAGCAGTCAAACTTTTATGTTATCTAATAGATATCATTGAACATTCATGTAATTTCAGTTCAAAAGTTTCAAATTTCATCTCTTGAGATCTAATGAAAATATTCAATATACAGTTCTATCATATAATGTTGAACTCCTGTTATGGGATATAGTTAATCTCTACCCAAGTTTACTTTGATTAATTGAAATTGATTAATAAGGGCCTGCAGAATAATAATGTGAATATCAATATACATTCAGAACTAATGCATCTTTTAGAAGCATGTTTCAAACAAAATTAATTCCATTTCAATGATGGAATTTGCATGAGCAACAACGGTTTTATAATGGGGAATCCTCTCTGTCCTTCATTTGCGTAAATTTTCGTGAATAACATTGAGAAAATAATTCACAATATCGAAACACCGCATTAAATTCACCATTTACTCCAGAATTTCAATTCACCCTAGAATAAAAAATTTACAGATATTTTTCCAATGAAAAAGAGACAGAACTTAAGAGAAAGGTTCGAAATATTGTCCCAATATAAATAATTTGAACGATTTAAAAATGATAGCCGTTAACTCTGATATTGCTCTTAGCTCAATAGAAGTTGTAGATGATAAAGGTTATGAAGAAGTAGTCGGTGCTGAATATATAAGACATTCCAGATTGACCAAAAACTATAGGGAATTAGCAATTGTTAGATCCATACAAACAAAACTTAACCCTTTGTCAAGCTGACGAAGGTAACTCTATTACGATTTTAGAAACTGATATGTATATTCAAAAAACAGAAAGACTATTTATTCCAGAAAAATTTATAGAATTACATGTTGATCCTACTAACAAATTTCGATCACAAGTCAAAACTCTAATTCAGAAGTGTACGAATTCACTGCAAAAAGATGGGTTAGGAATTGGCTGTTATGAATCTGAAAGCTCCAATGTTATAGTCATATTATATTCATCGCCTAAAACTCACAAGGTATATTGTCCCATGAGACCTATAGTTTCATATGTAAGTGCTCCAGCTACTAAATTATGTACATATTTGAGCAATAGACTTCCAAATTTGATATAACACAATCCAATTTACTCAATGCAAAACTCTTTAGAATTAACCGATCACTTGTGATCTCTAATAATTCCGATTAATGCTAAATAAGTATCCTCTGATATAGTTAATCTGTATTCTTCTACACCCTGCCGTGATCTCAAAGCCACAATTAATCAACAAGTTCAATCCAATAGTACCCCACTCATATAGAAGGAACGAGGTCAGCTGTAAACCTATGTCTCCAACAAAGTTATTTCAGGTTCAATAATAAAATATATCACCAATTAAATGGTTTACCTATGGGTTCTTCATTGTCTCGGTTAGTAAGTGAAATATTTAGGACAAATTTAGAAAATATCATTTTCAGTTCCTCCAACATCCTAATTAAGAATTTATTTTTATGAAAAAGATATGTAGATGATATCTTCTGTATTCGGATAGGCACATACAGACAACTCATTAGTTTCTTACAGTTTTTAAATTCTTCTCATTGATCGATTCAATTTACCATGGAAAATGAAAATAATTAAGAATCTTTGAACTTCTTGGATTTGTCGATTTGTAGGGCTCATGACTCCCTCGCTTTCAAAATATACAGAACAGTAACCTATTGGGATAACCTGATTCAAAACAGCGGTTCCCAAGCCCAGAGTATCTAATTGAGTGCTTTTCATTAATTTGTGCCGATTGCTTTCTATTTCAGCTGTAGATTTTGAGAACGATGTTCAAGTTTTAAAATTAATCGCTAAGAACAATGGCTATGAACCAAAATTATTGATACCTTAATAAGACAGAAACGACATAAACTTTTATTGCACAGCATTTATCCGTTGCATATTGAGAAATCTAACAGAAAATTTCCAATTAACTATATTCCTGATATTAGCAACAAGATATGTAACACATCACACAGAAATAATCTTAACACCATCAGTACTAATAAGACGAATTTGGGTTCTTTGTTAGTTGATAATAAAGGTAAAATAAAATTATTGGATAAAAGCGGAGTATTTAAATTCACTGCAGTGAATGGGAGACATTCTACATAGGCCCAACCGGAAGATGCGTCGAGAAGAGAATTGAAGACCAATTCTTCAAAATAAGAATTCTACGGGTTTTTCGGACCCCTGCATCAACATAAATCATTTCATAGATTTCGAGAATATCGAAATTACGTCCGCTCATAGGAAAGCAGCCAATTTGCAACGACCAACTAGACTTAAATTTAACTCCTGTTGTGAATGCCGTATATATAAGTAAAATCACTCATTTTTAATTTACTATTATATTACTCTTGATAATGGGCTATAACTCGAAACATATCTCAACTATTTTGATAAATATTTGTGAAATTTTTGCCAAGTGAGAAACCAATAATTTATTACTTTTTACTCAATTAGACCCAAATTCGTTGATATTACTGAATAGTTGCAGATCTCAAAGTAATCCTGTTTGGATTTTCCTTCTATAGAGCGTACTCATTTTTATCAGTGTTATAAATAAGACACATCTTCTTTCTAAATATACTACTATTATGGTGATGCTACATTGTAGTGAAACATGTCGAAAATGTGTAAATATAGTAATATAGCTAAAATTTGAACACCCATGCTTGGTAGAGATCTATTATCATACTGCCCACTACCAATCAGCGTAATACGATTAAACCGATTTTCAATCTTCTTCTGATCGTTTCGATCGAAGTTCTTATACGAATTTAAAGGCATTCTACTCCAAAGGTATTCACAGGTAGATCACTGGTTATCTTTCTGATGCAAAACCAGCTACAAAATATTGAGAACAAATTAGAGGAATGACACTTGTTGCTTGTAATTTAATCGTTACTTCAACTTTATTGAATCAAATAATCATTTCCAATATCCTTTATTTTCAAATCATAAAACACTAATTAGCTCTAAATTTGAAGGAAAAATTTGATTCAATACATGTCAATAATTTCTTCGGTCAATATATTCAAAAAAAAAATACAAATATACTTTTACCCAAAAGAATATTTAAAACAGATTTTCTCAATTGAAATCTGAAGTACAGTTCGATTGAAGCAAAATATAATTTGACAAAGATGTTTTGAAGGAACGTTTCTTCGAAATGAGATAAAAACACAAGGTTTAACTTTAATCTACACTTTATTTGAAAAAATTCGACGACGTTTCGCTGACACAGCAGCTTTATCAAGAATGAAAAATAGAAAGAAGAGTATGGTATTATAAACAAATCGTAGAACAAGTTGGATGAATAACAGGAAAATCCACACCGAGCCATTGTACAGTTAGTATGAAAGGTAATAAAAACTAATTAAACAAGTTAAGTAGGGGTGAGTAATTCAAATCTACCTGTTCATTCAAAAGCTTGTCCGAATGTTTGTATCTATTTATTTCTAATGCTTCTAGGAGATCTAATTTTGAAATTTTTGATTTTATATGTAATATGTCAAAGTTTTTAATGAATGAATGGTTTTCTTTTATTAGGTGGTTTGAATAATTTGAATTAGATTTATTTTTATCGAAGCTACGTTTATGTTCAGATGTTCTTATGCCAAAACTCCTATAGGTCCTACCAATATAAATTTTATCACAAGAACCGCAATTGAGTTTATAGATTCCTGATTTACTTGATTTTTCCACACGAGATTTATTATTTTTAATATGTTTACCTAAGTTATTAGAAGTTTTGAAAGCTATATTAAGATTTTGTTTGACGAGAAAGGATTTAATATTTGTACTTGCAGAACCGCAGAATGTTAAACTGTTGAATATTTTATAGTCTTTATGAATAGGATATACTTCATTTATTGCTTTCTGATAGAGTTTTTACGAATGATTAGATCTATCATATCCGGATTATATGAATTATTAATGGCTATCTGTTTGATGATGTTTAACTCTTTATTATAATCTTCTACTGATAAAGGTAAATTGAGTAACTTATGTACCATGCTGTTTAAAGCTGCAACTTTGTGTTGAATTGGATGTAATGAGTAGTTATGTATAATTGTATCAGTATGTGTTGGTTTACGAAAGACCGAAAAAACATGATTATTATTTTGTTTAGTGATTTTAAGTCCAAAAATTTATGGAATCGTTCTGTTCAATTTCTATCGTGAATTTAATGTTCAAATGGATGGAATTAATGAAATTAACAAATAAGTCTAATTGACGAGTTTCTCGTTTCTTCGAAACGTTGTCAAATCAGTTATCTAATGCCACAAACAAATACGTATTTAGAATTAAAATTTGTTCCTATTTTCAGTTGATTATTTCGACAAATCAATGCTGTGCCATCTGTTAGTAATTATTCGAAAGGACTAATAAAAATGCATCGTTTAATATTTTTCATGCTATTCCTTTTATTATTGGAAAAATGTAAGAGAAATGACTGCCACGGTTATTTCGGCAGTAATCCCCAATTTTCGTGTCATACTGCAGTACATTTTTTAATTATTTATAGCTCTATTTCTCACATAAAATTCGAAATTAAGCTGAGCTTTCACAAATTTCTTCATTTTAGTACCTTTAACATATACCAGAAGAGACTTGACATCGGTTTTTATCAATGGTGTATGAAATATTTTCCACATTACAAATATTCAAAAAAAAAGATTTGATAAAGTTTGAAGCTCAGAAAGTTCAATTTTAAAGAATTTCATACAGGTCACAGGTACACTCATTAATTTAAATCGCCTTACAACTAATTTTATTATTCTAATCGTAGTTCGAGAAATACATATAGTATTATTTCAAAAATACACTCCATCGGATCTGTTTTTCAGAAGTCATTGTTCTTTGCCAGCTTTAACATTTCCAGGTTTTTTATTTGAGCTCTTTTTAACACGCGTATAAATATACAAAGTGGTATCTGATCGAATCGATGATAGTGGGCTAAATTACAATCTACACTGCGCCAAAAAATTAAACCACAAATTCAATACTTCAATTTTTCAAATTTTTTGATATGTCAAGAGATATGACAACAAATTCGGTGTTTTTCTTGGAGTAGATATTCCTTTCTGGGAAATAAAATGGAAGGAATAAATTGAGAATTTGAAAGAAACCAATACATATAGATAACAGCAACTGTTGATCAACTTTTGCGAGTAAGGTTCGTCCTTTCTGCAAATATTAAATTAGATGATAATTCAATGAGAATTACGAAATTTGACTCCGATAGAATTCACTTGAGCAGTGAAAACTTTCACAGGAATAGGCCAAAGGCTGAGGGTTTTCCATTCAACTTTTTTCAGAATAATCCGCAGTTACGAGTAAACTGGTAGCCATGGAAAATCTTGGTAAGGACAAACTTGAGCTACAACGGCAAGCCATGACCGTCATTTGAGAATATCCTCATTGAGCAAACAATTCCTTATCCTAGGTACCTTCGAATTCAGCTTTGACAAAACAGAAGAGGAGTAAAACGATACGACAACGGCTTTGAGATCCGCGGTTACGTGGGTATTTATTATCATGAAAACAGACATGGGCAAAGACATATTCAAGAAAAAACTTGCATCCGTGACCGTTATTACAGAATTTCTTCATGAAGACAACAATTCGGTACGAGTACCTTGTGATATAGCCTCCACAGAACACTAACTAGTGTTAATTGAAAATGAAAAGATACGACAACCTCTCAAGAAATTTTTTTTGAGGCTTCGTGTTGCAACCAGAGAACCTGCTCCAACTGCACCATATCGAAGAGCCCGATTGAATTTCGACGGGTAACATGTCAATTTGTCTACAGATAAGTCGAGATTTTGACTCTTTCATTGCGAACTACAGTTTCTAGTGTACAGGCACCAAAATAAGAGATATGCCCAGTGCTACTTTTTACCTTAATTTTAATGGAGGTTTAATAATGATGCGGGAAGGATTTTTCTTGAAAGCTTGCACTGATATGCTCATTGTACCATCAAGATCGCGAAATCTCTCCAATAGAATGGCCTACATAAAGTCCAGACCTCTATAGCACCGAACATGTCTGGGATGTTCTCGACAGGAGATTAAGAAGCCAGAAAAACTAGTTAGCTACCGTGTTTGAGATTCGGAATAGACTCATCAAAATTTCAAACGAAATGAATCAGGTTGTGGGTGTGAATTCGACATGTCATGCAGTAATTACATATATTCCAAAATTCATTAGCTTACAATTAATATTACAATTTCTATGAGAAACATTTCATTCTTATGCACTCCTCAGTGCTGCAGTATTACTGGAAAAATAATTCTTCAACATATCTAAACATTCCAACACTAATATTTCAAACGAGAAGATGACTGCTGTATGTTGCTCCTCTTTAGAGTATAACAATTTTATCACTACTAATATGGCTTTGCACAAGGTTCAGTAGTTCTTGGAACAAAATTATATTCAGGTTTGACTTCATTATATCAAAAAAAGTTTCCGACAAAAGTTATGGGGTACAACACGAGCCAGTGTTAGATTAATGATACAACTCAAAAATCAAAGCAGAAGGTATGTGTTGAAGAAGAAAAACCAATTTCTTAAATAGAAACACTCATTTCTCATCACGCAATTCGAATGATGAAAAAAACAAAACTCCTTCTCTTTTGACCATTTTTTATTGAAACTTATATTTCGTCCATTTGTGGCCTCAAAGGAAACGAAGGAACGAATCGAGGGAATCTTATTGAACTCTGTACATTGGTTTCCGACAAAAGTTATAGGGTACAACACGAGCCAGTGATAGGTTAATGATGCAACTCAAAAATCAAAGCAGAAGGGATGCGTTGAAGAAGAAAAACCATTCTCTTAAATGGAAACACTCATTTCTCATCACGCAATTCGAATGATGAAAAAAACAAAACTCCTTCTCTTTTGGCCATTTTTTATTGAAACTTATATTTCGTTCATCTATGGCCTCGAAGGAAACGAAGGAACGAATCGAGGGAATCTTATTGAACTCTGTACATCGGTGGGATCACCCTTTCTACAGAAATATTTGGTACTGAAGTTGTAGGGTAAAAGAAGGACTTCCGACATGATCTTGAAATTGACCTCTACCTTTCACCATAAGATCAATGAATAAACGAATTCAAATTTTAAATGGACCACCTCATAAGTTGTCAGAAATAAAAAAGCAGAAAGTTTCTCATTAAAGCATCAAGTTGGCTCAACTGATATATGATGTCAATGGTAATTCCGATACTCTTACTAATATTCACTCTCAACTAGTTTCAGTACTACCTATGAAGAACACCGTCAGAGTAGTATTAGTTTCTTTGCCCTCCGATGTCAATGAGAGGAAAATATCTCGAACCATGTGTAGCCCAAACTCTCCCAGTCAGCTTCTTACCAATTGACATATTTTTTGGCGAAATTCAATCAGGCTCTTCGATGAGTTGCGGTTATAGCTGAGCCTTGAGCTGTTACATGAGCCTTCAAACCCCGTTGTCGCATCTTTTGAGTGCTGATCTGCACTCCATTGTTCAGCTGAAGCTGCATTTGAAGATACCTGGGAGTAACAAACCGTTGTTTCAATGAGGAATTTCAGAAATAGCGATCATGAATCGCCGTGGTCGACCTTTGTCAGGTCTCCTATTATGACTACCAGTCTTCCTGTACCTGGGATTATTCTAGAAAAAAGTGAATGGAACACAGCAAGCCTATTCTTGTTCATCTCGCACGACTGCTTCAATACATTCTGCCGGAGTCAAATTTCGTAATTCCCGTTGAAGTATTATCGAAAACCCATTTTTTCATATGATATCTCTTGAGATAAATATGTGTGTCAAGAAAAAACATCGCATTTTATAGGCACATATCGGAATACATCAGAAAAACATTTGTTAATAATTTGTTGCCCAAAGAATAAGTATTAGAAATATTGAAATTGTACGTAAAATTCTTGGCACAAAGTATTACCTCATTTTTTCAAGAATTCTAACCGAACAGAAGCGAATTCAGGCGCATTAAGTCTAACTTATATTTCATTCTTAATAAAAGCAAGTTGTTCATCGACAATTTCTTCCAACTAGAACACCATTTTTTTTTCCATTTCCACCGTGAAGAGCCTGTTTTTCTGGGTTTAATGATGCCCCAATACGTGAGCCTACGATAAAAAGTGTTCGAGGTAGGGGGTGATTCATCCGAGATAAAATTTGTCTGATATTTTTCATGAGATAATAAAAATCTTCACAAGTTAGACCACGTAGACCTTTTCTGAAAAAAAAAGCTCGTTGTTGTCCATTAGATGTCAATGAAGTCAACACTTGGCTATTCCATCGCCTCAAAAGAATAAAATGATAAAAAACATATACTAAATATTTGAAGGTCATTTAAGATCATTGTGTGAATCGGTAAAATTAGTTTGAATAAACCGTATTCAAACTTTTTTTAGCGATTCAATTTTATGTGAGTGTTCGTGCCGCATTTACTCAGCAAAAATCACTTCATTTGATGGTATTATCTTCTATTAATGCAAATTCACTCTCAGTGATAATAATAATGTAAACACATTGAAGAATTTTTGTTCGAGAACTAATATTGAACCTTCCGTAGAATGTTAAATATCCTTCCTTGAAAGAGCTGGTTTTCCGATCACCCTTCTTAATAATCGTCAACTAGGGCCTCACAGCAGTGGTACAGTTCGAGCAGATGTCATGAATAGAAGCAAAAAACTGCAGTTTCGGTCTCATTTGACCTCGTGAGTATTGAACTCATTCACTACATCAGGCCACACTGCCACCCATTCGTCTCAATCCATTGGAGCGTAACAAAACATGTAAAAGTTATTGCGCCCTTCAACAAACTGACACAAAGTTCTCTCACTATCGCCTCTAGGAAACCATGAAAACAGAGGGTAGATAAACAGAAACTCTCAATTAGTCAAAAAAGTTCTACTATTTACCGCAACGCTACACACTGTGTCAGCAAGGAAGCGATCTGTCAAGAGATTAACGTTCTTCATTCATATCTGGTTTTCACCCAGGTATACATCACAATCTTTCGAATTACTACTTGCCGAATGATCGCATTGAAGAATTTCTATTCAAGGAACAATGTACAGTATTCCGTAGGATGTTCAATATCCTTTCCTGAAGGAACTGGTTTTCCGAACCACCTTTCATTATCGTCATCAACCAGGGCCACAGAAAAAACATTCTTCAATATGTCTACACATAAAGCGATAATTTCGCAAGTTGTCATTGCTGAGATTGTGATGTATGCCTGGTTGACAAGCAGATATGAACAAGGAGCGTTAGTCATTTCACAGACGGCTTCCTTGTTGACATGATGTGTAGCGTTGCTGTAAATTATTGATGTAGTGTGAATTCTTGAGGTTTTCTGTTTATCTACCCTTTGTTTTCATGGTTTCATTGGCGATGGTGACTAGCGTCTGAGTCAGATCGTAGGATGGTGCAATAACATTTCCATGTTTTGTTACGCTCCAACAGATTGAGATGAGTAGGTGACAGTCTGGCCTGATGCTGTGAATGGGTATGCAATACTGACGAGGCCAAATTAGACCTAAACTGCAGTTTATTGCTTCTATTCATGACATCCGAGCAAGCTGTTTCACTACTGTGTGACCCTGGTTGACGATAATTATGAAGAGTGGGTCGGAAAACAAGCTCCTTCAAGAAAGAATATTTCACATTCTGCGGAAGGTTAATTATTGTTCCTTGAATGAAAATTCTTCAATGTGTCTAGTCTACACATATAGCAATTATTTCGCAAGTTGTCATTGATGAGATAATGATAATATTGTTACGTGATAAACTCCATGAAGATATTAAATAAGTCGAACCGAATATTTCAATAGCGTACGCAATTAGAAATAGCAGATGATTCTTCTCAGAGACAAGAAATTAATATTTTCTGAAATATTCCAGACAAAGAAAAAAATGATTTCCTTATACCTACAATCTAGGTTACTATAAGTATTTGAATAATATGTCATCCACAAGTGAAAGACAGCATAAAAATTAATTACAGAGTAGAAGAACAGTTTCTTCTCCCAATTCAAAAGTTTCAATACGAAATAAAATTAAAGCGAAAGGCCTGAAATTCAGTAAACTGGCTCGTTAGGAATATTGAACCCATTTCGCAAATTGTCTTGTCATCTATAATGTTTAATGGTATTGCTTCCCTTTCATCGTGAAACCTAAACCAAAATTCCTGATGAGTTTCTGAGACATATCTGCATAATAATGATCATGGGGGAGAAAACCTGACAAGAACATAATGGAAAGGATGTTGTGAAAGTAATTGAGAAAATCCATTTGCGCAGCAACGAGGTTTGATGAAGAATCAAAACATTTCCTAATCTTTCAATACAGCATTGAAGTGGAAATTTTCATTTCTTTGTTTCATAGTTGGAGAAAATTAGATACAAAATTGGCAGTAAGTAATAAGATTCCGTTTATCAAATGTCTCTTTGATTAATGATTCATTTCTCATAAGATATTCATGGAATGTTAAAGATTACATACATAGTTACCTACTTAGCTAATATACATATTCTATTTATTCATTTATTATTCACAAATTTAGAGCTACATCAATCACTACATGGATTATTAGTAGTTATAGTTCGCTAGTGGTTAATATGATATGCGTGTATGCGTGTTTCATATATTTTGGTACTTTTGTCATTTTAAGATAGTCGAGAGTGCGTTGAATGTTAGTTGTCAAAGCTTTTTGTAGGTTTCGTAGTATTCGAGTTTTTCTTCGTTCGTCTTCATAGATTGTGCAGTTGATCAGAATGTGTTCTATGTCGAGTTTGGTTTAACAGGTGTTGCAGATTATGGGTTCTTGCATTAAATGGCACAGAGTGAGGTTGATATGTCCAATGCGTATTCGTGACGATTTGGTCTCTTCTTGCTGTCGGTGCTGTTAGTTAGTTTTTTGTGGTAACGTGAGGGATTATTTTCTTTAGGTATAAGCTTATATCGTTCCATTATCTTTGCCATTCGTCAATGACGAGTTTTTTAATATTAAGTTTGATGGCTGTTGTAGGAACTAATGTTGCGTCTAGAGATGTGTTGTTTATTGCTGCGTCTACTGCGACTGTATCTGCCTTCTCGTTCCCATCGATGTCTACACTCTGACAAAAAGTATCCGGAAATTCTCATTTGAATTGCCCGAGTTGGGTATTCTCAAGTATTTCATGTTTCTGTATGTTGGTATGATTGTCCCTGATTACTATGCCAAAGTTGATCTCAGTAGTGCTCTGTAAATTTTACAATAGAAGAGAATATTGAACGAAGAGTTTGTCTCAAATTTCGTATCCCGAACGAAATTCCGTGTGCTGAATCGTTGCTGGAAAAAGGCTTATGGAGACTCTGTTTTGTCGAAATCCGAGATGTACGAGTGGTAAAAAGCCCTAAACCCTAGATCACTAAGCTTAGTTAACAACGCTTTTTACTAACCTTCGTCGTTTCGACGAAGCGAGGCTTTTAAAGGTTTATGGAATAAAATATTTATATGTGTTTACTTGTTCATCACAATGATCATTTGTAAACATCACATTTTAATCACTTTGATAGTCTTTCAATTGAGATCAGACTTTTTAAACATCTGAACAGTTTTGTTTTTTTTTTAAATGCTTATTTCTTAAAAACAAGAAAAACTAAAGACTTAAAACAATATAAAATATTGAAATTTAGTAATGAAATCAAGAAAGGAAAGAAACTTTTCAGAAGAAACTATTAATTTATACGTTTGTGACAGATGTCAAGTTTGTTTTCGACGACTCATGGTGGCTAGAATGGTGCACACAGGGCCCCAATACAAAAAAAAAACACACGTGCGCCGAGCGAGCTGCAGGTTTAATGAGATTAGCCGGAATCACTCAAAATTTTTACTACTTTTTTGGGACTCCGTCGTCGTTTCGACGAAAATTAGTGATCTAGGGTTGAAGACGGCTGGGAGATCGTTGAAGATTTGCCTCGTTCCGGACGACTTTCAACATGTTCAACAGAAGATAACGTCCAAAAAATCAAGTAAATGGTGCTTGAAAATCTTCATGCTAGTGTTAGAGAAATAGCTCGTGATCTCAACATCTCTAGTGGAACCATTCGTTTGATTTTGGTAAACCAATTCGGCATGCGGCGCATCGCCTCTCGGCTCTTTCCGATAGAGCTGAATTTTCTCCAAAAAAAACACTGGATTCAGGTAGCTGAAAACATGCTGGATCGTGCGAATTCTCTTTCCACGTTCATGGGACGGATCATAATTGATGACCACTCAAGGGTCTATGAATACGAGACACTAACGAGCCAACAATCATCGGAATGGAAAAAATGAGTCAAAACCGAAAAAAAACTCGCCAAAGTCGTTCGAAAATCAAAATGATGCTGATTGTTTTCTTCGATATTTATGGTGTGGTTCATCATGAATTTGTTCCGCAAGGTCAAACGGTCTATAAGGCTTCAACTTAATCGTTTCGAGGCGTTTGCGTGGAAATATTCGCCGTAAACGGCCGGATTTGAGGCAAAAGCATTCGTGGATTTTGCATGACGATAACGCACCATCTCATCTAGCCACGGATATTAACGACTTCAAAACCAAAGATTCGATAAATATCATCTGCAAGCCGCCTTATTCGCCTGATCTAGCTCCACGTGGCATTTTCTTCTCTCCACAATGGGGAACCAGATTTGATTCCATAGACGTCGTGAAAGAAAAATGGGAGAAGGAGCTGAAGGCCATCCCTGAGAGCGCCTGCAAAAAATATTTCAATTGGGGCATATTTTGAAGGACATTCAATAAATATTGAAGCAAATCAAGACTTTTCCGTTTCAGCTCAAATTTTCGGATACTTTGTTGTCACTGTGTACGTGTGATGGGACTCAAAGTAGTGCGATTTTTATGTTGTGTTGGTAAATTTTGTGTATTACTTCTTTCATCATAATCTGAATAGCATTCGATGGATATATTTCTTAGATTCCTCGTATAGCGCTTAACGTGTTCGATACGACCAGTGTTTCTCTTGAGTGTGAGCGCAGTTTTGAAGACCTCGTAAATAGCTATAGTCGTATATAGCTATAGTCTCCCCTGTGTATACTGGGTGTTACTTAATGGTATGTCACAACATCAGGGGGTTTTTCTAGTTGCAATTTTAAGAAAAAGAGTTCATACGAACATAGGTCCGCAAAAGCTTCGTTACGGAGCTACAGGGTGTTGAAATTTCCGGAAAAAATTGATTTCTTCTTCAAAACTCCTGCTATTTTTGAGATATTGAGCTCAAATCTGGAATGCAAGCTATTTCTTACAGCCTCCATCATTACACGTCCTAGATTTCAAATGAAATTCTCAAGGTTTTTTTTCCGAGAACATGTCTCCTTTGGCCCTCTCAACATTTTTTGCAGTACGCCACTGATCAGCGTTCAATCAATTTTCCTCATCTTCGTTCAATTTAGAACTTTTTTGACGGGTGTAATTTTTTCGTATCTCCAACCGTTTTCGAGTGAAATATTATTGAATTTGAATTATTTGAATTGTATGTTATTCGCTAAATAAAAGAAAATTAATAGAGATACTCAATAGGTATGCCCACAATTTGCTTTTATTTTGATAGCTCGTCTTCTGAGACTCAACTCATACTTATTCAATATCAAACTGAAAAAAAAACAATTAAAAACTTAATAAATTGCTGGAAATGTCCCCCACCTGCAAGAATACAGGCCTCTGTCCTTCTTCGCATAATATCACGCACTCTTCGAAATATTCCTGTTGTATTTTTTATCGTGTCACAAGAGGTTATCATTCGATTTCTCTATTCTTCTACAGTGTTCACTGAAGTGGCATAAACTTAACTTTTGAGAGATCTCGATGAAAAAACATATTATTTAAGTCTGGGGACCTAGAAGGTCATGGTTTTGGCTCACCCTAACCTATCCATCAGTTGTTGAATGTATTATTCAAGAATTGCCTAGCTTATCCACTAAAACATTCTGGTGCCCCGTCATGCATGAACCACATTATGTTTCTCACCAAAAGTGGCACATCCTCGAGCAATAAAGGTAATTCCTCCTCAAGAAACTGCCGATGAACGGGACCGTTTAGTCTGTTAGGCAAAGAAAATGGCCCAATAAAATAATTTCTCATTATTCTGACCCAGACATTTAGTGAGAATTGTTCTTGATGATGAGATTCTTCAATCATGGGGGTATTCCTCAGCCCTATAATGATTATTGTGAAAATGTGTGAAAGCAGTTCTCAAAAAATAAGCTTCGTCTGTGAACATTAAATCGTGAAGTATCCTCCAAACTAGAACAAGTAAAATATTCAACTGATTTCCGTTTTTTCTTGTAATCACATGAGGATTCAAATCAATACAATTCAAAACTGCTTCATCAATATCTGGAGTTCTCAAAGTTTGAGTTGCACCTTTTAAATTATTATTTGCAGTAAAAGTACCAGTTTCCCTCAACCTTCTGTGGAAATTTGAAAATATTCGACTGTCTGGTGTTACTCGATTTGGAAAGCGCACCTGATATAATCGCCTAGCTTCTGTTGTATTTCCGTCAGCCAGACCGTACATGTAATGGATATCAGCCAATTCGGCGTTAGTAAAATTAGCAATTTTTTCTTACAGCAATAACTTCAAAGGTCTTAAAAGTAATCGTTAATCTAATGAACAATTCGAGCTGACACTGGTTCAACTTTAGCAAGTGTCAAAATAAATAAATAAATGAAAAAAGTCAAAGCCTACTAGTCTTTTTTTTAATTAGAAGTGCTTTCAATTCAGCGAATGCATTCAATCGTTTAATAATTTTCTGATCGAGAACGGTTCGAGATACTGAAAAGATACCAAAAGACATGGCCATGGAAAATGTAATTGAAGACACAGTTGACACACTTTGTGTTGGAATAGATGGAATCAACGAAAAATAATTTTTAGACAATTTGTTCACCTCAATTCCACTAATAGTACATCTGACACTAAAACCAATTTACGTTGTCGGAACAGTTAGGCTAACAGACTACAAGGTGCAAACAACAAACTCAGGGATTCAAAGACCTTATTGAAAGAAAATCGTGAATCATGTTCTGTCACCATCTCGTCATGTAATATCACAGTACTGATCAAGGATGCCTACTAGGAAAGGAGAAAAACAAGAAGGCAGATTCAATCCACTTCATAAGTAATTAATTTCGCACTTTTTCTCTCGGAGTTTTGACCAGAATTACTTTGATGAAGATTTTGAGATTGTTCTCGTATTGAGAGATCGAAATGCATTATTTTAAAGATTTCCGATCATATATACTGCGAATTTCAGTGTCCTCGAGCCAAAAATCGTAATTTTAGGGGAAAAATCGCGAATAACTCAAAAACGATGCATCTTAGATATAAAAGAATGTATAACGGATCGATGCCTATGGATATTTGAATGATGTGTGCTAAAATAGGTAGTCTAATGTGGAAAAACAGACTTTAGTAGCTTTGAATGTACTACGGATTTGCCACACTTTTTAGAAACACCCTTTAAACCGTGAAGCTTCTAATTGCATTGAGTTCTGAGCCTTTTTACTTACAACGAGCTGGAAATAATCGATATCGACAATCAACTATTGCAAAATTCCGATTGAAAAATTCATTTCTTCCTTTAAGTTGATTTCAGGTGGCAATTATATGAGAAAAAATCGTTCAAAATTCAATTTTCTACAATAATAGAATAGGAACATACATTGTGCCGTTTTGAACAACATAGATGGTGACAACTTTCAGTATAACTGAAAGTGCAACAGCATTGCGAATATTTTCGGATTACATTCAAGACAACAACAAAAATTTTCTCCGATCGGTCATTCCTTTCTCCATAAACTTTTATTGTCCCATCTCGCGTGGACACCTGGTATATTCTTGAAGAGAAAACAACTCAATTAACTGAAATCAAAGTTGCCAACGCTTTGTACTTATATGATCACAAGTTTGCACTATAATTCAAAAACCATTATTCTCCAATAGGTCAGTCCTTTCTTCATAATATACTTTCAATGTTCTTTTTTGCGTTGAAACTCGGTGTACATATGCACTCAATTTATTCATCAAGTACGTGTTTTTATGAAAACCATAAATTTCATAAGTTTTCCCTAATTTTTTATGGTTACTCTATGTGCATTTCCAGAATTTATATTGAATAATTGAAATAGCTCGATATTCTGTGCATTCAATTGGGCTGTTCGAAAATTAATTATTGCGATGACACTTCAGATAAATTATTCAATGTTTTTTCTTCTCGCTAGAACTACTATGTGAATATAGTATCATTAGAAATAACGAAGCGACCATACCATGCCGTACCAAGATTTTGTAACCATAGCGGTCTTGACGTTGAATTTTTATATGGCGATGTGGAATTATATCTTTCTAACAATGGTCATTATGACGATTGCATTTTCCATCACTACTGCCGAAATTTCATAATTTCAAATCATTCTGCGGATTTTCTCCAGATTTATGCAGAAACTGAAAACTGGAGTATTCTTGAGAACACTCGACTGTTAGATCACCTTCTTTCCATTTCAATTTGCCTAACCGAAATTGATGGGATGACAGTGACACTACGTTTTACATCTTCTCCATAGACTGTTTCATATTCTTATTCCGTCGAGACGTTGAACGTACCATGAATTACGAGGTTTACCCTTAATTTATCGAATATAATTATATGAAGTTATCAGCTCTCAGAGAAACGATACAAAAAGGAGCTTCTGTTGCATCAGAATAATAAATATTTTGAATATAATTAAATTGATAGTCTCCTCAAAATTTCCAAACGGTACGGTCGCTCCGTTATTGAACCCAATACTATATTCATACAATAATTGTAACTTGATAAAATACATTACTTATCTGAATTGTTATTACAAGACTTCATTTTTGAACTATCATATTCAGTGCATAGAAGAAACTTAAGCTATTTCAATCATTCTGTATAAATTCTATGAATGGACATACAGTTACAAGATAAAATTAGGAAAAAGTTACACAATTTTCTGTTTCTCATTAAAACACGAAACGGATCAAAATTTTGAATGCACACGTGATATACTGTCGAAAAGAAAGAAAAACTCTATACAACAATTCAAAGTTGCCTATTGCACATTTGAAAGGAATATAAATTTGCCTAATAACTCAAAAACCGTTGAACAAAAGAAATTCCACATGCAGTTCGATTCTATAGGAAAAGTGCCTCTACTAAATTAGAAAATTTTCGAAATTTCCAAATGACTTGAAAACGAGAAAAACTAACTTGAATTTCTATGAACCTTTTCCTCATGCGGAAGGAACACGGAGAAGGGTGTCATTTTCCACAATTCACAATATTTTATTTCGATGCAGTACTGAAACGTCAAAATCTGTCTACACTATATACTATGTCCCTTTTCCGTAGGTTTTGCGGAGATTCGCCAATACCAATAAATTAATACTACTTTTTCGACAACTCACTTAGTTGGGACTCTAAGATTTGCTCTAGCTGCCATAGTTTCTATGCTACATAAGGATTTTAATCATTTACAGTTTTCAAACACGACCTGTATTCCGGATGTTGCAAGTGCAAAAAGTATGGACTTTCTCAAATAATTTGATGGCTTTCATTCATTAATTCTGTTTACTCGTAGAGCAAAATAACGTAATAATAAATAAATTTTGTGACTTCTAAGGCTGACCAAAATAACCTTCATATCCTTAACATTTGAATTTGGGAGGCTTTTACTTGGTAAAATTCCATTTTCAATAATAAAAAACACGTACTATGTCTTAGGGAATTTTACTCAATAATTGCGATTTGTAACGCGTTTCACTACACCGTAGCATCTATAGACGAATAAATGTATAGAAAATAAGAATGAGAATATAAATACAAATGTTCCTAGGTAATCAAAAGCCTATTGGGTTGCTCCTTCTTGAATGGTTATTGATGACAGGTATATCCAATAAAACTAAGGAATAGACTGCTCCCTGAAGAGATCCAATAGAGATGAAGTCTTAAATCGACTTGTTCATTTATGAGTCTACCTGAGTGTTTGTGTTTGTTGATTTCTAAAGTTTTTCAAAGATCTACCTTCCAATATTTATTATCTGTATGCAAAATTCCAAACTGTAGGAGATGATTCGCGTGATTTGAATCTGATTTTTTATTTGAAAAAACTGTGTTTATGTTCTTTTTTAACTGTCTATTTGTTCCTGTAGAGAAAATAATGATATCGTCTACATAGCAATACCAGTATAAACAATATCTACTGAGTTGATGATTATGAATTAATTTCTCTAAGTTATTCATGAAAATTTCTGCTAACAAAGGACTTAACGGATTGCCCATAATCAAGCCGTCTTCAATAGTATAATATTTGTTATTGAAATGGAAATAATTTTGATCTAAACAAATTTGTAATAATCAAAGAATATCTGATTTAGTGATCGTATTAACATTATCTTTTCTAATAATTCTTCAACCAAGTAGTACGTATCTTTGGGAGGAATGTTCGGAAATAGATTCTTAACATGGAAATAACTGAGTTTGGAATTAGGTGGTATAATGCTGTTTAATGCTGCTTTGTTAGCAGAAATATTCATGAATAATTTAGAGAAGTTAATTCATAATCATCCACTCAGTAGACATTGTTTATACTGGTATCGCTATGTAGACGATATCATTATTTGCTTTACAGGAACAGATAGACAGTTAAAAAGTTTCGAAAATCATATAAGTTCATTACATCCAACAATTGGATTCACAACCGAAATAGAAAAACAATAATTCAATAAATTTCTTAGACGTAACAATTTCCAATGAAAATGGAAAACATGTTTTCGCCATTTATCATAAGCCGTCACATACAGATATTATAATAAATAACTCGTCGTGTCATCCGTATCAACATAAAATGTCAGCATTCAACAGTTTCATTCATAGACTGATTAACATCCCATTATCACCAGAAAATTTCAACAAAGAATTAAATTTGATTAAACAAATGGCCAAAATAATGGTTACCATCCCAAACTAATAAATAATGTTTTAAATAAAAACAAAGTAGAATCACATTGAATGAAGTTTACCCTGTCGATAAATTGAAACAAAATCGTGATCGTATTAACATTATCTTTTTCTAATAATTCTTCAACCAAGTAGTACGTATCTTTGGGAGGAATGTTCGGAAATAGATTCTTAACATGGAAATAACTGAGTTTGGAATTAGGTGGTATAATGCTGTTTAATGCTGCTTTGTTAGCAGAAATATTCATGAATAATTTGGAGAAGTTAATTCATAATCATCCACTCAGTAGATATTGTTTATACTGGTATCGCTATGTAGACGATATCATTATTTGCTTCACAGGAACTGATAGACAGTTAAAAGTTTCGAAAATCATATAAGTTCATTACATCCAACAATTGGATTCACAACCGAAATAGAAAAAACAATAATTCAATAAATTTCTTAGACGTAACAATTTCCAATGAAAATGGAAAAATGTTTTCGCCATTTATCATAAGCCGTCACATACAGATATTATAATAAATAACTCGTCGTGTCATCCGTATCAACATAAAATGTCAGCATTCAACAGTTTCATTCATAGACTGATTAACATCCCATTATCACCAGAAAATTTCAACAAAGAATTAAATTTGATTAAACAAATGGCCAAAAATAATGGTTACCATCCCAAACTAATAAATAATGTTTTAAATAAAAACAAAGTAGAATCACATTGAATGAAGTTTACCCTGTCGATAAATTGAAACAAAATTCAACACCTTAACCTACGTTGGCATTACAAGTGAGAAACTGAAATCATTCTTGAGTAGCAATTATTTCAACAAAGCTTTCCAAACTAATAATAGTTTAGGTAAATATATAAAGAAGTATAAAACCAAATCAGATAAAAACAATAAATCAAGTGTATATAGATTGAATTGCAATGACTGTGATAATTTCTACATTGGTAGAACACATAGAAATTTCAATATCAGAATATCGGAACATAAACGCAGTTTTGCAAATGAAAAATCAGATTAAAATTATGCGAATCATCTACTAGAAAATAGTCACTCTTTCGACCCGCAGTTTGAAATTTTGCAAACAGATAATAAATATTGGAAGGTAGATCTTTGGGAAACTTTAGAAATCAACAAACACAAACACTCAGGTAGATTCATCAATGAACAAGTCGATTTAAGCCCTTCACCTTTATTGGATCTCTTCAGGGAGCAATCTATTCCTTAATTTTATTGGATGACAGGTATCATCAATAACCACCTAAGAAGGAGCAACCCAATAAGCTTTTAATTACTTAGAAACATTTGTATATATATTCTCATTCTTATTTTCTGTACATTTATTCGTTTGAAGAAGCTACGGTGTAGTGAAACGCGTTACGAATCGCAAATACTAAGTAAAATTCCTTAAAACACAGTACTTGCTTTTTATTATTCATATCCTTAGTCCAAAAACGTAATTTCATCAAGACGGAGCTCCGCCCCACTACACAGGAAGTCTTAGGAAATATATCGAATTATTCTTTTCTGGAAAATGAATTGGCTCATTTTTGGTTCATCCGAACTAAGAGGACTTCATAACGTAGCAGGGAATTATAATATACTTTGCTTGTACTTAATTAGATCATTCGCTTTTAAGTGTTATCACAGTTCATGACGTTGGAACCATGCCTTCTTCACAATATGAATATAAAGCCAAATCGAGGTTGAAATCTAATGAGTCAGCTGTGGATGAAGCTTGACATTCACTGGAAAAGATCCAAATATACATCATGTACACAACCAATAATAATCTGTCAAAGCGCATCGAAATAATAGAAGTACAGTAGATAAAGAAAAAAAAATCATCTGGTGTATCTAAACTTAGCTGAAGTAGTTGTATTAAAATGTTCATTGCTAAAACGTACAGAAAATTTAATATAAGATATATAGATATAGTAACCTCACATACATTGTCGTTCTAATACTATGAAATTCCTTTCTGATATTACGAAACCTCACTCACGAAAGGAAAACTTTCTCTGATGTTTTCATCATCACCTATCCAGCTTGGATAATGCATCCGCATTATTCTGTGATCTTTGTATATCCTAATAGTGACTAGAGAATGTGACAATATTTTGTATGAATATCAATTAGTACCCGAGATTTGGTCATTTGCTCCAATCCCGAAAACGAAAATTCCGGAATTAATCGAAAACAAAAAAGGATAAATGTTCTACACATTTCATGCACAATTTACAATTTTATTGAAGATATATGAGAGATACCACTGGAACGAAATTGTTTTGTATTAATCGGTTAAATACTTCACAACGAAGTTTTCATTTGTATTAGTTTGTGCATACAGAAGTTTTTCTCCTAACTATAGTATCCAGAAATTATGGAATTCATTTCCAATTTCCGACTCTAATATGGATATATAAGTAAGTTTTCTGCTATATCCGCCTCTAAAGCAGATTCACAAATAAAATAAACAAAGGCGTTCTCACATTCCAACATATACGCTATAACAAACTTATACTCACGTCGTGCAATCTTCTGCTGAAATCGGCCCGTTAGGAACCATTAGCAGGGCAAGGAAGGCAGTTACGGGAGCTGGCAAAGCCATCATGCGTGTTGAAATTCAGACTAACAACTTCGTAGCATCACCGAGGACCTGCAATGAACATAAATATAATTTTGTTTCAGTTATACTAAGGCAGAAGTTCAGCGAATCTTACGATTCTTTTATTTAAGTACAATATTTGCAAAATTCAAATAGAACTATGAAAATGAAATTCTCATTGAAGTTACAAATCATAGACGAAGAGAACCCATTCCTTGCATGATGATGATAAGAAATTAAAAAATGTATTATACTATAACAAGACATTATATTGAAAATCAGGATTGCAATTTCGGTCTCTCGACCATCATCAGCTGACAACAAACATTTGGACTAAAGTTGAAAATACTTACGTATATAAATTGGTAGATACAAAATTAATTAGGGTGCAAACAAGAGGCAATAAAATAATTATGATAAAAGCAGGTATTATTTAAAGAATTCAAATAAAGACGAATAGGCCGGTCCATACTAATCGTTTTAAAAATTATCTCTATGGGCGATTTGTTGCAGTTTCAAAATTTCGAACGATTCCAAGAAATCTATCATTCATCCCTCAGGTAATCTGTGAATAATTTTGAGTTGATGGAAAGGGATGGCCATTTTCGATACAATGTAAAGCAAACGTAGTTCTCTAGTTATTGTAATCTGACTGATGCTCCTTTTATCTCGTTTTGAAAGAACGACCAGTTTGACCTATATAGACGCCTCCGCAATCCATACAGGACAACTTATAAACTCCAGTATTGTCGAATTTATCAATTTCAATTTATCTTTACTATTGAAAAAATGCTGGGAGAGTTTCATGTGGGTCTTGAAAGCTACTTTTTTATTCTGTTTTGAAATAACATTTTTTGTTCATTATATTTGAGGGATAACCATTATTCTTAGCTATTTCTTTAATAGCTGACACTTCCCTGGACATATATAATGGCAGAGCGAAAGCCCTATGAATCATTGAATTAACATGCAGCGTATTTATGATATCATAAATACGGCAGAATCAATTAAGTATTATTCCTTACATCGATTTTTAACAATATAAAAAGCAGGAAAACATTCTTGAGCGCTTCATCATATTCATGTTTATTTTCCTTAATCAAGATATCTAATATAAAAAGTGATTTCACTCGACACTTAAACGATGTTTAAGAAAAATTAACTGCAAAAGAAATTATTCTCATAGTAGAAACATTTCGAAAATAACGAGAATTTTTTTTATCAACAATGGTAGTTATGATACTTCTTCTATGTATAGCAGCCACATTAACTGAAATATGATTATACAGGGATATCCACCGGGACCGTCCGTTAAAAACTTTTTAAGTTCCAATTACAATATCTAGCAGAAGTTTTATACGCGGTCATAACACTCAATTGGAGTGAAATATTTTCGAAGTGATACCATTTCCGGTTATACCGGAAGTGGCTCATCACTTTGTTATTTCAAATGGCAATCTACCTTTTTTATTATACATCTAGAACCGACATTTGAGCAAGGTATAATATACCCAAGTTGTTGACACTTTTCTGTCAAAACTTTTGACAGATTTAATTATATAATTTAATTTACAAACTCTATTTTTGAGGAACATTCAAAAAAACTGTAGTTCGTAGATCTTTTGCACTACAGACACAATTTTAACTTGGGTGGATAGAAGAAGGATCAAGGAATTTTTTAAGCAATCTACACGTGTCAAGTTTGCATTGCGTTGTTTTGTATGATTTTTTCAATTTGGTCTTTTTCAAATAGCAATAACTCAATTTTTTCAAATTGCATCAGATGAAGCGTCAAATGTCAGATGGAATTGTATGAGCATGTACTATACCCATCTCTCATAGTTCCGAAATAATTTGGGAATATATTGAATATTGATGATTTTGCAAGAACTAACAGAGAATGTTTTGTAACATTTGAATCAAGTAGCTGAACTGGCTACGCTCACCTAACAGGTGCCTAAATTTAATGTATATGTCACTTCATTCATTCGTATTTGATATTTCAACAAGATTTGTCGTTATTTCAGATTGAAAATATCCAAAATACAATACATTTGGAATGAAAACGCTAGCTATTCAAACGAAAATATATTTAATCTTTTCTTAATTCATTTAGAATGTTAGAAGTAGTGAGTAAAAATTGCAGGTAATTCAATATCCAATTTCAAAATTTACTGCCTATGGGTAAAATAAAATTCTGAAGCATTAGAAGCAATTTCCTACAATTCGGATGAATAAAAATTGTGGGAACTAAGCGAAAACTAATCATCGAAGATAATTACATTAATACGAATAAATTTTAGCAAACATCATAGGAGAAAACTAATTTACGATCTGAATAAATGTTCAATTTGGGCCCCATTTCGCTCGATACACTTGACAGCTCGTATACGAACAAGATTAGTTCCCCTCCTAGTTTCCTCAGGATAAATATTACGAAAAGCATTATGAATGCTCTTCTTTACTTCTAACAGGAATAAGATACACTTCACTCTTGATTTTGCCCCATAAATAAAAATCAAAGGGCGTCAGGTGCGGAGAACGCAGAGGCCATAAATTTGTTCCTTGATTACCCCACCATCTATCCTCGAACATTTCTGTTAGCTGGCGATTTACAGCTCGTGATTTGTGTGCTGGTGCACCATCCATTTGGTAGTAGCAATCCCTCAGAATGTTAACGGGTAATCCATCTTAAAAATTTGCTAATGTTCCTCTCAAAATATCCAGGAATCTTTGTCCATTGAGATTTTCCTCATAAATGTAATAAGCCAACAAATCATTCATTAAAATTTGCAAAAACGTTCGTGCTGAATTTATTTTGGAAATCAATAACCTCAATGAAATGTGTATTTTCTGCGGCCCAAATATGTTGATTTCCCCTGTTGGTTATTCCACCTTCATTGAACTTGGCTTCATCAGACCATATAATTATTTGCAGAATTGTCTCATCTTCTTGAAGCCGAATAAATAAATTTTCACAGAAATTTAGCCGCTTGGGAAGGTCAGTTGGTTTCAATTTTTGTAGTCTGATGAAAGAATACGGGTGCATGTTATGTTTCTTAAGGATCTTTTGAATGGAAGTATAACTCAATCCAATATCCATTGATGCTGACTTAATGGACGCTTGTAGATTGGCACGAAAATATGCTAGCGTATTTATTTGATTGTCATCGTCCTCGAGAATTGGTTTTTTTCTAATTTCTATGTATTTTGTTCCTCCAAATTGCAGAAAATTGCTTCTAATCCTTCGAAATTTTGTTTTACTCTTAGGTGCCAAATCTGTAAATTGGTTGTTGAATTTCCTGCAAGTTCTATTCACAACTTTGTGACATTCGCCATGTATTAAAAAGAGATTAAATTAATCCTCGTTTGAATAATCAGCCATATTATTATCAATCTGGTGTTTTTCAAGAATGTTCACTTCAAATTACCAACAATTCTTGTTAAAATATCAAATTCGAATGAGCGAAGTGACAAGTACATTAATTTTAGGCACCTGTCAGGTGAGCGTAGCCAGTTCAGCTACTTGATTCAAATATTTCAAAGCATTCTCTGTTAGTTCTTGCAGAATCATCAAAATTCAATATATTCCTAAATTATTTCGGAACTATAAGAGATGGAAATAATACATGCTGATACAATTCCATCTGAAATTTGACGCTTCATCTGATGGCGATATAAAAATTGGCACGTGCCATTTGAAAAAATAGAGTTATTGTTATTTGAAAAAGGCCAAATTGAAAAAAATTTTACAAAACAACACAATAAACATTTCACATGTGTAGACTTCTTAAAAAATTCCTTGATCCTTTTTCTACCCACCCAAGCAAAAATTGTGTCTGTAGTGCAAAAGATCTACGAGCTTGGAGATGACCGTTATTCTGAGAAGGTGCATCGAATATTCGGATGCATTTTGTTGGCCTTGCATCCTTAGAGGAGGTTCTCCAGCGGGAACCTTTCTAGAAAGCGTAGTTGCTTGCGTCTTCCTCGCGTTGAAACTCACCAGGTTCAACTGACCCCACTCAGACATCCTCTGTAAGTCAGAGTTTAAGTTGTTAATTTTTTCAAAACTCTGACGATGAGATTCTGCAGCTGTAATCGGCCGCAAACTACTGAAAGACGAAACCAGGGTACAATAGTCTGCAGAACCGAAGATCTTGTCCTCTGCAGATGACAGGAGATCGTTTATCTGCAACGGAAACAAGGTTGGCGAAATAATGGATCCCTAAGGTACTCCTGCTTGCAACTGGAAACAATCAGATGTTATACCGTCGATCACAATTTGTATTGATCTATTTGAAAGAAAGCTACTTATCCAACTCCGCAATACTTCGGGAAGACCATATGCAGCAGTTTTATTAAAAAAGGCTGCATGCCAAACCCTATCGAAGGCTTTGGGGATGTCGAGGGATATAGCTCTAGATTCCTCATGTTTGTGACAGTCTTTGCCATAGGCCAGAACTGTCTAGTCCCGCTTGCATGTTCAAGGAGTTTATTAGTTACCCCATCGTTGAAATTGGCCTTTGCTCTTGCAGTTGTCAGGTTGCATACGTTCCGTATTCGTATGAAGGTTGTTCTTGTTTCCTCTGTTGGAATCATCTTCCATTACTTGTTAGCTCTACTCTTGGCTGTGGAGGCTCTTTCGTAGTCTTTGTTTAACCATGGTTTTTGAGTTGTTGTTCTTTTCATGCAATGAGGGATATAGAGACGCATTCCGGCATGAATGATATTTGTAGCAGATTCAGTGCACACATCGATGTCAGGATATGAAAGGCAAACATCACCGAATGGGAAGCTCGAAGGGAATTCACGCAGCTCATCCAGATAAGCATGGTTATAGTGGAAAATACATCTGAGTTGCCTAACGGTGCTGAGACCTCCACTCCAAAATCATCTGGATCTGAATTTAAAAAGAGATCCAAGCTGTTCGGGATGTCGGTTGGGTGATCAGGTATTCTTGTCGGTTCGTCGACTAGCTGCGTTAGATTATGGCTGATTGCGGAAGTTTCAGCCTGTTTTACCCCTTCGTCTCTTCTATTGGAGTGGCGGAGCCAGTTGGTGTTGTGAACGTTGAAGTCATCCAGTACAATTATCTCAGCTGCCAGATGATGTGTCTGAATCCAATCCACCTTATTACCTAGATACTGAAACAGTCTTTGGAAGTGAATAACGTTTGGCGAGTGAAATAGACAGCATAAAAACAGTGTTTCATCCTGCGAAGAGATTTAAAACCACGCAAGGTCGAAAGCGTCGTCCTCCATCGTATCCTCTCTCTGGCATGCAACATCCGATCAGTTTGACTTATTTGGGTTTCGGTTAGGGCCAGCACATGGGGTTATGCGTTTTGCAGATCCTTGAACTGCATCGATATTCACGTTGTTGTACCCCAGTTCTCTAATATTGCAGAACTCTATCAAGATTCTGCTTTCTTTTCTAGAACATGAATGGATCAGTGAATTTGCCAGAGGAGTGCTCGACTTACCAGCATCATGAACCTTTCGAGGCATTCCCCTCGGAGATCTGAATGAGATATCCGCCAGATCCCGAAACTCAGTTAAACATGTGACCAATTTACGGGACCTATAGCTAGATGTGGTGGTATCACACTGGGCGACGGGGATGGGGCCGCCTGCCACCTTCAATCAATGCAAAAGATCCAAGATCATAAGAAAATCATCGATAGTGGCAATGAAAAAAGAAAGTATTCAATAATTTCTGAACGATCTTTAATTGAGTTATTTCAACATCTTCATTGAGAGAGTTTTTATTATTTCGTTAATTTATCACTCCTAAAATCGATACGTAATAAGTTCTGCGTACATCACAGCACTATATCAAAGTTTTGGTTTGAGATACACTTCCGTTATTGAACTTCTCCTTATTGGTTGACTATTAGTATCAGTTGTTGCGGCTATGGATGATGCAGGTATTGTATTCTCCGTGTAATGTTAGCGATTCAATATTAGTTGGAAATGTGGTTCGAGAGATTATGAAGTCTACTTCAATATCGTATAGGTATCACATATCATATATAAGATTTATATATGTACAGATTATCTCATTTCCGTAGTTCATGTACTGCAGCTATATGAAATACTTTCAATAGAAAAAATAACACCCTATCTCCAACCTTGATATTCGACGAAAACACACTGATGGAAACAGATCGCATCTATATTCTTTTGTTTTCAAGCTATTCCGCATATTCCCATTTTTGATGTTTTTGTATGACTGCTATATGAATCACTGCAAATAAAAAACTTAATCAACCCTTTCCGTTTTCGATTTGTCTTTGGGGATTTCGGTAAATACAGAAAAACGTTTGTTTCTTCAACATAAATCATAAACAAATTTGAATAAAATAAAAAAAGTATCTTTTCTTTCCAAATATAAATATAATATGTGTAACAAGTTTCCGCAAATATTTTAATTTTTGCTTTTATCTAGTATGCTTCTGAAAATTCATACAAAGTATCTCAAGTATTTTAAATTCTATTTTTCATTTAGGAATGGTAGGTGGTAGAACCGGTTGTGTTTAGAGAAAGAAACAATCCTTGAAATTGCCGACCTTTTGAAAAATTTTGTTTCCATCTTCAGGGCTTTATAATGAAAATAAAAAACAAAGAACTCTATGATGAAAATTTAAACAATATAAAAATTTTTGAAAACATGCTACAATCGAAAATATTTGAAGTAGAAATATAAAATTAAACATTTTAAAAGGATATACTCTTTGGAATGACACTAAATAAAATAGCAACATAAGCATATAATAAAGGGCTGAGTCCTTTTCAACCGACAAATGACAATGGCATTTTAAATTTTGTGATATGGCAAAATATATGCAAAAATCAACCTCTCCCAACTTTAGAACTACTTGTTTTTTATTTAAATCAAAAACTCATCTCTTAAATCAGTTCCTCTCGAGTCAACAAAGTATTCGACGAAGGTCATCGCTCAATTTTCATTAACACTCATTACAGAAAATAAGATTTGAATGCGTTCGATCTCACAGCACAGACCATTGTAAACTAAGCGTGTTGAATTTAAAAGAACGAAAACATCAAGTTATTCAAAGTGTATCTGTACTTGCGCTGGTCAGTATTCCGAAATAACTTTTGCTCAAGTTTTTGATGTCTGTAGTGGAATTGACAGAATTGTGAGCATTTAGCATTTCAAAGAAGGTTTCGGAAATTTCAAGTGAACTTTTACAACGTGTTGAATTTGAACAAGATTATTTGGACAATATCATCACTGGCGATGAAACTTTGGTTCCTAGTATGACCCAGAAACAAGCCGCCAAATCCAAAATGGCAAGAATCAACAAAATTTTTGAAAAGCAAATGAGACTCCATTAGTTGTTTGCTGCTGAAGCACAGATAGATAATGCTGCCTTCTATGTAAATACATGCTTCAACGAAAACTAAACAGAGGCTATATCTACCAAGATATTCATTTCTGATCAAAACTCAAGAACAGGTCAATTTTTGTTTCAAGGGGGACATCCTTTGGGGTACAATACTTGCCTGAAATATCAACCCCCTAAGCAGAGAATACAATCGTTGAACATATTTAATAAGGAAGATGGGTCGAGTTATAATTTAAAAGAAAGGTGGTATCTTTGTCTACATTGCCTTGAACGAATTTCCATTTTTAATTGAAAACTGTAAAAGAAGGGAAGGGAAGTATATTTTCCTGAGACTATTCAAGTTTCAGTGAGGTAAAATGGAACAGATCCATGCTGATCAATGGCTGTGATTATCAAGTACCATCCTCATCTCGAATTTCAACCCTTGAAGCAGGGGTTACAACCCTTGCAAATTTGGAAGAGGGTAGATGGGTTGAGTGATAACTCGAAAGAAAGGTATCTTCTTCGTCTGCATTCCCGTGAAAGAATTTTCATTTAGATTGAAAACTGTAGAAGATACAGAGTGAGCCACTGAAAAATAGAGAAGACTATCGCCCCAAGACTATTGGAGTATTAGTGCGAAAAACTGGAATTGATTCATTCAGATCAAAGATGACAGCCTTTGATCTGGAATGAATCTGTTCCATTTTTTTGCACAAATACTTGAATAGCTCAGGGCGATAGATAGTCTCCTCTATTTTTCAGTAGCTCACTCTGTATCTTCTACAGTTTTCAATCTAAAATAAAAATTCGTTCACAGGAATGCAGACAAAGGTAATACCTTTCTTTCGAGGTATCACTCGACCCATAACCCCTCCTCCAAATTTTCAAGGGTTGTCACCCCTGCTCTAGTGGTTGAAATTCGAGATGGGGATGGTACTTGATGATGACAGCCATCGATCAGCATGGATCTGTTCCATTTTACTTCACTGAAACTTGAATTGTCTCAGGGAAATAGTGTTCCCTATCTCGAGTCATCACTCGACCTATCTTCCTTTTTCAAAAGGTTCAGGGATTGCAACATCCGCTTAGGGGGTTGATATTTCAGGCAATTTTTGTACCCCTAAAGATGTTTCCCTTGAAACAAAAATTGACTTATTTTTGAATTTTGATCAGAAATGAATATCTAGGTAGATAAAGCCTGTGTTTAGTTTTCGTTGAAGCACCCTGTTTGATGAAAAGTCACCGAAAGAGAATCGTTTATTTGAGAAATGATATATCCGCTACTTGGCAACTCCATCACAACAATGCTCCTTGTTCCAATGCATTACAAGTCAGCGAGTTCCTGACCGAATACAAGTATCAGCATTACCCAGTTCCTCTTTAGTTCTGAAGTCATCCCAGCATACTTCTTTCTGTTTCCTCAGATTCACGCAGCCCGGAAAGAAACTCGAGTTTGGTCCAAAAGATCTAATCAGCTGTGACGGATAATTTCTGAGAGGTCTCTGAGAGTATCTTCCAGGATTGATAGAAACGACGAAAAAGATGAGTAGATATCCAAAGACAGTACTTTGAAAGAATTTTATGTATTTGTGCAATTCAGTTTGATGAATTTCTTCGAATAAACTAATGAACTATTGCATATATTTGGAAAGCACCCTACTTATAAGAGTAGAATACATTCTATAAAGACTTTGATGGTTATGCCCCCTATCTTCTATCGCGTTATTTGGATTGCTGCTATGATCAGACCCGTCAACTATGTATTCTAGACTCTGCTGCGTCAATCCATAGTCCATGTCCGTTATAAGTTGTGAAATTTTTTGTTAATTATAATAAGGTTTGAAAACAGTTCCATAATCAAGAGAAAAAAAAAAGAAAACCATTGAGTTGACCTGTATATGCTACTACAGCCCTTTATGTCCTGCAATATATGGAGTTAGGGTAAGTAATGAAATTAATTGCATGCTTCCGTGAACAAACAGTTATTCTAGAATTTTCTCTTGCATAGCCAATGAAATAACTATAATAAACACCCCAAAAAAGTCTAGAGAACACTTCTGAATATCGATATATCGTATCCAGAACGATCAATATGGATGATTTTTTTGCCGCAACAGATTTCAGTTGTTTTAATAAAAAACTAAAAATGCAGCAGATGCGACGCTGCTTTATAATCATTTCATGTATTCAGTGTTTGAAATCAGTTAGTTGGCACTTTGTTTCTGTTGTAAGCACAAATAAAAGATTCAAGTTTTGTGAGTCGACCATGGAAAGACGACATTTGACTAGAGAAGAGATGTTACGAGCCGTTGGCATGCTCCAAGCTGGGAGCTCACAACGGGAAGTATCTAAGGTTCTGGGAAGTGGCCCAAGTGCCATAAACCTTTTATGGTCGCGTTTCAATGAAACAGGTAGCGTATAAGATTGCCATACAGGTCATTTCAGGATTACTACAATCGCCCAAGACCGATTTTTGGTTTTACAAGCCAGAAGAGATCGTACGACCACAGCATCTTAATTAGCTCAAGAGCTATCACGAGTTAATAATGTACGAATTTCCGACCAAACTGAGAGAAATCGACTGCACGAAGGTCAACTCCACTCCAGACGTCCTTTAAGAGTTCCACAACTGACCCATGTAAATCGCGCTGCTCGTTTAGCTTGGTGCCAAGAACACGTAAACTGGGATCAAGAGAGGTGGGACACAGTTCTCTTCAGTAATGAATCTAGATTTAGTTATTATTCCGATTCGGAAGAATTCGAATTTGGAGGGAACCTGGAAAGCAAAACCGTCTCTAGCATGCTAGAGAAGTTGTTAGACAGGGAGGCGGATCAGTGATGTTTTGGGGAGGTATATGCCTTGGTGGAAGAACTGACCCCGTTTTCACAACCTCACGGGAAATCCTCACGCAAATGAGATAGTTTTACCTGTAGTGGTCCCGTATCTCAAAATAATGGGTCAAAATCCACTCTTCCAACAAGATAATGCCCCTCCTCATCGTGCAAGAGTTGTCTTGAACGTTCTTGAAGAGAATGATATAGATCTTCTACCGTGGTCATCCCTCTCCCCAGATATGAATTCCATCGAGCATGTGTGAGACACCCTAAAAAGAAATCTCCTGCGTCAAAACGTCTTCCATCATGAACAGGAGCTTCGATTAGCAGTTCAAGGGGCTTGGAATGACTAAGGCCACAATGTAATAGACAATTTAATATTGATCATGCCACAACGATGCCAAAATGTCATTAATAACAGAGGTGGACCTTCTGGGTACTGAAAAATATAAGTACTTCCATATCGTTTCGAAAATATGAGTTCAGGTTTTTTTTTGTGTTTTACCAAATTTCGTAATTTTCAAATTTCAAATTTTTTTTATAATAGGTGCTTTGGAGAAGTCAAATATTATTTTGTTTTCTTGAGAATACATTATATTCAATACATCCTAACAAAAACCCAAAGATTTCTATAAATTCGAAACATCAAATATATATTTCAAAAATATTGGTAAGTGTTCTCAAGACTTTTTGAGGTGTTTATTTCAATGACTGAGCATTTTACTGCCTCATTTGTTGGTGACTGAGAAAACAACGATTACTTATTATAACTTTTATTGAAATTCGACAGATATGATCTATCCCGTACATTCTTTTAATACTGGTTTCTATGAAGAAATTGAATATTCATCATCACTGGTATTGATAAACACGAATCAATTTGCCCTTGTTTCTTTTGGTCTCCGGTCAGAATATGCAAACTGTAACCTAACTCATAGAGCACAATTCTCTATATGGAACTGAGTTCTTTGACATCTGCACTATTGACCCAATCTTGATCTTCGTAGATATTTATCTACCATTTCAACACCAGTGAATTTTCATTATTCTTTTAGGCTCCTTCTATTGATATCACATTACATCGCACAACAAACATTCTTATGATTAAGATATGGCACATGATATTAGCCTAATTTTGAATGGTGATTTCAAGTCCGAAATTAGAATTTTTATATTAGCTTACGTGACCCATGGTTCAATGAAATACAACTTCTTTACAATTGATTTTATTTAATAAAATTTTCAGATTGTACAGATTGTGAAAAACTTTCTTTCGTAAGATTTTCTTGCAGATGCTGTAGTCAGTGAGCTGAATGCTCCAACAATTTCTTTTTTACCCAAAAGAACCTGAACAAACTGAACGAACACATTCCATGCGTTTTTTTCAATCTCTCTCATTTTACCGTGAAATTTGTCTCTTCAATTAATGATCTAATCTGTAGCCGATCAACAATGCTCGATTTTCTTTTTTCTGCACTCAGTTTTCGGAATTTTTGGAGTAAGAAAAGGCAACAATTCCTATTCTAGATAACAGCTCTAACAAATTATTTCATGAGCTCTAGTTTAAACAACGAAGCAGTATTATGCGATTCCTCGATACTAAAGATGATGTATTTTCAATGAAATAAAACTAAAGTATTTAGATTTTCACTATTAACAAAACTATTACCGGTCCAACCACACTGTGGCTTCATCTGATAGATAAAAACTAACAAACAGAGTTATTCCTTATATATTAGTCTTATTTCCTACTTAATATTACAATAGGTACAAGAGGTATGTTGGAAAACCCATCAAAGTTGCTAACTTTATGAATTGAAAAAATTGAGTAAAGGAGAAGGATTTAGATCTAATTGACTATTAAGTAACCTACCTGAATTCTTTTCTTTGTTCATCACTAAAATTTCCAATATTTTGAGTTTTTGTCTGTTATTTTCATTGTGTAAAATTTTGAAATTATCATTAAAGTTATGGTTTTCTTCGAGTAAGTGATTAGAATAATGGGAATCTGATTTATGATAATTAAAACTACGTTTGTGCTTGGATAATCGAACTTTGAAATTTCTGAAAGTTCTACCAACATAAATTTTATTACAATCTCCGCAAGACAGTTTATAAACACCGGAATTATTACTTTTATCAATTTTAGATTTGCAGTTTTTGATATGTCGGCCTAAAGAATTATCAGTTCGGAATCCCATATTGAAATTATAATGCGAGAGGAATGATTTTAATTTTAGACTAGGATTACCATTATAAGTTAAGCTGTTGTATTTTGTGTTTGAACTTTTTTAATTTGGAAATACTTTCTGGATTGCTTTTTGAATTTTTTTTTGCGAGAAATCATATTCTCAATCATAGTTGGACTGTAACCGTTTTTCACTGCTATTTGTTCAATTATATTTAGCTCTTTTATGTAATTATTTTGTGACATTGGGATATTAATGAGCCTATGTACCATACTATTGTGAGCTGCTAATTTATGTGGATAAGGATGTGTAGATGAGCTGTGAATAGTAATATCTCTATGCGATGGCTTATGAAAAATAGAAAAATCATGTTTACGGTTATTTTTAGTAATAGTTGAATCCAGAAAGTTAATGGAGTTTTCTGTTTCTATCTCTAAAGTGAATTTAATATTATCGTGAATTTTGTTAATGAATGTTTTGAATTACTCTAATTGTCTGTTTGTGCCAGTGAAACAACAAATGATATCGTCGACATATCTTAGCCAATAAAAACAAACGCAGTGTGTTGAAACCGGTCATAGTTTTGTTCATAAAGTGTAAATCTAGATACTTTAGTTTTATTTCATTGAAAATATGTATATCGATTTTCATCAAGTAACGACCTCCTCAACCAAATTATCTAAAGATGATGATTTATTGTCATGTAATTAATGCTTACCAAGTAGACTAATGGTTTTCAACCCAATATTGGTTTTAGTTCTACTATTCACTATTCTACAAGCAGAGAAAACAGAAAAACTTTATGTAACTACTTTCTTAGCCTAAAAGAAAGTTTACCATATTTAAATCAACACGTATGAGCCAGTTGTTCTCTGTATTCTCAATTTTGTTTGAAATCAAGCAATAGATCTACTTCAGTAGACTGTGCAATCAGTGGTGACTCTAATTTATTTCCGTTGTATAGGAGAACATATTTTAGTCTCCATTTTGTCGAAACTATGAACTGACGCCATTCATTATGATCGTGATTTCGTGATTTCATTGCAGGCAATGAACTAGGTACAACTTCACAAGATACAAAATTATTCTCTTCATCAAACAATTTCAGGAAATTATTTTCCTTGGAGCTGTTATTACGAAGTTCAGTTATTTTTGTTTCTTAGTTCCTCTTTTCTAGCTTAGAAGCTAGGATTTCTGAAACTGACTTTGACAGTCACATAACTCCTATTATGTTGTTTTCTGGATGGGAAAAGTAACCTCCTTGACCGCCAGAAAGCGCTGCTACTGCAAAATAGTTTATAGTGCCTTGTAGTCCATTCATATACAAGGTGTCACATCATTAGGTGTCTATACTTTGACAAAATATTCTACACGCCGAAATAGTATGAAAGTTCGTTAAAACATAGGTCGAAGAATTTCACCTGAGGGGGAGTTACTGCCCCCTGAAGAGGCTACCCCCGAAACGGGTTTTTCACTACATCTACTAACCTTAGAACTAAGTTAAGTATGTCAGCATATTTTTTGAATCTCTTTCAGTACCTGTCATCACATTTTTGATATTGAAAATATGGGCGTCGAGAGCAAGGGGTATGGGGTAAAAATTACTCCAACTTATTTTGATCAGTTTATACCATTCTCCACACTAAAATGAAAAAAATCCAAAGATTTTTAAGGAAAAAATGTCATCGTAGTCAATTAGCTAGGACGCACCAATTTTAAGTATAATGCGTTGGAAAATTATGCTTTCTTCACAAATTTACATTCTCAGATATTCGAAATCTTCTCGAACGAAAAAACTCAAGCAGCCAAAATTCTACTAGTCAAAATAGTACGAGAGTTCCTAACAACTCGTCGAAAAATTTCACATGGCGGAGTTACGGCCCCCTGAAGAGGTTACCCCCGAAATTTACGAAAACCTAAATCAGAAAAACACAAAATTTGGTTAATGGGTATATTTCTTGATCGACTCTCACTTTATGTTATCAGAATTTTTGTAAAAATGTCAATAAGACATGCGTCATGAGATAAATAGCAGTGTATCATTTTATACACCAAAATCTGAAAATTCGTAGTTTTTTCTGAATAAGCCATTTTGGTCGTAGTCGCTAAAAAAAATTTTTTCCACAATCTCAAACACAAATTTACTACACACATCATTGAGACCTACTCGAAAAAAAAAAACTCATGAAGATGAGCAGGTATCATCTGCCTTTTTCAACGTCTTCGAGTGAGTATTGATTGATTTTTCAATAGAATAAGTACATCATGCATTCATAACAGTTGCTTACCATTAGGTAGGATAGAAATAGAATACCTACTATCAGTTGACAAAAATGAGCATGCATGGCTTCAAACTGACATAAAGAAACATCTTTATTCACGTATAAAAAACGAAACTGGTTGGAAGAATAACGAGGTAATTGTTCGATGTTATTGCCATGATTCTCAATGAACATTCTCGCTTTCTAACGAATCGATTGAGATTCTTTTATAATTTCTGCTGGGTCCTCCTTTAGTTTTGCGCTGGAAAAATGGATTTTTTTATGCAATTCTTGGACACTGTTTATTTCCGCACCACTGTGAACAATGCCTTTTATGCGTCCCCATAAAAACCTAGATTTTTTACTGAGATCAAGTGATCTCGGTGGCCATGCTACAGGACCCCTCTGTCAATCCATGTTTGTGAAAATTGTGCCTCAAGCCAATTTCCGTACGTTTATTCCAAAATGCGCGAGGGCACCGTCGTGTTGGAAAGACATATTACGTCTATTGTTCAAAGACAAATCTTCTGAAAAATATTGAATATTTTCTTAGTAGAATAATCAAATATTCTATGGCAGTCAGACGAGCCGGTATTTCAATGGGTCTAATGGATCTGTTTCCTAAATGTGCTGCCCACATATTAACCCGGCGTTGGTGTGGTGGGGTTAAAACCACCCAGAGTGTTATCCAATTGTGCATCACAATAACCTCTTCAGCACTATCAAATGTTGAACTAAGTATTACTGTCTCAAGTATCTCTTAGCTCTAAGTGAGTTAACATATTTGTAATTTGAGTTCGAAGTTCGACTTGGTGATTTTCACCCAACATCATCACTTACGTTATCGATTATAGACAATTTTGTTAATCACCCCACCACACTATTTGTTTTTAATTCATACATATCGATTTTTAGGTAATATTGATTTTTCTGTTGGTTATTTAGAGAAATTAGTTACGAAGAACAACAGAAGAAGCTTCGCGCCTTATGATCTGGAAAATGATGAAGACTTTGTCGATTGGAGTGATTCTGAAAATGAAGATATAGTGCAAGAAAGTGCACATTACTCTGAATCAGAACAGGAAGATTATTCATAACAAGTTGACGATGGCGGAGGCGCTCATTCAGAAGATGAACAAGAAAATAATCAATCAAAAACAAAAACATTATCTAGTACAACGTCCTCACAAAATTATTTTATCGGAAGAGATAAGTAAACCATATTGTCAAAAATTTGTCCTGAAAACATAATTAGGGGTGAGTTCTCAGTAGTACGGCCTGCTGGAAGGAACCGCAATAATTACTAGTATTATAAGATATACTAATCAGCGTCTGGCTACTATTCGGGATCTTCATGATGATCAGCACAAATATAAGGTCAAAGAAGTGGATGCTGCTGAACTTCGTGCTTTTATCGTTTGAATCTAGAGGACCTATGGAAAACTCATGGTTTGGGTATTGATATATTCAGAAAAGTTATGTCTCTGCAAAGATTTCAATTACTACTCAGATGCTCTACTTTTGATAACTCAGAAAACAGAAAAATCAGGCTACAAATTGATAAATTCACCTACACTAGACCATTTATCACTCATTGCTGGTCGATGTCCTTTTCGAGTATATATGCCAAATATACCTTTAAAGTACGAATTGAAAATATTTGCTTTAGTTGATGCAAAATCATATTACGTGGTGAATATAGAACCATATGCGGGTCAACAAGAAGATGGCCCATTCAAAGTATCCTATTCACCGTTCAATGTTGTTGACAGATTAGTGGCACCCATCAGTCAAACTAACTGAAATGTGACATTCGACAACTGATCAACCAGTTTTCCGCTGATGACCCATCTGTTGAAAAATCACAAACTTACTTTATCATATATAAAGCCGAAGAAGAAATCGAAAAGTCTTTTCTACCAAATTAGTACTGGTTGCCTCCATGCTTCACCACGACGATAGAATAGCTGAATGAACTGGAAAAGCGAAAAAACCTAAGATGATAGATTTTTATAATTTTACCAAATGTGAAGTAGATGTGGTCGACGAACTATGCGGAAATTATAACGGAATCACGAGCAGTAGAAGATGGTCACCAAGTTTGTGCAAAAGCATCTTCAGTCTCGTAAAGATAATGGAAAATTGCCTAATCAATTGGAAAATTCAATCAACTCTTCATTGAATGGGAACGAATTAGAACCGAATGAGAGAATGAGAGAGCCAAACGCCAGAAAACTATTGGAAGATGTGGAATGTGCCTCAGGGGTAAATAGGAAGTGCCAAAAGAAAATGTGGGGAAAATGTGAAGTTTTTTGTGTCTAGAGCATAGTCATATTCTATGTCAAAATTGCTATCAATAGAGCACATTGTTGAATTTTTATCTTTCAATATTTTCAGTTAGCGTTTCTATATTTGATTGAATCATATATTTTTGTTCATTTATTTGATATTCAGATTTTACTGATTGAATTAGATTTTTTTATATTCTGAACCGAAGAAATGTATATTCTTCTTTCATTCATTAAAATTATGTCGTTTTTTCTATTATATTCTGTTGGTGGCTGAATCAAATGCACTTTTTTTTCTGAAAGAATATGGTGTCTGTTAACGCAGTCAATTATCAAATTCCCAACACAAATTGTGGAAATAGTTTTTTCACACGGGGTGAATTTCACCTCACAACACCAAACATGTAACATAAGTACACCACACCAACGCCGGGCCGAGTTAATAGAGAATCGAGTTTGAAAATTGGTACGCCTGACAACACGAGAATTTGCGTCTGAACAAAAATGACTATTGCGAAAATTCAAACCGCATTCTCTCATTAAAGTTGTCTCATCACTGCAAAATATGTTTTGTGCAATATTTTAATTCTGCCCGAGCAGCAACTGGCAAATCAATCACCTGGTCTCAAATCTTGTACAGGTTGATGATGATGAGGATGTGATCCCTATGTTTTTGAGATTCTTGATATCTGTGAACGCAATGAATGATAATTCAGCATTTTTGTCATACTCGCTCCTATTTTATTCATTACTGTTGTTCGAGGGATGTTCGTTTCTCTGGCAGCATTTCTCACACTTATAGTGGGATCATTTTCTACCACCTTATATGCATTTTCCTGATCATTATCATTCAAATTTAGCCTTCCCACAGCGAACATGTCGAAAATTGTGATGATATGCTAAATTCCTATGTAGAGTAATGAAAGTTCGACTACCTGGTATCCGTCGTTCCGGAAACCTTACTGAAACCATATACGAAAATGCATATCACCAAGTTCATTATTTGTGAATTTTTCAATTTTTATCTAGGCGAACTACTGAGAAACTCATCAAATCGTTATTGAATGCAAAGTTATTCTATTCCAATACTATATGATCCTAGATTCGTAGATGTTATTCTGAGATGAGAACACAAATTCTGTGTGATACATCTAGAAATGAACACTTGTGAAGAAAACATAATTTTCGAACGCATTTTACTCGAAAAAGGTGCGTCCCAGTGATTTTGATTACGAGGACATATTTTTCGTGAGAAACTTTGAATTTTTCCATTTTGGTGAGAAAGATGGTATGAAGTGATGGAAAAAAAAAAATGGGGTAATTTTTTCCTCATACACTCCTCTTTCTGACATCTATGTTTTCAATATCGAATATTTGATGAGAGAAACTGAAAAAGATTTAAAAAATATGCCGACATACCAAACTTCGCTTTAACCTGTTCTAGGGTTCTGTAGATGTAGTGAAAAAACCGTTACGGGGGTTACCTTTTCGGGGGGCATTTACTGCCCCTGATGGAAATGTTCAACCTATGTTGTTATGCATGTGTAATCTTTTGTCAAAGTTGTGACACTTAATTATGGGGCACCCTGTATGGGCAGACATACCAAATTTCAGTGCGATACTGGCCTTAGTTTTGTTTTGACAGCTGATTGTTGTTGAATAGTTTACATCATGTTGAGTATGAACAGAAACGATTTTCGTTCTCCCATGAAACATTAATTTTTGAGAGGTAAAACGCTCCATCACATCACACCGTCAAATATTGGTTCAGAGAGTTTCGTTGTGGCTGCAACTCTACTGAAGTCCGCAGCGACAGGCTCTCCGGTGCGTTTGCAGATGACAATGTCTAAAAACACATGACACAAATACTTGATAGCAGATGCCACAAAGAATAATGCTGAGCGCAAATGCCATATTTTGAGGACATTTTTGCATATGAAAAAGTTATCCTGCATCTGGGTTTCGAGCATGCTGACTGCGGACCGAAAACACGAACGCATGAAAACTTCGAAAGAGTGTTTGGACTTGTTGATGTGAATTCGGGCAGACTTTTCACGTCAATTGGTAATTCAGCACTTTAAGTTGCTAAAATCACGTCACAACAATTTGAATAACACCTGATTCCATTCAACCCTCTAGCAGTGTCAAGCCACTGGTTAACAGTCTGATGCGCATAATCTGGCTACAAGATGATATGTGCATGTGCTACCAACTTCGCATCAGATTCTTCTTTTTGCTTTTTTCTTTGCCGACCTTTGGTTTAATTAGTCGAACCTGAAAATCTTCGTTAATTGTATTTGAAATAATTAAATTATATCGAAATTCTCAAGTGAAAATTAGAAAAGATAATGAAGACACTATATCACCACCACATCAAAACTTTAACCTTAATTCTCGACTCGCGTTTCGCTAACTAAGTTAAAGTTAAAGTTGAAGTTTTGGTGTAGTGGTGATATATTGTCTTCATTGTTCGTATGCCCAAGTTCATCTTGAATACTGTGTAGTGACTTATATCAAAAAAATAGGTCCTAGGTGTAGACTCGGAGGTTGAGATGATATAACTTCTATCTGTAGTCCAGAAATCCACATGAATCCGGAGCTAAAATAGAGGTTTTCCACTATATGCAGCAGTAAAAACAAGAACCTTTTGGAATTTGAACTTCCTAAGTGATTGGGGAATATAACATAGACGACCTCAACTCATATATTTCACCAAGATAAATCTTATTGACATAAAGAAGCATCTGCGACATTGTGTACCATAATTGCCATATGTAATTAAATATCTGAGCTAAACTTCCTTGAGTTTCCTTCCAAGATTTCAGTGAGAATTATTGAATTAGAGTCGCATTGCTCATTTTCTCAGGGTTCAACCAGTAAAAATTCACTGGCGCAGCCAACCTAATGCCTGGAATTTCATTTACCTTAGTACTTGTTTCGTAGGTCAAACCGAACTGCACTCTTCAATTCAATATTTGTCTATGAACTTGGAAGAAATAGATAAATTTTCAAAAACAAATGCTACTTGTCTGTGGTATTTTTATTCGTCATTTTATCTCGAAATCCATATATTGAGTTGAATCTTTATATCTTTATCTTCATTTATCATCAGGAACTATTTCAACTTTCCTCAAAATTTCTTCAAATTTCTACCTTTATTTTAGTATATTGAAATTATGGCTACCAAAATGAATCCAAATCACCTTAAGAGCGAATAATTAAATTATGAAATGTATAGTGTGTATGTATGGTGTATATGTTATCTTTCCGCTTGTTTATCTATTGAAGGATCTCTATGAGAACTATTAAGAAATTTTCATGTGAGGGATATAAAGTTGGATGTTTCTGATAATGTATCTGGAAGTGAGAGTGATACTGAAAGTGTCTCGGAAGAGTCTTGTCATCAATAAGTTTATTATAAGTATCTTCAATTTTCCTTAAATTTATTCTTCATATCTTTAACCTTTCTTACCGTTCCTCAAAAATTTTTCTGGTACTTGAATATCTGTTATCTTATTAACATATCATTTCATCGAGTTTTTTATATAGGTTGAATCCATTATATACCTGCCGTACGAATTACTATATTTCTCTTATCTTATCTTTAGTAGGTGTAGCAAAGTGATCATTATATACCTGCCGTACAAATTACTATGTTTCTCTTATCTCATCTTTAGTAGGTGTAGCAAAGTGATCAACATCTACCTTATTTTTACCTTACCTTATCTCTATTCCTTAGGCACAGGAATTCATTTTGTTGATATTGCAACTTGGGCTAACAGAACGAAAGATTAAATTTAGCTGGAACAGTAGGTCTTATATGGAGTTATTTTAAATATTTCCTTTCTGTATAGTAACCGCGTTGCTGTATATAAGTCGTGTTCAAATATGACTTAAGCAAATAGTTTCACATTTATCTGATCTTAAATAAGAGCAGAGAAATAGTACATAAATAATAGATTCACCTTACATCTATATTTCGAGTTACATACCTTTTTCTCTCTCTTGTGAGTTTAATGCTTGCATGGCTCCGAAATTACATTTCCATACTGTAATCATTGATGTCTGTGACTCTGATGATATAACTTGAGTTGATAGTGTGTTGTTTGCATTAAGGGGTAATGATTTAATGTCAGGTCAGGAGCTTCACTCCTGCTATGATAATGCCACCGGTCACATCATACTCTCTGTAGTCAATTTGTTGGTTATTTTTGAAAAACTCAATAAATTTCTCACTCACATTATAATTACTATAATAGTTACAGGTTTATTTTCTTGTAGTCTTGTGATCCTGTACTGGCAATCGGATTACAATTTCTTCGAGAAATTGGATTATGCTATACAGGAGAAATCCAAATTAGTAGCGTAATTTTCAATCCCTTGAAAATCAATTAGTAGGTCAGAAGTATTGTTCTTATTTGTAAGTAACACTGACTTTGGTAGTGTGGTGATCCTGTGGTCTTTGTATAACTCTCGATTGTGCTTACAGAATTATGAAAGTTCAGTGTCATTAATTACTTAATATTCTTTAATTATCTAGATATGGATTTATATACCTGTAATGATTCGTTATTCATTCTAACTTCTGTTGATGCCTGCTTTTCGTTGAATAGATCGTTGCTACCTTAATTGACATATACACACTTATCTTGAATCGACTTTGTTCGGAATATACAGATTGTTGTTGGAAATTGAGCGTTCTTCTACATTTCTCATCATAACTTTCGTTTCTAAGAATCTCAATTTAGCGGCAATTTGTTGTTCCCATCCCTCAATTTTGATTTCCTTTCTACCGATTCTGACTTAAATTTTTATTATGAGGATGCTAAGAAAGAGTTTTTCTTTTCTGTTTTTATTCCTCATCTTATCGTTCCTGAAAGTAATACCTATCTTAGTATCTCGAATAAATTCTCTCTTATCACCGACCTTGACTGTCAATTTCTAGTTGAGCATACAAAGATAGACTTGTTTCAGTTCATCTTCATTATCTTATCGTTCCTGAGACAATACTAGTCTTGATATCTCAAGTTCTTTTCTTACTGATTTCGACATCCTAAGTTGTTGAGTTTTCGTGTCAACACTGCACAGTCCCATATTCCTTCAGGTATTAGGTGAACATGTTCTGTTCAATTTTGTAAACACAGAACTCCAAACAGCATATTGTGTGGATTATTTACCGATTGTGACTGTCGATTTTGCCTTGTCTAGCTGTTCTACAGAATAATGCTTTTCGTTTCCTTTCACCTCTCAGGGGGCTCGAAATGCTTTTACCTTCTATCTACGATATATTGCTCTGCATTTCAGCTTGTAAGACGAAATTTCCTATTTTTGACATTCTCTAATTGAGAATTTTGTTTTACTTATCTCGGCTTCCATTTGTATCTAAATTTTCACTTTTCTTATCTATTATAATCTTTTTGTCGTTTGATATTCACTTCTCAGACTTCTATCTCTTTGAATTCTCAAGGTTCTTCTTTTGTGGCTGATTGAATTGTGTTTGAAGGTATAAAAAATTTTGATTTCATCAAAATTTTCCCCGTGAGTAAGGAACGGTGTAACGTGCTAAAATCACGTCACAACTATTTCAATAACACCTCATTCCAGTCAACCCTCTATCTATGTCACGCCACTGGTTAACAGTCTGATGCGCATAATCCGGCTATCAGATGATAAGTGCATGGGCTACCAACTTCGCTTCAGTTTCTTCATTTGCTTTTTTCTTTGCTGACCTTTGGATTAATTAGTCGAACTTAACAATCATCGTTGATTGTATTTGAAATAATTAAATTATATCAAAATTCTCGAGTGAAAATTAGAGACATTTCTTCTTCTTTCATATTGTTTAGTGACCTATATCAAAAATGTAGGTCCTAGGTGCAGACTCTTAGATTGAGATTCTTAGGTGGAGAGTCGTAGGTGGAGCTACGAGATTGAGATGAAATAACTTCTATCTGGAGTCCAGAAATCCACAAATAGAGGTTTCCTCCATATACAGCAGTAAAAACAAGAACGTTTTGGAATTTGAACTCCCTAGGTGATTGGGGACTATCACGTAGCTGACCTAAACTCATATATTTCACCAAAATAAGTCTTATTGACTGTATATATTTATATATAAAGAAGCATTTGTGACATTGTATGCGATAATTGTGATGATATGTAATTACAATTATTGAATAAGAGTCTCATTGCTCATTTCTCTCTGTACTTAACCAGTAAAAATTCAATATTGTTACAACACCAGAAACAGAATTAATTCCTGGCAATGGATTAAGCCCGGCACCATTGCTGCGAAGCGGCCGAGAAAGGCTCAAAGGGCCGGAAAGGTTATGGTGTCGGTTTTCTGGGATTACGTGGCATAATCTTTGTGGACTACTTCGAAAAACGAAAATGCGTCAACAGCGAGTACTACTGTGCACTTTGTGCGCCATTCAAAGCTGAAATGTAACCTAACCTAACCTCACATGAAGTGATTTTTTTGTTTTAGCAAGACAATGCGCCGGCGTACAAGAGCATTTCCAATTGCTTCAGCATCCACCTCATCTGCCCGATTCGTCTTTCTCTGACTACTATCTCTTCCCAAACGTCAAAACATGGCTCATCAACAAAAAATTCAACTCACGCAAGGAAATCATCGACGCTGCGGGGGAGTTCTTGCAGAACTTCCGGAAAATTATTTTTCGGACGGAATCAAGTGTTGGAAAATCGCTGGAATGAGCGAATCGAGCCTTAAAGAGGGCTTCATTGAATAGAATATGAAAATATTCGAAATAAATAAAATTTTTGTTTCCAAAAAGGCGTAAAGTAGCCTTCTTCGAAACAAAATATTTTTTTTTTCGATTGTTTCATATTTATTTTCAATGAAATAAAACTAAAGTATTTAGATTTTCACTATATTAACAAAACTATGACCGGTTTGACCACACTGTGGCTTCATCAGATGGATACAAACTAATGGACAGAGTTATTCCTTATATATTAGTCTTATTTCCTACTTAATATTACAATAGGTACAAGAGGTATGTTGGAAAAACCCATCGGAGTTGCTTATTTCATGAATTGAAAAGATTGAGTAAAGGAGAAGGATTTAGATCTAATTGACTATTAAGTAACCTACCTGAATTCTTTTCTTTGTTGATCTCTAAAATTTCCAATAGATTGAGTTTTTGTCTGTTATTTTCATTGTGTAAAATTTTGAAATTATCATTAAAGTTATGGTTTTCTTCGAGTAAGTGATTAGAATAATGGCAATCTGATTTATGATAATTAAAACTACGTTTGTGCTTGGATAATTTAACTTTGAAATTTCTGAAAGTTTTAAAATTTTATTACAATCCCCCAAGACAGTTTATATATAAACACCTGATTTATTACTTTTATCAATTTTAGATTTGCAGTTTTTGATATGTCGGCCTGAAGAATTATCAGTTCGGAATGCAATATTGAAATTATAATGCGAGAGGAATGATTTTAATTTTAGACTAGGATAACCAATATAAGTTAAGCTGTTGTATTTTCTGTTTGAACTTTTTTATTTGGAAATACTTCCTGGATTGATTTTTGAAATTTTTGCGTGAAATCATGTTCTGAATCATAGTTGGACTGTAACCGTTATTGACTGCTATTTGTTTCATTATATTTAGGTCTTTTATGAAATTATTTTGTGACATTGGGATATTAATGAGTCTATGTATGTAATATGAAGTAGGAAATAAGACTTATATATAAGGAATAACTCTGTTCATTAGTTTGTATCCATCTGATGAAGCTACAGTGTGGTAAAACCGGACATAGTTTAGTTAATATAGTGAAAATCTAAATACTCAAGTTTTATTTCATTGAAAATATGTATATCGATTATCATCAAGTAACGACCTCCTCAATCAAAAAAAAAGGTTTTCATATTTATTATTTTTACTGCACCTGGTATATCATCTCGATTGAATAATTTCGGTGATTTTAGGTCACAGTCAAAGTCACTATCACTACTATCAGTTTTCGTATCAATGTCAATTAATTTCTGCTGTGACATAGAAGCTTGGAGGAAATTTCTGGGTTTCAGAATTGGTCTTTGTACCGATTATTTAGAACCGATTATGTGGCCCGATTTTTGATAGCAAACTATTACGGTATTAAGTGTTTCCTTAGTAAAAACTCTTACTAATAAACAAGAGCTGCTGGAAAACAAATCAGGGTATATTTAGAATCAGTAACTTCAAATCAGTAAATATTCAGTGGCAAAAGTCAAACATCAGATGAAAAGTGTAATTTTGTTGTCCAGAATTCTCATTCGACATTTTTCGTAATCAATCTTATAAATATATCTCAATGTCCAACTTGCAAAAGGAATATGATGCCTTTGAAATCCTTCTATTGGATGGTGCTTCAATCGTACAGTTCCGCATCAGTCTGAGAGAATATACTGTTTTTGCTTCAATATATTTTTATCCGTTTCTATCACCTTAAATGATACTTCATGATAATTAAACAGTTTGACAAATAATACATTCAAAATATACTTGTTCTAATTTCGTTTGAAAATTAACGGAAATGAATAATATGTGTAAAATTTTTTATCTGAGACAATTCTCTCAACTCATGAAGCACATGCCTTATTTTTCGGCCCGAGAACAAAAATGAAATTTCACGCCTGATATCCATGTAGTCGAAAAATTCCAACAAACTTTTCGTTGAGTGAATTTTCCTCTATATCATCACATGTACAAAAACCATCAAAGAAGTCGGCGAACTTATACACAAAGAAAATTTCCGGCATCAGAAATACGAATTTAGGTCGAATAAAAACCCAGATCCAAGTACAAAAGACCTTTCGGGAACACTGAGGTGACTGAATATTTTCCGATTTCCCAGAGCGAAAGCATCGGCGAAGTTTTGTGGAAATGTTAATTCCTGCTTCCAGATAAAATTGTTATGTACCGATTTGGAGTTCGAGCGGAAATTTCATTTACATACCTCAAAATTGAGTTATCAAACCGAGTTATTGTGATTTTCGTATTTCGATGCCACGAATGCTGAAGCGTCAATTGAAAAATTTTGGGTGCCTCTTCTAAATTATTACACTTCGTCGTTTTCAATAGATATAATTCAGATTCATTTTGAGGATACGCTTTGAAAGAATAAAAAGAAGATAAAATAATATTTTCAGGGATTTTGTAGAGCTAGACCCACCACGTTTGCCTAAGATCTTTCGTTGTCAACCCTAGAACACTTGAATGATTTTTTTCATACAACAAATTTAATTTGTCCTAGATTTTACGACTTTTAATATTATGAACCAAAACACCAACTCAGTTTTGAAATTTCTATTGAACAAAGAGTAGTATTTCTACATGAACCTGAAATAAATGTTTCACGAATGGTAACAAAGACAACTAGTCACTTTGGGGGAACTAGGTGCACTATTTTCCACAGTGCTCCCCACAAACAGCGTGTTTGCATCGGGATCAGTATGTTTGTCATGCGTCTCAATCGGCTGGGACAATTAGAGCGTAATTCTCATTCACGTTTAACTTCAATAATACCCGGAGCTGAGTTATCAATTTTAAGTATTTCTTTGATTGTCAGGCGTAAATTTTGACGTTAGCTTTTTTTGCAGTCTTTGCTCCAACAGCGGTATGGCAAGTTGGCGACTTAGCTCTGTCATGGGTTGAAAGCGTTGAATAAGTTTCTGATGGTTTTTTATACTATTGCAACAGTACACAAGGTGAGAATAGATGCAGGCGGCATTAATCATACCGTAAAAACGCAGAGAATCCGTTGTCTAGTTTTTATACTACATGAAATATTTGAATACAATCGGTCGAATGAGTCTACACCAGATTTTGTCTTGTTATTTAGAATAATTTCTGTTTTGTTACTTTCATTCGAAATCTCGACATTTTCGTGCATTGTTGAAGAAAAAAAATTACTTATCTCGTTTTTCATTTATAAAGGACATCAGAATCCTATTCGAAACAAAAAAACATCGTTTGGATGTCTCCCTTTCATGTATAGTAGTTCTAGTGCTATTTTCTTCTCATTTTTCCAGAGTGTTCCTATGATGGTCAGTTTGTGTGGATCTTGCAATAGTTGAGCAGCAATATAAACAGATGTAAACCAATTGTCCACAGTTACACTTCGACTGTGGCTGTGTACATTTTTCGTCAGTTCCTGTACATAATAATATGGCAATGGTATCACGTTCATCTATGTCTTTCTGCTCCTTCCGAGGATTTTCACACTGAAGTGGAAGGGCTCAGTAACCTTTAATGTCCAGGGAGCGAAGTCGGCAGTAGCGTAAATACTGGTAGGGTCACCCGTGCCGGCAAGGTCTCAATGTGACAAGGGCCAAGCTAAGAAAATCCAAAAATGGTAGCGTCTGATCCAGAATGGGCGGCTGCAAACAGCGTATGTACCCAAAGTGGGCGGCTAAATCTCATCTCACCAACCCGCATGGCCTGCGTGGTGTTTCAAGGCCAAATAAATTCTTTTAATAATAAATATCACGAATTTCAAAACAACTGAAAATATATCACAAGTGGGTAGAACATCAAATGTCGAATACCACACCTTAAGAAAGGTCTGCCTCAAGGATTCTGGGGGAGGCAAGAACTCGCTCATATGCAAATCCTTATTCATATCAGCATATAACGCAAGAACTTTATTAACAAACGATAAAATGATGGAAATGAAGGAAGAGCTCAAAAACATAAAATGGAATAAACACCTCAAAAAAGTCTAAGAAACACTTCTGATTATCAATATATCGTATCCAGAACACCAAATTATGTAGAGTGCCGCAACAGATTTCAGTTCTCTTTCATAAAAAACTGAAAATGCAGCAGATTCGACGCTGCTTTATATTCGTTTCATGTATTCAGTGTTAAAAAACAGTTAGTTGGCACTTTGTTTCTGTTGTAAGTACAACTAAAAGATTCAAGTTTTGCGATTCGACAATGGAAAGACGACATTTGACTAGAGAAGAAATGTTACGAGCCGTTGGCATGCTCCAAGCTGGGAGCCCACAACGGGAAGTATCCAGGGTCCTGGGAAGTAGCCCAAGTGTCATAAACCATTTATGGTCGCATTTCAATGAAACAGGTAGCGTTGAAGAACGCCATACAGGTCGTGTCAACATTACTACAGTCGCCCAAGACCGATTTTTGGTTTTAAAAGCCAGAAGAGATCGTACTTCCACAGCACTTCAATCAGCTCAAGAGCTATCACGAGTTCATAATGTACAAATTTTCCACCAACCTGTGAAAAATCGACTGCACGGAGGTCAACTCCACTCCATACGTCCTTTAAGAGTTCCACAACTGACCCATGGAAATCGCGCTGCTCGGTTAGCTTGGTGCCAAGAACACGTTAACTGGGATCAAGAGAGGTGGGCCACAGTTCTCTTCAGTGATGAATCTAGATTTAGTTATTATCCCGATTCGGGAAGAATTCGAATATGGAGGGAACCTGGAAAGCAAAACCGTCTCCAGCATGCTCAAGAAGTTGTTAGAAAAGGAGGCGGATCAGTGGTGTTTTGGGAAGGTATACGCCTTGGCGGAAAAACTGACCTCGTTCTCATACAGATCAACCTCACGGGAAATTTTTACGCAAATGAGATAGTTTTACCTGTAGTGGTACCGTATCTCCAAACAATGAGTCAAAATCCACTCTTCCAACAAGATGATGTCCCCTCTCATCGTGGAAGAGTTGTCTTGAACGTTCTTGAAGAGAAAGATATCGATCTTCTACCGTGGCCATTCTGCTCCCCAGATTTGAATCCCATCGAGGACAGCCTAAAAAGAAGTCTCCTGCGTCAGAACGTCTTTCATCATGAACAGGAGCTTCGATTAGTAGTTCAGGGGGCTTGAAATGACTTAGGCCAAAATGTAATGGGCAATTTAATATTGAGCATGCCGCGATGATACCAAAGTGTCATTAATAACAGGGTGGACCTTCTGGGTACTGAAAAATATAAGTGCTTCCATATCGTTTCGAAAATATTAGTTCAGGATTTTTTTTGTGTTTTGCCAAATTTCGTCATATTAAAATTTCAAATTTTTTTAATAATAGGTGCTTTGGAGAAGTCAAATATTATTTTGTTTTCTTGAGAATACATTATATACAATACATCATAACAAAATCGAAAGATCTCTATAAATTCGAATCATCAAATTTATATTTTAAAGATATTGGTGAGTGTTCCATAGACTTTTTTGAGGTGTTTATAAAAGGCCAGATGACACTTACTCCACGAAACTTCTTCAGGTATGTGTGCGGAGAGAATTCAATAATAGAAATAGGTATTCTCGTTCATAAGAGGCACGTAAATCAGATAAGAGTAGTTAAAAAATAAGTCCAAGAGTCATGCAATTTTTGCTCCAATTAAATCAAAAATACTCCCTAACTATAGTTCAAGCCTATGCACCAACAAGAAACCACAGTGACGAAGAACTAGAACTCTTTCACGATGATGTTTTCGAGGAAATACAAGAGGGGAGATCAAAGTAGATGTTTTACTGGAGACTTCAATGCTAAGGTGGGTAGCAGACTGGATGAGAATGAAGTTGCTGAAGGACCGCACGGTTTGGGAGATCGAAATGACGGAGAAAACATTCTCATCGATTTCGAGCATCATCACAAGATTATACATAATGGATACACTTTTCGAAAATCATCCAAATAGAAAATGGATTTGGTCAAGTCCCGATGGCAGAACCAAGAACGCGATAGATTTCATAATCAGTGATCGAAAAGATATTGTCAAAGATGTGAGTGTTCTAAACATATTCTCAACAGGGAGTGACCATCGCTTCGTAAGGGCAAAAGTCAGGATAAACCTGAAGAAGGAGCGGTATAATATGATTTTTCACAAGAAAAAACATAAGATGGAAAACTCCTGCGAACGTGGGCGAGTACAAAAATGAAACAGACAATACTCTGGAATATAACGAGAATATGTCAGTAGATATCTTGTTTGAAAACATAAAGAACATCATTACCAATGCCGAAAGGAAAAATTGCCACAAGCTAAATGAAGATCCGAAATTGAATCAAAGAACGAAACTCCTTATGAGAGAACGAAGAGAAATGTCAGACAGGACAGAAATCGGAAGAAACGAAATACATTAGGTCAAAAATGAATAAGGTAAAATTATAACTGACAAAGAGCAGATACAAAAACTATAGGAGACTTCTATCAAGAAATGTATATATATACAAAGATCGAAATGTTGAAATCGACAATCCAAATGTTCCAAAAGTTTCGAACCAAGGTTCGGAAGAAATTCCTGAGATAAAGGAAGATGAAAATTATATCAGCCCTTAAAGAAGTGAAAGATGCCAAAGCTACGGGAGAAGATGGTTTAGAGATAGAGGCCATCAAATATAGTGAAGAGGAAATTATCAAAGCTCTAAAAGTATTACCTTACAAAGGGTATAGCACGATCAGAATGGAACAATGCCACCATCGTGACATGCACAAAAAGGAGATGTTACTGACCCCGCCAACTATAGACTTATTAGCCTTCTTAGTCATGTTTATGAACTTTTCACGAAGATACTAACAAAATTATTAACTAACAAGTTTGATTTCTTTCTCTGAAAAGAAAAGGCAGGTTTTCGCTCAGGATATGGGAAAAATTACCAGCTTCACCTTGAAGATTCTCTTTGAAAGATGTATATAATACAACAACCCTATAATGCTCATCTTCGTTGATTTCAAAAGAGCCTTCGAACTCAATTAACTAGGAAAAACTCTTAAAACGATTGCCGAGTACCACATCGATCACCGATATGCAACAATAATCAGATACATATATGAAAATGCTTCAGCAACATCGCAAACCCAATGAACTGGTTCAGAATTGAGAGAGGAGTCAGAAAGAGATACGTTATCACCCAAACTGCAGAGCATGCTGAACAAAATTAACTGGGAAAATACAGGAATTAATATCGATGGCGAGAAAATTAACCACCTCTGCTTCGCCGATGACAATGTTCTGATAGCAGACAATGTAAAAGAAGGGCAAATGGTATGCTTCAACTATTACACGAGGCCTCGAGTGAGTTCGCCCTAAAATCAACATGATGAGAACCCAGTATATGATAAATCATGTTCTAAATCACTCATTGAAAATGCGTGACACAAACATGGAGCAGGTGCATCTATTCAAGTACTCGGGGCATGAGATCGGTGTCAGGCGGATAATCAAACTCACGAAATACAGAGAAGAATAGGTCTGACTTGGGCAGCTTTCGGAAATTCTCGGCACATACTCAAATTCAATATTCCTGTGTGTCCGACGAGGAAAGTTTTCGATCAGTGTGTTCGTCCTTTTATGACATATGGAGCGGAAACACTCACGTTGACTAGAAAAACATCAGCAGAATACAAGTGATGCAAAGGAGAATGGAAAGATCGATACTCTGGAGACAGAATACCTAACCAGACTATCAGAAACAGAACCGGAGAGACAGACGCTGTTAAAGCAATTCTCCAATTGAAATGGAACTGGGCAGGACATGTTGCCAGGATGGTCGATGGACCAAACAACTTGTTGAGTGAAGACCAAGAAACGGGGCCTACAGAAACCGAGAAAGACCGCACAACCGATGGACTGATGATATAAGGAGACTGGCCGTAAACTGGATTCAGTAGGCCAAAGTCAGTGAGCTTGTAATGATGATGATGATGATGTAGTTTTGCCTAAGTATGGATAGGCATCCAACATGTACTTGATGGACTAGTTGTATTCCGTAAATTAAAGGCTTATTTGGAATATACATCCGAAACGGACATTTACCTCAAAAAGCGAGAAACAGAATGGTTGAGATTTCAACGACAAATTCTTTCCAATTTCTGTGGCAATGCAGGTTTTGTCTCCTCGATAGCCTGTATTTTAGAGTTTTGATATAAGTTTACGTTTTCCTGCTGCCGGTAATCGAGCTATCGGAATGTTATCATCAGATGAACTACCATCACTAACTGAAGGAACAGCTGATAACTGGCCGATAGCTTGAGCAAGTGCTTCCGAGTGATCTTACTCTATATTATATTTGTCCGCCTACAATCCATTATCTTCAGGCTTACAAATACCGTCACAGGAATCTTCAACCTCAAAGTTATCTATCTCTTCCCAGTCATCCTCCATATCATTATCTGATTAATCCATATAATCGTCTTCTCCTGCCATTATTTTTTGAACTTCAAATTCCAGCTCCTTGTTAGAAATGGATCTATTTCTTCGATACATTTCCTAATGAATTGAGTTAATCAGTTAATGAAAATAAAAAATAACCTCGATCTTTCCTATGAACTAGAGTCGCATCTTATTCCGAGAAAGAAAACACCAATACTAATTATTCATAAATTTTACATCGATCGCACTTGAGCTCAGTAACTGACCTAGTGATAATTTATATATATTCTTTTGAAAAGAGAGGATTTACAAAATTTGAATAACGGTATTTACAATAAATGCTTATATCTAAGATTCTGATGTGTGTCAGAAAAAATATAAGTGTGAGCTAAGAAAAAATGTAACAGGGGAACCATACTATCTTGTATATGATTCAATAAACGAGTGAAAAAACCTGAGGAAAAAACTCGTTTCCCTGTCGATATTGCACTAGCAATAGCTTGTCTGTTTATGTTGTGTTAGTGTCGTGTGTACATAAAGAGTACCAAAGATTTTTCTGCTTAGCCGCTTCATTCTCTCTTGCATTCCATGATTTTGAAACGAAGACAAGGGTGAAAGGAAGGGGATTTGGGACAGGAATCTGTAACATAGGAAAAAGAAAACAGCAGAAAAATATTTCAACAATCATACTTCTCATATGTCTGAACAAATCTGAGAAAAGATTTTACATAGGAAGCAAGGTCATGAGAAAGACTGAGGAGATAAAAAAAATACATAACCTGCGATATTTCCTCAAATTCCAGCTCTGTTTGAGCGAGAGAGCCCTGATGGCCAGGTTCAGTCTTCCACGTGATGCCGATTATGATCTATAGATGTTTTAGAATCATTATGGATCCAATTATCTGGGTTGACATCGCCCATATATTATTTCTTCTAGGAACTTGTTCAATTTAATATGCATTAGGGCACGCCTAACTCAACACTAATTGGTAAGGTCATCAGTCGTTGAGCCTCTTTGAATTGCCCCATCACTGCGGAATCTACTGAAGAGATCCGAGCACAAGAGCTCAAGAACGCATAGTTGTCGCAAAAGGACTAGGTTTGCGAACTATGGGAAAAATTTAGAGCAAAATGAAAGGATTGAAGATGGCGAAAATAACAATTTCTCAACTCTCGATGAAGAGAGAAAATAATCAGCGCAGGAAACAGATCCCGATGAATTCGATAGAGCTCTGCTTCATAGGTTCATCGTCAATTCTTACGTCGTCGTTAAAATCGTACCCACATTAAAGCGAATCCATCAAAAATTCGTCGATGAGAATGAATATGCAGGATCACGAGAGAGCATTCGTAAAGTTTTAGGAGGAATGGGTTTCCGTCAGATTAACACGAAAACAAATAGAAAGCTGTATAGCTACTACGTTTGAATTGTTTTAGAATCATCAAACAATAGCGTCGAGAAAAGAAACAATTTATTTACATGGAAGAAACATATATTCATTCCTCCCATACACACAAGAAGGTTTGGAGTGAAGCGACAAACGACGGCCTTCGTCAGCCTTTTCAAAAGGATAAAGACTGATAATTTTGAACGCCGGTAGTAAATTTGGATTCGTACGAAACGCACATCTGGCACTAAGTCCAGATTTACCAAATTTATCACCAAAATGTTTGTTTGTCATCGATAACGCCACATATCTCATTGTGCAAACAGAAATACAACCGAACATGACTTCTCGAAAATAAGAAATGAAAGAGTGGCTGCAACGTCGAAATAATGCCTTCGCAGATGGGATGCTCAAAGCAGAACCTCATGATTTGATTAAATTGCACAATCCAAAAAATGAAACCTACATTCGTTCACGTGAGAAATATTATTGATGATATCACCGAAGCTATCGTTATGAAGTTTAAATATTATATGAGCTCATTCAAATAAAAATTTCATATTTTGGTTATTTAATTTCCATGAGATTTCTAAATAAATTATCATGAAATATTATATCTTAGATATTATATAATATGGCATATGGACTCTTTCGTATAATAGAATATACCATATTTCAAACTTTGCTCGAATCAGTCTTATTTATGAAAAATAACATTTAGTTGACCTTAGCAGACTTATAAATCTAGTCATCCTTGGTTAGAATTTATTCTTTCAATTTTGTTATTTCCAATTGATTTCAATATCCATAATTTTTTTGTTGAAGCTTCTACCGACATTACGGTATAATATTCCAGACAAACTTTACTAGATAGGTAATGAGAATCTCAACTTTTATGAGGTTGTAAAAAGTTTCCCAATTAAATTCTCTCAACATCCCCCTTTCTATCGAAATCTATTTTATATTTAGTTGGCTTCGACGCTATTCCCTTTATATCCCATTACTTCAAAGGAAAACAGTGAACCGATAGATATTTTTGGCTGAGATATGTCCCATTCATGAAAAAGCAAATAAAACTCGAATGATATAATAGTTTTAAAATATTTACTTAAAATTACCGGGTTTTCACTTACTATGAAAGAAGGTGTATGTAATAGAAGAAAACGCAAATCGGGCGATTAGAATGCTTCAATCTCATAGACGAAGAGGTGTGAGTGTGTTCTAGGAAACTGATACAGGAACTGAAAGACCTAAAAGTGGACGCTCACGTTGTACAACGTCTAAAACCGATCGTTACATTAACCTTATATTCAGACAAAGTAGTTTTCTATTTGCTTTCCAAGTGAGAAATATATCTATAGTGTTGCCATCCATCCAGGTATTCCCTGATATATCCTCTTGTTTGGGACGCCCGGTGTGCATCCGGGTGGAATTTTATTCACGCCCAGGTTTTTTAAATTCGCGCGCACTATGCCGTGACTACCGGGATTTTTCGGAATTATTCGCGGTATTTCTGGCAGTCACCTGCCGTCTCCTGTGGGATGTTTATGTGCGAAAAATATAGATATTTTCCTCGATATTCAATATCGTAATGCGTATCCCTACTGCGATATATCGTACAAATATATCAATGTTTCCGATATATTGAATTTCACTGGTCTATGATTAAAATAGCAGAAAGGGAAATAGATTGATGAATCAACCTTATTCAATCAAAATTCCAATATTTGTCCTCAAAACCTTGTAAAATAAAAATTCTGTTTGACCTTGTTGCTTGAAATCTGCCTCTCTGCTGGGATAATATCGGTTTTGCGGATAGAACAGAGGAAGAAACCATTATTATTTGAATGCTACTTATGCAACATCGGGAACTGTACCGTGAAATTTAGTCAAACTTTCAAAGGACTTTCACTGGATCCCCAAACAATTGAATGTAGCTATCAACGAAATATATGCTTGTAGGTACAAAAAAATTGGAAAAACTGATCCCTTCAACATTTCTGAGTGGATAAGTGAAAATATCGCTGTACGTGTTCAAAATCTAAATCTGAAATTGCATTCAGATCTCAGAATAAAATTTCATCACTCACATTTAGTGCTGAATATTCTAAGGAGACTTTAGATATACCAAGAGTCCAGACTGCTATAATTTCTACATAGGTAGGATCGCCTTTCTTCAAGAATTATTAAAATAATATTGAACTTGACTCATTGAAAATAAACAAGATGCAATATTAGCCACTCTCTGCATCCAAAATAGCCAGTCTTTCCTTAGTAATAGCATTCTGGCTATTTCGTGTATGTATATTATCAACCCTTGATTGCGTTACAGTACGTTTCATTTTCTATAGAAATGGAATATGTTCTTCATATTTAACAATATTTGATATATAGAATAAAATATATCGATTGTATATACGATGATGATAATATCGAAGTGAATCGATAATATATATATATATATATATATATATATATATATATATATATATATATATATATATATATATATATATATATATATATATATATATATATATATATATATATATATATATATATATATATATATATATATATATATATATATATATATATATATATATATATATATATATATATATATATATATATATATATATATATATATATATATATATATATATATATATATATATATATATATATATATATATATATATATATATATATATATATATATATATATATATATATATATATATATATATATATATATATAATCCGGACAATTTTCTTCAGTTAGAACTTTCGCTATTTCAGAGCTAAATCATTTTATTTTGCTTTATAAGAAAGCCTAAGGACTAGGTTTTTCAGAAATACTATCCAAATTTCACTTCCGGTGAATCCAATATGGCTGAAGTTGTTGTACTTTTCATGGATGTTCTTTAAAGATTAAGAACTATGTTTCAATGAAACCAACGCAAAACTTGATTTCCTTTCGAATTCAAACTGGCCGACTTCCTCAAATATTAACAATTCTCCCCGCGCATTAAAAAAGTTTTCGCGGTCGTGATGAATCAACTGCGCAATTCAATTAACAGATTGAACCTTCGCCATCATTTTGAGGGGTCGAACTCGAATATTCATTCAGAATTGTGCCAATTGTCGTCAATAATGTTTCTCTTTTCCACCATCATATGCACCTCCCGTTGTGAAACCTCTGAACATATCTGAACATAGACTGCATGCATTAACTCTATGATAAACAAAAACTAATGAAATGTCATCGAGTTTTAGACATCTGGTTTGAACTCGAATTTTATAGCCGGCTCGGTGGCGTAGAGGATATGATGCTCGTCTCTTGCGCAGAATTACCTGGGTTCAATCCCCTCAAATTCGGTACGATTTTTCGGATTCTGGGAATCGCTTGATTATCCATCTTTCCCAGGAGATGTAAAGCCGTCGGTCCTATCTAACAGAGATGTGTTGGACATTAAAGATCCCTTCCCTCGACACGAGAGGGGTCCGGCAAAATTGTCGGGTTAGTGAGGTGACAGAATTCCCTGGCGTTTCGGTGGCCGAGAGGCGGAAATAGAGCTCGTTAAAGGAATAACAAACAAACAACAACTCAAATTTTGTCTAGGCGTTGCTTGATTTTGACGTTAGAAATTGTTAACAATGGTGATAAGCGTTTCATTGAATATTTATTTGTGCCTGGCTATACTGCTAGGTGAATATTACGCCAATTTTCAGCCCCTAATAACAAAAGAAGTACAATCTATGATTTTAAGGAAAAATTTCGTACAACAGGGTCATTAGGAAGAAGACCAGGTACTGGTGCAGATAGAACTATTAGAACACAAGTACTCGCCTTTTTCGTAAACTGTTTCAAGCATCAAATCTACATTTTCTGTATTACAAACTCAATTGACAATTTCAGGTTAACATTCAGCGAATTTCTGCATTATCAGTCTGCCCTATCAGAACTCCAGGAACCATCTTCACTGTTTCCCAAATGTCTCAGATATGCCAAATCCCAAAAACCTCTATGACAAGAATAATAAGACACGATTTGGGTCTTAAGTATTTTCGGAGGCACTATAATTTCAAATTGTCGCAAGCTGTCAACGAGCGAATAGTCGAGCGATGAAGAAATTGATTGAATTGATTTTTTCAGTGTTGCCCCACCAAAAAACAGCAAGAATGACAGAATTTGTGTTCCGACGAATGAAATCAAGAGTATAGTGTCTTCAATTCGATTGCAGAGGGAAAGACAAAGATTTTCCAGGCATGTAATAGTCCCTGCCGGTATTTCGAGAAACTTCATATCAAATATCATTTTTATAGAACAAGGCATAAGATTAGATTCGGAAATAATTCTCGATCATATGTTACCGGCCTTTGAGGCGTCAACTCCTCAGGTCATGTTCTTGCAGGTGAATAATTGCTTTTTTTATGACATGAATGAGTACAGTTGCCACCTGTTGAAAATGAACGGTTGCGAAATTGAGTAGCTTTTTGGATGATTTTTATCGGTTCAAATCTTCTTTGGAATTCTATAATTTTTTTCATATTCTTTTGACAACGTTAGTCAAAGAAATGAACAACCAGTACTATATCACAAAAAAACGCTACCTACTCTCAACTGACTGTCAGTGCACAGGGTGTCCTAAATTGGATGTATCTAAATGAAATCTAATTCAATTGATTTAAGGATGGAGTTTGATGTCATACCAGTCACTCTACTATGGATTATCTGGGATAACGCGTAGACAATATCATCAAACCAGAACAATGGCCCCAAAATAGTCTCGATCTTAATCCGTACGACTAGTTTCTGTGGGGTTACTTGGAAGAAATGGTGTATAAATGGTACTATTTACAATAATTGTGAGGAGCTGAGGCAAAAAATTCAAGAATATTGAAACAATCTTGATCAAGAAGTAATTTCGAGATCCATAGAAAGCAGGAGAAGGTGAGTGCAGATGATTGAGGATGCCAATGGTGGTCATATTCTATTCTGAGTACTTGATTCTTTTTGTTGAATGTGTTTACTCATGTAGTTTGATAAACAAAATCTTCTTGTATTAGTATTCTCGAATATGTTTTTAACAGTTGGCATCTCTGAGATATTTGGGAAACAGTCATCCTGATATTCTTCCTAATGACCCTCTTATCCGAAATTTTTCCTAAGGATCATAGATTGTACTTCTTTTGTAATAACGGGCTAGAAATTGGCGTAATATTTTCCTAGCAGTATAGCTACGCATAAACAAATATTCAATGAAACGCTTATCCTCATTTATTGAAACCATTGATAACAATTTCAAACGTCAAAAACAAGCAACACCAAGATAAAAGTCGAGTTCAAACCAGATGTCAACTAAAAAGATGACACATTTCATTACTTTTTGTTTGTCATAGAGTTAATGCATGAAGTCTTTGTTTCGAGGTTTCACAACGGGAGGTGCATATGATGTGAAGAAGAGAAACGTTAATGATGACAATTGGCACAATTCTGAATCACTATTCGAGTTCGATGTCTCGAAATATTGGGAAAGGTTCAATCTAGTGACTACGCAGTTGATTCATTACGACCGCGAAAAATTTTTTAATTCGCAGAAAATTGTTAATATTTGAAGAAGTCGGCCATTTTGAATTCGAGCGAAAATCTAAATTTAGGTTATTTTTTGAAAAATATTGTACTTTGTCTTGAACATCAATAAAAAAAACAACAACTTCAGTAGTTCCAACGCCATGAGGTGAAAAAATATTTCGATTTCAGCGTAAAATCAGAATGAAGAAAATTCTTCACGCTACTTTTTTACCAATTCTTGGAATGTTTTTAAGGTCAATATGTCAAATTGTTCAAAAAAGACATAATTGTCGACTGAATGTCGCATTCGAATTTTTTAGTGAAGAAAAATATTCCAGCGATCTTGAAATTTTGCTCATTT